>CM060907.1:691116212-692418712 GCA_030737815.1 Allium fistulosum | reverse complement strand
CTTTACATTATTAATCTCAGATAATGCAAAAATTAGTAACTGGATAATGCTTTTATGGCATATAACTAGTTTCCTGAGGTAAAAAGAAAAAAAAATAAAAAAAGGACCGAAATCCTTCCGATATTAGTTTCTTCAAGATTCTGTGGTATATCATTTAATTGTATTACCTGGAAAGCAGTGAATTTAAATGGGCTTTGTTGTTCGAAAATCCCTTCATCATTTAACCATCTTTCAGGACGATAAAGTTCGGCGTCTTCGCCCCATAAAAATTTCATTCTACCCATAGAATATGGCTGGTAAATTATCATGTCACCTTTTTTCACATTGTGTCCATCAGGCAATGTATCATCTGAGAAACAGCACTTCACATCCTGTAATATTTCACATAATATACTCGGTTTTGTTATGCAAAGCTAGCCACATCATGATAGTTCAACATAAAATGTTAGCTTATTTTTTGCTTCTGAAGTCGATGGCACGGCTGTTTCAGAATATCCGGATTAATAGTTCTTATATCGATTTATTTTTACTAGAGAGACAGAGCGGGAGAGATTGTGTCCGATTAATACACACGTCATCCAATAATGAAATTTTGAGCATTGAAATGAAACTTACAAGAGGGACAGCAGGATAGAGCCTTAAGGTCTCAGTCAAAGCTGCATGAAGATACTGCATTTTGTTGAGGGCTTCTTCAGTTAGATGCGATGCAAAATCAGACACATCAATTTTTTCATCTACATTTATCGCTTCAATTACTTCTTCTGTGACTCTCTCTTGTACATCAGGGTGCTTACATAACATGTAGAAGAACCATGCAAGTGTGCCTGCTGATGTGTCTCTGCCTGCTATAACAAAATTTAGTATGATATCTCTTAGATATTGGTCAGTCATATTTTCAGGATCTTGCTCTCTTTCTAATAAGAACCTTGACAGTATATCTTCTTTCTTCATCTGCCATTTTAATAACAAAATTTAATTCTAGCACTTTCTGTCTTTGTAAGAGCATATTGCCGTATACTTGAGTTGAGTATAGCTTACGAAATTGTCTTTTTCTCTCATTTTGTTTTTGCTTGCTGTATCTATCACCTTATACACTAAATCGTCAATCAGTTTAATATCTCTTTTCATTTTTGCTTCTAGCCCAATGTTAAAAAATTTCTTGATTTTCCAAAGGACATCGAAAAATCGCCGCAATACTTGAGTGCTTGAATCATCGAATGCTTTAGCAAAGTTCATTCCATCCTCGTTTGATCCGGAGAGTGTATCAAGTTCCACTCCAAACCCAACTTTGAATATGGAATCTAATGTAGATTTCATGAACATGTCCTATAAAAATTTACCATTAGTATCGTTTCTAAGAGTAACAATTTATATCATGAGACTGAGATTTTCTTTCACCTGCATATCTATCATTTTATTACTTTCAGCAGCTTCCAACACTGCAATTGTAAGCTTGGTAGCATTGCTCTTGAACACCGCACTGCTATAATCTCTCAATACTTTTGTAGAAAACTCATGGCTTGCAACTTTTCGTTGTTGACGCCACTTGGTGCCGTCAACTGCAAAAATTCCATCTCCTAAAAGATCTTTTAGAACTTCATAGGTATCTTCTCCCTGCAATAACTCAAAAATACCAACATTAAAGGTATCCAAGTGACGATCCACTGAATTAATAATTTGCAACTCATGTTGAATTAAGATTGTCTAATACTGTTGAGGCCCAATTTTGTTATATCAAGCTACACTTGCACAAAAAGAATGAATGTTGTTATGAAATCGAAACAATAATTTAATATTTTGATTTGAGCTATGCAACAAAGTTTAAGATACTAGAAGGTCATAGGTCAGTATAGTTGTGTACAATTCACGACGAATTTATCTGGATAATCATTTTAAAATCCTATCATAGAAACTTTGATTTTTAATTTTAATTTTTGTCTAACGATTCGTGTAAAAATTTAGGCATGCCTAGGTATTACATGCTGATTTCTACTTCCCATCTATATCTGGGAGAAGAAATGTCCGTCCTTGCAGTTGTAAATATGTGTACTACTAAATGCACCTTAGAACCTCTCTTCCTAATACCATAAAATTTGCAAAAAATGTAATAAAAATTTGGACTTCCTAAGACCATTTCATTTGGTGAAATCCCACCTTGCAAATCATGTTATGATTTTTTCTTGGATCTCCTCACAATTAGATGTTAGAAGAAACGAAAAGTTAAAAAAATGGTTTTTTTTCCGTCAAAACAAAACCTTTATTAATTCACTAAAAGATTACAAGAAAAGTCTAAAAATTAAGAATCAATCCCAATACTAAAACCCCTTATTAGAAATGACTCTCATAACATATATTTATAGCTACTACCAATCAATAGAAACGTAGATATATATTTGCTAGTAGATATATATTTGCTAATGTATCTTTCAAAATCAGTCAAATAAATAAATATATTTGATCATATATTTATTTTTTGTTTTCCATAAGAATGAAGATATTTGAGATAAATATATGCATGAATATCTTTTATTTAGTCAAATCCAATACTTTCCATAATTAATTAGTCAACCAAACAATTAACTAATATTTAAAACAAATATTGTGTCGCGTATCTTCAACACTCCATCTCGACACAATATTCTTCACGTGCTTCACTTTTGTTCGAAAGCAAACTTAATCAACCTTCAAACCACTTAGTTATGCATGCTCCTATTGAACATGCATATCGTCAATAAATCAAAATTGTCTGTAATACCACAAAGGTCTCCAAGCAGACTTTGGTTTTTCGTTGCATGCTCCACCTTGATTCAGATAAATTTGTCTTTTCAACTTCAATTTGAGAACTCTCTACATTCTCCACCGTTTTTTCAAGCAATTTGTATATGTTATTGCTTTTCCGTTTTGCGCGTAGAACCTCCATATTACCCTTCCAAACCCTTATGACTCCACATCGAGTTGAAAAGTTACAGTTTTTTTGTTCCAACTGTCATACTGAAGCAAGATTCTTCTTCATTTGTGGGGTATGCTTAACTCCTATTAACTTCACCATTTTTCCATCATAAATCTTCAAACATGCAAATCTCCACCATCTATAAATTCCACCTTATCTTTGTAGTCAATAAACGCTTTCTTTCGATTACATATGTGAAAACAAGTACCTGAATCAAGTATCCAATCTTTGCTTTTATCTTTATCCACACATAAGACGTTATCATTAAAATTTTCACGAAAGTTTATCTCTTCATCGCTACCTTCATCAAGTTTGACTTTGTCTTTCTCTAATGCTTTCATCCTTTCTTTGTCATTTTTAAGCTTATTGCAAATTCTTAGCTGGTGACCAAGTTTTTCACAGTAATAACATATGAAATCTCTTTCAATGTTCGATTTATCTAATTATCTTTTCATATTTGGACGATTACCCTTCCAAACAAGATTGACTTCTTCAAGTGGATTTCTACTTTCTTTTATTAGGTTCATTCTCAGCACCTCCTTGTTAAGGAAGCTACTACGCACCGACCACATTAAAACAACTCCATCTGAATTTGAGTTGTTCAATACAACCACAAGCGTTTTCCAACTCTCCGGTAATGAACTCATCAAGATCAAAGCATGTGTCTCATCATCCACCTTGTAATTCACAGCAACCAATTGGTTCACAATTGCCTGAAAATCATTAAGATGCTCTCCAATTGATCCACTTTACTTAAACTTTAGATTTACCAATCTTCTCATAAAAAATGCCTTTGTTTGTTGCAGAGTTCTTTGCATAGTTTTCTTTTTTCAGATTGCATAAGCATATGTTTCATTAGCAACAATATGAAACACCGAATTCTCCAAAAAAACACCGAATAGCTGCCGCGGCCTTCTTATCCAAAGTCTCTCATTTTGCTTCAGATAAATTACTAGGTTTGTCCCATTTGTTTTCTAATGGTTGGTGAGATAATTGAGATATAGAAAATCCTCCATTTTCGCCTTTCATAACCCCTTATTTCTTCCATTAAGATTTTCCACACTTATCTTCTTCATAACTAAACTCTATTCAAAAAATTTGTGTAGTAGGTTCTGATACCAACTGTTAGGATATTTTCTAGGATCTCTGCACAATTAGATTTTAGAAGAGACAAAAAGTAAAACCTCCAAATAAAACCTTTACTAATTCATCGTAAGATTACAAGAAAAGTCTAAAAATTGAAAATCAATTTCAATACTAAAACCTCTTGGCAGAAATGACTAATAATATACATGTTTATAACTACTATCAAACAATAGAAACATAGAGATATATTTGCTAATATATCTCTCATAATCAGTTAAATAAATAAATATATTTGACCATGTATTTATTTATTTGTTTTCTATAAAAACGAAGATATTTGAGAGAAATATATATGCATAAATATCTCTTACTAAGTCAAATTCAATACTTTTCATAATTAATTAGTCAACCAACCAATTAACTAATATATAAAACAAATATTGCGTCATTTATCTTCAACAAATTAAACATGTATGCAAAACATTATTGGATGAAATTAAACCACGGTACAAATAAAAAATGCATCCTACATGTTCCACTAAATGATATTAATACACCATTAACCAAAGTTTTTGATTTCATTTACAGATTTTAAAATCTAACGTCATAATCGCTGCGATAAAGATTGTTGTGCCGGTTCTTGCCATGATGGAACATTGGTGCTTTTCTGACTATCAGTTAAATTTTCTCATCGTGGTTGATTGTGATATAGTAATCATCAATAAATTTGGTTTTATGAGGTTAAGGTTCAGGATTTTGAACCGAAGGAAAATGAGAGAGATGAAGTGATATAGATCGTTGAACGTGAAGGAATGTCTGATTGGCAATAATATTATTGATAGACAATTTAAAAACGATCAGTAATATAGTCCCCATCATAAAAAAATAATAAAATAAATATAAATAAAATAAAATAAAAAGGAACACCACATTCGTTGGAAATACACAGCCAAACAAGTTAACGTCGGATTCTTGAGTGGCATGATTTATTTATATTGGATAATGTGGAGTAACTAACCAAATTGATGGAGGCACAATGAAGAGTGGATAAAATGAAAGTAGTAGTGTAGTGCATTTTGCATCACTCAAAATAAAAAATATAGGCTACATTTATTAACACCTCTCGATCCTCCTTTCACGCTAATGCCTCGGTATTTGGTAAAAAAGAATTACATCCCATAATTTTCCTTCTTCACTCCCTCTTTTACCATTTTTACTTTTACCTTTCTTCTCCTTCTTTAGTTTTCTTTTCCCATTTAATTGCATTTAATATCCTCTCTATCTTCTCACCTTCTTTAGTTCATACCATCTTCAATTCATGAAAGTTAGACTCAAGACTTCTCTAATTCTTTTCGTCCTCGAAACATTAAAAATTGAATCATTAGAAGAAATTTTGTGGAATTGAATCAAAAAAAAATTCATGTTGGATTCATTGAATGAAATTGGATATAAAAATCAATGATTATACAATATTTTCAATGAAGCTTTGAATAATGAAGAATGAAATAACATTTTGGCATATTGTTTGAAATATATAGGATAAACTAGGTATTTTTGCTTTTTTTAGTTGGAGCTGGGATGAAAAAGGAAAATAACGGAGGTCTACTAGATTTAGCCAAAAATATATTGATATTCAAAACTTTATTTTGTAGTAACCGTACTACGAAGAATAAATCAATATTTTTTAAGCAATATATAGGCTATTGGATACAAAATAAGATGAAGTGGATTAAATGATTAAAAAGTTGATTCTTCTATCTCAAAACATGAGAAAGCATCGAAGTGATGATCATACATATTTGTACTGAATAATTCCCATCAAACATTTGTATGGTTTCTGGTAGGGCTGCACAAAGTATGGGTTGGGTCGGGTCAGACCAAATATTTCATCCGACCCGCATATGTATGGGTTTAAGGTAGCTCAACCCGTATCCGACCCTATATGAGGTTGGATATGGGTTGGGTCGAAGTATGGGTTGGGTCGGGTTTAGTAGGGTTGGATTGGGTTGCATGAATCTAATAAAAAATAAAAATATAATGGAATATTTTCAAAAAATAACATTAAAATGTTCCACATAATATATTAGATTTTAGCTAGCATAACGCACTTAAACTAACTAATTCATTATAACATATATTTTATTAAAATTTCATTGTAAAACACATCATATGAAATTAGTTCACTACATAGTAGAACAAGTGTTTCATTTTAAAATACATTAAAATGCCCTTTGGAATATCTTTGCCAAATTCTATCTTGTTTGGGTTGACATAAAATATGCTTTTTCGTATATTTAATGTAGAATACATAAACATTATTCTAGGATTAGACTATTCTAATTTTAAGTGTATTGATATTAAATTAGGTTTTTAATATAGGGTTGGGTTGGGTTAAAGTAGGGTTGGGTTGAACAAAATAACACACCCGACCCATATATAGTATGAGTTACAAATTGTAACCCATATCCGACCCGAACTAGGATGGGTTGGGTTGGGTTTATGTGGGTTGGGTCGGGTTGGTGGGTTGGGTCGGGTTGGATATGGGTTGTGTGCAGCCCTAGTTTCTGGTGGTTTATTTAATAAAACCAATAGTGCTCTGCTCACAAGAGGAACACTCTTTCCATTACTAGAAAAGATGCAAAATAATGACGAAAATTTATGACGCCGTTGCGACGCCGAAAAGACGGGGCGTCGAAATGGCGTTGGAAAGTCGTAAAACAGAAAAACGGCGTCGGAAAATAGTGACGCCATTGCGACATCATTTATTTACCCGACTAGAATAACAATGGCATCGAAAAGACCATTGTTATTGAATAATGCGTATATATGTTTATATTGAATAATGCTTTTAGTTTTAGTTGAATATTGTCATGTTTAATATTTTGTTTTCATTTTATCAGTGGGATGATCTTCATAGGGAACCAACACCTTGGGAGGTTTATCGCAAGACTCACAAGGTCGACTCAAGCAGTGATGAATCTACCACCGTTGGATGAGTTGACAACGCCGCAAAGCAGAGTCATTCAGAAAACTTGATTTAAACAATATATGCATATTTTTGTGATGTTAATAAGTATGAAAAATAAAAACAGAGAAAATATGAAGCTCAAATTGCCGAGTTAAAAAGTAAAGGCATGGATATCACATTTGAGGTTGAAGAAGAAGTCTTTCGCGCACTCAGCCCTTCTATAACCAAAAGGCCGGACCGTAGACCCAATTGTGTGAATGTTCTTGTGGTAATTTCTAAAAGTTTAATTATATAATTACATCACTTAGGTATAATTTTAAATTGTTGTTTGACACTTTAAATTATCAAATAAATGCAGAAGTATAGACGTAGAGATCACAACAACAATGTTTCTGACCATTCAGCGCAGTATGATATCTAAAAGTTTAAGTTGTATTAGATAATGTTATGAAAGTTATGCGTTAATTTGAATGTTTCGTCGACTGTATAATTGTTTTTTGTTGTTTTAAAATATTGTTGGTGGCATAATTTTGTTTAGTTGAGACAAATATTTCATAGCTTGTGTGGTACTGTTGAAATAACTATATTTTATGTTGAGTTTAAGGGTTAGAAATACTGTAAAAATATTGTAAAATTGCTTCAGAAATGGCGTCGGAAAGACGTTAAGGTGTGGAAACATAGGAAATTGCATTATAAATTTGGTGTCCTTAAGGCATCGGTCTGACGTCGGCAAAAACATATAACATGGCATCGGAAAGGTGTGGAAAACCGATGTCGCAAAGGCGTTAGAAAATGATATTGAAAAGGTGTTGTAAAAACTCTATAGTGAGGTGTTGTAAAAACTCTATAGCGAGGTGTTGTAAAAACATCGAGAAGGCGTTGGAAAAATAACGTCAGGAAAACACCAAATGAATGGTGTTCGAAATGCGTTGGAAAACATTTAACGCTTGGCGAAAGGCGTCGGAATTTTTTTTTTTACGTTTTACCGACGGCATCGGAAGGAAGGTTACTGACGTCATTTTGGCGTTGGAAAACCAGTTTTCTATTTTAGTGTTCATAAAAAATACAATGCGCGAGTAAAAGCTAAATAATCCTAAAAATAAAAAAATAAAAAGGAGAATTGTCTCTGACTATTTAAGTGACTAAGTCATGTATTCATGGTTCAACGAAGGGCAGGATCAGGAATAAACATCCACCTCCAATTTGGATTTCCCAAATATGCGTATGCTAAATCCCAACCACAAAAATAGAGACAGAATCGTACAGAGGAGAAGTGGGGATTGTAATAGTACCTTTCCATAATTAGCGAAGTTGGATTTGAGGATGTACTCAACATTAACAGGGTCAACGGTGTAAATATAGTTATTGAAGGGTGTAAGCATCCGATACGTCTTGTGCTTCCTGGAATGATGAGTCATATAATCCTGCAGCTTATCCAAATTCAGTAACTGATGCACTATCGTACCCGCGACAGGCGGGTAGTTTTTCTTCTTCTGTTTCAGCCATGCCCTAAACAGTAGATACAAAATTGGTCCTAAAAGAAGCAATGAAGCTGAAGATGCAAAAGAAAACATTTGGAACGTTTCTGTGATGGACGGTAGACTTTTCACTTTCGTTGAGCAAGATGGAGAGATATATGGGAGAAAAATATACATATAAAGACACCGGGCGTTGATGTAAAGGATCAATTGATGGCCAAATTTGACTCCACGAATCGAATTGTCAATCTTAAGTTTGTTCTGTCTTCTGTGTACTTATCAACTCAATATTAATAGCCACAATTCAGTTGGAACAGTAAACAGCGTCGTTAAACGGAAGGCGAGTAAAAGTCATATCATTTTAAATTCCTCTGGTAGGAAAATTGACATAAACCGTCGCATATATAGGAATCATCGGAAATAAATATTGATGTCTTGTCCAACAAATCAGCACATTACACATATACATTTATTTTACAAATAGATTCCTTAATAAAAATTGCTTTAACTTATTTGCAAAATTCAAAGTGTCATGCTTAATTGGGCACATTGGAACATTGACTTTTATATCCGCTATATTCCTTCTGCAAATTATCTAATCCTATTTTACATGGGCAGAAACCGCTTAGATATTGATAACTTCCGTACAAATAAGCTATTTTGCTAGTGATGGTTGATATAGTTGGCTGAACAAAGTAGCAACAAATGATACATCTCTACGGCTCATTTTTAGTTGATGACATAGAAGTACAATGGTATTAGTTTACTTATTTAGATTAAATAAGTCCACAATCAACTCCAATATTGATAATCATCCTTTATGCTTCAACCGTAGTTCACAATTAAATGTTTTTGCAAGCAAATTCAATTGCGAACCATTGATGCAATGGAGTTGCTTATATCTTTTAAGATCCATCGACGTTTATCCAGAACTAATTGGTAGATGAAGTAAAAAAAGGTTTAAAATCTATTTGAAAAGCTAGCAACAGTTTGAACTATTGAAATTTCATAACTTAAATATCCATCAAATTAATTGAAGCATATTTATTGCTTTTTAATGAGGTGTGACAAGCTTGCTGGAGGGTCTGAATATACAAGGTCAAAATTGTACGAAAATGAATCCTATCATAGAATTCAAGGGGTGCTTCATAATTGGAAGGGTTGAGTCCATTACCGCACAGTTTTGAGCCTAGATTTTCAGGCCTTATAACAATTTCGGCGACTGAATTCGGTTGATGGAAATCAATCTTTGATGCACATTGATTACATTAAAAGGAGTACTGAATGATGCAATTATGCTTTTATTTTACAATCCAAGGGAAGACAACTCAATCTTCACGTTTACTAGTGCGAACACATGCTACGCACATGGATTCAAGGTTGTATATGCATACGTACAATTAAATACAACATTTTTAAATTTGTTAATCTAGTTGCACTTTGTTGGTGATAAAATGACTGACATAGCTAAAATAGTGCATAAGAACACACACCATCAAAAAGCAAGCATGTGTAATGAGATAAATATATTGAAGGAAATGCAAAAAAATTTGACATGATTCCTTGCTTTGAAGTAGTTGTTTGCATTTCAACATTTGTTGCAGCTAAAATACATAATATTCAAAAATAAAAGTCGCATATTGCTTGTTCAGTATTACCATCATACATTGGAACCAAGTGGTTGATAATAAGTACGTACATAATTTGCAATTCGATTTCATGCCTAATCCTTCCTTTCAAATCACCTGTGTTTATATGTAACGACCCAGAATTTTGAACAAATTAAATCGAGAATATTTAATTAATTTTAAATATTTGAACGATGATTTAATTTGAATTTCCGATATAACATTGAAATTTGCGGTTAAAAACTTTAAAAAATTTAATCTATTGGATATTGAATAAAAATTTGAATCTTCAATTTTAAGTTGAAGAAAAATATTTCAAAAGCTTTTAAAATTGGTATTGATAATTCTGAGGGTAATAGAACTTTCAGGATTGAATTTGAAACTGTTCTGCTCAGTTTTGAAATTTAATCGTTTAAATCGAATTTAAAAATAGCCGTCCGAGGCACAGTCTCGGAATTCGACGAAACCAGTTCCATTGGATCCGTAATATTGTATTATTGCCGGGGTTCAAATTTCGTATTTTTCAAAGTTAATACGTGACCGTACGATATGCAAACGCGTCAGGATAAAATCAAACTCAAATTCATTTTTAATTTAAAATTTGGTCAAAACGTAACACGTTGTCTCCCTTAACTCACGCCGAGAAACACTGCGGGAATCACGAACAAAAATCGTGTGAAGACATGCCGTCTTCGATTTTAAAATACCTCTATCCCTCCTCAGTTCAAAAGAAATCAAAACGAAATCACTTCCTTCCCCAATCTTTATTCCACAAAATTTTCTCCTCTTCACGAATAAAAGTCTCGTGCTCTATTTCTTCAGAAGCTCGATCTCGAGCATGACGATGTCCGAGGCGACGCGTTCAAGTAAGTGTCGCGAGGCTCGCGAGTGACGATGCGGCATTGGTAGCACGCATTGGCAAAGGGCGAAGGAGGATGGGCGGCGGCGATAACCTAGGGTTCGAGAGGGAAGTTCGTTATCGCGAGTAGGTCAGCGACAAAGATTCGAGCATTAGCTCGAGTCACACTCGGATTGAGTTCAAGGCAGTGGCGATTCAGGGTGATCTGGTGATTGAGGCAGGTCGCACGCAGTTTAAGGCAAAGCTTGGGTTTCGTTTTCGTAGATTGGAAGACTCGCGATAGCTCTCACGGCGACGTCGTGAAGTGGTGGCTCTGGAAATTGTTCAAGGCAAGTAATTGCGATTCAAGTGGGGGCGACGCGCGAGTGCAGTCGAGGATTGGGAGGAGGAGCTGGCGCTCTCGCGTGGTGACGAGCAAGATTCGCGGCAGGAGGTGGTAGCGTATTAGGGTTCACGGGGAGGGGACGAAGTCGAAGTGCTGGGCGTAGTCGTTAGCTTCGAGGCCGAGTTCAGTAGCGTGGTCGAGGTTTGGTTCGGGCCTGAGTTCTTCAATTTGCAGTGAGGTATATCTGCAGTAATTAATTCTTTTCTTCATTTTCAGTTTAAATATATTTCAGTAAAGAAAAATTTGTTTAAAGTATTCTGTAAAAGAAGATTCGTTAGGAATTTAATTTATTGGATAAAAAGATTTATTTTAAAATAAGAAATTTGTTAAGATAAAATCATTGGTTCGTATAAATTATCAAATAGAAGTTGTTTAGAATTTAAGGTGTTATTTTAAAAATAAGAAAATTTGTTAAAGAGAATTAGTTTGAAAGTAAATCATTGGATAATTAAAATTTCTAAAAACGAAGTTGAATTTTAGTTAGATGAATTTATAAAAAGAAAATGGGTTTAAAGAAATTTAAATGTTGGTTAAATAAGATTATTAATTGAGAAATTGGTTTGGAACAGAACTATCAGGATTAAACAATTAAAAACGGAAACTGGTTAATTAATTTTTTCGAATATTAATAGATGTGTACAAATATTTATACAAGGTATAAATCAAGGAAGTCGAGCCGAAAAAGAGATGGATTGCAAATTAAAATCAAAGGTGAGATCTTTCTCACTCGAAGGAAATTTGATTTTACAGTTATTGATTGTTTGAAATGATTGCTATGTTGATGTGATATTAGATATAGTAGGATATATCTATATATATATATATAGCAGTATATACATATTGGCATATGTATATATTGGATTGATTGATTTCCCGCCTCGTATAGCGGATGAGACCCTATTGCGCCGTTAGTAAGCGGATTTTTATAAAACCTATATACCGCGATATTCCACCTCGAAGTGGAATGGTATTGTGCTAACGTCTTTGGATGCAGGGAAACAGGTTGGAGGGATCCAACTGGATTCCTCACCAGTAGTTATTTATTTACAGGATTGATGATATTCTGTTATCATATGTTGATATATGATGTTGATGTTGTGATTGACTAATTGATGCGTTGCATCATCGGATTCATCTTTTGAAATTTAAAAAAAATAACGATGTTGATTTCAAAAGAGATTTTTGAAGTGATCTTTGAAATATACGTTTTATTAAATTTTTGAAGTGATTTATAATGAATAAATAATCGTTCAAAATTTTAAAGTTATTAAAAGTTAAGATTTTTGTGAAATATAACCAAAGTGTGATTTTTGAAGTGAAAGTTGATTTAATTGTAGAATGGGTTAAATTGAGATTTTTTTTTAGTATTATAAAAGATGTACAAAAATTGATATTCATAACTTTAAAAGATTGGGATTATAAAACGAGTTTTGATAAGCGTTAAAATGAATTTTTAAGAATTTATAAGTGAATGAAATTTATAAATTGTGAACTTATAAATGGAAATGATTTTGTAGAATAAATGAATTATAAGTATTCAACTTATAATATGGATAGTTGGTATAAAAAATTTAGTTATGAATTGAATTAGTTAACAAAGGAGATTTATAAATTGAAGTTTGTATAAATATAAATGTGATTTATAACCGCTGTTTATAAATCCGAAATTACTTATTTTGATAAGTGAAATTCTGGAAGTAAATAAAAGGAGATTGATAAATCAAAGTTGTTACCGAATCGAAATAGAATTTATAAACGTTGTTTTATAAATTCGAAATCAATTGGATTTGATAAATTTAATATAGAAAGTTATTAAAGAAGATATATTCGCGATTTTGGATAGCGAATTTTTATTGAAACAAATGTGTAGGAAATATTGAAATTTGGTTAGTGAAGTATATTCACGATTTTTGGACAGTGAATATATTGTTAAGTAAAATGAATTTGTTTTGGGAAAAGATATTACGAAATGAAGTAATTGTTTTGAAAGATGTTTTAAAACAGGTTAAGTATCGAATACATAGATTTCAACATTTATTGTTGAAATAGACGTTTTCGAGAAATAAGGAAATGGTGGACTATAACACTGTTGTTATAGTAAATGATTTCCAAAAGGAAATGTTTTTAATGTAGTATTGGGATTTATATATCTATCTAAATCCGAATCCCTATACTAGTGATTTTGAGTCGTCGTAACGATGTTTTACGTAACATTCGTTTTGACTCAAATTGATGTTGTTATAGAAAATAGATTTCTTTAAAGAATGAAATATATACTTAATTTGATTTAAGTATATCGAGTATTTTCAAATGTTGAAAATAAAAGATTTGTGAAACACTTATTATTAAATAAGTATGGAATGTTTTCCAAAATGAAATGAAATGTTTTTGAGAATTTATCTTCTTAAAGATAAAATGAAATTGAATATTTGAAAACGATTTGAAAATCGTATATCAGTAGATATTTTGAAATATAAATTCACTATGGAATTTATAAAAGAAACGGGAAATTGTTTTAGAAAAATAAATATCGATTTATTTTTGAAGTGTGAAAATTATATATCTAGTAAAGATATTTTGGAGATAAAATAATTTGGAAAATTATTTGGAATCTGATGATGTTGCGCATCTTTATTGATAGTTAAATAACCGACTATCAATAATTACCTTTAGATAGGTATTTGTTGTGAATTGGATGAATTTGAATGCCACACTTATTTTTGAATAAATGCTCACTATTCGGGTTAGCCGGGAAAGGACCATGGGGTCGTATAACCCATTCCGAATATGTGATACGTCGTTATGAATCGCATTTGAAGACCGGTGTTGAAGACCGGATATTTTTGAAAACGGAAGGATTACCGTCGAGTTACTCTACATCGGCTGATCTCCGATTTAGAGGTTTTATCACCCTTAGTGACGGGAAGTCCCGACGTGATTAGAAATTTATCCGGATATGCAAGGGCTTCGTGAGAAGTGCCTTCGGTTCTGTTCGATCCCGGAACAGACTTGTATGGATTGTGTGTCTGACGTTACAATTTGAGATATAAAGCTGATTTCTTTCAAATACATTTCTGTTGGTGGCGGAGAATTTATTCTCTTAGCTTAACACCCTTCTCTGAGATGTACGAGCTCAGAGGTTATGTAGTTGAAATTTATCAGCGATATATCCCAATTTGGTAACGTGGCATACTGAGTGTTGCTGTGAAATGATCAGTGTTTGATCATTTGTGATATGATCATTTGTTTGATCTTATATCTTTGTGATCATAGGTTGATCATTTTTGTTTGACCCGAAGCAGGGCTTTTTGAGAAAGCGTAGCTTTGTGGACGAGACTTCGTCGAGCCTCACACCCCGGAAATGGTCGAAACAGGAAGGATGCAGCAAGGTTCTAGGGAGTAGCGCCCCTTAGTGTATGTCATTCCTTCTGGATAAAGGTGGTATCATGGTATGGAGCCCAGATACTTAACCTCTGTGGTTGCTGCAAAATTTATTTCTTTGTGGTTGTTGCGAATCGGGGATCCTCGGGAAGATCGGTGACGATCGGGGGATGTCATACGCGTGTCAGTAGTTACCTATTTTTGCAGAGGTAACCCGGCCTTGTGTTGGCAGAGATCCGGTTAGGTTCTCGGGTCGTCTATTCCAGGGACGTACCCATCGTGGAAAAGGAAGTTCCTTAGCCTGACCATTTGTTGGAAATCCAAAGAAACAATACGAGCCTTTACGATTTCAATTGTATAACCTGTCTCCTCAGGAGGCAGCTATAGCAGGCATAATATAATGGTACCTATGCTGGCTAAGATTTATATTCTACTTTCGAAATGTTTTCCACTATGCACTAATAATAATATCAAAAAGAATTTGATTTTTGCGTAGTAAGCATCTTTGACTATCATAAGAAGAAATCTCCTCCAAGTCTGCGTTTGCATTGTGTGTGTGGTGGGAGGTCTTATGGTAGTTTCATTTTCCAAAAGCATTGCGAATTGACATTAAAGTTTTCCTGTTGTTTATTTTAAAGATAAACTGTTTTTACGATCTCACACCAGTCACCATGACTGACTCGGAGTTTATTGTTTCCCTTCTAAACTCTGGGTGCCCACCAATTTCCACACGGGCAGTCTAGAGTTATATTATCAAGATATTCTGGATATTCTGGAGCTTTGGAGATAAGCTGGAGGACGAGACGTAGTATTTGTATCTGATAGTATTTATTCCGCTGTGTATTCTGTATAAGGACAAGTTATATAACTGTCCATTGTTGTATATTGACTCTGATGATTGATGTATGTATAAACTGATATAGCTCTTTGTTTTAAAAGACTAGTGTTTATTTATTATATATTGTTCCGCTGCAATATGTGAGATTCTGATATTGTCTCTGTTTCTGATGTTGTTCTGTTGTTCTTCTTCCTTTCTTCTCTTTTTCTTCTATCTTCTCCTTCTTCTACTTTTTCTTTTTCTTAAAACCCTCACTATTGGAGTTTCCGACACTCGATTGCTCGGCAGTCGATAAAGTGAGTATCGATGTCGAATTTTCGGAAGTTCGAAAAATCCGGTATGTGACATTATATGTTTTAAAAGCTAGAAGTTATAAAAGTTATATGTGATACAATTTGCCGATATGAGTATATTAACACGTCATAATGTAACGACTCTTAGATTCTCCATATACATATACAAAGTGAGCCGTCTTAGACTCCCACGGTACATAATTAGCATCCTCAGTCCTAAGCTAGGAATATATAAAACAGTAAAGTAATCATACACAAATTTCTAGCTAGTGAAAATGCTTGTACTGTGAATTTCATAGTCGAATCAAAAAATAATAACCTACATCTTGAACTGAAAATCTATCTTGATGACTACAATCTTAATCATACGAATCCAGTCTCCATGGTGGTTTTTCTTTAGCATTAATAATTAATGAGGTAAGCAACATAAGCATAAAGTGTTTAGTAATTAAACTATAAGCTTAATTCAACCTTATAATAATACGATATATTTACATATGTATATACTCGTGCTATGTACACACTAATCTTAAATACAAATAATATATTAACAAAATTACTACGGGATTGTGGTATTTTGATATAGATTTGTGAAATTACATGTAAAGATTATTTGACATTTAAAGATCCTAGTAATTTGATGAACTTTTTTTGTCTCCATGATAAACTGGCATTGTACTAAAGGTCAAACTAATGAATATGAATTACTACGTTAATTATATTTATAGTTTTAGTTATAAATACACAAATGTTGCTTAAATATTTCTATTAAAAATAGTTTTTGATGAAGATCCCAGTAAATATCAATTATTTATATGCTACACTTGTACCTATAACCCTGAACATATAAAAAACTTACAGCAATAAGGTATATCTTTGTTGTACAATCAGAAAAGTGCCGAGTTACCACTAAATCATTTCTTTTAGATAATGCCTTATCAAAGAACATGTTCTTTGGTGTGTCGAACCGCAAACAATTAAGTGCAAAAATGATCTGACACACAAACAATTAAGCGCACAAATTATAAATATCAGAGAACTCATACGTTTATTAACATGATTAAAAGTAACATATTTATTTATCTAAAGAGATAAGAAGACCAAAGTTAATTACATAGGAAAACTCAATTTAATCACAACTTATGATATAGAGAGCCATAAAATAAAGATATCCCAAAAAATTAGTATGTCTAGCAGTAGCAAGTTGTCTCATAAAAATAGGTCAGATACTATTAAAAAGATTATCGAATACCTTTGCGAAGGGCCTTTAAATTATGTCCTTAGAAATAAGGTAAAATATTAAATTTTAAATACTATATATTGGATGATCAAGTTAGGATTCTGGGGTCTTTATTCACATTGGGAAAGCTCTTAATCGCTAAAGATTCGTGCTTTTTTCATGTATACGACATATATAGCTCCACAAACCCGCCAAACTTTTAGTATTTCAAAAGATTTCAATCCCATGTAGATTTAACATAAATAAACTTTTGTAACTATATTGTCAACTTTAGTGTATGAAATTCTCGATCTCGCAAAGTTTAGTAAGCAGCCTAAAGATTTAGGAAATCTTTTTATTTATCAAGTATGAAGATCTATTCATCAAATGATTTATATACATTTACATTTTCATGTTTTTTGAAAATACTGGCAAAAATATCTAGTAAAATATCTAATTATAACTTAAAGGTTGCATTAATATATAACAACACATGATTCCACTTATAGAAAAATTATTCGTAGGGCTAGTAAGGAAAATAAAAATAGCTTCTCCATATATAGTATATATTCATACTTGAGAAAAAATGAATATAGTTCAAACCTCAAAATTTCTTTAAGTTTTGAATAAGCCTTTCTCCCTCTTCTAGATGCATATCTTCTACATTTAAGTCATTGGTTACCTAAGCTTTAAATTTGAAGCTAAGGTAGAGAATGCAAAGTTAAACCATGCATGTATGTCGAATATTCTTCTATGATTATCCAATATAAAAGCATACAATTGCATATGAAATTAAAATTACAATGTAACGGATCAGTAGGTAGTTAATCTTGCAGAAAAAGATGTTTATATTTCATTGCTGTGAGTTATTGATCCTTGTCGTTCTGTAGGATTTTTATGTAAATGATCATTTATTAATTGGCAAGATGAAAGGCTACCCTATCAAATGTTGGTCATGAAAGATGATGTAAATAATTTGAGTTCTACATATGCAAAAGTGGTTTCAACGTGTGAAATTATTAACCAAAACTAACATGTGTAGTTTAATTTTCTAATGGTTAGGTAAGCATCAGTCTTTTCTTTTAATTTATGCCTCATAGTCTCTACACTTGCATACATGTCTTTAAAACCCAATATGCAAGTGATCAAATGCACAAATGAGTTGAGTAGTAAATACCAAAGAATAGTTAAGACCATCGTGATAATTTTAAGCAACCTACCCATTCATTTTCTATTACTCTGACCATCTAACGTAGCATATTTGGATGGGGAAAAAATAAAAATAGAATGATTTTTTCAATCTTATGGAGCAAGAAGACAAAGTTTTTATAAAGATAAATTCCTTAAAATAGTAATTTTAAGATGTAAATAACTATAACATATACCATGCTTTTCAAATTAAAAACCATAATATCAATTAAAAATAGTTTACTAACTGAATTGAGAGTGGTCCCAGCTATCCGTTAAAGTCATTAATAAAACATCATATATTTCAATAAGAAAAATAACTTTGTTTGGTATTTATAAATTTATATTTGATTATTTATATACAAACACATTTTACTCCTCGTTTTTCGTTTCCGTTCCGGTCATTGGAAAATTTCAAACTTTCGGTTCTGTCTCTGCAAATTCGGTAATTCCGCTTTAGTTCCGATTTGCAAATTCTGTTACTTAATTTCTTTTATAAATATACCAATATATATGCAGTAGTAATACTAAATTATAGTAAATCATTTAAATTACATAAAAAATATAAAACATACATAGAAAAAATTTAGTATCGAAAATTGTTTCTCTGAGCATCATACAAATTGTGATCATCGTTGTCTTTATCTTGTGTCGGATTATAATATGCTGCAAAAGCATACTGTTGTATTTGATCTAAATCTAAAAATGTCATCATCATATTATCAGATGTTGAAGATTCATCTTGGCTACTTGACATTTCATGATTGTATATGAACCATGTTATTGACTGACAATTTGAGAAAATGGTTTTCACTTCGACTTCGTTCATGTTACATCTCCACCAGACACCGCTAGCATTTTTTTATTGACACCGACTGTTGTATAGTAATTCCAAACGATATCACGATTTGTCATTTCTAGCATATAAAATTATAAATAAATAATATTACATTAGATAAATTAATTAATATCAACTTTTGTTTAACTAAGTTATAAAATTACATATACGTTTTGATACGTTTTGATAGATTGTTCGATCTGAGTTGTCCAAGTTATAAAATGCATTTACTATCCAAGTTTTCTAATAATATCTAAGTTACAAAAAATAATCTAATTATCCAAGTAATCAAATACATTTTCGTATTCAAGTTCGCTGTAAACAAGTCTATTTAATAATCTAATCATCAACGGTACAGTGTTACTAATTAGCTCAGCCCATTTCAGCCCATAGTACATATCAGAAACATTTGCCCTAGCTTTTTCATTACCGCTCAAAACATTTTCCCATTTCGGTCCTTTTTCATTACTGCTCGATTTGATTCGTGGATACAAAAAAAAAACAAAGTACCTGCTCCGAGCTCGCAATTGCTTCCACACTTCAAATAAAGAGTTGAGATGGAGTAAGCCGCGATTGCACGAAGATTGGACGATTAAATTAGATTGCACAACTTTGAATATGTAAGGTCTAATTTTTGAAAAATGTTAAGTTTGAAATTGATTGAAGAAATAAAGTTCTAATACTCTTTCTTTTTGAATTGACTTCAGTTTTGTTTTTTTCGATTTGTGTTTTGTTGTATTTTTTTTAAACTCGGAAACATAACGGGTTTTTAACGGATTATGTTCCAGTCACTGTCGAAACCAGACAGGAACGGCCGGAGTTTCGATGTGCCGGACGGAATGTGGAACCTTGATTGCATCTATGTCTTATTCTAGGAAAACACAATTACACTTGAATGCAATGCAATGCCTTTGAGTTTGCAGTTTCCTTTCCAACTTATGCGTCACTACAAGGATATTTCTGTTTAGCGTCGGCCTATAGCCGACTACGGCCGACTCCGGCTGACTCGAGCCGTCGCTAAAGGCCGACGCTAAACAGGTCGTCGTCAAGTGAAATGGCAACGGCAAAAGCGACGGCTACGTCCCCATATTTAGCGTCGGCTAGAGTCGGCTAGCCGACTCCGACCGACGCTAAATATAGTCCACGTGTAAAAAAATGGGTGACCAATAGGCCGACCCTAGCCGACTCTAATCTGGATAAATTTTTTCTGTATTTTCAGCACCCCTTTCTCCCATCCATCCACACAATCATATATATTCCACAAATATACTACACCAAACAACAATATACATCAAAAATATGTCCAACTAAGAACCACAAAACATCAATATACATCTCCAAACGTTCATCATCACAAATATTCATAATATTTACAAAATTCAACCAAATGTTCATCAAAAAACATATATAAAAACATGCTACCACTCACCCCAACCATCATCAGCGCTAGATCCCTGTGATGGCGGCATATTCGTCCCGTGCTCTACCAAGTAAGCAGCAATCGCCTCGTCTAGTTGCTGCTTTAATCCAGTCTTCCTCCAATCGTTCAACTCGACGACTTGTGCTTGCAGGACCGCTATTGTTTCTTCAGCCTGTTGCTTATTGTAAGCGGCTTGCGTCGCGGCCTGTATATTAATAAATTCATAGTTATAGTTTATACGTAATATTCAATAAAATTTATAAACTGGTTAATAAATTAATTAAATTTAATAAATATTACCGCTTGATTGCCATATCCATACTGTCTATTTCTGGTCGGCGGGTCGGTAATACGAGCGAATATCCTGTCTGTCTCCTCAACAGTCAACTGCTCCCTGCCAGACTCTACAAGCACGCGAGCAATCTCCTGATCGCATCTGTCCTGTGTTTAGAAATATAATTTTGAGAAGGTGAATATTCAATTTAATGTACTGTTAAATAAGAGGAAAAATTTATAGTCTTTACCCGGATATTCGCTAATTTGGCGTCTGACCATTCATATGTTATGTTGCCATATTCATCTGTATGCTCGACGGCGTGTGTTCGGGTGAAGACGTCCAAATGAGACGGTGCAACACCACCTCTCTCCCTCGTTTGAAATTAAATATGATTAAAGAATGTATATAAGTAAATTACAAATAACAATTTTTATATTTACCATTTCTTCTCTATATTGCTGAAAAGACTTGGATCCACCGCGGCGTGTTGTAGGATTCCTAAGCCTGTTTGCGGAGTTCCTCGATGCTACCGCCTGTATAATTTAACTATTATATAAATATTTAAACGAATTATAATTACAAACATATGAAAGTAGAAAATTTACCTTCGCGTCTTCGCTTTCCCAATATTGCAGAAAACCGCGCATACAGATTTTCACTCATCCAGTTTGGCTTTTTACCGGCCTCTTTTATCTTGGAGAGCGTACCTCTATAGTTTTTCCTCATCTTCCTCTCCCAGTGCGTCCTGAACGTCCCGAGATCTTCGGGATCCACAATAAAGAACGCCTGCACGTTGAAATTTAAATGAATTATATAAATTGCATATTAATTTTCAAAGATCAAATATGTCAATCTCAAATTAATTAGAATTTTATACTTACCTGGAGGTCAGCCCAAATGGCATCTCTGATATAAAGTGGGATACTATCCCAGTGCTCCCACAAGTCTGTCATCCTACTACGGTAGCTGTTTCGAAACACAGCTAGAATGAGCTCGGATGGCTGTAAATCAAAACCCCTGAATACATTTTGATATTGTCAGTTACTAAATCATAAATATACTAGTAGCATGCACTAAATAATATAATGAAGTTGCAGTAAATTAAATACTTACCCTCCATCGGTCTTCGGCACTAGGTATGCTCTCTGGCGATTATCGGCCATACCACTACTATCCTCCCCATGATCATGGCCTCGTGAACCTTGGGACCGCCTGCTGTGTGACATAATATCTGCTAGAAACATGCATATATATATATATATCATTTCATATAATGAAAAAAACATATATCATGTCATAATTAGAAAACATGCCTGATTAATAATCACATACACATAGCTCATAATAGAATAATAAAAGAATAATACTACAAATGATACGAATTTTCATTACATTAACATAGGTTCTAGAATTGACATAATACAACAAACGATACAAATTTCCATCTTATATACATTACATCATCACTAATTAATAATCAATCTTCGTCGTTTTCTGATTCTGACTCGGTCTCGCACTCTATATCATCATTTCCCTCTAAAGTCTCAAATGCTTCTATTAGAATATTTGATTCATCGTTCAAAGGCCCTATATCAGCATGATCATCAGTTATTATTAATTCATTATTTGGCTCAAGATCTGCTTGATAAGCTGCTTCGTCTGGAATATTATTTCCGTCAAGTGTAAATCTTGCCTTTGTTTTAAAAACAGCTGACCAGTCTGCTTTATCTCGTTTTAGTGATGGATAGGGAGCAAAATAAACCTGTAATGCTTGTTTGGCTAACACGAAAGGATCATACTTTGAGTAACGTGAGTTATGGTTTATTTCAATAAGTTTATAGTCTTTGTGCACGATGATACCGGAGCCTGGAACATTGCTAAACCAACTGCATCTGAATAAAAATACTGTTTCTGTAGATTGGACAGAATATGTCAATTCCAAAACCTGTGTTAAGACGCCGTAAAAATCTTTTATATGTTCATCTGGATCATCAGTCCCTTTGACAAATACACCGCTGTTATAAGTCATTTTTTCAACACCGTATTCCTTGGTGTTGAATTTAAATCCATTCACGAAGAATATTGGATAAGTGTTGACATTTCTTTTTGGTCCTATCGCAAGACGTTTCAATCCTTCATCACCGACAAAATTTATTCGATTAAAATTTACTTACATCAAATTCAAATTTTAATTATTATTTCAAATATTCATAATTACTTCTCGAATGGATACATCCATCCATATTGTACAGGACCTCGAAGAAGTGCTTCATATGGAAGATGAACAGGTAAATGCTCCATTACATTAAATAATCCTGGAGGAAATATTTTCTCAAGTTTGCAGAGCAGTATAGGGATGTCATTTTCAAGTTTACGAATACGCTCAACTTTTAAAGTTGTCGAACAAAGCTCTTTATAAAACGGACTTAATTCTGTTATAGCACTCCACACTTTTACGGGCAATAGTTCTTTGAAAACAACGGGTAAGAAATTTTCCATCATGACATGGAAATCATGACTTTTCATCCCACTCAATTTATTGTTTTTTAAGTCAACACATCTACGGAGATTTGAAGAAATCCCATCAGGACATCTCAGCCCTTCAATCCACTTCAACACAAGTTTTACTTCATTGCTGTCTAGCTCATAGCATGCTTTGGGTTTTTTACTGTCATTAGGGTTTATATGAAGTTCGGGACGTTTACAATGTTGTTCTATATCACGTCTTGAATTGAGATCGTCCTTAGTTTTACCCTTGACATTCAAAACTGTATTAAACACATTATCAAACACGTTTTTCTCATTGTGCATCACATCAATATTATGTCGTAGTAAGAGATGCTTCCAATAAGGTAACTCCCAAAATATACTTTGTTTGCACCAATTATGCCAGTTCGATTTATCTGGAATTTCAGTCTGTACTCCAGTTTCATGTATCTTCGGATATTCTTTAACTAGTTCATATAATTCTTCACTTGATAAAGTCGTTGGTCGTTGTCTGTTCTCTGCTCTATTTACTACAAATTTTTTCTTATCTCTTCTAAAAGTATGATTAACATGGAGAAAACATCGATGACAATCAAACCATGAAATTTTCCTTCCATGCGGTAATGAAAATGCCCGTGTATCTTCCATGCAGTAAGGACAAGCCAGACGACCGGCCATACTCCAGCCTGAAAGCAATGCGTAAGTTGGGAAATCACCAATAGTCCATAACAAAGATGAAAACATACGAAAATTCTTTTTTTTCGACACGTCGTATGTATCCACCCCTTCATACCATAATGTTTTCAACTCTTCGATCAATGGCTGTAGATAAACATCGATTCCTTGTGTCGGATCATCAAGACCAGTGACGACAATCGTAAGAAACATATATGGAGTTTTCATACACATCCACAGAGGTAAATTATAAGGTGTAACGATAATAGGCCAAGACGAATATTTACTACCAAATTGAGAGAATGGTGAAAATCCATCTGTACATAAACTAAGTCTCACATTACGACTCTCTGCGGCAAACGCAGGATAAGTCTTATCGAAATGTTTCCATGCTTCTCCGTCCGATGGATGTATCAAAGTCCCCTTTTCCTGCATTCTCACACTGTGCCATCTCATATGTGATGCTGTCGCAGACAACGCATATAACCTTTGAAGTCTGGGAGTGATGGGTAAATAATGCATTCTCTTGTATGGAACTTCCTTTCCTTTTTTTTCTTGGTTTGTATCTTTCCTCATTACATATTCTGCATTTCTTAAGATTAATGTCATCTTTCCAATACAACATACAACCTTTTATATATGTATATATCTTCTGGTACGACAAACCGAAAGCAGACATTAGTTTTTTCACTTTATAATGACTATCGCACATCAGATTATTGGGTGGCATATGTCGTTTTGTAGCTTGTACAACTGCTGTAAATTCAGCTTCTGTAAAATTGAATTTTGATTTCATAGTAATGTATTCAGTAGTAACTGACAATTCTGTTCTGCTACTACAACCTTCCCACAACGGTCTTTTCGCAGAATCCAGTAAATCATAAATTCTTTTCACCCCCTCGATCGGTTCTTCTTCGACGTTTACATCATTAACTTGAAAAGTAGGGAACATTGACTGTGCTGCATCTTCCACCATATATACTATTGGATTCGTCGTAACATTATTGTTATTCACCTCAACCTCGAGCACTATAGAATTAGATGCACCAATTTTTTCTCCATGACGATCCTAGAAAAAATAGTTTGGCACAAAACCGGATTTACACAAATGTACAATAACTTAATCCGGTTCCCGATAATGCAAATGTCGACATTTACGACACGGACAACGAATTTGTGTGCCGCCTTCTTCATTATTAGCTTTAGCGAATTTAACAAATTCATGTACCCCATCCTTAAAATGTTTTTTCATAGAACCTTTCATTCCTGTTCGACTTTCATACATCCAGGAACAGTCGAGAAGATAGTTGAACATTTTTCCTAATTTAAAAACATATATATATATATTAGAAATTTCGACAGCATTTCTTTTCTATTCCTATACGCATATATACTTTGCATCTGAAGTTTTATGTGATTATTATCGTATTTTCTAATCTACCAAAGCCTTTTGGGACTAAAGGCTTTGTTGCTGTCTTACTTTCGTTTAAATTATTTATATTAACTAGAGATAGACTAAAATACCTACATCCAATTATTCCCAATTCACACTTTCACATTTTCAAATTCACACTTTCACACTTTCAAATTCCCAATTCCCAATTCACACTTTCAAATTCTAAATACCTACACCCCAATTATTCCCAATTCACACTTTCAAATTCAACGATTTCATACTAATTAAAAATAACCTAATACATTAAATTAGCAATGCCTACACCCAATTATCATCACAATAATGTACATTTAAACATAATTAAACAATTTAATTCGAAATTAGGGTTTAGAAAATTACCAAATTCAAGAAGAAGAAGAGATTCCGGCGAGTTCCGGCGAGTTCTATGCGTCTACGACGACAACGACGGAGGGTGACGGCTGGAGAGGGTCGGAATCGGTGATGGGGAGGAGTAAAAATCTTTTTTTTTGGGTGAGCAAAGAAAGTGAGGAAGAAGGGTTTGGCTAAGACCTGTATTCGCGACATGGTGTCGGCCTGCATCGGCCCGTAAGGCGTCGGCTTGCATCGGCCATACATATTTTTTTTTTAATTTTTTTTACAACTATTTCATTTAAAAAAATAAAAAACACTACTACATTATAAAATAAAATAAAATTGACATTTATGATTATTAATATTCACCCAATGACGGATCGTGATAGGTTAGATTGGTATTTTCGATGATATACATTCGTGTAATTCGAAAAGTTATCGTTGTTGAAAATCTAACTCGCACAACCAATCAATGCAACTTTTAGTCGATCCGCTATACAAATTCGATAAAGGTGGTTATATGTAGCATTTTAAAGAATTAAAATAATTTTTTAAATCGTTGGGTAATCAATTATGAATTTTTAAATGTATTTGGTATAATAAAATTATATAAAATAAATTATGCGGCGTAAAAATAAATTCTTTGTATCTTATGTCGATCTAAGGTATTTTGGAGATGTTTCCAGAATATGGTTAAAAAATACAAGAATCTGAGGTGTCGATCTTGAATTTCAAATTTATGACCGTTCGTGGACTTTCGGACGAAAAACCTTCGTTCGACGACCGAACGACCTTCAAACGAGACCATATTTGAACCAGCGATGCTTTGTAGTGTTTTAATCGAATCCGTTCGGATGGATTTGCAAAAAAATCATCGAAAATAAAATTATCCCAAAAATATGTCATTGTCTAGGAGTTAGCTATAACACTTAAGTGTTATAGCTAACTCCTAGACAATGTTAAGTGTTATAGCTAACTCCTAGACAATGACATATTTCTGGAATAATTTTATTTTTGATGATTTTTTTGCGAATCCATCCATACGGATTCGATGAAAACACTACAAAGCATCGCTTGTTCAAATTTGGTCTCGTTTGAAGGTCGTTCGGCCGTCGAACGAAGGTTTTTTGTCCGAAAGTCCACGAACGGTCATAAATTTGAAATTCAAGATCGACACCCTAGATTCGTGTATTTTTTAACCATATTCTTGAAACATCTCCAAAATACCTTAGATCGACATAAGATACAAAGAATTTATTTTTACGCCGCATAATTTATTTTATATAATTTTATTATACCAAATACATTTAAAAATTCATAATTGATTATCCAACGGTTTAAAAAATTATTTTAATTCTTTAAAATGTTACATATAACCACCTTTATCGAATTTGTATAGCGGATCGACTAAAAGTTGCATCGATTGGCCGTGCGAGTTAGATTTTCAACAACGATAACTTTTCGAATTACACGAACGTATATCATCGAAAATATCAATCTAAGCTATCACGATCCGTCATTGGGTGAATATTAATAATCATAATTGTCAATTTTATTTTTTTGGCCATTTTAGTACTGTTTTTCATTTTTTCAAATGAAATAGGTGTATATAAGAAGTAGATTGAGAAAATGATTAAATAGCCGACGCTAGCCGTCTCTAGCCATTACAGGCCGACTCCAGCCGACGCGAAGTTACCTAAAATATTTTGCCATCCAAAGCCGACTCTAAAAAGGAGACGGAGCCGACTCCGGCTGACTCTATGCTTCGTCCCCATTTTAAAGTATTCTAGTTGTGCGTGCATAAGCATTCTATTTACTTCTTCCATTTTCTTTGACTTCTCAACTGGAAGGGAAAATAGGAAATAAATCATACAAACATAAAAGAACCTTGCCTTTTATTAGATTAAATTATAATCAGGAAAATAGGCACAAGGAAGAAGTTGCAAAAAAATTCAGTCTCAAGGACAACAAATTTGATTTTTAATCTGAAGGACATTTTTTAGTATAAACAGAAAATGATAGTTACAACTATCATTCTGTGATTTGCACTAGAAAGTGTCCTTCTGCCTAAAAAACAAACTTGTTGTCCGTGAGACCAATTTTTTTTTTAACTTTTTCCTTGAGCGTAAAAACCCCAATTATAATACTTTAATCAGCTACTCAATCAAATTGGAGCAAAGTTTCTCGTTCATCATGAAAAGCTTCTTTTTATATACCCATCAAGTGAATATAAAAAACTTGATAACATGTAGCTTAGTTTATTCAGTCAAAGTATTTACCTTGGATGTACGGTTGAGTTTTGAGAGAACCAGGTAGTTTAGCTTAATCCAAAAGGAACCTCCATAGTTAAGCTTGCCTTGATTAATTTTCTACATCTTATATAAATAACTATTAGTAACATTCATACTATCTTGAGAAAAACGTATGGAACATGCATACATACAGTCGTTTACTATATTAGTTGAACTATCGATGAACCAATTAAAAAAAAGGATTTTTTACCATATTGGCCTAGTTTCGAAAAGATATAACGTGAATAGACCACTTTTAAAAGTAATTACAAATATAGACCAGTTTTTGTTTAACTGGTCTATAGCGTTGGCGATTTTTTGAAAAGTCGCCCAGAGGGTATAGCCACAAACAGCCTACCTTTCTCTCTCATTTTCACCTTTTCCTCAAAACCTAAGCAAAATTCTGTAATGGCAGATGTGTTCTGAAATCAAATTTCATGCTCTTTAAAACTTTTGTTCGGTGGTAAATCTATAGATCGAGTTCACGTTGCTTAGCAAATTTCAGCTAGTTGAAGGTAAATTCACCAAACCCTAGTTTTTTTTGTCTAATTCTGTATTTTGATGAACTTAGTAAATGGTTATGTTAAGGTAAAAAGTTGGTTTAATGTGTACATACTGAACGAATTGTATATTGATCTGTAGAATGGCGAGAAATATGATGCCTACGCTTTGCTACTACGACAACGAACTACTTGTCGATGATCAAAGAAACGGTAAATATGTTGGTGGAATTTGTAAACCAGGAAGAGTGCGAAAAGGTTGTAATTTGATGGAATTAAAAGAGGCTGTGTACAAAACGACGAAGATTAATAAAGAAGAATTTGAACTTGAGCTGGTGGTTAACTGGCCTACGGACTCGGGTTCTAAAGCAATAGCATTAGCGGACGATGATGATGTAGAAGTAATGTTTTCTGCTATTGCAAAATCTATTGAGTTATATGTATGGCAAGTAGCAAAGCAACAACAAGAACATCAGGTGTCATCTCCCGTTGTGAGTAGTGGAATTGGATATTATACACAGATGTTGGAGACTGCGGATCCATCTACTGATTACGTATCTCCTAGCTATAGCAATCCTTTTCCAAATGATGGAATACACCGTCCTCCAGCAATGCAGTACGGATTTATGCCATACGAAAATGCGCAGCCATTTACGCAACAAAGCAACATTTATTACAACCCACCTAGGGATGCTAATACGAGTGCAAGGTTAATTTTTTTTGATGAATTGGTAGATGTACTATTATGTAGATAATTTTTCTGAAGCTATGTCGTAATTTAAACAGCTTCCATCAACAAGACATTCAACATGACGAAAGCGATGGACATGTTAATGCAAATTTGTCACAGTCAATGTATCCTAATCCATGCGAACTATATGATATGAGTCAAAGGTATGTTTACAGATTGGGCTATATTTTTCGTCTCATTTGGTCTCTATTGTCGGTTAGTTGACTACTTTATATCAATTAGGTATATGACAGCTGATTCTGGTGCGCAATGGAGTGCTGGACCATCCACCCATTCTCCGTATGCAAATTTTGACAATGATATGGATGTTGGTGGGAATGCAGCTGTGGATGAAGAACGTCATGTAGATAGCATGGTCGTTGCTTCTATGAATGTTAACGAAGACTCTTGGATACAAAGAATGCAAGTTAACAACGAGCCATTGAACTATGACTTCCCTGCAGCAGATGACAATGATGCAGATAGTGATGAAGCAGAGATGGAAGTGCCTTTGGATGATGATCTTTGCACCGCTCAAATGTTGGCAAGATCTGTTGTTGCTAATCTTCAATTTTCCGGCGAACGATTTTCGACCTCTTGCGTTCAAGCTGGTTTCAGTGTTGGAATGGTTTTTGAGACAAAAGAGAAGTTTCTTCAACAACTAACAGAATGGTCAATTCTGCATGCTGTGTCATACAAACCGATAAAGTCGAACAAAACACAATATACCGCTATATGCACCGTTGAAGGTAATTGTCCTTGGAGAATACATGCCATAGTTTCGAAAAAATCCGAGTTGGGATGGTGGGAAATTCGAAAGTATCCAAGCGAACACACTTATGTCAACCCAATAGTTAATTCCAACCATAAGCAAGCAAATTCGAAATTTCTTGTGACAAAAATAATGTCTTTTGTCAAAGCCGATTTGGATATTTCAGCTGGTACAGTCCAAGTGCTTGTGCACGATCAGTTGTTCATCAACATAAGTTACATGAAAGCGTGGCGAGCATTAAGCAAAGCAATAGAGAGAATTTATGGTGATTGGGCAGAATCGTACTCGACTTTACCACAGTATTTTGGCGAGATAAAAAGAACGAACCCTGGCTCTATAGGTCACGTGACACATGATGAAGTGGGAGTGTTCGATCGCGCTTTTTGGGCATTTGGGCCTTGCATTACAGGTTTTTCACGTTGTCGGCCGTTGTTATGTATTGACGGGACACACTTGTACGGTAAATACAAAGGCACATTGCTTGTTGCAACCGCGATAGATGCAGATGATTGTCTTTATCCTTTGGCATACGCAGTAGTTGAATCGGAGTCATGTGATTCTTAGGGTTGGTTTTTTTCTTGCATGCTAGAATTCATACATAGTGTTTGCGGTCATTGTATTACTTTCATATCCGATAGGATGAAAGGAATTCCAAAAGCTTTACATGGAAAATGGCGACAACCGCATAAACATCGTTATTGTGCAAGACATCTCAAAGCCAACTTTCAAGCGGCAGGATTCAGAGATAAGCGTTTGACAGGATTATTTTATTCGGCAGCGTGCGCGTCTGAAGTAGTTGAGTACCTGAAAATCAGAGAAGAGATAAAAGCAACAAGTAGACGTGCACATGAGTGGATTGAGCGGAGTCTGGGTAATTTTGAAGAAAACTGGGCTTTGTGCGAGGTCCATGAGTGAAATCTTCCGGTTGTTGAGAAGGGCCTTCTTCGAACGAAGTTCCTTCACCTCTTCTGTGTCGCCGCCTGTAAGTAAGTAGGAGCGGCGGTGCCTGCCCTTGAGGTGCAGGTATGTCTGCTGGAGGTGGAGGTATAGGGGGGAAAGACGTCTTGGCCTCTCTAATTTGTTTCTTCCCAAGACTGCGCGTAGAATGTTTTTTATGTTCATGCATATTCCTTTCGACTACGCATCGTGATCTAGACGTTGTTCGAGCTTTTCGGCGGTTTCCAACGCCTTGTAAATGCCATCAGCCTGTACAACGCAAAGAGAATTAGTTATCTTTTTTCGACAATATAGTTAAATTAACGGGGTTCAATATACTTACAACGTTTCTCTCAAGAGGGGCACGGGGGGTGTATGGATGGTGGGGAACAGCCTGTACAGGCGCCTGAAGAACATATCTACGCGTGATGTGCCAATACCACCGCATGTATGTCTCTAGAGGGGTGAGCGACTCTCTCTCAAATTGCGTAAACAAATGGCGCTGATTCCATATCTCCATAGCATTTGCAATTTCCCCGACCTGGTACTCGTCGTTATAAACTGGAGCGTTTTCTGGAATATGTTGCGCCATTGCAAACTGGCGCATTACCCTATCGGGTAGGTGGTGTGCGAAACGAGTAGTGCAAATGAGTGGAAGCCTGACAGTCCACAGATATCTAGCGGCCGTGCATATAGCCGGAAGACCCTCCAATACATCCTGCGTGTATGGAGTCCAGGTCACTGCAGCTGGGTCTATAACGTCTAGCTCGTTGCGGTAAAAGCGCACATTCCGCCGGGGGGTCTGAGATGTCTTTTTTGGACCAACCCATCTGTCAAAAAGCGAAGAATCAATATTTTAGCGTAAACAAATTTCGAATTAAAAAATTAATTTTCAAAAGACATGAAGTTATACCGAGATCCAAGAGGGTGTGTGTGATCGACGACAACATTTCGGACTTGGATCCGTCCGATAGGTAGATATGTCCATGACCAAATCTATAGGGAAAAAACAATTTAGCTACTTAAAACATATTTCGAATATGGTCGAAGTAGGAAGATAAATTATACTTGTACCTGAACAAGCATCAAACACCCGCCTATAAGCTTAGTCACCATAAGAGCGAGATTGGAGAGCTCCATATAGGTGTACGCCAAAACAGCACTACCCCATGAGTACTGGGCACACTGATCGAGATCGGCTAAATATGGTAGCCATTTCAAGTCCACGCGATTTTTGGAATGATCGCACATTAAACGGGATGTATTGATGTGTAGAATAATGGCTCAAGCCCGCTGCTGTATTTTAACCTCTGTAGCATCGGCAGGTATATCATCAGCTACAGCGTGTCGAAACCATTTCACTTCTACCATGTCGCTACCCCTTACCTGTTGCGGAGGAGGAGTAATACCGAGCAAATCAGTGCACAACTGAATATAATCGTGATGGTCCTCACCCGTAACCGGATTGCCTTCTATAGGCAAACCTAAAAGCACGGCCACATACCCTAATGTGATCGTCATCTCTCCGACGGGAAGATGGAATGTAGATGTCTCCGATCTCCATCTATCGACAAGAGCAGTGACCAGATGATGATCTAACTGGAAGTAGCCTAACCGCAGTACTGTCGAAAAGCCCGCCCGATCAATCTCCTCTAATACTCTAGGATGATGTGAAGTGACTTTCTTGAGAGAAATAGAGTGATCGATGGTGAAATCTGCTTCTTCGCTCTGTTTAACATTACATGTACATATATTAACATTCACACAATTTGTGAAACAAAAATCATAGGAAATTACCATCATATACGCTTCACTAGACGTGTGGTGTCTGGGCTGTAAGTACAACACGCTCGGGTCTACTGGACCAGGCTCCATCTCGATGTAATCTACAACACAAAGATTAATGCATTCAACCCTTAACTATCTTAAAATTTAATTTTCTTCAATCTACACTAAAGTACACGCAATTGAATGATCATTCACTTGCAAATACCTCGTACTGCAATCTACAACATATAACTTTCACAACATCTTGCAAAAATTGAAATCTAAAAACCCTAAAAAAGCCCTAAATCAACAAATTGGAGATGAGTGCATTACCAATATCCTCCACTATTCCGGATGTTGAAGCCATTGTCCGAATGAGCTTAGAATTTGATTAAAAAGCAAAGAAAATATTAATTTTTGGGAGGGAGAAAGTTGAAACCCGAAATGGGTTATTGGGAGCTAGGTTGAATGTTAAAAGAGTGAGTGGAAGATGCTTGGCTGGCTGTCTGTTTTGTAACAGGTGAAACAGTGGGCGATTTTTCAAAAATCGCCCACTGGCGATTTTTGAAAAATCACAAAAAAACAAACAGTGGGCTGCCTTTTAGGGCAGCTATTTCTTTTCACTTAAAAGATGACATTTTCAGAAAAATTCATCCGACGAGAGATACTTGGATATAACCATCAATTTCAGAGAAAATCAAACATACATTCTACGAATAGGTGAAATTATCCCTCAATTACAGAGTGCTAACAACATATAGAACTAATAACACAAAACTAATAACGTACGGTCTACGAAAGTTGAAAATATCCATCGATTACATGAAAATAAATAAGGTACCCAACATAGGGTTCATGCTATGAAATCGTTTGTCATATGTTTCCATTGCGAACATAAGCTAAAGATGACATTTTCTTCTCTACCAACATTTTCTATTCATTTCTTCAACTAATTTTTTCAAACGCCTAACTTCAGCTTGCATTTCGAGGGCGTATCGCAATCCTCGAGCACACAATGGAGGATCGATCCACTTCATAAAATTACAGCACTCCACTACGCCAAGATTCATCATATGATCTTCGTACGAAGCACAACCGTAAAATCTTCGTCCATCATTGGTTTCAGTTCTTGCTACGACAACCACGCATTCATCGCCACATCGGCAAGTTGGATATGCACCGGATGGAAACGTAGGACCTACAGGATTACCAAGACTTAGTACTTTACCTTTAATAGAAATTTGCTTGCCCAGTCTTTGGTTCGTTACAACTTCACGTAAGCGAGTGTTGAGAGATGATGTTCCCGAATGGAACTTTTGACGTATTGGCTCAAATTGCGTTTCCGGAACAAATTCAACATCACTTAGATGCGTAATGTCCCTTCGAGCTTCAAAATCATCGTAACATTTCAGCATCGTCTCGTCGTCTATCTCCCAATCATCCATATTTAGTCCAACTGCGAGTACGTGAACATTGGTTAGAATACACATCAGCTCCGAATTAGGATTTTAGCTAGCGTAAACATATTATAAATCGATTTACATTACCTAGTACCGAAGATTACACTTACTTGTTGAGAAACTTTGATTGTATCTTGTGAGAATCAGAATTTTTTGGGTTTTCTATGAAGAGGTAGGGTTTGCGGAGTTTCAGAAAATTTATGATGAGTTTGGTAAAGTTGATAGTGAAGAAGAAGGGGGGTTGCTGGTTGGATTTATAGCTAGATTTCTGGCGATTTTTCAAACTCTGGGCGATTTTTGAAAAATCGCCAACGCTATAGACCAGTTAAACAAAAACAGATCTATATTTGTAAATACTTTTAAAAGTGGTCTATTCATGTTATATCTTTTCAAAACTAGTCTAATATGGTAAAAAATCCTTAAAAAAAGAGAACATGCTAAATATTAAAAAACCACGAAATCTCTATGCTCGACATCAAACCTGGTTTACACCACCGATCAAAATCCAATGAAAGACTATTAATGATAGATGGTTAAAAAGCAAGATAATATCAATTATACTTGTTAAGAAAAGTACGTTTCAACTTTTGTATTTTTTAAGATTCAAAAAATACATGGCAGAGTGCAAGAATATATTGTAGACGCTGGCTGAAAATAAACGTATATGTGTATGTGCAAAATTCCATCTTGTCGAAGCTCTCTTTTTTGATCATCTTCCATCTCCAAAGCATCTCTAATCCCTTCTTTGAAATATGATCCAATCTAAGATGCCAAAGCTTTGTAGCATCCAATGTACGAGAAGTAGCTACTCCAACACACGACTCTCCAAGAACCGTGGTTCCTTTTAGCAAATACAGATTTCGGAACACATCTCCTTTCATAAGAACTAGTGCACCTCTCGCAACCTTCAGAATATCTTTCTCGATAGTTACCTTGCATCCCAAAGATTCCAATTGTCCTAAAGAAATTAAGGACTTCCGAAGACCTGGAACATACCAGACACTTGTCAAAGTGCGTATCACTCCATCTAACATCCTGATCCTCACTATACCTTTACCCATTACTCTACAGCTAGCATCATTACAAGAATTGAAGTAATCCTTATTAGACGTCATATGAAAAGACGCCCCCGAGTCTAACACCCAATGGTCTGAGACATCCGACACTGCTGCAGACAACACATCGTCAGATACATACTTCTCCACCGCAAATGATGAAGATCCGTCTTCTTCCTTCTTCTTCAAATCCGGACAATCCTTTTTCTAATGATCAGGTTTTTTGCAGATAAAGCACTTCCCGTCCTTAAACTTTCCTCTCCTGCCGTTATCGGACTTCCTGGACTTAGAACGCCCTCTAGAGTGCCAATTCTTCTTATCTTCTCTACCTCTTTCAACAAACATGCCGTGACTACTACTTCCACCTCTACTTCCTTCACTTATCTCCTTCATCTGATCTCTCAAGCCCTCAGATAGAAGGTCTGACTTCACATCTTCCACTGTCAATGTGTCTCTAGCGAAACCTATGTATCGCTCCGGAAGAGAACAAAAAAGAATCATTGTCATTTGATCCTCATCCATCTTCAAGTCAGCGGTCTTCATCTTCATCACGAGTCATTAAAGAAATTAAGATGTTCCTTCACTGAAGTACCCTCTCTCATCCGCATGGTGAAAAATGTCTTTAGTAAAATCAGACGGTTAGTCAGAGATTTCTTCAAGTAGAGATTTTCTAGCTTGGTCCAAATGCCCCTAGTAGTGGTCTCACTGCTAATCTCTGAGATGACATTCTCTCCTGTAGCTAGTTGTAAAGTAGTAAACGCCCATTTCTCCATCTCCTTCCTTTCCGCAACTGAGATGTCGACCGTCAACTCCTCAGCGGCAAACACTACTGGATGGACTTCATTCCTCATTAGAACAGCTTTCATCCTCTATTGCCACTTCTCAAAGTCTTTATCCCCATTCCATTTCTTAATTGCCAACTGTGATCCTGAAGCGATACATCCCTCTAGTATAGGGTCTTGTAACAACTGTAGTCGCTTCATCTCCTACCATAGCGTCTAACTCTCCTCAATCAACCTTATAGCCCTGATACCAGACCGTTGGAAAAATCCCTTTAGATGATCAGTCTAAGGGAATAAAAACCCCAACGCAGCGGAAAACAACTGGATCGTGATTGTAGTGTTACGATACAAATAAAGATAAACATGAGGACAGACAGTCACAGATATATGCAATGCAGAAAAATAAATAACACCAGTATTTATAGTGGTTCCACTACCGCGGGGGAGTGTATATCCACTTGGGGAGAGGAGATTTTATTAATCACTAAAAGATTAGAGTTACGAGATTGATTCAATTTTGGAGGCTATACATAAGAAGAATTAACAATACAGACAAAATTCTGCAGAGTTTTAGCTCTCTAGAATGGCTGTCATTGTTGTCCAGAAGCTCCACTATTTATAGAGTGAAAATACGAGGAGGGGTAGTTGCTATATAGCAGTCCCGAGGTTTGGTTCGGCACATCCCATCTGGTTCGGTAGCACACTTCACTATCTAGTCCGGTACAATTTGGTTCGGTAAAGTTCACTTCAAATCCGAACCGACATTTCCCCTATTAGAGTGGCATGCTCAAATACCGAACAAAATATTTCGTCCGGCAAATCACCGAACGAAATATTTCGTTTGGCAATATTTTTTTTTTCTTTTCTTCTCTCTCGCTCCTCTATTTTACCGAACGTAGCTCCCATGCCCTAGCCTTCACCAATCACCGAACGAGATTCCTTCTTCCTCAACAGCCTAGGGCTTCTTCCTCCTCCGTCTTCTACTGCGTCATGGAATTCAGGTACCAAATCCCTAACAATAACTATTAGTAACATTCATACTATCTTGAGAAAAACGTATGGAACATGAATACATACAGTCGTTTACTATGTTAGTTGAACTATCGATGAACTAATTAAAAAAAAGAGAGCATGTTAAATATTAAAAAACCACGAAATCTCTATGCTCGACATCAAACCTGGTTTACACCACCGATCAAAATCCAATGAAAGACTATTAATGATAGATGGTTAAAAAGCAAGATAATATCAATTATACTTGTTAAGAAAAGTACATTTCAACTTTTGTTTTTTTTAAGATTCAAAAAATACATGGCAGAAAGGATAGCTTGTACTGAAGATTGTGGTAGTGTGACTGATGGTTATGGTGTATCGAGTTCTTCCTAGGGAGGAGGCAAAGTGGACCTCTATATGTGATTTCAAAGCGAAGGTGAACTTGTGCTTGATGCCGGATGGATGATGGATCGGGTGACAAACATGACAGGATCATGATTATATTTGTATTTTCCTGAAAGAGTGCAAGAATATATTATAGACGCTGGCTGGAGGGTTTCTTTTTTGTCTCCCTGTGAGTTTGGATTGAATTTTTTTTAGTTTAGTTTTCAATCTCAAAACGTTTTAGATTACATAATAAATGAAAGTGGAAAGCTGTCGAAGGTAGAAATATAAGAAGGTGAGGGTTGAGTTAATTCGAAAGGGTAGAAATCAGGAGCGGGAAAAGTGAAAAATTATTAGAGGAATTAAGCAAAAGGCCGCATTTGATTTGAAATGAATTGGGGTGAGAGAATACAAATAGTCAATTATTCTATTTTTAATAATATGATGATAGAATAGATTTAATGCATGTAACATATCAATGTAAAGCAAAACCAGTTTGATAATATAAAATAAGAGTACAAAACAGTTTGTCATTTTGATTTCAATTGTTGGTTGAAAAATGTAAACCAAAAACATAGTTTATTTGACACTAGTATACAACGCACGTACGTGCATCTAATATTCAAAATATTTACCTTGGATGAATGTGTATTTTAAGTGCAAATGTTTTTGTAGTCACAATGCATTCAAGTTGTTTTGTTGGTAATATCGACGACAAATGATAGTAAAATTCCGTTAGCGGTAGTCAGAAATGGTGGTCAGATTCCATTAACGAATGAGGGTAATTTTGGAATTTCAAAAAGACACCGTGTAAATCATGTTAATTGAATTCTCTTTATTAATAGTAGAGATATGTCTAGTCAGGTAATTTGGAGTTATCGTTTTATTTTCTTATTGTTTAAGATAATCCTAGGAAAGTGTACTTTTGTTTTATTCATGGAAAAATGTGAATGGCTGGACGACTGTTACAAAGTTTTGTGATTTTAATATTGCTTATGAGCAGTCAAATGAAAAACTGATCCCATCTTTCATATGTATTTGAGTGAGGTTGAAGGTCTTGTTATTTCGAGATAGAAGGAAACCCTTATGACTAATTAATTTCAATGACAATTTACGAAAAATTAATAAATACATTAATCATTGTAAGTTATACAATACGTTATTTTTCTGTATAATTTAAAGTGGAAATTAGGGAGGCATCCCTATCATACTTTCATATTGTAAAGCGGGTCCCTGTCAAAGTTTCATTGTAAAGCGGGTCCCTGTTTCTGAAAACGAAGAAAAATTATTGCTGAAGTGTCAGCAACTTTTATAAATAAGTGTTGATATTTCAGCAACTATCTGTGTTAAAGTTTTATTGTAAAAAACAAAGAAAAATTATTGCTGAAATGTCAGCAACTTTTATAAATAAGTGCTGATATTTCAGCAACTTTCATAAACTGTGTTCACAGTGTACATAAATGTTGTTGAAATATCAGCAACTTTTATAAATAAGTGTTGATATTTCAGCAACTTTCATACACTATGTTCACAGTGTACAGAAATGTTGCGGAAATGTCAGCAACTTTTATGAATTGTTGCATCATGCTCTGCAATAATCGTGAATAAAAAACAGGGACCTAATTTACACTGAAATTTAGTGAAGGACTTTTCGTGAATTTTGAAACTTAATAAGGACCTATGCCAAAAGTACCCTAATTTAAAATGATAACTTCATTTATTATTTTCTGTACTTTATCCTTAAAACTAATTATTTGAAATTGATGTTTTTAAAACTTATTACCATGAAATAAGTCGTCTTTTGAGTAAAAACTCCTGTATGTTATGTTCGAGACATTTATTTTAGTTCACATACCGCTGAACATGCTTTAATTGCTTCTCTTTTTCTTTAATTATACATAAAATTTCAGGTCGTAAAATCTAAAAACCAACCTTGAATTGAGCAACAGTTTTCTCCCCTTTTTTGCGTTTGTTTCACCCATCCGATAAGGGCACATACGTTCTTAAGTACTGTGAAAATATATGTTAACTACAATCTCGTTTCACCAAATTAATTATGTACGTTGCATCCTTAAAGCCCGAATCATAATCATCCTGTGACTCTGAATGACGTATTCCGTTACCCTATTCTCCATGAAAACACCGATGTTCATGTTTATTGTATTCCAACTTTTTGTCCCTTAAAAAGAAAAAGAAAGTGTTGCTGATTCTAACCACCCACAACCTACGTTTTATTTACATATTCTCATTACTCTCGTTGCAGCATTTGTTAGTTCAGATATGTTACTTAATTCATACGAAAGAGAGCTATGTAAGGTGCAACATTTAGTCCCGCATCGTCGAAAATGTATTAATTGTTAGTGTATATAATCTAAGAGATGAGGAACTTTGTTGTCCATTTGAGAACATCTTGAAATGTTGAGTTGATAAAAAAAGATTTATCTATCACTACTCAAATGCGCTTTCAAAAGATATTTTAACATGGCTTGCCTCCGCTTTAACCACTTAATGCCGCTACTCCTACCTTGTACGTAGACATGAGATAACATGAATTGATATAGATATGAAAAGGGTAGTTTAGGAATTTCAAAAAGACACGGTTGAAGTCTATTCATGAAATTCTCATTATTAATAGGAAAGATTAGCCACAAAAGGATAGTAGTTGTATTCAGCCTGCTCATTGTTTCGATATTGGATCAGCTACAAATAAATTGCTCTTTTCCGCCTTTAATGACATATATTAAATGCAATTCATTGAGGTACCTTTTGTAGAAATCATGCTTGCTTAGTGGAGATAACATAGTATATTGGTTATACGAAGGAGAACTCAAAAAAGTTGGAATAAAAAACAGTTTTTTTGCAACTTGAAAACAAAAATCATTTTGTTAGAAGTAGGAGAATATACATCAAACAATATGTAATAGAGTTATCAGTAAGAAAAATGTAACGGCACGAAAATTTTAATGTTCCGAAAGGGAATATTTAATTTATTTAAATATTCAGTTTTGATTCAAATTTAATAAAAAATAAAAAAATTAATTTTTAATTAAACGGCTCGATTTTTATTGTAGTATTTTTAATTTAATTTATTTGATTTTTGCATAATTTTTTGAAATCGGAAAATATTTAAATTTTCATTTGACGATTTTACAGCAAACGACGGTATTTTTGGGTTTTTACAAAATAAGATAACCAGTGTATTTTATTATTGTTTTGGGATAGTATCGCATTTTTATGCACGATCATATTTTTGTTTTGTTGTTCGCGATTCGTACATGAATGAAATTCTATGCGGCGACGTAACGAAAATTCAATTGTAAACTAAACTAGAGTCTTAGATTTTTGAACACTTACTTTCCCTATTTTGTCTCTTCTATTCCCTTTTCCATTCCCGTAAAACAAAAAAAAAATCACCATCCTCTTCATTTAAAAATTAAAATAATATGATCCACTTAACCAAAAATTGTAAAACAAGGATATTTGGATCTGTATTGAAGAGATATATGAATTTATGTAGGTTTGGTGGTATTCAACGGTGTTTAGACGTGAGGAGTAGAAAGCTAGGGTTTGGGTTTTTGTGAGTTGTAGTCGACGATGGGTGTTTTGGGGAGTACGGTGGTGATTGTCGAGGCGAGGAGCATGTGGGACGGAAGTTTTGTGTTAGGCAATCGACGTTTGGGTGGTCTGATCATTTGCGTGGTTGAGTTCTGGGGTTCTAGGTCGGAATAGGGAAGAGGGGATCGAGCGGTGATTTGTCGGGTCGGGAAGGTTGCTCTCGCGTAGAGGAGCGTGTAGGAATCATCAATTATGAGTTTCGAGTTGAATCGAGTGAGAGAGGGGGAAGAGAAGGATGGGCGTGGATGAGTGTTCTTGTATATCAGTTGTGCATGTGTAGATTTGGGAGGGAGAAGGAGGATTATAGGGTGATGCAGCCCACTATAACGATGTTAAGTCATCTGGCCTAAGTTGCCCACGATCTAGCAAACTATGGCACAACAAATTAATGATCCAAGACATCAAGGCAAAAAAGGTAATAACTCAAGAAAGCAAGTTATGTGAGCTAAGTCATTCTTTAAGTCGCGAATGACCTAACAGGTTGATAGGTAACTCAAGCGACCTAGTGAATTCTCTAGAATGCAGGAGCAGCGAGCTACGACCTAAAGGGCTACGACCTAAAGGGCTAAGACCTAGCAAGTCATTCCCGAAGCCAGTTCTTAAGGCGCAGAATCCTAGGTCGCGAGAAGCATTAAGTCGCTCAGGACAAACGAGCGAGCTACGACCTATGCTAGGTCGCTCACATATACCACTTCCTGTTAGGTCGTTCAATCCGTTCATGTTGCTGTGCATTCTTCTTAGGTCGATATGTTGTATTGATAAGCCGCTTTGTCATAAGCCGCCTCGTTTAAGTCGATCGATCCTTTGCCGCTTCAGTTTTAGATCGCTCAAGCCTAGGTCACTCAACCCCTTATGTCGCTCGACCTATAGGTCGCATAAGTCATTCCAGAAGCTGATTCTCCTCATGTCGCTGAAGCTTATGCCGCGTGGTGTTGTAGTTTTAGGTCGTTATGTTGTAATATGTTGTGTGTTGTATATATTGAGTCGCTTGATGTGTGTTGTAACGTGTTTTCTTATGTCGCTTTGTTTTTAAATCGTAGGTCGTGTATGTGTTGTGTTTGTGATGTTAGGTCGGCTCGTGATGATAGGTCGGGTTTGTTAGGTCGTTAACGACTTATGTTAGGTCGTTGACGCTGTGTTGTGATGGGTTGTGTTGAGTTGTAATCTCTATAAATAGCGGGTGAGTTGTAACATTTGAGGGTGGTTGATTTTGAATAAACTTTGTTTGTGTGCTTTGTGCCACTTTGAAATTGGTAGTTGAGTGTTATCTCCTATCTCCACCTTTGGCATTCGAGTGCGCTCGAATCAACGATTGTTGAAGCCAATTCACGGAATCAAGTGCGCTTGATCAACATTCGAAGAATTGTAGATCTTCTTTCACGGCATCGTGCGCGATCAACGTGTTAGAGATAGCTAGAATCCGATATCTTCGAGATCAACGGATTTGGGCATTCGGTATTTTCAGTCCATCGATTGCTACTTTCATCGTTGTATTCCTTTCTGTTATTTCCGCTGTGTCATTTGGTATCAGAGCGAGACTTAGCCAATCATAGCTAAGCCGACCCTGTTGGAGCAAAGTTGAAGTGTTCAAGTTCAAATTTGTTCAAGCTGAGAGTTGAAGATTGTTGTTTGTTTTGACAATGCCTCCAAGAAGAGCTAATCGCCATCAGAATGTTGAGGCGTTGTATAGAAGAGAAGAAGCTGAGCAAATGGAACAACGTATTAATGAGAAATTTGATGAAGGCATTGGGAAGTTAGAGAAACTAATGATTGACATGAATCAAGGTCAAAGGAGAAGGTCGCCAGTCTCGAACCATGGAGGAAACAGAGTTTCGCCATCGGTTACGGAAGCGAGGAGGGTGTCGCCGCAATCTTACCGAGAAAGAAGAGAATCTTCAGTTTCAACGAGAAGAGATCACCATGAATATAGACATGAAGAGAGAAGAACTCCACGCGAGTTTGAACATGAGCCATATCATGATGTTGAAAGACAAAGTAGAAGGGATATGCGTGATCATAGAGACGTGGATGGTCGAGATCGTTATCGAAGTACATCTGTTTTTGATGAAGATGGTGATAGATGTAGTGTTCATTATCGAGATCGAGACCAAGTACGAAATGCATATCGGGAGGTTGAAGATGATCGTCGATGGGAGTCAGGGATGAAAACTGAAATTCCAGAATTCAAGGGTGGTATGCAAGCTGAGGAATTTTTGGATTGGTTATCTAATGTTGAAGAAATTTTTGACTTTAAGGAAGTTCCCGAGCATCGGAGAGTTAAGTTGGTTGCTACTCGTTTGAGAGGAAGAGTTATGGCATGGTGGCAACAGGCTAAACTTACACGGGAGAGAATGGGAAAGTCAAAGATTGAGTCATGGGAGAAGATGAAGAAATTAATGAAGGCTACTTTCTAGCCTTATAATTACCAGTCTCTTATGTATCAGCGTTTACAGAATCTGAGACAAGGGACCAAATCGGTTAATGATTATGCAGATGAGTTTTATCAACTTATTGCCAGAAATGATATCATGGAGACGGAGGAACAGTTGACAGCTAGATTTGTTGGAGGGTTGCGAACACAGATTCAAGACATGGTGAATATGTTTAATCCGATGTCTGTGGCTGAAGCGCACCAGAAAGCGTTGGTTTGGGAAAAGCAAGGGAGACGAGGAGGTGGTTTGTTTACGAATTCCAACAACCAGAACAAGGATGTTAGTAGCAGCGCGGATGTTTCCAAAGTCGTCAGTAAGCCGATTGTGAATGAAGCCAACAAAGCAAAGGTCAATAGTAGTCTCAAATGCTTTAATTGTCAAGAGTTGGGCCATAAAAGCAATGAATGTACAAAGCCAAAGAAGCGAGCAATGATTGCGGAGATTGAGAATGAAGATGCAGAGGTAGAGTGTGTCAATTCACTACCAGCTGAAGAAGAAGAATTATTGACAGGAGACGAGGGTTGTAGTTTGTTGTTGAGGAGATCTTGTTTAACGCCAAAGCAAAAAGATGATTCTAATTGGTTAAGGAGCAATATCTTTCAGTCGACATGCACTATTCTGGGGAAGGTTTGTAAATTTGTCATCGATGTAGGAAGCTGTGATAATATCATTTCTTCAGAAGCTGTAAAGAAGTTGTCATTGAAAACATAGAAGCATCCAAACCCCTACGAATTAGCTTGGTTGAGGAAAGGACGGGAAGTGAAGGTTAATCTAAGAGCTTGTGTTAATTTTTCCATTGGGAAGAAATACAAAGACGAAATTTGGTGTGATGTGGTTGATATGGATGTATGCCATCTGTTGTTGGGGAGACCATGGCAATATGATAGAGCTGTGCAACATGATGGTCGAACCAGCAGCTACAGTTTTATGTTAGAGGGTACATGAATCACGTTAGTTCCTAAAAGGCGACAACATAGTGAAAACAAATTGGAGGAAATCGAGGAACTAAAAACTTTATTGTCTTTAAAGGAATTTGTTGATGTGGAAGATGAAGGCGATTGTTTTCAATCACCAAAGTTTGATAAAGATGAAGTTGATGATTTTCAACCAATGAAATCTGATGAACATGAGGTTGAAAATTCACAATCAGCAAAGCTGGATAAGGATGAAGAAAGTAAGTCAGGAGATGAAGAGGTTAAGCCAGTGGTGAATGAATGTGAGGATGTAGTTCCTGCAGAGTTGCCTAAGGAATTATTGCTACTGAGGGACGTACAACATCATGTTGATCAAGTGCCAGGTGCTATTGTACCGCATATGCCACGTAATCATATGTGTCCGATAGAGCAGGTAGAGTTGAGAAGACTGGTTGATGGGTTTCTGTTCGAAGGAAGGTAATTGTATACTCCTAATTGCAATTGGCGAATAAGAGTTATCAAAGACTTACATGTAGAAAGACACGAGGACTGTAATCGTACCATGCAGTTGACTGCAACGTCTTGTTTTGTGCCGTCAATAAGGAAGGAGGTTGAAAGGTTTGTTCAGAGGAGCCATAATTATCAAATTTCAAAAGAGACCGCGACGAAGTCAGGATTATGTATGTCATTACCTATACATACTAGATTATGAGTGGAGGTAAGTATGGACTCTGTATTGGGTTTGATGAAGACGCAATGTGGAAACGAATCTATCCACATGATGGTTGAACGATTTCTTGTTGGTGCTTATGACAAGCTAGGAGCTAGAAGGATTGATCGTTTGAAAGTTGTGAAGGAAATCAATGAGAATGCTTGTAAGTTGAGTGTGCCGGATCTTCTTCCTACTGCTGACATTTTCAATGTCAGACTCTTGATTTCATATCATAGGAATAAGCTTGTCGAAGAAGAGGAAAGTGAAAATTCGAGGACGAATTTCTTTCAACAGGGGGAGGATGATGTAGCCCACTATAACGATGTGAAGTCATCTGGCCTAAGTCGCCCACGATCTAGCAAACTATGGCATAACAAATTAATGATCCAAGACATCAAGGAAAAAAAGGTAACAACTCAAGAAAGCAAGTTATGCGAGCTAAGTCATTCTTTAAGTCGCGAATGACCTAACGGGTTGATAGGTAACTCAAGCGACCTAGTGAATTCTCTGGAATGCAGGAGCAGTGAGCTACGACCTAAAGGGCTACGACCTAAAGGGCTACGACCTAGCAAGTCATTCCCGAAGCTAGTTCTTAAAGCGCAGAATCCTAGGTCGCGAGAAGCATTAAGTCGCTCAGGACAAACGAGCGAGCTACGTCCTATGCTAGGTCGCTCACATATACCACTTCCTGTTAGGTCGCTCAATCCGTTCATGTTGCTGTGCATTCTTCTTAGGTCGATATGTTGTATTAATAAGCCGCTTTATCATAAGCCGCCTCGCTTAAGTCGATCGATCCTTTGCCGCTTCAGTTTTAGATCGCTCAAGCCTAGGTCACTCAACCCCTTATGTCGCTTGACCTATAGGTCGCATAAGTCATTCCAGAAGCTGATTCTCCTCACGTGGCTGAAGCTTATGCCGCATGGTGTTGTAGTTTTAGGTCGTTATGTTGTAATATGTTGTGTGTTGTATATATTGAGTCGCTTGATGTGTGTTGTAACGTGTTTTCTTATGTCGCTTTGTTTTTAAATCGTAGGTCGTGTGTGTGTTGTGTTTGTGATGTTAGGTCGGCTCGTGATGATAGGTCGGGTCTGTTAGGTCGTTAACAACTTATGTTAGGTCGTTGACGCTGTGTTGTGATGGGTTGTGTTGAGTTGTAATCTCTATAAATAGCGGGTGAGTTGTAACATTTGAGGGTGGTTGATTTTGAATAAACTTTGTTTGTGTGCTTTGTGCCACTTTGAAATTGGTAGTTGAGTGTTATCTCCTATCTCCATCTTCGGCATTCTAGTGCACTCAAATCAATGATTGTTGAAGCCAATTCACGGAATCAAGTGCGCTTGATCAACGTTCGAAGAATTGTAGATCTTCTTTCACGACATCGTGCGCGATCAACGTGTTAGAGATAGCTAGAATCTGGTATCTTCGAGATCAACGGATTTGGGCATTCGGTATTTTCAGTCCATCGATTGCTACTTTCATCGTTGTATTCCTTTCTGTTATTTCCGCTGCGTCATAGGGTAACTAAAAATTTAAAAATGTAATCAGTGATATAAATTTTATTATTAAAATTCTCCAATCTTATAAATGCAATAACTCTCTCGTACAAGGTCCAATCTAGGCGAGACTTTTTGCGTTGCGCTCGTAATAGCAAGAGTTATACGATGGAACTAGTTTCGTCGCATTTGGAGCAAGTGAAATTTTTGGTTAAAATCGAACATCGTCCGATTTAGTTCAGTGAGTTAAACTCTTCTTTTTGGATGATCAGTATTATATAATAGATAAAAATAATTGCTTTGTGCTTGAATGATTATTGGTTTGGTTTGGTTAAACATGCGCTTTTAAAAGAGAATATTATTTAAAATGAAATATAGGGAATTTTATAAGAAGAAATCTGGATTTATCGTCTTTGTGATTTTTAATTCCAGTTATATATCCTTTGATTTTATTTAAGTCATATACTTGTTATATAGATTGTTAAATGTTAAAATTTGATTGTTTGGCCATATTGGATGTGATACTGACATATGTTAAAAGTTGAATCATTTTAGTGAAAAAGGTAATAATGACATTGGTTAAGTGTTATAGTAACTATTGGCATCGTTATAGTATTTTGAAATAAAGTACCATTAATTGTTGTCCTCACCCGGAAACGGTTTCGATTTGAAAAAATGATTTTTTTAATCTGACCTTCAGGATTTTTTGTGATATTTTATATAAAAATAGTTTTTTTGTACTTCTCTTTGTTTTTCTTCAACTTCTTTTATTATTCTATTCTATTATATGTATATAAATGTAAATTTTTTAAAATTATTCTTAAAGGTATCTATTTTTATAGAAATGTTACTATAATGATGAATGTTTATTTTAAAGGAAATAAATGAGGTTTATCTTTATTTTAAAGTATTTTTTGTTTAAAAGGAAGATAGAAATACTTTGGAATAAATATTTGTGAAACATTTTATTTAAAAATGTTGTAAATAAAGAACAAATTTATAAAGGGTATTTTATAAAGAAAGATAGATTTATAAGCAACATTTTATAAATAAAAAGATAGGTTTATAAATGGTATTTTATAAAGGGAAAATATTATCATTTGATAAAGTGGAGAAATAAATCACAGTGTGAATTTATTTCAGTACATGGAATAATCATGTTATGGGAAGTATATGAGATTTATAACTATATTTGGAGATTTGTTTTATATTTGTACTTTGTTTTATAAAGGAGTTTTGCAATTATATTTAAAAATTTATAGAGGGGTTTTGCAATTATATTTACTTAGAATGCTCATCGTCCTCCAATGACGATGTTCTGATAGCATTCGTCCATACAAGTTGTCCTAGGTCTGGACAAACCGAGTCACCGTCTTCATCATCTTCATGATATTCATTCGTTATGTTCAAACCGGATCGAAATGATTTTCAGATAATTAAATCCGATCCCGGTCTCTTCAAAACGATTAACGAATTTTGCCAATATTGATAGTCGGTTATTTAACCATCAATTAAACATCCATAAGCAATCACCTGACCTTATTATAATTTTTTCCCAAAATATTACTTTTAAAATATCTTTAAAAGATATCAATTTCTTTCAACATTTGAAACAATTTTTCAAATACTTAATCCGTGACAGGATACTTCTAACATCTCAACACTTAGAAATATCTCCAAATTTCTATTTTCTATAATTAGGAAAAATTACAAGTCTTATTTTCCAAAATCCTTTCACTATTAACATTCCAGGGAATTATTCCGTAACTTATTTCAAAAATCTCCGGAATCACAAATAATTTCTGTAACGACCCGTATTTTTACGGATCGAAACATCGTAAAACAGTTGTCATTAGGTTGTAACGTTGTTAAGTCGTTCAGAATTTAGAACGACTAGAGCTTGAGTCGTCTAGAAGTTAAGCCGTGTTGTAGCTTAGGTCATATGGAAGTTGGGTCGTATGGTAGCTTAGGTCGTAGGGTAGGTTAGGTCGGGTGAGCGACCTAAGGATTTGAGCGACCTATAGGAAGTTGGCGACCTAAGGATTTGAGCGACCTATAGAAAGTTGGCGACCTAAGGATTTGAGCGACTTATAGAAAGTTGGCGACCTAAGGATTTAAGCGACCTATAGGAAGTTGGCAACTTAAGGATTGGAGCGACCTATAGGAAGTTGGCGACTTAAGGTAGTGGACGACCTAAGAGTTAGCAACGTACATGAATTGGCGACTTAAGGAGTAGACGACCTAAGGTTTGAGCGACATAAGGAACTAAGCGAGTTAACGACCTAAGAAGGTTAGGTCGTGGACGATTTAAGGAGATAAGTGGGATGAGTCGTTAGGTCGCGTGGATGTTAGGTCATATCCTAGTTAAGTTGTTAGGTCGTGTAGCGTTAAGTCGCTAAGGGTTAAGTCATAGGGTGTTAAGTCGCGCAAGGGCTTAAGTCGTAGGTCGCGCATTAGTGTTGAGTCTTAGGTCGTGACATTTTTAGGTCGTGGAAGCGCATATGTCGCTAGGTCGTGCGCATGTGTGTGTGGTTAAGTTGCGTGAAGGCTTAAGGGGTTAGGTCGCTGGGTGTTAGGTCGTGAGCGACCTAGGAGCAAGCTAAGGTTAGGTCGTTGATCTGTTAAGTCGTAGGTCGGAGAGGTTTGTTAAGTCGCTATGCCGTGCATGAGTGTTAAGTCGCGCGATTGCGTTGTTATTAGGTCGCGTAAGTGTTAGGTCGAAGGTCTTAAGTCGTGGGGTTTCTTAGGTCGTGGATGACCTAATAGCGAGCAAACGACCTAAGGAAATCAGCCTATAAATAGGCGAGTTCTTCTTCATTTTTGGGATCGGGATTTTGAAGCGACGAAGTGCTGCTATTTTGAGAGCTCGAGTTCTATACTTCTTCACTTCTTTTCTCCACTCTAATCTTGTGATTCCTTCCATCCAAATCGAAGATCCAAGAGCTTAGATTGAAGATCTTCAACCATCGAAGAGAGATTTCATCGTTTGAAGCGGAGTTTTGATAGATCGAGTTAGATTCTTCGCTGTCCAGATCTGAAGTGTGTTGCTTTTGAGGTGTTTGGTGATTTGGTGAGTGGTGATTATCTCTCACACGGATCCAAAGGAGTATATCGGATTGATGGCTTGATTTGGTGTTAAAATAGTGATTTCCATGCATTTTCATAAACTTAAGTGTAGATCTATTGTTCATGATGATTTGACATCCATTTTACTATATGTTAACCTATGCAAGTTCATTCATCAAGTTGTAAAGATATTGCTCATGATTTATGCTTGTTAGATTTAGTCTCTTTAATTACAGAATTGCCATTATTGTTATAATTGTTTATTTGATCATGTTTGAATGCTTGATTACTTGGATTAATGGTTGACTTGATTGATTATTATGTATTAGTTGATTGATGATTTGATTTAGACAAGATGGTCGAAGATGATTCAAAAGCTAAGGAAAAGGCTCTTGAATTGGAAAAGCTACTCGTGGCATATGTAGCGGATGATGAAGCTCATATGGATAGATTTGATGATGATGATGTTGAGATGAGCCTTTGCTATGATGGGATAAAGCGAGGCATGATATGAGATAGCCTTGGTTTAATCCAGACGGGATCACTCCAAGCATGTTGATGACTCGGTGAAATGGTTCGAGTTAGAGGATAATGGTTTGCTCGAGAGGCGCTTGAGCTAGTATGGAAATAGTCGTCGAGGAGGATGACTAGAAGGCTGAGATTTCATCGTTGTTGAAGGTTCTAGCAGGCTCAAAGCAAGAGTACGTTGGGCAGATTCGATAGTCCCTAAAGACTATGATTGTAGTCAAGTACTCTGGGCAGATTCGATAGTCCTAGGCATGGGCTGCGACGACGTGCGGAGTTCTGTCTAGAACCGGGGTTGCCATTAACCCTTGACGGACGGCTGAAAGAATGTGCCGGTCATTCAATTAACGGTGGCATCGAAGCAATGATAACAGTGATAGCCAGAGTCATGGATGTTTGGTTGTATCTTCATTCGGTCTCAAGAGCGATGTTTTCTGGGTGCTTATCTGATCTTGGTTTAGGCCTTGGGGGTTTGTACTTGGAAAACACCGACCTTGACTCGAGTGATAATTGCTTTACTTTAAATGTCTGCTTTGCTATGTTTATTTCTGCTTAGTGTGTCTGGGGGCTATCACTGTAGAAAGAGGTGGAGTGGGAGGGTTGGATTCCTATTCCTTTTACCTTTATGCTCTTTTGGTATGTTGTTAGTTAATTTACCGCTCACTAAGACTGTTGTCTAACTCAAGGTTTTATGTTCTACTCTTATTACCTTGGGCTGTTCATCCGCTTTGGGATGGGCAGACTAGGTAGCAGGTGACAGGTGCTGTTCTTAGTTTCCGACGATGCTGATGACGAAGACGAGCTGGAGGCTTGCATATTATTTTCTTACTATATGTACTGGATGTTCCGCTACTTGTATATTCTCTGAGTGATATGTAGTGAGGCTTGATGTATTGACTATTCAGATGCTGTACCAAACTATTATGAGGTTTAATAGAGATTCTGTTCTGTAAAGCTTCACTATATATACTTTCTATTGTAATTTATCCATGCGCTGTGAGTTATACGATAGATTCTGCTGTTTTAACTTAACCTTGGCAATCGTCCATGGTTGCCTGACACACTTTACAGCGCACTATTTCTATGTTCAGTGCAGGGGTCATGGGCGGTCGTCACAATTTCCTCTCCTCAAAATCATATCCTTTTATAAGCCCCTTTTTCCAATCTCGAGAGAATTTATAAAATTGGATTTTCAATTACTTTAAAACTTTATATATATATAATAAGTATTAAAAGATTAATAATTTATTTTTTTAAACATGTTCGAGCAATTATTTAAAATATCGAAAACACTTTTATATCATTAATAACTCATCTTTAGTTAAACATATAAATTTCCAAAGCTGATTTTTAAAAGTTAAAATTTACTAAAATAAATACTTCATATTTAAAAGTCTACTTACCAAGTATTTCAATCTTAACTAGTTTAAAATTCTATAGTTTTAAAATAATAAAATTTTCCTTTTAAAACAAACTCACTTCTAAAAATTTAAAATATATTTTTAAAAATCTCAATAACCAATTTAATTTTTAACTTCCTCTCGATTTCACTACATATCGATTTATTCTCGCTTCCCTAACCATTTCCATTTCAAAAATAGAATCTACTATTTTTCTCAACCCTGTTTCCATATTCTAAAATTCACCCTATGAATTTATATTCCAATTATCTCCTGATATCAAATTCCTTTATTTATAAATATCGTTATCAATTTTATAACCCCTTTTTATTTACCTGTCTATAAAACAAATCTTATTTATAAAATTCCATTGTATACATTCATTTCTTATAAATTTCGTTTACACTTCCAATCTATTTTCAATATTGATTTTGACTCCCTTTCATATTATTTCCAAAATATCATTTATAAATTCTCTTATATAATTCATTTAAAAAAAATCACCATTTATTTATCCGCAATAGTTAAGTATAGCCAAATGAATTATATTTTTCCAATTCAATTCCTTTAAAATAACTCCAATTCCAATATATATATTTTATTATCAAATTTCCTTCAATTCCATAATTTTTAAAATATGTTTATAGATTTAAAATTATCAAAATTCAGGCCAGTGCTACAATAGCATCCAATCATTCCAATCACTACAATAATGTATAATAGATCATTCTACACAAATCATATATCACTATATATGAAAATAATAATAAATTTGAGGAATCCAGTTGGATCCCTCAAACCTATTTCCCTGCATTCACAGATGTTAATACAACATAAAATAAATACCAATCCCACTTCGAGGGGGATATCGTGGTATATAGGGTCATCCACTATTATGCGGGGCACACAGGGTCTCATCCGCTATAATGTGCGGGAATATCACTCCAAATACTAATATATCTACTACTATATGTATATAACATTCAACATATAATAATTATATAAATTCATCCAAGCACCCAATAGTTTATTATAACTATTTAAAAATTTAAAGCTTGGCAATTCCGATTGAGTGAGAATTTCTCACCTTTATTTTTGTTTGCAATCCACTTCAATCTCAACTTGATTTTATGATTTTTGATCTCGCATAAACAATTTACGAATTTGTAAATATTCGATTTATAATATGATTTATATATCCTAATCACCATAATACCTATTTTAAAATTAACCAGTAAGTTAAAATATGTATATATCTATATATATTTTCTAATATATATATATATATTTATTAAATTAAATTAAGACAAAACTGTTTTATACCTCACTACTAAAACCCCCTCTTGCGAACCCTAGCATCGATCGAACCTTCGGCCAATATGTACGCGCCTCCACCTGACAGCTCGAGATCCCCACGCTCGCCTCATCGTCGCCTTCGATCTGAACCACCACCTCCCATCGTTCTTCCCCCCTCACGCGTGCTCGCTTCCCAAGCACCCCCTTGCCATCGCGACAATATCGAGCTCGAACCTCTTCAGGAACTCGCGGCACTCCCCCTTCCTCCTACTCACGACTTCACCCATGCCCCTTAGCGCCTTCGCGATTCCAATTACGTTCGCGTGGAGTTGGATTGAGGAAGGACTTGCGATCTTATCTCATTTTTGATTTTTTTTCCAAAATAAATAAGGGCCGAACGAAGGGGTTTTTGAACTGAGGCCATTAATTTGTTTTTCGGAGAATAGAGGGAAAATCGAGCAGGGAGAAAAGGTGAGGGAAGAAATGAAAATCAAATTGGTCTGTCTGGTTTTGATTCCTCTATACATATATACTTATATATATTTTTTATAGAGTAATTGTTCGGCTGTGATGTTTTCAAAAGAATGAAAGGAGGAGAAACGTGTTTGAATAGGTTAACTACAGTGATTTAAAAGGGGAAAAGCTGATGTGAAATATTTTGTCAAGTGAATGAATATATGTATATTATTTAAATTACAAAACGTCTCGATTTCGTAGCTCAAAATTTCGATCTCCTATTGAGGCATGCCGCTAGGCGTTCATAATGTTATACCCTTATCCTGAATGAAATGGGAAAGGTTTTGAATCCTAATTCACTTGTATGGAGAAGATAACTTTTTGGACCCCATTATTATATTGAATTCTCAATATTAATTTCAATGCGTTTCTATCCCATGCGACCAAACGATAACTCCAAACACTACGAAATTGGAAATCCGATAATAATACAATATTATGGATCCAATGGAACTGGTTTCGTCGAATTCCGAGACAGTGCCTCGGAAGGCTATTTTTTAATGTCAATTTAAACAAGCTATTTTTAAAATTAAACAGATCACTTTTAAATTCAATTATAAAACTTTTATTATCTTCATTATTATTAATATGAATTTTACAAGCCTTTAACTTATTTTTATCGAGCTTAAAACTCAAGATACAATAATTTAACCAATATTCAATTATTAAAATTTTAAATTAAATTATCAAATAAATCGTTATATTTTAAATTTAAGTAAAATATTAACTTTAAACATTTAAAATAAGTCTAAAATTCAAATTCAATATTTAAAACCATTTAAATATTCCAAATCAAACGTCGAAAAATCCGGGTCATTACATTATTAAATAAGTTTGGAGATTTAAAGAAGGAGATTCATATATGTTTATATATTTATAGAGGAAATTTTACAATTTATAAATAATGTTTTATTAATGGAGTTTATAAATATAAGGAGTTCTATAAAGGCAATTTATAAAGAAGGGATTTGTAAAAAGACTGAGACCCATTTTCCATAAATGATCATTTTAAATTACGATGGTATGGAAAATGTTCTTTCCATACTTATAACCAAATTCCGAGATATGGATACTCGTCTATATCTTGAGAATTAAGAACGTATATCGAGGTAAAGATAGTTTTCTAACTTGTCTGATTGCATTGTTTATCGAGAGATGGTAATGTTTGAAATCGGGAAGTGGTGGTAAGTATATTGGGTTAATTTCCATACGATCCGTTTACTTACACGAAAAGTGTTTTGGGTTGTTTATTATCAATGTTCTCAATTAACATTTGTTTAAACCAAAATTAAGAGTGTTTGGAGATGAAATATTTCTTAAGGTTTGTGAATATACTTATAACATTGAGATAAGTATATGGGTACATTTTATAAGTATTGAAAATGTGGTGTTTGTGAATATAATTATACTATTGATATAAGTATATGGAAAAGTTTCTAAGTGTTAAAAAGTGAAATGGTTTGTGAATATACTTATACCGTCGAGATAAGTATATGAATATTTTCTAAGTATTGGAAAGAGTAGAGGAGACTTGTGAATATATCTTTGTAAAGGTATTTTAATACAAGTATTTACAAAGTAGTTTAATTAATGAAAAAATTAATTAAAGAGACTTAGTGGCTGCTTATGTGCTTAACCAGTGTTGTTTTCCTTATGGAATTAAATCTCTGGTTGAATTGTTTGTTATTTGATAGTTAAATAACCGATTATTAAATTTTGACCAGTTTTAAACTATTGTTATCGGTTCGGAGAGACCAAGTCAGATATATTATCTGAAAACCACTTTGAACCAGCATACACATTCGAATTGGAGACATCTTGAAGATGATGGAATCAAAGACAAAGGTCTTTGATGTGCAAGGGCTACTTGCTACTAATGCCGAGGGTGATTCCAAAAAGGATGTAGTAGAAATAGTGCCTTCTTATCCTGAACAACTTGTATGGATAAATGCTGGCATTGCATTGTTGTTTGGAGGGCAGTGTTAGCATTCCAAGTGGGATTTGCTAAAAAGGTAAACATAGCCTCAAGCCTTATAATGGAAATGACTAAAACAGGGGATATGCGGTAGGGCCATATGGGTCGCACTTATTAGGGTATTATCATCACACACACACACACACACACACACACACATATATATATATATCTGTGTGTGTGTGTGTGGATTTGGTTGTGCATGAGAGCTCTCGGGAAAAATTTACAAAAGCAACTGGGGTGATGAAATATTCGGTACTATCCAGTAAGGGGTAGGCCGGTCCTATGTTGGTAGGGGCCATGTGAGGGCCTCGGTACATTTTCTAGAGGTGTACTGTGACAGGTTGTACCCCGATGCCTCTTTATTGTATTAAATCTATTCTCCAATACGTGCCTTTATGGACTTAGTTGTATACTTATTATGCCGGAACTTAATTAATATAACAATTTTGGCTATGATTCAATATTTATTTTAAAACCTAGACATTACTGGATTTCCTATGAAATGGTTTGGTTATCGTAAGGTAGAAACTCATCCGTGTTGGTCTTACGAGATACCTTTATTTTTGAAAGGTTTTATAACGTTAAAATCCATATGATGTGTGTTTCTCACGTTGGTTTACCAAACTGATCCATGCATCATTTTCTTATATTGCTTAGGTCAAACCGAGCATATTTTCAGATCTAGCTTGGATGCTTTGGAGCTTTAGGAGACGAGCTAGATGCCTCTAAGACGCATTCACGTATATTTTATTTCCACTGCATTTGTGATGAAAGGTTGTTAAACTATCAAAACTGATGATACATAGTTACTCCGATTTATATATAAATATCATAGTTTTCTTTTGTAAAGATCCGTTGTACAATATATATTACTCGTCATGATGTGAGATTCTATTCTATATTATCTTTCTTTTCCCTCAACAATCTGTCTTTCCGACACTTGGATGTTCGGCACGTGAATAACGTGGTTGTATTAGTATCGACTTTTGAGGGTCGAAAAGGTGGGTTGTTATAGAAAAGGAACATGAAATTGAAGGACAAACCTACCTTTTATTTCTCCTTTCACTGTTTTCCTACCTGTTAGTCCTAGTGAAGTGGATTGGCTGAACATAATTTCTTGAAAGATGAAGAAATCCATGTTATTAGATGAATATAAAGTTGCATTATACCTAAATAAAGTTAGGAAAACAATTATAAATCACTTAAAAGATAAATATTTTATCTATAGCTCCTCCAGTAGAATATCTACATGAAACGATTTATAAGGTCACCAACATTTCCGGCAAAATGGAGATAATAAATCACGTCCAACATCTAATTTAGCAAATTCATGCATACAAATACACACATGAACCACACTCATTATGACCATGAAGCACCACTGATCAGCAAATACAAATTTGGACTAATTTGTGTATTGATATAAATTCATGACCAATAACACCAAAGCAAGGAATTTCCTTAAGTGTTCTGTTATGCTCGAAAAAGATGAATGATTTTAATCTAATATAACAACTTTATGTTATACTACCCACTCCAATTATAAATGTTATCTACTTGTTAGTTAAAATTTATGTTCACTCCAAATATTAAACAATAAAATGCACTATAAGGGACTATGACTTGCGAACCATCATTTATAGATGTACCAAGTTAATCCATTGGTAAAACTATAGAAGACTCTCAAGATGTTAAAGAAAATGAACTCCTTTGGCCTTTTTCGTCCTAGAAAACGAACAATCGTTAATATGCCATAAAAAAGCATGCATATTTTATAGGTAATGAATTTAATATGATCGTATCATTGCTAATGTGTAATACTCCGGCCATGTTACTTATTTACCATTTGTTTGAATCAGTCTCGCTCACATACCATAAAGTATACGACAATTGATTAATCTATAAAATTACATGAAGATTATGAAAATAAGAAGTAAGCATTTTATTTTAAAACCGTGTACAACATTACAACTCCATAATTTTTCATATTATAGTGAAAATTAGTTAAAATAAATCAATGGCACAACAAATACATAAATAAGAAGAAATAAGGCATAATCGTGGCACAAAATGAAAATAATGGAAAATACATAAATCTACTTAATCCTCAGTGGCTAGACACAAAATTAAAAGTTGCATAAAATAGATTTAGTTGATACCAAAACACAGAAAATCCTAACGACATGAATAGAAAATACTTGCCATGAATTGCTCCTTGTAATTTTTAAGCTGGAGTGAAAGTTGAAATCAAACTTCTCACTTCTTACACACTGCAAACACAACAAGTTCTAAATGCAAAACAAATAATTTTGTATATCGATAACTCACTTGTGATTATAGAACTTAGAAAGTTTTTTTTCTACGCAAAAAATGTACATAATGGTAGAAAACTAATATCTTAATGCACAAACTAATAGAACTAATGGATGTACCTTTGAAAAAAGGTGAAAGAGCCAACCTACAACAATAACACCACACCAAAACAATTTAAAGTGGTTCAAATTGCCATTAAGGCTGTTCTTTATAGCAAGCCTAAGTAATATATCCATTGGACAGGCAGACAAGAAAAACATCGAAGTTTTATTGATATGACCATAAAAGAACTAAGGATGAATATAGAAAATGGTTGGAGTAATAAAACATATAAAAAATCATATCCTTAATAATAGGAATATACCTCACATAGTTGAACATGGACATCCAATACCCATGGAAAGGGTTTTGTTCTCTAAAGTGTACACCTTTGAATACCACAATAGGTTATTGTGAAGGAGATAAACTGCTTCTTAGCATCAAATTTGTGCTAGAATGAAGAACATGCATATTTCAAAATTTAGAAAACATCTCATGTTTAATTAGTTTTAAACAAACATTAGCCGGTGAGACCCTTGTTTGTAACCTATATTTATAGCCTACCTCTTAATTAATGGGAAAACTACATAGAGACATAATGGGTTGTTATAATCAATAAGAAAGAACTTATATGCATTCATTTACCAAGATTATATCAAATGTAATACTCTAAGTTAAACACAACAAAAATCTCAGTCTAAACAACAAGATAACAACGACCTTCTTAGCAGAAAAAATTCAGTTTAGTAATCGACAATTAACGAATACATGCCAAATAAAATGCTATAAAAAGCATAGGGGAAAACGACAAAGGAGATTACCTCAATGCGGCTAACGTTTAATGTCTTGGGAATAGCCCAAGGAACATTGGGGGAAGAGCGGTAATGATCGACGTTAGGGTGAAGGAGAGCTGTCGGAAAACCAAATCGCGATGGTTAGAAGGGGAAAAGATTGTTCGATTGGTCGAAGTGATTTTGACGACATTACATTAAATTAGAATCAGGCTTAGGCAATAACAGAGATGAAAAGGGAGGAAAAATTTGTATGCTGTGACGACTGAATTTCGTAATACACGTGTCAGACCCTTATTTGATATCCGTATTAATAGTATAGTATAGATACAATTATCATTAAATGTGAGGTAAAATAGACAAATTTCAAAGGAAAAAAAGAATCATTTGTTAATTATTAATTCATTAACTTGTGTTATAATCAATAATTTGATTATACTAAACCATATATAATGTTAGTTTAAAATGATGGTTACTTTGTGATTCAAAATTTAATGTGGAAATAAGGATCCTTCTATTATTTCAAACTTAATACATGAAAAGTTCTTTCAAAAACAGGTTTTAAATTACCCTCTAAAATTATTTTCGATAATTTTTCTTTTCGTTTCTACCAAAATTCAAATTTGCACTAAATCGAAGGTTAATATGACTAAAAATATATTTCCTCTTTTTTTTGGTAAATTTTTGCAAAAGTGAAAATATTTGCATTTCTGACTATAAATATTTGCAGTACACATTGCAAATATTTGCAGCTTCTAAACCTACAAGTATTTTTGAAATTGCAGATTGGCTGAAGTTAAAAATATGGATAATTTTCAAAATTTAATTTTGGGAAGGGTCGGTCGTGTATTTTGGAACATAAAAATGGTGGTTACAATAGTTCTCAGATATAATTTAAATTTGACTAAATTTATGTTATAGGCAACGTTGAACATCGTATGTGTGTAGGGTAAAGATGTCATAAGACATATAAACATTCAATAACCTAGATGATACACACACATATTCACACACACACACACACTTGAGGAATGTATGTATGTATGTGGTTATCGAGATATATAACCATATTATGTATATATATAGGCAATATACATTATTAATCATACAATATATACAATGTGTGAGTGTATGTGTGATACTTCATAAAATAATATTGGAGATCTACACTAAGCATATTCGATCATAATGCAATTATCAAATTAAAAATATTATATGTGTGTGTAATTTTTGTTGTGTAATTTAAAATTTATTTATTTGTGCTTGGCCCATAACCATTTATATATATAATGAAACATGGTCATGACCAATTTTTTCTGAATATACATACATACATACATACATACATACATACATACATAGATGTATGTATGTATGTATGTTTGTGCGTACGTACGTACGTACGTATATGTATTTGTATACGTATCTATGTATAAATTCAAATAAAAATAATTTCATTATACCTTATATACTAATCTTGTTAATTGGTACCCGAAAAATTTGAAATTCATCTGCATCCATGTCCGAAAAGTGGATAAATATTAGATATTCAAAAAAAAGGATTCTGATGCGGATACAAAGGCATCCGCATCGTAAAATTATCTGTTTGGTGTTTACCAATTTTATAGCTTATATTATGTGTATTTTTGTACAATGAAAGATATGTATTTATAGTTTTATTAAGTTAATAATTTATATTATATGCATGTATTGCATATTAATTACTCAAAACTATTTATTACCATCATATTTGTTGGTTTTGCATATACACGAAAACTCCTCTCCAAAAAAAGATTGTAAATTAGGTCCCTAGAATTAAGTTGCTGCATACATTTACGCAATTATTCAGTGAATAACCGTAGACATTTATGTAATTATATCCAAAAATTGCATAATGTCTGCAATTATTCAGTGAATAATTGCGGAAATTTCGGCAATTTTTTGGTGAATAATTGCGGAAATTTCTGTAATTTTTCAGTGAATAATTGTGGAAATGTCTGCTACTTTTGGATATAATTGCATAAATGTCTGCAATTATTCACTGAATAATTGCATAAATGTATGCAATTATTTAATAATTTAATTCTAGGGACCTAATTTACATACTTTTTTAGCAATGATGTTTGGTGCATTTCAAAACTTAATAGGAACTTTAGCCAAACCGTCCCTTAATAATTAGTGGGTTGAAAAATATTATCTTAATCAAAAAATTTCTATTTATATTTTTTGATCATTCGATCATTAGTAGATAGAATAATTATCTGATATCTAGAAATACACATCGCTCCAAACGACGTACCATAATCCTAACTACACAAAACAATTAGCAAACACATCTAAACAATTCATACAAAAATCAAAAATGATATGGAGTTGTAACACCCCGGGTTAAATTACAATTATATATGCAAATAATTTAATTAAGTTATATACGTTTGAAATTTTAAAATAAAGAAAAGTTTGTAAATGGGGTAACTAATTAATATTATTTGTAATACATATGTATTTGTGTAACAAATAAATTAGAGAGAGAAATTATATAAAATCAATTAATAGGGAAGATGTAACATCCCGTATTTTTAAGCCATTGAATTTGAAAATTTAATTCATTTTAAATGTTTAATATGGGTTTAAGATTCATTTTGAACTAAAAGGAATTGGTTTAAACTAAAACAACAAGTGATAATTTCTAATGTGGAGGTTTAATCTGAAATTGGATAATAAATAATTAAATATTCGGGATTGGGATAAAAAGGTGGATTTGGGTGTAAATAGTAATAAAATGATATTTAAATGTATTTTTAGGTTCGAATGGTTATAAATAATATTTTGGGATTTTTAGATGAATTTAAAAGTCGATAAATTATTATTTGGAATTTTATATTAATTTAAAAATGAATTTAATATTATTAAAATGCAATACAATTAGATTTTGATCTGGATTGAACCAGAATGATTTTAAATGTGGTTATACATTTTATATGATTTATTGTTAAGTTAATAAAATTTTAAAAGTGAAATTTTAAGCGTTTTCGTCAATTTTGGAATTGCCCGATTTAATTGACGAGTTAAAATAGCCTTTCGGGGCACAGTCTCAGAATTCGACGAAACCAGTTCCATTGGATCCGTAATAGTTAGTTATTATCGGATTTCAATTTTCGTAGCGATCGGAGTTGTTGTTTGACCGTGGTGGCTCGAAACGCATCGAAATCGATTTAACCGATTTAATTTTAAATTGATCGTTTAATTCCGTATCTCGCTCATACGATCACATTAGCTTATGAGACCTGTTCCATTGTGTCCGGAACGCGGAAAAACCCTAGGATTGCCTGTCGGAACGTGAGAATTGGAGGTCGTTTGCATTTACTGTTAAAACGAGAAATTTTATTAATTTAAATAATATTAAACTATTATATATATACACGTTTAAAACTAACGAAACCCTAGATCATCTCGTGGCCGCCTCCAGTTCATTTTCAATGGCCGATATTCTCGTTCAATCTTCCTCCAAATCCTCTCGATCCAGGCTTTAATTCGCGAAATCTCTAACTAGGGAATCGAAGAGCTAGTTGAGCTCTTCAAAGTGAACGATCGAGATCGGTTTTCGTTCGACGATGACGTCAAATTTTGGTCGCGTTTACTTGCCGTTCGCACGCGTTTTCTGGAGCATGTGGGAAGTCGAGCTTCGCGGGGTTTAAGGCGATGGTGGAGGGGTGTCGTGGCTTCGATTTGGTGATGGCTGATCTCGTTTTCGTCGATGGTAGGGTGTGCGACTTGTAACCCTAGGGGGAGATGATGGGTTCGACTTTGTTTCCTGGAACGAGCACGCAAGCGGGAAGAAGAGCCTGTAGCCTTGATCTCTACTCTAGAACGTGCGGCCTGGATTTGTTCGTGGGTAATAAAGAGAAAAAAATAAAATAAAAAGGAAATTGTTTTCAAATTTCAATTTAAACTTTAAAAAATTAATATCTAGTTCATACGATGTCAGATTGAGACGATTTTGGATGCGTTGGAATCGCAGAGACGAGCACTTCGAGATGGTGCAGTACCGGATTCATTCGGGGCAAGTAGAAATTTGAGTTAAATCGAACGTCGTTCGGTTTAATTTAAATTTCGAACGCTCGCCGAAACTCAAGGTGAGTTATTCTCACTCACATCTGGATGCTAGACATTATAAATAGTTGATATTTAAATATCTATGTGAATGGTTGATTATATCTGTGATTATCAGTCAGGTTGATATTTATATTGCGATGTGCTAATATCTGTGATGCAGGGAGAAACAGGTTGGAGGGATCCAACTGGATTCCTCACAATGTAGCAATTATTTTATAATTGATAGTGATACCTGTTTATATGATGTGATTGATAAATCTGGAAATTTAGTTGTTCTGTGACATTGTGGTATAAATTGTAATCACAGAATTAAATTATAAATGGCTAAATTGTGTTTTTACGAAATAAAATGAATTGTTAAATTTAGAATTTCAAAGAATAAAATTTGAAATCGGATTTGAAAAGAAAATGTAAATTGGGCCAAATTGGGATTTTGAATATAATGGGAAGTTTATGAAATGGGTAAATGGAAAGTATAGTTTTCTGGAGATTAAATTTATGGAATTATAAATTGTTTAAAATAACGATGTTTATTTTAATAATGGCTAATGTTATACGGAAATTAAAAATATGTTAAATGGAGTTTCCAACTATAAATTAACAAGTTCAAATGAAAAATAGAATGTTTTGAAATGCCGTATTTCATTGGAATTTAACTAAGTGAATTGGAAATTTGGCTTCCATTGAAAATTCACCAAAATGTTTAAACTATATTTAAAAATGAAATTCCGGAAATGAAAAATTGTGATTTAACTTCGGAGGAAGTTATAGTTAAGTATGGAATTGGAATTTATGTTGAAATCATAAATTGACTTGAAATAAATCAGTGGATTTATATGAAAGAGTACTTGGAAATGTTTTGAAACGGGAAAGTGTTTCCCTGGGAAAACCAAGTAAATGTTTTATAAAAGATTTTATTTAACTAAAGGTTAAGTTTTAAATTGTTTTAAAAAAGTATTTTTAAGAAATCGTTATTTTTAAAGAAATAAATTAATAATTTTTATTACCGTAATAATTTGGGAGTATATTAGCAATTATTTTACAAATGGATTTATTTAAAAGTTGTTTTAGCTTAAGTTGTTAAAATTAGCATTTTTCTTCTTATAACGCTATTTTGAATTTAGTTAAACTAAAACCCTTATTTTTAAATCAAAGTTTATGTGTTAATAACTAGTTTTCTTCACATATTTTAAATTTATAGTTTGGGTAAATAGATAGTAATTTTCATATTTTAAAGTATATTTCAGTATAAAGTATTCTTAACTGTTTTAAATGCAAATTGTTTTATACTTGGTTATTTCCGATGGGAATAAAGGGTAAAAGATTTACCTTGTAAAGGAAGAATTTTGGGAAACTATTTTCAAACGAGTTTTGAAAATTTGAAATATATATATCTTTGAAAGATATTAGAAGCAAATAAATAATATGGAGATTATTTATTGTGTGATGGATGTGTATGGATGTTTGTGAACATTAATTGATAGTTAAATCACCGACTATCAATATTGGCCAAATGCGCTGATCGTTTCGAAGAGACCGGGATCGAGTTTCCGTATACCGGGATTCTAGGTCTGGAGACTCGAAAACCACTTCGATCCGGTTTGTACGTTTCGCGAAAACGATTTCGGAGTCAAAGATGGAGCAGTGAAGTGCAAGGGCTAGTCGCTACTAATCCTGAGGATATTTCCAAAATGGATGTAGTAGGAGTAGTGCCTTCGGTTCCGTTCGGACCCGGGACGGACTTGTATGGACGAATGCTTTCGTGACATCGTCAGGTGGACGATGGGCATTCTAAGGGATTTGTGCTATAAAGGTATCGTTTAGCCTCGAGCCTCATCAACCGGGAATGACTGAAAATCAGGGGTTATGCAGCAAGGCTTCGTGGGTAGCCCCCACTTGAGAGTAAGGTCATCCCTGTCTAGATGTCCCTTTTATTTCGGCTTAGTGGTGCGGTTGCTGATCACAACCGTGGGGTGATTTTACTTGGAATTATCCAGTAAGGGATGATTCCGGTCTTGTGTTGCAGGGGAGCGGGCGTACTCCTCGGTACTGTGATCTAGGCCACGTACTGTGACAGGTGGTACCCCAGTGCCTAGTCATTCGTTGGAAATCCATTCTCCCTACGTGCCTGTACGGTTTTGATTGTGCCCAACTATTGTTGAAATGTGAGATGCAAGCATTTCAGCTAGATTCTATTTTACTTTCTATAGACACTATTATAATATCAGAGAATTTTAATATAAAAGTGTTTTAGCTATCGTAAGGTAAAAACCCGACATGTTTATTTGTGGCGTGGTCTTACGAGATGCTTTTGTTTTTAAAGAATTTTGAAACTTTAATAATCAATTGGGTGTATTTATGATGCGCTGGTATTCCAGACTGACTCGGGTGTTATTTTATTATAATGCTCGGGTCAGATCGAGTATATTTCAGGATAGGTTGCTATGGAGCTCAGGAGAGGAGCTGGAGTCCGAGACGTATTTCTCGTACTTGTATTATTCCGCTGCTGTGATTGTTGAGATTGTTTGACTGGTTATGATTGGTTGTATTGATATACTCTGATGATGATGTATTGTATATAAACAGATATAGTTTTGATTTGTGTAAAGTTCTGTTCTATATATTATATTTTATTCCGCTGCGACTGTGAGGTTCTGATGTTGTTTAGTTTCTTCTTCTTCTACCTTCTTTCTTTTCCTACAATCTGTCTTTTTCCGGCGTTCGATCGTCGGCATATTATACTGTTGAGTATTTTGTGTCGATTTTCGAGGGTCGAGAAGGGCGGGTCGTGACAGAAGATTAATTGACGATGTTTGTTTAAAAGGGAAATTAATATTCAATTAATTGCTAGAGGTGATTAATCGACAGGAACTGACAAGAAAGGAAACATATATTGTAACAACTAATTGATATGATTAGAAACATATATGTTAGTGCAAGAGAATAAATTGGAGGAAGAGTAATTTATGCAAGCAATCAATTGTCAATTAATAAACATGGAGACTTATGGTAACATATATAATTAAGATTGTGATTCAAAATTCAATTGTAGAATATATGCATGCAATAATTATAGGAATAAAAAAAAATTAATATGCATATATGTGACAAATTAATATGGTGTTGATTGGCATATTAATTTGGTAAGAAATCACAGTGCAGGCAGGGATTAATTGGATAGTAAATTAATTCTAGGTATATATGAAATCTATTAATTGGGTGATTAATAGAGAATCTTATTTAAAAGAAACGTCACATTTAAAATTATATGTTTCCATAGATTGCGAGCGAGAAGGGGAAAGTGATTAATGAAAAGATTGTTGGAGAATCAATTTGAAATAAAAACAAACGCAGAAGAAAACATATTAATTTAATGTCCATAGACTGAGTGTATGCTTTAGATTTTATGGTTTTATATCTAATGGTTAGCACTGATTTGAACCACTATAAATATAGGTGCAGAGTCTTATTTTTATTCTCATTATTTTTCTCTTGCCTACAGAAGCTCTGCCACTTTTCTCTCTCTTCTACACTTTCTTAATAACAAATTTTTTGATCTAATTCACATGAATTTAGATCTAAATAGAAAGAGAATAGAATTAATTAGGGAATTAGGAATTGGTTCAAATCAGAAGGCTATGTCAAAGGTAAAACCCTAGATCTGAGTTTTATTTGCTATTTCTAATCCAAATCTCTTCCTTTTCTCTTTCAAATATTATAGATCTGTAAATATATCGTTTGTAATTCCAAATAGGGATTACAAGGGAGGTGAATATAGATGTTAGAGATAGATCTGAAATAAAAACAGGGAGATTTGGAAAGCTATCAATGTGAGTGGATTTAATTATATCTTATACGTTTATGATATATTATCGTTAATTCCCGTTACATAATTTTATTCATTATTTCAGTAATTAATAATGTTAATTAGTTATGCTGAACTGTAAGAAATTTACAGTTATTTACATCTAATTTGAAGTTATAATTTAGCCTAAATGCTAGTTTCCTTTTATTCTCTTTGTACGCTAATAATATAGTTAAAAAGAAAATTCGCGATTATGGATTAAAATGGGAAAATACTAGATTAGATGTAAAATAAGAAAAGTTGGAATAAAGCTAGAAAAATGGAATTCTGCAATAAATTATGCTAAAATGGGAATAATAAATTAATCTAATAACTTGATTTGGAAGTAAGTAATAGATTAATTAACATTAAATATCTCAAAGGAATTTGGGTAATGGCGTAAGCGATTTTTCCTCTGGCGATCTTTCTTTCGGCGTTATTGTATTTTCCTCTAGCAATCCTCTCTTATTTCGGCTGCGCTGTTTTATGCCTCGTCCGAAGAAACCCCCCTTGCTCGCCCTCTCCGCCTTGAGGTCTGAAACCAGATCTGGAAACCTTTCTCCCCTTCTCATGCGATTCCGGCGCTTCCTCTTGTCTCTGATGTTTGCGTGCCTCTGGCTAATGAAAGTTCACTAGCTACTTTGACCTCTCAACTTCCATCCACCAACAACGGTGAACTCCTAGTGCATTCGAACTCTGTTCCTGGGTCATCATCTGCTCCTGCGGCCATCTCTTTGCCTAAGTCATCGTCATCTCTGCCAATGTCCGGTATCAGCGTTCTCGATCAATTGACTCCGCTTTCGCCCTTACTAGGAGCTGCAGCTAGGTGCATGCCAAAACCATGGTCAGTTTCTTCTCCCCTCTCTTTGGGTTTGAATGATAAATGTGATGAAGCTATGTTGCACTGTGTGAACGCCGAGTCTGTAACTGAAGTAGCTGTTGATATTGCACATGTTGATGGTGATGTGCTTGTAGCTAATATGCCTGCTGTTGAAAAAATGAACTGTTGCAAATGCACTAACTGTGCTTGTGGAAATGCCTGTGTGGTTGCTGTTGATTTGGGCAAGGCTTTGTGTTCTTCCTCGGAAATAACTCATAAACATCCCTCATCTTGGTCTTCTCCATTCACTAAACTGCCAAGTAATGCGGGTGCACATACCCCGAGAGTGTTTGATAATGTTGTGCTTGACGGTGCTATGGTACCTCCTTCTGAGGTGATTCAGGCGGGCATTAACTATTGGAAAGACTACTTGGTAGGTTTTTTCTTGGATTCCGGACCGGACTACCAATTGGTAAAAGCGAGATGCAATCAAGCTTGGAAGCCCAAAGGAGGTCTTAGTGTTCATTTTGATAATGCCATGTATTACTTCAAGTTTACTCGTCCTGATGAGAGGCAACATATCCTAGAATTTGATCTGATTATTATCGCTGGGAAGCCGTTCATCATCACTTCCTGGAATCCTTCCGTGGATAGGGATGTTGAGCAGGTATTATCCATTCCAGTATGGGCCCACCTTTCTCGCATTCCTTCTGTCCTTCAGCCTTTGATCGGTCTTGACTGGCTGGCCGGACTTATTGGTAAGGTTATTTGTTATGACGAGAACACGGTGGCAAGGAAGCGTTTAGTTTTTGCTAAAGTCTTAATTGAGATAACTCTTACCAAACCTTTACCTTCTTCACTTCGGGTTCGTCTACCTGATGGCTTTAAAGCTGAGATTCTTGTACGATACAGTTGAAAGCCGGATATTTGTACGACCTGTTAGTCTTTTGGGCATTCCACTGATTCATGTTCGCATGGGGCATCTGCTGTTCCTTTGTCTTCGCGATCCCCGCTTCCTAGGCCCCCTGTTAGGAAGTGGGTTTGGAAAGCTACCCCTGTTATTCCCTCCCTTCCTTTTGATGACACCTTTCAGGTTGCTCCTCCTGAAATTCATCCTCCTGCAATTGATCTGGTTGTGGAAGTTTCTCCTAATCCTGACCCTGAGTATATTTCGCCTTCCTCCGATTCTATTGTATGGGACCCTGATGAGCGTGCTTGGGTTCACCTTCCTTCCGACATGAGGTTTGCGCCTGAGAGAGATACCTATTATGCATACATCAGTGATTCAGTTGACGATTCGAGAAGTCTTATTTACCATATTGTTGGTGAGGGCCTTGCCCTCACTAGGGAGGGTGAGATTGGTGAGGTGAACAAGAGTAAGTTCTATGATGTTACATGGGATCAGAGGTTTATTACCCTCCCGATTCGGTTGGTTATGCTCCTGATCTGGCTCAACTATTCGCTGCGTATGCTGATGTTATAGGCCCTGTGCTAGATGATGGTAGTTCTTGTCCTTCCTCCCCTTCGGGTGGATAGGCAATTTTCTTTTGTAGTAGCATAAACCCTTTGTCTATCTCCTATTCTTTACTTTTTAAGTGACTTGTCCACTTCATCCAGCTGCTCTGTGCATGTACAGAACACCTATTCTTTATTTATATACAGTGGCACGACCCACTATAAAGCCGGCTAGCTTTTCTAAAATAAAATAAAAAAGTAATAGATTAATTGGTTGGTTTAGAAAATAGGATACATTTCTATAATTTAATATTTAAACGATAACGATAAACGTAACTACAAGAATAAAAGAAAGAAAAAGGGAACTAGTGTAAAATAGAGAAACCACTGTATTTTACAATGTTCCAAAACAATAAAAGAAATACCTTGTAGTTACAAATTATTGTTTATAGTATTATTTAATATTAAAATATGGAAATGGATTTTTAGTATAGTTTTCATACCCAACCAAATAAAATAGAATTACTTCCTAGAATAGAAGACAGTAAAGTAAAGTATGAAAGGAATCAAGTAAATTATTAGAAAAGAATTTGAAGCTGTAAACGATAATGAACCAAAATCTGCATTTACTATGCAGACTATACAATAAGACAATTATTATGATAAGTTAATTATATAATATAAGAGAATTAATGAGAATTCTATATCATAATAATAGAAGACAGCCTAGAATAGAAGAGAGACACTTGCAATCATATACAGATTGTAAAAGAAGATGAAAGTGACAATTACAATTAAATTATAACATAGGTTATAATTAAAGTAGAAAGAACGGAAAGGCTTATTTAAGATTTAAATTAAGTTAATAAGCAAATAGAATAGAGATAATAGAAGATGCTTATTTAATAAACTTAAGACTTAAATTGAGTAAAATAAGCAAGGTAATAGAAGTGGCAGTACCAACAGCATTCCCTATTAAATCAATGGTGGTCTCACAATAGCCAGAAGTGAGACGAGGGCAAGAATATGCTAATTTGGGTAAATAAGTAGCCAACAGAATAAGAAAAGTAAACTAAACGCAAATAAAAAGATTAGACTTAGCGTATAATAAAAGAGTGAGATGCGTTTGGAGTATCCCAAAGGATGAAGAGCCTAACGAAGCAGTTCATCACAGATTTCAGCAAAGGAGAAGCACGTCCAACTTAGTTATTTTGGGCTAGAAGGAAGTACGAGACTTTAACGGGACGTGAGGATACTCTAGGATGGCCCTTTGGGTAGGCCTAACGAAGCTGCATCCCCGGAGGCAGATCTTTAGGTGTTCCATCAAGAGAGTATTCCTTGACTTCTTCTTGCATGGCAAGACCATTGTAGGTAGTCATAAGGGGTTGGTGTTCGGAGTAGGATATTCGTATGTCCCAGTACTTGCAAGTAAGTTTAGTGGGTAGGACCCAAAAGGATAGTCGCATGCGGATATCGATGAGCATCAAAACCAAGAGCGAGTTCAGGAAAGACTAGAGTTAAAACCAGTAGTCCAACGATTCTTTCACTATCGAGACATTGGATGAGTGGCATCGCCAATTGGATGTTAGATTGTTTTCAGTAGGGCACGACCACTTAACTCTTTAGAGGTCTTTCGATTAGTTGAGGGGTGGCTGCGTGGGGCCATAGCCATGACTAAGTTCCGTACAAGGTAGACCTTGTTGGCGGGATTCAAAGAGTAGACAGAACGATTGCGTATAGTCCTTAATGTACGCACTGGGTGGTACGTTGCGGATGTCAGAGCATTAGTATAGACTAGTGCGGACGTAGTTTTACATTTTCATAGTAGACGTTGGAACAACTGTATTGTAGGCCTCACGAAGCTGTCCTTTACAAATATAGTCACAGAACGCTATAGGAGCAAGACGATGGAGTCCTTTGCGAGGAGGATAAGGAAGGTACTATGGGTAGTCCTAGGACCAATATGGTAATTGGGCATATAGCTATATATATATATATATATCAGTTATTAGGTTTAATATACAAAGGAGTAGATGGGTTACGCATAGAGGCGAGAGTATGATAAACCCAGTGAACCTAATATAACAGTAAATGGAAATAAAATGGTATATGTAGAATTAAGCTTAAAGGTGTATAATTTATCCATTCACTAGAACTTTAGTTCTGACCCCCTCCTAAAAACATCCTATAGGTTAGGTAGATGGGAGAGACTTCCCAGCTTTATGACACTTGTTTAGTAAGTGTTACTATATTAGCGAATATTTACTTACTATTATATTTTAGTCAATTCCGTTATGAGATATTTAATCGAGCTCTGATATATTTGTCTTTGCCTATTTGCAGAATACCAGATTCCCAACTCGGGTTTCAATGGGCTTGGGTTTTAGCATTTTTGCGAAAAATCTGGACCCACTGGAATTCGGGTTGTTATAGGAGCGATGTTTGATTTTTATATGAATTGTTTAGATGTGTTTGATAATTGTTTTGTGCAGTTAGGATTATGGTACGTCGTTTGGTGCAAATGACGCCAAAGTGCTCAAAACACGGTGAAACTTGGATATGCTATTTTTGAAGCCTATACAAAAAGTTTCAAGTGATTTGGAGTTGATTTGATAGCCTAAATTATGTAGTCGTCTATGGTCAGTAGGAGAGGATAATGGTTGGTGGTCACCAAATATGGTTGGGGTTGGTGTGCTTCGAGTCAATGAGGAGGTTACTTTGGGTTTTGAAGGCTAAAGCTTCATGTTGAGCCAAGGAAAAATCAAACTGGAATTGGTGGACTTTGGGGATTTTTGGTCGGGGCAAAATCAGGTCGGTATTGGCGAAGCTTCGAGTCGAGGAGGCAAAAACTTTCGGTTTTTTGTAGTAAAAGCTTTGGGACAAGCATGAGGTAGTGTGGCAACTGAAGATTTGACTTAGAAATTTTTTTAGGAGGAAGGCATGTGGTTGGTACCGACTATATGTGCTTCTTGGCTTTTGGGTAGAAATTTTGATTCTTGGCCAGGTGACTTTGAGTTAGCATGGAGGCAAGGCAAAATGAAGTGCTCCTGTACTCAGCCAAGTTTGGGGCCGACCACACATGGTCGGTGCTAACCATACATGGTTGGTACTGACCATGTCAAATGTTGGCAAATTGGAGCATGGTCTTAGGGGACGTACACATGGTGTTCCATTGGTCATGTATGCACGTTGATTCGTTTTACGTTCGTTTCCGATGATTGCGACACGATGAAGATCGATAATAAATTGATGAAGCGAAGGTATGGTGCTTCGACATGGTCAATTCAGAACTTCAATCTGTTGATTGTTCGATCGATGTGGATGTCCAGAAGTGTTTTGATGATGGTGACTTGGTCGATGGAGTCATGACGATAATCCACCATGGTGGGTTCGTTGAAGGGAATTTGAAAATAGAACGTTGAAGGGTTCTATTATGGAGAAGTGGACTATAAAAGTTTCTACGATTATGAATAAAAACATATAGAGCGAAGAAGGGCTCGAATATGCATGCAATGGGATCGTTGATACTTGGAGTGTTTTTTAGTGCACTCTTAAGCTGAGGTATTGTGAGGATGCTCATTGGGTACTTTGTTGGCTAACCTGGATCGTTAAAGAGATCTATATACCATGGATCATTGAAGGGATCAAGTGTCAGCAATGGGCTAGTGTTCGGGTACATAGAAAATCAAGTTTTTTCATTAATCCTTGGTCGAGGAATGGTCATATGAGTTATCATATATCCAAAGAACATTGAGTTACAGTGAAGATTGTTTGATGGATGCTATGTTTATTTGTCGCTCTAAGGGCTTGTCACATGACGTAGGTATCCAGGAGATCGATGTATAAACACACAATGTTTACCATGATGTTTGTGCACTTTATGATGTTAGTAGAGTAGCATATTATCATTGCTATGTGCTAACTCATTGGATGCATGGACAGGTCAGATACGATCCTTCATACTATTATTCCTTACTATATCGATTTATACAATATTTTGGGATTGCTTACCGCTCATAGGTGACTGTTGTCTTACTCAAGGTTTTATGTTTTTCTTCTTATTATCTCGGATACTCCTATATGAGTAGACTAGATAGCAGTTTGGCCTCTTTCAGAAATGAATCTATCTGATTCAGAAGGGAAGAACTTGCATCAGTATCTTAGTTTCAATTCAAACATGGGTTTGGTTCACACTCCATGTTCTGAGAAATATTTACCATCCGAAAAGAGGAAAAAACGGAGTCTTTGTTTAAAGAAATACATTAAGAAATGGCAGATGTATGGAACCTTTCAACGAGATAGTGCTTTTTCAAATCTCTCAAAATGAAATCTATTCCAAACATATATGCCATGGTTCCTTACTTCGATAGGGTGCAAATATCTAAATTTCAAAATATACAACTCGCAGACACTCCCTTTCCAAAAAATCAATACATCATGCACTACACTTAGATTTATTAGATTTGTTGCTAAAATATCGGTATTAAACCTGAAACTCCCGGCAGATGGCCAGTGGCCTAAGGAAACGGAAGAATCGGTTACATTTTTCATACGCTCTCCTCTTTGGTGAAACATAGTGCTATATAAATGGACGAGAAGGAGATGGTGCTTTCTTGTATTTATATTTGGACTGATTATTGCTTATCCCGCCGTGCGACATAGTGGAGACTGGACAATGTTCGTTTATTTTCTTTAAAAGACAGTTTATCCTTGAGTTTACCATCTGTTGCATAAACTCTACCACTATCTTGTATAACTTTGTGAACCTATGTACTCTGGTATTGTGGTTCATTTAATTATTATTGTCTCATCTGTTTTATATCTGAGATGATTACTATATTTTATTCAATGCACTATGAGATATACGACAGTTCCGTGGTTGTTTTATTTACTTTACAAACTTGACAGTTGTCCTACATTGGCCGAGCACCGTAGCAATGCACTATATAGATATATTAGGTGCCAGAGGTGTAGGGTGTTCGTTGTATTTGGTATCAGAGCTTAGGTTGCGTAGTCGACTGAAGTTGATACCATGGTCCAGTGGAGATGAGGGGGAGTTATCCATTGACTGGATCAAGAGTATATACAGAGAGCGTACTTGTTATATATTTTGGTTTTTAAAAGTATATACAGTAATGTGTGTGTATGTATGTATATATAGTATATATAAGTCGCATTGCACACACGAGTACCACTGATGTAGTTTTCTTTATGAGAGACTGATCATTCTTGTTACGGATCAAGAATGAGCCGACATATAAAAAATGCTACGAGGAACTCTGCCTCAGGAGTCGAGGAGGAAGGAGCAGGCTTAGGGGCTGCTAACCATGACTTGGAAGTGATATACAATACCTTGATGATGAACTCTCTATAGAATGCCCAAGTGGTTGCTCCTAATGTTGCTGTTGATGGTCATGCTTAAGTACAAGCACCCATAACTGATTTTATGAAGCCGAATAAGGATTTTTCTAGTCCTGGTGGTGAACCGTTCCAAGAAACAGAACCGGCTATGGAAGAGAAGGACTGGTTGGACATCTATGAGAGAATTATTGATGATTTGGAACTGGATGATGCAATGAGGAGGAGGTTGGCTTCTCGATAGCTTCAAGGGTGACCTATGAATTAGTGAAGTGCTATAAAGGTTGCTACTCCCAATGACCAGTTCACTTGGGATCAGTTTAAAACTAGATTCGAGGATAAGTTCATACTAGTGGCCTGGAAGTTGGTGTTGTTCAAAAAATTTATAGAGCTGAAGCAAGGAGACATGTCTATCTCTGATTATGTGGCAGAGTTTGATGCTTTATCAAAGTATGGGTTGTCTTTTATCAACATCCCATTGAAGAAGAGTAAAATGTTTATTATGAGTTTGGATGATTATCTAACAGAGAAGTTATTAGGTCATATTGACGAACCTTTTGAGAAACTCGTTGAGAAAGCTCTTCGCTATGAGAGTTTGTATCCTAAGTCCAAACCGACTATTGTTGCTAATGAAGAGCCAAAGCTGTAATAAGGCTAGGGCGGGAAGAAGAAATGGAATGGAAAGAGGAAATAGTTCCAAAGTAAGGATGCAAAGAAGAAGGAAAAATGGAATCATGATTGCTATAATTGTGGAAATCGGGGTTATCTGAGTAAGAACTACTAATTTAGAGGAAAGAAGTGTTATAACTGCAATATGGCAGGACATTTGCAGAGGAATTGCCCTAAACTAGCAAAGCAAAAGCAGACGGTGAAGGCATATACTTTAGATGTTGTTCCGACTTTGTTGAGTGCTCCCTCTACGAAAAAGAAAGGGAAGGATGTCACCATTCAAGGTTTGCTTTCTACTAATTGTGTTTCCCATACGTGTTTTGTTCGATACCGGGGATTCGCATTCCATTATTTTTAGTAACATGGTAGATAAATTGGGACTGGAACCTAAAATTGTTGACCGACCTTCATTAGTGATAAATCCTGTTGGAGGCCCCACTAATCTGTGTACGGTTTTTCGTAGTTTGGTTTTATCGAGTCATGGTTGCTATTATGTTTGTGATTGCTTTGTTTTGAGTTATATTATCTTAGGGATGGACTAGGAGAGGATGTATGTGGTGGTAGTGAATTACAAGAAGCTGTAGGTGACAATTAGGGTTGAGGATGAATGGAAGGTAGAGATTGGATGCATACTAGAGGATGACGTTATGGTTAGCTTCTATACTCGCTAGAGGTCACATAGGAGGAGTTGTCATCTATGCCTATCGTTCGAGAGTATCAAAATGTACTCAAGAAAGTGAATGGATTACCGCCACACTGAGAGATTGAGTGTCACATTGGTTTAGTGAAGGATGCCAGACTATTAGTTATGCCTTTGAGGCGTATGGCACCAGAGAGCAGAAGGAGTTGGAGGTGTAGGTGTATGACATATTAAGACGATGGTTCATTCGTATGAGTATATTTAAGTGGCGCGCACCTATAGTATTCATCACTAAGTCGGATGCCCCTACGAGGTTATGTGTTGATTACCGTGAGCTGAATAAGGCGTCGTAGATGAACAATTATCCACTCCTCCTTATTGATGACTTGTTCGATCAGTTTCATGGTGCGAAGGTGTTCTCTTAGTTATATCTTGTAATGGGATTTCACCAATGGAGATTAGTGAAGGAGCGTGTACCGGCTACAACGTTTCATATGCCAACTGGATTTTATGGGAGGTCGGTTATGCCGTTCGGGCTAATCAATGAACCAACATACTTTGTTGATCTTATTAATTGTGATTTCAGAGATAAGCTAAATATGTTTATGCTTATGTTCATGGACGATATTCCGGTCTATTCTAGGATGGAAGTGGAACACAAGACACATTTAATTATGCTGGAAGTGTTGAGGAAGCACAGGTTGAAAGTGAAGTTTTCAAAGTATCACATCTGGAGGAAGGAAGTGAGATTTTAAGGTCATGTTGTTTCTGAGCAGGGCATTGATGTAGAACCTGCGAAGGTAGTCGGAGATTGAAACCAACATAAGAACGCTATGGATGAGAAGCTTCCTTAGGCTGATGGGATATTGTAGACATTTTATCAAGGACTTCTCGAAGATAACAACATTGTTGACTAATCTAATGAAGAAGAATCAGACTTTTGTTGGGACACGAGGTGTGAACATGCATTTATGAGTCTAAAAGAGAGATTGACGAGTGCATCGGTATTAACTATTCCGAGTGGGAATGAGGGGATGATGGTATACATCGATGCTTGTGGTACTAGATTAGATGTTGTATTGATGCGAGGAGGTAGGGTTATCGCTTACGCAAGTCTACAACTAAAGCTGCATGAGAGGATGTACACGACCCACGATTTGGAGTTGGCGGCGATAGTGTTTGCTTCGAAGATATGGAGGCATTATTTACTTGGAGAAACGTTCGAGTTATTCATGAACTGTAATTCCTTGAAACTTCTTCTCCTAGAAGGACATCAACCTTTGTCAGTAACAATGGTTGGAATTTTTGGCCTCCTATGACTTTAGCATTTCTTATGCCTGGTAAAGGAAATGCGGCCGCCGATGCTTTGAGTAGAAGACATGGGGTGATGTTCCTGTAAAGGACACAACTCGAGTTTATTGCTAGATATGACTTAAGACCTCATTATGAGTAAGAGCCACAGAAGTTGGATATCATAGCAAAGATAGAATAAGGAATAGATTTTGATAAGGTGAAGCAGTACATACTTGATCGTGATGGTTGGCTCCATAAAGATGGGAGACTGTTTGTTCTCGATATCGATGGATTGTAAGATGAGGTGCTATGAGAGGGCCATTATTCGAGGTTGATTATACACCCCGATGGAAATAAATGTACCATGATATAAAGCATACCTATTATTGGGAAGGGATGTGTAATGATTTTCCTTTCTTACACCTAAAGATGACACTTAATACATCCTCGGTATTAATGTGTCGATCATTTAAGTGTCTGAAAGACAGGTCTTTTGGGGTCAATGAAAGAAAAGACAGAACATAATCTCATATCGTGATGAAAAATATATAATATACACAAGATCTTTATAAAGAAATTATCTTCATTATACACAACATCAGAGTACACTAACCAATTATCAGCCTAGACAGTTATAATAGCCTATCCTTATAAATGCTGATAAATATAAATAGACAATAGGACAAAGATAGTGGAAGAATATAAGGTACATGAATACGTCCTGAAGAATCTAGCTCGCCTCCTGAAGCTCTAAAGCATCCAGCTAAATCTAGAAAAATATGCTCGGGCTAGCATTATAAGATAACAATGCCCAGATCAGTCTGATAAAACCAGCGTAAGAAACTCAATCACAAGGAACTTTATTATAACTTACAAAATCCTTTTAAATCAAAGGTATCTCATAAGACCATGCCGCATGTAAACATGAATGGGTTTTTACCTTACGATAACCAAACTATTTTTACTATAAAATCTAGTGATATTATCATAATGTCTAAGGGTTTAAAGTGCATATATCAAGTAGCTATGATGCGTGTACATGACAACAATAATACGTGTATAATCAAAAACTGAAGGAACTTATTGGAAATGGATTTCTGTCAAATGGCAAGGTAAGGGACTACCTTCTGAAAATCTGTATGGCTCTAGATAAAATATACAGTAAGAGCCTCGCCGGAACCCTCTGCTAGCAAGACCGGCCTATCCCTGACTGGATAGTACCAAGTCACCCTTTGGTTGTGATCAACAACCATAAATATGCCTCGAAGCATACAAGAATATCGACTCTAGATCTGGGCAATGATCATACCCTAATGGGAGCAACCTACATAGCCTACAACATCCTCCTATTTTAGCCATTCCTGGGTTGTGAGGCTTTGAGAGGCTACGCTCTTACCATATCTTCCTCACAATTCCCTCTTGAAATGTTAACACTACACTCTATGCAGAAATGCAATACCGACATTTATCCTTACAAGTTCGTTCTGGGTCTAAACAAAATCGAAGGCACTACCTCTACCACATCCATTTTGGAATCATCCTCAGGATTAGTAGTTAGTAACCCTTGCACTTCAAAAAGCACCATCTTTAATCATCTTCAAGATGTCTTCCATTTGTACGCATATGTTGGTTTAAAGTGGCTTTCGGATAACATATCCGATCTCTGTTTCTCCAAACTAACATCCGATAATTTCCAGTTGACTTATTCCCGGTTCTTTTAGAAGTATGCAACAAGTATTCGAGTCCTCACTTGGGAACTCGAATATACACAACATACTTCCTGGGTCAAAACTGGCCAAGATTTGATAGTCGGTTATTTAACTATAAAACCAGATATTTGAATATTTAAAATTAATTAAATATTCGCAAATCCAAGCAGTTGAAATTCCAGGTCGTTACATTCTCCACCATTGAAAGAATTTCATCCCCGAAATTTACCAAAACCTAAACCTAGAAACACTTAACAATACTCATAGTCCGTATGATGTACACAGATCATTCCCACATAAAATCTGATTCGATTATCAACTCGAATACATAACCTCACTTCCGAACTAGTTTCGCTCACCAGACTTTCTATTGCGAACTCTGATCAATCTTCTTAATTAGAAACTTCTATCCTCCATATATAGTCATATACTATGATAGAAAACTATTGTTTTCCCATTAAGAACCCTCACCAAGTGTTCGCCGTCACAAATCGAGTGATAAATCCTTATTCGGAACAATGTAAAACAACTCAAGTCATGTACTCGAATCTTGGATTGAGAATTAAGGGAGACGAGAAAATGATCTATGTACAGTTTATGTACTCATCTATAGGTTTTATCTACCTAATTACCCTTTTACCCTCCCATAAATATTTAGAAAACATTTCACAAAAATTTCAATTTAGGTTCAAACATTCTAAATAACGCAACTTATTTATGAAACCTTTTTAAAAATAATTTTACCTTATTACTTACATAACACTCTCCTACACCTTAAGTGTGTATATGCAACATCTGATTTTTAATTCTATTCACTTTTAACAATTCAGATGTAAGCCCAAAATAAATTTGAATCTTAAAACCGAGTCAACCAATACAACTTCTTCAGCCATTAGGCCTGGTAAGTAGCTAAGAAGAGTAAGATGTTGGTATCCAAATTCCGTCCTAGAGTCCCCTTTTTTTTAGACACCTCCAAGGTAAAAATGTTATTAGTCGGCCTAATAACATCAACTAATTTTTAACCTCTAGGTGTTAAAATCAAAAGATGGTTTAATAAAACAAAGTTTACTAAACCTCCTTATTAAATTTAACCCAATTAAAAACTTCACTTATTAACCATTTTAAATCAAGATGCCTTTACATCCTGAAAACTTAGAAGCCAAATACCCAGGTTTTATTTCAAAGATCTTTTGAAATAATACTATATATTTTATTCATAGAAAATATACATATAGCTTGAGTAACCCTAAAATGATACTAAGGAACTGGGTACAATCAAATAGTATCATACATTCCCTTACCAAGAAGGGTAATACTCAAGAGAAGCATTTACCACTCGAACAAGTTAACATAAAAGTACTTTTTCTCTTTCAAATACCATTTTAAACAGTACCATATATATTTCCAAATTTATATTACCAACTTGCTTTGGGTTCTTTCAAATTTGAACTTGTTTTGATCGTACAATGATAAAGAGAATAATTTACTAAGTGCACTACAATGTTTGCCTAAGCAAACATCCTATCGTCACTTAGAAGATTATTCAGATCGCCATAAAACAAATTGAAACTCATTACCCGAACCAATCTAAAAAAAATACTTCTTACTTAAAATTCCCATACCCAAAAATTCCTCTTTTCTTAACAAAAATACTTCCAAATAATACAACGTTACTTTTCAAAACCTTGAAAACATTTTTCAAAAGCACCGGGATTTAAGTACTTAAGTTTCCTACTTAAATCATTTTATTCTAAAGACCCATTCTTATAAATCCATCTTATCAAATCATTTCTATTATAAAATCTTTTATAATATTCTAACTTTCCTTTTAATAAACATTCTTTATTAAATCAAGTTTTAACCCAACATTAAATCTGAATGCCTTATAATCAAATTGTGAAACTTAATTCACAAGGTGTTCGTTTCAATGTTTCCCGATTTTCTATTTACCCAACCCATGTAAAAAAAGCTACCTATAACACTCAACCACAGTCAATGCTCAACTGGATGAGCATGACTAACCGAAACCCTAAAGGATAATAATAGAATATTATCATTTCCTATTCAACAAGCATCTCAAAAATACTATACTATTTTTGGAAATCATTTTTGTATATATAAAATATATTCTTAGGTAAAATTATTTCATTTACCAATTTTAAAACAATACCGTGTCGGTTGGTCATGTTCAAGTGTTTAGGAACCCCTATCGATAATGTTGGCCAGACGCATCGACTAGAATTCATAAGCCACTTAACAGATTAAGTAACGTAATATAAAACATTTTTGTATTACTAACAAATATGCGCTCTTATATAATATACTAAAACTCATTCTAGGGTGTCCCTTACCCTATTTCTAATGAGTTTACCCCACCAAAGCCAAGGTTCTCGCTTAACCTTCAACTCTGATACCAAGTGTAACAATCTTCCTTTCTTGCACCTAAAGATAACACTTAGTACATCCTCGGTATTCGTGTCTCGATCATTTAACTGTCTGAAAGACAGGTCATTTAGGGTCAAAGAAAGAAAAGACAGAATAGAATCTCACGTCATGATGAAAAATATATAATATACACAAGATCTTTACAAAGAAATCATCTTTATTATACATAACATCATAGTACACTAACCTATTATCAGCCTGGATAGTTATAACAGCATATCCTTATAATTGCTGATAAATATAAAAAGACAACAGAACAAAGACAACGGAAGAATATAAGGTACGTGAATACGTCTTGAAGACTCTAGCTTGCCTCCTGAAGCTCCAAAGCATCCAGCTAAATCTGGGAAAATATGGTTAGGCTGACCTAAGCATTATAAGAAAACAATGCCCGGGTCAGTCTGGTAAAACCAGCGTGAGATACTCAAATCATAAGGAATTTTATTATAACTTACAAAATCCTTTTAAATCAAAGGTATCTCGTAAGACAACGCCGCGTAAACATGGACGGGTTTTTACCTTACGATAACCAAACCATTTTTATTATAAAATCTAGTGATATTATCATAATGTCTAAAGGTTTAAAGTAAATATATAAAGTAGTCGTGATGCGTGTACATGACAACAATAATAGGTATACAATCAAAAACCTAAGACACTTATTGGAGAATGGATTTATGTCAAATGGCAAGGTAAGGGACTACCTTCCGAAAATCTGTACAGCTCTAGATAAAATGTACAACGAGAGCCTTGTCGGGACCTTGTGGTAGCAAGATCAGCCTATCCCCGACTAGATAGTACCGAATATGGTCACCCTTGGTTGTGATCAACAACCATAAATTGGCCCCGAAGCATTCAAGAATATCAACTCTAGATCTTGGCGATAATCATACCCTAATGGGAGCGACCCACATAGCCTTACGTCATCCCCTGTTTTAGCCATTACGAGTTGTGAGGCTTTGAGAGGATACACTCTTACCATTTCCTCCTAGCAATTACCTCTTGGAATGCTAACACTGCACTCCAGGCAGAAATGCAATGCCAGCATTCATCCATACAAGATTGTTCTAGGTCTGAACGAAATCGAAGGCAATACCTCTACTACATCCGTTTTGGAATCACCCTCATTATTAGTAGCAAGTAACCCTTGCACTTCAAAGAGCATCATCTTCAATTAACTTCAAGATGTCTTCCATTCGAATGCATATGTTGATTCAAAGTGGTTTTCAGATAATATATTTGATCATGGTCTCTCCGAATCAACAACCAATAATTTCCTGTTGACTCATTCCCCATTCTTTCAGAAGTATCCAATAAGTATTTGAGTCCTCACCAGGGAACTCGAATATACTTAACATACTTCATGAGTCAAAACTGGTCAAGATTTGATAGTCGGTTATTTAACTATCAAACAAATAACAATCCAGAGATTTAATTACCCATAGCAACCACTAAGCCTCAAAATAAATCTTTCATTTATTTAAATCTCTATCTAAAATATTTTTCAAAATATTAATATACGTACCTCACTGGCTAAGTATATTCACAAAACATTGTGAAAAATTTCTTATTTCAAAATTGTATTAAAAGGATCAAAACAAATGTTAATTAAATTGGAGATAAAGATAACCTCAAACACTATTCCTTCGGCGTTAAGCATGGAATGAATGTTCCATACCACCGTAATGAAGATGGTCAGTTAAAGAAAATTTAGTCTCAAATTCTTTTATACTATAAATATATAATTCCTTTTAATAAATCTCTTTCATTTATAAAATCTCCTTTAACTTAAATTCCAAATCCATTTATAAAATATTTTATAAATCTCCATATTTATTTATAGAACTCTGTTATAAATATGCAAAATTATTTATAACTTCTTTTGTAAATATCCAAAATCATTTATAAAACTTCTTTCCAAATTTCAAGATCCCTTTTCAATTTATAAAACTCTTTTTATAAACTTTCCTTATTAAAACAAAATTTCTTGAAATAAATCTCATTTAATAAAGTTCCTTTGATAAACAAAGTAATTATTTAAAACATCTTTAAATAACAAGTTATTATTTAAAACATATTTGGTTAAATTTATCTTTACTGCATTATCAAAATAATGACTTCAAACAACCATTCAAAAATTATTAAATTACTTCAGAACATCTTTAATAAAATAATTGCTTAATTATCCTTTAAACATCATATTTAAAGTGGTAATAAAGTTTAAGCATTATAGATAAGTAATAACTTTACTTTAAAACCATTATTAAAAATATATTTAAAATGATTGATTCCACAAAATCAGAAAAATGCTTAGTGACCATAATGGTTCTCATTTAATTCAGTTTAACTTTCCAATTATAACATGGGTACTTACATAACCAGTAGATATGTAAAGGGAATCGGCCAATAATAATCAATTAACATATTGGTAAATGCCCAGGTTACCATAATAGTAGAACTGGGTTTTATTTATGCTTAATAGATGTCAACATAATCTACTTGGTGAATTATGACAGAACTATGATTTATTCTACCCAACAAATGTCAAATACAATTTAATTAGTGCAACGGTGTTTATTTCTACTAAACATATGTCATTGGGTTTCATATTCATTTGAGGTTACTTAAGGGTAATCGACAAAGAAATCCCTTGAATTTAAAACATCCTTTTAAAAGACAGTTTGCTTGAGCAAATCGACCTTCAGAACTAAATGATTTAAAATCAAAAGCTTTTATTTAATAATTAAATAACATGTAAGCCTTTATTTTAATAATAATTAAACCTTCAATTAATAATTAAAGTATAATTACTTTTAAATAAATGATTAAATAATAATTATCCTTTAAATAAATAATTAAGTACTAATTAAGCTCAAAATAATAATTAAATAAATAATAATTCTTTTATTTAATAATTAGATAAATAATTAGACCTTAATTAATAATTAAAAAATCATTAATTTTTTAATAAATAATTAAAGATAAGATTAAACCTTTATTTAATAATTAAATCTTAATCAATTCCAAATTAAATCTTAATTAAATCTTAAATTAATTAGTAATTAATAATTAAATCCTTTTATAAATAAATAATTAATCTTTAATCTTTAATAATTAATTTAAATAATAATTAATCCTTAAATAATTAGTTAAATAATAATTAACGTTTTAATAATTAACTAATTATAATTAACTTACTTGATTAATACTTAAGTACTAATTACCCTGTTAACTAATGATTAAGTACTAATTACATTATTTAATTAGTTAATTAAATAATCTTTAAATATATAAATAAATAAATAAATAATATTTATTTTTAAATACTTATAATAAGTTTTGAAAACACTTTCCAAAAGATATTTAGGTAAAAATATTGTTAGATTTCAAAAAGAGTTCATTTTTATGAATTGCACCTATAGTGAATATCGTTATATGACTCGAAATTTTCAAAACCTTGTTTTATATTCCAAATCACTTCAAAGTTCTTATCTCTTATACTTAACTACTTTTATAAACTTTGAATAAAGTTTTTGAAAACAAAAGTAAGGGTTATGAAACTTTATAAAACATTTCCAGAAAAGTAAAGTTAGAAAACAAGTTTTTAAACCAAGGGACCTCAACGTCGCAGGCTAACAACTTCAACATACTACCGTCTTTTGAAATATATTAACATATGCATGAATACGACCTATATACAATCCACCACAACATTCAAAAAATAAAGATCATAACTTGAACTTTACTAACTTTAACCTTTTATTTACAAGTCTAAACATCATCTCATCCAAGCATACATATACACATACAATCAACATCAATTGTATCCAAACAAGCAACATACTTCTGTGAATAATATAAGCTATGATTATCATCATATTAAAGTTCAAAACTTTAAATAAAAAGGACGGCTTTTCTCACCTAAAAGCTGCCAAATATAACCAAGCTTTTACTAACTTTTGCAACCACCCTAGATCCTTGGTTTGCTTTTGTAAAAATGATGTTTTTGAGGCCTTAAAGGTGAAAAGTGGTTTGGCCATGGGGGGTGGAGGTTCGACCATGGATGGAAAAGGTGGCGTTGTGCTTGCTTTTGGGATGAGTGGTGGTGTAAGGGTGGAAGGAAGTGTTTAAATAAGCATTTAGGAATTTAAAAGTGGAAGAAGATGAAAATTTTAAAACATTAAACTATGAAAGCCATGGAAATGGGAAGTGGAGCTTAAGAGAGGAGGCAGTAAATGTTGAAATGGAAAAGTGAAAATAAAATGAAAAAGGAAAAAGAGAAATAGTTTTATATAAAATAGATGAGAAAATTACCAAATTGCCCTTATGTACCTTACCCTCCACAACCTCAAGTCACCTCACCATGTCTTCCATCCACGTCACATCACAAGCCACTACCTTGTCCTCCCTTTCTTATACTTAGCCAACATTACATTTAATACCAATGTACTTATGTTTCTTAAGGAATCTTTTCATGTTTCTTACTATGTGATGTTTACTTTCATTTGTTTTCATTTGAAATTTAAACTTTTTAACCTTAAGTAAACACACACACACACATATATATATATATACACATATATATTGCTAACACATGCTAATCTTTTTATAGATGTATGTGTATGTATTTACGCTATAGTTCACAACGTTTCCGATAACTTTTAGCCGACGAAAAGTCGAAATTTTGGAAAAGGAATTCCGATCACATTTTCGATTTTTCTTTGAACTAAATATTTTTATAAACAAATTTTGAAAACTATTTCACTATCACTATTTACTATTTAAAATATTTTATTTTAACTATAAAGTCAAATATTTGAATATTTAAAATTAACTAATATTCGCTCATCCAAACGATGAAATTTCAGATAGTTACAGAATGAAGAAAGATGTCATGGCATTCATTTTGAATTGTATGAACCGCCAATTGTAAAGGCATAGCATAAGAAGCCGAGTTGGTTGATGCAACCACTTGAAGTTCTTGAGTGGAAGTGGGAAAAAGTCTTAATGGATTTCATTGACGAATTACCGAGGACAATATAAACGTTTGGATCATAGTCGATAGTTTAACGAAGAGTGCTCAATTCATACCCATTAATTCTAATATAACACCATCCAAATTGGTCAAGTTGTATGTCAAATAGGTAGTGTGATTCCATGGTATGCCAAAGAGAACTGTATGTGACCGAGACCCTTTATGCACTAGTGGGTTTTGGAAGATCTTACAAAGGACGTTGGGGATAAAACTGCATCTCAGTATAGCTTATCACCCGCAAACCGATAGGTAGACAAAGAGGGTGAATCATATATTGGAGGATTTCTTACGAGCTTGCATACTCGCTTTGGAGGCTTGTAGGATGATCATGTGCATTTGGCGGAGTTCGTATACAATAATAGCAATCGATCTAGTACGGTATGACACCATTTGAGGCGTTGTATAGTTGACCTTGTAATGCTCCTTTATGTTCATGCGAAGTAGGTGAAAACAGATACTTGGACCTAATCCGATTAGAGAAACTTTGGAGAAGATTGAAATCATTCAAAACAACGAATGAAAGCTACTCGAGATAGACAAAGGAGCTACGCTGATAAGGGACATAGAGATGTGGAGTTCTCTATCGGTGATATAGTGTTTGTGAAGATCTCTCCGACGAAGAATGTTGTTCGATTCGATAATAAGGGGAAGTTGGCACCGAAATTTGTAGGTCATTTTCCGATATTGAAGAGGATTAGGAACCTAGCATATAGAGTCAACTTACCTAAGTAGATGGAGGGCGTGCACAACGTATTACACGTCTCTCATTTGAGGAAGTTTGCGCATGACTCAGGCATGAAAATTGCACAAGATAAACTTGATATCGAAATTGAACCAGAAGCTTCAAGACCTCGTAGGTCGGTTCATATTGTCGGACATGATACAAAGCAGTTTAGAGGGAATACAGTGGAGTTAATGAAGGTTCAGTGGAGTGAAGTGAAGGCGGTTGCACGTGGGAAACCGAACAGAGCTTGAGGGCCGCATATCCAGAGCTCTTTATGTGGTAAGGCCATTTTGTTAATTGTATTTACTTTCACTTTTTTATATCATATGGGATAGATTAGTATCTTGCATGGTAGGATAGGTTTATCTATATTATTTATTACATGGATGCATGTTTGATGTGTGTAAAGATTGCCTATGATTGTTAGGCATGCAAGGTAACTATGGTCGACTATTCCTTGGTTTATTTGGGGATTTCAAGGGCGAAATTCTTAGAGAGGGGAGAATGTAATGACCCGAATATCCATTTGAGGTCGAATGGCTCTATACTTTAGGAAATATCTACTAGGGACATTTTCTAAAGTTTTTATCCGACAATTTTGACCTTAAAAATCTTGAAAGGAATATAAATTTAGATAGAGGCCGAATTGGGGTCAGAAAACACTTCCCTTAGATCGAGATGATGTTTCTCCTTCTATAGAGTAGTCATATTGAGAATTTGGACTTACCTTTTAGGAGTTATGGATGTTTGAATTTTAGACTGTTGTTCACCAGATTAGCGGCTAATTAGTTAAATGCGAATTAATCTCACTAACCCATTTCAAGATTTGTGCCTAATTAGGGATGATGGGACATATCTAATTATTTTTCCCACTTTTTAGAATAGATCTAAACCACCATTAACTCAATTTCATTCAAAAAGCTCTCTTTTCATATTTTAAGTAGCTTAATCACATCATTAAGGAGTAATTAACAAGGAGAACCTCTATATTACTATTTGGACTGCTTTGGAATCTGTGCCAACACTGTTCATCTTAGATTTGCATTGATTATTGGGTAAATTTGGTGTTAGGTGAGTGAAATTGCTTCTCTCACTTTACTATGCATGTTGAGATGTTAAATTACGGTTTTTAACATGGTTTTCAAAGGTAAAACGAATTCTAACTTAGATTTGATGTTTATAATACCCTAAAACCATATTAAAAGATAGATTTGGATTCTGATATGTTTACACCATTTACCAACCAAAATTGCCATTTTCTATAAAATTAGATCTAGGATGATTCATGCTATTAAACTATGTTTGGATGATTTTTATGTATTGCTTGGATGACATGTTGTGATGTTTAATTTTTGTATGAATTGTTTTGATTTGTTTGCTAGTTTTTTTGTGTAGTTAGGATTATGGTCCGTCTTTTGGTGCAAATGACACCAAAGTGCTCAAAACACGATGCAATTTGGATATGATGTTTTTGAAGCCTACACAGCAAGTTTCAAGTGATTTGGAGTTGATTTGATAGCCTAAATTATGGTTTTCATTTATGGTTGGTAGTGGATGATTGTGATCGATGTTAACCAAATGTGGTCGGGGTTGATATGCTTTGAGTTATTGAGATGGTTACTTCGGGTTTTGAAGGCTGAAGCTTCAAGTTGAGCCAAGGAAAAATCATATTGGCATTAGGGGACTTATGAGATTTTTGGTCAAGGCAAAATCAGGTTGGTATTAGCAAAGCTTTGGGTCAAGTAGGCAAAAAATTCGTGTTTTTCATAATGAAGCTCCGAGACAAGCACAAGGTAGTGCGGCAAGTGGAAATTTAACTTAGACAAATTTTTAGGAGGAAGGCATATGGTCAGTACCAACCATATGTGCTTCGTGGATTTTAGGAAGAAACCTTGAGTACTTGGAAAGAAGACTTCAAGTTAGCATGGAAGAAAGGCAAAATGAAATGCTCTAGTACTTTGCCATCTTTGGCCAAGTTTGGGGTTGATCACACATGGTTGGTGCCGACCATATATGGTCGGTACTGACCATGTTAAATGTTTGCATATTGGAGAGTGGTCTTGGGGGACGTGCACATGGTGTTCCAATGGTCGTTTATGTGTATGCATTCAATCGTTTGAAATTCATTTTCGATAGCTGCGACGCGATGAAGATCGATGATAAAACGATGAAGCGAAGGCATAGTGCTTTGATGTGATGGATTCGAAACTTTTATGTATTGATTCGACGATCGATGCAGACATATAGAAGTGTTCTGATGATGGAAACTCGGTCAATGGAGTCGCCATGATGATCCACCAGGGCGATTTCATTGAAGGGAACTCATGAATAGAACGTTGAAGGTTTATATTATGGAGAAGTGGAACTTTAATGGGTTCCACGATGATGAATGGAAATAGATGGAACAAAGAAGGGATCGAATATGCGTGCAAAGGGATCGTTGATACTTGGAGTGTTTTTTAGTGCACTCGTAAGCAAGGGTATTGTGAGGAAGCTCATTGGGTACCTTGTTGGCTAACCCAAATCGTTGAAGGGATCTATATACCCTCAATCGTTGAATGGGTCTAACGTCTGTTATGAGCTAGTGTTCGGGTACAAAGAAAAATGGGATTTTTCCATTAATCCCCAACCGAGGAATGGTCATATGAGTTATCGTATATTTAAAGCACATTGAGTGATAGCTAGGATTGTTTGATGGATATTTTTTTTCACTCTAGAGGATGTCACATGACGTTTCAACACCCATGCAAGTGCATGTTAACCACTATTAAATTCCTAGTGCATGTTAACGTTTCAACACCCATGAAAGTGCCCGATTTTACAACTACTGAATACATTCATGGTTTGGTCACTTATGCATTTATTTGGTTTAGACCATGTATTGCATTCTATGGTTTCGAACTCCAAAAGCAATACAAAACTATGGATATTTGATCCATATACAATTGCATATAAATGTTATATGGTGAATGGTCAAAGTTTTTAATGTACAATATTTCGATGAAATTAGTTCATCCAAAAACCAAATAAACCTTAGTGCGAGATCGAGTATTCAATCTGATTGATTATAAAAGGGATCATATTATGTTAATGTAACACAAGACCAAAAACGACAGGATAGATATAAGAACATGATCGCTGAAACGTCATTTTAATCGGTTTACGTAAAGTGCAACATATTTGATATCCTTAAATGTTAAGGATAATCGAATATGCTTTTATAAAGAGTTTGTTACGATATTGTAGTTTGTTTTTCTTTTGAATAGTTTGACCATTTTAAAGGAAAACGAATGTATAAGAATAGATGTAATTTAAGGTACAACTAGGATAAAGAGACTGAATAGTCACTTCCGCTTCATAGAGAAACATTGGAAATGGGAATTGTAATAATAATTGATACTTAATATTGGAATAAGAAATATGATTTCTATTCCAAAATGTATTTTCATATAGAAAATTGTTTTTTATGAGATTTATTTCTTTGAGCTTAAGATATTTGATCAAAGAACTCACCACTATAGATAGTTGCAGTGTATGAAATAAACAAATTGTATTAAGTGAATGGTGGACCTCCGAATTTAGTACACTATTATAGTAATGGTGGAAATAGTGGGAGTATGCCATATAGCACTTATTGATTGCATCATAGTATGAAAATTGTTTTCGTAAAACTTACCATGCATTATTTATGAAATAATCATTATTTTTCGGTATCGACTGGAAAAAATAGTAGACATAGCTATATTTCAATATGAATATTATAAATATTCTTTTTGAAATAAAACTATAATGTGGTAATTATTTTATAACAAGAGTGATGCATTGAAAAATACAAAAGTATCTAATATTATTTACAGTTGTTTTGGAATTATAGACTAAGCCGTAGTTTTGAGAAATAATTTTATTGTATGATTTTGAATCATATGATCCTTGTTAATTATATCTCAAACAATAAAGGGCTATGCACCCATTTAGTGGGAGTATCATAAGAGTTGATGAACCCTTCAGATTGATACATATAGATGTATGAAATCGTAATTCTATAAATACCAAAACGGTTCCACATACTTCATCAGATTCACCGATGAGTTATCATTGACATGGACATGTGTACTTGATAAACATGTAGCATATATGCAGTAAACTTATAGGATATAAAACAAAAGATAATAAAATAACATGCGATAGAAATGATTTGGTTTGATCGAATGAGTAAGTAAATTGGCAAATGTTACGAGCGTACCTAAAATGAATAAAGATTAAATCTCAAAATTACTCCTCCATATGATACATAATGATGCATCGATATGGAATAATCGAACTTTGTTGGACAATGTACGATTAATTATGAGTGAAGTTGAGTTAGTTTCTTTCTATAAGGTAATGTACTTAAAGGTAACACACAAGGTTAATATTATTTCATCAGAATAACAGTTTATAAAATTTTACAATATAAGGGATTATAAGAAACCCCAACATATCCTAGGCCAAGGAGTTAGCAGGTTGTGCGAGTCAATTGTTCATGAGGGATCTTGTATGAATCTTCCCAAAAGGATTTTGAAAAGACTGTCATTGGATGACATATTTATGTTTCGAACATAATATGTGTAAACTAAAACCAAATCAGTTTTATAAATAAAGAAATTCATAAAACATTTATGAAAACCTACTCTATTGCACTAAGAAACAATTATTGTTTCAAGATATACCAACTTCATTGTGAAGAAATTTCTTTGAGGAATTATTGGTAGTAAAATGGAATTGGATATGATCCATAATTAGAACTGTATGAGATGAAATGAAATTAACTAACCTAAATAAACACATAGCATTAGAATGTCTAATAAGTATTCTCGCACATCGAATAGAAACTATGAGTTTCTTATTAATGTCGAAAATATATAATCCTAGATTATTTAATTAAACCATTGAGAGTGTTGACTCTATATGGTATGATGTGCAAATCCGAAAGAATTCCGAGTGCGCTATCAAAATATAGATTTTGGTGGTCGTAACTGAAGGGATAAGATCCATCGACCACGATTGTGTCTTTTTGAGTAAGACTAATGCAGTTGGAATTAAATGAGCAATGTTGGTAAGAATAATATCGTAAATTTCAATTGTTGAAATTAGCACAATAGATTCGATATTTAACATGTTCAAGTGAATTCGAATTTAAAATATGTTCAAGTCAATTCGGATTTAGTCACAAAATTATCGCTTGATAAGTCCTAGAATTTTGGTACATATGTATTGAAATAGAAAATTCTAAATAACGATTTAGAGTAAGCTGTTTACACACATTAACCAAAAATGTCTCAGAGTCAGGGGGAGCGGTATTGAGTTTGTGAGTCTTTGGATATTATCCAAAAAATGATACGAAAGTATCATTTTATAAGCATCAAGGTTGAATAAGTATTTTGATAGAAATATCAAATAGTTTGGTTTTCAATCAAAGTGCAGAGGAAGCGTGTGTTCATAAGAAAGAACGTTAAAAGGTACATTGATATTTCTAAACTATAAGTAAACAACACGTTGTTGATTATAAAGATGTACTTGCGTTAAAATCAACCTTAGTTGTTTTAATACACAACATTGGATTAATAAATGATGTCTTTTATAATAAGTATAAAAGATGTCGGGAATGTCCCAAATGATATGCAAGGACACCTTATTAAAATGTTTAATACGGAACATGTAAGATTGATTCTTTTGCATTGGCAAAAGGAATTATCATACATGTTATGCTTACTACGATATCATGATTTGTTTATGTATTTGATACATGAAGTAAATATTAAAATTCAAATTGATATCACAAAATTGTTGTTTGAAGTGTTCTCGTGTATTTATGAAATACTAGAGAATTGTTTATAGAAACAAAAACTCCTTATGAAGGAGTATTCGAACTCAAAATTCATAAGTCATATTGAGTGTAGTATGTCAATAATAAATTCAAATTAAGAATCTTTAAGTAGGAAATGTTCCAAATAAAAGACTATGGCTTATTCAATGAAAGAAGGCTACGTACATCGTCCTGAATATTGCCGCAATAAAAATAATGTATATATATTTATAAGTGCACAAATTTATAACTGAGCCGATTCCAAATATTGATAATCTCATAACATTGTTATATGATAACAATGTCATGATATGGTTCGTAATAGAACTTAGAAATCACTAGAGGTTGAGAGACATACTCCGAATTGATCCAAGTGATAAAGAAGTTTATCACCACCGGAGAGAGTTGATTAACAGAGTAGATAATTGAAACATAATAGCATACCCATTCACAAAGGGACTGACCCAACTGGTTTTGAGAAACCGATTGGAGAAGTTAGAATATTCCATAATTGACCCCAAGTGCAAGTGGGAGATTGATAGAGTTAGGATATGCCCTAGGGGCAATTATTTGATTTGTTACATATATCTAACTCGTTGACCAATCTTATTTACAATAAAGGTGTTTCTTTCTGTTATATACTTGATATATTGTGGTTATATTAATTAATAATTTAACTAAAAAGTATATTTAATAGAAAATCCATAAATGGTATATTTTGTGATAGTAGTTACAAAGTGTTGTAACCGTGAGTAATTTGCCACAATAAAACAGATATACCATTTTAAATGTTCCTAGTCAAGATGCATGAGACTGGATATCGATGTATCCATTGAGACTGGAGTACGTAATGCTCTCCAAATGTTGGGCAGTGTATTACTTATGACTGTTGGGGACACCTAGGGGTTACGTACTGATAATTATTGGATAACTATGGAACGACTCCCTCGATATTTTTCTGTTGGTTAATATAACTAAGGTCAAACATAAAATATCGATGTGACTGGTTTATACAGTTCTCTTGACTTGAGAATATTGTGGATCTTCAATATGAAAGCTCCGCTTTGATTATAGTCAAATCATGGCATGGCATTCCATCGAGTGACTATAGTTGGGTCGAGTGGAAGTGAAGCACTATTCAAGAGAGGATTTGTCTCATCAGTTATATGGGGTTAGTATCATGGTCAACTCAAGTCAACTCAAAGTCAAAGTCTCTGGCCAGAGCATTTTGGTTAATAATAATTGTTATTATTGAACCAAGGACTTTATGTTTGGACTATAAAATTGAATGTGGATGATATTGGAATTTTGACCATTACTAAATTCCAAAAGTCCTAATGTGATATAGTTTTGACGAAGAGAACTGGTGTAAATAATTGTCACTGTCAGGTACAGCTTATAATAAGTAAAATTTAATTTTACTGAAAAGATATGTAAGCGATGAGTCCACCCAAACTGTCATACCACCTGCTAAGCGACATGTGAACATTAATATTTGAATTGTTCAATATTAATAGCTGACTAAATTCACACCTCTAAGTCGCACAACCGTATTTGTGATTTTTTCGAAAACCACACAATTTAATTAGTTTGTAAAATGTTGCAAACTGATTAAATTAATTAATATTTATGAAGTATTAATTATTGTTAATTTATTTGATGTTTTGAATGTTGTTGGTAATTATTTTAATGCATATATAGAAGTTATATTTGCATATATCGATATGCGATATCGATATAATTTTAAACATGTTTTAAATAATAAAATAATTACATAAATTTTTTTTTTCTTTTATTTGGAAAAGTTGCATATTTGGAATGTGCTTGGATCAGCCATATAATGGTAAGAAGAGGAAATCAGTTAATGAGATTAATTGAAATTTAAAAAGAGGAAATAAAGGAGGAAGTTTTAACAGGAGAATAGGAAAAAATTCCTTTAATTCTATTAAAAACAAAACCTACTCATTTTTCAAAGACACAAAATAGAACGTGAATTTTTTTGTTCTCTTTCCTTCCTCTTCTCTATCATTCATCCATGGCTGAAACTTCATTAAAATAAATCTAAAACAAATTCAAATCAACATCAAACTAAATTAAAAAGGTGGTTCATTCTTCTCTTGCAAAGTGGGATGGTGATTTGTTTGAAATCTGAGGAGAAGCCACAAATCAAGGTGTGATGAAGGGTAGGGTCTAGCGAATCTAGAGAGTGTTCAATCAGATCTAGTTATTGTTCTATCATTCAATGTGTTTCTACATGCTTCATCCTAAGGTAATTATATGTATGTATAATTATATATTTGCATATCTTATAATTTGTTCTTATCCCCTTAATCTCTATCTTTTCCTTCTATTCATATTTGTGAATTTGAATCTTGATTGGAATATCTCTATTCCCTTGCTTGAATCAGTTATTCTATCATGTTAAAACATAGAATGTTTTCTTTTGTTCACTACTGCTTTGTTATGAATTACCACATCACATTTTCTGTCTCATGCATGATTGTTAGATTAATTAATTTAACATAGATCTAGACCTTCTTAATTTTATTTTCTGTACTTTATGTGATTGTTTACAAAGTTTATTTAATCTAGATCTAGATATTCTTATCTCAAATCCGTATATGCCTATGTCATTTGATTTTGTTGTTTAAAAAAAAAACAGAACATACTTTGGATTATTTTTATTCATAATTCAGTTTTTCATATTAAAAGGTTTACACTTGAATATTTAGAGATGGGTTGCTATGTAATTAAAATTTGGTAATAATTGCATTAATTAATCTTTGTTATCTAATTAATATGATGTTTTAATTGTCATGTTTCAAATCATTCTAAGATAAACTCTTTCTTTTAAAAGATAAAGGGAAACATCAAATCGATGATATATTCCATGATTTACAATTCTATCTAATTAAAAAATTATATCTCCGCTTAAAAAGGAAGGAAACTTTTCACAACTTTTACAAACCATTTTCATTAATCTTAATATTCTTTGATTTATTGTTTGTAACTGAAATGATATCAAACATTAAATTAATGATATATTCCATGATCTGCAAATCCATCTAATTAAAAATTATATCTCTCCTTAAAAAGGAAGGAATCTTTTCACAACTATTTCAAACCATTTTCAATTAATCTTAATATTTTTTGATTTACTGCTTGTAATTAAAATGAAATCTATTTTATTTGAATTATTATGCTAAACATTAATTGTATATGTTTGTGCGTACGTGTGTGTGTGTGTGTATATTTACAGTGTATATATATATATATGTACGTACGTATGTATTTATATATATATTAACAAATAAATAAAATTGTTCATGTTTAGGACGACAAAGGCATATATAGATGGAAAATGTGTCCATTGTGGTGTAAATCCCAACACCTATGCAATGTTTACATTAGCTTTGTACACTTTTATATGTTGCACTTACACTATACACACGGACGCATGTGATGTGCTCAGAATCATTTGCAATTGATTAAATCAAATTGGACTAATACATTCCTAATAAAACATTCATTTGAAAGTTAACATGTTTATTTAACATATCATCAATCTAATCAGACACAAAAACTGAGAGGTTTATCTCTCTTCAATTAATGTTGTTTACTTTCTTAATTAATTTTATAACTGTTAGAGAAGGCACCTAAAGGTTTCCTTCTCATATTTATTTTAATAAGTAACTGCTACACATGATGTAGGTGTATTTGATACACCCGTTCATTTAAATTTATGTAATATTCAAACCCTTTTGAATTTTTTTCACCGAATAAAATAAAATATTGATTTGATTTAAAATTAGATTTAGATAAAATCTAAGTGAATTTAGACTTCATAGCTATAGGCCCATTAAAGATCCAAAATGGTAAAAAAAATTTAAATTCACCCATTTCTTCCGCCGCGGGCTGATCCAATTCCAATAAGAACATCGATCGTGCTGCATCTTCAACCATATCTTCTATAGGATTCGTCGTAACAATTTCATTACCCATCTTCTCCTCTGCATGTATAGGATTAGATGCTACATATTCTCCATGACGATCCTATACAAGATAATTCGGCATGAAATCGTATTGGCACAAATGAATTTTAACCATATTTGGTATCAAATGCTTCAACAATTTGCACCTACTACATGGACAACGAATTTCTCTGTCGTTTCCATTATTACTTAGAGCGAATTCAACAAATATGTTTACACCATTATAAAAATGTTCCCTTATCGAGCCTCTCATTTCCCTTCGAGGATGATACGTCCAGGTCCGATGAACAACATAATCGACCATTTTCTATTTAAAAAAATATGATAGAGATTAAAAAAAGTATTAATCATTTTATGGATTGACATTTAATTTTTCAAATCATTTATTAATTAATATTTATTTATGCATTTTAAGGATTGACACAAATTATGAATAGAATATTAAATTTTTAGTTTATTGTTTACTACTTTAATGGCCGGTCATCCTACTTCCCATTGCAAACACGGTAGTAATTACATTTCGTAAATAATTTTATTTTAAACGATTCAACAAAATTTCGGCAGCACTTCCCCTTTGTTCTCTGTATCGTACAAAAATGCGTGTACATAGGGAACAAAAAGAAATTGCTGTCGAAATTTTGTAAACCGTTTAAAATGAAATGATTTACAAAATGTAATTATTTTATTGTGCTTGTAACTTGTCCAATACAGGGACAAATCCGACAAATATTATATCCAATGAATATAGATGTCCGTTTTACGACAAAAACGAATATCCATATAATGATCATATACAATACTTGTTAGACGGGGAAAAAACCTCTCTAAGGTATATTAATTATATACATAACATATATTAGCATATGTAATTCATTTATGCATTGTAATGTTTTAATAGTTATATAATATTTTTTTTCCATTTTTTATAAAATCTTATAAGTTTTCAATCATAACAAATTATAGATATAATGTTATATTTCAAAAAAAATAAACTTCATTATACACTCGTTTATTTATTAATTTTATCGGATTCGACATCCAAGTAAACTAGATTTGTTATATAAACTATCAACCGATAATTAATTTTCATTAGTAATATTTGAATTGACATTGACATTTTAGTACACTAATTAGCACTAAATCATATCACTAATTTGACACATAAACTAATTAACCTATGTTTAGCCATATTTATATTTTAATTATTGGATTTACACACTTATAACCATAATTAGCATATCACAATCAATCGACATACAATTGCAAATACTCAATGGGGTAGTATCATCAAATACAAATACAAATTAACACTAATTTAACATATTAGGATAAATTGGAGTTAGCAAAAAAATACCTCTTTTCGTTGAAATGGCAGGACAGTGGCGCCCGGAGATGGGCAAATTTGGGGGAAGAGGGAGGGTATGGAAGAAGATTTAGGGGAAGGAGATAATGAAAATAGCTCTCGGCCGACTCAGGTATTCACGACATGCATCGGTTTGCGATGGCCGCCGACGGCCAACTTTCGACGATTTGCAACGGCAAAAGTTCGGTTATTACATAATTGCCATGGCAAAACCACGTCGTCGGAAACCGTCGGAAATAACCATCGGCGGCCGTCGCTATCATCCGTCGCGATAAACAGTAATTCTAGTTGTGTGTGTAAAGACACGTTGCGATTTTTCTTTTTGAAGAAGCTAGGACTGAAGTATTTGAGAATTGGGGTAGCAGCTTGTATACGAAGTTTGAGAGATTGCTCGAATGATTAGGAAAGAGTTTAAACGGGCTGAATATGAAGAAGTAGAGGAGGATTCTAGAGAAACAAAGAAGTATGTGATTTATACGGGTTTGAATTGTAAATAGGCTAGTTTAAAACAATTAATTTCATTTCATTTTGTTTTCTTTCCTTTTAAATAGCTCTTGTGTTTATTTGTAAGTTAATTTTGATCTAGTTTACATTTATGCACATTTCATTTTACAAAGTATAATCCAAAATTGCACGGCTTTTCAATTCAATATATTCTTCCGAAAAGAATTTATTAATTAATTGTAATTTATAAAACTAATTGTTTCATTAAATAGGACTTAATTAAGTATAATTTTATTTCCAAAGTAATAATTATCAAAAATCAAAAATAAATATTTTTATTCTAATTAATCAATTTATTTATTTATACGGCGTAGAAAGAAGGATTGTTACAAACTCTTTCCTTAACAAAATTGTGTCTCGCAATTTTTTTATAGGGAGACATCAAACAACTCATATCCTGACTTTCTTCGTATTCAGCACTCGAACTCAACTACTCAATTCTCAATTCTCTATGTGGTTCTTACTCAAATTATCTTATCGTATGCTGCAATTTAAATGGATTTTATATACGACTTTTTATTTTTCGCATACGATGAAATATTTTTGTATTTTTTTCAAACCTGGATTAATGTACTTATATTAATATCTATTTTACATTAACCTAAACAAAATGTAAAGAAAATTAATATAAAAAATTAACACAGTACGGTCTTTAAACAAGCATCTTTTTGCTACCAGTTAATGGCCTACCTCAATTCTTTCAATTATCCCCAGCCTGTTCTTTCTTTTCCAACCCTTCATAGTAGCTACTAAGTTGATTAATCCTATAATTTGACTGTTACTATATTCTGAGTGAGAGTGCGCCCAATGAACATACTCTGTCTCTGGAAGATAATATGCCTACACTTGGGAGAAAGTATTCAGAGACCAACAATAGTATAGTTCACGTCAAGTCCAATGTAATAATAAGAATAGGTATAGCATCACCCAACATACACTAACAATGTTATGTGATGAAGAAAATTAAATACTTATTTAATTATTTTGTTCTTCAAACTAGTTGAATTGACCTATACAACCTAGAAGAATAACATATAAACCCCAGGTCATACATGCCAAGTTCATTTTCCGAGATTTAACAATTGCTACCAGATTCCGAGAGCAAATACAATCTTACATGGTTTCTTAAATAATCTTATATAAATAAAAAATACATCTTTCTGTCACAGCACTCTTTTCTTTTTCGTACAGAAAATCTTCAGATATTATTACTCTAGTTCTTTTCAAATCCTTACAATTTAACTTTGATGGTGTGGGTGAATACACAATCGATTAAGATTACTTCTAAACAGGGGAAAAATACACGTGCTATCATGCAGGCTCTTGCCTGTACCATAGTGTTATACGTCTAGTATACCAAAACAGAGAATAATCAAATATAAACTCGTCGCACAAGTTTATAACTCAGATTTCCACTACACTAGAATTCTGTATTAATTATAATAACAAAATGAATGTTGTAAATAAATTACAACAACAGCGTTATACTATTTTGAATAAATAGTATAACAAAATTAAAGAGTAGAATGTAGAATAAAAGTTCTAACCCGATTTTGTCTGAGGCTCGTCGTAACGATTTCCTTAAGAATTTTATTTCAAAATTCTCCCAAGATACAACAGACGTAATCTGCACGAGATTGTGATGTGTATGATATTCTGTGTGATAGGACTGAATATGAATTAAGAGATGAAGAGATAGAAGAGATAATTCGGTTTGAAAAAATGAGTGAGGAAAGTGATCAGGTTTCCTCCTTATTTATAGCCGAATTCCCAACGGCTGCATCCGTTGAGAAAAGTCGCACCTCTTCGTCAAAAAAGCGTTACTGTTCGCAACAGTCACTTTCTTTCATTTGCAACGCTCCAGAACTGTTGCTGTTTGCAACAGTCGCGTCCGTTCAGTTGCAACGCTCCAGAACTGTTGCTGTTTGCAACAGTCGCGTCCGTTCAGTTGCAACACTTCAGAACCGTTGCTGTTTGCAACAGTCGCGTCCGTTCAGTTGCAACGCTCCAGAACCGTTGCTGTTTAAAACGTCGCGTCTCTTCATCGCATCTATTCATATTCAAACAGTAAAACTGTTCACTTTTATTTACCAAAAATATAACCGGGCATATTTTTGGTGATGTGAGATATATCTCATTCACCATCTAAAAGGAATTCCAACAATCCCCCACATGAATGATGATATATCTCTCCCCCACACAAAGTGTAATATCACACAGTTCATATGAAAATAATGCTGTATCGAGGATAAGTAGATATTTCACTTTGAACTTTCCCTAGTTAAAACTTATCGGATATACTTGGCTAATCGGTGAATTATTTCATCTTGAACCGTCAGCCGTTATTGTATAATCAGACAATAAGCTTTACAAAGCATTATTTCCCTTCACATCCAATCTCTTAGTTGTGTTCATTTTGGTCCTGAACAATTTTTGGTTTTGCGAGTGTTTTTAGAGAATAAAAGCCTTTTAATATTCTCATAGAGCCGACCCAGCTCACACTAACATAGGTGATCGCAACCATTAAGAGTATCCTACATATACCCCACTTGTTATTTCCAAGATATGGTCATCATTAAAAAACATAGTTTTAACCTTTAAATACTTCTGTAGGCATGCATTTATATTATACACCATAGGAATGGAGTTGGACTATGTCCACGCAAATGCATTACGTCTTGAGTTATTCATAACTGGTTTGCCTATTGATCCTAGTCCGTGGGATCTCCAGTTGCTAGGATAGGTTTCCGTATAAGATAACTCTTTTTGGTTTAGGCTTTTAAACCCATTCCCCTCGATGCGCAGTCAATTTTCTCTCTTGATAAACCTTTAGTAAATGGATCCGCTAGGTTATCATTTATTCTCACATAATCTATGGAAATAGTTCCATTTGAGAGTAACTGCCTAACTGTGTTATGGCGTCGACGAATATGTCGTGACTTTCCATTATACACAAAGTCATGCGCTCTGCTTAGCGCAGCTTGGTTATCACAGTGTATGCATATGGCCGGTACAGGTTTAGGCCAAAATGAATATCTTCTAAAAAGTGACGAAGCCATTCTGCTTCTTCGCCTGCTTTATCTAAAGCGATGAACTCTGATTCCATAGTGGATCGAGCTATGCATGTTTGTTTAGTAGATTTCCATGACACTGCTGCCCCTGCTAAGGTAAAGACATAACCACTTGTTGATTTTGATTCCTCTGAATTAGCAATCCAATTTGCATCACTATATCCTTCTAAGACGGCAGGATATTTTCCATAATGTAAGGAATAATTTGTGGTATTTTTTAAATATCCAAGCACTCTCATTAGTGCTTTCCACTGTTCCTTTCCTGGATTGCTTGTATACCTGCTCAGTCGACTTACTGCATAAGCTATATCTGGTCTTGTGTAATTCATGAGATACATGAGACATCCTATTACACGAGAGTATTCCAGTTGCATTACACTCTCATTAGTGTTTTTATGCAGTACTTTTGATGGATTAAAAGGTGTTCTCACTCCTTTAATTCCATAGTCTTGGAATTTTTCAATCACTTTGTCTACATAGTGTGACTGAGACAATTCAATTCCATTAGGAGTTCTTATTATTTTGATTCCCAAAATAACGTCTGCAACTCCTAAATCTTTCATAACGAAATTGCTAGTTAACATCTTCTTTATGGTCTCTATTACCTGAGTATTTGGACCAAATATTAACATATCGTCTACATATAAACAAATCATCACATATGATTGTCCAATTTGTTTATAATAAACACACTTATCGCATTCATTTATACGAAAACCATTTCTCATCATGACACTATCAAATTTTGCGTGCCATTGTTTTGGAGCTTGTTTTAGTCCGTATAATGATTTTACTAATCTACAGACTTTATTTTCATTTCCTTTGGAAATAAAACCTTCAGGTTGCTCCATGTAGATCTCCTCATCGAGATCTCCATTTAAGAATGCCGTCTTTACATCCATTTGATGAATTTCTAGACCATAAATTGATGCAATTGCTATTAGCATTCTTATAGAGGTTATTCGTGTTATTGGCGAATATGTATCAAAGAAGTCTACTCCTTCTTTTTGACGATATCGTTTGGCTACTAATCTGGCTTTATACCTGTCGATAGAGCCATCTGCTTTCATTTTCTTCTTGAAAATCCATTTGCAGCCAATAGGTTTTATTCCTGGTGGAATATCAACAATTTCCCAAGTTTTATTACTTAGAATTGAATCAATCTCACTTTGGATTGCTTCTTTCCAACATGAAGATTCAGAAGATGACATTGCTTCCTTGTACGTTTGAGGTTCATGTTCTAACACATATGTGAAAAAATCCGAACCAAATGTCTTGGAAGTCCTAGCCCTTACGCTTCTTCTTGGTTCAACTTCCTCAATCTCATGATGAGTTTCATCTTCATGTGAATTGCTTGATTCTTCTCTTGTCCTTTTAGGGACATTATTCCCTTCATTCCTTTTGTGCGGAAACACGTCTTCAAAGAATGAGGCATCTCTAGATTCCATGATTGTATTTACATGAATATCAGTTATATCAGACTTGAATACCAAAAATCTATAGGCACTACTATTTTGGGCTGGCCCTAAATAGTAACAATCTACTGTTTTTGGTCCAAGTTTGACTTTCTTAGGAGGCAGAACTGGAACTTTTGCCAAGCACCCCCACACTTTGAGGTATTTAAAACTTGGTTTGTGTCCTTTCCATATCTCATATGGAATTGTTCCTGTTTTATTATGAGGGACTTTGTTTAATATGTGATTAGACATATTTAAGGCTTCCCCCCACAAGTTCGTCGGTAGACCAGAAGTTAAAAGCATGGCGGTAATCATGTCTTTTAACGTTCTGTTCTTCCTCTCGGCTACACCATTTTGTTGTGGTGAATATGGAGCTGTTGTTTGATGAATTATACCATTTTCGGCACAGAACTGTTCAAATGGTGATTCATATTCTCCACCTCGATCAGATCTCAATATCTTGATCTTTTTATTTAACTGATTTTCCACCTCAGCTTTGTACTTTATAAATGACGTAATTGCTTCATCTTTACTATTCAAAAGATATACATAGCAATATCTCGTATAATCGTCAATAAACGTAATAAAGTACATTTTCCCACTTCTTATAGGTAATGATTTAAAATCACATAAATCTGTATGAACCAAACCTAGTGGTTCGGTGCTTCTATCAACATATTGAAATGGTTTTTTAACCATTTTTGCTTCTACACATGTCTCACATTTGTAGTTCTTATCTACTTGGAATTTTGGAATTAATCCCAAGTTTGATAATATTTTCATTTTTCGAAAATTTATATGTCCTAATCTATCAAGCCATAGTAAAATTTCGTGCTCAAGCAAGTAAGAAACTTCAATTTTATTAATAGCACAATCAGAATACATAGTTTTATTGCCGATAACGGCTACATTTGCCTTAAATAGGCCATCACATAAATATCCCCTTCCGATATACATTCCAGCTTTGGACAGAACCATCTTGTCTGACTCGAACACCATTCTGAATCCTTTCTTTGATAATACTGCACCAGAGATGAGATTCTTACGTATGTCTAGAACATGAAGCACGTCATTTAACTTTACAGTTTTTCCTGAAGTAAACTTGAGGATTACTGTGCCACTGCCTTTGATCATAGATACTGCAGAATTACCCATATAAAGTTTCTCTTCATGATCGAATTTATTGTATGTAGAGAACATGGATTTGTCAGAGCAGACATGACGAGTAGCGCCTGTGTCCACCCACCATTGGTTAGGATTCTGAACCAAATTGCATTCAGATACCACCGCCGAGAAGTTGGACTCGTCTACTTCCATGTTATCCACTATATTTGCCTCTTTATTGCGTTCCTTCTTGAGTCTGCAATCTCTAGCGGCATGTCCAACCTTTCCACAAACCCAACATTCACCATTAAACTTTTTGGTTCGTTTGTTGTCTTTTGGTTTGTTGTCTGGAGCTTTCCTTTTCTTCTGGAAATTCTTCTTTTTGTTTTTGGTCTTTGAATCTTCAGCCACAAATGCCTCCTCGCTTTGTTTTATAATTCCACGGTTATCTGCCTCAATTTTCAACCGGACTATGAGATCCTGTAAAGAGATTTCCTTCTTTTTATGCTTTAGATAATTGCGGTAATCTCTCCATGACGGTGGTAGTTTTCCCGTGATGGCTTCAACCAAAAACGATTCTCCAACCTTATGACCTTCCGCCTCGAGTTCATGAATGATGATTTGTAGTTCATGCAGTTGAGCAGTCACCGGTTTGGAGTCGACCATCTTGTAGTCCATGAATTTGTCTACAATGAATTTCTTAAGACTGATATTCTGCGTCTTATACTTCGTGGCAAGTGCATTCCAGAGTGCTTTTGCTGTCTTTTGAGGTTGATATACTTTGTATAGCACCTTGTCGAGACAATTCAAAATATAGTTTATGCATAGGAAATCGGAATGTTTCCATGTAGCAACATCTGCTTCCTTGCCTGGTGAAGATATCGGTTCCTCCTCCTCGAGATACCGTTGCAGACCGAGTGTGGTGAGGTAAAATAACATCTGATTCTGCGATGTTAAAAAATCGTCACCATCTCCCTTGAACGGTTCAGGTCTGTTGTGAGTAGTAGTCTTTGAAAATTCTACTGTTGCCATCTCTGTTTTAGTAAGAAAACACTAAAATTCTTAAGATGTTATACGTCAAGCATACCAAAACAGAGAATAATCAAATATAAACTCGTCGCACAAGTTTATAACTCAGATTTCCACTACACTGGAATTCTGTATTAATTATAATAACAAAATGAATGTTGTAAATAAATTACAACAACAGCGTTATACTATTTTGAATAAATAGTATAACAAAATTAAAGAGTAGAATGTAGAATAAAAGTTCTAACCCGATTTTGTCTGAGGCTCGTCGTAACGATTTCCTTAAGAATTTTATTTCAAAATTCTCCCAAGATACAACAGACGTAATCTGCACGAGATTGTGATGTGTATGATATTCTGTGTGATAGGACTGAATATGAATTAAGAGATGAAGAGATAGAAGAGATAATTCGGTTTGAAAAAATGAGTGAGGAAAGTGATCAGGTTTCCTCCTTATTTATAGCCGAATTCCCAACGGCTGCATCCGTTGAGAAAAGTCGCACCTCTTCGTCAAAAAAGCGTTACTGTTCGCAACAGTCACTTTCTTTCATTTGCAACGCTCCAGAACTGTTGCTGTTTGCAACAGTCGCGTCCGTTCAGTTGCAACGCTCCAGAACTGTTGCTGTTTGCAACAGTCGCGTCCGTTCAGTTGCAACGCTCCAGAACCGTTGCTGTTTGCAACAGTCGCGTCCGTTCAGTTGCAACGCTCCAGAACCGTTGCTGTTTAAAACGTCGCGTCTCTTCATCGCATCTATTCATATTCAAACAGTAAAACTGTTCACTTTTATTTACCAAAAATATAACCGGGCATATTTTTGGTGATGTGGGATATATCTCATTCACCATCTAAAAGGAATTCCAACACATAGTACTATCAATAACCATGTGACTGATTCTTATAAGGGAAATGTATATAAATGTGATTGAATAGTTTCCTGAAACTAGCTTGTGTAAACCACTGCATCATTTAAGATGGGTTATATGATAGCAATGTCCAAAAATCTAACTTCCAATATATAGGCAATAAACACAGTGTAAAAAAAACCTCATTAGCTTTATCTTTATTTTCGTTTTCAATTCTTTTTTCCTTTTCGTGCTGGTGTCTTGTAGCAGCAGTTATTTGTTCACTACAAGAAAATGGTATATCAATAGCGAAATGCGGGATAACATCAGAACCAAACTTGATATTATTGGTTGGATTTTAGTTATTTAATGTTAAATATAACTCAATATTCACGCCATAACAAGGTTCCTTTATCTATGCATAGGGAGAAAATTTTCGCGGTCAAATTTTCACTCTACCTCTCTTGTTATCACATACCACGAAGCCCTTCTTTTCATCGTTTATTTCCAAAATCCTAGGATTCCTCTTTCCAAAACCTCCCCTTTTCATCTTCGCTTAAAAAACCTTAAATAACTAGTTCGAAAAACCCTTTCTTCTTTCATCTGACCTTCATCCTGAATACTGTACTGCAAATTCTTCTTGTCGATATTGTTTTTGGCGATTGACTTCCTTGTAGGTAAATTAGCCTTGGTTGTTTAACCTGGCTCGATGTAAATTTTTGCAAAAGGGCAATGCTCTAAAAGATGTTGGTAGAGTAGAAGATGCAATTAATTGTTACTAGGTGATTATTTTTACTTCCTCTCTTCATTATATCCTTATTAAGTCTACCTCAACTATATCATCTAGTATTGTGTTTTTTTTCTTCTAAATCAGTCATGCCTAGCTATTTAACCTAACCATCCACAATCACTAACAAATCTTGGGAACATATATACATGGAATGGAGAGTTATCAAAAAATTTCTCAGTGTTCATAATCATAAATGGATGTGTATAGCATTGTCCACTCATGCATTCTCTATTATATTGCAGGAATATGCTAGATACACCTGCTTTTTTTTACAAGGTAACATTGTCTGTAACAACTGGACTTTCTGCTCCTTTTAGTAATCTAGCTATTATACACAAACAACAGGTCCTCTCTACCCCTGATAATTTTGTCTTTTCCCATCTTACTTCATGATGTTCTGTAATATATATGAATTTGTTACCGTATAAGCAATTTTGCTTGTAATTTATTATCTCAAATAGGGAAACCATGTTGAAGCCTTATCATGCTACAATGAGGTTCTCAGAATAGATCCTTTAGCAGTAGATAGGCTTGTTAATAGAGGAAAAACTTCAAAGGAGATTGGAAGAGTTAATGAGGCAATCCAAGATTATATTCGAGCTATTTCTATAAGTCTAATAATGCTCGAAGCTCATGCAAATTTAGCCTTAGCTTGAAAAGACTAGTAACTGTTTATTTTCATTGATTTTAATATTTTATATCCATATTGGTGGCGAGAATTTATGCCTGTATTTGTTTGAATATTGTGCTGATTTTTTACTGAATTCAGTTGCAGTGGACATGTGCATCAGGCTAGTAAGTTATCAGTAGGCATTGCTTCTTCATCCTAATTTTCCAAAACCTACATGTAATCTCTTACACACATTGCAGGTAATCAGGACCATCATTGATATTTCAAAGTAATTCAATTACTTAATTGTTCGGATCACTCATTAGTTATGAGCAATTCTCTCCAAATTCACACCAATTATTCGATATTGTTGCATCATTTTTATGTTCATTCAGTTTGTTCGAGACTGGAATAACGGTAAGAAAATGTTTCCTGAAGTCGAGGGAATGATAAAGAGGCAAATAAAGGTATGTATTGTTATACTTATTTTCGTTTAAAGGTTTTATGAACTAATTGACTATCGAAGGATAGAGTAAATATCACAAAGCAAACCAGTATTGTAAACTTGTAAATGGGCCAATCCCATATATCTGTATTGCAATGTATAAATACCGCTACTTGTACACGAGAATGTATTATGCAATATACTGTACAGTTCTCTTCAACAATAATATAAAGAACAATCTGTTCATTTCTTTAACATGGTATCAGAGCGATTCTAATGCTTAACAGCATATGATCAGAAATCATCTCTCTCATCAGAGAATTCTCATCATCTGAGATTCAAACATACAGTTTAACAACTGTATACAAATCTATAAAGAAGATTCATCATCTAGTACTGTGCCGTGCCAAGAAAAGACGATATCAGAAAAGTCTCATCATATATCATCTCTTCGGCTGCATCAGATTATCTGAAATCTAAAGATTCAGTTTGTCTAACCTGAAGTGCCGTGCCAAGAAACCGCTGTCAGTATCCATCATCCAGTCAGTCTCTGACTGCATCTCCATTTTCTAGTAACTTTTACCCTTATTATCATTTCTTGCTGTAATTTCTTCACTGATGGCTGAAGAAAATGATAATAGTGCTGTCTCACCCAATTCTGTATCCAAATCCACTCAAAACCAATCCAATATCACCCAAGAACTCCTCAAAACCATCATTAAACCACATAGCCAGATCATAACCACCCCACTTGATGAAACCAACTATTTGCTGTGGAAATTTCAAGTGGAGACTGCAATAAAAGCTTATGGTCTTCAAGAATATGTTCTCAGAACTATCATTAAACCTCCAAGCTTCACTGCAGATACACAAGGAAAGTTAATTGATAATCAAGAATATGTTATACATGAGAGACAAGATAGTTTGGTTAGTTCTTGGCTATTATCTTCAATCAGTGCAAGTCTCTTGCCACAACTAATTGGCTGCAAAACTGCCCATGAGATTTGGCATACAATAGAGCAAACTTTCAGCTCTTAATCTGCTGCAAGAATTATGCAGTATAAAAGACAATTGCATAACTTGAAGAAAGGTAGTCAGACTATGAGAGAGTACTTGTCCAAAACTAAAACCATATGTGATCAGTTAGCCTCTGTAGGGCACAATGTAAGTGACACAGAGTAAGTATTATATCTACTAAGTGGATTAGATGAAGAGTATGAATCAGTTGTGGCTGTAATATCATCAATAGAAAGATTACCAACTCTACAATATGTGCATTCTATCTATTAGCACATGAAGGTAGATTGGAACAAAAAAGACCAACAAATCCTGAATACTCTGCAAAACTATATTGCTAGCAACAGAGGAAGAAATCAAGAAAGAAACTACAGTAACAAGAATCAGTCCAACAATGGTCAAAGAGGTGGTCAGAATTACAGATCAAGAGGAAGAGGTGGTAGATGGAACAATACTAACAACAATAACAGGATAAGATGTCAGATCTGTGAAAAATATGGTCATACAGCAAACAGATGCTACTTTAGATTTGATGCCAACTATACACCATATCAACAAAGTACTAACAACTCAAGGCAGAATGATCCTAGTGCAAATATGGTGAACATTCAACAAGGATGCAAAGAGCAATCAGAAAGCACAACCAGTCACTTAGCAAAAATAGAAGACATTCAAGATGACAGTTGGTACCCAGACTCTGGAGCAACAAATCATGTCACAAACAATCTCAACAACTTGAATCTTGGAAACAAGGAATACAAAGGTAAACATTCATTATATATGGGTAATGGTAAAGCAACTCACATAACACACACTGAAAATGCAAGTATCACAAGTGCAAGGAAATTATATCTTAATAATCTTTTGAGAGTACCGGTTATCAGAAGAAACCTGATAAGTGTCTTAAAATTCTCAAAAGATAATAATGTATATTTTGAATTTCACCCAAAGTTTTGCTTAGTGAAAGATGCACTAACAGATGAAATTCTTTTGCAGGGTAGAGAATGTAGGGGATTATACAAATTTGATGTTGGAAACTCAAGAAAATATGAAAATAGGAAAAACTGGTGTAACATGTTAGAAACAAAATGTATAGAAAGCTGTAATAACTATGATGTTTGGCATGCTAGACTAGGTCACCCTAGCATAAAAGTTGTAAGACATATCTTGAGTAATAATAAAATTCATATTGAAAACATTCCCTCATTCTATAATTGTACCTATTGTCCAATGGACAAAAGTCATAAATTTGCATTTCCAGACTCAAACACTGTATATGATAAACCACTACAGCTTGTTGCTACAGATTTGTGGGGACCAGCTCCAATATCTACTGATTATGGTTACAAGTATTATATTTCATTTATTGATGCTTTCTCTAGACATGTGTGGATCTATTTCTTAAAAGCAAAATCTGAGACTTACAATGCAGTAATGCAGTTCATAGCAAGTGCTGAAAAGCAAACAAATTGTCAAGTAAAAATTATTCAAACTGATGGTGGCAAGGAGTTTCTACCACTCAAAGAATTCTTTCAAAAGAATGGAATAAATCATAGAACAACTTGTCCACATACCTCTGAACAGAATGGTCTCATTGAGAGGAAGCATAGGCACATTGTGGAAACTGGCCTGACTCTTCTTGCACAGGCATCTGTACCTCTGAAGTTCTGGCCTGATGCTTTCTCCACTGCAGTGTATCTTATCAATAGATTGCCAACCAAAGGTCTACAATTTAAAAGTCCAATTGAGACACTGACAAAGATCAAGCCAGACTATCAGAGTTTAAAAGTGTTTGGATGCCTGTGCTTCCCCTGCCTAAGACCCTACAACACACACAAATTGGATTTCAGGTCTGCTCCTTGTACTTTCTTAGGATATGCAAACAATCAAAAAGGTTACAAATGTCTTGACAATAAGGGTAGAGTATACATATCAAGGCATGTAACCTTTAATGAGTTTGAATTTCCCTTTATCAAGTCTGAACACAACACAACAAAGAAACTATATAACCCAAAAACTTCAATACCTGCAATACCTGAGATAATCATACCTGTCGAAAGACAGATGTCTCAGAATGAAAATAATGTTGCTCTACAACAACAAATAATTAGAAGTGTATCAAATCATGAGGAATCTGAAGGCTCATATCAGGTACCACATCAAGACAGCATCAGTCAAGCAGATCACTACCAGGTATTGAATGATACTCAACTATTCAATACTCAGCAGGAAAGCATAATGGAGGATAGAGCTCAACAGACTAATCCTGCAAATAGTGGTCATCACATGGTAACAAGGTCAAAAAGTGGCATATTCAAACCAAAGATATACAATGCAGAATTATCAAATGAGGAACCAAGTACTTATTATCAAGCTATGCAACATGAGAAGTGGAGAACAGCCATGAAGGAAGAATATAATGCACTTACAAAAAATAAAACCTAGAATCTTGTTCAGTTACCCGAACACAAAAACATCATAGGCTGTAAATGGACTTATAGACTGAAGAAAAATCATGATGGTACAATTCTAAAATACAAGGCTAGATTGGTGGAAAAAGGTTACTCACAACAAAGTGAGTTTGATTTTACTGAAACTTTTTCACCAGTTGTGAAACCATCCACCATCAGAATTGTATTAACTATAGCCTTGTATAAGAATTGGACCATTAAACAATTAGATGTAAATAATGCTTTTCTGAATGGTGTATTGCAGGAAGAAGTGTATATGGAACAACCACCAGGATTCAAACAAGAAGGAAGTGAAAGATTGGTGCGCAAACTAAACAAATCAATTTATGGACTCAAGCAAGCACCAAGAGTGTGGTTTGATAAGCTGAAACAGACATTAGCTAGTCTCAGTTATATCTCAACAAAATCTGACAACTCCCTCTTTGTTAAATTCTCTAATGCAACTGTTACTTATATACTTATCTATGTTGATGACTTTATAATTACAGGCTACAGTGAGACAGAAATCAATAAAGTCACACAACAATTGAACAAAGAATTCTCAATCAAAGACTTGGGAGAGTTAAGCTATTTCCTTGGCATAGAAGTCAAGAGAACACCTGACAACAAGCTGCATCTATGCCAAAAGAAATACATCTCAGAAATTCTGGTAAAGGCAAAAATGGACAAGGCAAACCCTCTCCCAACACCAATGACTAGCAGTTCACACTTATCAAAAATTAAAGGTGAACCAATTGAAAATGAGAAACTTTACAGAAGCATTGTTGGAGCATTACAATATGCAACAATAACAAGGCCAGACATATCTTTCAGTGTCAATAAAGTCAGTTAATTCATGCAACAACCACTAGATAATCATTGGAAAGCAGTTAAAAGAATATTGAGATATCTTAAAGGGACCATAAATCAAGGACTTACTCTACATGCAAGCAAGACACTCAATATCAATGGCTATGCAGATGCAGACTGGGCCACTGACAGTGATGACAGAAGATCAACAACTGGGTACTGTATTTTCTTGGGAAAAAATCCAATATCTTGGTGTGCTAAAAAACAACCTACAGTATCTAGATCTAGTACAGAAGCAGAGTACAGAAGCGTGGCCAGTGCAACTGCTGAAATTATGTGGGTGGAATCTCTACTAATAGAATTACAAATCAAACCGACACTACGGCAACCATTTGGTGTGACAATCTAAGCACTATATCTCTTACAGCAAATCCAGTGCTACATTACAGAACAAAGCACATAGAACTGGACTTGTACTTCATTCGAGAGCAAGTTATAAAGGGAAAACTAAGGGTCAATCACATACCTTCCTCTTACCAAAAGGCAGACGTATTTACCAAAGCACTGTGAAAAATCAATTTTACCAGATTCAGAAGTGAACTGAACATCGATGAAGCAAATCCAGATCCAAATTGCACAACTCGAATTACTTGCCAGCAACAGAAAGATCTGAGGCCTGTTCATCAAAGTGCAGCCGTAACTCTTTCAGATCTATCAGGCACACCGATTTCTCTACAAATCTTGTACTTCCTGTGATTGTCGACTAGATCTGAGGTCTGCTCATAAAAAGGGAGCCTCAACCCTTCCAGATCCATCAAGCCCGCTAATTTTAGCTACAAAACTCACACTCTCTAGTAACTAAAGACTGAATCGGGCCCCTTCGACCTGATAAACCACCATTGGAGTGAAGGTTTACCAGATCTAAAGAGAATTTTGAATAAACTTTGAAGAAACTCTCACTCGTGGTGGCCATTATCAAGTTTCTACAAACCCTAACCCTCTAACTGGTTTGAGGGGGGTATCGAAGGATAGAGTAAATATCACAAAGCAAACCAGTATTGTAAACTTGTAAATGGGCCAAGCCCATATATCTGTATTGCAATGTATAAATACTGCTACTTGTACATGAGAATGTATTATGCAATATACTGTACAATTCTCTTCAATAATAATAAAAAGAACAATCTGTTCATTTCTTTAACATTGACAATTTAATATCAGATGTCAGTTCTTCCACGTGTGTAACCATTTCGTGTGATGGCTTATCTTATTGATCCTATTCTTGCATTAGAAATCAAGTTTGAGTTAAACAAATCACAAGTTTATGTTCATTTCTGTTGCATATGAGATGGTTCATACTTGTATTAGTCGATTCTCTCGTTCTTCCAGTTGTAGCTGTAATACTGACATATCCTTTCATAATGTTTTTAGCCATAAGTATACTAAACACCGCACTTTGATAGCCTCTTGTTACACACTTCCAACTTTCAGTCACCCACTTCTAGTTGGGTTAGTTTGTAATTTCTCCATCTAATATATATTTTATTGCTAATTCCTCCTACTTGCTATTATTAATAAATATATAATTTGTGTTGTCATAGTTATGTAAGTAGCGACTTTGGTGACCATCCTCTGTCTCAACAGATGGGCTCTGTGTTTGGATTGCACAATCAAGAATCCATTAAGGTTTATAATGTTACTTGACTACTGTTATCTGTTATTAACTGATTATCTATATCAATATAATTTAAATTTGTCAACAGGTCTTCTACTATGCATTGAGTCATAATGATGGTATGGAATGGAGGTAGCGCATTCAGTCTGAAGCTGTGCACTTCATTGACGTATCTTCCATGACTTCTGAGGCTATTGCTAAAATGACCAATAATGACAAAATTCAAAATTTTATTAACCTGAATGGTTATACTAAGGTATTAATTTTTCTCAGTCTGCTATTAACATGTATGTTAAACACAGGACAATTTACTTGTCTTCTAGTCAGTATCATTGATAAGTATTAACTAGTGTAGTACACTACATGTCCAAATGTTTTCAAGTTAATATTTTTAAAGGTCTGTTTTTTTATTAGTTTCAGTACGTCGACACCAAGTGAAGTGTTTGCGTTGTTCATAAAGATGAACCCGTGTACTGAAAAAAGTCAAACAACAACTATGGCCCATGTGCCTTAAGAAAACAAAACAGATTATACTGCATTTGGCACACTAAAAAACGAGATTATTGAGTACTTGTTTACAAATGAGAACTATTTCTAAGCAAAGTGGCAGACAAAAGTTTACCTATGCAGATTGGCAAATAAACAATTAAGCCTAATTTATCTCATTTTGCAAAATCAAAAGTGATTTCTTGATTACTGCTCAAATGGAATTTCAATTTTACACACACACACACTTTTGAAACTGAACCGACTATTGTGGGAATAGTTTTAATTGTTTTTACCATGAGGGACGTCTCACCAGACAATAATAATTCTGTTTTTGCAAGTTATTAGTCTCACATTTCCAATTATTTGAACCACCGGTGTTGACTTGATAGCTAGTACTTATAAACAATTGTTTTTTGTTTTTGTTCTTTTATCTTACTATAGGTGAGTATGAAATGGACTGTTGATTTTGCTAAGTGGATACAAAATTGTGATATATGGGGGAAAGTAAAGTGTTAAGGGAAGAGTTGCAACTAACTTTTCCTATTATGAAAATAATCTAGATAAACAATCCTAATGATGAAATCACTGTTCATTTTTGATACACTCTTAAGACCCTAAACTAATATTTTGCAAAGTTTCGTATTTTTGCATTTTATTTAACCTTAATATCAAAATTAAATCAAAATTTGAGAAGCTGGAATTGAACTTGTAATTTGGGGATTTGAGAAATCGAAATGGGAATTTATGGGATATATGGATGCTTATTTATATAAGGAAGGAAAAAATATATTAATAACGTAAGACGCCTAATCAAGGAAACAAATTAAATGTTTTATAAGTCATTAATTAGTGTCCTTAATGAATTAAGACATAACATGTACCTAGTCGGCAGCATTGAATCGGTGAAAAAAACAGATGCCCCCTTAGTCATGTTGATCAGTTATATTTCAATTCTATTGATCATGTCAATGCTGGACTTTTTCTCTTCCTTGCACAAACATTTGAATGTTGTGACTTTGAAGAATATTCTTTTAACAAGCATCTTTTACCTTTCATAATGACAACCATTTGAAGGGTAGTTCTAGTCTACCATAATACTTATTAGAGTGTTTTTTTTGTTATTAACACATTAAATATGGTTCTCGATATGTGCTGACAATAGTTATTCACTGTAACGACACAGACTTTTGGTAGTTGATTTTGAACATTTAATTTATTTTAAATGTTGAGTTTTGAAAGGTGAATGGAATTTTAATATGAAGTATATCGATCAAACAAGTGTAATAAAAAAAAATCGCGATAGAATCGCCAAAGGAAGGCCGACCGAAGTCACGACCTGGAGAGTCACACGCGTTGGGCAGATGCACGTTCGTCGCGATTGAGGTTGGTGGTCGAATTTTGGGCGATTAGGGCAGGCGGCGCTGTTTGTTCTTGGGGGCGAAACTGGGTCATAGGGCAATTCGATGGCACTTGCAGGCGAATTGAGGAGGCGGGTTTGGTGTTATCGCGATGGGGCCCACTACAACAAAAATACCCAATCACAATGCCCTTTTTACAACGGGCATTGGCAGCCCGTTGTAATAGAAGGCTATTATAACGGTCCATTTAGACCCGTTGTAAAAGATGCCCTATACAATGCCCTTTTTACAATGGGCAATAACCGCCCGTTGTAATAGAATGCTATTACAACGGTCCTTTCATGCCCGTTGTAATAGATGCCAATTTTACAACGGTCACAAAATACCCGTTGTAATAGAATGCTATTACAATGGTCCTTTCATTCCAGTTGTAATAGATGCCAATTTTACAACGGTCACAAAATGCCCGTTGTAATAGATGCCAACTTTACAACGGTCACAAAATGCCCGTTGTAATAGAATGCTATTACAATGGTCCTTTCATGTCCGTTGTAATAGATGCCAATTTTACAACGGTCACAAAATGCCCGTTGTAATAGATGCCAACTTTACAACGGTCACAAAATGCCCGTTGTAAGAGGTGCCTATTTTACAACGCTCATAACGCCCGTTGTAATAGATGCCGATTTTACAACGGGCTAAAAACGTCCGTTGTAATAGGTGCTAATTTTACAACGGTCATAAAATGCCCGTTTTAACCAATGCCAATTTTAGAACGACTATAAAATGCCCGTTGTAATAAATTTCTATTGCCAATTTTCGACAATCAATAATTAATAATTACAATGCTTTCTTAAAATTAATATTTATTATTTATTAATATTTAATAATTAATCATTACTAATATTATATTAATCATATGTTACTAATTACTAATTATAATATTATATTACTAATTAATAATATTATATTATTTAATAATATTTAATAATTAATCATTAATAATATTATATTAATCATTTATAACTTATAATAATTAATGATTATTAATAAATAATCACTAATTACAAATTATTCACTACAACAAAAATACCATATTACTAATTATTATCTATAATCAATATTTATCTTTTATATTACAAAAATACCATATTACAATTAATGATTACTAATAAATAATTTATAATTACTAATTATTAACTATAATCAATATTTATTTTTTATATTAATAATTTATTATAGTTAATGATTAATAATTAGTAAATTATAGCTAATATTTATGACTTATAATTAATAAATATTATTAGTACTTAGTAAAATAATTAATATTAAATATTTCCTTTACTTTTCCATAATATATATATATATATAAAATTTTAGCAAACAACATTACATAGTTTTCAAATTATACTTGAGCATTCAAGACAACAACATCGTTTATCAATGGTCGGATTTCATTTTTTTTTAATGTAGACGGTTTTATTGGTTCAAACTAATCGATTTTAATAATTAATTTTTAATAATCAGTGATTACTATTAAATAATCATTAATAACTAAAAAATTATAACAACCATGTTTTGAAGCTGTAATATTAAACTAATTTATTTAAAATAGTAATGCTAGAATTAAATTTGTGACAATTATTATTTTTAGAATCAAGTTATTATTCATAATTCTATTTAATGGATTTAGTTATAATAAAATTTGATTTAGCTAACAAATTTCATTTAGACAATATAATAAAAATTTAGATAAAATGTGTTAATAGATATGAAATATTTTAAAAGTATAAATAAATTTTATATAATTGAAATAGACGGAAAGAAGTTCTATTAGATATTCACTAAAAATCGATAAATTAACGAAGATGAATAAATTCATTTTCATAATCAATACAATGAATAACCAACGAGTGTAACAAACGGGATTTTCGACCCTCGAAAATCGACATTAATACGTCTACTGTATAAAATGCCGAGCAGTCGAATGCCGGAAATACAAGATCATTAGGGGTGAAGAAGGAGATAGAAGAAAAATAGAAACAACAATACAGAATCACACAATCGCAGCGGAACAAAATATAATATATAATAACAGAGTTTATACAAAAGAATCTGTAGCAGTTTATACACTTACAATTATCAGAGTACAACCATCAATACATCAAACTGGACAGTTATATACCTTGTCCTTACATAGCGGAATATAAGCCAAGTACGGAAAATACGTCTGAAACTCTTCCAGCTAGTCTCCTGAGCTCCATAGCATTTAACCTGAATCTGTAATACTCGGTTTGACCCGAGCATTATAATATAATAACACCCGAGTCAGTCTGGAAAACCAGCGTGAGAAACACACTCAATTTGAATTATTAGAGTTATCAAAATCCTTTGAAAAACAAAGGTAGCTCGTAAGACCGCGTCACACATAAACATGATGGATTTTTACCTTACGATAACCAAAACATTTTTATTGAAAATCCAGTGATATTAAAATAGTGTCTAAATACAAATACTTATTCAAATAGCTGAAATTGTTACATTAATTAAATTCTAGCATACTAGGCTCTATAAACAAAAATCGTAAGCTCGTATTGGAGAATGAATTCCAACGAATGACTGGGCCACTGGGGTACCGCTCGTTACAGTACACTTCTAGAACAATGTACCAAGGACCATGCCAGGATCCCCTGCTACACAAGACCGGACTATCCCTAACCTGGATAGTCCGAGTGAGATTACCCCGCGGTTGGAATCAGCAACCACACCATACAGACCGAATAAAAAGGGACTGTAGATAGGGGTAACCTTACCTTAATTGGGTGCGACCCACTTAGCCCTGCCGCACCTCCCCTGTTTTAGTGATTTCCGGTTGATGAGGTTCGAGGCTAAGCGTTACCTTTCAAGAACGAATTTCACTTAGAATGCTCATCGCCCTCCCATGACGATGTTCTGATAGCATTCATCCATACAAGTTGTCTTGGGTCTGGAGAAACCGAATCACCGTCTTCATCATCTTCACGGTATTCATTCGTCACGTTCAAACCGGATCGAAGTGGTTTTCGGATAATTAAATCTGATCCCGGTCTCTTCGAAACAATTAACGAAATTGGCCAATATTGATAGTCGGTTATTTAACTATCAATAAAACATCCATAAGTAGTCACTAGGCCCAATTTTATAAATCTCCAGAATATTTATTTCAAAACATCTTTTCCAGATATATATATATATATATTCAATCTCTTCAATATTCTATTTTGAAACAATTTCAATACTTGTATCCATAACAAGATATTTCACCTCTTCAATACTTAGGAATACTTTCCTCTAAATATTTCCAAAACCTCCCTTTTAATACTTAGGAAAATATTTATACGTACAATTCCCCAAAAATCATTTTAATATTTAACTTGGAAATATTTCAAACTTATCTCATAAATTTTCGAAATTTTAATAAATTCTTCTTACGATTTCCAAACCGATTATACTTATTTATAACTCCAACCAAACATTTATAACTTCTTTAATTGGATTCAAATTCCTTTTCGAAGTTATCGCATCTGACATTGGAAATTTTCTTAAGTCCCTATAATTCCATTTATGAGATTTCTTGTAACACCCCTTCAAAAATGAGAATAATAGTCCCACATCATGGATAATACTATAAAGTGGGTACTTATATACCAAAAGCCTTCACCTCATAATAACGTCGAGGCCTTTTGAGGAACAAAACCCCACACCTTGGCTTGGCCCATGAGGTGGAGGTGACTAAGTTGGGGACAATATCTGCGTTAAGTAAGGTGTGGGCTGTTACAATGGTATCAGGGCCATACCCCAACCGGAATTGTGGCCTGTACGTGTTACAGCCACAACGCCTGCGTGGTGTTGTGTTCATGAGCCAACGAGGGAGTTGGGCTCTAAAGGGGGGAGATTGTAACACCCCTTCAAAAATGAGAATAATAGTCCCACATCGTGGATAATACTATAAAGTGGGTATTTATATACCAAAAGCCTTCACCTCATAATAACGTCGAGGCCTTTTTGTTAGTCCTTGAAAAGAATGGTTTTGATGACAACAACCTTAGGACTTGTTATAAAATATAAATACTAACATTATAGTTTAGATATATATGTATATGCAGGATATAAACATGCAGGTACTGAGAATGAAGACTGTACAGTATAGAGACTCAAAATCGAAGACATCAAGATTCAAGACTTATGAGTATCAAGATATCAAGAGTTCAAGATTTCAATAGTACAGGACAAGTATCGAGTCTAGAATTATGTTAAAACTCCTAGAAAAGTACTGACATCTTAAAATCCATTTTATTCGTGGAATGGAATCCACTTCGAGCCTGTTAAAGGGATGGAACCCTAAGTAGGATGGAACCTACGAAAAATCTAGTGGAACATCGTTTTGTATCCACTAACTTTTATTCAAATGTTTTACAAAATTATATCTTGTTTTCAAATGATTTCAAAATCTTCCTTTTCAAATCAAAAACATCTATCTTGGTTTTAAATACTTTTAGCCTTAAAATAATCTTTATTTTCAATATCAAAATTATCCTTGGTTTTAAACTATCTTTAATATAATGTACTTAACTTTTAATATTTATATTTAAGATTTAAATATGAAATTATAGTAAAATTTTATATATACCAAAATATTATTCTCTATACTTATTTATGTATTTTAACTATTGTATATTTATAAAGTTTAAAATAGTTTTAATATAAGATAGAAGTTATTTCAAAAGAAAAACAAATTATCAAAAATACCTTAGGCATGTCGACACCCCTAGGTACCCATGTCGACATGATGGCAGTTGATTCCAAAAGTTTGAATTTCAAAGGAAGTATCTATTCGTCATATCATTTCCCGAATGGACATGGTTGTTGTTCTACTATAAATAGGGGATGTTTTAAACGAATTTATATTCATAATTTTCTGATTTCACTCCTCTTCTTCCACATTTCTTTATATACATTTTTACTATTACTCTGCCGAAATCACCATTGAATCTAACTAGATCATCTCTGATTTGATTCTCTATCACTATCTCAACAAGATCCCAGTGCTATTCAGAGTTATAGGCTTCTTTGTAATCAATCGAGCGAGAAAATGTGTGATTGTAGCCTGGAAAATCAATCAAGTGAGAGAAGGTGTGATTGTAGCCTAGGAAATCAATTGGGTGAACTTGTTGCCCGTAAAATCAAGTATCTCTACCCAGAGGATTGTGAATCTGGAGTGGTGTACCTCGTGGCCTTGAAATCGAGGGTGTAATTGTAAGAATTGATTTTGAAAGGAAATCCGTACTTGTGTTACGGGACTGGATGTAGGGTAACTCCGAACCAGTATTAAATCCAGTGTGTTCTTTCCTTTACTGCTTTTACTTTATATTTGCATCTGTGTTTGATTCTGTGATCATATCTGTGTCTGAATATTGCATACATTTGTGTTCAAATTAATATAAACTCAAAAAGAATTAGTAATTCCTTAAAACACTATTCACCCCCCTCTAGTGTTAATTCCAGCCTTAAGATCCGTAATTCGCATTTCTCACATTTGGTATCAGAGCAAGGTTTTCAAAGTTTCATAATATGAATTTTGAAAAAGTTATTAAAATGGCTATGTTTGAAAAACTTGTTAATGCTAGTTTAGAAATATTCAGATCATCACTGTCTCATGAGTCCGCATACAATTGATATTCAAATTCAAGTTGTCTACCAAAATTGTATGATGTGCAGGAAACATGTTTTATGGGTGTTGAGGAATCAATCCACAATGGACAAATTGTGCAGATAAAAAAGAATAAGTGGATACTCGATAGTGGATGCTCTAGACACATGACTGGTAATCTGGATATGCTGAATGATATAATATACAAAGATCGAGGACTGGTTAACTTTGGAGACAACTCAAAAGGATATGTGATTGGCATCGGCAATGTTGGTAACTCTGAAACTCCTATTATCACTAATGTTTTGCTAGTTAAGAATCTGAAACATAATCTGCTAAGTATTAGTCAACTTTGCGATAAAGGATATAAAATTAAATTTGAAAAAGATAAGTGTCACATTGAAGATAATAATTCAACCATAATATTTGAGGGAATTAGGAAAAAGAATATTTATATTCTTAGTATGAAAGTTTTAAATGATAACCTGTGTCTTTTGGCAAATACAAGTGACCCCTCGGATTTGGCATAAGAGATTTGGGCATTTGAATTTCAAACTCTTATCTAGACTGTCATAACATGATCTAGTAAGAGGTCTCCCTAAAATGATTTTTAAAGTAGATAGTTTATTTGATGCATGTCAATTAGGAAAACTTAGAAAAAGTTCCTTTAAATTAAAAGATATGATTTCAACTTCAAAACCTCTTGAATTACTTCATCCTGATTTATTTGGTCCATCTAAAATTCAGTCAATAAATCACAGTAAATAATTTTTTGTAATTGTAGATGATTATTCTAGATTTACATGGACAATATTTTTGAAACATAAAAGTGATACTTTTGAAAGTTTTAAGAACTTTACAAAAGGATTCAAAATCAAATTTCTGTAAAAATTATAACCATCCGTAGTGATCACGGTGGTGAATTTGAAAATGAAAAGTTTGATGAATTTTGCAATAAAAAGGGGATAACTCACAAATTTTCATTTCCAAGAACTCCATAACAAAACGGTGTAGTAGAACGTAAAAATAGGACGATTCAAGAGTGTGCGAGAACTATGCTTTCAGATAGTAATTTACCAAAATATTTTTGGGCAGAAGCAGTTGCTACCGCATGTTATATTTTAAGTAGAATTTTAATTAGACCTTTAACTGATAAGACATCTTATGAACTTCTTCACGGAAAGAAACCTAAGGTATCTTATTTTAGAATTTTGGAAGTAAATGTTTTATTTTAAATACAAAAGATAACTTAGATAATTTGATCCTAAATCCGACAAAGGTATCTTTATCGGATATTCTAATAGAAGTAAAACATACAGAGTGTTTAATTTAAGAACTAACACCATCGAAGAAACAATGCATATTTAATTCGATGAAAATCTCAAAATTTTTGAAGATACAAATGATGAAGAGGATTTAATTACTCAAAATCAGGATCCAACTAAAACTAATAATGAAATTAATCATCCTAATAAAAAGATTAAACTTTTAAAAGATCATCATATAGAAAATATACTAGGAGATATGCAATCTGCTGTTACAACTAGAAATCAACTAAGTAAAATGAGCAATGTAGCCTTTATATCAACTATTGAACCCAAAAATCCAAAAGAAGCATCAACTGATGATTTATGGATTTTGGCTATGCAAGAAGAACTAAATCAATTCACTAGAAATGATGTTTGGGAACTTGTTCCTAGACCTAAAAATAAAACTATAATTGGAAAAAAATGGGTTTATAAAAATAAAATGAATGAACAAGGTGAGGTCGTTAGAAATAAAGCCCGGTTAGTCGCTCAAGGTTATTGTCATGAAGAAGGAATAGGTTGTGATGAAACCTTTGCTCCCGTAGCAAGATTAGAAGCCATTAGGATTCTACTTGCTTTCGCAAATCATAATAATTTCAAATTATTTCAAATGGATGTTAAAAGTGCCCTTTTAAATGGATTTGTAAAAGAGGAAGTATATGTTGAACAACCACCATTTTTTGAAGATGAAAAATTACCAAATCATGTTTACAAACTTAAGAAAGCTCTATATGGTCTAAAACAAGCTCCTAGAGCCTGGTATGATAGACTAAGATCTTACTTATTACAATCAAACTTTGAAATTGGTAAAGTAGATAATACTCTTTTTACTAAAAGAAATAAAAATGATATTCAACTAGTACAAGTTTACATAGATGATATCATTTTCGGATCAACTAATTTTGAAATGAATAAAGAATTTTCTGAAATAATGACAAAAGAGTTTTAGGTGAGTCATATGGGTGAATTAAACTTCTTTCTAGGATTGCAAATAAAACAATTAGATAATGGTATCTTTATTAGTCAAGAAAAATATGCTAAAGACCTAGTTAGTAAATTTGGTTTGACTACTGCAAGTGGAAAACCCACTCCCATGGCAACCAATGAATACCTAAGTAAAGAAGATCTCTCGAAAGATGTAGATCAAAAATTATATAGAGGAATGATTGGATCACTACTCTATATCACTGCTAGTAGACCTGATATCATGCACAGTGTTTGTCTCTGTGCAAGATATCAATCCCAACCTAAAGAGACCCACTTAAAAGTTGTAAAACGTATCATAAAATATGATAAACACACCTTTGATTATGACTTATTTTATCCTAAAAATGATTCTTTTTAATTAATATCTTACTGTGATGCTGACTATGCTGGTTGTAAATCAGACTGAAAAAGTACAAGTGGAACTTGTCACTTTTTGGGGCATTCTCTGATTTCCTGGTTTAGTAAAAAGCAAAACACAGTTTCTTTATCAACAACCGAAGTAGAGTATATTTCTGCTGCTTTGGCTTGTTCTCAAGTAATATATATATGTAACATACTTTAAAAGATTTTGGTTTAAATATCTCAAAATCACCAATTTATTCAATAACTGAAATATAGAATATAAATATATAAAAAGAATAATTAAAATTAAATTAAAATAAACCAAATAAGCAAAACTACAAGTACCCTGTCGACATCCCCCTTACACCCCTGTCGACATACAATGTTTTTTAATTTAAGTTTTTTCCCACAGAAATTCAAAATGAATAGTTATATATTCTTCCTATTTCGAAATTTTCTTCATTCCTTCTGTTCTTTCTCTGATTCCAACTTCTGAAAATTAAAACAATGGCCTCCTCCTCCAAATCAAACAAAAATTCAACCTTTTCGTTCCCTTCTCCTTCTACCGGACCATTTCAACGTACTACGCTTGCACGGGTGATGAAAATGGAAGATTCCTTGAAGGATGCACTGCAACTGATGACTGAAATTCAAGTGGTGCAAATCAGAATGGCCAAAGAACAAGAAAAGCAAGGCAAAATCCTTAGAAACCTGCAAAAGTTTCTAATGGACAATCATGCCAATCCCATCTTGATCAATGAAGAATCTTCAGATGTTCAAGTGCAAGAGGACATCGAGGAAGAAGAAGAAGAAGCCCCCATGGAAGAAGAGCATGCTGAAGATGACGACAAAGTTTTTTTCATTGGCGATGTGTGCTTTGACAAGGATGGAAATCTAGTCGAACAACGAGGAAATTTCTGTTTCCATTACCCAAACTGCTCGGGTCATAGATCTCCCATTGTCAAGGATACACATTAATTTCATTTCTCTCTTTCTTATCGTTATTTGTATATGATCTTACTTACGTTTTCTACGCAAATGTAAATATAACATTATATAGTTAATAAATGATTTGTGTTCTCATATTTGAATTCTCACATTATCATTATTATAAATATTATCATATATATGGATTCTTAGTTAGGAGAGTTAGTTATTAAGGGCTAAGTTTTAGTTTTAAAATTAAGTATTGATTATTTATGATAACACTATCATTATAATCACATGTAATATAGTATTAGATTAAGGGGGAGTTATATAGTTTGGAGTTAGTTTTTTTTGATGACAAAGGGGAGAAGTATAAAATAGGATAGTTAGGCATAGATTAAGGGGGAGTTATTAGTTTTAGGGGGAGTTATTAGGATAGAAGTAATATTTTATAAACAAAGGTTTTCATCATCAAAAAGGGGGAGATTGTTAGTCCTTGAAAAGAATGGTTTTGATGACAACAACCTTAGGACTTGTTATAAAATATAAATACTAACATTATAGTTTAGATATATATATGTATATGCAGGATATAAACATGCAGGTACTGACAATGAAGACTGTACAATATAGAGACTCAAAATCGAAGACATCAAGATTCAAGACTCATGAGTATCAAGATATCAAGAGTTCAAGATTTCAATAGTACTAGACAAGTATCGAGTCTAGAATTATATTAAAACTCCTAGAAAAGCACTGACATCTTAAAATCCATTTTATTCGTGGAATGGAATCCACTTCGAGCCTGTTAAAGGGATGGAACCCTAAGTAGGATGGAACCTACGAAAAATCTAGTGGAGCATCGTTTTGTATCCACTAACTTTTATTCAAATGTTTTACAAAATTATATCTTGTTTTCAAAATGATTTCGAAATCTTCCCTTTTAAATCAAAAACATCTATCCTTGTTTTAAACACTTTTAGGCTCAAAATAATCTTTATTATCAATATTATAATTATCCTTGGTTTTAAACTATCTTTAATTATAATGTACTTAACTTTTAATATTTATATTTAAGATTTAAATATGAAATTATAGTAAAATTTTATATATACCAAAATATTATTCTCTATACTTATTTATTATGTATTTTATCTATAATATATTTATAAAGTTTAAAATAGTTTTAATATAAGATAGAAGTTATTTTCAAAAGAAAAACAAATTATCAAAAATACCTTAGGCATGTCGACAACCCCTAGGTACCAATGTCGACATGATGGCAGTTGATTCCAAAAGTTTGAATTTCAAAGGATTGTCTATTCATCATATCATTTCCCGAATGGACATGGCTGTTGTTCTACTATAAATAGGGGATGTTTTAAACGAATTTATATTCATAATTTTCTGATTTCACTCCTCTTCTTCTTCCACATTTCTTTATATACATTTTTACTATTACTCTGCCGAAATCACCATTGAATCTAACTAGATCATCTCTGGTTTGATTCTCTTCACTATCTCAACAAGATCCCAGTGCTATTCAGAGTTATAGGCTTCTTTGTAATCAATCGAGCGAGAAAATGTGTGATTGTAGCCTGGAAAATCAATCAAGTGAGAGAAGGTGTGATTGTAGCCTAGGAAATCAATTGGGTGAACTTGTTGCCCGTAAAATCAAGTATCTCTACCCAGAGGATTGTGAATCTGGAGTGGTGACCTTGTGGCCTTGAAATCGAGGGTGTAATTGTAAGAATTGATTTTGAAAGGAAATCCGTACTTGTGTTGTGGGACTGGATGTAGGGTAACTCCGAACCAGTATAAAATCCGGTGTGTTCTTTCCTTTACTGCTTTTACTTTATATTTGCATCTGTGTTTGATTTTGTGATCATATCTGTGTCTGAATATTGCATACATTTGTGTTCAAATTAATATAAACTCAAAAAGAATTAGTAATTCCTTAAAACACTATTCACCCCCCCTCTAGTGTTAATTCCAGCCTTAAGATCCGTAATCCGATTTCTCACACTTTTAAGGAACAAAACCCCACACCTTGGCTTGGCCCATGAGGCGGAGGTGACTAAGTTGGGGACAATATCTGCGTTAAGTAAGGTGCAGGCTGTTACATTTCTCTTACAAAATCTCATTCTTAAATCAAAATTGTTTACACATATCGAGAGGATTTTTATAAATAAATTTTCAATCATTTCAAAAACTATATATATAAATATATAAAATGGCATTTTTAAAGAATAGTATTTTATTTTTATTTTAAAATATTTTTTAAGTTAAATATCAAACATTTTAATAAACCATCAATAACTCATTTAAATGAAACAAATCAATTTACAAAGCTGATTATAAAAGTTAAAATTTTATTTCAATAAATATTGAATATTTGAAAAATCCATTTTTCGAAGTATTTCAATATTAACTAGTTTAAAAATTTCATAGTTTTAAATAATAAAGTTTCCCTTTTGAAACGAACTTAACTTCTTAAAAATATATTTTAAAACCTCGATAACCAATTTAATTTATAACTTCCTCTCGATTTCACATCATATCGATTTTAATTCTGATTTCCTAACCATTCCCATTTCAAAATAGAGTCAACTATTTTTCTCAACCATGTTTTCCATATTCTAATATAAATTCACCCTATGAATTTATATTTCCAATTATCATCTGCTATCGAATTCCTTTATTTATAACATTGTTTATAAATTTTATATCCCTTTTTGGCTTTTATCCGTTTATAAACAAATCTTATTTATTTAACTCCATTATATACATTCTTTTCTTATAAATTCCATTTACACTTCAAATCTATTTTCAATATTGTTTTTAAATCCTTTTTATATTTCCAGAATATCACTTGTAAAATTCTCTTGTATACTTCATTTTTAAAATCCCATTTAATAATTCACAATAGTTAGGTATAACCAAAAATCAATATATTTTTCTAATTCAATTTTTTAAAATAACTCCAGTTCCAATATATATATTTCTATATCAAATCCCTTTAATTCCATAAATTTTAAAAATATATTTATAGTATTTAAATTATCAAATTCAGGCCAGTGCTACAATAGCATCCAATAAATTTCAATCACTATAATAATCTATAATGGATTATTCTACACAATTCATACATCATCATATATGAAAAATAAACTATAAATTTGAGGAATCCAGTTGGATCCCTCCAACTTGTTTTTCCTGCATCCACAGATGTTAATACAACATAAAATAAATACCAATCCCACTTCAAGGCGGATATCGCGGTATATAGGGTCATCCGCTATTATGCAGGGCGCATAAGGTCTCATCCGCTATATAAATGCGGGCATATCAATCACTCCAATATATACATATATATATATATATACACATATATACTATACATAATAACACATCCAGACTGATAATAATTATCAATTCAATCAATCAACCAATAATTAATTTTAACTATTTAAAATTAACCAGAAATCCAAATTTGAGTGAGATTAACTCACCTTTATTTTTTTTTGCAACCCACTTCAATCTCGACTTGATTTTCACGATTTTTGACATCGCATAAATAATTTATGAATTCGTAAATATTCGATTTATAATATGATTTATATATCCTAATTACCCTAATATATATTTTAAAATTAACCAGTAAGTTAAAGTATGTATATTTTTTCTTAATCTATATATATATACATATATATATATATATATAAAATTAAATTAAAAACAGAACTGTTTTATACCTTATTGCCAAAACCCCCTCTCGCGAACCCTAGCATCGATCGAACCTTCGGTCGAGCCTCCAACATCCCACACTTCGACTTGGCAACCCAATCACTGACACACGGTCGCCTGCGGCAACCTCCCCTCTCTCGCTGCTTCATCACCGCCGAGTCCCCCACACGCACACAAACCCCATCAACTGCGACCCAACCTCCACGAAGACATCGGCCTCGCTGACTTGCATCACATGAGCAACTCCTCACCTCTCGCGCTCGCATCCTTCCACGCGTACGCACACTCTCGAGTTTCGCGACCTCCCATCAATCGATCGCTAGCTGCCGCGCCCATCCCTCATGGCTTCGCCTAGCCACAACGACCGCGTCCTCCCCTCCTCTCGGCGATTCGCGCCTCACCCACTCGCGATTTAAATCGCGAAATCTTTTATTTAAGTTAAGAGGATTCAAATTTGAAGGAGTTGAGGAATCTCGGGGTTTTGAGCTGAAGATTGAATATGTGATTTCGTTTATATGTATATATATATATTTTTTGATTCGAATTAATGATTCGTGAAATTTGAATTGAGATAAAGGAGACGGGAACGGTTCGATTTGAAATGAAGAGATAGGTAGCGTGTCGAATGGGGAAAGCTGACAGGATGGAATGACGGTATGAGTTAATTTAAATTTTATAATATAAATTTATCCTAAAATATCTCGTTATTCCTATCTTGAAATTTTGAATCCCTACGGAGGCGTGCCGCTAGGTGTTTACAACGTTATACCTATTCTGAATGCAATGGAAAAGGTTTCAAGGCCTAACTCTGTAACAACCCTTGTTTTGGAGATTCACTTTAAATATTAAATTATAACGATAGTTATGATTTAATATTGTGAACTAAAATTAAAGTTGGAGATTTTAAATTGCATATTTGGAATAAACAATGAATTTCGGGAAATAAAATGTGAAAATAAAGTTTAAAAGCTTTATTTTATTTGTTTGGGTTAATAATGAATGAAAAATGATTTTTATTTGGAGAAAATGCAATAATTTTAGTAATTATTGCCAATTACTTCTTTTAATAATTTTTAAAGGAAGTATTTGATTTTTAAAGGTTGTTTAATCAAATAAAAAGGTGGAAATTGGTTTAAAAATGAGTTTTAATTATAAATTTGAGTTTAGAATGGTTAATAATATATTTCTAAGCAAAAAAATATTTTGTGGAATTTTAGAAGTTAAAAACAATGTTTTATTCATTTATTTGAGTAAATGGTGTATTTTTGTTAAATTAAGGATTTTAATAATAAAAATGTTTTAAAAATATAAATTAATCTTTTTGTATGATGGAAAATGTTTTATTTTATATGTATACAAGTTTTCATAATCATCTTATGTAAAACTTGTGAAAAAATTTATTTTATTTGTGTGTATATGTGATATGCACACATATTTTGGCTAAGTGTTGATTTTAATCTTAATCCACCTTATTTTCTTTTTAATTTGGGTCCAATTCAGCTCATTACCTCACTAAGCCTGGTTAGAAGGAGAAAAAAAAAGTTTATGTACGTTCATTTGCTTACCTCCTTCCTCCTTCAGCTGAAAAGAAAAAAAAAGACAGTAAACAAATTTCTCAAATTGCAAAATCAAGCTCAAATCTTCAATTAAACTCACCAAATTCAAATCTTTTTGCAAGTTAGTGATAAATCAAAGGTAATTCTCTCCAAACTACTGAATTTCATCACCAAATCCTTACTACAGTAAGAAGTTTTCTAATTTTTACTGTCTATGTTTTTTAATGTTCTTCATTTGCTTCTAGCAAGTGTTTCCAGCACCAAATCGAGCTAAAGTAGTCGTCTTGCTAGCCTAAACCTTGGTATTTCAGTAAGTAGCTAAGGTGAGACTAAAATCACACATTTACTGGCCAAAAATATTGAATTAGTAGCTAAATTCGTTGGTTTTACTAGTTTTTGTTCATCGCTGTTCTTGTTTTCGTTTCTAGCCTCAAGTGCCAACTTTGGCTGTCCATAACTTTCATCTCCGGCAATGAAATGCTGCCGAATCTTTTTCTGAGTCAAGATTATATGTTGAACTTTATTTCTGCAAAATTTGGTTGAAAAATATTGTCATTTGACTGTCCAAACCGTTGCTTCAAAATCAACAAAACACAGTTTTTTCTGCCTGTAGAAACTGTGTTCTCTGAGTTGCTGCAAACATGGCCTGAGTCCATATTTGAGATGACATTACTCTTTCATTTCTTACTGAAATTGCGTGATTCTTTTTTTTTTGAAAGATAAAATTTCGTACTATAAGCGTACCAAATTTCAGGTCATTTAGACCTATATAGCTTATAGAAATATGCTGCCGAACTTTGATCCGGAGCATGTTTTTGCTCATATTTTTACAGTGAAAACACTGCCTGGGTTCAACTTTGAGACATCATAACTTTCTCATACTTTATCCAAATTGCATGATTTTTTTTTTGTTTGAAAGATGAAGTTTTCTATTATAGGCATAACAATTTTAAGCTTCATCCGAGCTAATTTGTTTCTGTGTTTCATGCCTGGAAGTTGAACCCAAGAGGGTTTTCAGGCCTATGCATTTTTGGTTTTTTTACTGTTGCAAACATGCCTGAGTTCCTGTTTGAGACTGTGTAACTTTTTCATTTCCAGTCAGACTTCATTGACTCTTTTTTTTTAAAGATGAAGTTTTCTACTTTGTGTACACCAATTTGTAGTTCAATCAAAGGTTGTTCACTTTTAGTTCATGTTTTGTGATATTTCAGAAATGTTTTGAGGGCTATGACGCCTATCAGTAGGCTAGCCAAGTTTTGATGAATTTGAAATTCAAATTTGAATTGAATTTGAATGACAGTTTTGAGTGATTTCTTTGATTTCGAGCACAGATTTTTCCAAACAATTTTGAAATAATTTTTAAAATAAATTGGCATTTAAAATAATTATTATGTAATATTTTTAAATTATTATAAGCTATAAAATCTATTTATTCTCTATAATAAAGGAATTTTCAAATATCGTCTTCAAAATTGATTTCGGAAAATGGTTTTAAAAGCTTGTTTTCTCAAATAAATTATTTTATATATATAATACACATTTTTGCACTATTCGAGCGAATAAAAGGAGAATTAAATGGTTTGGTAAAACATGTGGTATGAGACACGTGCGTTTATCTTATCGGTTAATTCCTAACTTGTCAGTTTGATCGTTTTGACATTCGGGTCGAGTTTACCGATGAAATGAGGTAAACTTTTCGCTGCTTTGAGTATGAAATTTACTGGCGATTAGTAAACCGTTTAGTGCGAACATGTGGTATGGGACACACGTTAACACTATTCGGGTTCCTATTCGAGAGTTTGTGAAACATTTGCCATTGCGGCGTGCCAGTACTGGACCTTCGGGTCATTGCTATTGCGGCGTATTTTGCCATTGTGGCGTATTTGTCTTCGAGATGTTTGCCATTGTGGCGTATTTTTCATTGTGGCGTATTTTCCATTGCGGCGTATTTTCCATTGTGACGTTTTGCCTTTGGGCGAGGTACCTATTTGAGATAACAGTACTTGGCAAGGCTTCGGCCACATGCACGTGCAAACACTTTTGAGATGGTTTCTTTGACTATTTTCCCTAATGTATCGCCCCTTTCTGGAATTGGTCCTTTGAACCATTCGATATATATTTGTGGCGATTACCTTTTGGGAATTTGAACTCTTGGAAGTTCTATTTTCGAGATTTGAATTGCCTACACTGGCGTTATATGAAATTTGCCTTTTGGCGTTTACTTGAGATTTTATTCTCCTCTTTGGAGATATATTTTCCTTGTGGCATGTTTGAGATGAGATCTCTTTATGCATGTTTTGGGTTTGCCTAGATGGCGGGTTTAGGTTTTCCCCTAAACCATATTTGATGTTTTATGAATACCGATGATATGAGGCTCGCTACTTTTAGCGTTTTATGGGTTATTTTATCCCTTTTGATATTATATGTTTGTGTAGTGATACCATACTATCACTCGATGTAATCATACACTTTAGTTGTCCATTCTCACTCGAGAATATTATCACATTATCCTTATGCTCATATTATCGCTTATCCTTATAAACTGATTTGTTTAGCTAGACTGACCCGCGTATTTTATACTCGGGTCAGACCGAGGTGTTTCAGGTTAGGTACATTTGGACTTAGCCTATTCTGCTTCTGCATGGACTATTCTGCTAGCTCCTTTTGTTATAGCTTTTTGTGTAGTCCTTTTTGGTTGTAAGTCTGATATGTATATTCTTTTGACTCGCCTGTATATTGTGGTTGATATACCACTTGACATGTATCATTTTATATACTCTCCGATGTATCTATATATGTGTATATGTATGTGATGATCTACTGTTCTGTGATGTGTTTTTCATTCGAGTTGTTGTATTTTGTTCTGATAGATCCTATAGCCACCTATGTCTTTGTATTAAGTATTTATTGGATATGTCGATCCACTTGAGATAGAAAAAAATGGCATTTGTCGACGTATTCAATAGATATTTAAGACAAGGCTATAGATGGTCACTCCTATCCAGCCCTATTCTCTACACTAGCAGACAGTATTACCCAGTAATACTCTTTGTTAATGTATGTCTCGGGGTAGGGCGTCACAACTTGGTATCAAAGATGAGTTCAGAACAAAATATGATAAACATAGAACATAGACACATATTATGGTACATCAAAATGTAATACAAGTGTTACGAATCCCTGAATAATCGTGCTTTTATTCTTTTCGTGCCCTTTGGGGTAGATAGGATTTTGGGAATACGTCTAGGAATGCATTTTTATTCCGTAGTATTCCATATTTGAATTAATGATATCTACCATGTGAATAATCTTTATCTTATCTTAACTTTCAGCTAATGGCTGGAAGAGGCAGAGGACGACGCTCGGATGCTGGGCAATCTAGCGGCTCGCATCCGGACGGCGTTTATATGTCTACCGATCAGTTTATGGAGTTATTTAGGAGCACTCAGCCTCCAGTTCCTACTCGAGCATCTCCTCCACACAAGTCTGTCTTTGCGCGCTTGTACAGTGATTTCTCTCATCTTGGAGGAAAGCCGTTCATAGGCTCCGAGTCCATTCTTGAGGTCCAAGCTTGGATTCGTACGTGCGAGCGCATCTTCTCTCGCATGGATCTTTCTGACCACGACAGAGTTCTTGAGCATCTAGCCTATTGCAAGAGCGTGCCTTGATTGGTACGAGCTTCTCATAGCCGAGCTTGATGAGTCCACTCTTTCTTTGACATAGTTTAGGGAATGATTCGAGCTTAAGTTCGTTCCCGAATCAGAGAAAGCTTTATTGGCCCGTCGCTTCCTCGAGTTGAAGCAAGGGAAATCATCCGTCTCTAAGTATGTTTCATCATTTGAGGCCTTATCTAAGTATGGTCTTGAATACATTAGCACCTCTTATAAGAAGAATCTGAAGTTTGTCTCTGGTCTTAAGAAATATCTTAAGAAGTCTTTAATGCTCCAGCTCAAGCTTTCTTTTGAGGAGTTGGTTGACTCGGCGCTTCATCTCGAAGCCGTCGAGAAGGAGTGTGATAGTGGTGATGATGTTGAGGTTCATAAGAACCCTAATAAGAAGAAGTTCCCATTTCATAAGCGGAAGTTTTTCCCTTCCAAGAAGAAGAAGCCTGTTGAATCTGGTCCTAATTCAAAGCCTAGTGGAGCACCTCCTACTCGGAAGGGCGTTTCAATTGTGGTTCTCCTGACCATATTATTCGAGATTGTCCTAAGCCTCTCTTTTACCGCTATTGCAAGAAGGAAGGCCATCGTATTTCCACTTGTCCTATTGCTCCGAATAATTCTAAATCTGGCAAGCTGAATGTAGCGGATGCTTCTGGAGGTTCTTCTCAGCGTAGAGTTACTTCTCCTTCTATTCTTGAAGGTTCATTGTTGTTTTGTGATCGTTCTATTCGAGTCCTCTTTGATACGGGTGCGTCACATTCATTCGTATCGAAGAAGCTCGTTGATGATTTGTGTTTAGATGTTTCTTGTATGGTTACTTCAATGAGGATTGTGAATCCTATCGGGGGATCCGCAACCCTTAGCATGCTTTGTGATGATGTTGAGATTGTTTTATATGGCTTTTCTTTTCATGCGAATCTGCATGTTATTTCTTATTTGGGGTTTGATATGATTTTACTGGCTAGTGCGATACGATGCCAGGATTATTTGTTCTGAGAGAATTTTATACCTTCGACATCTAGATTCGTCTACTAAGCTATTACTTGTTCTTCGGAATGTGGATAATTTCGAAGTGGCTTTATATTCTCTAGACTCACGAGATACTGATGATATATCTCGTATTCCTATTGTTTGTGATTTCTCTGATGTATTTGAGCCCGTTTCATGTTTGCCACCTAAGCGGGCAATTGAGTTCCACATTGATCTCATTCCAGGCGCATAGCCAGTTAGTCGTCCTCCTACGAGGATGTCTACAAAAGAAAATGAGGAACTCAAGAAGCAGCTTTTAGAGCTTGAGTCCAAGAAGTTGATTCAGTCTAGTTTTTCACCGTAGGGTGCCGCGGTCATCTTCGTGAAGAAGTCCGATGGAACTCTTAGGCTTTGCATCGACTATCGCAAGCTTAACGAGTTGACCATCAAGAATAGGTATCCATTGTCTAGGATCGACGATATGTTCGATCAATTGAGTGGCGCTAAGGTCTTCTCTCAACTCAACCTTGCCACTGGTTTTCATCAGCTCTGAGTTGCGGAAGATAGCATACATCTTACAGCTTTCCGCACTCGATATGGATCTTACGAGTGGCTCGTTATGCCATTCGGTTTGATGAACGCTCCTGCTTTCTTTGTCGATCTTATGAATAGAGTATTCTGGGGATATCTCAATAAGTTCGTCCTTGTGTTCATCGACGACATTCTTGTTTATTCGAAGTCTGAAGCCGAGCATGCTAATCACTTGAGAATTGTCTTGAGTACTCTTCGTCACCATCAGCTTAAAGCCAAATTCTCCAAGTGCCATTTCTGGGAGAATAAGGTTAAGTTCTTAGGCCACGTTGTTACTTCCGAAGGCATTTCGATCGATCCTTCGAAGATCGAATCCATCCAGAATTGGAAGAGGCCTGAGAATGTTCATGAGATCCGTAGCTTCCTTGGGTTGGCGGGTTATTACCGCCGGTTTATTAAGGATTTCTCTCGTATTGTGCTTCCTCTCACCAGCCTTACTCGAAAAGGCATTCGATTTATTTGGTCCGACAAGTGTGAAGCTTCTTTTCAGCAGTTGAAGGAGCTTCTCACTAATGCTCCTATTCTAGTGGTTCTCGAAGGGAATCAATATCTTGTTGTCTACACTGATGCTAGTAGATGTGGCCTCGGTGCCGTGGTTATGCAGAAGGATCGGGTAGTTGCTTATGCTTCTAGGCAACTGAGGCCGAATGAAGTACGCTATGCCGCTCATGACCTCGAGTTAGCTGCCATTGTCTTCACCTTGAAGATTTGGCGACACTATTTATTAGGCGAGCACTTCATTCTCTATACAGATCACAAGTCCTTAAAGTATCCATTTTCTCATAAGGAACTCAACATGAGGCAACAACGTTGGCTTGAGTTTCTTGCTTCCTATGACTTCGATATCCAGTATACCCCTGGTAAGGGTAATCGTGTTGCTGATGCGCTTAGTCGCAAACATTCGGCTGTCGTTTCTATGATGCTTGCCGAATGGGATATTCTTGAGACTCTATCTTTTTATGATATTCGTGATCGAGCTCCATCTTTTGATTCTCCGATATTATTATTCAGTTTGGAAGCTCGACCTTCTCTATTTGATCATATTGCCGATGCTCAACCCCGGGATCCTGATTTGTTGCACCTTATTCAGCTTTGTGAGTCTGAGTCCCGTAATGAGGAGTTGAGGGATTTCAGCATTGATTCTCATGGGTGTCTTCACAAGAAGAACCATCTTGTTGCGCCTTCTGATTCTGCACTTAGGCATGACATTCTCGATGACTATCATCGTTCTAAGTATACCATTCATCCTGGCAGTAGTAAGATGTATGCCGATATGCATCGCCTTTATTATTGGGAAGGCATGAAGCGTGATGTGGCGAGTTATGTGAGTAATTGCATGACTTGTCAACATACCAAAGCCGAACATCAACGCTCTTCTGGTCTCCTTCAGCCTCTAGAGATTCCATTGTGGAAATGAGATCAGATTTCGATGGATTTCATTGATGGCCTACCTCGTTCGAGATTGGGTCATTCTAGCATTTTGGGTTATTGTTGATCGCCTCACCAAATCAGCTCATTTCATTCCTATTAAGTCTAATAGGAGTGCTTCTCATTTGGCCAAGTTATATATCAAGGAAATCGTGAGACTTCACGGTGTTCCTAGTTCGATTGTTTGTGACCGTGACCCGCTATTCACGAGTCATTTTTGGCAGAGTCTTCAGCAAGCTTTGGGAACAAAGCTTAATTTCAGTACATCATATCATCCACAGTCTGATGGACAGACTAAACGGGTGAATCGTATTCTCGAGGATCTTCTCCGTGCTTGCATTCTAGATTTTTGTGGTAGTTGGGAGGATCACCTATCTCTTGTGGAATTCTCCTACAACAATAGTTTTCAGTCCAGTATCGGTATGGCTCCTTTCGAAGCCTTATATGGAAGACCATGTCGGTCACCTTCTTGTTGGTTGGAATCTGGTGAGAAGCTTATTCTTGGCCCAGATTCTGTTCGTGATTCTTCTGAGAAGATTGATCTTATTCCTCAGAGAATGAAAGAGGCACAGAGCCGCCAGAAATCCTACGTGGACAGTACGACTGGGGTTATTCGTGTTTCTCCTCTTAAAGGGGTTATGCGCTTCAGTACGACTGGGAAACTGGCTCCTCGCTTTATAGGACCATTTTCTATTACTGAACATATTAGCCCCATGGCTTATAGAGTTTCACTTCCAACTCATCTATCTGGCATTCAGGATGTGTTTCACGTCTCTCAGCTTCAGAAGTGTCTTCGAGAGTCGGATTCTGTTATCGATTCTCCTGATTTGCAAGAGCTTGAGATCTCACCAGACCTATCAGTTGTGCAGCAGCCTATTCGCGTACTTGCTTCGGAGGTGAAACGCCTTCGAAATAAGGACGCGCCACTCGTTAAAGTTCAATGGTCCGCTAATCCCAATGACTGCACTTGGGAAACAAGAGAGTTTATCGAGCGATCCTATCCCAGTTTTCTATCTTCGCTTAGCGATGGTGAAAATATCTCTTTATCTCAAGCTTATTTTCTTTTCTTTTTGAGTGATGAAATTAAATAGTTGAATACAAATTCTTCTCTAGGAATCTATAGCCTTGTCTTAAATATCTATTGAATACGTCGACAAATGCCATATTTTTTTTTTCTATCTCAAGTGTATCGACATATCCAATAAATACTTAATACAAAGCCATAGGTGGTTGCTCCTATCAGCCCTATTCTCTACACTAGCAGACAGTATTACCTAGTAATACTCTTTGTTAATGTAGGTCTCGGGGTGGGGCATCACAAACTCGATCGTATGGAGAAGATAACTTTTTGAACCAAATTATTATATTGAATTTCGATATTAATTTCGACGCGTTTATATTCCGTTCAACCAAACGATAACTCCAAATACAACGAAATTTGAAATCCGCTATTAATACAATATTACAGATCCAATGGAACTGGTTTCGTCGAATTCCAAGACCATATCTCGAAAGGCTATTTTTAAACGTCAATTTGAACAACCTATTTTTAAAATTGAACAGACCACTTTTAAATTCAATTTCAAAACTTTTATCATCTTCATTACTATTAACATAGATTTTTGAAGCCTTTAAATTATTTTTATCGAGCTTAGAACTCAAGATACAATAATTTGACCAATATTTAATTATGAAAATTCAAAAATTAAATTATCCAATAAGTCGCTATCTTTCAATTCTGAATTTATTTTATAAATGAAAACTAAATTTTCATATTCAAAATCAATCTATAAATTCAAATTCAATATTTAAAACCATTTAAATATTAGAAATTAAGCAACGAAAAATCCGGGTCATTACAACAAGCGAAATTTTATGGTTGTCTAGATATTGGTATATAATTTGTACAATGAAGTGTAAATCAGTTTGCATTAGACTGAAGAATATTTACAAATAAATAAATGTGCAAATTGAAGTTACCCTTTTGACTAAAATAAAATGTGAACTTCCCTTAATAAAACAAAGCCCATCCCAAACTAAAAACAAAATAAACTCCTCAAGCAATTGCATGTGTTTATTTTCTCTAACCCGATACCCTTATTTCTCAAACCCGACTTCAACCCTAATCCCTAAATTACATTCGACCTCAGGCAAATCAAAAAAAATAAAATGGAAATAAAAAAAATTAAATGATAACGACGACTTAGGGGAACGCGACCTGGCCGGTGTTGGCAGCAGGCACAACTACGATGGTGGGCGCGTCTCTGATAGTGCGACGACAATGGCAATAGTAAATTGGCTTCGCGTTTGAGGCTTGGCAACACGAATATAAGGTGCGGTGATCGATTTAGAAGTGGGCACGGGTCGGTGGATGAAGTGCGGCCTCTCGAGTTCGTCGTCCGCGGCAGTAGGAGCTTGCGTCATTGAACGACGGTAGGAGGAAATACGACACTTTATGCTGCTGACGCCCAAGCTTCGAAGTAAGTAGAGGGAGGCGACGTGCTCGTGATGGCTAGCCTGAGCAATTACTGGCAGTATGGGAGTGCAGGCACAGCAAGAGACGACAAGGAAGGAAGAGGAAGTTAAAGCACATACCTGGTTGAAGCATGAGGTGGAGTTAAGGCAGCGATGGATAAGGTGAGTTACTTTTAACTAACAAATTCTATTTCTAAATGCTAGGATTCCTTTTGCATGTTATTGGTTAATTATGTTATGATCTTTGGTTGTTAATGGTTGAATTGGATAGGAAATGCTTGTATGCATATGATTGATTGATTATATGGTGAGTTATTTTATTTAACTCACACCCTATATCTAAATCAATTATAGTTGTTTGTATGCTATAGTTTTTAATTAAATTGGAGTTTGAATTGATTGAATTATGCGTTTAAAATACAGAATTTGAATAGATGGTTGAAATTGAATTTAATGGTTAAAATATGGTTATATGTTGAGATTTAAATTGTAATTGTAAGTTTGGATTTATGGTTGATTATGGAATGACATGTATATTGAAAACCATCAAAATACATTTGATTTTGGAGTTAAATTATACGATGATGGTGCATTGTGGTATAAATCGGAGTTTGCCGGAAAGCAACTCAGATTGATAAACAATTCCATATTATGGAATTATATTTTATAGTTTCGAACATCTGAAATTTTAGAAATATATCATATACATATATATATATATATATATGCTAATTTGTGGATATAGTTTCGAATCCACATGATTTCAAAAGAACCAAAGCTTCAAACACACAAGTTTTATATACACTGATTATAAATACTTGAATAATCTCTGAATAGCATATATTTTTAAATCTATGTTAGTTTCAATGTTTTAGCCTTTAGATATACATGTATTGAGTTCCTAATAATAAGCTTTGGAAGATTAATGTTTTAGGTGTGTCGATTTTGTATTCAGCTTTGCACGTATGCGTAAATCTTATGAGCATGAAGACCTCAAATACTTATGTTAGGTTTAAGTAATGATTATACAAATAAAGGTTTTAAAGACAAAGAAAAAAATGAATTCTCAAAATATACATCTACATACATATATATACATACGTATATAAGCTCTTTAATGCACAAGCTTCAGTTTTGAACGCATGTCAAAAATTTAGAAGATAAAAGGTTTTTGCATATTTTCGGATTTTAAAAATATTGAATTTCATATGAGGTGTAGTTGAATATATATAATTTCACATGCGTACGTATGTGTTTTCATGTTAGCATAAACAATAATTTTTTTTGACACAAACCAGTTTCATCATAGGCATTACTTTTGAACATAAGTGAATTTTGGAATCATTAAGTTTCATAAAGTGCTACTTTCAGGAACATACCATTTCATGAATATGTAGCTTTAAGTATGTATTAATTTTATATTAAAAGTTTCAAGCATGCTTTGAAGTATTATGGATATAAAACTTTTACACATGACAATTTCATGAGAATTGATGGCAGACTCATATTCATCTTATTTTCCAAAAACATAAAGCTTCAACCTACGGAAGATTTCATAAGTATTAAATTTCAATACATAAGTTTTGAGTGCATGTATATGTATGGTTTTCAAATCCCATATACATATACATATATATTTAATTTCAAATATATACATAAAAATTTACAGGAATGTATGAGTTCTGTAAATGCAGACTTTGATAAGGTAAGGTAAAATATACACGTGTTGTTTCAAGCTCCAAGTACATGTGCAAAAAATAAACAACATATCCATGTTACTAATTTGTGATTGTAATTTACTTTCTTGCTTTGTCCCTATCAAAGCATTTTCATCCCAACTTTGACTTGTTCATTTTAGTTTGTACAATAGCATTGAAACATAATGTCAGTTGTTCATATCATGACATTAAAATATAGATGTGTATTTTTCAAGTTGACAATATGGGCACACATTCTTTTGGTAAGAATGAATTCATGTTTTGATTATATATCCCCTGTCCTTTATTATTTTGCTTTGAACTATTATAGTTGCATTTTATTCTCCTATCTTGATTTACATCTCTGCTAATGTAGGGACAGAACCATTAGCAATAAAATGAAAACCAGCTCTTTAATGTCGATCGAAGGGAGCTCAGATAAACAACGACCAATAATTCAATACAAATGGATTTGATAATACACATACAAAAACAAATGTTACACAATATACACATATATGTAAAAGAAAATAAACAAATTTAGAATGCTCTGAAACACCAAAGTCTTGAAAGTACGATAAAGCATTTGTTTCTTTTCTTTACAAATGAACTTACAGGCTGCTGCTGAACTAGTTTAGTAAGTTAAACAGTTAGTTTAGATTATACATAAAAACAATTTTTTAATCATGAGATAATCACTCGTTCAACAAATTCCAAATCTAAAACGCCACCAAACAAATTTCCATCGACGTGACCATCGGCAGCATTTTTTTAATTTAGCTTTGGTTGCTTATATAAAATGGAAATAACATTAGCTTAATTGTGTGCCAGGTTCCAACTTTCTCATTGATGCCAATGCAGAATCAACCAGTATGTTGCTTTCTATAAATGTTGTTTGTTGCATTTACCTATTGGCTTAATTGTAAAAGTTGGGAGAATTGCTCGGATTGTGATATTCGAGGTACTCTTCATTCTCAGTTTTGGTTATCACACAAGCTATATTAATTCAATAGTAATTGTTTCAGGAGTATGTTAGTGATTTGGAGAAAAAGGAAGAAGAGCAGATGAGATTTCAGAAGGTGCACTACTTAAATTGCTTTTGATTACCATTTTTTATAAGGGAATGAATAAAGTATAGTACCATGTTTCTATAATTATATATTACCGTTACCAAGCCTTAGATGATGGTCATGGCATAATGTATAGGAACAGCTGCTAAAATCAGAGGGAAAAAACCGTGAGGCATTTCGTAAGCTGATGGATAAACACGTTTCTTCTGGAATTCTTACAACAAAATGCCATTGGAATGATTATTATGCTCAGGTTAATTCCATATTTAATTTTACAGGATGCTACAGACTATATATTCAGTGAATTTTCATCATCTAATTTTTATGTAGGTTAAGGACTTGTCGGCTTACTTAAATTTGTCATTTAACACCTCTGGTCTAACTGCCAAAGACCTGTTCGAAGATGTTAAAGAAGATTTATTGAAACAGGTCCATTTCCATATTTCTTGAATCTACAATAGATGGAACTAGTGCCTTAATTCAGAACTCAGAAGAAATGAGAATCATATACTATACATAAATAAAAAATGAAAATTGTGAATGTGAATGTGAATGGCATATACTAGTCGAGACACCGTAAGTGACAATGATATAATATCTAACCTTTTAAACTTGTGAAGTAGTCAAGGCTAGCCTTGAGCAGGGTCCAAAGAGCAAGACCTTCCAAATCCTCTACTTCAGATAAGCTTCAATTGATAATATAAATCCCAATATATTGCATTTTGGTAATAATATGTAAATATGAAAATGTTGCTTAAGATTAATTCATACAATTAAGTTTATTTTGGTGACTTGTAGTTTATCAATTTATATTTACTACATACTATTTTAGATTAAATCAAAATAGCAATTATAAATGATAAAAGGCTCATTATTTTTATTTTGCCGAAACCCTTAAATTTTAAGGAATGGCCTTGGAAAAAGTTTCCTTGTTGGAAAATGATACACAGTTTTTGTATACATTTTCTCTTGTATGATTGTTCTTATGTAACTTCTAATATTTCATTTGCATTGTGTTGGGTGTATCTCGACCGGTGTAACGTCATCACCGAACCAAACCCCCGAGGCCATGTCTCACCAACTCAACGCCGAACCAACACTGCTGAATCAAGGACCATCTCCTCCCACCGCCGGACCAAGTCCCACCGAAGACCTACCGAACCAACTCCAAGGCAGCCTTCGCCAAACATCAACTCCTCTCCCATGCTTGCCGGACCAAACCTCTTCCATGCTTGCCGAATCAACACTACTTCCCTACTATCCAACCACCTACCACCGGACCAAAGTACTACTGGACCAAGACCTCGTCTCCAACCGTCTACTACCGAACCTAGGCATTGCCGAACCAAAGTTGCCAGGCCAGATTGCATCAGCCCAGGCCCGCCAGCAGCTATACCCATTCAAGACCCCTACCCCCAGCCTCACTCTATAAATAGAGGGGCAGGGGTACAACAATGGGGGACAAGTTTGAGAGCTCAAGCACGGAGAGAACTTTCAAACAACTTTCTTTTACTTGTATCAAAGTTTTGTACTTGTAATCTAAACAAGAGAAGAGAAATAACATATGAAGTGGACGTAGGCACATTCTGGCTGAACCACTATAAATCTGCGTGTCTTTTTACAGTTTATCCCCTGCTTTTTATATATTTGCATAAATCACCCAAATCGCTAAGAACCACATAAGATCTACTAAATCATACGACTTTGAGGTGTTTGTCCATTTTTTGTGCAAACATTTTTGGTGCTTTCATTGAGAGACTAGAAGCTCGAAGCTTCAGCTTCATCCACTTAACATTTTTCCTAACAGCATCGTTCGCCACTTGGAAAACATGCCTCCCAAACAGAGAAAAGATGTTAACAAAGGAAAAAACATCGCATCCAGCAGTCTTCCGGATCCAGCTACCACGAATCAAGTAAATCGTCCTCCTCCAGTAGCAGTAACAAATGAAGGACAGGCTAATCCGACCACTCCTACCACAGAATAGCCCGCAGCAATTACTAGGGCAGATTTGGACAGGGTTGTGGTTGAAGTAACTAACCGCTTCACATCCCAGCAGGAAGCCTTGGTGGACCATCTCATGTCACGCTTAAGGGATGCTGAAGAGTCCAAACGCAACAAAGAATCATGGGGCGAGTCCCAGTCTGGAGGATCTCAGAGACAACAAAGATCTTCCTTCTTCGAAGGAGCTAACGGCAGAAGTAGCCATGGTAGGAGCCGAGATCGAGCACAGCCCGAAGTTAGGCCTGAGGAAACGTTTGGTATCGAACCCAACGGGGGAGGTACCGGGCGAAGGTCAACTGTAGCTAAGCCTGTCATACTGCCTAACCACGGAAACGCCAGTGAACGGGGCCGAGCTAGAGTCCAGCCCGAAGTTGGACCCGAGGAAGTGCTTAGATCAGAACCCAGCAGGGGAAGATCAAGGCAAGGGCCAACTGTAGCTGACCCTAACATGCTCCCAGAAGATCAAAGGCAGCCATTAGAAAATATGAGGAATGATAGACGATACCATCCCTACAGGTCATCTGGACGGAATCAATCCCACAGAACAGAACCAAACTCATTTCTATCTGCTCCAAATTCTGATGAAAGGATGACACGCTTATTCAAAGAGTGCGTCCAACGGGAGCAAAGAGATCGAGGGATAGGCGCTAGGGTAACCAGCCCTTTTGCCCGCAATATCGAAATTGCTATCACTCCCCGAGAATGGAAGATGCCAACAATGGAACCTTACAAAGGAACCTCCGACCCCGTTGTACACTTACAGAGGTACACACAACATATGCTCATGAGTGGAGCAACAGAGGGAGTACTGTGCAAATGCTTTCCGCTCTTCTTAGCAGATCTCGCTACCTCCTGGTTCTGTCATCTACCCCAGGGATCCATCAGCTCGTGGGAAATGTTGAAAGAAAAGTTTATCAGTCAGTTCCGCATCCATGTGGAACAACCTAAGGACGCTTATTCCTTATCCAGCGTCAAACAGAAACCTGGAGAAAAACTGCAGCAATACCTAACTCGATTCAATGCCGCAGCAGCCGCGGTCCAAGATGCCGATGAGAAGCTTATCCTAATGGCCCTCTGTAGTGGTGTGCATCCGGACACTAAATTTGCTAGAAGGTTGACGAAAGAAAAACCAGCTACTTTACCCGATTTCTTCCATGAAGCCGGGAAATATATGAGGCTTGAGGATGCTGCCGTTGAGGGGCAATCATGACAGCAAAATAAGGCAACTCACAGCAACGCCCCTGCTGTGGCAAGGGACGTTCGAAGAAATGATTCCAGAGACAATGCTGGGGGAAAGAAGGGAGAAAAGCGCCTATATCGGCCTGGACCGAGATTCGACACTTACACTCCTTTGAACGAGACTGTCGAAAATATCTTCCTTGCCACCCAAGGCGAAGTTAGATACAAACGCCCACCATACAAGAAGGAATCAGATAACGCGCAGAAGTCTGGAAAGTTCTGCCGCTTCCATAAATCTCACGGGCATGATACCAATGAATGCCATCATCTCCGGGATCTGATTGAGGAACACATCAGAAGGAAGAAACTGGAACGCTATGTAAAAAGTCAGGACAGGACTCCAGCTCCTGCCAATGAAAACCCAAGGCTACCCTCACCAGAGACCGGCAGAGGAAACTGCAACGCTAGCGGCTCTAGTCAAGAGAAGATAGTGGTCCATACCATCTCAGGAGGACCGCACATCGCAGACAAGAGCTGGAAAGAGATGGAAAGATATGGAAAGTCGCTTAGAGACAGTAAAGACTGTGTCAATTCGGTTATAGAAGAACGCCACCCGAAACGGAAAGAAAGTGATGACATCACATTCGGTAAACGTGACCTGGAAGGAAGGCAGTACCCTCACATGGATCCCATGGTTATCTCTGCCCGGCTCGGTCCCGCCGAAGTTTACCGAATCTTAGTAGACACTAGAAGCTCAGTGAACATCCTGTTCAAACATGCATTCGACAAAATGAAATTATCAATGAAGGATGTATCTCCCTGCGATAAACCACTACACGGTTTCACTAGAGATGCGAAGATGCCCCTCGGGCAACTAGACCTCTTTGTTGAGATTGGAAGCCATCCCCGCTCCGTTGTACGAAAACAGACGTTTGTGCTAATAGAAAACCATTCGGCCTATAACGCCTTCCTAGGAAGGCCAGCCTTGTCTGACTTCCAAATTGTCCTAGCCCCATGGTGCCTAAAAATGAAATTTCCAACGGACAATGGAGTAGGGGAAGTAGAAGGAGACCAGGACGTTGCTCGAGACTGCTATGTAACTGAACTTCGCAACAACCACAGGAAGGATAAAGGGAAGGGTGTAGAGGTTGCCCTCTACACGAAAAGTCTAGAAGCATAGCAACTAAAGAAAGCCCCTCCTCTTCGATATACCAGCGACCCTTTCAATGAATTAGACCCTAGGGACATAGAGGAGGAGGCCACCGCCGAGCCTGCAGAGGCTATGGAGTTTGTATCTGTAGACAAGCACGACTCAAGTAGACTATTGAAAATTGGGTCCCAACTAAAAGCAGAGTTGAAGGAACAACTCATCAATTTTCTCTGCCACAACTTGGATGTATTCGCATGGTCACACGCTGACATGACCGGAATCTCCCCCGACATAGCATGCCACGTATTAAACATTGATCCTACCAAGGCTCCCGTAAAACAAAGAAAGAGAAGTATGGGGGCAGAGCGGTCAGCAGCCCTCGACGAAGAAGTAAAGAATCTGCTCGCCAATGACTTCATACGAGAATCCATCTACCCGGAATGGATCGCTAACCCAGTGCTGGTAAAGAAGGCTAATGGGAAGTGGCGAACATGCATCGACTTTTCCAACCTAAATGACGCCTGCCCAAAGGACTGCTTCCCACTTCCCCGAATCGACCAGCTTGTAGACAGCACAGCCGGGCACGAGCTCTTATCTTTTATGGACGCATACTCAGGATATAACCAAATTCCTATGCATGCTCCCGACCAAGACCACATTAGTTTCATCACCGACCAGGGTTTATACTGCTATAAGATAATGCCTTTCGGACTTAAAAATGCAGGAGCCACCTACCAGCGCCTCGTCAACAAGATGTTTGCAGGGCTAATAGGACAAACTATGGAAGTATACGTGGATGGCATGTTGGTAAAGTCAAGGAAAGCCGACGATCACGTAAGCCACCTAGGCGAGATGTTTCAAGTACTTCGCCAGTATGGAATGAAGTTGAATCCTCTAAAATGCTCCTTCGGAGTATCATCAGGAAAGTTCTTAGGGTTCATCGTCCATGCCAGAGGGATTGAAGCAAATCCCGATCAAGTCCGAGCGCTAAAAGATATCAAGATACCTTCCACTCGAAAGTAAATGCAAAGCCTGAATGGAAAAGTGGCCGCCCTAAGCCGATTCATCTCCAAAGCAACGGACAAGTGCGTCCCCTTTTTCGAAGCTCTAAAGAAAGACAAAGGAAAGTTCGAATGGACCGACGAATGCTTGACCGCTTTCCTTAACTTAATCGAACACCTACAGAAACCACCGGTACTCTCGACTCCAAGCGAAGGCGAAGAATTATACCTATACCTTGCTGTGTCGTCTCACGCCCTAAGCGCTGCCTTGGTAAGGGAAGACAACCGCACGCAGCGGCCAGTTTACTTCGTCAGCAAGAGGTTTACGGGGGCAGAAGTCAGATATCCTAAACTTGAGAAGCTAGCATACTGTTTACTAATCACATCACGGAAACTGCGTCACTACTTCCAGTCCCATTCCATCAAAGTTCTGACCGATCAACCACTGAGGCAGGTACTCCATCGTCCCGACACTTCTGGGCGACTACTTAAATGGTGCATTGAACTAAGTCAGTATGATATCACCTATCACCCTCGCACCACCATCAAGGGACAGGCCATGGCTGATTTCATTGCAGAATTCACTACCAACGAAGATAAGGAGCAATTGGAAATAGCAGAAGATATCAAGTGGAACCTCTTTGTGGATGGTGCATCAAACGAACAAGGCTCGGGGGCAGGTGTGGTAATAATCACTCCCAGGGGAAATAAGCTGCACTATGCTATAAGGTTGGAGTTCGCTGCCACCAACAACGATGCAGAATATGAAGCGGTGATAGCTGGATTAGAACTTTCCATAGAAATCGGAGCCAATTCTTTGTGTCTTCATAGCGATTCTCAACTTATTATCAATCAAATACTAGGAGAATTCCAAGCTCGAGAAGAACGACTTATAGCATATTTTAAGAAGACCAAGTTACTTCTCAGCCGATTGAACCACTACTTAGTCAAACCCATCCCTCGGGAAGAGAACCAAGAGGCCGACGAATTGGCAAAGCAAGCAAGTGTGATAGACAACGCCATCTTCGGAGCAGTAACCATCTCAAAGCTACTGACCCCAAGTTTTGAGCAAGTGAATCTGATAGCTGCAACCGAAGAAGCAACTTGGATGACTCCCATCCGAGACTACCTACAAAGCGGCACACTACCCAACGGGCGAAACGAAGTCAAGAAAATCTTGAGGAAAGCTTCCCGCTACACAATACAAGAAGACATCCTCTATCGGCGCGGATTCTCTAACCCGTTATTAAGGTGTGTCGCTGGGAGGGAAGCTAGGGAAATCTTATCCAACATTCATCAAGGAAGCTGCGGAGATCATACCAGAGGGCAAACATTAGCAAAAAAGATACTCCGATATGGATATTTCTGGCCCACCTTAAGCAAGGACGCCTTAGATTTCGTCAAAAAGTGTGACAGATGCCAGAAGTTTGCTAAGATTCCGCGGCTACCAACAACTGAGATTACTCAAATGACCAGCCCTTGGCCCTTCGCAATATGGGGAATTGACTTAATCGGCGAACTACCAATGGGCCGAGGCGGGGCCAAATACGCTATAGTAGCAGTCGACTACTTCACTAAATGGGTGGAAGCGGAACCTCTGAATAAAGTATCTTCAGCAAAAGTTATTAACTTCTTGATCAAAAATGTTCTGTGCAGGTACGGAGTCCCACTCAAAATCATATCAGACAATGGACTTCAGTTTGACAGCGAGGAATTCACCAACTGGTGCCAAGAGCACGGAATTCACAAAAGCTTCTCATCCGTAGCGTATCCCCAGGCAAACGGACAAGTCGAAGCCGTCAACAAAATTCTGAAAACTCTAATAAAAAAGAAGCTCGAAAAGTAAAAGGGCGCTTGGGTGGATGAACTTCCTACGGCACTATGGGCCTATCGCACATCTTTCAGAACATCAACGGGGCACACTCCTTTCTCTTTGGCATACGGATCGGAGGCTATGCTCCCAGTTGAAACCATTGTGCCTTCCCACCGTAGGATCCACTATAACCCAGAAGAGAACGAAGAACTCCTTCACATGTCTTTGGATCTAGTTGAGGAGAGAAGAAATGATGCAGTCCTTAAAGCAGCAGCCCACAAACAAAAAGTGGCGGCACAATACAACTCCAAAGTCAAGCATCGTACCTTACAAGAAGGGGATCTTATCCTCAAGCGAATCTTCCCTCGCCCCGGAGCGCTAGACCCAATCTGGGATGGACCATATGTAATTCATAAAGATCTCCACAACGGAGCCTATATTTTGTCAACAATGGATGGAGAGGTGTTCCAGAGGGCATGGAACATCCAACACCTCCGTTGATACTTTTCTTAACTTGTATTGCCCATATGAAGTGAATTAACAAAGAGAATCAGTGGACGTAGGCATTTTCGTGCCGAACCACTTTAAAAAACCTTGTCTCTTTTTTAACTTGTTCCTTTATATCTTGGCTGCTTGTTAACTTTATCCTTTTCTGTTGAACAAAATCCTGTGCATACAGCGTTTCAATTCAACGCACTCCACATCGCAACTTCGCCTGGATAAGACCTGACAGGTACTATGCGAATCTATGCCCTCGCCAATGAGACACTTTTGCTCTAGCACCCCTCTGCTGCGGGTTAACTCATTGATCGCGACGGCCCTTAAAGCCAACTGTAATGAGCCGATTATAAGCCACCGAGAAGGCCGACTATAGCCGAGGCAGCTCATTACGGCGTTCGGCTCGCCGGCAACCGTGAACCGACTATAAGCCCCAACATAAGGTGTGGCCAGCCAGGGGCAATTCACGGTTGACGATCGGCACCCACGCTAGCCGGCCATGGTAAATCGAATAATACCCACGATTATGGGCCATAATGGCTCGGGTAGTTACTGTGCGCGATCTCGGCTCCGATGTGCCTTAAGTACGGCTGAGGTAAAAAAGAATTAACTCCCCGCGGAGGCGTAAGATGGGTGACAAATGTCTCCAAGACCCACAGCTAGGGAAAGTGACTACAAAACCCGTTTGCCACAAACTTAAGCACATCGACGGCCTTCCGTGATTGGAAGTTTTTACTATTTCCTATATTTCCATTCTATTTTTAAAACTTTCCACTTATCCTCTATAACGATCCCTAAAGCATAGGTCACAGAATAGGAGGCATTCGCAAATGAGACCGGATGGCCGGGCACTCGACTACATTTTCATACTCAGTCACGCTAAAGCCGCCGTCTACAACTAAAGCAGGAGGGACGGTATTTTATTTTTGTGTGCCTAAAAACATAGCTATAGTTTATTCGCACATCACGTTAGTATTACAAGATATGAAATTATACTTTAAGTAGGAACTTAGCATCAAATACCACTGAATCACAAGTACACGCATAGCTATATTTCTTATTCAGCACGTTAAGACTACAAAAAACATCCATATATAACGAAATTATCATAAGTTAAGAGTTACATGCCGAAAATCAAATCTCTTATTACAAGTAGCACCATTATAACTTGAAAGCCATGTTACTGTTTCAAAACAAACATGTGTAACAGTATCGAGTCAACCAAAAGAAACATCCAGGTCGAATCAGGGAGCTGGCTGCGTTGGATCTTTACCCTTGTCTTGTTGGAGTTGACCGCTTGATCAGGCAAGAAGAGAAATCATTAGTGATAAGCAACAGAGTTAACGAAAGAAGAAACTAATGAAGAAGAGGTTACCAGCAACTTCCCCTTGATCGTCTTGGTCGTCATCCCCTACTTCCACACCTGCCTCTTCAACCGCAAACAACCGCATCCCCTCCTTCACCGCTATCTTCTCCTCCTTGGTGAACTGATCGGTAACCGCATCCATCCTAAAGGCCACTCCACCCTCCTTATCCGCCTCAGCCTTGGCCTCCTCTAAAGCCCTGAGGTAAATCCTAGCCATAACCCGGGGGTAGTCGTCCATCCAAGATAAGTTGCCATGTTTCCAAATGCAAAAGTACATATCCTGCAGCATATCATCCATCATCCCCTCATTTTCCTCAAACTCCCTCATACGAGCCTCAGAAACCGATAGCCTTGCAATGGCAGCATCCCTTTCCATTCGGTATCGCGAGCAGTCAGCCTGAATGGACCTCCTCATCGCCTCCATCTCCTCCTTTAGCCTGACCTAAGCAAGCTCTGCGGCTTCAAGCTTCCCCGACAGCTCCTCTACCTGCTCAAGATCCACCCTCCGAACCTCGTCCACTGTCGAGATGGCCATATTTATCTGCTCCTTGCAGGCAGCCTCCATCTTCCGCAATTCCGCCTTACTAGCCTCCTCCATAGTCTTCCTCAACCGCCTGGAGGCAGCCTCATGCTGAGAAATCTGAATGGCCTGATCAGCAAGCTGTTTGGCCTGGTCCGAAACCATCAATCATAGTCGGATGTTGGCACTCCCAATCTCCTCTCCAGCCTTAACCAGCCGGGCATGATGCCCCATCAGCTTCCTAGTCTCCTCCGCCACCCGACCAATATTAGCCTTGGCCTCGTCTCCTATGGTAACTATTCGAGTGGTAAGTAAATCGAGATCTAAGGACTTAGCCTCATCAAGCACCCGTACCATGGGATTACGGGGAAGAAGGTGCTCACCGGTAACCTCGTCGAAGGTAATATCATGGGAACTTGGATCTAGATCAGGATGACCCGCAAATGGATTACGAGCCAAACCAGGACGATCAATCTGAGTAACGGTAGGATTTTCAGACGGGTGCAGAGAGAGTGCGAACTCAGTATCCTCCTCCGTGATATCGTGAAGAGGCTGAATTGGGGGCTGAGGACCAAGTGAAGGTTCGGATAAGGGATGACTCCTCTTTCTCTTTTGAATACCCTCTTCAATAACCCCGAGAAGAGGACGATAGCCGACTACATCCCCGGAATGGTGGGTCGAAGGCTTCGGCTTGGCGGAAGCTTTGGAGAGCTTGTATTGTTCAAGCCTATGCCGAAGCTCTGAGGCCTTGGCCGTTTTACCTGCTCCTGATATGAAGAACAAGTGTCACAAGCTTACATTGATCCATGATTCAAGAAACGCGTTAAATTATAAGTTAAAAAAAAGGGAAACACATCTGTTATACAAACCCTGGGGAGGAGTAGGATACTGCAATAAGTCCTGGATTTCGTTCCAGGACGGGAGCAGATCATAAAATATTCCTAAATCCTTATCATGAATGGAGCCTGCAGAAGTCAAAAGTTCACCTTGAGTCGTCGGAGCCACCTTGGCTAGAATAGTCTGGGAAGACACGCTTGCACCGGTCTCGGCCTTGTCAACTTTCCCGGATTTCTCTACCGAAGCCGATTCTCCGTCCAGCCCCTCGAAAGCTTGGCGGAATGCATCATCCATCCACTCCTAAATCTCGCCTGCTTGCCCAGGAAGCAAGGCCCCAATGCCATCGCCACCATCACCACCTTCCCGGTCATCTCCACCCTCACCTCTCTCCTCCTCCACATCTTCCTCCCCCTGAGTAATTGGACAAGTGCTGGGGGAAGGACCATCCGACTTCTTAAGTTTCTTACCTCCGACAACGGAAGGTTTCGTGAAATGTTTCCTCTTACCACTCTCTACTGTGACACCTCCCTTAGCTTGAGCAGCCGCCCTCTCCTCCACCGTCTCCCTCTGCTTGACTACTGACTGCTGTGGAAGGATCAAATTATACTCCAGAAGGGTCGCATTTCTGATCAGGTAAGCAGCTGATCTATCTCTCCCGGGGATAGCTTCTATCTCGGTCGCCATCTGAACCAGGCGATCAGTCTCCACAACCGCAAAGCCACCTGTCGCTAGCAAAAAATGAAAACGTATGAGAAGATGCATCGCAACCCGAATAGAAGTTATAAATAAAGCATCGACTTACATCCAGAAGTGAAACGCCGAATAGAAACAGAGTCGTCCCTGACGAAGAACCACTCCTTCTTGAACATGCTGTACTTAGAATACAGATCCAAGACTGGCTTGAAGGTTACAGCTGACTCCAAGCTGATGTATGGGGACCCCTTCTTATAGCCCCTCAGATTATATAAGTACCGGATCTCCCGGTTGGAAGGAGCACGCCCATACTTCCTCTGAAAGATGACGAAGAGGCTCACCAGTATAGTATAGGAATTGGGTTGAAGCTGGAATGGGGCCACCTTTAGATATGTAAGAAAGCTGACTACCCAAGCATTAAGAAACGGGATGGCACCGCACATGCAGTGGTATCTGCTGTAGGCAAAGTACCCTTCAGGAGGGTCATATGGCATAACTTCTCTCCCTGGCAACAGCATGTGCGCTCTATCGATTCCGAAAGAACGGGAGATGACATCAAGCTGCTCCTCCTTGAGGGAGCTGGGAAAGCAATCGGGCGGGGAGTTCAGAAGCTCCTGAGGGTCGTACCCGTCCACCAGTGATCTCGGGGCAGTTCCATGACGTTCCGGTCCTGGCTGAGCAAGGGGCACTGCGGAAGATTCTCCTTTGCCCTAGGACTTCTTTTTATCCGATCGAGTTTCTGCTTTGAGAGACATTATCTGCAACATCGGAAAAACATGTTGTTAAAACAGAGGATATAAACAAGCAAGTACATGTAGTCCGGAATTTCGCTCGTGATATAAAAAATGAAAAAATCAAGTGTATAAAGTTCATTCGGCACCCAGAATACAAGTTCATTCGGCACCTAGAGTACAAGTTCATTCGGCACCCAGAGTACAAGAATATGATTTCATTCGGCACTCGGAGTCTCCATGTCCATTCGGTGAAAACTCATTCGGCAAAAAGGGAGAGGACCAATACCTGATTCGGTGAAAAGGAACACTTTGGTTCGGCAAAGCACTTTGGTTCGGTTGAACACGTTGGCGACACTCCTGATTCGGCAAGAAGTCAATGCTCGGCTGTCTTGTTTGGTAAGAAGTATCGAAAGCCCTAGCCTCCTACTTATAGCCGAAGGCGAACAACCGGACTGATTGGTTCGGCATACAGGACCGGATAAGGATGACCAACCTCAAACAAAGCACGCCATGTGCATGCCCATACTCCGCTTTGGGGGGCAAGTGTTGGGTGTATCTCGACCGGTGTAACGTCATCACCGAACCAAACCCCCGAGACCATGTCTCACCAACTCAACGTCGAACCAACACTGCCGAATCAAGGACCATCTCCTCCCACCGCCGGACCAAGTCCCACCGAAGACCTACCGAACCAACTCCAAGGCAGCCTTCGCCAAACATCAACTCCTCTCCCATGCTTGCCGGACCAAACCTCTTCCATGCTTGCCGAATCAACACTACTTCCCTACTATCCAACCACCTACCACCGGACCAAAGTACTACCGGACCAAACCTCTTCCATGCTTGCCGAATCAACACTACTTCCCTACTATCCAACCACCTACCACCGGACCAAAGTACTACTGGGCCAAGACCTCGTCTCCAACCATCTACTACCGAACCAAGGCATTGCCGAACCAAAGTTGCCAGGCCAGATTGCATCAGCCCAGGCCCGCCAGCAGCTATACCCATTCAAGACCCCTACCCCCAGCCTCACTCTATAAATAGAGGGGCAGGGGTACAACAATGGGGGACAAGTTTGAGAGCTCAAGCACGGAGAGAACTTTCAAACAACTTTCTTTTACTTGTATCAAAGCTTTGTACTTGTAATCTAAACAAAAGAAGAGAAATAACATATGAAGTGGACGTAGGCACATTCTGGCTAAACCACTATAAATCTACGTGTCTTTTTACAGTTTAGCCCCTGCTTTTTATATATTTGCATAAATCACCCAAATCGCTAAGAACCACATAAGATCTACTAAATCATACGACTTTGAGGTGTTTGTCCATTTTTTGTGCAAACACATTGCAATCTTATTTTTTTTGTAGTATAAGGAAGATAAGACATACGTAAAAGATGAATTGGAGTTTGGAAACGTATACATCCTCCACGAATATGTGTCTATTGTACATTACTTGATTAATTCTTGTTATTATGATTATCATTGATTATTACATTACAGGTTACACCGACGACATCCTCCACATTTGAAAGTTTTAAGGATTTTGCATCAAAGAAAGATAATCTTAAAGTAATTTCTAAAACAAATTTAAAGGTAAATTATCAGTTGCAACTAGTGTGGTGCTGGCAAAATTTACTTGATATGTTTTAGTTATATTTATTTAGTTCCAAATATGGAATTAGTTTATATGTAGCATGCCTTGTTATTCATTATTCTATAAGTGTTAACCAAAAGAGAGATTTCTTCCTGGGGAGTAATAAATAAATCACGTTTGGTTATGGATTATACTGTTAACTATGATAACATGTTGACCTTGTGCAGCTTATTTTTGAGGAGTTACTTGAGAAGCTTCGAAGCAAGGAGAAAAAAAGTATACAAATGAAGGTAATTTATTGAAAGGCCTCCTTTGATAGGGTATGCCTGATGCAATATTCAAATCTTATGAAATGGTTAAATATCCACTACTGTTTATAACTTATATGTCATGTTTATTGGTAGCATATGATGATACGCTACATGGCAATTTGAATTGCATGTCTGTGTAACATATCTCTAATTTTGTTTATTTTTGTAACACCATGCATATCTCTAACTTTTTTTAATATATATATGTGTATATATATATATGTATATATATATGTATATATATATGTATATATACATACACACACACATATAATTCCCATATAGATAAAGGATATGTACGTACGCATGCGTGCATACTCTAAATTCCACAATTAGTTTTCTTGATCTACATATAGCAGATTCTACTAAAAATATATTCAGACGTGATGTTTATATCATTAAGATCAACATCATATATTTTAAGGTTATTGCTAGATTTTTTATGTTTTTGTTTAAACCTAACATGAACATTTTGTTTGTATATTTAGTAGCATTACTTTGCTCATTGACTATAACTTATAAGGACATGTTACCATTCAATTATTGCACATATAAGCTGGTTTTTTACCTGTCCATATTGACGAAAGAAGAAAGAGAGCAAGATTATATGGATAAAATCAAGAAGAAAAACAAAAGGAAAAGAGAAAGAGAGCGTGAAAAGAGAATGCGACAATCAAAGAAAGATGAGTTCGTTGACAAAATCTTTATGCTTATGTGTTAATGCTTTATGTATTTGGCTGTTATGAAACTAGTTGTCATGTGTATGTTAGAACTATGTCAATGTAAACTTATCTAACTTTTTGGAATATGTTGGAATTTTATGATTCTAGCTTTTAGTCTTTTCGTATGTGATTTTGGTTTTTTTATGATAATATTTATTACTCGTTAAATTATTCATTGTTGGTGTGGATGTACTACACGGATGCTACTGTAATTTTTTTTTAAATTTGCATTTATTTTGCAACGGTCAGAAATCATTGCAATATCATGTATTACAATGGGCTATGCCGGTTGTATTATAGTCTATTACAACGGGCTATGCCACTTGTATTATAGGCTATTACAATGGTCAGAACCCATTGCAAGTTTCAATGTTTTACAACAAGCTTTAATTGTTATCATAGTCTATTGCAAGGGCCGATGACCGTTGTAAAAAGGAGTATTACAACGGCCTTTTACAACGTTTATTGTCCGTTGTAAAATACGGTCGACCTATTACAACGAGGCCTAATACAACGAGCGCATGCCCGTTGCGAAATCCATATTACAACGGGCATTGCCCATTGTAAAATGGTTATTTTGTTGTAGTGGAGTTTGAGGAAGGCTGGTCGATTAGAGTCGCGAGCATTTCTGGGCGTTGGTGGCGAGTGCGATTTGGGAAGCAGAGGTGTGGCGTCGGCTGGAACCATGTCGAGGAGGGCAAAGTCTGTGTTGGGTGTTTCAGTGTCGTGTGAGAGTTGTTGAGGAGGGGAGTAAGGCGGTAGTGCTTGAGCCTACAATGAGCAGAAGCTTTTCCTGAGTGGTGAGAAATTAATTTTCTTAATTTTGGTAATTAATTATGTGATTAAATATTTAATTTATTCAAATTTGCTAACTTATAAATACAATACGCAAATCATATGTGGTCCAAAATTATGGAATAAATCACGATGGATTCGTAGTTGCAAATTCTACGCGATGGAATTACAAATTGGAATGGATTGCAAAATAAATCAAGGTGAGAAATTCTCACTCATTAGGGTTTCCAAATTAATTTTTCAATAGTTAAAATTAATTATTGGATGCTTGGTTGAATTTATAAATTATTATCAGTTTGGATGTTATATATATATATATAGTAGTATATATATTAGTAGTTGGATATATTTCCCGACTATTGGAGCAGATGAGACCCTATGCACCCCGCATAATAGCGGATGACCTTATATTACCGCGATATCCCGCCTCGAAGCCGGATTGGTATTTTTATGTTGTATTAACATTTGTGGATGTAGGGAAACATGTTGGAGGGATCCAAGTGGATTCCTCAAAAATGTTGAATTTAATTTCATATATAGTAATATATGATATGTTTGAATAATCTGTGATAGATTATAGTGTGATTTGAATTTATTGGATGCTATGGTAGCATTGGTCTAGATTTTGGTATTCTAAAATAGCATAAATATATATTTGAATTTGAAAAGAAATTAAAAAGAGATTTTGAAAGTAAAATACTTATATAGAGTTTTGTATTAATTGATCTGGATAAAATAAATAGTTGACTTTAAATTTGTACTTAACTATTTTGGAATATTGTAAATAGAGATTTTGGAATAATGTATATAAAGGATTTTAAATAATAAAACTTAAGTGATATTTGTTTTAAGTGTAAAAGGATTTTAAAAATCGAGATTTTAAATAGTTTGGTAGAATAAAAAGGAAATTGGAAATAAATATAAAATTGGTTATACTAGATCCTAAATAAGATTTTAAATTACGAAATGGAAGTAGAATTGAGATTTGGTTGGTTTTTGGAATATAGTTTTGGTTATTTAAGAAATTGATTTATAAATGGAATTTAATTTGGAAATAAATTTATAGTGGATTTAAGTGATGTGAAACCATTGTAGAACTGGAAATGAGACTATGGGATTTATAAACAATGTTTATAAATAAAGTGAAATGATTATCATTTGATAAATTAAAGATATAAATTCACGGTAAGAATTTATGATGAGATGGGTAAATCGGTTTAAAAGGAAAGGATAGATTTTTCTTTTCGAATTATGAAAAAGGATTTATGAAATTGGGGACGTAAATCGATTTGTGATAAATCTAGAGAGATTTATAAATATTAGATTGGTTATATTGGAATTGGAAAAAAAATTGTTGTCGAAAAGTTGAGTGTGTTTTAAAAAGAGGATTTTTAGTTATTAAACTAGGTAATTTAAAATTTTTTTGCATAAAAATATTTCAGAAAGTTAGTTATTTAAATATTTTTAAATTTTTAAAATGAATTATAAGTTTTATAAACAAGTCTTGTAAATCGATTAGAATTTTATTAATAAATCAGAATTAATTATTGTTTCAAAGTTATGTAATTATTTAAATTGTTTAAAAGTATATTTAATTATTAAATAAGTTTTCGGAAAAGTAATGGTATACTTTCATGGAGAAATCGGAGGCAGAGATTGCCTGTAGTTAAGTTTGGATTTCTTTAGGATAGATACATAATCATTGAGCTGTGACTCCATGGTTGATACTTCATGGTGCTTTCCATATTTATTTTCAAAGGTTTTTCAAATATTTTTGAAGGGAATTGGTTGCGAATATATTTATTTCCGTGAGGTAAGTATATACTTTTAAATAAAGAGATTTAATTAAGGAACCCCGGAAAATTATAGAATTCGTTATAAACGAGTTAAGGAATTTACAATATAAACTGTGAAGGTTTTTGAGAAAAGAGATATAAATGGAACTTTCCTAAGTATGTGAAGTAAGGGGTTTAGAAAAATATATTTTTTTCTAAGTGAGATGGTTAGAAATATTCTGATATGGATATAAGTATTTGAGTTGTCTCAAATATTGAAAATTTGGAAGGGATTCGAATATATATCTTATAAAGATATTTTGAAAATACATTTTGGAAAATTATAATATAGGCCTAGTGACTGCTTATGGATGTTATATTGATAGTTAAATAACCAATTATCAAGTATTGGCCAATTTCATTTATCGTTTCCAAGAGATCAGGATCAGATTTAATTATCCGAAAACCACTTCGATCCGATTTGAGCATTGCGAATGGATATCGTGAAGATGGTGAAGATGTTGATTCGGTTTTGTTCAGACCCAGAACAGACTTGTATGGATGAATGGTATTAGTACATTGTCATTGAAGGACAATGAGCATTCTAAGTGAAAATTCCTTAGAAAGGTAATCGTAGCCTCAAGCCTCATCAACCGGAATGATTGAAAATTAGGGGAGATGCAGCAAAGCTAAGTGGGTCATACCCAATTAGGGTATGTTATCACCTTTCTAGATACCCTCGGATATATTATAAATTATGGATACGATGGTGCATGGAAAAGAGCTCTCGATAAGTGTGGGAACACCCGGGGTGATAACATATTCGGTTCTATCCAGGTTAGGGGTAGGGCCAGTCTTGTGTTGTAGGGGATCCCGACGAGGTCCATGGTACATATTTCTAGACGAGTACCGTGATAGGTGGTACCCTAGTGCCTAGTCATTGTATGGAATCCATTCTCCAATAAGCGTCGTACGATTTTGATAGTGCCCAACTATGTTGAAACGTGAGATGCAAGCATTTCAGCTATTTTCTATTTTACTTTCTATAGACACTATAATAATATCAGATGGTTTTGATATCAAATGTTTTGGTAATCGTAAGGGAAAAACCCGTCGTGTTTATGTGTGACGTGGTCTTACGAGATGTCATTATTTTTCAAAGGATTTTGAAAATAGTAATAAATTCAAATTGAGTGTGTTTTCTCACGCTTGTTATCCTGACTGACTCGGGTGTTATTCTATTATAATGCTCGGGTCAAACTGAGTATTACAGATTCTGGTAAGGATGCTATGGAGCTCAGGAGACGAACTGGATGATGAAGACATATTACACGTACTTGATTATATTCCGCTGTGTATTGTAGGTTGTATATTCAGCACTAGTGAGGACAAGTTATTATAACTGTCTAGTATTGAGTTGTCGATTTGTTGTACTCAGATGATGATATGTATAAATAACAGTCATAGTTCTTTTTGTATAAAGACATGCTATTATCTATTATATATTGTTCCGCTACGATTATGAGATTTTGTGTTATTGTATCTCTTCTCTTCTACCTCTTCTTTTTCTTACCCCTAACTATCGGGTTTTCCGGCATTCGATTGCTCGACATGTAATACAGTGGACGTATTAGTGTCAATTTTCGAAGGTCGAAAATCCCGTTCATTACATTCACGATTTAATAATATCGATAAATCTAGTGTCATTTTCTTCAGCAATAGGGTATATAAGGAATTCAATGCTTTGTTTTTAGCTCAAATTGACATGGTAAGTAATCTAATAGTTTTATTATTACTTAATTTTGTACATCCAAATGCTTATTGGTAAATGTACAAGGATACAACCAAATCATCTGTATGCATCAATAAGACAAATCATTTTCATGTTCCATGTTACTGTTATAACTCTTCTGCTTTTATAACAATTCATTTAATGTTCTATTAAATTGTATGTTATTTTGGCCATGTTCTAGTCGAACCCCTTTGCATTTGCATTTCATACTCTATTTAATATTTAAAGATTTTTTGATTGAAATACTCTCTTTATATGTTGAATATCAAAATCCACAAATTTTGCATTAATCAAAATTATGTTAATAACAACATTTGCCAATGAAAATTGAACGACAAATTTTCTTTTCTATTCTGGTTAAAAAAATCATTTAGTTATAGTTTCAGATTTTACACAATTATCCGGAATAGATACAAAACTGATAATCATTTATCAAAAGTTCGTAATTCAAGGTTTGTATGTCATTTTTATAATTGTTTTACCTTTAAGAGGTTTATGCAGTATCTGTTGTCAGTTTATTCACTAATTCAAGATGACTGCCAGACTATAATATTTATTCATTCTACTTCTATTTTTGATTTTGATTTGATAGGTTGACCTGTTTGAAAGTATGCTTCCTGAAATTGAAGATGATTTTATAAAGACTATTGATGATTTTGTTGAATCTGTTAGTTTCATCCCTCAGTTTAATGAATATTATAATTTCATTCATGCTTTTTTGGCTTAATATGCCTCCATGCGGTTCGAGATTTGCATGAGGTTTATAGGAAACAAGAACATATTGTTCAATAATAACAGCCTATGAAGGTGACACACACTATGATGTATTATTCAATATATCAGTCTCTTAACTTACCATTAATTGAATTCTTTGAATGCCTAGTTAACATGTAAAGAGACTTATTATTTAAATAAATTACTCTTAAATTAGTTAATTCTGGTTGTTTTGCACTCTCAATTTGTTAACTTATTGCCTAGTTGCATTAATATAAATGTTGCACTAACAAGGTTAACTAGGTTTATAAAATTTAACTAAGTTAACAATGTTTTATAAAAATTAACTAATTTTTATAAAAGTTAACCAAGTTAACTAAGTTTTATAAAAATTAAATAAGTTTTATAAAATTAACCGAGTTTATGAAAAAATAATTACGTTTTTAAAAAATTAACTAAGTATATAAAAATAATTAAGTTTATAAAATAATTAATTATGTTAAAAATAACTAAGTTAACCAAGTACTATAAAAACTAAATAAGTTCATGAAAACTAACTATGTTTTATAAACATTCAATGAATTAACTAAGTTTCTAAAAATTAACCAAGTTTTACATATGTTTAACTAAGTTTCTAAAATTTACCCAAGTTTTATAAAATTAATTAAGTTTTATAAAATTTAAGCATGTTTATAAAAATCATTAGTAGTAGCTATTCAACCTTTAGATCTCTCTCCAAATTTTAGCTTAATAGGCTAACTTTATTCAACATATATTATGCCATCAAAGAAAATAATGAAAGCTATCATTCCTATACAAATTTCCAAGTATTTTATTACCAGCTGTTATCCCACCTTTTAGCAAAGCCGAGACATCAAGAAATTGACTGAAAATCGATGATTACTCATCCCAGATATCGATTTTACATCACAGGTTCACTATGGATGTCGATGAATTTTGTCCGAGTCCGGAATGAGCTACAATCGACAAGACATGACAAGCAAAGCTTTGAAAGCCAACGTTTCAAATTTCAAGTCAATCGGAGTTCGTATGATCGAGATATGATCGACACAAGTTAAGGAAAACATGTCGTTCGTATCGATCTCAACGCCTTGTTCGAATCCATCCAGAGATGTCATGTTCGTGTCCATATGTTCGAATCCATCCAGAGATGTCATGTTCGTATCCATATGTTCGAATTCATGCAGAGAGTCATCGCACCGATTCTCCAGAATTGCACTGTTCGTATTGATTAAGTGAAGGCTTTATTTGCACCCATCAGGTGACCACTGTACGTATCCATCAAGCCTCGATAGTTCGTATCCATCATGCGACCACTGTTGTATCCATCACATCATCATTCGTTCGTATCGATCGGGTTGGGACGACTTCGGTCGATACGAACAATACCCCACAATTGATGCGAACAGAGTCGCGACGATCGATACGAACAGGCAATACAACATGATCAATACGAACAGAACAAAAATACTAACATCGATACGAACAATGCTTCGGTATTCGATGCGAATAAGACTTGGTCGTTTGGCATGTAAAGTGGATCGACCTAGGACTTTAGCGCCACATCATCTAGTGACATGCATGGTCATCGATACGAATTAATCGATTCGAACAGATCGATGCGAACGCTTCAGCCTTCATAAAAACGCAATCTTGCATCGATCATATCTCACAATCCACATGTCCAAATGCTATGAAATTTTCACAGGAGCTTACGTACAACCTAAGGAAGGTCCACGCCAAGTTTCGACTCGATTGGATCAAATTTTGATCGATACGAAATTCGTTCGTATCGATCATGGATCGAGCCAGAACTTTGTAGGATCGATCGCGTGGGCCCACTCACGTGCCAGAAGAAGTCTCTCGAGATCTGAGCGAAATATCAGCCTCATACGCCTATAAATAGCACCCTAGAGCCTACAGAAAAGGGACTTTTGGATCTAGTGACGTCCAGACTCTTCCAAAATCACGATTGCACTCAAACTCCATTGTTGTACTCGAATACTACTGCTGTAATTCATTGTAATCAGCAAGCACATCAATGAAAAGATTATCCTTCGAAGTGGACGTAGGCCGGAGATAGCCGAACCATAATAAATCTTGTGTTTTCTGTTTGTTATTTTTCAATTTTTGTTCTCTACTTTGTCTGGATCTGAGATTTGTGTTACAATATTGCTGATTTGTGTTCATACACTGGTGCTTTCACGACATTCGGGGTTTGTGACCAATTTTGGCGCAAACACTTTGGTGCTTTCACTGAGAAGAACTAGCACCCGCTATACCAGATTTGAAAGCTTGAAGAATTCAGATTTGAAAGACGATGATGCGACAATCTACAAGAAGGCAAAGAGGAGAAAGGAGCCACCAATGGGGAAGTCAAGAGGCATCCTCTGGAGCTGGAGAAGGTCAAGCTTCGATCTACATCACCAGGGATGAGATGGAAGCTATGGCGGATTCTATACATGAAAGATTATTGAAGAGTCAACAGGATATGATGCAAAGCTTCTTTGAGCAGATGAAAGCGGCTGGAGCAGAGAACCTTGGACCGACTGCAGCGGCTGCGAATACAAGACAAAGAGCTAGGTTTGCTGAAACCAACGGAGGTCAGATTCAAGACCAGAATGCAGAGCCTGAAGACAATCAACAAGGACTTGGGGGCAGACCCTCTGGATCTGACACTGGAAGACCCACAGATGGAGCTCAACAGGCTAGAGCCAACGCTAATGCTAATGAGCCACATGAAGAATATTACCTAGAATACCCTTCGAGACATGGGGGCCAGGATAGAGGCATGCTGAGGGGACAACCCCTGGATGGAGATGAAAGAATGGCTGGATTCGTGCGACGAATTATGAGGGGAGGATTGTCAAGCGGAGGCCTAGAGGAAGTGAGTCGGAGTCCGTTTTGTAACAGCCCGATATTTTAAAGCGAAATTTTAAATAAAAAAAAAAGAAAGAGAAAAAACATTTCGAAATATTAATTTAAATATAAAGTGTAGTAATTTGTATAAAACGAAAAAATTTTTAAAGCGTTACATTTCGTTACGTTTTGTCCGTTCTTAACTTTACATTAGAATCAAATTTTATTAATGATAATAATAACTATTTTAAATTTGGTTTAAAAAGATACGTTATATTTTAAGAAACCGTTAGCATTTTAAAATTTATTAAATAAAAGAAACAAGTAACGGTTGTACGTTACTTTGGGCGTTACACTGTACGTGCATTGTTCCATTGTCCATTTATTTCTGCTGTATATTTCAGTTTGAAATTGTCAAATCTCGCATTGGATTGCACGTGAGAAATAGTCCACTTACCCCTTTATCTCCCTTACGTTTCGTTCAACATTTATTTTGCCTAAATTCCTCTAACTGATCAAAACCTTTCGTTGCCTTCTTTTCTACAAAAGATATTGGCAGCTGTTTATTTTTGTTTCGTTCACAAAGCTCCATTCACAAAAAGTTCTCTGCATCTTTGTTTGAAATCTCGTGAGCTTTGATAAGGTAATGGACACGTGCCTCATCTTTCTTCCACTTTTGGTTACTTTATCATTTTGTGTACTGTTTTTCCCAAACTTTGTTTCCCTGTTTGCTGTTCGAAAATCCATCCAAGGCAAAACAAAGTTTTCCCTCCACGTCTTCGCCACCATGCCTCCAACTTCACCATCACGGCAACTCCAGCCTGCCAATCCCCACGTCCCCATGACCGCCACGCGTTCCACCACGGAAACCACCAGCCTACCTCCACCCTGTCACCTTTCCGACCTGCTACCGCGAACCCATGCCACTTGAACAACCGATAACCCCTTCACCAAACACCACCACAGCCAAGCCGAGCCCAGACCCTCCTCCACGAACACACAGCTGCCACCCAGATCACCTTTTCCCCATACCAGACCTCCACCCCAACGCCGTGACACCACCACCACGAATGCTTTGCCCATGACAGTTCGCCACCAACCTACCTCGGATCCAGACCCAAACCCAGTTGTCACTGCCATGAGTCCAACCAGCACCCACCACGTCAACTACCACCGAACCTCGCCTCCTACCCCAGCCTGCCACCACACCCACGTCCCATGACAGCCATGTCTCCACCATACGAGACCCAACCCAGCCGAGCCCCTGCCATTCGCCACCTTCCAGCTCCTCCACCAGGCCGTGACCTGCCCAACCCCACCGAGAACCCCCTGGACTCCCTGCCGAGCCACACCATGAGACCACCCATTCAACACTTGCCTCGTTTTGTTTTGAGTGGTATTGGTTTAGCCGAGAAATTTTTTTATAGTTTACTGACTTGTATTTGATGAAGTGAAAAAATTTTATTTTGTTAGTCACCTGGTATTGGGTAGCATGTTTCCAGAGCTTTTGTTTTGAAGCTTTAAGTATGCTAACTTTTGTTTTGAAAACGAATATGTTCTTTAGCTTTAGTTTTAGTTGGTAACCGAGCCTATTTTTCTACTAGTATTTGTTTAAAAATTAAAAGTACTAGTGTATGTTGTCACCTCTGTTTTTTGTTTGTTTTGAATCTTAGTTATACCTTACCTTTGACCTTTGTAAAAAGAGAAAAATTTTGTTTTGTCACTTTGCGATTTTAAAAGTTATAATCGGTATTTCAAAAGTGGTCGTGCTAGTGTTTTCAATTTTCAACCTGTTACTTTTTCGTTGTTTGCTTCATTGAAAATTCGTTATTCGTGCGATCTTAGATTTGGTTATTTATTGTGCTTTTGGTTTGAATCTAGTTGGCGCATCCACTAACGACTGATCGGACTATCCGCGTGCTTTCGATTGACTTCGTACTTCTTTCTTTTCCGAATCTCCAGCTCCGTAGAGGTGAGTAAATCTCACACGAATATTCATACTTATATGATTGTGAAACGACCGCAACTGAATGTGTAGAAATAAATAAATAAATAAATAAATGATGTTATAACTACTTGTGATTTATTTATAGTTAATGTTAATTGTTAAAACTGCATATCGTATCATCTGTTATATGCTGTTCTTATTTTACTGTTATTCTATTCTGTTAAATCACACTGCAAGTTCCCTGTAGAATAGAATCACTATGGGTTGAAATGATACATACCCGAACGGACTTTAGAATAAGGGAAGGTCGTTATGGGCTGAAATGATAGGCCTGAGCGATTTTCAATTAAATTTTATTTACTTGGGATTGCGGGTTTGAAATGATAAAACCCGGATTTTTCTTTGTAAATTACGGATTGAAATGATATAGTATCTGTATCACTTGAATTAGGCTAGAAAATATTATACAGACCCGTGGTTATTTTTCTGTATTTTCTGAATATTTTTAAATAGTTAAAAATTGTAATAATATTAAATTGATTTAAACCGAATTTTTAAGTGATTTATTTAAAAATAGAAATGATTTTTCTATGTGATAAATATAAATAAATGGAGGAATATTGATTTTTAAACGAAACTTAAATTTGAAATTTTGATAAAAAGAAAGATGGAAACTTAAGTTAATTTAATTAAAATGAAATTTAGTTTCAAATTGGTGGAAAAATGAAGTTTAAGTTTAAATGTTGAAATGAATGTAATAAGCAAATTGGTAAGTTTTGGTTTTAACTTGTAAAATTTCTCTTGAAATAAAATTAGTTAAAGGATTGAAATGAACATTTTTAATGTATGATTTTATAAGTTTTAACTAGGTAGAATCTGTAGCACTTGTTAAGTGTTGTGGATTGTATAAGTGAACCAAAAGACTAAAATGAACTAAGGCTATGATAGTACTTGGTAAGTGCTGTTGTAGCAGAAACTAAAATTGAACCTGAACTAATAAAGGCTACTGTAGCACTTGTTAAGGACTACAGTAGGCTGAAATATGATTTTTGTTTAAAACTGAATTGTTATAGCAGTTTATAAATGTTGGTTTGTTGAATAAAATTGTTTTCAAATATAACTTACCGTCGCAGTTTCTTAAATGCCGTGAAAGTTGGAAATTTTAACATTATTGTTTTTAAGTGAATAAGTGAACTCCGAAAGGTTAGATTTTAGAAATTTAATATTTGACTTTTAAAAGAATAATGTTTTTGTTTTTAAATGATTTAATTCGAAGTATATTTGATAAATTGTTTTAAATCTATAACCACGGGTTATAATAACGATTGGTTGGCAAAGAGACCGGGATCGGATATGGACATACTCTCTGTCGATACCAAAAACCACTTTGACAACCGTGTACGCGGTGGAGATTCCAGAATGAAGTAGGATGGTGGTGACGTTCTTAAGGTATTACGTAGACCCAACTCCCGTGAGTTGGCATAAGGTGGCTAAAACAGGAGCGATCTCGGACCAGTGAGGTAGCACCTCTTCTCGGACACATTTCTTCGACATCATACTCTTACTTGTGATTTGACTAGATGGCCATCCTCCGATTGGGAATGTTGTTCGAGGTGGAACGGTAGTGGCTGCTATGCGTATCCATCAGTCCGTGTGCGTAATTGGTATATCTACCTTGGCATTGCCCAGTTGTGCCGTGTCACCTACCATACCGAGCTTTACTACGATTATGATTTTAAGATCCGACTGCGTTAAGGTTCTCCATCCCCTTAACGCTATTTTCCGATATGATTATACTTTACTTATGTAGACACTATTATAATAGCGAATATTACTACATAGTAGATAGTTTAACGGATCCTTAGAGGATGGGCGGTCCCAAGCATCTTCTAAGTTACTTGTACCTTTACTACAGTTCATTTGAGTTGGTTTACATTGTATAAGTATGTATATCCTGACTCGAGTGTTATGTTTATTTTACGCTCGGGTCAGCCTGAGTATTCACAGCTTTGGATTCACTTTTCTGGAGCTTGGAATCACTGGAGATTCTACCTATCTAGTTATCTTCCTATTCAGTTTCAGTTGTCTTATTTCAGCTTTTGTTTTAGAGACTTGTGTATTTGGGATTTCTATTGTACTTGTTTCAGAACTGTATTAGGTTTCAGACTATGTATTTTGTATTTGATTTGAGACTATGTATTTTAGTGGCTTCATGAACCACTATGGTTATTTTAAATTTCGCTGCGAGTTATTCTGATATTCTGTGTCTGTGATTCTGTGAATGATTTTATTTGCTCCAAATTTTATACAATCTGTTATTTTGCATTATTCAAGTCCGACATGTGTGGATTATTGTCGATTTGAATGGTCCAAAATTGTGGGTCGTTACACTTGGTATCAGAGCTTTGGTTTTAGGCAAACCTTAGCCTATGGAGCAAAAACTCATTAGAGATAGGGTAGAAATACCCTAGAATGAGTGAAATCAAACTCAGAATCATTTCCTTGTGAGTGAACGTATTTTCAAAGTATAAAATGATTTTAAATGATTTTTCAAATGATTTTTCAAAGATTATTTTGATATAAAGTTTTCTTGTTTTAAGAAGAAATTTTCTAAACTTCCTTCTTTCCGTATCTACCTTGTTAGGAATTTTTAGGATATTCATCCAAGTGTTCTTATCGTGTTTTTATCTTAACTTATCTTAGTCTTCTCTGTACCTTGTCCTAAAATTTGTTCTTGATATTTCCAGGATGAATCGTGGAAATGCTAGAGGTAGGGGTCGTGGTATTGCCCCAGTTCCTCCACCTGTTGCACCCGTTAAGTTTACAGTCCTTTGCAAGGAATTCTCTCAGCTCGGTGGCACTAAGTTCACCGGTTCAGAAAGTATCATCGAAGCCCAGCAATGGCTAAGAAGTTTGGAAAGAATCTTTACTGGCTTAGAGATCACTGATGCCCAGAAGCGTCAGTTAGCAGCATGGCAGCTGCAAGAGTCAGCCCTAGATTGGTGGGAGTCTGTTACGACTCGCACTAACGAAGGTGATCTTTCATGGGAGCAGTTCAGGTATCCTTTGTGTTAACTTGAATTTTTCCCCATTTCCTTTCTTTTCGAATCTATCTTAAGTTTGGTTTCTGTATTCTTCCTTTCAGGGAGGCTTTTGTGGCAAAATGGATGCCCGAAGCCGGGAAATCTCAGCTTTACCGTGAATTCATGGACCTCAAGCAGGGTACCATGTCCTTCTCAGAGTATGAACGGAAGTTCAATGAACTTTCCAAATTCGGTCCTGGTCTTATCGACACTCAGCTAAAAAAGAATGAGAAGTTCATTTCTGGAGCTCGCCCAGAGTTCTACGATCGCCTTATTTCACATGTTCATGGCACATTTACTGAGCTCATGGATATGGCTATTCGCTATGTAATATCCCGGAAATTTTAACAATATCAATTTAATAATCTGTTAAATAATTAAATTGATATTGATGATCTTTGATATTAAAATTTGAATTTAATTTAATTTAAGTTTTGAAATTCAAGAGAATAAATATTTAAATTGTTTGGATATTATAATATTTGCATAAACTTATATTTATAAAATATAATTAGTTTTTGTTTCTCTTTAAAAAGATTTATATATAGATAAGCATTTAAATAAATAAAGAAAAAGGTTTAATTTACTTTTAAAATAAATAAAAGTTAGCAAAAATACAAATGTCATCATATTAGGCTTCATGTTAACATGTGTAATTTAAGTAACAAATCTTTGTGACAAGTGTCTTCATTAATTTCATTTTCTTTTATTTTATAAAATCAAAATTGACTTACATATATACATTTGCTTTTCTTCATTCCATTCTTTCTAATTTCTTTTTTTAAAACCAAGAGGAACTCAAAATTTCTTTCTCTAATACAAATCTGAAGCAAAATCAGATCTGTAATCTAAACTCCTCTCAAAACCACAATTTCAATTCATTTTTCAAAGCCTGTAACAAACCTTTCTCTAATACAAAATCTGAAAATCAGTAATCTAAACTCCTCAAACCAAAAACAAAATTCAAAGATCCTATAATCTCATTCTTCAAATTCAAGAGAAATCAATCCCTGTAATCTCATTTTTAAATACCAAAACAAAGCTCTGTTGCATTCATTTGCAATCTGGAATCAAATTAAAACCAGCCTGCAATTCTTTTCAACATCAAAGCCTGCCTTCATTTTCAATCTGGAACCAATTCAAGTCAGTAGCTGTCTGCATTTATTTCTTTAACCTGGAATACAAGCATGCATGTAGATTAAAGCAATTTAAAGCCAGCAACTCGAGTTTTTAATCAAAAGAGGCATGCAAGTCTAAGGTTTCAAAGAAAGGCATTCAGATTTTAAAGTTCAAAAACAGTTTCAAGATTATCCAAATACAAGGCTCTGTTCACTCTCAATTAAGGTGAGTAACTTTTAAAATTTAAAAAATAAAATTGGGTTGCATGCTAGTATAGTATAATATAAATGTATGTTGCATAATTGAATGTCTGAAATGTTGTGCATGCTGTTTAAGTGCTCTGTTCAACCTTTGTTTTTAGATGAGTAGCATTTTGTTAAAAATTTCTTAAGTCTAAATTGGTTGTATGTCATTTCTATGTTCAATATTGTATTGTGTGATATATTTGTGATTTTATATTAGTGAATTGCTGAAGTATGATGTATGCATGTATTTGAATAAATGTAACTTCTCTGTTTTCCAGTTTTTGTTCTTGTTTTGATTTAAGTTCAAAACCCATTGATTTTGGTCTCTGTAAACTTCAGTTTCAAATCAAACTTGTTTGATTTATTCAAATTTTAGTGTAAAGGTATACTTAAGTTAACAGAAAACATTTAAATGACTCTGGAGAACAAATAACTGATGAAATCTAAAATAAGTAAAAATTCAAACTTCATAAATTATCGTTTCAGGGTTAGGATCTGAAACATCATGTAAAAATATGAATTTTAAAACTAAAATCATAGTTTTTAGTATTGAATCAGAGGAGCAGTCCTAGTTGATCAGTAATGGGAGACTTGGGTTGCCTCTGGCGATCTAGTTGATCGGGGTGGTGGAGATTCTCATTGGAGATGCAGGAATGGTCGGAGGGTCTAGGAAAATTATCTAAGTGATGTTCAAAACACTGTGCAGGTGATAGGAAATCGTTTTTGTTTTTAAACCTAGTTTGAATAGGTTAGACTGAGTTGATCGGGGTTACGTCTCTGGTGAACCGAGTGCTCCTATATTTTGGGAAGTGGAAGATTGAAGATAAGAGAAGGCATGGCCAGAAAATTAGCTTCTCTGATGGTCGAAGTTTCGATTTCGTGATGATGCCAGGTTTCGAAGTGGTTCCAGTTTTGGTCTTTATGCTCGATTTTGATTTCGCTGCTAGATCGAAGATTGAATGGTCGGAATTAGATAAGGAAGTGATCGCCAACTTGCGTATGGGGTCGCGAGTGGTCAACGTTGATGGCGACGGCGGTGCACGTGCACACGATTGTGACTTGTATCTGGTTGTTAACAGAGGGGTGCTCGAATATTTCTCGAGTGATGATCGAAGTTTTTAAGTTTCGACACAAAGTAATTAGCAAAGTCTCAGGAATTTCTGGAGTGTAGAGCGTTGGGGAAGATGATATTCTCGAGTGTTTCTCGAGTTATTTTGAGTAAGGCTCGAAGTATTTAGGATGTTGACTCGAAGCATTTTGGTGGAATCCCGAGAACTTTTATGTGTTGCCAGGTTTTTCAAAAAGCCTGTTAATATAATATTTAAACTGAATTTAAATGGTAATGAAATATTAGGACAGGAATTGAAATCAAAAATTTAAAATATGGATTCAAGTTTAGTTTTGAATCTTAGATTTAAGATAAATAAGTTTTATAAATTCAAATGTTTTAATAAGTTTAAATGTTGTTAAATTTAAATGTTTTGAATTTAAAAAGGGATTTGTTTAAATCTTGTAAAATTTCTTTTATAAGAAATATATTATTTATCATTTAAAAGTTTAAATTGATTTTAAAACTTGTTGAAGTTAAATTATAAGTCAATGATTTGTGCATTTAATTATTAGGGTAATTAAATGAATAATTAATTTATCTAATAAATTAATGAAGTAAATAATTACTTAAAAGTAATTAAAGGTTTAATCTTAAAAGTTTAAGATTTATTATTTTTAGAATAATTAACTTGTAATTAAGATTCATTAATTAAATAGGATTTGATTTTAATTAATGGGTAAGATAAATTAATTAGAATAATTAATTTATAATTAAGAATTATAAATTAGAGTATTAATTAATGGTTAAGAATTAATTAATAAAGTAATTAAATATTAATTAAGTTATGGTTAACACTTAATTAATTAAATAATTAGAGATTAATTAATTGGTTATAAAGATTTATTAATTTGAAATTAATAATAATTAATCTAAGTTAATTACTTAAGAAAAGTAATTAAAGAGTTGTTAATAGTTAATGAAGGTCATTAACTATGGATTATTAAATAATTAATTAATGTAATTAATTTCAATAGTTAATTAGATTAATTAATTTAAAGATAATCAATTGTAGAATTTGTTTTAAATGAATTACTTAGTGGAAGTAATTAAAAGAATTAATTACTCATTGTAATTAATTGAAGTTAATTTGTTTAGTTAAGTTAATTTATTAAGTTTAAATTAATTTAGAATAATCAATGGATTGATTTGTTAAATAATTACTTAATGTAATTATTAAGGTATTATTATTTAGGGAAATAAATAATAGATAATTACTGGAAGTAATTAATTAAAGGAAGTAATTTGAGTTTAATTACTTTGAATAATTAATCAAGGGATTAATTAAGGAATTAATTAAGGAATAATTAATTTAGTTTAGAAAAGTAATTAAGGTTAGTTAATTACTGATTGAGATTAATCAAGGTGATTAATAAATGTGTTTTAAATTAAGGGTTAATTACTTAATGTAATTAATTTAATTAAGTAATTAATAATTAATTTAAAATTAAGGATCATTAATTAATATAATTAATGATGTAATTAAGAATTGATTAATAAAGAAATAATTAATAAATGAAGTGATTAATTAATGTAATTAATTAAGGATTAATGTAATTAATTATAGTTGATTAATTTAATTAATTATAGTTAATTAATTAATGAAGTAATTAAAGGATAATTACTATAAATGGTTAAGGATGATTAATTTAAGTAATTAATCAAAGGATAATTTACTTGGATGTAATTAAAAGGTAATTAATTAAAGATGATTAATTGAAATGAATTATTAGAGGATAATTAATTAATTGATGTAATTAAAGGTTAAGTAAGCAGGATTTCTAGAATGAAGTAATTAATTTAATTAACTTCAAATTAATTAAAGATAGTATAAATCATTACTTATGGATGGATGATAATACTGAATGCTTTGCATTTGTTTGATATCTCTGATGAGATATATGTTGTGTGATATGGATGTTTAGTTTAATTGTGATGATAATATGGATTATCTTATAATGTTGATTATCTATTGTGAATTATCTTTCTATGTGTATAAAGATAATGAATTGAATTGTTTTAACTCTAAAACAACTTGTCCTTAAAAGATACGTTTTGGATTTCGATGAGACCGGGATCGGGTTTCCGTATACCGGATTTCCAGGTCTGGAGACCCGAATACCACATCGATCCAAATTTACGTTAGGTCGTGAAATCCAAATGGAGCAAGTGAAGACTCGAGGTGTAAGAACGATTCTTTGTCAGTATAACTCTGTGGGTGATTCCGTAATGAGTTGACGGAGATAGTACTTTCAGATTCGAGATAAAGATTTAGAGTGCAAGGGTTATTGTCGTTAACTCTGAGGGTGATTCCAATACGAGTGTAACGAGATAATGCCTTCGGTTTCGTTCGAACCCGGAACGAACTTGTATGGATTGAATGCTTTCAGAACATTGTCAGGTGGACGATGAGCATTCTAAGTGATGTGTTCTGTTTTAAGGTAATCGTGACCTCAAGCCTCACAAACCGGGAATGGCTAAAACAGGGGAGGTGCAGCAAGGTTAGTGGGTAGCACCCAAGTAGGACAAGATTATCTCTGTCTAGAGGTCCCTTCTTATTATTATTCGGCTGTGTGGGCAGTTGTGAGCTCCAACTGCTGGGATATCTTGTGCGGGAATTATCCAGTAAGGGATGTTCCGACCTTGTGTTGCAGGGGATTGGGAGTGATCCTCGGTACGGTGATCTAGGCCACGTACTGTGACGGGCGGTACCCCGGTAGCCCTGCCATTGTATGGAATCCAATTTCCAATAAGTGATAACGGACTTGATTGTATAACCCACTTTGTGGCTAGTATGCTGGAATTTAATAATGTAACAATTTCAGCTATTTCATATTTATTTGAAAACCCTAGACCCTATTATAATACAATCGAATTTCCTATCAAATGTTTTGGTTAGCGTAAGGTAAAAACTTACCCATGTTTATGTGTGGGAAGTCTTACGTGATACCTTTTCTTTCAAAAGGTTTTGAAGTTAAACAAGTTTAACCTGTTACTCACACCAGACCCATGTCTGACCCAAGTTGTTTATTTCTGTTTTATAAACTCTTGGGTACTCAAATTTTTACGAGTAGCCAAGGGATTCAGGTTTAGCTTTGACGAGTAATCTGGAGGAGCAATGGAGCAGGAGGCTTCGGCGTTGTAGATATAGATAGTAGTTTTCCGCTGTGTTGATCTTTGTATTGATCTGTATTGTGTTGAGATGTAATAACTAGACAGATATTTATAACTGTCTAGTATTTGATGTGTAATCTGTGTAACTCTGATAGATGATGTATATGATACTATGTAATATTTATGTGATATATTATATTTCGTTTCGTTTCCGCTGTGAGTATCTGTTGTTGTTTTCTTTTCTCTTCTTCTCTTTTCTATTTCTCACCCCTTTCTTTCTTACTGTCGATGCGATTTTCCGGGAGTGGAAAGCCGGGTCGTCACACGTGGTATCAGAGCTTAGGTTGAGCGAATGCCTAAGCTTTTGGTTAAGTGAATATCAGAGCTATTGGTTGAGTGAATACCTAGCTCTGGAGTGGTATCTATCGTGAGAGAGCGTATTTGTAATTTTTATATAACTATATATATATTCTACCTATATTGTTGGGTTACCCGTACAGGTTCTCCAATATAAGATATAAAGGTAGATAGGGTAGTAGTGTATGAAACACGACTACAAATGGTTGGAATTAAGGTTGGAAGTGTATTTATCGAGACTGTAGACCCAATACTGTCTCGAGTAAGTTTTGCTGTGATGAAGGATTTCATCGAATCTCTGAAGGAAACCTGTTAAGGTTCGGAGTTTATCTGTAAAGTTGGATGAGTAGAGTTTGGATCTATCGGTTGAACAGAAGCAAGTGATGGTATCTTGATACCTCAGGTAATAGTAGCTGTGTGATGAGATGCAGTGATTATGGATTGTTCCCGAAAATGTTTTCTTTAGAACAAGTTTAAAAAGTGTATGCTTCAGTGTTGTGGCTGAGTTCAGCATGGTGTTTCTGTTTGGTTTGGAGTTCGAGTTTCTCAAAGATCTTTGGATAGAAAGTCCTTGGCATCAGTATCAGCAGTGCAGCTTGGAGTGTTCTGTGTTGGCAGGAAGTTTTCTGGCTGAGCAGTTTTTCTGGAGGTGAAATTCAGAAGCAGCAGGGTGCATCCATTTCTTCGATGGATTGGATAGTTAAGTATGGGCTGTTCTGATTTGTTAAGAGGAACAGTTTTCTTTGGAAATAGGCTGGGTTGATCGCAAAAGTGACTTGCGATAGTTTGAGGGTTCTCTTGGGTTATCAGAGTTTTTCTGAGTATCTTCAGAGAAGTCAGGAGTTGTCCGCATCTGAAGGTTGAGTTTTCTTATCGACTGGATTCCAGATTTGATACCGGTGGTTCAGCTGAGTAGAAGGATGTTTTCTAGAGATGGAGTTTGGTGAAGCAGCTCAGGTTTTGATGGAGTATCTGAGTTTTCTTTATAAATCCGTTGAACCATATTCTTGGATGTGTTGTTCAGTTTATGCTTGTGTTCTTCATCAGCAGTTCTGGAAGGTTTAGTTGTTGAGTCAGACTCGTCTGTAGTCTGATATTCTGTTTAGTTCTGTAGATCTAGATGAGTAGAAGATCTATAGCTTAGTAGTTTAGATTGTTGTAGAGCGAGTATCCCGGTATATATATACTTGGGGAAACTCGAGGAATTCTATCTAGAATTTTGTCTGGATAGTTAGATTTGATTGATTGGATGAATTGGTTGCTATGGTTGTTAGCATATGGATGATAGTATATGCTTGTGTTTTAAAATTTAAAATCTTTAATAAGATTATTAAATTACCTTTGTTTAAATTTCGGGGACGAAATTATTTTAAGGGGGAAGGAATGTAATATCCCGGAAATTTTAACAATATCAATTTAATAATCTGTTAAATAATTAAATTGATATTGATGATCTTTGATATTAAAATTTGAATTTAATTTAATTTAAGTTTTGAAATTCAAGAGAATAAATATTTAAATTGTTTGGATATTATAATATTTGCATAAACTTATATTTATAAAATATAATTAGTTTTTGTTTCTCTTTAAAAAGATATATATATAGATAAGCATTTAAATAAATAAAGAAAAAGGTTTAATTTACTTTTAAAATAAATAAAAGTTAGCAAAAATACAAATGTCATCATATTAGGCTTCATGTTAACATGTGTAATTTAAGTAACAAATCTTTGTGACAAGTGTCTTCATTAATTTCATTTTCTTTTATTTTATAAAATCAAAATTGACTTACATATATACATTTGCTTTTCTTCATTCCATTCTTTCTAATTTCTTTTTTTAAAACCAAGAGGAACTCAAAATTTCTTTCTCTAATACAAATCTGAAGCAAAATCAGATCTGTAATCTAAACTCCTCTCAAAACCACAATTTCAATTCATTTTTCAAAGCCTGTAACAAACCTTTCTCTAATACAAAATCTGAAAATCAGTAATCTAAACTCCTCAAACCAAAAACAAAATTCAAAGATCCTATAATCTCATTCTTCAAATTCAAGAGAAATCAATCCCTGTAATCTCATTTTTAAATACCAAAACAAAGCTCTGTTGCATTCATTTGCAATCTGGAATCAAATTAAAACCAGCCTGCAATTCTTTTCAACATCAAAGCCTGCCTTCATTTTCAATCTGGAACCAATTCAAGTCAGTAGCTGTCTGCATTTATTTCTTTAACCTGGAATACAAGCATGCATGTAGATTAAAGCAATTTAAAGCCAGCAACTCGAGTTTTTAATCAAAAGAGGCATGCAAGTCTAAGGTTTCAAAGAAAGGCATTCAGATTTTAAAGTTCAAAAACAGTTTCAAGATTATCCAAATACAAGGCTCTGTTCACTCTCAATTAAGGTGAGTAACTTTTAAAATTTAAAAAATAAAATTGGGTTGCATGCTAGTATAGTATAATATAAATGTATGTTGCATAATTGAATGTCTGAAATGTTGTGCATGCTGTTTAAGTGCTCTGTTTAACCTTTGTTTTTAGATGAGTAGCATTTTGTTAAAAATTTCTTAAGTCTAAATTGGTTGTATGTCATTTCTATGTTCAATATTGTATTGTGTGATATATTTGTGATTTTATATTAGTGAATTGCTGAAGTATGATGTATGCATGTATTTGAATAAATGTAACTTCTCTGTTTTCCAGTTTTTGTTCTTGTTTTGATTTAAGTTCAAAACCCATTGATTTTGGTCTCTGTAAACTTCAGTTTCAAATCAAACTTGTTTGATTTATTCAAATTTTAGTGTAAAGGTATACTTAAGTTAACAGAAAACATTTAAATGACTCTGGAGAACAAATAACTGATGAAATCTAAAATAAGTAAAAATTCAAACTTCATAAATTATCGTTTCAGGGTTAGGATCTGAAACATCATGTAAAAATATGAATTTTAAAACTAAAATCATAGTTTTTAGTATTGAATCAGAGGAGCAGTCCTAGTTGATCAGTAATGGGAGACTTGGGTTGCCTCTGGCGATCTAGTTGATCGGGGTGGTGGAGATTCTCATTGGAGATGCAGGAATGGTCGGAGGGTCTAGGAAAATTATCTAAGTGATGTTCAAAACACTGTGCAGGTGATAGGAAATCGTTTTTGTTTTTAAACCTAGTTTGAATAGGTTAGACTGAGTTGATCGGGGTTACGTCTCTGGTGAACCGAGTGCTCCTATATTTTGGGAAGTGGAAGATTGAAGATAAGAGAAGGCATGGCCAGAAAATTAGCTTCTCTGATGGTCGAAGTTTCGATTTCGTGATGATGCCAGGTTTCGAAGTGGTTCCAGTTTTGGTCTTTATGCTCGATTTTGATTTCGCTGCTAGATCGAAGATTGAATGGTCGGAATTAGATAAGGAAGTGATCGCCAACTTGCGTATGGGGTCGCGAGTGGTCAACGTTGATGGCGACGGCGGTGCACGTGCACACGATTGTGACTTGTATCTGGTTGTTAACAGAGGGGTGCTCGAATATTTCTCGAGTGATGATCGAAGTTTTTAAGTTTCGACACAAAGTAATTAGCAAAGTCTCAGGAATTTCTGGAGTGTAGAGCGTTGGGGAAGATGATATTCTCGAGTGTTTCTCGAGTTATTTTGAGTAAGGCTCGAAGTATTTAGGATGTTGACTCGAAGCATTTTGGTGGAATCCCGAGAACTTTTATGTGTTGCCAGGTTTTTCAAAAAGCCTGTTAATATAATATTTAAACTGAATTTAAATGGTAATGAAATATTAGGACAGGAATTGAAATCAAAAATTTAAAATATGGATTCAAGTTTAGTTTTGAATCTTAGATTTAAGATAAATAAGTTTTATAAATTCAAATGTTTTAATAAGTTTAAATGTTGTTAAATTTAAATGTTTTGAATTTAAAAAGGGATTTGTTTAAATCTTGTAAAATTTCTTTTATAAGAAATATATTATTTATCATTTAAAAGTTTAAATTGATTTTAAAACTTGTTGAAGTTAAATTATAAGTCAATGATTTGTGCATTTAATTATTAGGGTAATTAAATGAATAATTAATTTATCTAATAAATTAATGAAGTAAATAATTACTTAAAAGTAATTAAAGGTTTAATCTTAAAAGTTTAAGATTTATTATTTTTAGAATAATTAACTTGTAATTAAGATTCATTAATTAAATAGGATTTGATTTTAATTAATGGGTAAGATAAATTAATTAGAATAATTAATTTATAATTAAGAATTATAAATTAGAGTATTAATTAATGGTTAAGAATTAATTAATAAAGTAATTAAATATTAATTAAGTTATGGTTAACACTTAATTAATTAAATAATTAGAGATTAATTAATTGGTTATAAAGATTTATTAATTTGAAATTAATAATAATTAATCTAAGTTAATTACTTAAGAAAAGTAATTAAAGAGTTGTTAATAGTTAATGAAGGTCATTAACTATGGATTATTAAATAATTAATTAATGTAATTAATTTCAATAGTTAATTAGATTAATTAATTTAAAGATAATCAATTGTAGAATTTGTTTTAAATGAATTACTTAGTGGAAGTAATTAAAAGAATTAATTACTCATTGTAATTAATTGAAGTTAATTTGTTTAGTTAAGTTAATTTATTAAGTTTAAATTAATTTAGAATAATCAATGGATTGATTTGTTAAATAATTACTTAATGTAATTATTAAGGTATTATTATTTAGGGAAATAAATAATAGATAATTACTGGAAGTAATTAATTAAAGGAAGTAATTTGAGTTTAATTACTTTGAATAATTAATCAAGGGATTAATTAAGGAATTAATTAAGGAATAATTAATTTAGTTTAGAAAAGTAATTAAGGTTAGTTAATTACTGATTGAGATTAATCAAGGTGATTAATAAATGTGTTTTAAATTAAGGGTTAATTACTTAATGTAATTAATTTAATTAAGTAATTAATAATTAATTTAAAATTAAGGATCATTAATTAATATAATTAATGATGTAATTAAGAATTGATTAATAAAGAAATAATTAATAAATGAAGTGATTAATTAATGTAATTAATTAAGGATTAATGTAATTAATTATAGTTGATTAATTTAATTAATTATAGTTAATTAATTAATGAAGTAATTAAAGGATAATTACTATAAATGGTTAAGGATGATTAATTTAAGTAATTAATCAAAGGATAATTTACTTGGATGTAATTAAAAGGTAATTAATTAAAGATGATTAATTGAAATGAATTATTAGAGGATAATTAATTAATTGATGTAATTAAAGGTTAAGTAAGCAGGATTTCTAGAATGAAGTAATTAATTTAATTAACTTCAAATTAATTAAAGATAGTATAAATCATTACTTATGGATGGATGATAATACTGAATGCTTTGCATTTGTTTGATATCTCTGATGAGATATATGTTGTGTGATATGGATGTTTAGTTGAATTGTGATGATAATATGGATTATCTTATAATGTTGATTATCTATTGTGAATTATCTTTCTATGTGTATAAAGATAATGAATTGAATTGTTTTAACTCTAAAACAACTTGTCCTTAAAAGATACGTTTTGGATTTCGATGAGACCGGGATCGGGTTTCCGTATACCGGATTTCCAGGTCTGGAGACCCGAATACCACATCGATCCAAATTTACGTTAGGTCGTGAAATCCAAATGGAGCAAGTGAAGACTCGAGGTGTAAGAACGATTCTTTGTCAGTATAACTCTGTGGGTGATTCCGTAATGAGTTGACGGAGATAGTACTTTCAGATTCGAGATAAAGATTTAGAGTGCAAGGGTTATTGTCGTTAACTCTGAGGGTGATTCCAATACGAGTGTAACGAGATAATGCCTTCGGTTTCGTTCGAACCCGGAACGAACTTGTATGGATTGAATGCTTTCAGAACATTGTCAGGTGGACGATGAGCATTCTAAGTGATGTGTTCTGTTTTAAGGTAATCGTGACCTCAAGCCTCACAAACCGGGAATGGCTAAAACATTGGAGGTGCAGCAAGGTTAGTGGGTAGCACCCAAGTAGGACAAGATTATCTCTGTCTAGAGGTCCCTTCTTATTATTATTCGGCTGTGTGGGCAGTTGTGAGCTCCAACTGCTGGGATATCTTGTGCGGGAATTATCCAGTAAGGGATGTTCCGACCTTGTGTTGCAGGGGATTGGGAGTGATCCTCGGTACGGTGATCTAGGCCACGTACTGTGACGGGCGGTACCCCGGTAGCCCTGCCATTGTATGGAATCCAATTTCCAATAAGTGATAACGGACTTGATTGTATAACCCACTTTGTGGCTAGTATGCTGGAATTTAATAATGTAACAATTTCAGCTATTTCATATTTATTTGAAAACCCTAGACCCTATTATAATACAATCGAATTTCCTATCAAATGTTTTGGTTAGCGTAAGGTAAAAACTTACCCATGTTTATGTGTGGGAAGTCTTACGTGATACCTTTTCTTTCAAAAGGTTTTGAAGTTAAACAAGTTTAACCTGTTACTCACACCAGACCCATGTCTGACCCAAGTTGTTTATTTCTGTTTTATAAACTCTTGGGTACTCAAATTTTTACGAGTAGCCAAGGGATTCAGGTTTAGCTTTGATGAGTAATCTGGAGGAGCAATGGAGCAGGAGGCTTCGGCGTTGTAGATATAGATAGTAGTTTTCCGCTGTGTTGATCTTTGTATTGATCTGTATTGTGTTGAGATGTAATAACTAGACAGATATTTATAACTGTCTAGTATTTGATGTGTAATCTGTGTAACTCTGATAGATGATGTATATGATACTATGTAATATTTATGTGATATATTATATTTTGTTTCGTTTCCGCTGTGAGTATCTGTTGTTGTTTTCTTTTCTCTTCTTCTCTTTTCTATTTCTCACCCCTTTCTTTCTTACTGTCGATGCGATTTTCCGGGAGTGGAAAGCCGGGTCGTCACACGCTATGAGAACCCTACCTCCAAGGGTCCTGCTGCTTCTGGTACTCATGTCTCACAATCTTCCTCTGCAAATTCCAAGAAGAGAAAGCCCAACTTCCACCAGCAGAAGAAGAATTGGATCAAACATGCGGGCTTGGGATCTTCAGCATTTGCTCCTTCCCAGAGACATCCTATTGATCTTTCCTCCATTACTTGCTTCAAATGTGACCAAAAGGGACACTATGCCAATAGTTGCCCTAATCCGTCCAGTGCTGCTATTCCTCCACCCCAGGTTACCAGGAACGATCTTTGTCATGTTTGTCTTCAGCCGGGTCATTTTAGGAAGGACTGTCCTTTATATCAGAAGGGAAAGCCATCTGGCGTATTTGCTGTCACATCTGCTTCATCACCTGCTCCTGCACCTACTCCTGCTCCTAGCGATGGTCAAGGTACTCTTCAAGGCACCTTTACTTTATTTCATCATCCAGTTCGTGTTTTATTTGATACTGGGGCTTCGCATAGTTTTATTTCTGATGACCTGTGTAATAAGTTTGAACATCTCCTATCTCCTGAGTATGCTTCTGTTCCTCTTTGTGTTTCTAATCCTATTGGTGGCCCTGCAAATCTTAATAAGATTTGTAAACATGTGAAACTCCTCCATTCCGATCATAGTTTTAGTGGCAATTTCTATATCCTTGGTTTCGATGCTTTTGATTTGTTGCTTGGAAGTGATTGGCTTGATGGACACGATGCCCGTATCTCGTGTAAATCCCGAATTGTTTCTCTTAAGGATGATCGAGGAAATTCTTTGGTTATTCAGGGCCGTATGCCTCATGATTATGCTGGTAGTTTTATCTTTTCTCTAGATGCTTCTATTGATGATCTTCAGTCGACCCGTGTAGTTAATCACTACCCGGATGTGTTTGGTGAAGTTACTACTTTACCCCCCAAGCGGGAAATTGATTTCCGCATTGATCTCATTCCTGGAGCTCGACCTATAGTTCTTCCTCCTAGAAGAATGGCACCCCGCGAGAAGGTTGAGTTAAGGAAACAAATTGAAGACCTATCTTCCAAGGGTCTGATCAGACCTAGTTTTTCTGAATAGGGAGCCGCGGTGGTTTTCGTCACCAAGTCCGATGGTTCTCTTCGGATGTGTGTTGATTATAGGGAGTTGAACAAACTCACTATGAAAAATAGATATCCAATGCCTCGCATCAATGACATGTTCGATCAGCTTTATGGTGCTACTGTTTTCTCTCAGCTTGATCTCACCATAGGTTTTCACCAACTCAGAGTTGCTGAGGAAAGTATTCCTAAGACTGCTTTCCGTACTGAAAATGGATTCTTCGAATGGTTAGTCATGCCTTTTGGTTTGACTAATGCCCCCGCTTTCTTTGTTGACTTGATGAATCGTGTATTCCGTGATGTGCTTAATAAATTTGTTCTAGTCTTCGTGGATGATATCCTCATATTCTCTAAGTCTGAAGAAGAACATGAGTCACATTTGAAATCTGTTCTTGAGACTCTTCGAAAGCATCAGTTAAAAGCTAAATTTTCCAAATGCCATTTCTGGAAGGATGAAGTCCGATTTCTCGGGCATAATGTTTCTAGTAATGGAGTTTCAGTTGATCCAGTCAAGATCGCTGCGATCAATGTAAGTTCTCCTTTCTTTCTCTTTCATTGTTTCATTTCAATTTACTCTATCTTTTCTATTATCCTTCTTTTCCCTATTCTGTGCAGGATTGGGAAACTCCTAAGACTCCTACTGATATCCGTAGTTTTCTGGGCCTCGCCGGTTATTACCGGAGATTCATTGAGAATTTCGCTCGGATTGCTGCACCTCTCACTGCTTTAACTCGGAAGAATGCTAAGTTTATTTGGAGTAGTAAGTGTGAAGCCGCATTCAATGAGTTAAAAGACAAGCTTACTTCCGCACCTGTTCTTACCGTTCCAAATGGGGATGAGGGATTAACGGTATACACTGATGCTTGTCGAGAAGGTTTGGGAGCTGTTCTGATGCAGGATGGTAGAGTGATTGCTTATGCTAGTAGACAGTTGAAGACTCATGAAGTAAATTATGCTGCTCATGATCTAGAGTTACTTGCGGTTGTTTTCGCTTTGAAGCTTTGGAGACATCATCTGTTGGGTACCAAGTTCGAGCTTTTCACAGATCATCAGTCTTTGAGGTATATTTTCTCTCAGAAGGATTTGAATCAGAGACAAGTTAGGTGGTTAGAGTTCCTTGCTTCTTATGACCTCGACATCAACTATACACCGGGAAAGGCTAATGTTGTGGCGGATGCTTTGAGTAGGAAGAAAGCTTTGTTGTGTCAGATTGTTGTTTCTTCACCTCTTGTGGATCGTATTATGGCTAGACAGGATGAAGATCAGATGCTTAGATTGATTAAGGAGAGTGTTCGAAGCAGAGTTGGAGGTAGTAGTCTTGATGGTAATGGAGCTCAGATTGACGATAAGGGTGTATTGAGGATCAATAATAGGATTTGTGTCCCGAATGTTGATGGATTGAGACAGGAGTTACTTCGGGAGAATCATCAGTCCAGACTTTCTATTCATCCAGGCGTAACCAAGATGTATCAGGATATGAAGAAGTTATATTGGTGGAAAGGTATGAAGCGGGATATTTCCATTTTCGTCAATAGGTGTGCGACTTGTCAGCAAGTCAAGGCAGATCATCAGAAGACTCCTGGTTTATTGCAGCCTCTTGAGATTCCCAATTGGAAGTGGGAACAAGTTTCTATGGATTTCATTGATGGTTTACCGAGGACTAGGAAGGGTAACGAGAGTATCTGGGTTATTGTGGATAGATTGACCAAATCAGCTCATTTCATTCCGGTCAAGTCTACCCGTTCAGCTTCTAGTTTATCTGAGATTTACATGAGGGAGATTGTTCGTCTCCATGGTGTTCCTCTCAGTATCGTTTGTGATCGTGATCCTATCTTTACTAGTAGGTTTTGGAAAGCCTTTCAGGATTCTTTGGGTACTCATCTAAATCTGAGCACTGCTTACCACCCACAGACCGACGGTCAAACGGAAAGGGTGAATCAGATTTTAGAAGATCTTCTACGTGCTTGTGTGCTTGATTATGGAGGATCTTGGGAAGATCATCTCCATCTTGTCGAATTCACTTATAACAATAGTTATCAGGCCAGTATTGAGACATCTCCATTTTCTGCTCTTTACGGATGACCTTGTAGATCTCCTTCTTATTGGATTGAATCCGGTAATCGTTTGGTTCTTGGTCCTGAGATGGTTTTGGAAGCTTCAGAGAGAGTCGAAGAGATTAAGAGGAAGATGAGGATTGCTCAGGATAGACAGAAGAAGTACGCCGATCGTCGAAGACGGAGTTTAGAGTTTGCTGTTGGTGATTTGGTTTTCCTTAAGGTCTCTCCCTTAAGGAATGTTATTCGTTTTGGTCGTAGAGGAAAGCTATCTCCTAGATTTGTTGGTCCTTTCCGCATTTTGGAAAGAATTGGCTCTCTCGCTTATCGTCTGGATTTACCCGAGAAATTTTCTGGAATACACAACGTCTTTCATGTATCTCATCTTCGTCGCTACCTGCATGATCCATCTCTTATTATTCAGCCTTCTGCTCTTGATAGTTTGGATATTGAGCCAAATCTGACTGTTGAGAGGAAGCCACTTCGTATCGTCGATCGAGGTACGAAGCAGCTAAGAAGAAAATCTGTCAACCTGGTCAAAGTGCAGTGGAGCACTGATGAACGGGATTGCACCTGGGAGACGGAGGAGAGCATTCGTGCTTCGAATCCGGAATTGTTTATTTCAGGTACTTTTGCTATTCTATCTTATCTTTCTTTGTTTCCTTTCTTCGTTCCTTTTCGGGGACGAAAAGCTTTGAGTGGGGGAGAGTGTAACAGCCCGATATTTTAAAGCGAAATTTAAAAAAAAAAAAAGAGACAAAACATTTCGAAATATTAATTTAAATATAAAGTGTAGTAATTTGTATAAAACGAAAAAAATTTTAAAGCGTTACATTTCGTTACGTTTTGTCCATTCTTAACTTTACATTAGAATCAAATTTTATTAATGATGATAATAACTATTTTAAATTTGGTTTAAAAAGATACGTTATACTTTAAGAAACCGTTAGCATTTTAAAATTTATTAAATAAAAGAAACAAGTAACGGTTGTACGTTACTTTGGGCGTTACACTGTACGTGCATTGTTCCATTGTCCATTTATTTCTGCTGTATATTTCAGTTTGAAATTGTCAAATCTCGCATTGGATTGCACGTGAGAAATAGTCCACTTACCCCTTTATCTCCCTTACGTTTCGTTCAACATTTATTTTGCCTAAATTCCTCTAACTGATCAAAACCTTTCGTTGCCTTCTTTTCTACAAAAGATATTGGCAGCTGTTTATTTTTGTTTCGTTCATAAAGCTCCATTCACAAAAAGTTCTCTGCATCTTTGTTTGAAATCTCGTGAGCTTTGATAAGGTAATGGACACGTGCCTCATCTTTCTTCCACTTTTGGTTACTTTATCATTTTGTGTACTGTTTTTCCCAAACTTTGTTTCCCTGTTTGCTGTTCGAAAATCCATCCAAGGCAAAACAAAGTTTTCCCTCCACGTCTTCGCCACCATGCCTCCAACTTCACCATCACGGCAACTCCAGCCTGCCAATCCCCACGTCCCCATGACCGCCACGCGTTCCACCACGGCAACCACCAGCCTACCTCCACCCTGTCACCTTTCCGACCTGCTACCGCGAACCCATGACACTTGAACAACCGATAACCCCTTCGCCAAACACCACCACAGCCATGCCGAGCCCAGACCCTCCTCCACGAACACACAGCTGCCACCCAGATCACCTTTTCCCCATACCAGACCTCCACCCCAACGCCGTGACACCACCACCACGAATGCTTTGCCCATGACAGTTCGCCAACAACCTACCTCGGATCCAGACCCAAACCCAGTTGTCACTGCCACGAGTCCAACCAGCACCCACCACGTCAACTACCACCGACCTCGCCTCCTACCCCAGCCTGCCACCACACCCACGTCCCATGACAGCCATGTCTCCACCATACGAGACCCAACCCAGCCGAGCCCCTGCCATTCACCACCTTCCAGCTCCTCCACCAGGCCGTGACCTGCCCAACCCCACCGAAAACCCCCTGGACTCCCTGCCGAGCCACACCATGAGACCACCCATTCAACACTTGCCTCGTTTTGTTTTGAGTGGTATTGGTTTAGCCGAGAATTTTTTTTATAGTTTACTGACTTGTATTTGATGACTCCGGATATCAGAAATGCAAGGAATCCTCCAAAGTTCAAATTACCCATGCTGGATCCTTATGATGGAAAGTCAGACCCGACCATGCATATTACCAGATATACCAGACTTATGGAAGTGCTGGGAGCATCCGAGGAAGTGATGGAACAATGTTTCCCTTTATTTTTATCAGATTTGGCTGCCCTTTGGTTTAGACAGCTAGAGAACAGATCTATCAGAACATGGGGCGAGCTAGTGGAATGCTTCATGAGGCAGTTTAGGGTCCATGTGGTGCGACCGAAAAGTGTGATGATCCTAGCATCGATAAAGCAGAGGAATGGAGAGTCCATAAAAGATTTTCTATTGCGATTCAATGCAACGGTGGCTTCAGTAGATCGCCCGGATCCATCGATGATTTTGATGGCGGTGGTAGCAGGAGTTGCGGAAGGCACAGAGTTTAAGAATTCTTTGGCAAGAGATCCACCACAAGATCTTGGAGAATTCTATCTTGAGGCTGAGAGAATCATTCGGCTGGAAGATTCACGTGTCGAAAGGCAAGAAACGAACGTTGCGCAAGGCGAAGGAACCTTCAAAGAACAGTCTGGAACAGACAAAGGGAAGCGAAGCAGGACGACAGATACGATGGTCCCGACAAACGGAAGAAATTCCGGGAACCCAGGTTCAGACAATACACAGACTTAACGGCGAGCCTGGAACGGATTTACACGGAGACTAGGGGGCAACTCCCCTATCGGAAACCACCCAGGAGAGATCCCATAGAATGGGAACGTAGAAGTGGAAAATACTGCCTATTCCATGAGCTGGAAGGGCATACAACTGATGAATGTCGCCATCTGAAGGATGAGGTGGAAGAACATGCCAGAAGTGGTAGATTGCCACAATACAACAGAGATCGGATAGCGGCCGTAGGGCTTGAGAAACTACCGCCTCCGCCTAACAGAACTAATCCTGGATCGGGATCACGACTCGTCATCAATTGATCATGATGGCAAGGGCCAAGTTCAGGATTTGAACTTTGGTCAATTGAACCCCATAGATTGATTTTAAAATAAACCGGCTATTCCACTTACACATGTACGGGAACTGAAGAGATCCCCGGCATGCTCTGAGATGGTAATAGACCGCTCTGCCCGGAGAGGCTGTATCTAGTTTTTCTTGTTGCTTGAGATTGAGCATTTAGGATTTGAACTTAATAAATGAACTTGAGTTTTATAAGACAAACCCTTGACCGGAGAGTTAAAGGATGAATATTGAAAATTAACCTAAAAATGATCGCTTTATGACCCTACCCAAAGGGGCAGGGTCCGGAGTGCAAGAAGTGAGTTGCTTCGCCGGAGAGCGACAGGATCAACTCGCTTAACACCGTCTCCCCTTCATCGGAGAGTGATAGGATGGGATTCGGCAAGAGCCCGGAGAGGCTATGATCGGCCTAGGATTTTGGCCATGACATTGCTTAATGTTCAAAGACACTGAACTGGAGTGCAGGGGGTGTGGCCGCTTCGACGGAGAGCGACAGGATCGGCTCACTCGATGTTGTTTCCCCTCCACTGGAGAGTGACAGGATGGGATCCAGCTAGAGCCCGGAGAGGCTATGATTGGTCTAGGATGACCAAGACATCGCTATATGCCCTCGCTAGGGCCAGTGTGCAAGGGATAGAAAGCAACGCAAGAACGTAATATGATCTTTCAATTCGATCGTCAAGTCTGGAATGGACTTGGCAAGGGTCCGGAGTGACCACCGAAAGTTCGGAGAGGTTTTAGAATTCAATTACTGAATTTCGCAAGTGGAAATGAAAACTGATTCGGATTCTAACAGCCATAAACTTGATTGACAATACTATGATTATGAATTAAACATGAACTCACGATATTCGATCACTTTTAATCATACTTACTTAACATTAATTTCAAATTAATCATCCTTACCTTTTGTCTTTAATTACATTAAGTAATTAACCTTTAATTAATTTCATAAATTAATTAACCTTCACCCATTCACAATAATTACAATGATCCTTAATTAATTACTCAAATTAATTTCTATAATTACTTACATTGATTAATTTTCTTTTAATCATACTCATTTATTAACTATCCCTTAATTAATTCCCTTAATTAATTAATATTTAATTAATTAACCCATTAAATTAACTACACTAAGTAATAGAACTTAAATTAATTCTCTTAAGTAATTTACCTTTCAATAAATTACTTCATCAAGTAATTATATTATAGGTTAATTATTCTTAATTAATTAACCTCTAATTATTCATTAATTTAACCTTTAATTACTAATTAAATTAATTAATCCTTAACAAATTTATCTTTTAATTACTTATATTAAATAATCATCATTTAAGCAACTAGTCTCTAATTAACTGTTAATTATTTCCATCAAGTAAATATTCCATAACCACTTAATTTTAATTAATTAATCCTTAATCACTTTCATTAGTTAATTATCTTTAACTAATTATATTCATTTTATTTACCTTTAATTAATTACATTAAATTATTAAACTATCCACTGATTAATTATATTAGTAATTTACTCTTAATCACTAATACCAAGAAATTAATTTTAGTCAAAACACCCCTTATTAAAGTTTCTAATATACTTATATTTTGAAAAACTGTTTGATAAGGTTCTTGAAAACATTTTCCTATCTATTTGCTAAAACTGACTACAAATTCTCTTTTCGTTTTAAAACAATATCAAAGCAATCCCGATACCCAAATGAAACCCGAGCCACATCTCAAATTTCTTGAGTTAAAACTCGAGTCACCCACGCTCTTCTCTTCTTCGAGACAACTCGCCATCTCCTTCGACCCAGACTCGAGAAAAACTCTTCTTCCCCAATTCCACCATCACTTCCAGATTCAAACATACACGCGTGCACGTGCACTGACATTACGATCATCTCTGACCAACTACGCCGCCTCCAACACACCGTCGACGACTTCGCCGATGATCTCGACAATCCAAATCGATGAAATAACCAAGGAATCAAAATCGAGCTACCAAGCATCTACCTGGAACCCAACGCCTCAATGAAAACGCCATGCCCCAACGATAACGACCACCAGAAACTATGCAACCATGACCAGAGCTATGTCAATGACCCACGCGACGTTTTCCCCCGGTCCGATTGAGACCGATGCATCCACGCCTTCGCAATCGCCTCGCAAACATTGTCGACTCGAACAGGGCCTTAAACCCTAAAACTTCGCCGACCAGCCACCATGGTGGTTTAAAAATCCAGCGAACATTTTTCCAGAAACCACCTTGCTACCACCTACCTTCCGACCAAACCCCAATGCTCACCTCACCTCCGATCAACGACAATCAACCGAAATGTCCAAACCGTTCAACTCGAAAATTCCCACCAACTATCAAACTTAAAATCATGATACTCATATTAAAAATCGTGATTTTCAATCACGAATACACCCATGCAATCCAAATCTGAAATTGAGATTGTTGATTTTTAACATATATATGTATTTTACTGTAATAATTATGTTCCAGTGAAAACTATATTCAATTTCTCTTTTTACAATTATTTTTAAAACTTAATCCTTGCTGTTATAAACATAATCAATTCATATATCCAAGTCTAAAAGGAATCAGGGACAAAATTCGACTTGTAATATCTTAGAAGCTTATACAAGAAGAACAGAACATACATACATATATATATATATATATATATATATATATATATATATATATATATATATACTGTTATGCAGACATTTATACAAGTACTTAAATGTATATTTACATGCATTCATTTTAAAATTATCAGGCATACATTTATGTAAACACTCATCAAATTTTACTTAAATAATTTACTTCCTGAACCAAGTTTGAATTCAAATTTATTCACTGTTTCAGATTGAACAGAAATTTATTTTCAAAGTTCCCATCATGTATATAATTATTAACACACATATATATATATATACTTATAATTGTTATAAAACAACATGCACAGCATATTTCACATCACTTTTCAAAGATCATCCCATACAACTTCAAGATATACAAAAAGTTTCAGAGTTTTTGAAGCTATTCAAAACACACCTTTTACCAAAAGGCATGTTTTGGGGGGCAAAGTGTTATCCCACCTTTTAGCAAAGCCGAGACATCAAGAAATTGACTGAAAATGGATGATTACTCATCCCAGATATCGATTATACATCACAGGTTCACTATGGATGTCGATGAATTTTGTCCGAGTCCGGAATGAGCTACAATCAACAAGACATGACAAGCAAAGCTGTGAAAGACAACGTTTCAAATTTCAAGTCAATCGGAGTTCGTATGATCGAGATATGATTGATACAAGTTAAGGAAAACACACCGTTCGTATCGATCTCAACGCCTTATTCGAATCCACCCATAGATGTCCTGTTCGTGTCCATATGTTCGAATCCATCCAGAGAGTCATCGCACTGATTCTCCAGAATTGCACTGTTCGTATTGATTAAGTGACGGCTTTATTCGCACCTATCAGGTGACCACTGTTCGTATCCATCAAGCCTCAATAGTTCGTATCCATAATGCGACCACTGTTCGTATCCATCACATCATCAGTCGTTCGTATCGATCGGGTTGGGATGACTCCGGTCGATACGAACAATACCCCACAATCGATGCGAGCAGAGTCGCGACGATCGATACGAACAGGCAATACAACATGATCAATACGAACAGAACAGAAATACTAACATCGATACGAACAATGCTTCGGAATTCGATGTGAATAAGACTTGGTCATTTTGCATGTAAAGTGGATCGACCCAGGAATTTAGCGCCACATCATCTGGTCACGTGCATGGTCATCGATACGAATTAATCGATTCGAACAGATCGATGCGAACGTTTCAGCCTTCATAAAAACACAATCTTGCATCGATCATATCTCACAATCCACATGTCCAAATGCTATGAAATTTTCACAGGAGCTTACGTACAACCTAAGGAAGGTCCATGCCAAGTTTCGACTCGATTGGATCAAATCTTGATCGATATGAAATTCGTTTGTATCGATCACGGATCAAGCCGCAACTTTGTGGGATCGATCGTGTGGGCCCACTCACATGCCAGAAGAAGTCTCCCAAGATCTGAGCGAAATATCAGCCTCCTACGCCTATAAATAGCACCCTAGAGCCTACAGAAAAGGGACTTTTGGATCTAGTGACGTCCAGACTCTGCCAACATCACGATTGCACTCAAACTCCATTGTTGTACTCGAATACTACTGCTGTAATTCATTGTAATCAGCAAGCACATCAATAAAAAGATTATCCTTTGAAGTGGACGTAGGCCGGAGATAGACGAACCACAATAAATCTTGTGTTTTCAGTTTGTTATTTTTCAATTGTTGTTCTCTACTTTGTCTGGATCTGAGATTTGTTTTACAATATTGCTGATTTGTGTTCATACACTGGTGCTTTCACGACATTTGGGGTATGTGACCAATTTTGGCGCAAACACCAGCTCTGCTATTTTTTGTTTATTATCAGTGCCTTCTATACAAATAAATTTATCATTGAAATATTTTATGTTATCCAACATATATTGATTGTTTATTGTTCCTGGCCATATAACGTTTAACCACTAGGGATTTGTCAAATTTTTACTTTGATGTTGCAAAGGACCGACTTTAGTGGGGTAAATTTTAATCGTCTTACTTCAAACATGTTAATTTGCTAGGCAGTTATTGCTTCTACCGTTATTAAAAATAGAATATGTTTATCTAAGTAATTTTTCAATAGTCCTTCAACTGAATTGCAAAATGCAACTCAGTTTTGCAACTGAGTTGCAAAACAGAACTTAACTGAAAACTAACTCAGTTGCAAGACCGACAACATAGTTTTGCAAACTGAAATGCATTTAGTTTGATAAACTGAGTTTGCGATGCAGTTTGTTGCAACTCAGTTGCAAACTGAGTTACAAATTGCAACTCAATTTTGCAAACTGAAATGCAACTCAGTTTTGCAAACTGAAATGCAGCTCAGTTTGCGAAACTGAGTTGCAAATTGCAACTCAGTTTTGCAAACTGAAATGCAACTCAGTTTGTAAAACTGAAATGCAGCTTTGTTTGCGACTGCAAACAGAAATTACAACTCAATTTAGCAAACTAAAATTTAATTTAGTTTTGCAACCTCCTTTCATCACTAATCCAACCTTTAGATAATCGAGCTTCACTTTCTTCGGCTGGTCTAGGGAAACTGAATGACTAGGGGCAAAAAGAAAATCAAAATCGGGAATAGATTTAAGTATCCATCTTCATTGTCACTTCCTTTCTTAGGCTTTCTAATGCCTATGCTTATCCGTTTTCAGTAGTAAAGCCATCCCAATGTGATAGCACTCTTTCAAAAAATAAATTTAAATTATAGTCCTTCAATATATTCTTTAGTATATTGACTATTGTTGGTTTATATTTTGTTGAGTATGAAAATTTCTTGAATTCTTTTAACATTGTTCATACCTCTAACATTCCATGATGATCATCATTTACTTCTTAAATTACTCCTTAATGCTCTTTTAGAAGGAGTTTGTGTGCTACACTTTGCTTTTGAATTTTCAGTACTTTTCTATTAACCTTTATTGACTAACATAGTTTGACACGTCATTCATATGTGTAGGCAAGAAATCATCTAAAAGATTCAAGTCATTTGCATTATTTAGTGAGTGCCGTGGCAAATCATGTGTTTCTTCAGCCATATAAGCACTGTCGTTTTCATTTCCTGATGGTTTTTTGTAGTGAGACATTGTGGCATATCGGATGCATAAACCCGATATTTAGTAGTTTGATTAACAACATCATTTGAGGTGGTTGGAGCATCAAAGACTGGTTGTTGTGGCTCGGCATCATTAGAGCCAGATTCAGGTTAATGGTGAGAAGTCTTAGATTGTTCATTAAATACTATTTCATTTTTTTAAAATTAAGTTAATTATAGAGTTGTCTCACAGTTAACACGTTAATTTTTTTAAATAAGCAAAGAAAGTGATTTTTCGCTCAGAATTCAAATTCATACTAAGATTAATAACCATCAAATCAAGATGTAACGACCTGTAATTTTAACTATTTTAAATTATTGAATTTAATATGATTATTGAATAAAAATGGTTCAAAATAAGAATTTAATGATGTATTAATGTAGTGTATTGAATATGAATTGATAAAATTTTGAAATAAACAATTTCGAAGATTTAAACAATAACAAGCATTGAAATGAAATTCTATGTATTTGATGTGTTTATAATCAATAGCTTGAATTGAATAATAAATGTTGAATAATTTAGATGAAAATAAAATAATTATTGATAACTAAAATTCATTTGAAGTTCAATGATTTATTAATGTGATATTTTGGATAATTAAATTGTTTAAATTTAATATTGGAAATTATTTAAATAATTGAATCCTGAATTTAATGTGAATGAAAATGATGTCGAAAGTTAATTTAAATTATATTTAAATAAGAATGAAGATTGTTAACTTTTAAAATTGAATTCAAGGCGATTAAATTAATTTTTGGAAATTGCTTATTTTAATTAATGAGTAAAAATAGTATTTTTGATCACTGTCTCACATTTTGACGAAACCAGTTTCATCGGATCTATAATAGTGAATTATTATAGGATTTCAAGTTTTGTAGCGATCATACTTGTCGTTTGGCCGTGCGAGCTTGAAACGCGTAGAAATTAATTTAAGGAATTCAACTAAAATAAATTGATTTTGAAAAGCTATCTTCTGAATAAGATCGAATTAGGCCTTGAGGCTAGTTTCATTGTATTCGTAATGAGGGTATAACATATAGAACGCCAGGTGGCACGCCTCGTTTGGTACTCGAGAATTTCGGACGTTATAAGTCAGATATTTTCTAATAATAATAATATATATACTCACCCTCACCCAACATTTCGTACACTCCACCACAATTTTGTCTCTCTGTATTTTTCCCCTCTCCTTTATTTTAAATGTTTGCAGATCGAATAAAAAAGAGAAAGAGAAAAAAACGATCGAACATCGGCGACTGGAGAGGAGCAGGCTGGGAACAGAGGCATGCATTCGCGCGCGCATGACTACGCGTAGCAGCGGGAGGGTGCGGCGCGACCTAGGGCTATTGTCAGTCACGTTCGTCGATTTAGTGTTTTGGGTTGCACGGCGTTGATTCGCACGCGCTGGTGGAGGAAGCGCGGCGCGTCGTCTAGCACGGTGGCAGGGTGTAACATCCCGCCTTTTTATACGTTTTAAGCAGACACACATGCCAAATCAAACCATACAGAAGGGCGGATTGTTATTGGGGTGAATAAAAGAAAGCATAGAAAGAAAAAAAACAAAATAGAATCTCGCAGCGGAATGTAAAAATATAATAATCAAATAACAGTTCATGAAGCTGTATACAAAACATTTGATTATACTTATACAATACAAAATCAGAGTTACATAAATAGAGAATAAATATACAAATGCAACGAAACAGTATGATTGCAGTGGAATAATAGAATAAGCAATAATAGTACAAATCTTCGTCTTCGTCCTCCAGAAAAAGGTCTTCAAATCCTGAAATGCTCAGGCTGGCCTGAGCGAATTGAAAAGACAAAACACTCGAGTCAGAACTAAAAGATCTTATGTAAGTCAAATCAATGGTAAATAAATATGAGTGTAAACGGCGTCGGAGTTGTTTACATGGTCTCTTATTCAATGTTTAACGTCAGTGCAGTAACTTAAGAGATGTTCAGGATTCACATCTCCTAAGGATCCGTTAAACTATCAATTATGTAGTACAATACGCTATTATAATATGTCTACAGTAAAATAAACTATTAAAATAGTGTTAAGGCGTTACCCATTTCCCCCTTAACACATTTTATAATGCAAATAATCTATACAGTACCGTAACTCTCCGTAAACTGGGGCCGCTAGAGGATACCTCATAGGTACGACATAAAACAAACTCGTAGAAGGCGCGCTAGGGTAGGTGACACGGCACAACTAGGCAATGCCAGGGTAGATATACCAATTACACTTCCGGACTGGTGGTAACGCATAACAGCTACTACCGCCCACCTTGGAACACATTCTCAAATCAAAAATCGAGGGTGGCCACCAAATAATCGGAAAGTTAGAATATAGTATCGAAGGAATGGGCCCGATCGGAGGAATGACCTCACTTGGCCCGTCGATTGCTCCTGTTTAAGCCACCTAATGCTAAATCAAGGGAGTTAGGTCCATGTATATACTGTAACGACCCGTATTTTTACGGATCGAAAAGTTTGTCAAAATCTGGAATTTTAGCATTTTTGAGCCATTTCAGATTTTAGGCAAATTTTGCCTAAGTCCTAAGTCGTTCACGACTTAGCATAAGTCGTAAGTCATATACGACTTAGGAGATGGGAGTGACCCAGGGCTTGGAGATAGGTTGTTTGTACGACCTAAGGAGATAAGTCGTAGCTGGGCTAAGTTAGTAAGTCGAAGTTAACTCGGCAAGTATTAAGTCGTAGGTTGTAAGTCGTTGCCGAGTTAAGGGATAGACAACCTAAGTAAGTGACCGACCTAGGGATTTACGACATAAGAGCTGACCGAGTTAAGTGATAAGTCGTCTAACCAGTTAAGTCGTATCCTTTAAGTCGTAGCCTAGTTGAGTCGTGGCCGTGTTAAGAAGTGCTGTGTTAAGTCACTGTTTTAAGTCGTAGACGACTTAGTAGTTGAGTCGTATACCCAGTTAGGTCGTAACCGACTTAGGGGTTAACTGCTGAGTTGTTAGGAGATAGGCACACGCATTAAGTCGTAGACTGAGGATTTTTGTTAAGTCGTAAGTCGTGAACGACTTATAAAGGCAGACGACTTAGGTGTTTGTTGTTAAGTCGTAGAGTAGCTGAAGTCTTTAAGTCGTAGCCTACCTGTTAAGTCGCGAAGCACTAAGTCGTAGATGGGTTGGCCTGGTAAGTCGTAAGTTGGTGGGTGCTTAGGTCGTAAGTCGGAGACGACTTAAGGAGATAGCCAAATTTCGACTTAAGGAATTTCTGCTATAAATAGGAAGGGTTTTTCTCACTTTTTGGGATCCGGATTTTGAAGCGACGAAGTGCTGCCATTTTGAGAGCTCGACTTCTACACTTCTTCACTTCTTTTCTCCACTCTAATCTAGTGCTTCAATTCATCCAAATCGAAGATCAAGATCGAAGATCCAAGAGCTAAAGTTGAAGATCTTCATCCTTTGAAGTGAGATTTCTTCGTTTGAAGCGGATTCGTGATAGATCAAGCTTGATCCCTCGCTGTCCAGATCTGAAGCGTGTTGATTTGGGTTTGTTTAGGTGATTTGGTGAGTGGTGATTATCTCTCACACGGATCCAAAGGAGTATATCGGATTGTTGGCTCGATTTGGTGTTAAATAGTGATTTTCATGCATTTTCTTCATCCTAAGTGTAGATCCATATAGATCCATTGTTCATGATGATGTTACATCCATTTTATCATATGTTAACCTATGAAAGTTCATTCATCAAGTTTGTAGGGATATAATTCATGTTTTCATGCTTATTGGACTTTCAACTCTTTAATTACGAAAATGCCATTATTATGATAATTGTCTACTTAGATCTTATTTAAATGCTTGATTGTTTGGATTAATGTTTGATTTGATTGATTGTTATGAATTAGATGATTGATGGTTTGATTTAGACCGAAGACGATTCAAAAGCTAAGGGAAAGGCTCTTGAATTGGGAAAGCTGCTCGTGGCATATGTAGCGGGATGATGAAGCTCTTATGCATAGATTTGATGATGTGATGTTAAGATGAGGCTTTGCGAGGATGTGATGAAGCAAGGCAATCATATGATGAAGACTTGGTCTAATCCAGACGGGATCATTCCAAGCATGTTGATAACTCGGTGATATGATTCGAGTTGAGGATAATGAATGGATATGAGAATAGTCGTCAAGGAGGATGACTAGGAGGCTTGGGTAGCATCGTTGTTGAAGGTTCTAGCATGCTCTAAGCAAGAGTACGTTTGGGCAGATTCGATAGTCTCAACGGCCAACTGTTGATGGTCGAGTACTCTGGGCAGATTCGATAGTCCTAGGCACGGGCTGCGACAACGTGCGGGAGTTATGTCTAGAACCGGGGTTTCCATTAGCCCTTGACGGACGACTGAAAGAATGTGCCGGTCATTCAATTAACGGTGATATCGAAGCAATGCTAACAGTGATAGCCAGAGTCATGGACGTTTGGTTGTATCGTCATTCGGACTCAAGAGCGGTATTTTCTGGGTGCTTATCTGATTTAGGCCTTGGTACTTGGAAAACATCGCCCTTGACTCGAATGATAGTAGCTTTACTTTAAATTGTATGCTCTGCTATGTTTGCTTCTGCTTAGTGTGTGTCTGGGGGCTATAACTGTAGAAAGAGGTTGGAGTGGGAGGGTTGTATTCCTATTCCTTTTCCTTTATGCTCTTTTGGTATGTTGTTAGTTAATTTACTGCTCACTAAGACTGTTGTCTGACTCAAGGCTTTATGTTTTAATTCTTATTGCCTTGGGCTGTTCGTCCATTTTTGGGACGGGCAGACTAGGTAGCAGGTGACAGGTGTCGTTCTCTTCTCACGATGCTGATATCGAAGACGAGCTGGAGAGTTGCATATTATCTTCTTATTATATGTACTGGATGTTCCGCTGTTTTGTATTCTCTGAGTGTTATGTAGTGAGGCTTGATGTATTGGCTATTTGGATGCTTGTATTCAACTATTATGGAGTTTTATATGATGTCATTTTGTTCTGTAAAGCTTCACTATACATATGTTCTATTGTATTTTGTCCATGCGCTGTGAGTAATACGATAGATTCTGTTGTTTTAATTTACCTTGACAATCGTCCATGGTCGCCTGGCACACTTTACAGCGCACCTTCTCTAGATTCTGTGCAGGGGTCATGGGCGGTCGTCACATTTGGTATCAGAGCATTGGTTAATCGATTTTATCCAACGCTCGCTGTCGTAACTACGTATGAGAGACGCAATTGTATTTTTATGGATGAATACTATATATAATATAGTAGTTTAGTTGAGTTTGAGTCCTTTATGCAGTTGTTTCTCTAGATGTTCTAATCATTCTTTTTTATAGATATTGAGAATGAGTCGAAGAGGGAGACCAGCTGCTAGGGAAGGCCATGCTACTGAAGAGACTGCTGATTATGCAGCCATGTTCGAAGCTATGATGACTTCGATCATGAGAAGGATACCAGTTCCGGGGGCGGCAGTTGATGTTGGAGTTCAGGTTCAGACTCCGAAACCAGTGGATTTTGCTAAGTTGTGCAAGGACTATACTGCTCTTAGAGGGAAGGTTTTCTTGGGAACAGAATCAACTATTGAGGTCTAGAGGTGGATGGATGCTTGTAGAAGGATATTTGGTGATTTGGGAATTGAGGATGCAACTAAGAGGAAGTTGGCATCAAGGCAGCTTCAAGGGAGACCTCTGATTGGTGGAACTCTATTACCATCAATACTGCGGAGGAAGAGATTACTTGGGAGCAATTCCAAGCTAGATTTGAAGCTAAGTTCATTTCTACAGCTCAGAAGTCTGTTCTGTTCAAGAGGTTTGTGGAGCTCAAGCAAGGTGGAAGATCAGTTCTGGAGTATGTTTCTGAGTTCGAAGCTTTGCCCAAGTATGCCCGGTCGTATATTGAGTCTGCTTATCAGAAGAATGAGAAGTTTGTGACAGGCTTGGACAGTTATCTTGGGAGACAGTTGGTGGATCATTTGGACGATTCATTTGAGAAGCTTGTGGAGAAAGCTCTTAGGCATGAGAGTCTGTTTCCTAAGGAAGGACCTGTTGTTGCTGTTACCAGGGGAGAGTCTAAACCACAGCAGGGTGGAAACCAGAAGAGGAAGCAGCAACAGAAGAAGGGTAAGGATGGCCAGAAGAAGCCGAAAGGCGAGGTGACTTGCTACAATTGTTAGCAGAAGGGCCATTTCTCTAAGGATTATAAGAATCCGAAGGTGCCAATGAAGTGTCACAACTGTGACAAGCCAGGGCACATCAGGAAGAATTGTCCAGAACCGAGGAAGGACAAGCAGATTGTGCAAGCTTATGCTTTGGGAGCTGTTCCGTCGTCTTCGAAAGCTCCTACCGCTGAAGAGAAAGGAAAGAGTGTGGTTGTTCAAGGTACTCTTTTCCTATGTGGTGTTCCAGTTAGAGTGTTGTTTGATACTGGGGCGTCGCGTTCGTTTGTTTGTAGTGAACTTGTAGGCCGATTAGGTTTGGAACCGGATATTGTTGATAGGCCATTGGTTATGACTAATCCAGTTGGGGTTTCGTCTTGTTTGTGTATGTTATGCCGTGGTCTGATTGTGTCGAGTCATGGTTGCTCTTTTGTTTGTGATTGTTTTGTTCTGAACTTTGCGGGGTTCGGAATTATTTTGGGTATGGACTGGCTTAGGAAGTATGCGGCTAAGGTTGATTGCGAGAGGTTGGAAGTGACAGTCGAGAATGTGGAGGGGCGAAGGGTTGTAATACGATGTAAGAATGAAGAAGGCGTCTTCATGAGCTTCATGTATTCGCTGGTTGTTCCATGGGATGGACTGTCATCGGTGCCAATCGCTAATGGATTCGAGGATGTCTTTGACGAAGTCAAAGGGTTGCCGTCGCATAGAGAGATCGAGTTTCGTATAGATCTAGTTGAAGGAGCCAGACCTGTTGTGATGCCTCTTAGGTGGATGGCGCCTAGGGAACAGCAGGAGTTGAAGGTGCAAGTTGATGATCTTTTGCAGAAAGGATTCATTCGGCGTAGTGTGTTGAGTGGGGTGCACCATTTGTGTTCGCAACCAAGGCAGATGGATCGTTGAGATTGTGTGTGGATTATCGTGAGCTGAATAAGGTGACTAAGAAGAACAAGTATCCATTGCCGAGAATAGATGACTTGTTTGATCAGCTTCACGAAGCCAAGGTGTTTTCTCAGATGGATTTGGCAACGGGATTTCACCAGTTGAGAGTGGCTAAGGATAGTGTGCCGAAGACTGCTTTTCGGACACCATCTGGTTTCTTTGAGTGGCTGGTAATGCCGTTTGGATTGACTAACGCGCCAGCATATTTTGTGGATCTTATGAATAGAGTGTTCAGAGATCAGTTGAACAAGTTTGTACTTGTGTTCGTGGATGATATTCTGATTTATTCCAGAACGGAAGAAGAGCACAAGACGCACTTGCGAATTGTTTTGGAGATCTTATGGAAGCATCAGCTGAAGGCTAAGTTTTCAAAGTGTCACTTCTGGAAGAGTGAAGTGAGGTTCTTAGGCCATGTGATTTCTGGAAGTGGAATAGCGGTTGATCCCGCTAAGGTGGCAGCAATCCAGGATTGGGTCAGACCTAAGAATGCATCAGATGTGAGGAGTTTTCTTGGATTAGCAGGATATTATCGACGGTTTATCAAAGACTTCTCCAAGGTAGCTGCACCGTTAACAGGATTGACGAAGAAGAACCAAGTGTTCAGTTGGGATGCTAAGTGTGAGCAAGCTTTCGGAATCCTGAAAGAGAGATTGACAAGTGCTCCTGTTTTGACTATTCCAAGTGGGAATGATGAGATGGTGGTTTACACCGACGCATGTGGTACTGGACTTGGAGCAGTGCTGATGCAGAGGGATAAAGTTGTTGCGTATGCAAGTCGACAACTGAAGCCGCATGAAAGGAATTACCCGACTCACGATTTGGAGTTAGCGGCAATTGTATTTGCTTTGAAGATGTGGAGACATTATCTGTTGGGAGTTCGGTTCGAGTTGTTTACGGATCATAAGTCGTTGAAGTATGTTTTCTCCCAAAAGGATTTGAATCTTCGGCAGCAGCGATGGCTAGAGTTTTTGGCATCATATGATTTTGGTATAGCTTATACTCCGGGAAAAGGTAACGCAGTGGTAGATGCGTTAAGTCGAAGACATGCAGGATTGGGAGCCATGTTTTCAGAATGGAAGAGTCTCGAGTATTTAGCTGGATTTGACTTCAGGCCTAGATGTGAATTGGAACCTGAGATGTTGGCAAACTTATCGATAAGACCTTCTCTTGTGGAAAGGATTGGCGAGAGCCAAAAGCGAGACGATAAGCTTGTCAAGATTATCCATGATTTGGAATCTGGATTGGATCCAGAAAAGGATAAAGGATTCGAGGTCGATCGAGAGGGTTGGCTTCGGAAGCAAGGACGACTAGTTGTTCCCGATATAGATGAATTGAGGAGTGAAGTTCTGAAGGAAAGTCATCACTCGAAGCTGACAATTCATCCAGGTGGAAATAAGATGTATCGGGATATGAAGAGAACCTACTACTGGGAAGGCATGAAGAAGGATGTTGGAAATTTTATTTCCAAGTGTATGAACTGCCAGTTGGTTAAAGCCGAGCAGAAGAAGCCAAGTGGATTGCTTCAGCCATTAGAAGTTCCTACATGGAAGTGGGAGCAAGTGTCGATGGATTTTATTGATGGATTGCCTAGAACCAGAACGGGAAATGAAGGGATTTGGGTTATCGTTGATCGTTTGACCAAGAGTGCAAGATTCATTCCTGTTCGATCGACTAGGACTGCATCAAAGTTGGCTAAGTTGTATGTTAAGTGGATAGTTCGATTCCATGGTATTCCGAAGAGTATAGTGAGCGATCGGGATCCATTGTTCACTAGTGGATTTTGGAAGAGCTTCCAGGAAGTTTTGGGAACCAAGTTGTGTTTGAGTACAGCCTATCACCCTCAAACAGATGGTCAGACCGAGAGAGTCAACCGAGTTTTGGAAGATCTCCTCAGAGCTTGTGTTTTGGATTTCGGAGGATCATGGGAAGATCACCTTCATTTGGTAGAGTTTTCATACAACAACAGTTACCAGTCAAGCATTGGTATGGCACCGTATGAAGCGTTGTATGGAAGACCGTGTAATTCTCCGACATGTTGGATAGAGACCAGAGAAAAGCTGATACTTGGGCCAGAAATGATTCGACAGACTTCAGATTGTATAGAGATCATTTGGCAACGAATGAAGGCAGCCCAAGACCGTCAGAAGAGTTATGCCGATAAACGTCGTAAAGATTTGGAATTTGACATAGGAGATATGGTTTTCGTGAAGATTTCTCCACTGAAGAATGTTATCCGATTCGGGAAGAAAGGAAAATTGACTCCGAGATTTGTTGGACCATTCCCGATTATCGAGCGAATTGGAAAGCTCGCTTATAGATTGGAATTACCAGAGAAGATGTCGGGTGTGCACAATGTTTTTCACGTATCATATCTACGAAAGTACGTGCACGACTCGAATACGGTGGTTTCTGCTGATAGCTGTGAAGATTTCGAAGTTGACCCAGTCGATAGAAGACCTCGTAAGCCGCTTCGTGTTGTGGAAACCGACACGAAACAGCTTAGGAGGAAGATAGTTAAGTTGCTCAAAATACAATGGAGTGATGATGATAACGACTGTACGTGGGAGGTGGAAGAGAGGATGAAGGCAGCTCATCCTGAACTCTTCAAGGTATGGCCCTAAGGTGTCGTCTCATCTCACGATATTGTAACTTGTTCTAAGTTTTAGAATTCTGCATGCTAAGCTAGAATTGGATGCATGGTTTGTTGATTGCTATGGATGGTAGGCGTGCAGAATAGTCTTTGATTGCTTTGTTTGTTTGGAATTTCGGGGGCGAAATTCCTAAGGGGGAGAGAATGTAACGACCCGTATTTTTACGGATCGAAAAGTTTGTCAAAATCTGGAATTTTAGCATTTTTGAGCCATTTCAGATTTTAGGCAAATTTTGCCTAAGTCCTAAGTCGTTCACGACTTAGCATAAGTCGTAAGTCGTATACGACTTAGGAGATGGGAGTGACCCAGGGCTTGGAGATAGGTTGTTTGTACGACCTAAGGAGATAAGTCGTAGCTGGGCTAAGTTAGTAAGTCGAAGTTAACTCGGCAAGTATTAAGTCGTAGGTTGTAAGTCGTTGCCGAGTTAAGGGATAGACAACCTAAGTAAGTGACCGACCTAGGGATTTACGACATAAGAGCTGACCGAGTTAAGTGATAAGTCGTCTAACCAGTTAAGTCGTATCCTTTAAGTCGTAGCCTAGTTAAGTCGTGGCCGTGTTAAGGAGTGCTGTGTTAAGTCACTGTTTTAAGTCGTAGACGACTTAGTAGTTGAGTCGTATACCCAGTTAGGTCGTAACCGACTTAGGGGTTAACTACTGAGTTGTTAGGAGATAGCCACACGCATTAAGTCGTAGACTGAGGATTTTTGTTAAGTCGTAAGTCGTGAACGACTTATGAAGGCAGACGACTTAGGTGTTTGTTGTTAAGTCGTAGAGTAGCTGAAGTCTTTAAGTCGTAGCCTACCTGTTAAGTCGCGAAGCACTAAGTCGTAGATGGGTTGGCCTAGTAAGTCGTAAGTTGGTGGGTGCTTAGGTCGTAAGTCGGAGACGACTTAAGGAGATAGCCAAATTTCGACTTAAGGAATTTCTGCTATAAATAGGAAGGGTTTTTCTCACTTTTTGGGATCTGAATTTTGAAGCGACGAAGTGCTGCCATTTTGAGAGCTCGACTTCTACACTTCTTCACTTCTTTTCTCCACTCTAATCTAGTGCTTCCATTCATCCAAATCGAAGATCAAGATCGAAGATCCAAGAGCTAAAGTTGAAGATCTTCATCCTTTGAAGTGAGATTTCTTCGTTTGAAGCGGATTCGTGATAGATCAAGCTTGATCCCTCGCTGTCCAAATTTGAAGCGTGTTGATTTGGGTTTGTTTAGGTGATTTGGTGAGTGGTGATTATCTCTCACACGGATCCAAAGGAGTATATCAGATTGTTGGCTCGATTTGGTGTTAAATAGTGATTTTCATGCATTTTCTTCATCCTAAGTGTAGATCCATATAGATCCATTGTTCATGATGATGTTACATCCATTTTATCATATGTTAACCTATGCAAGTTCATTCATCAAGTTTGTAGGGATATAATTCATGTTTTCATGCTTATTGGACTTTCAACTCTTTAATTACGAAAATGCCATTATTATGATAATTGTCTACTTAGATCTTATTTAAATGCTTGATTGTTTGGATTAATGTTTGATTTGATTGATTGTTATGAATTAGATGATTGATGGTTTGATTTAGACCGAAGACGATTCAAAAGCTAAGGGAAAGGCTCTTGAATTGGGAAAGCTGCTCGTGGCATATGTAGCGTGATGATGAAGCTCTTATGCATAGATTTGATGATGTGATGTTAAGATGAGGCTTTGCGAGGATGTGATGAAGCAAGGCAATCATATGATGAAGACTTGGTCTAATCCAGACGGGATCATTCCAAGCATGTTGATAACTCGGTGATATGATTCGAGTTGAGGATAATGAATGGATATGAGAATAGTCGTCAAGGAGGATGACTAGGAGGCTTGGATAGCATCGTTGTTGAAGGTTCTAGCATGCTCTAAGCAAGAGTACGTTTGGGCAGATTCGATAGTCCCAACGGCCAACTGTTGATGGTCGAGTACTCTGGGCAGATTCGATAGTCCTAGGCACGGGCTGCGACGATGTGCGGGAGTTATGTCTAGAACCGGGGTTTCCATTAGCCCTTGACGGACGGCTGAAAGAATGTGCCGGTCATTCAATTAACGGTGATATCGAAGCAATGATAACAGTGATAGCCAGAGTCATGGATGTTTGGTTGTATCGTCATTCGGACTCAAGAGCGGTATTTTCTTGGTGCTTATCTGATTTAGGCCTTGGTACTTGGAAAACATCGCCCTTGACTCGAATGATAGTAGCTTTACTTTAAATTATATGCTCTGCTATGTTTGCTTCTGCTTAGTGTGTGTTTGGGGGCTATCACTGTAGAAAGAGGTTAGAGTGGGAGGTTTGTATTCCTATTCCTTTTCCTTTATGCTCTTTTGGTATGTTGTTAGTTAATTTACTGCTCACTAAGACTGTTGTCTGACTCAAGGCTTTATGTTTTAATTCTTATTGCCTTGGGCTGTTCGTCCATTTTTGGGACGGGCAGACTAGGTAGCAGGTGACAGGTGCCGTTCTCTTCTCACGATGCTGATATCAAAGACGAGCTGGAGGGTTGCATATTATCTTCTTATTATATGTACTGGATGTTCCGCTGTTTTGTATTCTCTGAGTGTTATGTAGTGAGGCTTGATGTATTGGCTATTTGGATGCTTGTATTCAACTATTATGGAGTTTTATATGATGTCATTTTGTTCTGTAAAGCTTCACTATACATATGTTCTATTGTATTTTGTCCATGCGCTGTGAGTAATACGATAGATTCTGTTGTTTTAATTTACCTTGACAATCGTCCATGGTCGCCTGGCACACTTTACAGCGCACCTTCTCTAGATTCGGTGTAGGGGTCATGGGCGGTCGTCACATATACCTTATAGGATCATCGCCACCATCCTACTTCATTCTGGAATCTCCACCGCATACACAGTTGTCAAAGTGGTTTTTGGTATTGGCAGAGAGTACGACAATATCCGATCCCGGTCTCTTTAACAACCAATCGCTTATTACACACCGGATGGTTCTTTTACATTTCTAAAATCATTTCATAATTGATATCAAAATATCATATTCAATTCAAATCATATCATTTTCGAAATCATTACTTACTTTCGAAATTATATCGCATTGAAATCATAGTTCGAAATTATATTTCCTTTCAAAAGTAATATTTCCAAAATAGGTTAAACTCTTATTTCAAAATTATCATATTAAACCAAATATGCTATTTAAATCCCAACTTAGGTTATAACATCATTAACCATATTCACTTAAAAATCGAGAATTTGAATATAAACCCATCCATTTTACTTAGTTTGGAATTTAGAAGAAAATAGTTTTAAATAGTTATAAATAGTTAATATAGATTTAAAATAGATTAAATATAATTAAAATAGATTAAATAGCTTTAAAATAGATTAATTAGATTTAAAATAAGTTAAAATAGGTTAATTAGTTTAAATAAAATAAATGGTTTAAAATAGGTTAATATGATTTAATATAATTAATACAGGTTAAAATAGTTTAATACTTTGAAAATCTTAATAATTAGAAATTTTGAAATAATATATTTTTATAACAGTTTATATTAAAACATGAATTTGGAATTAATATCAAATTAAACTATTCATTTCATTTCAACGCATTTGGACCATTTTCAATTTCCAAGTCAACAAACCAAATTTCAAACCTTTCAATTTAACATTTCAATAAACCATTGAATTTCATATCATTTCAATCTATGTTCAAATGTCAATTCGGATTACTCCAATTTCAAAATATTTCAAAGTTATTTTCAAACAACTTCAATGAATTAATTTCGATAGAATTTCATTTATACTTAAAAGTTTAACTTTAACTTCAAATTTAATTTCTTAAAGCAATTCCTTTTTAAACCAATTCACATTTCATCATAAACTTGATTTTTCTATAATAATTCAATTCATATAAATCAAATTTTATTTCAAAATATCATTTAATTAAATTCTAAAATTAAGGATTTTAAAATCCTTTAATTTAACCAATCCAGTGTCCGTATATAATTCTCTACCCTAGGGTCAAGTGATACGGATATTTATCATTTCAATCCGCAATTTAAAATTTTATACTTATGGATATATATCATTTCAAACCGCAATCCCAAAAATATGAAATCCATAAAATCGCTCGAGTCTATCATTTCAACCCATAATGATTTTTCCTTAATCTATAGATCATTTGGGTATGTATCATTTTAACCCATAGTGAACTTGTAGTTTATAACGATATATAAAATAAAACATCCATTCATCCAATATCAACAATCAACATCCATTACAAACATCATCCAAATCAATCAATAAATATCAATATAGAACTGATAATCAATAACAGGTATTTAACTGGCAATTTATATTCAATAATAAATTAAATAATGATTTAATTCAAATAAATTCAAATTAATTGAGATGATGATTAAAATATACCAAACATCCATAAATAAATTTCTAATCATATCATAAATTAAATTTATCAAACATAAGAAATTTTAGAAGTTGTGAGTGGGTTAAAACACTCACCTTTGAATTTAAATCGAATTTAAATCCAAATTAGGTCCCAAATTCAAACAATCTCCGAATTCGTCCAAACATGCGTCAAAATGTCCGAAATCTCGATACGATCCTAGCGGAGAAAACCGTGCTAGATACGGTCCTCGTATGCAAAAGTTACGTAAGTTAGAACGTTTAATGCTAAAATTAAATTAAAAAAAGGATGGGCCAATCAGGCAATGCCACGTCGCAAGCAGAAGGGTGAAACCCAACCGTCATCTCGTTCTCGATCGAAACCAGCCGCCATCCAAATGCATAAAAACGCTTCCGCCATGCCGTCTCCGGCCACGATCAGACCTCGTCTTGGCCCTCGCCACCACCGGCCGACCATGCTCTAGCGTCGCCACTCACTCCGGTCAACCAGAAAACCCCCACGCTGCCACCAAATGTGCCAACTTCAAAGCCAAAATACGGCGATTCCCAAGGGGATCTCGACCAACGAACGACATGGATCGAAGCCTCTCGATGGCCTCTGTAGTGCAGCACTCTCCGATTGGCCTATCGACAAAGATCCACTGTTGAATAGAAATTCTAGCTACGGACTACCAAAAATAAATGGCCAATTTCTGATCAAACGGAGGCTCGAATCGAGAAACGAATTTCAAATCTGAGTTGCGCTTGTTGAGAGCTTCAAATCGATATATAATTTGATATACTTTGAGGAGTTTAAATTTTGGATTTGATTTAGAATTGCAATTGAATGTAGAATTTGGGAACTTGGTTTGTCTGCCATTGGGATGAGGAGTTGAGAAGGAAATGTATGTACAGACAAATGAATATGAGGAGTGGCTAAGGTTTATAACAAACTATTTATAGGCAAAGCTGAAACAGAAAGAATGGACCAGATTGATCGGTACATGACCCAAAAAGCCCGTTTCGACTACGGATCGAAAATGGGACAAACCATATATCAAAATAGATGTTTTTGATAATTTAAAAAACAATGGAATGGGTTTCAAGTCCTAATTCCATCGTTTGAAGAAGTTATGATAAAATCAGCTTATTTCAAATTGATTTCAATTGATTTCAATTAAATTGATTTCTAGGCGTTTCGAGCCCGTACGATCAAACGACAAGTCCGATCTCTACGAAACATGAAATCCTACAATAATTCACTGTTACGGATCCGATGAAATTGGTTTCGTCGAAATTTGAGAAAGTGGCCAAAATGGCTATTTTCACATTAATTAAATAAATAAATATTAAATTAATTAAATCAAATTTTCAATGTCGATTCTATAATTGAAAAATTTTACGATTTTGATTACTTGGACCTTTATAAAACTTTAAAACAAATTTTCAGGTTAATTCAATGTTAATTATTTCAATAATTTCCATCTGTACTTCCAATTTCAATAAATTCAGAAATTATAAATCAAATGTCCAATAATTCCATTTAATTGACCTTTCATCCTATTATTCCATCCATTATTATTAATTGGGTGAAATTAGCATTGGTTCATGATTTATTACACTAATATTCTCAAATTTCATCTTAATCTCCATTAACGTAATATTTAAATACTTAATTTCATTTAATTGCAATTAATCCAATTATTATAGTTTAAATTCCAATAAACTGATAAATCTTTATTTCCATTCTTTTAATTCAACTAATTGTCATAATATGAATAAAATTAACATTATTTCCAATTATTACCTTAACTTACACCAACATAACATTTAATTTAGATTTATTGCAATTGATTACCAATTTTAATTTAATAGACTAAATAAATGGATAACTTATAATAATTGTTACCATTAACGTTTAATTACACTTATAAGTTATTATTAACAAACAAATATTCCAATTGCTTACATAACACTGTTCTTATCCAATTATCATTAATTATATACTAATTCATCAATTAGTTTAATATCTACACTTGTTTCCTTATATTCAATTCATAGCCAAGTATAACATTTAAATTATTTTAATTAATTGGAATTTCATTTCAATTGTTAATAATTAGCTGCAAGTAACATTGTTACATTTCATTTTTGTTATTATTTCATTATTAATTTACAAATTTTTTTATTTCTTTCAATATTAAATTACCAAAATCTTATTAAATTAACAAATTTAATTTATCAAAAATTACGGGTCGTTACACTCTCCTCCACTCAAAACTTTTCGTCCCCGAAAAGGAAAAAGAAGGGAAAAGAAGGAACTAAGAAAATTAATATATCTTATTCAAAATATTAAATCTATAAAATTAATTTACAAAATCAAATAATTTAAACAAAATATATCAATTCATAACACTTAAATCCTTTTATATTCAAGTAAATAAAAGTTTGGAAAACATTTCAAAGATTTCTAAGTCTAAAATTCACGAAAAATTTCGGTAGAGTCTCCTTTGTACGGAGAGGCCCGGAAGAAAATATAATATCAAATATAACAAAATATATCATATTTTCAAAATAATATATCCCAACAGTGGGAAAAACAATATAATATCGCTAGAAAACCGTAATCCGAGAACGTACCAATTTGTCGGGCAAACAACGCTTAATTACGAAACCAAAAGCAATGGAAAATGCTTCCTTAACCTGTATTTCTCTTATATAATCTAAAAGAGTTAATAATTATATAAAATGAAATATTTAAAGTTGTTTCAACTACTAACAAACTAATCAATATAAACAACAATCACTAGCAACCATGACATACAATCATCATATGAAATTAATAGAATCAACTATCCATCCATAGAAAATAAACACATGGTTTGTTCGGGTTCAGAAATTTTTAACTGCCTTGAATGACAAATAAACTACCAAGTGCACCATTTACTCAACAGTCTTAGATGAATCCAATAGATTATTCATACATCTTAAACAATTAGAAGTATCATGTCCCAAACAACCCATAAACCAAAACAAACAATAATTTGCAATGTACTTGAGTTATTCTTATTAAATTTCTTTCACAACATTTACAGTTTTTTTATTTTTCTTTTCATTCATACAAGGATTATTTCTTTAACTTACATTTATCTCTTACAAAATTTTATTCCCATTCATTCATTCAGTGTTTATTTCATTTATTTTTCCTTTATTACTTACAAAATTCATTTTTATTTATTCATATCATGTCAATTCCTTTTTATTGCATTACATTCATTTTATTATTTACTTTAATTATAAATAGTTTCAATATTAACTTAAGTTCAAAATCATTTACTTACAGTACTCATTTTCTATTTCATTTAATTAGTAGTATTTCAATTTTAACTCATGTTTATAACTATTTTCATACCAAATTTCTTATTTATAAAAGTAAATTTCATTAAACACTTCCAGTACATAAGTTTTACTTGTATAAATTTCCATTACATATTCTTTTAACATTTCAACTTTTTATAATTGGTAAGTTATATATATGTCTTTAAGAATGCAATTGAAAGTTACACAAGTTTGACTTACTTATTCAAATTAACTTAAGGTTCAATAGTTATCATTTCTTATTTTCATTTAGAAGTTTCAATTATTAAATAGCTAAATTTTTTATTCCATTACAATGATTGAAATCTCTAGTTTATAAAAAATTAAGAGCTAAATGCCGGGTTCCATTTCAATTCATTTAAAATAATATATACATATATACATATATATATATATATATATACTTAAAACTTTTATATCCAATCATATTTAAACTTTAAAATTTTTATTTGTTTATCAAAATTGATCTGTAGTAAAACTACTACAATGGCCTTTCCACTTTGAAACTCGAAAATGAATGTCGATGATGCGTGCACTCATCACCGAAATTATTTTCCAGCGATAGAGAGTGGAGTACAGAACTTATTTCTTTCCAAAATTTCTAAAACAAAATTTCCTTCAAATCATATTGAAATAATAATATCAGAAAATACTTCTAAATAATATTATTATTGTATTCCAAAATTATTCAAAAGAGATCTTCAAAAAACCCCGGAACTTAAGTTCTAAATTTCCAAATTTCATTTATCTTATTTTCAAATCTTATTTCCAACCTATATTTATAAATTTCACTACCTAACAAATAATATATTAAAACCAAATATATAATTTATAATTCTATTATTTTATATATATACAAAATATATAGTAGGCAAAAGTATTTCATTCACCTCTATTTCAAAACAATATTATGTCTCTGAGTCCTATTAAGCATTTAAAAATTCCTATCGATGTCATAGCGTCCTATGTACCGACCAGAATTTATAAATACAAAACAGAACAAATAAACACAATATAAAAACCTTTTATAACACTAACAAATACGCTCTCTCATATATATACCCTCAATGACTCATTCTAGGGTATTACTACCCTATTTTTAAAGAGTCAGACCCCATAAAGCTAAGGTTATCGCTAAACCAAAGCTCTGATACCAACTGTAACATCCCGCCTTTTTGTATGTTTTAAGCGGACACACATGCCAACTCAAACCATACAGAAGGGCAGATTGTTATTGGGGTGAATAAGAAAAAGCACAGAAAGAAAAAAAAACAAAACAGAATCTCGCAGCGGAATGACAAAATATAATAATCAAATAACAGTTCATGAAGCTGTATACAAAACATTTGGTTATACTTATGCAATACAAAATGTAACGGTCCGAAAACAGCGGTCACAACCGGTAGGCTTTGCAACCATCCCGGCCCCACCGTGGCTTACACTGGCACCTCGCAGTTGCTTTTACGGCCAGCCTCTCGACTGTCACAACCAACCCATCCCACTCAGGGACATGTAGGGGTAATTTGAAAAGTATTTTGGAGATAAGCTGGATGACGAGACGTAGTATTTGTATCTGATAGTATTTATTCCGCTGTGTATTCTGTATGAGGACAAGTTTTTATAACTGTCCATTGTTGTATATTGACTCTGATTGATGTATGTATAAACTGATATAGTTCTTTGTTTTAAAAGACTAGTGATTATCTATTATATATTGTTCCGCTGCGATATGTGAGATTCTGATATTGTTTTCGTTTCTGATATTGTTCTGCTGTTCTTCTTTTCTTTTTCTTCTATCTTTTCTTCTACCACTTCTTTTAAACCCTAAGAATTCGGTTTTCCGGCATTCGTTTGCTCGGCAGTTGATACAGTGGACGTATCGATGTGGATTTTCGAAAGTCGAAGAATCGGGTCCTTACACAAAATCAGAGTAACATAAACAGAGAATAAATATACAAATGCAGCGGAACAGTATGATTGCAGTGGAATAATAGAATAAGTAATAATAGTACAAATCTTCGTCTGCGTCCTCTAGAAAAAGGTCTTCAAATCCTGAAATGCTCAGGCTGACCCGAGCGAATTGAAAAGACAAAACACCCGAGTCAGAACTAAAAGATGTTATGTAAGTCAAATCAACGGTAAATAAATATGAGTGTAAACGGCGTCAGAGATGTTTACGGGGTTTGACATCCCTTATCCAATGTCTAACGTGAGTGCAGTAACTTAAGAGATGTTCGGGATTCATATCTCCTAAGGATCCGTTAAACTATCTACTATGTAGTACAATACGCTATTATAATATGTCTACAGTAAGATAAACTATTAAAATAGCGTTAAGGCGTTACCCATTTCCCTCTTAACATATTTTATAATGCCAATAGTGTCGTGACCCGTCTCTCAGTCCACAGAAAGACACATCATGAGTAAGAAAGAAAGGGATAGAAGAAGAAAAGATAGAAAAGAAGAAACTAAACAATATTAGAATCTCACAGCGGAACGAATGAAATATAATATATCACATAAGATATTACATAGTAACATATACATCAGAGTTGCACAGCTTATACAACACAATATATTAGACAGTTATAAAACCTGTCTATCATACAACACAAGATACAACACAGAGATTAACACAGCGGAACCACTATATATCTACATACGCTAAAGCCTCCTGCGCCATATCTCCTCCAGAAACTCGTCAAAGCCAAACCTGAATCCCTTGGCTACTCGTAAAAATTTGAGTACCCAAGAGTTTAATAAAACAGAAAATAAACTCTGGGTCAGACATGGGTCTGGTGTGAGTAAACGGGTTAAAGTTGTTTAACTTTGAAAATCATTTGGAAAGAAAAGGTATCTCGTAAGACTTCCCGCACATAAACACGAAAAAGTTTTTACCTTACGATAACCAAAACATTGATAGGAAATCTGGTTATATTATAATAGGGTATAGGGTTTTCAAGTAAATATTCACATAGCTGAAATTGTTACATTATTAAATTTGAGCATACTAGCCACAAAGTGGGTTATACAATCAAGTCCGCGATCACTTATTGGAGTTTGGATTCCATACAATGGCAGGGCTACTGGGGTACCGCCCGTCACAGTACATGGCCTAGATCAACGTACCGAGGATCACTCCCAACCCCTGCAACACAAAGCCGGAACCATCCCTTACTGGATAGTCCCGAACAAGACAACCCCAGCGGTTGTAGCTATTCGATCGCCCACACAGCCGAATAATAAAGGGACTCTAGACAGGGGAAATCATGTCCTACTTGAGCGCGACTCACTTAGCCTTACTGCACCTCCCCTGTTTTAGCCATTCCCGGTTGATAAGGCTTGAGGCTTTGATTACCTTTTTAAGAACACATCTTGGAATGCTCATCGTCCTCCTGACGATGTTCTGAAAGCGTTCAATCCATACAAGTTCATTCCGGGTTCGAACGAAACCGAAGGCATTATCTCGTTACACTCATTTTGGAATCACCCTCAGAGTTAACGACAATAACCCTTGCACTTTTAAAACTTCATCTCGATCTTCACTTGAGATTTCACGACCTATCGTTTAACTTGGATCGATGTGGTTTTCGGATAATCAAAACTGATATCCGATCCCGATCTCACCGAAATCCAAACGTATCTTAAAGGCCAAGTTGTTTTAAAGTTAAACAATTTAATTCAATTCAATACTTGAATTCACACAGCATTAACACAGATAAATAACATACATTTATCCTAGTTATATCCAATATCACATCACAGAATAACATAGATTATCATTCAATAGATATCAATCAATCCAGACATTCTACTCAAACAATCATCCACAAGCAAGAATTATTAATCCATATTATAATTAACTTAAATTAAATTAATTACTTAAAGAATTAATCAACTAACCCTACTTAATCAATTACCCTACTTAATCAATCATTAATTAATTACAAACTATTTAATTAATTAATCATTCCTTAATTTCCTTATAAACCAATTAAATAAATCTTTACTTACGGATTATCCTTTAATTATTAATTAATAAACATTAATTATTAATTAATAAAACTTAATTACAAACTAATCAATCCTTAATTACTAATTAATCAATCCTTAATTACCAATTGATTTATCTCTAATTACAGATTAATTATTCTTTAAAAATTAATTAATAGACCTTAATTATTAATTAGTATCCCTTAATAACAAATTAATCAATCTTAATTACTTAATTAATAATCCTTAACTACAATTAATTAACCTTTAATTAATTAATTATAACCCTCAATTATAAATTAATTCATCCTTAATCATTAGTTAATTAAATTAATTAATTTCTCTTAATTAATTTCTTAATTAATCCTTTATCATTAATTAATTAAATTAATTAATTATACTTAAATTTTCTTAATTAACTCAATTAATCTTAAATCCTTAAAACCTTAATTATCCTTTAAGGTAAAACATTATCTTAATTAATGACTTAATCACATTATTTTAAAACATTTAACCTTTAATTATCATTTAATTATATATATAAAAATTAAGTTTAAAAATATCTTAAAGTTTAACTTAACAACCTTAAGTTAATAAACATATAATTTCTTAATTAAAGGTTTAAGAACATTTATTATGGAAAAGAAATTTTTAAAGAAAAAATTTAAATCTAATTCCATTTAAAATTTCAAAACTTTACTTTTAAAACTTTTTTTTAAAACATGATTAAAACTTCTGCTTACCACCTACTTCGGGTTCAACCCGCTATTTACTCGAGTTCATCCTCGAGTTTTCCTTCATCTTCCTTTTTTTTTAAAAAAACTTAGCTATAAATTTAAAACTGTTGTTACACTCTCAAGCGAACACGAGCTCAACCCCGAGTCAATCGACTTCCCGCTCGAGTACCACTCCGAGTCGCTCACGAACCCAAACACCCAGACACGAAAACATCGCCGTGCACGTGCACAGCCGATCGCCAGAGCACCGGCTTCCACGACCACCGTCGACAAGTCCCCTTCGACCACCTCCAGCCATCTGACCACCCAGAAACACAAATCCAACTCGAAAACGAAATCGAGTTACCTCGATCAAAAAGGTACAACAACCATCGCCAGGAAAATCGCCTCGAACTCCTAATGCCGACCACCGGCATCCCTACAACTCTGGCCACACCTTGCTAACCCTCCACGCCACCACTTCCCAAAGTCCCGTGCAACTCGATGCTACAGAGAAGCCACGACAATGACATTTCCAAACTCGACCATTTGGGTTTTAAAAACCCTAGTTCGCCCAATCGCCGACGCCACGACGATCTATATTCCCTCCGAACATTTTTCCCGATATCCCCTATCACCACTCAAGCTTGGACAAGAACCCCGACCATCCAGTTGCTGCCGATCACAAAAAACTCTAAAAAACCATTTACCAATCAACTTTGAATTGCTCATCCAATTCAATATTAAAAATTTTGATTTTCTTTTTTTAAAAATCATATTTTACTAAGTCGATTCAATTTGTATAATTGAATCAGCAAATTTCAAAATTTGATTAAATCATGTTATTAAGATTTCTACTAAATTTTTCTTGATTTCAATAGTTTCCAAACCTATTATGTTCGAACATATTTTTAGCACAACTTATCTTGTTTGAAATCCAAAGATTTACAATGAACAGATAAAAATATTTGAAATTTTGATCAAAACTTTTAAGCTTTGAACTAAGAACAAAGATGTTCAATACAATAGATATACATATCAGACATGCATACTTACATATATTCATAAACAAAGAGATATCACTTATATATGCACAAACAAAACATCATTCATCTCAGAACTTCACAAGCAAACAAACATTTATTTACTTAGCTTTTTAACATAAAATGTTTACTTACCTGAAACAAAGATGAACAGAGCCCTTTATTTTTTTGCAATAGCTTTTGAAACTTTAAACTTGAATGCCTCTTGATTTAAAAACTTGAATTACTGATATGAAAAATGCTTGAATGCTAAAGAAAATTGCTTGAACTTGCTTTGATTAAATCTCAGGTTTGCTTGCAGGCTTATGGTTTGATTTTGAAAATGAATTACAGGTTTTGAGAAATTTTGTTTGAGAATTTGGTTTGAGTTACAGATTTTGTTTTTGAGTATCCTTCAGGCTGAAGTTTTCTTATCTTTGAATTGAAGTGGATAGAAAAAGAAAATGAAGATGAGAAGCATATGTTTATATAAGTTAATTTGTGATTTAATAAAAATAAAAGAAAAAAAATGAAAATTATAAAGGACACTTGTTAAAAATTCACCATTTGTCATTTACATTGTTAATCAATTAACACTTGTTTAAAACCAAGCCTAATAAATTTACACTTGTCATAACATAATTTTTATTTACTTTAAATATTAATAAAAAGCTTTATATTAATTTACTAATTATTATCTAAATATATATATATATATAAATTACTTTAAAGAAAATATTATAAAACCAATTATATATATACACAAAAGCTTAAACAAATATTTTTAAATCCAAATATTTCAAAATATCTATCTTTTGAATTTCAAAATTAAATCCAAATTCAAATTCAAATTAAATTTAAAAATCCAATTTAAAATCAAGTTATATATATACATATATAACAACACATTAAATTTTGAAAACAACAATTCTATTTTCTTAAAAATCTATTTATATCTATATAAAAACAACATATTATTAATATTGTTTGAAACAAATAAATATTTATTAAAGAAGATTATTAAACCAATTTAAACATTTTTAATAAAGATTATCAAATCAATTTAATTATTTATACAGATTATTAAATTGATATTGCCTAAAATTCCGGGATATCACATTCCTACTCCCTTAAAAGAATTTCATCCTCGAAATTTAAAAGCAAAGGTAATTTAATAATCCAACAAAGATTTTAATTTTAAACCACAAGCATATATTATCAATCCTATACTAACAACCATAGCAACCAATTCATTCAAACAAACAAATCTAACTAACTATCCTTACACATTGTCGCAAAGCTCACTCGAGGCGGTATTGGGTTTACAGCCTTGGCAGATACTCTTCCATTAGAGGTAGTCGTGCTACACACACCATGCCCCTTCTACTTCTAGAACTCATGTTGGCAACCCGAACAGGTAACCCAACAAATCAGGTAGTTATAGATATATAAAAAAAATACAAGTACGCTCTCTCAAGAAAGATATCACTCCAAAGCCTAGGTATTCACTCAACCTAGAGCTCTGATACCAACTGTCATGACCCGTCTCTCAGTCCATAGAAAGACGCATCATGAGTAAGAAAGAAAGGGATAGAAGAATAAAAGATAGAAAAGAAGAAACTAAACAATATCAGAATCTCACAGCGGAACGAATGAAATATAATATATCACATAAGATATTACATAGTATCATATACATCAGAGTTGCATAGCATATACAATGCAATACATTAGATAGTTATAAAACCTGTCTATCCTACAACACATGATACAACATAGAGATTAACACAGTGGAACCACTATATATGTCAAGACCCGCAAATCCGTACTTCTTGATTAAACACTAATCTCCATTGATTAACTCAAGATGAATGGAAATACGAACCATGATGGTTTAAGAAAGAAGAAAAAGGTTGAAGAAGAAGAAAATAGGAGAAGAAGAAGAACAACAGAACAACATCAGAAATAGAAACAATATCAGAATCTTACACATCGCAGCGGAACAATATATAATAAATAAACACTAGTCTTTTAAACAAAGGACTATATCATTTTTATACATACATCAATCATTAGATTTAATATACAACTCAATACAACAATGGACAGTTATATAAACTTGTCCTCATACAGAATACACAGCGGAATAATACTAAATATAAGTGATACGTTTTGCCATCCAGCTTGCTTCCAAAGCTCCAGAATATCCAGAATATCCTGATAATATAACTCTGGGCTGCCCGTGTGGAAATTGGTGGGCACCTAGAGTTTAGAAGGGAAACAATAAACTCCGAGTCAGTCATGGTGACTGGTGTGAGATCGTAAAACAGTTATTTTTCACAAAGAAAATAAAACAAATTCGCAATGCTTTTGGAAAATGAAACTACCATAAGACCTCCCACCACACACACAATGCAAACGCCGAATTGGAGGAGATTTCTTCTTATGATAGTCAAAGATGCTTACTACGCAAAGTCAAATCATTTTCGATATTATTATTAGTGCATAGTGTAGAAATCATTTCGAAAGTAGAATATAAATCTTAGCCAGCATAGACATTCCGAACTATGCCTACTATAGCTACCATCCAAACAGTGGTGACCACCATAAGTGAATGGCAGGTTGTACAACTAATACCGTACAAGTGTCGTATTGTTTCTTTGGATTTCCAACAAATGGTCAGGCTAAGGAACTTCCTATTCCACGAATAGAACGCCTCTGGAATGACGTCCCGAGAAATAACCAAACATTACGATTAGATCTCTGCCAACACAAGGTCGGGTTACCTCTGCAAAAATAGGTAACTACTGACACGCGTATGTCATCCCCCGATCGTAACCGATCTTCCCGAGGATCCCCGATTCGCAACAAACCACATAATAAGCAGTATCAACATAGGTTAAATATCTGGGCTCCATACCATGATACCACCTCTATCCAGAAGGAATGACATACACTAAGGGGCGCTACTCCCTTAAACCTTGCTGCATCCTTCTTGTTTTGACCATTTCCGGGGTGTGAGGCTCGATGAAGTTTCGTCCACAAAGCTATGCTTTCTACAAAGCCATGCTTCGGGTGAAACAAATGATCAACCTATGATCACAAAGATATAAGATCAAACAAATGATCATATCGCAAATGATCAAACACTGATCATTTCACAGCAACACTCAGTATGCCACGTTACCAAATTGAGAGTATATCGCTGATAAATTTCAACTACATAACCTCTGAGCTCGTACGTTTCAGAGAAGGGTGTTAAGCTAAGAGAATAAATTCTCCGCCACCAACAGAAATGTATTTGAAAGAAATCAGCTTTATATCTCAATTTGTAACGTCAGACACACAATCCATACAAGTCTGTTCCGGGATCGAACAGAACCGAAGGCACTTCTCACGAAGCCCTTGCATATCCGGATAAATTTCTAATCACGTCCGGACTTCCCGTCACTAAGGGTGATAAAACCTCTAAATCGGAGATCAGCCGATGTAGAGTAACTCGACGGTAATCCTTCCGTTTTCAAAAATATCCGGTCTTCAACACCGGTCTTCGAATGCAATTCATAACGACGTATCACATATTCGGAATGGGTTATACGACCCCATGGTCCTTTCCCGGCTAACCCGAATAGTGAGCGATTATTCAAAAATAAGTGTGGCATTCAAATTCATCCAATTCACAACAAGTAACCATTCAAGGTAATTATTGATAGTTGGTTATTTAACTATCAATAAAGATGCGCAACATCATCAGATTCCAAATAATTTTCCCAAATTATTTATTTTCCAAAATATCTTTACTAGATATAAAATTTCCACACTTTAAAAATAAATCAATATTTATTTTTAAAACGAATTCCCATTTCTTTTATAAATTCCATAGTGAATTTATATTTTCAAAAATATCTAGTGATATACGATTTTCAAATCGATTTCAATATTCAATTTCAATTTATCTTTAAGAAGATAAATTCTCGAAAACATTTCATTTCATATTGGAAAAGCATTTCCATACTTATTTAATAATAAGTAATTCACAAATCATTTATTTTCAACATTTGAAAATATTCAATATACTTAAATCAAATTTAAGTATAAATTCATTCTTTAAGGAAATCATTTATTATAACAATATCTATTTGAGTCAAAACGAATGTTACGTAAAACATCGTTACGACGATTCAAAATCACTAGTATAGGGATTCGGAATTAAGATAGATATATAAATCCCAATACTAGATAAAAATATTTCCTTTCGGAAATCATTTACTATAACAACAGTGTTATAGTCCACCATTTCCTTATTTTTCGAAAACGTCTATTTCAACAATAAAAATGTTGAAATCTATGCTTTCGATTCATAATACATTTTAAAACATCTTTAAAATGTTTAACTTCATTTTTAATATCACTTCTACAAAATAAATCCATTTTACTTAACAATATATTCACTGTCCAAAATCGTGAATATAATTCACTTAACCCAATTTCAATCATTTCTACACATTTTTATTTCAATAGAAATTTGCTATCCAAAATCGCGAATATATCTCCTTTAATAATCTTCCATATTTAATTTATCAAATTCACTCTATTTCGAATTTGTAAAACAACGTTTATAAATTCTATTCCTATTTTCTAACAACTTCATAACTCAAACCTTATACCAACAATCCATATTATAAGTTAAATTCTTATAATTCCTTTATTTTACAAAATCATTTCCATTTATAAGTTCACAATTTATAAATTTCATTTATTTTTAAATTCTTAAAAATTCATTTTAACGCTTATAAAAACTCATTTTATAATACCAACATTTTAAAGGTTATAAATATCAATCTTGTACATCTTTCACATACATCGTTTTTACTAATTCAAAAATCCCAATTAAAACCATTTTATAAATCTCTTAACTCTTTATTTCAAAAGAAATTACTTTTTGGTTAAAATTCACAAAATCTTAACTTTTATAACTTTAAAGTTTTAACGTTTATTTATTTAAAATAAATCAATTCAACAATTTAAATAAACGTATATTTTCAAAGATCACTTTTAAAAATTCACTTTTAAAATCAACATCGTTATTTTTAAATTTCAAAATTTGAATCTGATGATGCAACAGCACCAATTTGTCAATCACAACATTCAATATCATATATCAATATGATAACAGAATATACATCAATATCTGGAAATAAATAAATACAGTTGAGGAATCCAGTTGGATCCCTCCAACCTGTTTCCCTGCATCCAAATATGTTAGCACAATACCAATTCCACTTCGAGGTGGAATATCGCGGTATATGGGTTTTATAAAAATAATCCGCTTACTAACGGCGCAATAGGGTCTCATCCGCTATACGAGGCGGGAAATCAATCAATCCAATATATACATATGCCAATATGTATATATTGCTATATATATATAGATATATCCTACTATATCTAATATCACATCCAATATCTGTAAAATACAATTTTTCATTTGAGTGAGAAAAATCTCACCTTAGCTTTTAAATTTGCCATCCATTTTCCATTTCAGTTTTGTTTTCTCGATTTTGACCTTGCATAAATAAATTTTATACAATCGATTAGTATTCGAAAAAATCGAACAATAAATTTCCATTTAATAGATTTTATTAAATTTGGCTAATGATTTGGGTTTAAACTAATAATTTATTCTTAACTTATTATTTTCGAATAATAAATAATATTTCTTTTGATAAGTCATTTTATCTAATAAATTAAATCTCTAACTAATTTTCTTTTACAAATAATTTATTTCTAACAACAAAAATCATTGCTTAAGTTTTATTAACAATCAATCTCCAAAATCTTGACCTTGTAAAATAAATTTAAAATAACAAGTATACTTAAAATGTATATATTCTTATACATGTTAAAACCTGTTTTCCTGTATTTTTTTTTTCTGTGCATATATTTTCACTGTAAATCATTTATCAAATTAAATTTAAATAAAATGATACCTCACCTAACAGAAGGAGGCGACCCAGGCTTTGACTAACATTTACATCACCGCAAAGTCGCCTCATCGAAGCACCATCGCCGATCCCCCAATCGTCTCGAACCACCATCGCTTGAACTCGCGACTGCCACCTTCCACAGCCTAGCGCTCGAACTCAGGTAGAACCACGCGATTTCGAACCCCAGAACACCACGCGAAACTCAAATGCCCAATCGCGACGCCACCCTGATTCGATCGAACTGCCCCCACGAACCCGAGCACCCACTCATCACCACTTGCGTGTCGCCTTCGTTCATACGCACGAGGTTCCAGTTGCGAACGAAACTCACAACGCCTGCCTTCGATCTGAGATCGCCAGAAATCGCGACCCCCCTCCCTGACCATCTCCTAATTCGCGATACCTTCGAACTCCACGCTGCCAAAATCGATCGTGACTTCGCCTCTCCCCCTCGCAAACGTGGCTGCCCCATTTGAACGAGCGCGCCCTTGATTCGTTAAGAACAGAGAATGAGGAAAGGGGATTTAGGGCTCGATAGTTTGAATTTATTTATTCGAACGGGAAGGAGCCATTTAATTTGAAGAGGAAGTGCGGCATTGATTCATTTTTCTTTGAATTGTTTTTTTTTGAACTGAGGAGAGACGATGTAACGACCACGACTTTCTCTTCATAGAAAGTCGTATCGCTAATAAGAAAGAAAGGGGTAGAAAATAGAAAAGAAGAGAAGAAAGAAAGAAACAACAACAACGATCTCACAACGGAACGAATAAATTATATTAATAACATAAACTATTACATAGTATACAACACTTTACAGAGTTACACAACATATACATCACTTACTAGACAGTTATAAACATCTGTCTAGACATTACAACTCAATACACTACAGAGATACAGACACAGCGGAACTACTATATATATCTACAACGCTGAAGCCTCCTGCTCCATTGCTCCTCCACAATTCGTCAAGGCTAACCTGAATCCCTTGGCTACTCGTAAAAATTTGAGTACCCAAGAGTTTATAAAACAGAAATAAACAACTTGGGTCAGACATGGGTCTGGTGTGAGTAACAGGTTAAACTTGTTTAACTTCAAACCTTTTGAAAGAAAAGGTATCACGTAAGACTTCCCACAAATAAACATGGGTAAGTTTTTACCTTACGCTAACCAAAACATTTGATAGGAAATTCGATTGTATTATAATAGGGTCTAGGGTTTTCAAGTAAAATACAGAAATAGCTGAAATGCTTACATCTCACATTCCAACATAGTTGGGCACAACTAATACGTACGGCACTTATTGGAGTTTGGATTCCATACAATGGCAGGGCTACTGGGGTACCGCCCGTCACAGTACGTGGCCTAGATCACCGTACCGAGGATCACTCCCAATCCTCTGCAATACAAGGTCGGAACATCCCTTACTGGATAATTCCCGCACAAGATACCTCACGGTTGGGATCAGCAACCGCACCACTAAGCCGAAATAAAAAGGGACATCTAGACAGAGGTAACCTTGTCCTACTTGGGTGCTACCCACTAACCTTGCTGCACCTCCCCTGTTTTAGCCATTCCCGGTTTGTGAGGCTTGAGGTCACGATTACCTTAGAAAAGAACACATCACTTAGAATGCTCATCGTCCACCTGACGATGTTCTGAAAGCATTCAATCCATATAAGTTCGTTCCGGGTTCGAACGAAACCGAAGGCATTATCTCGTTACACTCGTTTTGGAATCACCCTCAGAGTTAACGACAATAACCCTTGCACTCTGAATCTTCATCTTCACTTGATTCACGACCTATCGTTAATTTGGATCGATGTGGTATTCGGGTCTCCAGACCTGGAAATCCGGTATACGGAAACCCGATCCCGGTCTCATCGAAATCCAAAGCGTATCTTTTAAGGCCAAGTTGTTTTAAAGGTTAAAACAATTCAATTCGTTATCTTTATACACAAAGAAAGATAATTCCCAACAGATAATCAACATTATCAGATAATCCATACAATTCAACTAACATCCATATCACACAGCATATATCTCATCAGAGATATCAAACAATGCAAAGCATTCAATAATATTCATCCATCCTAAGTAATGATTTATCATCTCTAATTAATTTAAAATGAATTAAATTAATTACTTCATTCTATAAATCCTGCTTACTTAATTATTAATTAAACCAATTAATTAATCATACTCTAAGTATCCATTTTTAATTAATCAATCCTGATTAATTAACCCTTAATTACTTTAAGAAATTAATCCATAATTAATTTCACACATTAATTATCTTAAACCATTACAGTAATTAATCTTAATTACTTCAGTAATTAATTAACTATATTTAATTATATTAATTCTTAATTAATTACAATTAATTAATTACTTTAAACACTTATTATTGATTAATTAATTTAATTAATCAATCCTTAATTACATCACTAATTATATTAGAATGATTTTTAATTACTCTTATTTAATTATCTTATTAAATTAATTACATTTAATAATTAATTAGTTACATTTATTAATCACCTTGATTAATTTCATTTAGTAATTAACTACCCTTAATTACTTCTTTAAATAAATTAATTACTCCTTAATTAATTTCTTTTAATTAATCCCTTGATCAATTCACAAGTAATTAAACTAAAATTACTTCTATTAATACATCATCATTCAACTAATTACCTCCAGTAATTATCAATTATTTACTTCCCCAAATAATCATACTTTAATAATTACATTAAGTAATTATTTATCAAATCATCTCTTGATTATTCTAAATTAATTAAACTTAATTAATTAACTTAAACTAATCAAATTAGCTTAATTAATTACAATAAGTAATTAATTCTTAATTACTTCCATTAAGTAATTCATTTAAACAAATTCTATAATTGATTATCTTTAAATTAATTAATTCAATTAATTATTAAAATTAATCACATTAATAAATTTTTTTAATAATCCATAGTTAATGACCTTCATTAACTACTAGAAACTTTTAAATTACTTTTCTTAAGTAATTAACTAATTTTAATTATTATTAATTCCAAATTAATAAATCTAAATAACTAATTAATTAATCTCTAATTATTTAATTAATTAAGGGTTAACCATAACTTAATTAATCCTAAATTACTTTATTAATAAATTATTAATCATTAATTAATATTCTAATTTATAATCCATAATTATAAATTAATTATTGCTTAATTAATTAACTTAAACCTTAATTAAGTTAATTTAAATCCTTAATTACTTAATTAATTAATCCAATCATTAATTATTAGATTATTTAAACCATTTTAATTACCTTAAAGATTAATGATTTAACTTAAAGATAAAAACATTTTCTTACCCATGGTTAAATTATCATTCATAAATATATTTGAAAACATCCATTTCAAATTTACTTTTAAATTTCATTTTAAATTCGGAATTTAAAATGAATACCAATTTAATTTTAACAAAGTTTAAAACCAATTTTAAAAACTTTTACCTGTTAAAGAAATCTTATATCTTCTAAAAGAATTTTTAAAAGAACTTCAATCCAATTTCTTTTTAAATTTAAAACATTTAAATATAACTAACATTTAAACCTATTTAAACATTTAAATTTATAAAACTTATTTATCTTAAATCTAAGATTCAAAACTACACTTGAATCTATATATTAAAACTTTGATTTCAATTCCTGTTTAAATATTGCTTCACAGTTTAAATTCTGTTTAAAATTTAAACATACAGGTTTTTAAAAACCTGGCAACACAAATACTCGAGACTAAACTAATTAGCTTCGAGTCGCCTCTCCAAAAACTTCGAGCATCACTCGAAACAAAACTCGAGAAACTCGAGTAGCCTCCCCTGTTTAAATCCAGCTTCACCCAGATATCTCGATTCCACCGTGCACGTGCACCGTCCGACTAGTCCCCTCCGACCATCGCCGAGTATCCCCGCATGACGACGTTCATCCACGAACCAGAAAACGACCATCACCCCTTCGATCAACACGCAAAATCGAAATCGAGTTACCTCGATCAAAAAGCACAGCAACCATCATCAGAAAATGCCTCGCACTCATATCTTCGACCACCGGAACCGCTGCAACTCTGGCCACACCTCCACTAGCCTTCTACGCTACGATTCCCCAAACCTTAAGCCACTCGAATCACCCACGATGTCGCAGCAACCCAGACTACAACCCCGACATTTCTTAGGATAAAACCCTAAATCATCCAATTTCTGATGCCATGGTGGTGAATAAAATCATCCACCATTTTTGCCAAGCTTGACAACCCCTACGCCACCTCCAGAAGTAATTTCGACCCTCCTCGTCACTCCGATCACCCACAATAACTTAAAACCCACTTTTTGTTAAAACCAGAACTGCTCCTTATTTACTAAACTAAAAATTATGATTTCAATGCTAAAAATCATGTTTTTGGATAAGCATTCAATCTATAACCCTGAATTAACAAATTAGAGTATTTGAATTTTCACTTATATATAGCTTGTTCTGTTCTTTTCTTATTTCCAGATACATTTCAACTTATTTTGTCTTAAATAAATTTTTAAACTATAATTCAAGACAAATCAAACAAAATTTGTTTAAGTCTTAAATCCAAATCAAGACTAGATCATGGGATAACGATTTTATATCAAAAACTGGAACCTGGAATTACAAGAAAACAGAGAAACACTGATACAAAGCAACATGCACACCTATATACATTCATATATATATGCAGAACCATCTATATATATATTTACACAAAACACAATTATCACAGAATTAAGCATGCAACTATAATTATACTTAAGTTATTTTAATAAGATTGTTACTCACTTTATTTTTGAAGAAGACAAAGCCTTCATTTTTGAAAATAGCTTTGAAAACTTTTGCTGGAATTTGTCTTTTGAAAACTTGAGAACTGGAAGGTGCCTTTGTTTGATTTAAAACTTGCATGCCTTTGAAACTTGTTGAAAAATGGCTTAAGGCTTGATTACAGATAGTATTGTATCTGCTTGCTCTCAAAACAGGGTTGAAGAATTTCAAGCTTGGGTTTAATTTGTGAAAATGCATTTCCAGGTGTAGTTTTGAAGAGGATTACAGGCTTAGATTTGCATCTCAGATTTTTAGGAGGATGTTGATTATAGATTCGTTTATGAGGAGTTTGTATAGGGTTTTTGAGAAAATGTTTTCAGGTTTGGAATTTTGTTTTTAGAAAAAGGTTTTGCAGATTTTGTACTTGGCTTTAGATTTAGAAAGAAAAATAGAAAAAGAATGGAAGGAAATATGGATATATATATATAGGCTGAAATTTAACTTTAAATAAAAAATAAAAGAAAACCAAATTGAATGACACTTGTCCTATATCATATTTAACTAATTAACACTTGTAATATGGAGGCTTTAAAATAATAACACATGTCCTTTTTTAATTAATGAGTATATATTTAAAATGTTAACAAAGATTTTTCACTTAATAATTCTTATGTAAATGTATATATGTATTTTAAAACTATATAGTTATTTATTAAATATCTTTGGAAAGCTTAATATTAATTTAAATCATAATTTCCAAATTACCAAATATATATTAGAAATTTGAAAACATAATTTTATTTGTTAAATTCAAACCAACTTATCTATTTACAATATATAAAATTATATCTATACATTATAAATAGAAATCATTCTATTAACTTTTAAAAGATAGAATTCACTAATTAAATATTTATTTAATTAAATTATTAAATTTATCCAAATTTTATTAACAAAGATCATCAATCAATTTAATTTTTAAATATAGATTATTAAATTGATTATTGTTCAAAATCCCGGGATATCACATTCCTCCCCCCTTAAAATAATTTCGTCCCCGAAATTTAAACAAAGGTAATTTAATAATCTTATTAAAGATTTTAAATTCAAAACACAAGCATATACTATTATCCATATGCTAACAACCATAGCAACCAATTCATCCAATCAAACAATTCTAACTATCTAGACCAAATTCTAGATAAAATTCCTCGAGTTTCCCCAAGTATATATATATATCGGGATACTCGCTCTACAAACAATCTAAACAACCAAGCTATTGATCTCCTACTCATCTAGATCTACAGAACTAAACAGAATATCAGACTACAGACGAGTCTAACTCAACTACCAAACTTCCCAAACTGCAGATTCTAAAACCAGAGATAGATCAAATACGTACTCCCTCAGAGATACGTAAAACTCAATGAATTCCAGTTATCCAAACTGACAATTCAACCAAGTAGACCAATTACCTATCCAAATCAGAACACAGACGAGATCCAAACATAACTCTACTTCACAACATCAGTAGATTCCAAACTTACTTCTCCTATCCAGAGATACACTCCAAACTGCTTTCGCTGCTCAACTCTGATCTGAGGTAGAACACAAGCACAGACTGGACAACTTATTCCAGAAATAAGGTTCACTGATCCATAAAGAAAACTCAGATATTCCAGCAAAACTTGAGCTGCTTCACCAAACTCTATCTCTAGGAAAACATCCTTCCACTAGACTGAACCACCGATATCACTCATGGAATCCAGTCGATAAGAAAACTCAACCTTCAGATGCGGACAAACTTCTGACTTCTCTGGAGACATCTAGAAAACTCTGATAACCCAAGAGAACACTTAACAATCGCAAGTCACTTTTGCGATCAACCCATCCTATTTCCAAAGAAAAACTGTTCCTCTTTACACAATCAGAACAGCTCATACTTAACTATCCAATCCATCGAAGAAATGGATCCACTCTACTGCTTCTGAACTTCACCTTCAGAAAAAAACTGCTCAGCCAGAAAACTTCCTACCAATGCACAGAACACTCCGAGCTGCACTGCTGACACTGATGCCAAGGACTTCCTACTCCAAAGATCTTCGAGAAACTCGAACTCCAAACCAAACAGAAACACCATGCTGAACTCAGCCACAACATCGAAGCAGATACACTTCCTCAAACTTGTTCCAAAGAAAACATCTTCAGGAACATCCATCGTCACTGTATCTCATCATACAGCTACTATTACCTGAGGTATCAAGGTACCATCACTCGCTTCTGCCTCATCGACAGATCCAACTCTACTTATCCAAACTTCAGAGAAAAACTCCGAACCATTACAGTTTCCTTCGGAGATCGATGAAATCCTTTACCATAGCAAAGCTTACTCGAGACGGTATTGGGTCTACAGTCTCGACAAATACACTTCCAACCTCAACATTTAAACTCCAACCATTGGTAGTCGTGTTTCACACACCACTACCCCATCTACCTTTATAACTTATATTGGAAAACCCGAACAGGTAACCCAACAAATAGGTAGAAATATATATATATTTAAAATGATACTTTTTATATAGAAATTATTTCTGGGTAAAATTATTTCATTTACCTCTTTAAAACAATATTGTGTCCGTTGGCCTGGTTCAAGTGTTTAGAGATCCCTATCAATAACGTTAGCTACTCGTATTGACCAGAATCCATATACCACTCAACCGATCAATCAACACAATATAAAACCATTTTTATATAACTAACAATTACGCGCTCTCAAGATAGACACCACTTCAGAGCCTAGGTATTCACTCAACCTACTGCTCTGATACCACTGTAATGTCCTAGGCTTTTCAACCTTCAGCAACGGTTCACGACCGGTAGGCTTTTCAACCATCCCAGCCCCGCTGTGGCTCACAGTGATACCTCGGGTTTGCTTTTACGGCCACCCTCTCGAGTCGCAACCAACCCCAAAAGGCCTTATACTACCCCCGGGGACATGTAGGGGTAAGAGTCTCCCGTTCGCTACCTAACGCAAAGCGAGAACCCCCTATCACGCTGTAATGTAGCAAACCCGATCCCGGTCTCATCGAAATCCAAAGCGTATCTTTTAAGGCCAAGTTGTTTTAAAGGTTAAAACAATTCAATTCGTTATCTTTATACACAAAGAAAGATAATTCCCAACAGATAATCAACATTATCAGATAATCCATACAATTCAACTAACATCCATATCACACAGCATATATCTCATCAGAGATATCAAACAATGCAAAGCATTCAATAATATTCATCCATCCTAAGTAATGATTTATCATCTCTAATTAATTTAAAATGAATTAAATTAATTACTTCATTCTATAAATCCTGCTTACTTAATTATTAATTAAACCAATTAATTAATCATACTCTAAGTATCCATTTTTAATTAATCAATCCTGATTAATTAACCCTTAATTACTTTAAGAAATTAATCCATAATTAATTTCACACATTAATTATCTTAAACCATTACAGTAATTAATCTTAATTACTTCAGTAATTAATTAACTATATTTAATTATATTAATTCTTAATTAATTACAATTAATTAATTACTTTAAACACTTATTATTGATTAATTAATTTAATTAATCAATCCTTAATTACATCACTAATTATATTAGTGATTTTTAATTACTCTTATTTAATTATCTTATTAAATTAATTACATTTAATAATTAATTAGTTACATTTATTAATCACCTTGATTAATTTCATTTAGTAATTAACTACCCTTAATTACTTCTTTAAATAAATTAATTACTCCTTAATTAATTTCTTTTAATTAATCCCTTGATTAATTCACAAGTAATTAAACTAAAATTACTTCTATTAATACATCATCATTCAACTAATTACCTCCAGTAATTATCAATTATTTACTTCCCCAAATAATCATACTTTAATAATTACATTAAGTAATTATTTATCAAATCATCTCTTGATTATTCTAAATTAATTAAACTTAATTAATTAACTTAAACTAATCAAATTAGCTTAATTAATTACAATAAGTAATTAATTCTTAATTACTTCCATTAAGTAATTCATTTAAACAAATTCTATAATTGATTATCTTTAAATTAATTAATTCAATTAATTATTAAAATTAATCACATTAATAAATTTTTTTAATAATCCATAGTTAATGACCTTCATTAACTACTAACAACTTTTAAATTACTTTTCTTAAGTAATTAACTAATTTTAATTATTATTAATTCCAAATTAATAAATCTAAATAACTAATTAATTAATCTCTAATTATTTAATTAATTAAGGGTTAACCATAACTTAATTAATCCTAAATTACTTTATTAATAAATTATTAATCATTAATTAATATTCTAATTTATAATCCATAATTATAAATTAATTATTGCTTAATTAATTAACTTAAACCTTAATTAAGTTAATTTAAATCCTTAATTACTTAATTAATTAATCCAATCATTAATTATTAGATTATTTAAACCATTTTAATTACCTTAAAGATTAATGATTTAACTTAAAGATAAGAACATTTTCTTACCCATGGTTAAATTATCATTCATAAATATATTTGAAAACATCCATTTCAAATTTACTTTTAAATTTCATTTTAAATTCGGAATTTAAAATGAATACCAATTTAATTTTAACAAAGTTTAAAACCAATTTTAAAAACTTTTACCTGTTAAAGAAATCTTATATCTTCTAAAAGAATTTTTAAAAGAACTTCAATCCAATTTCTTTTTAAATTTAAAACATTTAAATATAACTAACATTTAAACCTATTTAAACATTTAAATTTATAAAACTTATTTATCTTAAATCTAAGATTCAAAACTACACTTGAATCTATATATTAAAACTTTGATTTCAATTCCTGTTTAAATATTGCTTCACAGTTTAAATTCTGTTTAAAATTTAAACATACAGGTTTTTAAAAACCTGGCAACACAAATACTCGAGACTAAACTAATTAGCTTCGAGTCGCCTCTCCAAAAACTTCGAGCATCACTCGAAACAAAACTCGAGAAACTCGAGTAGCCTCCCCTGTTTAAATCCAGCTTCACCCAGATATCTCGATTCCACCGTGCACGTGCACCGTCCGACTAGTCCCCTCCGACCATCGCCGAGTATCCCCGCATGACGACGTTCATCCACGAACCAGAAAACGACCATCACCCCTTCGATCAACACGCAAAATCGAAATCGAGTTACCTCGATCAAAAAGCACAGCAACCATCATCAGAAAATGCCTCGCACTCATATCTTCGACCACCGGAACCGCTGCAACTCTGGCCACACCTCCACTAGCCTTCTACGCTACGATTCCCCAAACCTTAAGCCACTCGAATCACCCACGATGTCGCAGCAACCCAGACTACAACCCCGACATTTCTTAGGATAAAACCCTAAATCATCCAATTTCTGATGCCACGGTGGTGAATAAAATCATCCACCATTTTTGCCAAGCTTGACAACCCCTACGCCACCTCCAGAAGTAATTTCGACCCTCCTCGTCACTCCGATCACCCACAATAACTTAAAACCCACTTTTTGTTAAAACCAGAACTGCTCCTTATTTACTAAACTAAAAATTATGATTTCAATGCTAAAAATCATGTTTTTGGATAAGCATTCAATCTATAACCCTGAATTAACAAATTAGAGTATTTGAATTTTCACTTATATATAGCTTGTTCTGTTCTTTTCTTATTTCCAGATACATTTCAACTTATTTTGTCTTAAATAAATTTTTAAACTATAATTCAAGATAAATCAAACAAAATTTGTTTAAGTCTTAAATCCAAATCAAGACTAGATCATGGGATAACGATTTTATATCAAAAACTGGAACCTGGAATTACAAGAAAACAGAGAAACACTGATACAAAGCAACATGCACACCTATATACATTCATATATATATGCAGAACCATATATATATATATATATTTACACAAAACACAATTATCACAGAATTAAGCATGCAACTATAATTATACTTAAGTTATTTTAATAAGATTGTTACTCACTTTATTTTTGAAGAAGACAGAGCCTTCATTTTTGAAAATAGCTTTGAAAATTTTGCTGGAATTTGTCTTTTGAAAACTTGAGAACTGGAAGGTGCCTTTGTTTGATTTAAAACTTGCATGCCTTTGAAACTTGTTGAAAAATGGCTTAAGGCTTGATTACAGATAGTATTGTATCTGCTTGCTCTCAAAACAGGGTTGAAGAATTTCAGGCTTGGGTTTAATTTGTGAAAATGCATTTCCAGGTGTAGTTTTGAAGAGGATTACAGGCTTAGATTTGCATCTCAGATTTTTAGGAGGATGTTGATTATAGATTCGTTTATGAGGAGTTTGTATAGGGTTTTTGAGAAAATGTTTTCAGGTTTGGAATTTTTTTTTTAGAAAAAGGTTTTGCAGATTTTGTACTTGGCTTTAGATTTAGAAAGAAAAATAGAAAAAGAATGGAAGGAAATATGGATATATATATATAGGCTGAAATTTAACTTTAAATAAAAAATAAAAGAAAACCAAATTGAATGACACTTATCCTATATCATATTTAACTAATTAACATGTAACGACCCAGAATTTTGAACGAATTAAATTGAGAATATTTAATTTATTTTAAATATTTAAACGATGATTTAATTTGTGTCTCCGATATAATTTTGAAATCCGCAATTAAATGATAAAATTTAATCGATTGAAACTGGATAAAATTTTGAATCTTTAATTTTAAGCCGAAGAAAAATATTTCAAACGCTTGTAAAATTTATATTGATAACACTGAAGATAACCGCAGCTTCAGAAATTGATTTGGAAATAATTTGTTCAGTTTTGAAATTATATCGTTCGAATCGATATTTGAAAATAGCGTTCCGGAGCACAGTCTCGGAATTCGACGAAACCAGTTCCATTGGGTCCGTAACGTTGAATTATTGTAGGATCTCAATTTTCATATTTTTCGGAGCTGTTTCGTGACCATACGATATGCGAACGCGTTAAGAATAAAATGAAATTTAAATTTAAAATTTAAAATATATATTAATATACATCAGCATGTTCTCTCCCTAGAATCACGCCTGCGATCACGAGAATAATCGTGCACCCCATCACGTATACTCGTCCCTTTCCCCTTTCGTTCCTTAAACAAAGAAATCATCTCGTTCAATTTAAAAATGGCAGCTGAAAATCAAAATCGTTCGTTCCCCCTCTCCTCTCATTTCTCAACTCGTTTCAAACCAAAAAGAACAAATAAATGGGCACTGTCTTTCGTTCAAAAACGAAATCAAATTAGGGCTCGCGCGCGTGTACAAGTGGGAGGGATCGGCAGCCCGTAATGGCCTCGGTCGCGTGTGCGACTGGCTTTGGTGAGGCATCCTAGGGTTCGCGTTGGGTTAGACAGGCGGCAGGCGTGGGGTTTCGCGTCGAGGCAACTCGCGTTGGGGAAGTTCGTCGCTCGAGTAGGGGATGGCGGCGATCAACGCGTGGAGGCGCAGGCGCACGCGCGCTCGCGTGAGGGTTGGTCGATCTCTGGAAGCAGCGGCGGCGACCTGGGGAGATGGGAGTTCATCGCGAGGAATCAGGAGGGGTTCGCGCTCGATGGCGCGTACAGTTTCGCGAGTCACTTGGGTTGTCGATCGCGGCGAAGTTTTTGGATGGTGAGGGGGCCGCGGTGATGTTCGCAGGTCGAGGAGGGTTTTGCGACTGGAATCTGGAGGGGGTTCAACGGTGATGACTGTGGGTATGACGTGGGGCATTTGGGTTCGAATTCGAATCGGTGGGTCGAAGGCCAAATTGGCGATGGTACGATGAAGTTTAGGCTCGGAGAAGTGGAGATGGTCGCGATGGCGAACTCTGACAGTGGGGTTCCTCTCGTGATGATGGGCAAAGTTGTGGTTTCAATTCGAGTAAGTGGAGGTATAAATTTAATTTAATTTTATAAAAGTTGAATTTATGTAATTTCTGGTATATGCAGTTTAAAGAAAAAAATTACATATGTTACAGTAAGGTTTTAAAAACGAAATCTGTTTTAAGAATTTAATAGTAAAATTTATTACTGGTTATTTTTATAGTAAAAAGAAAAATAGGAATTATTTTATCTTTGGAAGATATAAGGATTTAAGTTAAATATAAATCTATATCTAGCCTACTGTTCTTTTAGAAGAAAGTATATTCAGGAAAGGAATTTGTTGATATCAAATTTTTAGTTAATTTAATTAACTAGATAATATAGAAATTTATTAGATGGAAAATTGGTTTAAATAGGACTATCAGTTAATTTAACTATTAAAATGAAAATTTATTATTCGATCTGTTCGAACATTAATAAATCGTATAAATGTTTATACAGTTTGAAATCGTAAAGGGAACAAGACGAATTGGATTGGATTGCAAAATTAAAAGCTAAGGTGAGATTTTTCTCACTCAAAAATGAAGTGGAATTTTCAGTTATTTATTGATTGACTGATTGCTATGTGGATTGTGATATTAGATATGATAGGATATATCTATATATATATAGCAGTATATACATATTGGCATATGTATATACTGGATTGTTGATTTCCCGCCTCGTATAGCGGATGAGACCCTATTGCGCCGTTAGTAAGCGGATTTATAAAAACCCATATACCGCGATAATTCCGTACTGGAGCGGAATTGGTATTGTGCTAACATCTGTGGATGCAGGGAAACAGGTTGGAGGGATCCAACTGGACCCCTCACATTGATTGAATTTATTTCTACTGTGATGTGATAATCTGTGAATGATTATTGTTGTTGTTGAATTGATATCTGGAAATTGTTTGAAAAGCTAAAATTTAGCTGAATGGATGTTTTGACATCATTGGATTCCAAAAATAAACGAAATTGAATTTTTGAAATCAAAGTAGAAAATTTCTAAGTGAATCAATTTTTGAAATTGAATAAATTTTGAAGAAAGAAAATTTTAAAGTATAAAAAGTTAATTTTTATAATCTTATCGAATTAATTCCAGAATCAAGTGAAAATGTTAAATAAATGGATTTCGTAAAATAGTAATTATAAATTGAAGAATTTAATTTAAGAGTTTGGATTTTTAAATAGACTGAAAGAAACAATTGAAATATATTTTCTTTGAAAGGAATTTATTTAAAAAGAGATAAGTTGGAAATCCAATTAGAAATTTAATTGGTAAGTTGAAACGATTTGGGAAATCAATGTAAAATGATTTCAATTTAAAGAATCCATTTAAAAACAGGATATTGAGTAATTTGAGAAAAATAAGGAATTTATTTAGTAGTGATGAATAAAATTAGAAATCAATCTGTAATTGATTTAGTATTTGGAGAAGAACTTTGAGAAATCAGTATGGAATCTTTTATTTAAAGTTGAAAATAAATTTAGAAATCAATATTGAAATTGATTTGGTATTGAAGTTTTAATAAATGGAATTGGAATTTATAAAAGTTGGTTATAAATCCGAAATCACTTATTTTGATAAGTAGAATATAGAAGTTGATAAAAAGAAGATTTATAAGTCGAAGTGTTATTAAAATAGAAGTAGAATTTATAACCGTGTTTATAAATTCGAAAGAGATGGAATTCGATGAATTAAATACAGAAGATTATCAGAGTAGATATATTCGCGATTTTGGATAGCGAATTCCTATTGAAATGAAAATGTGTAGAAGTGATTGGAATTGGGTTAAATGAAGTATATTCACGATTTTGGACAGTGAATATTTTTTTTTTTTTTTGTAAAAATGGTTATGTTTGGGAAAGCGATATTATAAATGAAGTTAATTGTTTTAAAAGATGTTTAAAACGTGTTAAATATCGAAATCATAGATTTCAACATTTATTGTTGAAATAGACGTTTTCGAGAAATAAGGAAATGGTGGACTATAACACTGTTGTTATAGTAAATGATTTCCGAAAGGAAATATTTTATATAGTATTGGGATTTATATATCTATCTAAATTCCGAATCCCTATACTAGTGATTTCGAGTCGTCGTAACGATGTTTTACGCAACATTCGTTTTGACTCAAATAAATGTGATTTAAGAATGATTTCCTTAAAGAATGAGATATATACTTAATTTTGATTTTAAGTATATTGAATATTTTCTAAGTGTTGAAAATAAATGATTTGTGAATTACTTATTTTTAAATAAGTATGGAAATGCTTTTCCCAATGTGAAATGAACTGTGTGAGTTTTTATCTTTTAAAGATAAATTGAAAAGTGAATATTTGAAATTGTTTTCAAATGGTTAAGTGTGGAAATTTTATATGAAATGAAGATATTTTTGGAGATTAAATAATTTGGGAAAATTATTTGGAATCTGATGATGTTGCGCATCTTTATTGATAGTTAAATAACCGACTATCAATAATTACCTTTAGATAGGTATTTGTTATGAATTGATTGAATTTGAATGCCACACTTATTTTTAAATAAGCGCTCACTATTCGGGTTAGCCGGGAAAGGACCATGGGGTCGTATAACCCATTCCGAATATGTGATACGTCGTTATGAATTGCATTTGAAGACCGGTGTTGAAGACCGGATATTTTTGAAAACGGAAGGATTACCGTCGAGTTACTCTACATCGACTGATCTTCGATTTAGAGGTTTTATCACCCTTAGTGACGGAAAATCCTGACGTGATTGAAAATTATCCGGAATTGCAAGGGCTTCGTGAGAAGTGCCTTCGGTTCTGTTCGATCCCGGAACAGACTTGTATGGATTGTGTGTCTGACGTTACAATTTGAGATATAAAGCTGATTTCTTTCAAATACATTTCTGTTGGTGGCGGAGAATTTATTCTCTTAGCTTAACACCCTTCTCTGAGACGTACGAGCTCAGAGGTTATGTAGTTGAAATTTATCAGCGATATATCCCAATTTGGTAACGTGGCATACTGAGTGTTGCTGTGAAATGATCAGTGTTTGATCATTTGTGATATGATCATTTGTTTGATCTTATATTTTTGTGATCATAGGTTGATCATTTTGTTTGACCCGAAGCAGGGCTTTTTGAGAAAGCGTAGCTTTGTGGACGAGACTTCGTCGAGCCTCACACCCCGGAAATGGTCGAAACAGGACGAATGCGGCAAGGTTCTAGGGAGTAGCGCCCCTTAGTGTATGTCATTCCTTCTGGATAAAGGTGGTATCATGGTATGGAGCCCAGATACTTAAACTCTGTGGTTGCTGCAAAAATTTATTTCTTTGTGGTTGTTGGAAATCGGGGATCCTCGGGAAGATCGGTGACGATCGGGGGATGGCATACGCGTGTCAGTAGTTACCTACTTTTGCAGAGGTAACCCGGCCTTGTGTTGGCAGAGATCTAACCGTAATGTTAGGTTATTTCTCGGGTCGTCTATTCCAGGGACGTACCCATCGTGGAAAAGGAAGTTCCTTAGCCTGACCATTTGTTGGAAATCCAAAGAAACAATACGAGACTTGTACGGTTTTAGTTGTAGAACCTATCATTCACTTATGGTGGCGCCCCACTGTTTGGATGGTAGCTATAGTAGGCATAGTTCGAAATGTCTATGCTGGCTAAGATTAATATTATACTTTCGAAATGTTTTCTACACTATGCACTAATAATAATATCAAAAATGATTTGATTTTGCGTAGTAAGCATCTTTGACTATCATAAGAAGAAATCTCCTCCAATTCTGCGTTTGCATTGTGTGTGTGGTGGGAGGTCTTATGGTAGTTTCATTTTCCAAAAGCATTGCGAATTGACTTTAAAATTCTTCTGTTGTTTATTTTAAAGAAAAATAACTGTTTTACGATCTCACACCAGTCTTGCTATATTACAGCATGATAGGGGATTCTCGCTTCGCGGTTTGGTGGCGAACGGGAGACTCTTACCCCTACATGTCCCTGAGAGGGATGGGTTGGTTAGGCAGAGGCCGTGACAGTCGAGAGGCTGGCCGTAAAAGCAAGTTTGGGGTACCATTGTCAGCCACGGTGGGGCCGGGATGGTTGAAAAGCCTACCGGTTGTGACCGCTTACTTCGGTATGTGACAAAGTGGTATCGGAGCATATGGTTAAGCGACAACCCTGCTCTGTTGGGTGTTACTCATTAGAGATAGAGTCAGTAGTACTCTAGAATGAGTTGAGTGTAATAATAGATATGAGCGCGTATTTGTTATTTGAATATAAAATTGTTTTATATTGTGATGATTGATTTATTGAGTGGTATATGGATTCTGGTCAATACGAGTAATTAACGATCATTGATAGGGATCTCTAAACACTTGAATAGAACAATTCGGCACAGTATTGTTTTAAAATAGGGTGAATGAAATAATTTTGCCCAAAACTATTTTTGTATACAAAAGAAATAATTTTCTATGAATTATTATAGTATATGGTTGCATGTTTGTTAGAAGTGATAATATTAAAACTAGTATTATTAAAATTAAATAAGAAACTGAAATCATAACTCCAAAGATAAGAAATTAATCCATATACAAATGAAATTTGAGAATATAAATTATAAATGTGACTTATAATTTGAAACGGAATTCCAGAGGAGTATTTGGAAAAGTTTTGAGAAGAATTTGAAAATTTGGTAGATTTGGAAAGTTTAAATCTTTTGATTTGAAAATGAATTTCAAAGGTTTTGAAAAGTATTTTGAAGAGATGAAAGCTCTAAACTCTTTTCGGTCGCTGGAAAATAATTCCGATGATGATCGCGACATCACCGGTGTTCATTTTCGGGTTTCCAAAAGAGGAAATTGCTGCCAAATTATTTTAAACGGAAAGTGTTTGGAAAATTTGAGGTTTTGTTTTGGAAATTAAAATGAAATTTGAATTGTTTTCAAAATGGTTTTGAAAGGTTGAAAAGACTCTGGAATACTGTATAAGAATATTTATGGAATATGATTGAATTTATAACTTATCCAAATAGAAATTGTTAATGTAAATTATGTAATTGTGATTGGAATTAAAGTTCATTAACAAATGAAATCTATAAATGTGAATAGAAGGTATAAGGAAATAAATTCATATATGAACAAAAATTGTGAATATGAATTGTAAATATGATTCATAAATGAAAATAGAATTCCAAGAAGATAATTGAGAATAAAATTCCTTAATGAAATGGAATTGTGAATGTGAATGTATAAATGATTGTATAAATCAAGATGTAAATAAGTTGATAACTTATAGAATATTTGAAATCTGATTGGAATGAAATTCAAATTGAAGACGAATGAATTAGTAATTGGAACTAATTTAAGATAGTGCAGTTGTAAATGACAGATAATTGATAAAATTCAATATTTCAGAATTGAAAGTATATATTGAAAACTTTGTAATATAATTTACAAAATGGTTTGAATATGTAACTAGATATTATGGCTAGTAGGATATACAGGTGTTATAAAGGAATTGGAATTTTGATTTCGAAGATAAATTTGAATTGCTCGAAAAAGGTATGTATTTAAATTCGAATATGAGATTTGATGACTTATTTCTCTAGCCGCTTGGCTTTTTCTTTTTCTTTTTGAAATCTGAGAGTCCGTAGGGACGTTTTGTAGTCGTACCGTATTAGCCGCGCAAAGGAGACGCTGGCGAAATTTTTCGAAAATTACGAGTGTTAGAAAATTTTTGAGAAATTTTTGAAAGTTTAAATTTGAATTTGAATTTAAATTTGAATTTTGAAGTTAAACAGTGTTGTTTGAACTTACAGTTGAAGTTGAAATTTAGTTGAAATGATAACGAATCTTTAGTAGAAAGATTTGTTTTGATGAATTGATAAAACTATTGGATTGTGAAAAGTAGTAGACGAGTTAAGGACCATTTTTCCTAACTTGTAATTTCGAGGACGAAATTCTTTTAAGGAGGGAAGTTTGTAACGACCCAGAATTTTGAACGAATTAAATTGAGAATATTTAATTTATTTTAAATATTTAAACGATGATTTAATTTGTGTCTCCGATATAATTTTGAAATCCGCAATTAAATGATAAAATTTAATCGATTGAAACTGGATAAAATTTTGAATCTTTAATTTTAAGCCGAAGAAAAATATTTCAAACGCTTGTAAAATTTATATTGATAACACTGAAGATAACCGCAGCTTCAGAAATTGATTTGGAAATAATTTGTTCAGTTTTGAAATTATATCGTTCGAATCGATATTTGAAAATAGCGTTCCGGAGCACAGTCTCGGAATTCGACGAAACCAGTTCCATTGGGTCCGTAACGTTGAATTATTGTAGGATCTCAATTTTCATATTTTTCGGAGCTGTTTCGTGACCATACGATATGCGAACGCGTTAAGAATAAAATGAAATTTAAATTTAAAATTTAAAATATATATTAATATACATCAGCATGTTCTCTCCCTAGAATCACGCCTGCGATCACGAGAATAATCGTGCACCCCATCACGTATACTCGTCCCTTTCCCCTTTCGTTCCTTAAACAAAGAAATCATCTCGTTCAATTTAAAAATGGCAGCTGAAAATCAAAATCGTTCGTTCCCCCTCTCCTCTCATTTCTCAACTCGTTTCAAACCAAAAAGAACAAATAAATGGGCACTGTCTTTCGTTCAAAAACGAAATCAAATTAGGGCTCGCGCGCGTGTACAAGTGGGAGGGATCGGCAGCCCGTAATGGCCTCGGTCGCGTGTGCGACTGGCTTTGGTGAGGCATCCTAGGGTTCGCGTTGGGTTAGACAGGCGGCAGGCGTGGGGTTTCGCGTCGAGGCAACTCGCGTTGGGGAAGTTCGTCGCTCGAGTAGGGGATGGCGGCGATCAACGCGTGGAGGCGCAGGCGCACGCGCGCTCGCGTGAGGGTTGGTCGATCTCTGGAAGCAGCGGCGGCGACCTGGGGAGATGGGAGTTCATCGCGAGGAATCAGGAGGGGTTCGCGCTCGATGGCGCGTACAGTTTCGCGAGTCACTTGGGTTGTCGATCGCGGCGAAGTTTTTGGATGGTGAGGGGGCCGCGGTGATGTTCGCAGGTCGAGGAGGGTTTCGCGACTGGAATCTGGAGGGGGTTCAACGGTGATGACTGTGGGTATGACGTGGGGCATTTGGGTTCGAATTCGAATCGGTGGGTCGAAGGCCAAATTGGCGATGGTACGATGAAGTTTAGGCTCGGAGAAGTGGAGATGGTCGCGATGGCGAACTCTGACAGTGGGGTTCCTCTCGTGATGATGGGCAAAGTTGTGGTTTCAATTCGAGTAAGTGGAGGTATAAATTTAATTTAATTTTATAAAAGTTGAATTTATGTAATTTCTGGTATATGCAGTTTAAAGAAAAAAATTACATATGTTACAGTAAGGTTTTAAAAACGAAATCTGTTTTAAGAATTTAATAGTAAAATTTATTACTGGTTATTTTTATAGTAAAAAGAAAAATAGGAATTATTTTATCTTTGGAAGATATAAGGATTTAAGTTAAATATAAATCTATATCTAGCCTACTGTTCTTTTAGAAGAAAGTATATTCAGGAAAGGAATTTGTTGATATCAAATTTTTAGTTAATTTAATTAACTAGATAATATAGAAATTTATTAGATGGAAAATTGGTTTAAATAGGACTATCAGTTAATTTAACTATTAAAATGAAAATTTATTATTCGATCTGTTCGAACATTAATAAATCGTATAAATGTTTATACAGTTTGAAATCGTAAAGGGAACAAGACGAATTGGATTGGATTGCAAAATTAAAAGCTAAGGTGAGATTTTTCTCACTCAAAAATGAAGTGGAATTTTCAGTTATTTATTGATTGACTGATTGCTATGTGGATTGTGATATTAGATATGATAGGATATATCTATATATATATAGCAGTATATACATATTGGCATATGTATATACTGGATTGTTGATTTCCCGCCTCGTATAGCGGATGAGACCCTATTGCGCCGTTAGTAAGCGGATTTATAAAAACCCATATACCGCGATAATTCCGTACTGGAGCGGAATTGGTATTGTGCTAACATCTGTGGATGCAGGGAAACAGGTTGGAGGGATCCAACTGGACCCCTCACATTGATTGAATTTATTTCTACTGTGATGTGATAATCTGTGAATGATTATTGTTGTTGTTGAATTGATATCTGGAAATTGTTTGAAAAGCTAAAATTTAGCTGAATGGATGTTTTGACATCATTGGATTCCAAAAATAAACGAAATTGAATTTTTGAAATCAAAGTAGAAAATTTCTAAGTGAATCAATTTTTGAAATTGAATAAATTTTGAAGAAAGAAAATTTTAAAGTATAAAAAGTTAATTTTTATAATCTTATCGAATTAATTCCAGAATCAAGTGAAAATGTTAAATAAATGGATTTCGTAAAATAGTAATTATAAATTGAAGAATTTAATTTAAGAGTTTGGATTTTTAAATAGACTGAAAGAAACAATTGAAATATATTTTCTTTGAAAGGAATTTATTTAAAAAGAGATAAGTTGGAAATCCAATTAGAAATTTAATTGGTAAGTTGAAACGATTTGGGAAATCAATGTAAAATGATTTCAATTTAAAGAATCCATTTAAAAACAGGATATTGAGTAATTTGAGAAAAATAAGGAATTTATTTAGTAGTGATGAATAAAATTAGAAATCAATCTGTAATTGATTTAGTATTTGGAGAAGAACTTTGAGAAATCAGTATGGAATCTTTTATTTAAAGTTGAAAATAAATTTAGAAATCAATATTGAAATTGATTTGGTATTGAAGTTTTAATAAATGGAATTGGAATTTATAAAAGTTGGTTATAAATCCGAAATCACTTATTTTGATAAGTAGAATATAGAAGTTGATAAAAAGAAGATTTATAAGTCGAAGTGTTATTAAAATAGAAGTAGAATTTATAACCGTGTTTATAAATTCGAAAGCGATGGAATTCGATGAATTAAATACAGAAGATTATCAGAGTAGATATATTCGCGATTTTGGATAGCGAATTCCTATTGAAATGAAAATGTGTAGAAGTGATTGGAATTGGGTTAAATGAAGTATATTCACGATTTTGGACAGTGAATATATATATTTTTTTTTTTGTAAAAATGGTTATGTTTGGGAAAGCGATATTATAAATGAAGTTAATTGTTTTAAAAGATGTTTAAAACGTGTTAAATATCGAAATCATAGATTTCAACATTTATTGTTGAAATAGACGTTTTCGAGAAATAAGGAAATGGTGGACTATAACACTGTTGTTATAGTAAATGATTTCCGAAAGGAAATATTTTATATAGTATTGGGATTTATATATCTATCTAAATTCCGAATCCCTATACTAGTGATTTCGAGTCGTCGTAACGATGTTTTACGCAACATTCGTTTTGACTCAAATAAATGTGATTTAAGAATGATTTCCTTAAAGAATGAGATATATACTTAATTTTGATTTTAAGTATATTGAATATTTTCTAAGTGTTGAAAATAAATGATTTGTGAATTACTTATTTTTAAATAAGTATGGAAATGCTTTTCCCAATGTGAAATGAACTGTGTGAGTTTTTATCTTTTAAAGATAAATTGAAAAGTGAATATTTGAAATTGTTTTCAAATGGTTAAGTGTGGAAATTTTATATGAAATGAAGATATTTTTGGAGATTAAATAATTTGGGAAAATTATTTGGAATCTGATGATGTTGCGCATCTTTATTGATAGTTAAATAACCGACTATCAATAATTACCTTTAGATAGGTATTTGTTATGAATTGATTGAATTTGAATGCCACACTTATTTTTAAATAAGCGCTCACTATTCGGGTTAGCCGGGAAAGGACCATGGGGTCGTATAACCCATTCCGAATATGTGATACGTCGTTATGAATTGCATTTGAAGACCGGTGTTGAAGACCGGATATTTTTGAAAACGGAAGGATTACCGTCGAGTTACTCTACATCGACTGATCTTCGATTTAGAGGTTTTATCACCCTTAGTGACGGAAAATCCTGACGTGATTGAAAATTATCCGGAATTGCAAGGGCTTCGTGAGAAGTGCCTTCGGTTCTGTTCGATCCCGGAACAGACTTGTATGGATTGTGTGTCTGACGTTACAATTTGAGATATAAAGCTGATTTCTTTCAAATACATTTCTGTTGGTGGCGGAGAATTTATTCTCTTAGCTTAACACCCTTCTCTGAGACGTACGAGCTCAGAGGTTATGTAGTTGAAATTTATCAGCGATATATCCCAATTTGGTAACGTGGCATACTGAGTGTTGCTGTGAAATGATCAGTGTTTGATCATTTGTGATATGATCATTTGTTTGATCTTATATTTTTGTGATCATAGGTTGATCATTTTGTTTGACCCGAAGCAGGGCTTTTTGAGAAAGCGTAGCTTTGTGGACGAGACTTCGTCGAGCCTCACACCCCGGAAATGGTCGAAACAGGACGAATGCGGCAAGGTTCTAGGGAGTAGCGCCCCTTAGTGTATGTCATTCCTTCTGGATAAAGGTGGTATCATGGTATGGAGCCCAAATACTTAACCTCTGTGGTTGCTGCAAAAATTTATTTCTTTGTGGTTGTTGGAAATCGGGGATCCTCGGGAAGATCGGTGACGATCGGGGGATGGCATACGCGTGTCAGTAGTTACCTACTTTTGCAGAGGTAACCCGGCCTTGTGTTGGCAGAGATCTAACCGTAATGTTAGGTTATTTCTCGGGTCGTCTATTCCAGGGACGTACCCATCGTGGAAAAGGAAGTTCCTTAGCCTGACCATTTGTTGGAAATCCAAAGAAACAATACGAGACTTGTACGGTTTTAGTTGTAGAACCTATCATTCACTTATGGTGGTGCCCCACTGTTTGGATGGTAGCTATAGTAGGCATAGTTCGAAATGTCTATGCTGGCTAAGATTAATATTATACTTTCGAAATGTTTTCTACACTATGCACTAATAATAATATCAAAAATGATTTGATTTTGCGTAGTAAGCATCTTTGACTATCATAAGAAGAAATCTCCTCCAATTCTGCGTTTGCATTGTGTGTGTGGTGGGAGGTCTTATGGTAGTTTCATTTTCCAAAAGCATTGCGAATTGACTTTAAAATTCTTCTGTTGTTTATTTTAAAGAAAAATAACTGTTTTACGATCTCACACCAGTCACCATGACTGACTCGGAGTTTATTGTTTCCCTTCTAAACTCTGGGTGCCCACCAATTTCCACACGGGCAGCCTAGAGTTATGTTATCAGGATATTCTGGAGCTTGGAGATAAGCTGGATGACGAGACGTAGTATTTGTATCTGATAGTATTTATTCCGCTGTGTATTCTGTATGAGGACAAGTTATATAACTGTCCATTGTTGTACTGAGTTGTATATTGACTCTGATGATTGATGTATGTAATAACAGATATAATTCTTTTGTTTTTACATGATATTCATTTATCTATTATATATTGTTCCGCTGCGATATGTGAGATTCTGATATTGTCTCTGTTCTGTATCTGTTGTTGTTTTGTTGTTCTTCTTCTCTTTTTCTTCTATCTTCTTCTTCTTCTACCTTTTTCTTTTTCTTAAAACCCTCACTATTGGAGTTTCTGGCACTCGATTTCTCGGCAGTCGATAAAGGGAGTATCGATGTCGAATTTTCGAAAGTCGAAAAATTTCAGGATGTGACATAACACTTGTAATATGGAGGCTTTAAAATAATAACACATGTCCTTTTTTAATTAATGAGTATATATTTAAAATGTTAACAAAGATTTTTCACTTAATAATTCTTATGTAAATGTATATATGTATTTTAAAACTATATAGTTATTTATTAAATATCTTTGGAAAGCTTAATATTAATTTAAATCATAATTTCCAAATTACCAAATATATATTAGAAATTTGAAAACATAATTTTATTTGTTAAATTCAAACCAACTTATCTATTTACAATATATAAAATTATATCTATACATTATAAATAGAAATCATTCTATTAACTTTTAAAAGATAGAATTCACTAATTAAATATTTATTTAATTAAATTATTAAATTTATCCAAATTTTATTAACAAAGATTATCAATCAATTTAATTTTTAAATATAGATTATTAAATTGATTATTGTTCAAAATCCCGGGATATCACAGACGAGATATTTAAAAATGAAAGAGGTATGGGTTGCGTGATTTTTCTTCGTGATTTTAGGCGTAAACAACGGGCCGTGTATAAAGGAGATAATGTGCTGATGTGACCAGATTTTAAATTTAAATTTAAATCAAATCCGTTTAAATTTCAATGCGTTTATCTATCGTGTGTACACATAACGACTCTGAAAAATACGAAAATTGAAATCCAGTAATAATTCAATATTACGGACCCAATGGAACTAGTTTCGTCGAATTCCGAGACTGTGCCTCGGACGGCTATTTTTAAATTCGATTTAAACAATAAAATTCAAAACTGATCAAATCAATTTCGAATTTGATTCTGAAGCTTCGATTATCTTCAGTATCATTATTATAAATTTTTAGAAGCTTTCGAAATATTTTTCTTCAACTTAAAATCGAAGATTCAAATTTTTTATCTAGTTTCAATAGATTAAATTATAAAATTAAATCGCCAAATTCCAAGTTAAATTCGGGATTCAAATTAAATCATCGTTCACATATTTAAAATTAATTAAATATTCTCAATTTAATTTGTTCAAAATTCTGGATCGTTACAAACTTCCCTCCTTAAAAGAATTTCATCCCGAAATTACATGTCAGGAAAAAAGGTCCTTAACTCGTCTGCTATTTTTTTTCATTTCAATGGTTTTAACAATTTTTCAAAACAAATCTTTCTACTAAAGATTCGTTATTAATTAAACTAAATTTCCAACTTCAATTATAAGTTTTAAACAACATTGTTTTACTTAACAATTCAAATTTAAGCTTAAATTCAAATTTCAAACTTTCAAAATTTTCTCAAAAATTTTCTAACGCTCTAAATTTTCGAAAAATTTCTCCAGCGTCTCCTTTGCGCGGCTAATACGGCACGACTACAAAACGTCCCTACGGACTCTCAGATTTCAAAAAGAAAAGAAAATGCCAAGCGGCTAGACAAGAAATCAGCAAATCTCATATTGAAATTCAAATACTTACCTTTTGTCGAGCAATTCAAATTATCTTTGAAATTAAAATCCCAATTCATAACACCTGTATATCCTACTAGCCATAATATCTAGTTACAATATTCAAACCATTTTGCACAATTCTATTACAAAATTTTCAATATAAACTACTTATATCATCTTTTAATTTACTATTGAAGTTATATCCATTATCATTCAATTTTACATTTCAATTCATAATTATTGAATTTAATTCATTCCAAACCTTATTGATTTGGTCAATATTCAATTAGTTTCACTTACTAATTTTAGTTTAATACTTCACAAATCAAATTAAATTCCAGTTCTATTTACTTACAAATTCAAAATGAATTTTAACATTCAATTTCATTTTCTTGTACTTACAATTGCAAATTTATTTATTCATTCACAAATTCTTTCATTTTCAATTTGAATTCTCATTTCTATCAAATTTCAAATATTTTATAAGTCTTTGACTTATTTACATTTCGATTTATCAAATCGTTTATACATTTACTTACAATTTCATTCTACTAATGAATTTTAATTTCAATTATCTTTTCTGGAATTCCATTTTCCAATTATAAATTCACTTACAATTTATATTTACAATTTTATTCATATATGAATTCATCTCTTTATATTCTTAATTCACATTAATAATTCTCATTTGTTAAATGAATTTATTTTCAAATCTTTGGTTATTATTTTATTTCTCATTTTATAAGTTATATAACTTATACTTACTTTAATTCAACTTAAAATTCCTTAAGTTAAATTTATTCAATCAAAATGCAAATTGTATAAGTTATCAACTCATTTCTTGTTCCCATAAATATTTTAAATAGGATTTCAGAGTCTTTTCAACTTTTTTCAAAATCATTTTGAAAACAATTCAAATTATCCTTTTGAATTTCCAAAACAAAACCCAAATTTACAAACAACTTTTATTTAAAACAATTTGGCAGCAATTCCTCTTTTGGAAACCCGAAAATGAATTCTAATGATGTGGCCATCATCATCAGGATTATTTTCCAGCGACCTAAAAGAGTTTAGAGCTTTCATCTGTAACATCCCGAAAATTTTCGACTTTCGAAAATTCAACATCGATACTCACTTTATCGACTGCTGAGCCATCGAATGCCGGAAACCCGGAAAGTTATGGTTTTAAGAAAGAAGAAAAGTTAGAAGAAGAAGATAGAAGAAAAAGAAAGAAGAACAACAACAGAACAACAGAACAGCAACAGAAAACAATATCAGAATCTTACACATCGCAGCGGAGCAATATATAATAGATAAACACTAGTCTTTTAAAACAAAGAACTATATCAGTTTATATATACATCAATCATCAAAGTCAATATACAACAATGGACAGTTATATAAACTCGTCCTCATACAGAATACACAGCGGAATAAAATAATATCAGATACAAATACTACGTCTCGAACTCCAGCTTATCTCCAAGCTCCAGAATATCCAGAATATCCTGATAATATAACTCTAGGCTGCCCGTGTGGAAATTGGTGGGCACCCAGAGTTTAGAAGGGAACAATAAACTCCGAGTCAGTCATGGTGACTGGTGTGAGATCGTAAAACAGTTATTCTTTAAAATAAACAACAGGATAATTTTAAAGTCAATTCGCAATGCTTTTGGAAAATGAAACTACCATAAGACCTCCCGCCACACACACAATGCAAACGCAGACTTGGAGGAGATTTCTTCTTATGATAGTCAAAGATGCTTACTACGCAAAAATCATATTCTTTTTGATATTATTATTAGTGCATAGTGTAGAAAACATTTCGAAAGTAGAATATAAATCTTAGCCAGCATAGGTACCATTATAGTATGCTTGCTATAGCTGCCATATTAGATGGCAGGTTCTACAACTAAAACCGTACAAGTCTCGTATTGTTTCTTTGGATTTCCAACAAATGGTCAGGCTAAGGAACTTCCTATCCACGATGGGTACGTCCCTGGAATAGACGACCCGAGAACCTAACCGGATCTCTGCCAACACAAGGCCGGGTTACCTCTGCAAAAATAGGTAACTACTGACACGCGTATGCCATCCCCCGATCGTAACCGATCTTCCCGAGGATCCCCGATTTCCAACAAACCACATAGATAATAATGCAGCAACCACATATGTTAAGTATCTGGGCTCCATACCATGATACCACCTCTATCCAGAAGGAATGACATACACTAAGGGGCGCTACTCCCTAGAACCTTGCCGCATTCGTCCTGTTTCGACCATTTCCGGGGTGTGAGGCTCGATGAAGTCTTGTCCACAAAGCTACGCTTTCTCAAAAAGCCCTGCTTCGGGTCAAACAAAATGATCAACCTATGATCACAAAGATATAAGATCAAACAAATGATCATATCACAAATGATCAAACACTGATCATTTCACAGCAACACTTAGTATGCCACGTTACCAAATTGGGATATATCGCTGATAAATTTCAACTACATAACCTCTGAGCTCGTACGTCTCAGAGAAGGGTGTTAAGCTAAGAGAATAAATTCTCCGCCACCAACAGAAATGTATTTGAAAGAAATCAGCTTTATATCTCAAATTGTAACGTCAGACACACAATCCATACAAGTCTGTTCCGGGATTGAACAGAACCGAAGGCACTTCTCACGAAGCCCTTGCGCATCCGGATAATTTTCAATCACGTCGGGACTTCCCGTCACTAAGGGTGATAAAACCTCTAAATCGGAGATCAGTCGATGTAGAGTAACTCGACGGTAATCCTTCCGTTTTCAAAAATATCCGGTCTTCACACCGGTCTTCAAATGCAATTCATAACGACGTATCACATATTCGGAATGGGTTATACGACCCCATGGTCCTTTCCCGGCTAACCCGAATAACGAGCGATTATTCAAAAATAAGTGTGGCATTCAAATTCATCCAATTCACAACAAATACCTACTCAAGGTAATTATTGATAGTCGGTTATTTAACTATCAATAAAGATGCGCAACATCATCAGATTCCAAATAATTTTCCCAAATTATTTCATCTTTAAAAAATATCTTTACTAGATATAAAATTTCCACACTTTAAAAATAAATCAATATTTATTTTTTTTCTAAAACAATTCCCCTTTCTTTTTCTTATAAATTCCATAGTGAATTTATATTTCAAAAATATATACTGATATACGATTTCCAAATCGATTTCGATATTCAACTTCAATTTATCTCTACAAAGATAAATTCTCAAAAACGTTTCATTTCGTTTTGGAAAAGCATTTCCATACTTATTTAATAATAAGTATTTCACAAATCTATTTATTTTCAACATTTGAAAATATTCGATATACTTAAATCAAATTAAGTATATATTCATTCTTTAAGGAAATCATAAATTTTAACATCTATTTGAGTCAAAACGAATGTTACGTAAAACATCGTTACGACAACTCAAAATCACTAGTATAGGGATTCGAAATTTAGATAGATATATAAATCCCAATACTACATCAAAACATTTCCTTTCGGAAATCATTTACTATAACAACAGTGTTATAGTCCATCATTTCCTTATTTTCTCGAAAACGTCTATTTCAACAATAAATGTTGAAATCTATGATTCCGACACTCAACACGTTTTAAAACATCTTTTAAAACAATTACTTCATTTCATAATATCACTTCTCCAAAACATATCCAATTTATTAAATAATATATTCACTGTCCAAAATCGTGAATAAAATTTACTTAACCCCATTTCAATCATTTCTACACATTTTTATTTCAATAAAAATTCGCTATTCAAAATCGTGAATATATCTTCTTAACTAATCTTCTATATTAAATTTATCACATTCAATCTATTTCGAATTTATAAGCACGTTTATAAATTCTATTTCTCTTTTTAATAACAACTTCGACTTATAAACCTTCTTTTATCAACTTCTATATTTAACTTATCAAAATAAGTGACTTTGGGTTTATAAACAACTTTTATAAATTTTAATTCTATTTATAAAAGCTTCAATACCAAATCAATTTCAATATTGATTTCTAATTTTATTTTCAACGTTTGAATAAAATTTCCATATTGATTTCTCAAAAATTCATTTCTAAATATTAAATCAATTACAGATTGATTTCAAATTTTATTTATCACTACTAAAATAAATTCCTTATTTTTCTCAAATTATTCAATATTCTGTTTTAAAATGGATTCTTCAAATTGAAATCATTTTACATTGATTTCACAACTTATTTCAATTTACCAATTAAATTTCAAACTGAATTTCCAACTTATCTTCTTTTAAATAAATTCCTTTTTAAGAAAATAAATTTCAATCGTTTCTTTCAATCTATTTAAAAATCCAAATTTAAATTAATTTCTTCAATTTAAAATCACTGTTTTACGAAATCCATTTATTTAACATTTTCACTTGATTTTGGAATTTATTCAATACGATTATAAAAATTTACTTTTTATACTTTAAAAATTCCTTTCTTCAAAATTTCTTCAATTTCAAAAATTGATTCACTTAGAAATTTTCTACTTGAATTTCAAAAATTCAATTTCGTTTATCTTTGGAATCCAATGATGTCAAAACATCCATTCAGCTAAATTTTAGCTTTTCAAACAATTTCCAGATATCAATTCAACAACATCAATAATCATTCACAGATTATCACATCACAGTAGAAATAAATTCAATCAATGTGAGGGGTCCAGTTGGATCCCTCCAACCTGTTTCCCTGCATCCAAAGATGTTAGCACAATACCAATTCCGCTCCAGTACGGAATTATCGCGGTATATAGGTTTTTATAAATCCGCTTACTAACGGCGCAATAGGGTCTCATCCGCTATACGAGGCGGGAAATCATCAATCCAATATATACATATGCCAATATGTATATATTGCTATATATAGATATATCCTAAAATATCTAATATCACATCCAATAGCAATCAATACCAGTTAATCAATAACTGTCATACAAAATATATTTTGAGTGAGAAAATAATCTCACCTTAGCTTTTATTTGCATTCCAATTTCCATCCCAATTTGTTTTCTTCATAGTTTTAAACCTTGTATAAATATTTATACAGTTTATTAATATCTGAAATAACATACAATAATCTTTTATTCAATAAATTAAATTAGCCTATAATTAAATTTATACTATCATTTGGTTTAAACTAAATTCCCTTTATCTTCAAATTCTTATCTATATGAAATAATTTATATAGATTTTTAAAAATTGTTTTCTTTCTCCCAGTAAACATAAAATTAGTTATTTATTTTACTGTAAAAACTTTTCGCCTAGCTATATATAAATATATTTGTAAAAAGAACAGTAACTTCATCCTTCTTGATTAGATAAAAATTTAAATTACCTATCATTAACTAATGTAATTTAGAGGCATTAATTAAAATTAGGTTTAGTTAAAATAATCCTAAGCAAAGATAATTACCAGAATCACCTCGACTCCCCCACGGCACCGCCGCCTGCTTCGCGAGATCCTCCACGCGTGCGAGTTCGCCAGTCTTCCCCAGCACTGCCGCCCATCCTTGCCTCGAGACGCCAGCTCCTACGCCTCACGTCGCGCCGCTTCCATCGCGATCTGCTCGCGCGCGCCTGAAACCCCCTTGCTTCGCGTCGCCTTCGAACGCCACGCCGCCACTGCGACCGCCCCAGCCTCGCGACATCGCGAGCCTTGCCAAATCTCGACTTCGCCTGCTGCCTCCATCCCATTCGAACGCGCGTGGTCATCCATCGCCAGCCGAGCCCTCGAAATCGCGAATTGAAGACGACGCCATTCTCTTTTTTTTTTCCTTTCGATTCTAATTCAGGAGGGGAGGGAAATAAAATTTCGTTTGAACTGAGGAGGGGGCTCGACATAAATTGTGCAGTGGAGAAGAGAAAAATATGGAGCGGCCATTAATTTGAATTGAACGAAGAAGTCTTCGTTTTATTTTTGTCGAACAGAGGGATCTTTAAAATCTGGACGAGGCATGCTCTACACGATCTAGTATCGTGATTTACTGCGTGATTAAAGGAGGGTAACGTCCTGAGGTGACCAATTACAAGTTTAAATTTAAATTTAATTTCGATAAAAATTCAATGCGTTTACACGTCGTGTGCCCACATATCAACTCCGAAAAATACGAAATTTGAAATCCGATAATAATTCAATATTACGGACCCAACGGAACTGGTTTCGTCGAATTCCGAGACTGTCTGAAAAATGACTATTTTTAAATATCGATTTGAACAATTAAATTCAAAACTGAATAAATCGATTTTAGATTCGATTCTGAAGTTTTAATTATCTTCAGTGTTATCAATATAATTTTTACAAGCGTTCGAAATATTTTTCTTTAGCTTTAAATTGAAGATTCGAATTTAAACCCAACTATCAACAGATTAAACTTTATAATTTAATCGCCAATTTCAAAATTTATATCGGGGATTCAAATCAAATTGTCGTTCAAATATTTAAAATAAATTAAATATTCTCAATTAAATTCGTTCGAAATTCAGGGTCGTTACAAACTTCCCTCCTTAAAAGAATTTCGTCCTCGAAATTACAAGTTAGGAAAAATGGTTTTTAACTCGTCTACTATCTTTCACAATCTAAATAGTTTTATCAAATTTTCAAAACAAATCTTTCTACTAAAGATTCGTTATCTATTCAACTAAATTTCCAACTTCAATCATAAGTTCAAACAACATTGTTTCCTTAACAATTCAAATTTAAGTTTAAATTCAAATTTAAACTTTCAAAATTTTCTCAAAAATTTTCTAACGCCCTAAATTTTCGAAAAATTTCGCCAGCGTCTCCTTTGCGCGGCTAATACGGCACGACTACAAAACGTCCCTACGGACTCTCAGATTTCAAAAAGAAAAAGAAAAAGCCAAGCGGCTAGAGAGAAATCATCAAAAACTCATATTAAAACTCAAATACGTACCTTTTTCGAGCAATTCAAATTTATCTTCGAAATTAAATTCCAATTCCTTTATACCTGTATATCCTACTAGCCATAATATCTAGTTACATATATTCAAACCATTTTGCAAATTCTATTACAAAATTTCGATACCTACTTCTTATATCATTTTTAAATTCACTATTGAAGTTACATCATTCATTTCTTATCCAATTTTACATTTCAAATTCATTTGAATTCAATTCACAATTCCAATCTAATTTGGATTCGGTTTATCTTCTGAATATTGAATTTTTATCAATTATCTTTCATTCAACTGCACTATTTAAATTAGTTTCAATTACTAATTCAAATTGATATCAATTCAATTTATTTTAATTCTACTTATCTTTAAACTGGATTTCCAATTCGAATTCAATTTACCTTTTATTTATAATTATTCAATTCAATTCAATGCTTACAACTTCAAAATGAATCTCAACTTTCAATTTCATTTTCATTTAATTGATTCACTTATACTTGCTTTGATTTAACTTCATTCTTTTAAGTTAAATTTATTCTTCCAAAATTCAATTGGTATAAGTTATCAACTTAGTAATATTTCATAAATATCTTTATATAGCATTCCAGAGTTTACCAACATTTCAAAGCCATTTTGAAAACAATTCAAATTCCATTTGAATTTCCAAAACAAAAACCCAAATTTTCCAAACACTTCTATTTAAAACAATTTGGCAGCAATTCCTCTTTTGGAAACCCGAAAATGAACACCGGTGATGCTGCAGTCATTACCGAAGTTATTTTCCAGCGACCGATAAGAGTTTAGAGCTTTTATCCCTTCAAAACATTTTTCCACAATATCAAATCCTTTGAAAAATCATTTTCAAACCAAAAAGATTTTAAACTTCCCAAATCTCCAAAATTTTCAAATTCTTTTCAAACATTTCCAAAAACTTCTCTGGAATTCTGTTTCAACTTACAATTCATATTTATAATTTACATCCTTTAATTTCATTTGTATATGAATTTATTTTCTTATCTTTGGAGTTTATAATTTCAATTTCTTATTCAATTTCAATAGTAATGATAACATTTCAACACTATCACTTTCCTAACATCCATGCAACCATATACTATAGTAATTCATAGAAAATCATTTCTTTTTTTTTTTTATATACGAAAATAGTTTTGGGCAAAATTATCTCATTTACCCTATTTAAAGCAATACTGTGCCGAATTGTTCTATTCGAGTGTTTAGAGATCCCTATCAATGATCGTTAATTACTCGTATTGACCAGAATCCATATACCACTCAACAAACCAATCATCACAATATAAAACAATTTCATATTCACTAACAAATACGCACTCGTATCTATTATTACACTCAACTCATTCTAGAGTACTACTGACTCTATCTCTAATGAGTAACACCCAACAGAGCAGGGTTGTCGCTTAACCATATGCTCTGATACCAAATGTAACATCCCGAAAATTTTCGACTTTCGAAAATTCAACATCGATACTCACTTTATCGACTGCTGAGCCATCGAATGCCGGAAACCCGAAAAGTTATGGTTTTAAGAAAGAAGAAAAGTTAGAAGAAGAAGATAGAAGAAAAAGAAAGAAGAACAACAACAGAACAACAGAACAGCAACAGAAAACAATATCAGAATCTTACACATCGCAGCGGAGCAATATATAATAGATAAACACTAGTCTTTTAAAACAAAGAACTATATCAGTTTATACATACATCAATCATCAGAGTCAATATACAACAATGGACAGTTATATAAACTCGTCCTCATACAGAATACACAGCGGAATAAAATAATATCAGATACAAATACTACGTCTCGAACTCCAGCTTATCTCCAAGCTCCAGAATATCCAGAATATCCTGATAATATAACTCTAGGCTGCCCGTGTGGAAATTGGTGGGCACCCAGAGTTTAGAAGGGAACAATAAACTCCGAGTCAGTCATGGTGACTGGTGTGAGATCGTAAAACAGTTATTCTTTAAAATAAACAACAGGATAATTTTAAAGTCAATTCGCAATGCTTTTGGAAAATGAAACTACCATAAGACCTCCCGCCACACACACAATGCAAACGCAGACTTGGAGGAGATTTCTTCTTATGATAGTCAAAGATGCTTACTACGCAAAAATCATATTCTTTTTGATATTATTATTAGTGCATAGTGTAGAAAACATTTCGAAAGTAGAATATAAATCTTAGCCAGCATAGGTACCATTATAGTATGCTTGCTATAGCTGCCATATTAGATGGCAGGTTCTACAACTAAAACCGTACAAGTCTCGTATTGTTTCTTTGGATTTCCAACAAATGGTCAGGCTAAGGAACTTCCTATCCACGATGGGTACGTCCCTGGAATAGACGACCCGAGAACCTAACCGGATCTCTGCCAACACAAGGCCGGGTTACCTCTGCAAAAATAGGTAACTACTGACACGCGTATGCCATCCCCCGATCGTAACCGATCTTCCCGAGGATCCCCGATTTCCAACAAACCACATAGATAATAATGCATCAACCACATAGGTTAAGTATCTGTGCTCCATACCATGATACCACCTCTATCCAGAAGGAATGACATACACTAAGGGGCGCTACTCCCTAGAACCTTGCCGCATTCGTCCTGTTTCGACCATTTCCGGGGTGTGAGGCTCGATGAAGTCTCGTCCACAAAGCTACGCTTTCTCAAAAAGCCCTGCTTCGGGTCAAACAAAATGATCAACCTATGATCACAAAGATATAAGATCAAACAAATGATCATATCACAAATGATCAAACACTGATCATTTCACAGCAACACTCAGTATGCCACGTTACCAAATTGGGATATATCGCTGATAAATTTCAACTACATAACCTCTGAGCTCGTACGTCTCAGAGAAGGGTGTTAAGCTAAGAGAATAAATTCTCCGCCACCAACAGAAATGTATTTGAAAGAAATCAGCTTTATATCTCAAATTGTAACGTCAGACACACAATCCATACAAGTCTGTTCCGGGATTGAACAGAACCGAAGGCACTTCTCACGAAGCCCTTGCGCATCCGGATAATTTTCAATCACGTCGGGACTTCCCGTCACTAAGGGTGATAAAACCTCTAAATCGGAGATCAGTCGATGTAGAGTAACTCGACGGTAATCCTTCCGTTTTCAAAAATATCCGGTCTTCACACCGGTCTTCAAATGCAATTCATAACGACGTATCACATATTCGGAATGGGTTATACGACCCCATGGTCCTTTCCCGGCTAACCCGAATAGCGAGCGATTATTCAAAAATAAGTGTGGCATTCAAATTCATCCAATTCACAACAAATACCTACTCAAGGTAATTATTGATAGTCGGTTATTTAACTATCAATAAAGATGCGCAACATCATCAGATTCCAAATAATTTTCCCAAATTATTTCATCTTTAAAAAATATCTTTACTAGATATAAAATTTCCACACTTTAAAAATAAATCAATATTTATTTTTTTTTCTAAAACAATTCCCCTTTCTTTTTCTTATAAATTCCATAGTGAATTTATATTTCAAAAATATATACTGATATACGATTTCCAAATCGATTTCGATATTCAACTTCAATTTATCTCTACAAAGATAAATTCTCAAAAACGTTTCATTTCGTTTTGGAAAAGCATTTCCATACTTATTTAATAATAAGTATTTCACAAATCTATTTATTTTCAACATTTGAAAATATTCGATATACTTAAATCAAATTAAGTATATATTCATTCTTTAAGGAAATCATAAATTTTAACATCTATTTGAGTCAAAACGAATGTTACGTAAAACATCGTTACGACAACTCAAAATCACTAGTATAGGGATTCGAAATTTAGATAGATATATAAATCCCAATACTACATCAAAACATTTCCTTTCGGAAATCATTTACTATAACAACAGTGTTATAGTCCATCATTTCCTTATTTTCTCGAAAACGTCTATTTCAACAATAAATGTTGAAATCTATGATTCCGACACTCAACACGTTTTAAAACATCTTTTAAAACAATTACTTCATTTCATAATATCACTTCTCCAAAACATATCCAATTTATTAAATAATATATTCACTGTCCAAAATCGTGAATAAAATTTACTTAACCCCATTTCAATCATTTCTACACATTTTTATTTCAATAAAAATTCGCTATTCAAAATCGTGAATATATCTTCTTAACTAATCTTCTATATTAAATTTATCACATTCAATCTATTTCGAATTTATAAGCACGTTTATAAATTCTATTTCTCTTTTTAATAACAACTTCGACTTATAAACCTTCTTTTATCAACTTCTATATTTAACTTATCAAAATAAGTGACTTTGGGTTTATAAACAACTTTTATAAATTTTAATTCTATTTATAAAAGCTTCAATACCAAATCAATTTCAATATTGATTTCTAATTTTATTTTCAACGTTTGAATAAAATTTCCATATTGATTTCTCAAAAATTCATTTCTAAATATTAAATCAATTACAGATTGATTTCAAATTTTATTTATCACTACTAAAATAAATTCCTTATTTTTCTCAAATTATTCAATATTCTGTTTTAAAATGGATTCTTCAAATTGAAATCATTTTACATTGATTTCACAACTTATTTCAATTTACCAATTAAATTTCAAACTGAATTTCCAACTTATCTTCTTTTAAATAAATTCCTTTTTAAGAAAATAAATTTCAATCGTTTCTTTCAATCTATTTAAAAATCCAAATTTAAATTAATTTCTTCAATTTAAAATCACTGTTTTACGAAATCCATTTATTTAACATTTTCACTTGATTTTGGAATTTATTCAATACGATTATAAAAATTTACTTTTTATACTTTAAAAATTCCTTTCTTCAAAATTTCTTCAATTTCAAAAATTGATTCACTTAGAAATTTTCTACTTGAATTTCAAAAATTCAATTTCGTTTATCTTTGGAATCCAATGATGTCAAAACATCCATTCAGCTAAATTTTAGCTTTTCAAACAATTTCCAGATATCAATTCAACAACATCAATAATCATTCACAGATTATCACATCACAGTAGAAATAAATTCAATCAATGTGAGGGGTCCAGTTGGATCCCTCCAACCTGTTTCCCTGCATCCAAAGATGTTAGCACAATACCAATTCCGCTCCAGTACGGAATTATCGCGGTATATAGGTTTTTATAAATCCGCTTACTAACGGCGCAATAGGGTCTCATCCGCTATACGAGGCGGGAAATCATCAATCCAATATATACATATGCCAATATGTATATATTGCTATATATAGATATATCCTAAAATATCTAATATCACATCCAATAGCAATCAATACCAGTCAATCAATAACTGTCATACAAAATATATTATGAGTGAGAAAATAATCTCACCTTAGCTTTTATTTGCATTCCAATTTCCATCCCAGTTTGTTTTCTTCATAGTTTTAAACCTTGTATAAATATTTATACAGTTTATTAATATCTGAAATAACATACAATAATCTTTTATTCAATAAATTAAATTAGCCTATAATTAAATTTATACTATCATTTGGTTTAAACTAAATTCCCTTTATCTTCAAATTCTTATCTATATGAAATAATTTATATAGATTTTTAAAAATTGTTTTCTTTCTCCCAGTAAACATAAAATTAGTTATTTATTTTACTGTAAAAACTTTTCGCCTAGCTATATATAAATATATTTGTAAAAAGAACAGTAACTTCATCCTTCTTGATTAGATAAAAATTTAAATTACCTATCATTAACTAATGTAATTTAGAGGCATTAATTAAAATTAGGTTTAGTTAAAATAATCTTAAGCAAAGATAATTACCAGAATCACCTCGACTCCCCCACGGCACCGCCGCCTGCTTCGCGAGATCCTCCACGCGTGCGAGTTCGCCAGTCTTCCCCAGCACTGCCGCCCATCCTTGCCTCGAGACGCCAGCTCCTACGCCTCACGTCGCGCCGCTTCCATCGCGATCTGCTCGCGCGCGCCTGAAACCCTCTTGCTTCGCGTCGCCTTCGAATGCCACGCCGCCACTGCGACCGCCCCAGCCTCGCGACATCGCGAGCCTTGCCAAATCTCGACTTCGCCTGCTGCCTCCATCCCATTCGAACGCGCGTGGTCATCCATCGCCAGCCGAGCCCTCGAAATCGCGAATTGAAGACGACGCCATTCTCTTTTTTTTTTCCTTTCGATTCTAATTCAGGAGGGGAGGGAAATAAAATTTCGTTTGAACTGAGGAGGGGGCTCGACATAAATTGTGAAGTGGAGAAGAGAAAAATATGGAGCGGCCATTAATTTGAATTGAACGAAGAAGTCTTCGTTTTATTTTTGTCGAACAGAGGGATCTTTAAAATCTGGACGAGGCATGCTCTACACGATCTAGTATCGTGATTTACTGCGTGATTAAAGGAGGGTAACGTGCTGAGGTGACCAATTACAAGTTTAAATTTAAATTTAATTTCGATAAAAATTCAATGCGTTTACACGTCGTGTGCCCACATATTAACTCCGAAAAATACGAAATTTGAAATCCGATAATAATTCAATATTACGGACCCAACGGAACTGGTTTCGTCGAATTCCGAGACTGTCTGAAAAATGACTATTTTTAAATATCGATTTGAACAATTAAATTCAAAACTGAATAAATCGATTTTAGATTCGATTCTGAAGTTTTAATTATCTTCAGTGTTATCAATATAATTTTTACAAGCGTTCGAAATATTTTTCTTTAGCTTTAAATTGAAGATTCGAATTTAAACCCAACTATCAACAGATTAAACTTTATAATTTAATCGCCAATTTCAAAATTTATATCGGGGATTCAAATCAAATTGTCGTTCAAATATTTAAAATAAATTAAATATTCTCAATTAAATTCGTTCGAAATTCAGGGTCGTTACATCATCTCTCTAAAATACTTTTCAAAACCTTTGAAATTCATTTTCAAATCAAAAAAGATTTAAACTTTCCAAATCTCCAAAATTTTCAAATTCTTTTCAAAACATTTCCAAATACTTCTCTGGAATTCTGTTTTAAATTACAATTTACATTTATACTTTACATTCTTTAATTTCATTTATAAATCACATTTACAATTCATATCCACAATTTTATTCTTATATGAATTTATTTCCTTATATTTCAATTCACATTTATAATTTCCATTTGTTAAATGGATTTATCTTCAAATCTTTGGTTGTTATTTTTAATTTCTCATTCAATTTCAGATAACAATGATAATGTTTCAATGTTATTACTTCCTAACAACCAAACATCCATATATTCTAATAATTCATAGAAAATGATTTTTTCTATACAAAAATAGTTTTGGGCAAAATTATTTCATTCACCCTATTTTAAAACAATACTATGTCGTCTTGCCTCGTTTAAGTGTTTAGAAATCCCTATCGATAATATGGCGTCCCACATACCGACCAAAATTCACAAACATCTCAACGGATAAGCAAACACAATATAAAACATTTTTATATTCACTAACAAATACGCACTCGTATCTATTATTACACTCAACTCATTCTAGAGTACTACTGACTCTATCTCTAATGAGTAACACCCAACAGAGCAGGGTTGTCGCTTAAGCATATGCTCTGATACCACTTGTCAAGACCCGCAAATCCATACTTCTTGATTAAACACTAATCTCCATTGATTAACTCAAGATGAACGGAAATACGAACCATGATGGTTTAAGAAAGAAGAAAAAGGTAGAAGAAGAAGAAAATAGGAGAAGAAGAAGAAGAACAACAGAACAACATCAGAAACAGAAACAATATCAGAATCTTACACATCGCAGCGGAACAATATATAATAAATAAACACTAGTCTTTTAAACAAAGGACTATATCATTTTTATACATACATCAATCATCAGAGTTAATATAAAACTCAATACAACAATGGACAGTTATATAAACTTGTCCTCATACAGAATACACAGTGGAATAATACTAAATATAAGTGATACGTTTCGCCATCCAGCTTGCTTCCAATGCTCCAGAATATCCAGAATATCCTGATAATATAACTCTGGGCTGCCCGTGTGGAAATTGGTGGGCACCCAGAGTTTAGAAGGGAAACAATAAACTCCGAGTCAGTCATGGTGACTGGTGTGAGATCGTAAAACAGTTATTTTTCACAAAGAAAATAAAACAAATTCACAATGCTTTTGGAAAATGAAACTACCATAAGACCTCCCACCACACACACAATGCAAACGCCGAATTGGAGGAGATTTCTTCTTATGATAGTCAAAGATGCTTACTACGCAAAATCAAATCATTTTCGATATTATTATTAGTGCATAGTGTAGAAATCATTTCGAAAGTAGAATATAAATCTTAGCCAGCATAGACATTCCGAACTATGCCTACTATAGCTACCATCCAAACAGTGGTGACCACCATAAGTGAATGGCAGGTTCTACAACTAATACCGTACAAGTGTCGTATTGTTTCTTTGGATTTCCTACGAATGGTCAGGCTAAGGAACTTCCTATTCCACGAATAGAACGCCTCTGGAATGACGTCCCGAGAAATAACCTAACATTACGATTAGATCTCTGCCAACACAAGGCCGGGTTACCTCTGCAAAAATAGTTATCTACTGACACGCGTATGTCATCCCCCGATCGTAACCGATCTTCCCGAGGATCCCCGATTCGCAACAAACCACATAATAAGCAGTATCAACATAGGTTAAATATCTGGGCTCCATACCATGATACCACCTCTATCCAGAAGGAATGACATACACTAAGGGGCGCTACTCCATAGAACCTTGCTGCATCCTTCCTGTTTTGACCATTTCCGGGGTGTGAGACTCGATGAAGTCTCGTCCACAAAGCTATGCTTTCTACAAAGCCATGCTTCGGGTCAAACAAATGATCAACCTATGATCACAAAGATATAAGATCAAACAAATGATCATATCGCAAATGATCAAACACTGATCATTTCACAGCAACACTCAGTATGCCATGTTACCAAATTGGGAGTATATCGCTGATAAATTTCAACTACATAACCTCTGAGCTCGTACGTCTCAGAGAAGGGTGTTAAGCTAAGAGAATAAATTCTCCGCCACCAACAGAAATGTATTTGAAAGAAATCAGCTTTATATCTCAATTTGTAACGTCAGACACATAATCCATACAAGTCTGTTCCGGGATCGAACAGAACCGAAGGCACTTCTCACGAAGCCCTTGCATATCCGGATAAATTTCTAATCACGTCCGGACTTCCCGTCACTAAGGGTGATAAAACCTCTAAATCGGAGATCAGCCGATGTAGAGTAACTCGACGGTAATCCTTCCGTTTTCAAAAATATCCGGTCTTCAACACCGGTCTTCGAATGCAATTCATAACGACGTATCACATATTCGGAATGGGTTATACGACCCCATGGTCCTTTCCCGGCTAACCCGGATAGTGAGCGATTATTCAAAAATAAGTGTGGCATTCAAATTCATCCAATTCACAACAAGTAACCATTCAAGGTAATTATTGATAGTCGGTTATTTAACTATCAATAAAGATGCACAACATCATCAGATTCCAAATAATTTTCCCAAATTATTTATTTTCCAAAATATCTTTACTAGATATAAAATTTCCACACTTTAAAAATAAATCAATATTTATTTTTAAAACGAATTCCCATTTCTTTTATAAATTCCATAGTGAATTTATATTTTCAAAAATATCTACTGATATACGATTTTCAAATCGATTTCAATATTCAATTTCAATTTATCTTTAAGAAGATAAATTCTCGAAAACATTTCATTTCATATTGGAAAAGCATTTCCATACTTATTTAATAATAAGTAATTCACAAATCATTTATTTTCAACATTTGAAAATATTTAATATACTTAAATCAAATTTAAGTATAAATTCATTCTTTAAGGAAATCATTTATTATAACAATATCTATTTGAGTCAAAACGAATGTTACGTAAAACATCGTTACGACGACTCAAAATCACTAGTATAGGGATTCGGAATTAAGATAGATATATAAATCCCAATACTAGATAAAAATATTTCCTTTCGGAAATCATTTACTATAACAACAGTGTTATAGTCCACCATTTCCTTATTTTTCGAAAACGTTTATTTCAACAATAAAAATGTTGAAATCTATGCTTTCGATTCATAATACATTTTAAAACATCTTTAAAATGTTTAACTTCATTTTTAATATCACTTCTACAAAATAAATCCATTTTACTTAACAATATATTCACTGTCCAAAATCGTGAATATAATTCACTTAACCCAATTTCAATCATTTCTACACATTTTTATTTCAATAGAATTTCGCTATCCAAAATCGCGAATATATCTCCTTTAATAATCTTCCATATTTAATTTATCAAATTCACTCTATTTTGAATTTATAAAACAACGTTTATAAATTCTATTCCTATTTTCTAACAACTTCAATTTAATAAATCTCCTTTATTAACAATTTGATTCATAACTCAAACCTTATACCAACAATCCATATTATAAGTTAAATTCTTATAATTCCTTTATTTTACAAAATCATTTCCATTTATAAGTTCACAATTTGTAAATTTCATTTATTTTTAAATTCTTAAAAATTCATTTTAACGCTTATAAAAACTCATTTTATAATACCAACATTTTAAAGGTTATAATTATCAATCTTGTACATCTTTCACATACATCGTTTTTAATAATTCAAAAATCCCAATTAAAACCATTTTATAAATCTCTTAACTCTTTATTTCAAAAGAAATTACTTTTTGGTTAAAATTCACAAAATCTTAACTTTTATAACTTTAAAGTTTTAACGTTTATTTATTTAAAATAAATCAATTCAACAATTTAAATAAACGTATATTTTCAAAGATCACTTTTAAAAATTCACTTTTAAAATCAACATCGTTATTTTTAAATTTCAAAATTTGAATCTGATGATGCAACAGCACCAATTCGTCAATCACAACATTCAATATCATATATCAATATGATAACAGAATATACATCAATATCTGGAAATAAATAAATACAGTTGAGGAATCCAGTTGGATCCCTCCAACCTGTTTCCCTGCATCCAAATATGTTAGCACAATACCAATTCCACTTCGAGGTGGAATATCACGGTATATGGGTTTTATAAAAATAATCCGCTTACTAACGGCGCAATAGGGTCTCATCCGCTATACGAGGCGGGAAATCAATCAATCCAATATATACATATGCCAATATGTATATATTGCTATATATATAGATATATCCTACTATATCTAATATCACATCCAATATCTGTAAAATACAAATTTTCATTTGAGTGAGAAAAATCTCACCTTAGCTTTTAAATTTGCCATCCATTTTCCATTTCAGTTTTGTTTTCTCAATTTTGACCTTGCGTAAATAAATTTTATACAATCGATTAATATTCGAAAAAATCGAACAATAAATTTCCATTTAATAGATTTTATTAAATTTGGCTAATGATTTGGGTTTAAAATAATAATTTATTCTTAACTTATTATTTTCGAATAATAAATAATATTTCTTTTGATAAGTCATTTTATCTAATAAATTAAATCTCTAACTAATTTTCTTTTACAAATAATTTATTTCTAACAACAAAAATCATTGCTTAAGTTTTATTAACAATCAATCTCCAAAATCTTGACCTTGTAAAATAAATTTAAAATAACAAGTATACTTAAAATGTATATATTCTTATACATGTTAAAACCTGTTTTCCTGTATTTTTTTTTCTGTGCATATATTTTCACTGTAACTCATTTATCAAATTAAATTTAAATAAAATGATACCTCACCAAACAGATGGAGGCGACCCAGGCTTTGACTAACATTTACATCACCGCAAAGTCGCCTCATCGAAGCACCATCGCCGATCCCCCAATCGTCTCGAACCACCATCGCTTGAACTCGCGACTGCAACCTTCCACAGCCTAGCGCTCGAACTCAGGTAGAACCACACGATTTCGAACCCCAGAACACCACGCGAAACCCAAATGCCCAATCGCGACGCCACCCTGATTCGATCGAACTGCCCCCACGAACCCGAGCACCCACTCATCACCACTTGCGTGTCGCCTTCGTTCATACGCACGAGCTTCCAGTTGCGAACGAAACTCACGACGCCTGCCTTCGATCTGAGATCGCCAAAAATCGCGACCCCCCTCCCTGACCATCTCCTAATTCGCGATACCTTCGAACTCCACGCTGCCAAAATCGCTCGTGACTTCGCCTCTCCCCCTCGCGAACGTGGCCGCCCCATTTGAACGAGCGCGCCCTTGATTTGTTAAGAACAAAGAATGAGGAAAGGGGATTTAGGGCTCGATAGTTTGAATTTATTTATTCGAACGGGAAAGAGCCATTTAATTTGAAGAGGAAGTGCGGCATTGATTCGTTTTTCTTTGAATTGTTTTTTTTTTGAACTGAGGAGAGATGAGATATTTAAAAATGAAAGAGGTATGGGTTGCGTGATTTCTCTTCTTGATTTTAGGCGTAAACAACGGGCTGTGTATAAAGGAGATAATGTGCTGATGTGACCAGATTTTAAATTTAAATTTAAATCAAATCCGTTTAAATTTCAATGCGTTTATCTATCGTGTGCACATATAACGACTCTGAAAAATACGAAAATTGAAATCCGGTAATAATTCAATATTACGGACCCAATGGAACTGGTTTCGTCGAATTCCGATACTGTGCCTCGGACGGCTATTTTTAAATTCGATTTAAACAATAAAATTCAAAACTGATCAAATCAATTTCGAATTTGATTCTGAAGCTTCGATTATCTTCAGTATCATTATTATAAATTTTTAGAAGCTTTCGAAATATTTTTCTTCAACTTAAAATCGAAGATTCAATTTTTTTATCCAGTTTCAATAGATTAAATTATAAAATTAAATCGCCAAATTCCAAGTTAAATTCGGGATTCAAATTAAATCATCGTTCACATATTTAAAATTAATTAAATATTCTCAATTTAATTTGTTCAAAATTCTTGATCGTTACAATATATCTACATACGCTGAAGCCTCCTGCTCCATATCTCCTCCAGAAACTCGTCAAAGCCAAACCTGAATCCCTTGGCTACTCGTAAAAATTTGAGTACCCAAGAGTTTAATAAAACAGAAAATAAACTCTGGGTCAGACATGGGTCTGGTGTGAGTAAACGGGTTAAAGTTGTTTAACTTTGAAAATCATTTGGAAAGAAAAGGTATCTCGTAAGACTTCCCACACATAAACACGGAAAAGTTTTTACCTTACGATAACCAAAACATTGATAGGAAATCTGGTTATATTATAATAGGGTCTAGGGTTTTCAAGTAAATATTCACATAGCTGAAATTGTTACATTATTAAATTCCAGCATACTAGCCACAAAGTGGGTTATACAATCAAGTCCGCGATCACTTATTGGAGTTTGGATTCCATACAATGGCAGGGCTACTAGGGTACCGCCCGTCACAGTACGTGGCGTAGATCAACGTACCAATGATCAGTCCTAACCCTCACAACACAAAGCTGGAACCATCCCTTACTGGATAGTCCTGAACAAGATAACCCCAGCGGTTGTAGCTATTCAATCGCCCACACAGCCGAATAAAAAGGGACTCTAGACAGGGGAAATCTTGTCCTACTTGAGCGCGACTCACTTAGCCTTACTGCACCTCCCCTGTTTTAGCCATTCCTGGTTGATGAGGCTTGAGGCTACGATTACCTTTATAAGAACACATCTTGGAATGCTCATCGTCCTCCTGACGATGTTCTAAAAGCATTCAATCCATACAAGTTCGTTCCGGGTTCGAACGAAACCGAAGGCATTATCTCGTTACACTCATTTTGGAATCACCCTCAGAGTTAACGACAATAACCCTTGCACTTTTAAAACTTCATCTCGATCTTCACTTGAGATTTCACGACCAATCGTTTAACTTGGATCGATGTGGTTTTCGGATAATCAAAACTGATATCCGATCTCGGTCTCACCGAAATCCAAACGTATCTTAAAGGCCAAGTTGTTTTAAAGTTAAACAATTTTATTCAATTCAATACTTGATTTCACACAGCATTAACACAGATAAATAACATACATTTATCCTAGTTATATCCAATATAACATCACAAAATAACATAGATTATCATTCAATAGATATCAATCAATCCAGACATTCTACTCAAACAATCATCCACAAGCAAGAATTATTAATCCATATTATAATTAACTTAAATTAAATTAATTACTTAAGAATTAATCACCTAACCCTACTTAATCAATCATTAATTAATTACAAACTATTTAATTAATTAATCATTCCTTACTTTCCTTATAAACCAATTAAATAAATCTTTACTTACAGATTATCCTTTAATTATTAATTAATAAACCTTAATTATTAATTAATAAAACTTAATTACAAACTAATCAATCCTTAATTACTAGTTAATCAATCCTTAATTACCAATTGATTTATCTCTAATTACAGATTAATTATTCTTTAACAATTAATTAATAGACCTTAATTATTAATTAGTATCCCTTAATAACAAATTAATCAATCTTAATTACTTAATTAATAATCCTTAACTATAATTAATTAACCATTAATTAATTATTTATAACCCTCAATTATAAATTAATTCATCCTTAATCATTAGTTAATTAAATTAATTAATTTCTCTTAATTAATTTCTTAATTAATCCTTTATCATTAATTAATTAAATTAATTAATTATACTTAAATTTGCTTAATTAACTCAATTAATCCCAAATCCTTAAAACCTTAATTATCCTTTAAGGTAAAACATTATCTTAATTAATGACTTAATCACATTATTTTAAAACATTTAACCTTTAATTATCATTTAATTATATTTATAAAAATTAAGTTTAAAAATATCTTAAAGTTTAACTTAACAACCTTAAGTTAATAAACATATAATTTCTTAATTAAAGGTTTAAGAACATTTATTATGGAAAAGAAATTTTTAAAGAAAATTTTTAAATCTAATTCCATTTAAAATTTCAAAACTTTACTTTTAAAACTTGTTTTTAAAACATGATTAAAACTTCTGCTTACCACCTACTTCGGGTTCAACCCGCTATTTACTCGAGTTCATCCTCGAGTTTTCCTTCATCTTCCTTTTCTTTTTTTTTAAACTTAGCTATAAATTTAAAACTGTTGTTACACTCTCAAGCGAACACGAGCTCAACCCCGAGTCAATCGACTTCCCGCTCGAGTACCACTCCGAGTCGCTCACGAACCCAAACACCTAGACATGAAAACATCGCCGTGCATGTGCACAGCCGATCGCCAGAGCTCCGGCTTCCACGACCACCGTCGACAAGTCCCCTTCGACCACCTCCAGCCATTTGACCACCCAGAAACACAAATCCAACTCGAAAACGAAATCGAGTTACCTCGATCAAAAAGGTACAGCAACCATCGCCAGGAAAATCGCCTCGAACTCCCAATGCCGACCACCGACATCCCTATAACTCCGGCCACACCTTGCTAACCCTCCACGCCACCACTTCCCAAAGTCCCGTGCAACTCGATGCTATAGAGAAGCCATGGCAATGACATTTCCAAACTCGACCATTTGGGTTTTAAAAACCCTAGTTCGCCCAATCGCCGACGCCACGACGATCTATATTCCATTCGGACATTTTTCCCGATATCCCCTATCGCCACTCAAGCTTCGACAAGAACCCCGACCATCCAGTTGCTGCCGATCACAAGAAAACTCTAAAAAACCATTTCCCAATCAACTTTGAATTGCTCATCCAATTCAATATTAAAAATTATGATTTTATTTTTTTTTAAAATGATATTTTACTCAGTCGATTCAATTTGTATAATTGAATCATCAAATTTTAAAATTTGATTAAATCATGTTATTAAGATTTCTACTAAAATTTTCTTGATTTCAACAGTTTCCAAACCTATTATGTTTGAACATATTTTTAGCATCTAGATTTTGATTTGATTAACTTATCTTGTTTGAAATCCAAAGATTTACAGTGAACAGATAAAAATATTTGAAATTTTGATCAAAACTTTTAAGATTTGAACTAAGAATAGAGATGTTCAATACAACAGATATACATATCAGACATGCATACTTACATATATTCATAAACACGGAGATATCACTTATATATGCACAAACAAAACATCATTCATCTCAGAACTTCACAAGCAAACATACATTTATTTACTTAACTTTTTTACTTAAAATGTTTACTCACCTGAAACAAAGATGAACAGAGCCCTTTAATTTTTTGCAATAGCTTTTGAAACTTTAAACTTGAATGCCTCTTGATTTAAAAACTTGAATTACTGATCTCAAAAATGCTTGAATGCTGAAGAAAATTGCTTGAACTTGATTTGATTAAATCTCAGGTTTTCTTGCAGGCTTATGGTTTGATTTTGAAAATGAATTACAGGTTTTGAGAAATTTTGTTTGAGAATTTAGTTTGAGTTACAGATTTTGTTTTTGAGTATCCTTCAGGCTGAAGTTTTCTTATCTTTGAATTGAAGAGGATAGAAAAAGAAAATGAAGATGAGAAGCATATGTTTATATAAGTTAATTTGTGATTTAATAAAAATAAAAGAAAAAAAATGAAAATTATAAAGGACACTTGTTAAAAATTCACCATTTGTCATTTACATTGTTAATCAATTAGCACTAGTTTAAAACCAAGCCTAATAAATATACACTTGTCATAACATAATTTTTATTTACTTTAAATATTAATAAAAAGCTTTATATTAATTTACTAATTCTTATCTAAATATATATATATATATATATATATATAAATTACTTTAAAGAAAATATTATAAAACCAATTATATATATACATAAAAGCTTAAACAAATATTTTTAAATCCAAATATTTCAAAATATCTATCTTTTGAATTTCAAAATTAAATCCAAATTCAAATTCAAATTAAATTTAAAAATCCAATTTAAAATCAAGTTATATATATACATATATAACAACACATTAAATTTTGAAAACAACAATCCTATTTTCTTAAAAATCTATTTATATCTATATAAAAACAACATATTATTAATATTGTTTGAAACAAATAAATATTTATTAAAGAAGATTATTAAACCAGTTTAAACATTTTTAATAAAGATTATCAAATCAATTTAATTATTTATACAGATTATTAAATTGATATTGCCTAAAATTCCGGGATATCACAAATAGTCTATACAGTACCGTAAGTCCCCATAAACTAGGCCTCCAGAGGATACCCCATAGGTACGACATAAAACAAACTCGTAGAAGGCGTGCTAGGGTAGGTGACACGGTACAACTAGGCAATGCCAGGGTAGATATACCAATTACACTTCCGGACTGGTGGTAACGCATAGCAGCTACTACCGCCCACCCCGGAACACACGCCCAAATCAAAAATCGAGGGTGGCTACCAAATAATCGCAAAGTCAGAATATAGTATCGAAGGAATGTGCCCGATCAGAGGAATGACCTCACTTGGCCCGTCGATTGCTCCTGTTTTAGCCACCTTATGCTAACTCACGGGAGTTAGGTCCACGTATATACCTTATAGGATCGTCGCCACCATCCTACTTCATTCTGGAATCTCCACCGCGTGCACAAGTGTCAAAGTGGTTTTCGGTATTGACAGAGAGTATGACAATATCCGATTCCAGTGTCTTTAACAACCAATCGCTTATTACACACTGGATGGTTCTTTTACATTTCTAAAATCATTTCGTAATTGATATCAAAATATCATATTCAATTCAAATCATATCATTTTCGAAATCATTACTTACTTTCGAAATTATATCACATTGAAATCATAGTTCGAAATTATATTTCCATTCAAAAGTCATATTTCCAAAATAGGTTAAACTCTCATTTCAAAATTATCATATTAAACCAAATATGCTATTTAAATCCCAACTTAGGTTATAACATCATTAACCATATTCACTTAAAAATCGAGAATTTGAATATAAACCCATCCATTTTACTTAGTTTGGAATTTAGAAGAAAATAGTTTTAAATAGTTATAAATAGTTAATATAGATTTAAAATAGATTAAATAGTTTTAAAATAGATTAATTAGATTTAAAATAAGTTAAAATAAGTTAATTAGTTTAAATAAATTAAATGGTTTAAAATAGGTTAAAATGATTTAATATAATAATACATGTTAAAATAGTTTAATACTTTGAAAATCTTAATAATTAGAAATTTTGAAATAATATATTTTTAAAATAGTTTATATTAAAACATGAATTTGGAATTAATATCAAATTAAACTATTCATTACATTTCAACGCATTTGGACCATTTTCAATTTCCAAGTCAACAAACCAAATTTCAAACCTTTCAATTTAACATTTCAATAAACCATTGAATTTCATATCGTTTCAATCTATGTTCAAATGTCAATTCGGATTACTCCAATTTCAAAATATTTCAAAGTTATTTTCAAACAACTTCAATAAATTAATTTCGATAGAATTTCATTTATACTTAAAAGTTTAACTTTAACTTCCAATTTAATTTCTTAAAGCAATTCCTTTTTAAACCAATTCACATTTCATCGTAAACTTGATTTTTCAATAATAATTCAATTCATATAAATTAAATTTTATTTCAAAATATCATTTAATTAAATTCGAAAATTAAGGATTTTAAAATCCTTTAATTTAACCAATCCAGTGTCCGTATATAATTCTCTACCCTAGGGTCAAGTGATACAGATATTTATCATTTCAATCCGCAATTTAATATTTTATATTTACGGATATATATCATTTCAAACCGCAATCCCGAAAATATGAAATCCATAAAATCGCTCGATTCTATCGTTTAAACCCATAACGATTTTTCCTTAATCTATAGATCATTTGGGTATGTATCATTTCAACCCATAGTGAACTTGTAGTTTATAACGATATATAAAATAAAAAATCCATTAATCTAATATCAACAATCAACATCCATTACAAACATCATCCGAATCAATCAATAAATATCAATATAGAACTGATAATCAATAACAGGTATTTAACTGGCAATTTATATTCAATAATAAATTAAATAACGATTTAATTCAAATAAATTCAAATTAATTGAGATGACGATTAAAATATACCAGACAACCATAATAAATTTCTAATCACATCATAAATTAAATTTAACAAACATAAGAAATTTTAGAAGTTATGAGTGGGTTAAAACACTCACCTTTGAATTTAAATCCAAATTAGGGCCCAAATTTAAACAGTCTCCGAATTCATCCAAACCCGCGTCAAAATGTCCAAAATATCAATATGATCCTAGCGGAGAAAACCGCGCGTGAAACGGTCCTCGTATGCAAAAGTTACGTAAGTTAGAACGTTTAAAGTTAAAATTAAATAAAAAAATAAAAATAAAAAGGAAGGGCCAGTCAGGCAATGCCACGTTGCAAGCAGAAGGGTGAAATCCTACCGTCATCTCGTTCTTGATCGAAAGTAGCCACCATCCAAATGCGCAAAAACGCTGCCGCCACGCCGTCTCCGGCCACGATCAGACCTCGTTTCAGCCCTCGCCACCACCGGCAAACCATGCTCTAGCGTCGCTACTCACTTCGATCAACCAAAAAATACCACGCCACCACCGAACGCGCCAACTTCCAAGCCAAAATACGGCGAATCCCAAGGCGATCTCTACCAACGAACAACATGGATCGAAGACTCTCGATGGCCTCTACAGTGCAGCACTCTCCGATCGGCCTATCGACAAAGATCCACCGTCGAATAGAAATTCTAGCAACGGACGATCGAAAATAAATGGCCAATTTATGATCAAATGGAGGCTCGAATCGAGAAACAAATTTCAAATCTGAGTTGCGTTCATCGAGAGCTTCAAATCGATATATAATTTGATATACTTTGAGGAGTTTAAATTTTGGATTTGATTTTGAATTGCAATTGAATGTAGAATTTGGGAATTTGGTTTGTCTGCCATTGGGATGAGGAGTTGAGAAGGAAATGTACGTACAAACAAATGAATATGTGGAGTGGCTAGGGTTTATAACAAACTATTTATAGGCAAAGTTGAAACAGAAAGAATGGACCAGATTGATTGAACGATACACGACCCAAAAAGCCCGTTTCGACTACGGAACGAAAATGGGTCAACCCATATATCAAAATAGATGTTTTTGATAATTTAAAAATCAATGGAATGGATTTCAAGTCCTAATTCTATCGTTTGAAGAAGTTATGATAAAATCAGCTTATTTCAAATTGATTTCAATTAAATTGATTTCTAGGCGTTTCGAGCCCGTACGATCAAACGACAAGTCCAATCGCTACGAAACATGAAATCCTACAATAATTCACTATTACGGATCCGATAAACGTGTTTCATCGAAATCCGAGACAGTGGCCAAAATGGCTATTTTCACATTAATTAAATAAATAAATATTAAATTAATTAAATCAAATTTTCAATTTCGATTCTATAATTGACAAATTTTATCATTTCTGATTACTTAGAACTTTATAACAATTTAAAACAAATTTTCAAGTTAATTCAATGTTAATTATTTCAATAATTTCTATCTTTACTTCCAATTTCAATAAATTCAGAAATTATAAATCAAATGTCCAATAATTCCATTTAATTTACTTTTCATCCTATTATTCAATCCATTATTATCAAATGGGTGAAATTAACATTGGTTCATGATTTATTACACTAATATTCTCAAATTTCATCTTAATCTCCATTAACTTAATATTTAAATACTTAATTTCATTTAATTGCAATTAATCCAATTATTATATTTTAAATTCCAATAAATTGATAAATCTTTATTTCCATTTTTTTAATTCAACTAATTGTCATAATATGAATAAAATTAACATTATTTCCAATTATTACCTTAACTTACACCAACATAACATTTAATTCAGATTTATTGCAATTGATTACCAATTTTAATTTAATAGACTAAATAAATGGTTAATTATAATAATTGTTACCATTAACGTTTAATTACACTTATAAGTTATTATTAACAAACAAATGTTACAATTGCTTACATAACACTGTTCTTATCCAATTATAATTAATTATATACTAATTCATCAATTAGTTCAATATCTACACTTGTTTCCTTATATTCAATTCATAGCCAAGTATAACATTTAAATTATTTAAATTAATTGGAATTTCATTTCAATTGTTAATAATTAGCTTTAATTAACATTGCTACAATTCATTTTTGTTATTATTTCATTATTAATTTACAATTTTTTTTATTTCTTTCGATATTAAATTACCAAAATCTTATTAAATTAACAAATTTAATTTATCGAAAATTATGCGTCGTTACACAGGGCGATTGTTGATCATATTTTATAAAAAATATAATAATAGAAGAAGTCGCGTGGGATGCCTAGAGATGGAAGAAGGAAGGAGCGACCGTGAGGGTAAAGGGATTACTTAATTAGGTTAATTAAGTTGTTAATTATATTTTAATTATCTAGAATATTAAATAAATCATAATTTTCTCATATGAGGTTTAATTCTAGCGAAACGAGTTGCACTGGATTCGTTTCGACGTCGTCTACGACCAGGAATTGAAGTGGTATTTATTTGAAGCCGAGAAATTTTCAGTTTCAAATAAAGGTGAGTGTTTTAAACGCTCACGAATGACTAAATTATTTTTGTGTTAGTTAAATTGAAATCCTGAAGTGAATTTAATTTATTGATTATTGTTTGGTAAATTTAACTGACACGGAAATCGACATAGAAATTTATATGTTAGAAATTTTGAATTTACAATTAAATTGGAATTGGAATTAAACTTATAACGACCCGCATTTTTAGCTATTTTAAATTATTAAATTTAATGTAATTATTAAATAAAAATTGTTAAAAATAATTTTTTTAATGATTTTGAATGTAATTTATTGGATTTGAACATGAATAAAATTTTGAAATAAACTAATTTCGAAGATTGAAGCAATAACAAGTATTGAAAGGTAATGTTATGTATTGAATGTGTTTACTGTAACAACCCGCATATCTATCGATTTTATATTTAAATATTTTATCGTTAGTCGGATGTTAGTCCGAAATGCTACTTTTTGCATACGGTCAAGTTAGGACTCGAGACCACCCCCATTGAGTTCAAAATGATGTTTGCGATCTTTTTGAGTGTAAACTTCGATATGTTTGGAGATAGTGAAATTTTCGTCACTTTTCCCGCGTGTGACTTTGGTTTGGACTGCACTTCCTTAGTTCAGCCCAACCCCCTTCCTCACTTCATTCACCATTTGTTTTAACATTCAAGCTTCATCAAAAATGGTGGTGGGAAGTGGAAATTGAAACTCCAAACTCTAATTCTATTGCAAATCCGAGATTCAACATCAAATTCACATAAAGAACATTGATTCAAGCTTGTTGGTGTTCTTGCTTTGCTTTCAAATCTCCATCTTCATCAAATTCCGTGAAAAGGTGAGATTTTTGATCTCACATCTTGCCTATAATCGTCATTGGACTGTTGGGAATGATTCCTCATCACTTTAGCATGTTTGTTGCATTTGGTTTGGATTGGATTGGCGAAAAACTCCAAATTTTAGTGATTTTGGTGAAAAACTGCTACTAGGTCGTTCTGGCCATTTTTAGCTCGTTCGGAGTTAGGTCGGTCATCCATAGGTCGTAGGTCGTATTCGACCTTAAGTCATTAGGTCGTATAGACCTTAGGTCGTTAGGTCGTATAGACCTTAGGTCGTGCACCTTCAGGTCGAAGCAGCTTTAGGTTATAGGTCGTTGCCGACCTAAAATCCTCCAGGCAAACCTTAGGTCGTATGGCCTTGTACCTCTCTAGGTCGTAGGACCTTTTAACTGTTAGGTCGTAAGACTTTTTCCCTTAGGTCGCAAGACCTTAGGTCGCACCTTGTTAGGTCGCGAACCCAGTTAGGTCGTTCGCCTATCTTAGGTCGCGAACCCAGTTAGGTCGCACATTCTCTCTAGGTCGTTCGATTCCTTTACCCCTTAGGTCGCTTGGCCTGCATCTGTTAGGTCGCTGGACCTTTGACACGTTAGGTCGCGAACCCTCTTAGGTCGTGAACCCTATAGGTCGCGCACCCTGTTCCTTCGTTAAGTCGCTCTGTCTTCCACCACTAAGTCGTAGGTCGCCTCCGACCTTACCCTTAGGTCGAATGACCTGTGATTCGCTTGGTCACGATTTTCCTTAGGTCGTATGACCTATTTTCCTTAGGTCGCTGGACCAGCTTGCCTTCATTAGGTCGTACCGTGACGGGGCGCTGCCCCGCACCCCGCCGGGGGCGCTGCGTAGTACTCCACTTTGATGCATTTTGAGTTGATTTCCTTGGATTTTATTCACGTCTCCGAATGTGAATTTTTGTGATAGATTGTTCCAACAATCGTTTTATGACTTATCACTTTAAAGATATGAAGGTTTTAATACTAGTAGTAAATATCAAAACTCTTTCATCAAATCTATTTCAATACTATTTTTAATATCAAAAGTTCGTTTTCTCAAACCGATTTCCAATCTACTAATATATATAAGCCTTTACTTCACTCGAATGAGAAATCGACTTAAACGACTTAGTAAAACGAGTGGTATGAAACGCTTGCGTTCACTTCATCGGTTAGCTCTTGGACTTGTTCGATTGAACCCTTTTCGTGACAATTTCCTAGTGAAGATTTACAGCTTGTTCGTAAATATTTAAGTTAAGCAAGTGGTTATGGGACATGAAGCTAAACTCATATATTTACTAGCTTGGTGTGATTGACACTTCTCGCTGATCATGATGATCATTTTATGATTTAGACTAGCAATTGTGCGATGTCTCTTTGTTTGCAAGGTTAGACTAGACCGCAGTAGTGTGATTCCGACTCACACATATCTCTTTGTCCGCAAGGTTAGTCTAGACCGCAGTAGTGTGATTCCGACTCACACATATCTTTTTGTTTGCGAGGTTAGGCTAGACACCACTTGTGTGATTCCATTCACACATACCTTTTTGCTTTTTGGTTAGCCTAGGCCTCAATCAGTGTGATTCCGACTCACACATATGGGGTAGCGCCCCATAGTCTTCGGACCATCATGTGATAGGCCTCTTTCTCTTTTTATGATTTCTGGATTTCTTGTTTGATTTCTGGATTTTTATGTCATTGACTTGTTATGAGTACAAGTTCAGGGTATGATGCCCTCTTTGGATCTTTGAGAAGATTCTTGTGATATTGATCATTTCTCTTCGGTTGATCTCCTGTTGATCATCATTTTCATACTTATAGTAGTATGTCAGTATGGATATTCTATGTTTATGCCATATCTCTTATTTTATATCATGTCATCTGATATTTATAGTTAGACTGATCCGTTTATTATTTTCTTAAATAATACTCGGGTCAGACCGAGATGTTACAGGTGCTTCTGCTTGACTACCTTCCGGGATTTTCTACTCTGACTTTTGGATGACTATTTAGTTTAGCAGTTTTTGTTGTATACACTTGAGATATGGACTCATAGTTGTATTCTTTTGGTATAGCACGTGTTGCTATTCTTTTGTATTATTGTGGAACTTTTTGACCACTACTCTGATGTACACTTTCATGTGTTAGTTATATATTCATATCTTCTTCCGCCTTTGTGATATGGATGTCTGTGACTGCTTTGTGTTATGTTTATTTCTATGTTTGTTTCCGAAGATTATTTTATAGCCACCGTGTGATAATCAATTACATGGATGGTCGCTCCTCAACAGCCTTATTCTCCGTGCTAGTTAACAGCACTGCATTGTAGTGTCCTTGGCTAGCGTGGGTATTGAGGTGGGGCGTCACATTTACAACCAATAGTTGGATTAAATATATGTTGAATTCATTAGATGTAAATAAAGTAATTGATAGGTAACTAAAATTCATTTAAAATCTAATATTGAAATTTGTTGAATATTGAACAATTAAATTGTTTAAATTTAATATTGAAAATTATTTGATAATTGAATTCTAAATTTAATTTGATTTAAAATGATATCGGAAGTTGATGTAAATTTTATTTAAACAACAATGAAGATTGTTAACATTTAAAATTGGATTTAAAAGTGAATAATTAGAAATTGGAAATTTTATATTAAAATCGAGACGTTAAAATAGCGATCCAGGGCACAATCTCAAAATTTGACGAAACTAGTTCCATTGGATCCATAATAGTGTATTATTATCGAATTCCAAGTTTCGTAACGTTTGGAGTTATCGTTTGATCTTACGGAATAGAAACGTGTTGAATTTAGTATCGAAAATTTAATAATAAAACTGGGTCCAAAATGCTATCTTCTCCATACGATCGAATTGGGACTCGAAACTTGTTACATTACGTTTGGAATAGGGGTAAAACATTATAAATGCCTAGGGGCACGCTTCGTTTGAAGTTCGTCCGGAAAAAGTTGAAAATAATAATAAAATAATGTGTATGCACGTATATATATACTCTTAACAGTAAATGTGACGCCCCACCTTTATACCCACGCTAACCAAGAACACTACGGTGTAGTGCTGTCAATTAGCACGGAGGATAAGGCTTTTGAGGAGCGACCATCCGTGTAACTTCTTTGCGCGAGCACCGATATGTCAGATAGAATAGAATGCATATCTTTTAAGGAGGAAATCCGACATACCGATACAAACACAAAGCTATCACACGGTGGCTATATACGATCTTCGGAAACAAATATAGAAATAAACGTAACACAAATCAGTCACAGACAATTCATATCACAAAGGCGGAAAGATATATGAATATAACACATGAAAGTGTACATCAGAGTGGTGGTCAAATAAGATCCACAATAACACAAGTGAATAGATACAAGTGCAAGATAATAGAATATGTATACATCAAGGAGTCTAATCTCAAATGTATACTAACAAAAACTACTAAACTAGAGTAGTTAGCCAAAAGTCAGAAGATGGCTCCAGATAAGAAGTCATGAGGAAGCACCTGTAAAATCTCAGTCTGACCCGAGTATTATTTAAGAAGAAAATAATAAACGGATCAGTCTAGCTATAATTATCAGATAAAATGATATAGAACAAGAGATATGGCATAAACATATAAGATATCCATAAAATCATACTACTACGAGTATGAAAATGATAATCAACAAGAGATTAATCAATATCACAAGAATCTTCTCAAAGATTAAAAGAATGTCATATTCTTAATTTAATTCACCAAGCCACAATAAAATGACATACTCATCAATGTCAATGGTAAAAGCTGGTGAGACATAAAATCCAGAAATCTCAAGAAAAGAAGATGACAAATCCCATAAACTGAACATCGACGCACCTAGAAAGATATGCCCCATGTAAAGTCTAGCATCGATACACCTAGAAAGATGCACCTCATGCATAAATAAACATCGACGCAACTAGAAAGATACGCCCCATGTAATGTCTAACATCGATGCACCTAGAAAGATACATCCCATGAAAAGACTAACATCGATGCACCTAAAAAGATACACCCCATGTAAAGTCTAACATCGATGCACCTAGAAAGATACACCCCATGAAAAGACTAACATCGATGCACCTAAAAAGATACACCCCATGTAAAGTCTAGCATTGACGCACCTAGAAAGATACGCCCCATGCATAAATAAACATCGACGCAACTAGAAAGATACGACCCATGCATATATGAACATCGATGCACCTAAATAGATACGACCCATGCGAGAAGTAAACATCGACGCACCTAAATAGATACGACCCATGCGAGAAGTAAACATCGACGCACCTAAATAGATACGACCCATGCGAGAAGTAAACATCGACGCACCTAAATAGATACGACCCATGCGAGAAGTAAACATCGACGCACCTAGAAAGATACGACCCATGAGCCTAAACCATAAAATGATCGTCATCGATCATAAAGAGTTTCAATATGTGTGAATCGAAATCACACCAATGAGGCATAGACTAACCTTGAAGATAAAGAGATATGTGTGAATCGAAATCACACAAATGGTGTCTAGTCTAACCTCGCAAACAAAGAGACATAGCACAATCGCTAGTCTAAATCACAAGAATGATCATCGTGATCATAAGGAAGTGTCGATTACACTAAGCTAGTAAATATAAGAGTTTAGCTTCATGTCCCATAACCACTTGCTTAACTCAAATATTTACGAACAGATTGTAGATCTGCACTAGGAAATTGTCACAAGAGTTTCAATCGAACAAGTCCATCAATTAACCGACGAAGTAAACGCAAGCGTTTCATACCACTTGTTTTGCTAAGCCGTTTAATTATATTTTCTCATACGAATGAGGTAAAGGTTTGTATATACTAATAAATTGGAAAACAGTTTTATAAACGAGTTTGATATTGAAAATCGAGTTGAAATCGTTTTAATGAAAGAGTTTTGATATTTAATACTAGTATAGGAAACCTTTATATTTTGAAGTGACAAATCATAGAAGTGATTGTAGAAACAATCAATCATAAAAATTCACGTTCGAAGACGTGAGTAAAGTTCAAAGAAATCAATCCCCAAAACCATCAAAGTAAGGAGTTCTGTTGATCGCTTTTCAGATAAGATTGCCTACGCAGAGTAATACGGGGTTCGACCTAAAAAGATACACCCCATGTAAAGGCAGCGCCCACGGCGGGGTGCGGGGCAGCGCCCCGTCACGGTACGACCTAGTGAAGACAAGCGGTCTCGAGAAGCCAAACCGGTCAAACGTCCAAGTACTAACTCGCGAACGACCTAGGGGAAAAACAGGTCAAACGACCAAGTACTAACTCGCGAACGACTTACGACTTAAGGGAGGCAAGCGACTTACGACTTAAGGGATAAGGTCATACGACCTAAGTGGAGAATGCCACGCGACTTAGCAGAAGAACAGATCGAACGACCTAGGGGAAAAATAGGTCAAACGACCAAGTACTAACTCGCGAACGACTTACGACTTAAGCCTTGAACGACTTAGTGGAACGAACGACTTAACGGTTGCGAGCTAGCGGAGTTGGCATGGCCTAGCGACTTAGTAGAAGCAGCGACCTACGACTTAACGATTTAAAAGCCAACGACCTAGGACTTAAGAGCCATACGAGCTACGTCTTAAGCTCAAATACGAGCTACGACTTATCACTTAACTCGCGAACGACTTAGCACTTAACTCGCGAACGACTCAAGCCAGTAACTCGTGAACGACTCATCACTTTAACTCGTGAACGACTCAAGCCTTTAACTCGTGAACGACTCAAGCCTTTAACTCGTGAATGACTCAAGCCTTTAACTCGTGAACGACTCAAGCCTTTAACTCGTGAACGACTCAAGCCAGGCGAACAGAAATACAAAGGCGGTGACTTTTCAACGCGCGCGACTTAAGCCCTTAACTCGCGAACGACTTACGACTTAGGCTTAACTCGTGGACGACTCAGCGAAGGCCAGAAACGACTTAAGGCCAGAAAAATCACCAAAACGCTGAAAATTGAAGTTTTTCGCCAATCCAATCCAAACCAAATGCAAATGTTGATGCAAATGCAATAGGGGATCATTCCCAACAGTCCAAGATAGATATAGGTAAGATGTGAGATCAAAAATCTCACCTTTTCACGGAATTTGATGAAGATGAAGCTCGGGGCAAAGCAAAGATCAACCACAAGCTTGAATCAATGTCTTCACTTTGAATTTGGAGTTAGATGTTGAATTTGCTAAAGAACTTGAGCTTGGAATTTTGATTTCCTATTCCCTCCACCATTTTTGCTAAAGCTTCAAAGTTGATGAAGTGATGAAGAGAAGGAAGGGGTTGGGCTGAGTTAGAAGAGGTGCAGCCCAAACCAAAAGCCCAACACAAAAAGTGACGAAAATTTCACTATCTCCAAACATATCGAAGTTTACACTCAAAAAGATCGCAAACGTCATTTTGAACTCAATGGGGGTGGTCTCGAGTCCTAATTTGACCGTATGCAAAAAGTAGCTTTTCGGACTAACATCCGACTAACAATAAAATATTTAAATATAAAATCGATAAATATGCGGGTTGTTACAGTAAACCCTAGCTTTATTATATAGCCGTGCCTCTACTTTTTTTTAATGCCCGATATCTCATGGCCTTCCCTCCTCAAATCCTCTCGAACCAAGAAAAATTAGAGAAAACCTCCAACTACAATCTTGTCAAGCTAAGAGAGATCTACAGATCCATACGGTCATGATTGTCCAAAGCCCATCGGAGGCGATCAAATTAAGCCGCGTTCGTGCTGATGTTTGCCGCATTTTCACGGTGGTAGGGTGTATCGGAGATGGCGAATCTTTGGGCGAGGGTGGAGCCCTGGACGGCGCACCATCTGGAGGTGTCAGATCACCTGCTGGTGGCTTAAAAATGGACATGTCGATCAATGCTATGGGCGTACGTTTGGGTTTCTTGCGTACAAAGTCAACCTGGGAAGAAGATACACCTGCGGTCCAGATCTCATTCTAAGGAAACCAACGGCTGAGATTTGTTAAGTTAAAAAAAATAATTTATATAAATTGTGACCAAATCTTTAAAAATGTGTATCTTCTTCAACGAGGTCGGAATTGGACGAAACAAGATAAGTTGGAATCGTGGCGATGAGCACTACATCTTGGAACTAATTGGGAGTCGTTTGAAGCTAGTTAAAATTTTAGGTTAAATCGAACGTCGTTCGATTTGATTTAAAATTAAAAACTCAATGTGAGTGTTTATAACGCTCACACGTACTCGAATATTTTTATGCTAGTTAAATTTGAAACTATGAAGTGATATGAATTTATTAGTCGTTGTTTGATAAAATTTAATTTTCATTTGAATTAATCGTAAAAAATTAAAATTGACAGTTAGATTTGAAATTGGGATTTAATTGCCAGTAAATTACCAGACATTATTATCTATGAAATTGTTGCGAATTATATGGTTTGTTTGTATGATTGATTATGATGGATGCCAACTGATTGATATTTGGATGATTGGATGTTTATTTATTTTATATATATCCTGTTATCCCCTAGTAAATTAATTACAGTATATAAACTGTAAATTAAATTATTTTGAATGAATTAAGAAATAGGTTGAAATGATATACACCTATGACACTGTGATTTGGATTGAAATGATATATATCCATCCATGAAATTAAATTGAAATAACTGATCACTTGGCCATAGGATAGAAATTATATACGGACACAGGATTGGTTAAATTAAATGATTTTAAAATTTTTGATTTGAAATTCATTTAAATGATTTTGATTTAAGAGAAATAAAAACCAAATTTATAGAAATAAAATTATTTATGAACTTGAGCTCGGTGTGTTGAAATTTAAATTTAGAAAACGAAATGTTTTAAATAATTGAGTTAGGATTTTTAAGTTATAATCGAATTATGATTTAAATTTCAAAAATTGATTTGAGTTAAAGGATGGGACTTTTATTCAAACTTTGAATTTTACTAAGTAAAAGTATTTGAAAATTTGAATTTCAAATTGGATATTGAAGGTAAATTTGATTAAGTGTTTTAAATCGATATTTTGAAAACCGAACTTGGAATTGATATCAATAGAATAGTTTAAATTGAAAATTGAATTGAAATTAATTGAAATTGAATTAATAAAATTTGGAAGTGGAATTGAATTAATCAAAGTTGAAATTGATTTGAATTGAAATCAAAATTGAATCGATTGAATGGAATTGGAATTTATTTGAGTTAGGAGTTGGAATTTAATCGGTTTGACTTTGAAGCTATTTTCAATAAAATTATTTTAATATAAACCGTTTAAAATCTATCTTCTTAAATATACAAATTATTTTGGTTTTCCAAATTATTTTACTCTATAAACCATTTTAATATTTAAACTATTTTATATTAAACTATTTTAACAATTTAAACTATTTTTAGCTATTTTAACCATTTAAACTATTTTTAGCTATTTTAACCATTTAAACTATTTTAACCATTAAACTATTTTGAACTATTTTAATTATTCAAACTATTTTAAACTATTCAAACTAATTTTCAAAATTTCAAACTGTTCAAGGGTGGAATGTTTATTTTTAAATCATGGATTTAAATACGAATTGGGTTAAATGAAGTTATAACCTAAATTGAAATTCGATACGATTTTGGAAGCGAAATTGAGACATTAAGACGAACATGATTTGGAATTGAAATAGTATATTTTAAGTAAATATGAAAATTTTGAAATGGATTTGATTTTGAAGCAAATATGATATCTTGATATCAAATACGAACTGTTTTCGAAATGTAAAATAACCAACTGGTGTGTAAAACGACGTTTGGTTGTTAAAGAGACCGGGGCCGGATATGGGCACACTCTTTGTCAATACCAGAACCACTTTAACAATTGTGTACACGGAGGAGACTCCAGAACGAAGTGGTTGGATTTGGCGTCGTTTGCTGAATTTGAAGAAAGGGAACGATGATGGATTAGCCTGACACTTGTGCCAATTTGAAATGACTAAAACAGGAGCCGTACCAGCCAAGTGGGTTAGCTACCTCGAGCGGATGCACTTCTTCGTATTACCATCATTTACATTGTGATTGACCGGTGTGCACCCTTCGATTTTATGGGAATGTTGGACTCGATGGGCGAACATGGCTATGATGCGTTAACACCAGCCGGGAAGGGTAAACTGGTAGTATCCTACCTTGGGCATTGCCTAACGTGCCTTCTCCTACTTTTATCCCTAAACGATACCTATACAATTTTGGTTTAGTGTTGTCGTATCATGGCGCATCCCTGACTACCAACGTTCTACTGGTGGTGTCAAATGCAAACTGTACGCCAATGCTTAAAAACACGTTAAGGGGGATTAATGTAAGCCTTAACGCTAAGAAAAATATTTATTTTATAGATTGGACATTATATATAGCATATTCTACTACAAATAAATATTTTGACGGATCCTTAAGAGATGGAAAATCCTGTAACATCTCTTGAGTTATTGCATGCACGTTATACACTGGATAGGAGATGTGAAAACCTGTAAACATCTCTGACGCCACGACACTCATTTTATATGCAATATCGATTTGACTCACGTAAGAATATTTTAGTCCTGACTCGAGTATTTTGTGTTTTCATTACGCTCGGGTCAGTCCTGAGTTTTTCAGCTTATCGAAGATTTATTCTAGAAGACGAAGACGAAGATTTGGTATATTAATACTATTATTAGTCCTGCATCATGTTGTCTGCTGCATTATTTATTTCTCTCTGATGTATATATATAACTCTAATGAATGTTCTATAGATTATAATCAAATGTAAAATATAAACAGCTTCATGAACTGTTTATTTGATTATTATATTTTGTCATTCCGCTGCAAGAATCTGTATTTGTTTCTTCTTCTTTTCTTTTTTTTCTTATTTAACCCCAATGATTATCTATGTTCTGGATTGTTTGGGTTGGACCTGTGTGGATTATTGTCAATTTAAACCGATCGAAATGTGGATCATCACAAAACTACTAGTAAAATTCCTGATTATTGATAACTAGTAAATTGTTATGATATTTTGACTGATTTGGATGTTGATTATGATGGATGTTATTGGTTATTATTTTGGATGATTGGATATTTATTTATTTCCATGTATTCTTATTAACACCCTGTAAATTATTTGACAGTATATAAACTGTTATTTGAATTATTTTGAATAAATTAAGAAATAGGTTGAAATGATATATACCTATGGCATTTATTTTGGATTGAATGATATATATCCATCCCTGAAATTTAATTGAAATAACTGATCACTTGGCCATAGGATAGAAAATTATACGGAAACTGGATTTGTTAAATTAAATAATTTTAAAATTTTTGGTTTGAAATTATTTAAATGATTTTGATTTAAAGAAATAAAAATTGAATTTATGGAAATTAAATTATTATCGAACTTGAGCTCGAAATGTTGAAATTGAAATTTGTTAACAGGAATTATTTAAGTAATCGAATTTGAAATTTGAAGTGATAATTGGAATATGATTTAAATTATGGAAATTGATTTGTTTAAAAGATTTGAACTTTTATTCAAATTTTGGAATAAATCCAAACAAAAGTAATTTAAACGGATATTTCAAATTTGAACTCGGAATTGAATTATTTTAAAGATTTGAACATTAAATTGAACATCGAAGTTAAGTTTAATTCAAATGATTTAAATTGATATTCTGAAAGTGAACTCGAAATTAATATAAATTGAAATGGTTAAAATTAGAATTGAATTGAAATTTGAACCACTGAATCAGATTGTTGAATCGATGTTGAAGTTAAAAATGACAATCGAAATCGAAATCGATTTGAATTGGAATTGAAGTTAATCCAAATTGAAATCGAAATTGATTTGAATTGGAATCGAAGTTAATTCGAATTGAAATCAAAATTGAGTCAATTTGAATTGAATTGAAATTAAAGATGATTTGAATTGAAAGATTTAGAATTGAATCGGTTTGACTTTGAAACTATTTTTAAATAAATTATTTAAAATAAACTGTTTAAAAATCTATCTTTTTAAATATTCAAATTATTTTTATTTTTCAAACTATTTTCCTATATAAACCATTTTCAATACTCAAACTATTTTATATTAAACTATTTTAACTTTTTAAATTATTTAAAACTATTTACACTATCTTCTAAAAATTCAAACTGGTCAAAGTGGGAACTGTTTATATTTAAATAATGGATTTAAATACGAATTGGTTTAAAATGAATTTATGACCTAAGTGGAAATTCGAAATGATTTTGAAAGTGAAATCGAGATAAGGGAGTGAAAACCGATTCAAGTGAAATATCGTATTTTAAGTAAATATGATATTTTGAAATGAAATGATTTCTGAAGTGAAGATGATATTTTGAAATCAAATATGAATCGTTTTCGAAATGCAAATGTGACGACCCGACTTTCATCGACCAGAAAGTCGCATTGTCAATAAGAAAGAAAGGGATAGAAAAGAGAAAAGAAGAGAAGGGAAAAAAACAACATCAGAATCTCAACAACGGAACGAATAAATTATATTAATAACATAAACTATTACATAGTATACAACACTTATCAGAGTTACACAGCATATACATCACATACTAGACAGTTATAAACATCTGTCTAGACATTACAACTCAATTACATACAAGACACTATCATAGATCAACATAGTAGAACACTATATATCTACGAACGCTGAAGCCTCCTGCTCCATTGCTCCTCCAGAAAACTTGTCAAAGCTAAACCTGAATCCCTTGGCTACTTGTAAAAATTTGAGTACCCAAGAGTTTATAAAACAGAAAATAAACACTTGGGTCAGACATGGGTCTGGTGTGAGTAACAGGTTAAAGTTGCTTAACTTTGAAAACCATTTGGAAAGAAAAGGTATCTCGTAAGACTTCCCGCACATAAACACGGAAAAGTTTTTACCTTACGATAACCAAAACATTGATAGGAAATCCAGTTATATTATAATAGGTCTAGGGTTTTCAAATAAATATGAAATAGCTGAAAATTGTTACATTACTAAATTCCAGCATACTAGCCAACAAAGTGGGTTATACAATCAAATCCGTTATCACTTATTGGAAATTGGATTCCATACAATGGCAGGGCTACCGGGGTACCGCCCATCACAGTACGGGGCCTAGATCACCGTACCGAGGATTATTCCCAATCCCCTGCAACACAAAGCCGGAACCATCCCTTACTGGATAATTCCGAATAAAAATCACCCCATAGATGGCCGTCGCCAACTGCACCACTAAGCCGAAATAATGGAACTCTCTAGACAGGGATGACCTTACTCTCAGTGGGTACGACCCACGAAGCCTTGCTGCACCTCCCCTGTTTTAGCCATTCCCGGTTGATGAGGCTTGAGGTTACGATTACCTTTAATTAGAACACATCACTTAGAATGCTCATCGTCCACCTGACGATGTTTTGAAAGCATTCAATCCATACAAGTTCGTTCCGGGTTCGAACGAAACCGAAGGCATTATCTCGTTACACTCGTTTTGGAATCACCCTCAGAGTTAACGACAATATCCCTTGCACTCTGAATCTTCATCTTCACTTGAGATTCACGACCTATCGTTAATTTGGCTCGATGTGGTATTCAGATATCCAAATCTGGAAACCCGATCCCGGACTCATCGAAATCCAAAACGTATCTTTTATGGCCAAGTTGTTTTAAAGTTAGAACAATTCAATTCAATTATCTATATTCACATAGAAAGATAATTCAATAGATAATCTACATTATCATCACAAACAGATAATTCAGATTATCATTTCAATTCAACTAAACATCCATATTACAGATCAGCACATATCTCATCAGAGATATCAAACATTGCAAAGCATTCAATAACATTCATCCATCCCTAGGTAATGATTTATATCATCTCTAATTAATTTAAAATGAATTAAATTAATTACTTCATTCTATAAATCCTGCTTACTTAATCATTAATTAAACCAATTAATTAATCATATTCTAAGTATCCATCTTAATTAATTATTCCTAATTAATTATCCTTTAATTACTTTAAGTAATTAATCCGTAATTAATTTCACAAATTAATTATCTTAAACCATTACAGTAATTAATCTATAATTACTTCATTAATTTATTAACTATACTTAATTACATTAATCCTTAATTAATTATAATTAATTAATTACTTTAATCACTTATTATTGATTAATTAGTTTAATTAATCAACTCTTAATTACATCATTAATTATATTAATTAATGATATTTAATTACTCTTAATTAATTATCTTATTTAAATTAATTACATTTAATAATTAATCTTAAATAGTCACATTTATTATTCACCTTTGATTAATCTCATTTAGTAATTAACTTCCCTTAATTACTCCTTTACATAAATTAATTACTACTTAATTAATTATCCTTTAATTAATCCCTTGATTAATTATTCAAAGTAATTAAACTAAAATTACTTTCATTATCCCCATTTAATTACATCCAGTAATTACCTTAAATTACTTTCCTAAGTAATTACATTTAAGTAATTATCAAATCACCAAATGATTATCTTAAATTAATTTAACTAATTAATTAAAACTTATCAAATTTATTTTAATTAATTACCTTAAGTAATTAATTCCCTTAATTACTTTCATTAAGTAATTATACTTAACCAATTCATAAAAGATTATCATTCTAATTGATTATCAAAATTAATCCCATTAATTAATTATCCCTAATTAATGATCTCTCATTAATTATCAATAATTCTTTACTTACATTCCTTAAGTATTTTAAACTTAAATCAACCATTATTAATTTACAAATTAATTAATTCTTAATTACTAATTAATTAATTTCTAATTACTTAATTAATTTCTTAATTAATCTTTAATCGCTTGATTAATTAATTCCTAATCATTTATTAATAATTTATACTTATCTAATTAAATGATTCTTAATTTATTTTAAACTTTATTATGTTAAACTTTAAAACTGCAATAAAACACACACGAGTCTCCCTTGAAACGAACTCGAGCCAGAACCCAACTATCACGAGCATGACTTCGAACTTCCATTCTTCTTCCCCAACTTCTCAAACACTGATACATGAAAATGCACGTACATGTGCACCACTAATCACTGGAGCTCCGGCCAGCCTCGCTAATGTCAGCAGATCACCCATCACCTCTTGAGTCGCCACGAACACCTAAACCACCGAGAATGACCACGAATCGAAAACGAGTCGTTCGACCCAAAAACTGGAACCAACCCGATCATCCAGAAATCAACTCGCATCGCCAACCATGACCATCAGTGACCACGTTATTTTTACCAGAGCTACTCCACTGGCCCACAAGCATTTTCCCCTTGGTGCGATGCGTTCCAGAGCGACATCGACGACGCCATTGCCTCGCGAATACCATTGACAAAACACACTACTTAAACCCTAGATCAACTCCAATCACCCACCACGATGAATTAAAAATCTCCTGACCATTTTCCCGATGATCACTGACCTACCCGCGTGCTCCAGCCTCAACCCCGAAATCCACAATCCACTTGATCGCCAGAAATCGATCGAAACCCAATTTTCGTTCATACTAGAATATCTCACTATTTACAAATTTAAAAATTTTGATTTCTCTTCTAAAAATCATAATTTAGTTTAGAGATTCATTTTATAATCCTGGATTGCTAAATTAACATATTTGAATTTTATACAAAACCCAAACTTCTCTGTTCATTTTTATTTACAAAGAAATTTTCATTTTATTTTGACTAAATAAAATTTTAAACTTTAATCCATGATTAAACAAATAAATTTTGTTTAAATCCCAAGTCCTAAAAGAGATTATATCAAGAGGAATTTGAATTTTATCATAATTTAAGCTTCTAAGAATAAGAACAGGTAAAAACAGATTCCACAGTAACATGCATCTATACATCCAAATCTATATACAGATATTCAATCATATACATCCATTTAATACTCATTTTATCCCAGCATTTCACATGCAAACAAATATATATACTTTAATTTATAAGAAGAATGTTACTCACCTTTTTTAAAAGTAAACAGAGCCTCTTTGAAACCAATTTTTGAAAAAGCCTTTAAACTGAAATGCCCCTTTGATCATTAAAATCTTTTAAACTTGAATGCTTGCTAGAAAACTTGCATGCATGCCAAAATCTTGTTTGTTGAGATGTTGCTTTAGATCAGGTTTACTTGCTTTTGATTTTTCTCTTTTGAGCTTGCTTCCAGGTTTTGAAAAAAATGCATTCTTTGATTTTTATAGTGGATTACAGGTTTTGAAGAAAGTTTTCTGGTTTGAGAGAAATGTTGATTTTCAGTTGAAGAAGAAGTTTTTAGAGGATATTGATTACAGATTGTTTTTGAGAATTTTGTTTGAGGATTTGGTTTGAGTTACTGATTTTGTTTTTTTTTGAGTATTCTTTACAGGTTGAAGTTTTCTTTTGCATTTGAAAAGAAATAGAAAAGAAAATGAAGATGAGAGTATATGCATATATAGATAGAAATGATTTATTCAAATAAAAAGAAAAACAAAAATCTAAAACTTGACATTTGTCATTCTCCTTTGTTAGTTTGTTACACTTGTTACTAATAAGCCTTTAGAAAATTACACTTGTAATTTAAGTAATCCTTATTTATTTTAAATGAAAATAAAATGCCTTTTTTAATTTATTAATCACATATCTATTTATATATTACCTATAAAGAAATAAAATCAAAAATAAAAGTTTATCCAAATATTTATAAAATCCAAAACTATTTAAATATTATCTCTTTTGAATTTCAAAATTAATTTAGATTCAAATGCAAATTATATTAAAAAAATCCAATTTAAAGTCAATTTAAAACAACACCTTTAATTTTGAAATAACAATCCTATTTCTATAAAAAATCTATTTATTTAAAAACAATACACTATTAATATTGTTTGAAAATAACACATTTATCAATTTTTAAAATAATTTATAAAAGAGATTATAAATTATTACTATTACTAAATGAATTAACATATCATATGTAATTTGTATTTTAAACTTATATATATATATCCTCTTAAATCATATTTATTAAGCAATATTTAAAAAGAAAATAAACCTTATTATTAATCTTATTTAAAATCATATAGTTATCTTGTTTAAATAGCTTTGAAAAGCTAATATTATATAATCATAATTTCCAAACTATCAAAATATATATTAGAAATATAAAAACAAGATATTTATTTATTTATTGAATTTCAAATCAAAGGCAATCTATTTACAATATATACTCATATATATATATTATAAATAGAAACCATTTTATAAATTTTTTAAAGGACAAAATTCACTAATTAAATATTCATTTAATCAGATTATTAAATCAATTCAAACATTTTATTATCAAAGATTATCAATCAATTTAATTATTTAAACAGATTATTAAATTGATATTCCCCCAAATTTCCGGGATATCACAGTAAAAGTACCCACCGTTGTGTAAAACGACGTTTGGTTGTTAAAGAGACCAGGGCCTCTTATTGGCATACTCTCCATCAATATTGGAACCACTTTAACAACAGTGTACGCGGAGGAGACTCTAGAATGAAGTGGTTGGATTTGACATCCTTTGTTGGATTTGAAGAAATAGAATGATGATGGATATACTCCGGCAATTGTGCCAATTTGAAATGACTAAAACATGACGGCTTGACAGGGCCAAGCGGGCTAGCTACCCCTAGCGGACATCCGTTCTTCTATTTTCTTCTTGGACTTGGTTCATACTATTACTTTTGATATTGGTTTCGATTGGTGCACCTTGATTTTGGGATGACCTCCCTTTGACTCGATATGGGATGAATGGACGCGGTGGACTATTGTGGCTACGATCGTTACCACCACCCTACGACTTGAACTGGTAGTATCATACCTTGGGCATTGCCTCACATGCCTTGTCATACTTTTATCCCTATACAAGACCACTACGATTGTCACGACCCGTCTTTCTAAGCCCAGAAAGACGCATCATGAATTAAGAAAGAAGGGGATAGAAGAAGAAAAGATAAGAAAGAAGAAACTCAACAACAACAGATACTCACAACGGAACGAATGAAATATAATATATCACATAAGATATTACATAGTATCATATACATCAGAGTTACACAACTTATACATCACATATTAGACAGTTATAAACACCTGTCTATCATACAACTCCAATACATCAATACAATACAGACACAACACTAACATAGCGGAACCATAATATATCTACACGCTGAAGCCACCTGCTCCAAATCTCCTCCAAAATTCGTCAAAGCTAACCTGAATCCCTCAACTACTCAATATAAAATTGAGTACCCAAGAGTTTAATAAAACAGAAAATAAACACTTGGGTCAGAGATGGGTCTGGTGTGAGTAAACGGGTTAAAGTTGTTAACTTTGAAAACCTTTGAAAAGAAAAAGTATCATGTAAGACTCCCCACACATAAACATGGGTAAGTTTTTACCTTACGCTAACCAAAACATTTGATAGGAAATCCAGTTATATTATAATAGTGTCTAGGGTTTTCAAGTAAAATATAGAAATAGCTGGAATGCTTACATCTCACGTTCCAACATAGTTGGGCACAATCAAAACGTACGGCACTTATTGGAGATTGGATTCCATACAATGGCAGGGCTACTGGGGTACTGCCCATCACAGTACGTGGCCTAGATCAACGTACCGAGGATCACTCCCGACCCCTTGCAACACAAAGCCGGAACCATCCCTTACTGGATAGTCCCGAACAAGACAACCCCAGCGGTTGTAGCTATTCAACTGCCCACACAACCGAATAAAAAGGGACTCTAGACAGGGGAAATCTTGTCCTACTTGAGCGTGACTCACTTAGCCTTGCTGCACCTCCCCTATTTTAGCCATTCCCGTTTGATGAGGCTTGAGGCTACGATTACCTTTAAAGAACACATCTTGGAATGCTCATCGTCCTCCATTGACGATGTTCTGAAAGCATTCAATCCATACAAGTTCGTTCCGGGTTCGAACGAAACCGAAGGCATTATCTCGTTACACTCATTTTGGAATCACCCTCAGAGTTAACGATAATAACCCTTGCACTTTAAACCTCCATCTCGATCTTCACTTTGAGATGTCACGACCTATCGTTTAACTTGGATCGATGTGGTTTTCGGATATCCAATTCGGAAACCCGATCCCGGTCTCACCGAATCCAAAACACCGTTTTAATGTCCAAGTTGTTTTAAAAGGGTTTAAACAGTTTAGTTATTCATGATGTCACAAATAGATGATTCATATCAACATAGATAGATAATCCATATTATCTAATTCAACCAAACATATCACAAAGCAGCACATATCAGATATCAGAGATATCACATTCAAATCATCCAATATCATTAACTCATCCAATGGTATTTATCATCCAATCATTAATCATCCATAAACAAGTTTGATCCATTCTTAATTAATTTAATTAATCCTTAATTAAATTAATTTCTAACTTAATCAACTGGATTACCCATAATCCAATTTGCTTATCATTAATTAATTATACATAAATTAATTAATCCTCACTTAATTATTCATCTTAATTAATCTCCCTTGATTAATTATTCTTTAATTACATTAAGTAATTATTTCTTAATTACATTTTAATTAGTCATCTTTATTAATTATTCTTTAATTACACTAAGCAATTATATCTTAATTAATCACACTTGATTAATTACTCTTAAATCTTAATTATAGATTAATTATCTTTAATTATTAATTTATGATCCTTTTAATTACTTTCATTAATTAATTACCTTCTTAATTAATTATCTTAACAAGTAATTGATTACTTTATTAATTACCCTTAATCCTTTAATTAATTAACTATTCTTTAATTAATTAATTAATTAATCAATCCTTTATTTAATTATATTAATTAATTCTTTAATTAATAACACTAAGTGATTAACCCTTAAATCACTTCCATTTAATTACTTTTATAAAGTAATTATCCTCTAATTACTTTCTTACTTAATTACCTCCTGTAATTATTCATTAATTACTTCACCAAGTAATTACACTTAATTAATTCATAAGTGATCATCTTTAATTAATCACTAATCAATTCTTTAGTTAATTATTAACTAATTATTCAAAATAAATTAAATAATTTCTTAATCCTTATATTTAAAAAGATCTTAATTAAGAAAAATCATATATCTTAATTAAATTATTTACATTAACAATCTATTCTTTAATAATTGAATTACCCTTATTATTTCACATATTAATTATCTTAAATTAATCAAAACTCTTAATCACTTAAAGATAATCTCTTTATTATAATTGATTATTAAATCCTTATCATTAAACTTTATTTAAAATAAAACATTTTAGATATCAATTATAATTAAAACAATATAAACATCTACTTCAACTTTCAAAATCTTTAAACTTTCCAAAGTTATTAAATCAATTTTAATACAAAAATCATTTTGAAAATCTACTTATCTACCCTTTTAAAACTTATCTATTTAAATATTTAAAACTTGTTTAAAACAATTATTCTTTGAAAACAATTATTTTCATAACATAAAACTTGTTTATCTTTGTTTAAAAAACTTAGAAATATTGCAAAATCAAAATTACTTTGTTTTAAAACTTAAATATTCCTGTATAAACTAAAGCCTGTACAACTTAAAACCTACCCTTCATACAACCCGAGCAAAACACCTTAGAACCCCGATGCAAACACGAGACAAACCCACGTTCTTCTGCTTCGAGTAAAACTCGAGCGTTCCCGATGTAAAACACGAGCACTCGCCTTCTTCCCCCAAACCAAACTCCAGATGCACGAAAAACATGCACGTTCACATGCACGACGTCACTGATCGCCGATGAACTCCACCCTGGCCTCTGACGAGCCGACTATAACCACAGCAACACCACGCGATCGCCCAGATTACTCGATTCAATCATGAATCGAAATCGACTAAAGACCCATAGCCTGAAACTCACTTCATTGGAAATTCACTCGCCTCCGACGATCTATGCCACGAGAAGCTTCGCCATCATCACCGTAGCTTATCCTCGATCTCCAGCTCCTATTGAAGGCCTCGCGATCGCCTCCGATCAAGTCCCGACGCCGCGAATCCCTCTGAAACATTGTAACAACCCTGAGGTTGCATTATCGAATAATAAATTAAAATTATGATTTTAAGTGAAAAGGGAGCTAAACAAAATTTTGGGAATTTAAATTTTGCAATTGGTTTGTAAATTAAAGTATTTTGGGTTGAAATGGAGAATTTTTAAATAAAAAGTGATTATGGGTTAATGGGCCAAATGAGACAATTACATGGGTTTAATTAAAAACTAGGATGCTTATTAGGATTTTTGTTTACATGATAACATTGGAAAATAAACAAAGTCCTAATTGGTTTTAAAACCCCTTATCATGACCCATTAGCCTAACCCACTCCTTTATAATATCTCAAACCCATTTCATAACCCTAACCCTCCTCCTCTTCATAAATTCCTAAACCTAAATCTAAGCAAAACTAATGGCCTCCCTTTAGAAGACCCATCTCCATCTCTTCATAATTAGACTTGTTTAATCCTAGCAAGGTAATGCAATCCTAGTTGTAATATTGGTAATTACTATTGATTAGTAATTGTTAACTCCCTTTTAGCAACGACTTACGAGTTAAAAAGCTTAAAGCCTGTGTACTCAACGACTCACGACTTAGTTGCTAAGAAGGAATCTACGGCTTGAACGACTTACGACCTACCGGGTTAAGCAGCTTACGACCTAAAAGTTTCGCGAGTTAGCGGACTACAACCTACAGCGGCTTACGACTTAACAAGTTGACGACTCAGCAAGTTAAGCGACCTACGACTTAAGAAGTTAAGAAGTCTCCGACTTAACTACTCAACGAGTTAAAGTCTATACGACTTAAGAAGGTTTCGACTTAACATGCTACGACTCATCAGGCCTACGACTTAAGACTCAGTGACTTAACTTGCCCAGCGACCTAAGGCTACAGAAGACCTTGCGACCTAAGGCTACGGGAAAGTTCACGACCTTGCAACAGAAAGGCTTGCGACCTAAAGGAGCTTGTGACCTAACTATTTAAGATATGTGCCGACCTAGAAGCCAACCGACTTAACAAATGGTCGACTTAAGATTGCGAGTTAACTCTGCTCCGACCTAGCAATGCCGAGCTATGAAATGCTCCGACTTAAGAGATTCACAGCCTATGACTCAAGGTCCTAACGACTCAACGAGTTAAGCTATCTACAACTTAAAGAAAGGGGGTTCCGACTTAACGACTCTGCGAATTAAGGTCTTACGAGTTAAGGTCTGATAAGTCGGCTACGACTTAATACTTGTCAAAGACAGCCACAGGATGGGCCCATAACAACCATCCCTTAACTCATCACCGACTTAACCCTATTCCTTAACTCATCACCGACCTAACCCTATTCCTTAACTCGTCACCGACATAACCCTATTCCTTAACTCATCACCGACTTAACCCTATTCCTTAACTCATCACCGACCTAACCCTATTCCTTAACTCGTCACCGACCTAACCCTATTCCTTAACTCCTCACCGACTTAACCCTATTCCTTAACTCGTCACCGATCTACCCTAAGTCGGCTACGACTTAAAGCCTTAGAGAAATTTCCTGAGTCCAGATCAGCTCCTATAAATACCCCATCACTTCCAACATCAAGGGGACTTTTTGGCCATTCATTTCTCCAAGCGCCGTTACGCTGTCGAAGCCTCCTCTCATTCAACAATCAAAGATCTTCAAGCATTCGAGACACTACAACAATCTTCGAGAAGAGCTCCGAACATCCAACACGGATTCGTCGAGTTTTATCATCAAAGATCGAGCTAGTAGTCAAGAATGTCTTCATGATCAAGTTGTATTGTATTTAGAAGGATATTGTATCAAATTGTAACCGAATCAGCAATAAAAGACTATAAAGTGGACGTAGGCTCAATTACGGGCCGAACCACTATAAATCTGTTGTTCATTTACTGCTTTTCTGCTATTTTCAGCTTATATTCTGTTCCCGTACCAACGGGTGGTGCTTTCACAATTCTATTACACACACCGGGTGTTAGCGTTCACTTTTCACCGTTAACATTTTGGTGCTTTCATTGAGAGTTGAACTCAGGCGATCATCCACCGTTGCTTCGCAAAGACTCATAAAAAGAACCTCTCTTAAAAACCAGATCCGAAATAATGGCTCCTGGAAGAAGAGGTAGACCTATCAGATCCGGAAATGCTCACGAAGGGACTTCCACTTCCCCAACAACAGACCAAGCAACTCCAACCGTTGGAGTCACCAGGGCTGAATTGAATGACGCAGTTTCTGGATTATACCAACAAATTGAAACTCAAAATGCTTTGATGATGGATAGAATAACTGTCCTGCTCGGGGCAAATCGTCAACCAGAAAACCATCAAACCACCCTTCCTGAAATGCCACCTTTCCAAGCTGATGGTTCTATGCCGCAACCAACTTGTCATGAACATATGCCCAGGCAAACTTCCGAGGGAAGAATTGGTGCTTGCCCGGAGGTGTCTTTGAACAATAAAGAGTACCTGTCTGAAATGGTTGGCTGCATCATGAAAGAGAGCATGCAAAGGGAAGAGGATGAGGCTGACTGGGGATTCGCGCCAAGCAGAACTCCATTTACTGAAAGGATCCTGAGAGCGGAATTTCCAAGGAAATTTGCACCTCCTACTATCCAAGCCTATAGGGGAACCACTGACCCTAATCATTTCCTATACAAATACAATTGGCATATGACCGGTGCAAGAGCATCAGACGAGATCAAGTGTCGATACTTTCCGGTATACCTCGAAGGCGTGGCTTTACTTTGGTTTACAAAGCTTCCAGTTCGGTCTGTAGATAAGTTCTCCGACTTAACGCAAAAGTTTAAAGAACAGTTCAGATTGTATGCTTCAAAAGCTAAGGATATAATGTCACTGTCTAACCTTGAACAAGCGCCCGGAGAATCAATCAAATCTTTCTTGAGCCGTTTCAATATAGCTTTGGCCGAGGTAGAAAATGCAGAACCACGCATGATCCTGACTTATTTGATGCGAGCCATTGATAAATCGAGTAAATTTGGGATATGGCTAAAGATGAAGGAACCGAACTCACTTGATAAATTTTATAAAAAGGTCGACGAGTTCATTCGCCTTGAAAGCCTTTATACAACATCAAAAGTGGTTGCTGCCCAAACTAATAACAACAGTGTCCCATCTAAGAAAAGAGAATCTGAAAGTCAGAAAAGGGAGAATGAAGGAAGAAAGAACCAGGGAAATGAAAAGAAACCTCGCCGCTTTAATTCTTCGGATTATACTCCTTTAACTGATACACCAAGAAATATCTTTTTTGCAACAAAAGACGTTGTCCGGTATCCTAAGCCACCTGAGATGACGAAAGGTGCAAAGAGTAATGGAAAATTCTGCCAATTTCACAATCAACCTGGCCATGACACTGACCAATGTCGCCAGTTAAAGAAAGTGATTGAAGAATTGCTGGAACAAGGTAAACTCCAACAATACGTTAAGAGAAGCGGAGTCGATCCAACCTCATCCACTCGGGATCAACAACACCCTACCCATCAATCCGATTCTCACAACAACACTGCAGTGGAAGATTCAGAAAAGCTTGTCATTAATGCTATCACAGGGGGACCATACCCAGCAAGCAGAAGTTGGGATGGCTACTAATTACCCACAAAACTGCGGCTGGGGCATCTCTCACTTTCTCTGGCATAAAAATCCAAAAGCTATGAATCAAGCACAAATGGTAATCCAGCTTGGAGATTCTGAAACAACAATAACTAGCATTCATTTTTACTTAACAGCATTGCTTGAATTTGTAAAGATAATGATGGATGTGTAACCTCTGCATTGTAAACCGCTGAGAAAACAGCGTGACTCAATAATGAAAAACTATGGATTCTGTGTTTTCTATTATAAAATACCTGTTATATTTCGATGTGTAAATACTCTAAGTGTATTGCTAAAATGTCGATCTAATACTGCAGGTCATTAAAGCAAAGCTCACCCATCGCAAAGCTAAGCGAGCCTTACAAATCATTTATTAAAGCAAAATTCAAGCAACAAAAATTCCAAACTCAAATCCCATACAAGAGGAACTTCACATAAAAAGTTGACGGCCCCACTGTGTCAAGCCCTCGTTAACTGGTTGCGATCGTTGATATAAAAAAAAAAGGCATCCAACCAAATAACTTGCGTTTACTCTGTGGAGACATTCAACAGTGAAGTCTACTTCTTCGAATAAAGCAATTTACTTGCAAAAGAAAGGAAGACGCGCTTGGAAATGATGATAAAGGATCGCAGATTGGCGGATGATGATACAACATGAGCGGGCAAACATGGAAGCAGCCAAAGGGAGGTATGCCTCTCAACAGGAAAGCAGGTAGATCCACTAAAGGGATACCTTCCCAAGCAGAAGGAATAAGACCCTCGCTAACTGATTGTGATGCATCCGATCAGGCAGCTTGTGTCCATCCCATGGATCTACTTGCCCCTAAGACGCAACCTTCCTGGCACACCAACCAAAGCCCTCCAACGAGGCACGCCAATAAATGGGAGTGCTTTACTCAATCAAAAAGATCGGTAGGACCACCGAAGGGGCACCTCGTTAATTGATTGCGATCGTTTGTACAAACAAACATCCAATCAAGCAACTTGCGCCTGTCCCATGGACCCCTTCGACCATGAGAAAGAAACTTCCAGGCAATCACAAGCCCTCTTCGGAGGCACAAGCCCTCTTCGGAGGCACAAGCCCTCTTCGTAGGCACAAGCCATCTTCGGAGGCAAAAGCCCTTTTCGGAGGCACATTTCACCCGTGTAGAAGTGCAAACTGCTTCTCTTCGGAGGCCCACTTCACCAGTGATGAAATACCAAAGCCCTCTAACGAGGCATGCCAATAAATGGGAGTGCTTTACTCAATCAAAAAGATCGGTAGGACCACCGAAGGGGCACCTCGTTAATTGATTGCGATCGTTTGTACAAACAAACATCCAATCAAGCAACTTGCGCCTGTCCCGTGGACCCCTCCGACCATGAGAAAGTAACTTCCAGGCAATCACAAGCCCTCTTCGGAGGCACAAGCCCTCTTCGGAGGCACAAGCCCTCTTTGGAGGCACAGGCCATCTTCGGAGGCAAAAGCCCTTTTCGGAGGCACATTTCACCCGTGTAGAAGTGCAAATTGCTTCTCTTCGGAGACCGAAATTGCTTCTCTTCGGAGACCAAAATTGCTTCTCTTCAGAGACCAAAAGACCTCTTCAGAGGCGTACTTCACCTTGCTTGAAGTACCAAAATAAACCCTTTACTGGGGCATAAAATCAAAACCTTCTTCAGAAGCTCATTTCATTGTACAGGAAAATTCACTTTCAAACAAATAAAAGTGGTCATTCCCAGAAGTCGAAATGTTCTTCAGGAAGAAAAAGAAAATAAAAATTTCTCCAAAGACAAGATATACTCTATTAAAAAGCAGAATAATTCTTCCCTGAAAAAGTGGAAAGTTATTCTCTAAAATAAGAGTATCGGTCTTGTGAAAGCAAGAAATATTACAATATACTTATGGTATGGGGGCAGCATTATACAATTTAGTTACAGTAATAAAAGTAATATACAAGCGACATACCACAAGTTCATTGCAATATCACGTAATAAAGATGTGGAGTAAATGCGTTCTTGAAACACAGACAAAAAGTTTGTACAAATAGAAAGAATCGTTTACTCTACACTTCAAATGAAAAACAGATGTATTCCTACATACACAAGGATTTGTACAAGAAAAATATCTATTTATTTCAACACTATGAGAAATTTTTTACATTGTACAGGTTACAAAAAGAAGCGGAGACCGGTATCCGCACAATCCCCGGTCAATACAAAAAGCAGAAAAGACAAAATCAAACTCATTTCCCCTTCTTCCCACCCTTGGAGCCTTTACCCGGCCTGGTAATTAGCTTCGTAGGCCGTATCGGAGAAGAAGGAGAAAGAGACTCAGCCGGATCAATCTCTGCTTCATCCCAGCAGCAGAAGAACTCTTCTTTCCTTTCTTCGAAACCACACGCTTTCCCTTCTTCTTGGAAGAAGACTCGCTCCCCGGAGCAAGAAATGTAGAAAGCTTTGTGTCGTAGTCAAAAGACCGCTCCGGGGTCTTCTCGCTATCTTCCAGACCTTCTGCCTTCTGTTCTTCGGAAGCAAGTGGTTCGTCTAAACCTTGAAGGGCTGCTATTGGTTCTTCCTGTGAACCTGGTTGAGAAGCTGAAGAGATATAACTTGAGAAGGAGGAGGAACGACAGCTGAAGAAGGAAGAATTGGTGCAGTTTCCGGCACGACTGCTGCATAATAAAAGAAATCAAAATCAGTATTCTCCGAGAAAAAAGAAGACCGTGAATCGTCAAAGTTACCTGGAGAAGCCGGTTTAGCAAGATCAATCTCAAATTCCCGAGCTTGGAAGTCCTTCATTGCCTCTTCCTCTGTAGGGGTGGTTACAGTTTCTTTATCAACCTTAGCGGGAGGCGTGAAATGAGAACTAGAGCCAGTAATATCCGCATGAGCTAAAGCCGAAGTATAAGCAGGAGCAATAGGAGGTGTTTCTTTCTCAGGAAGCTTCTCTCCCGTCGCCTCGGCCCGCACTCGGATAAGCTGCTCTTTTCCTTTGGCAAGGGCAGCGCGATCGCTCTCACTTAAGTAGGTAGCTTGAAGATCTGTTTCAGAATATCCGGCACCACCAAATAAGTCAATGATTGCCTCCCATACTTCCGCTAAGGTGACTTCATATTCTGGTCCCAAAAATGAAAGGCTCCCACGCCCCAGGACACAATGCATATAAAAGTCGAACAGAGTCGCGTCAACGGTGGCTATGGTTGCCTTATGAGATTCTTCGGCTACAGCTTTACCAGAAAGAACTTCATCACGTTCTCTTTCAGCCTTCAGTAGCTGAGATTGCAGTCTTATAATTTCTAAATCTTGAGAGCTGACTTTCTCTCGAAGCTGAACAGCATCATCGCGGTATTTTCTCGTAATCTGCTGTTCTGCTTTGAGTTTCACCTCAATATCTCTCTGAGCAGCATGGGCGTCTCGAACTTGTTTTTGAAGCATTTCTTCTTTCTGAGAATAAGAAGTGGAAGAAGTAGCAAGCTCTTTTTTAAGTCTTTCAACTTCAGCTTCGAGCTTCCCATAACCATCGCTAATGCTTTTCATTTCCGCGTCATGCTGCTTACGCCATTTGTCCCATTCGGACTTATCATTCTCCATGGTCATCATCGCCTCAAGGTTCATATGGTTGACCCTTTGAAGTTCATCAACCAGCTTCTGCCACCCAGACATTCTTTCGATGTCAAGCTTTACAGCATCGACATTTTTCAGCATCGCCTGCTTATCAATGGGGACCAAATCCAAATCAAAACGCACTCCTTTCAGACACCAATTCGGAAATCGGCTCTGGAGTGTGGGAGGACCATCTCCAGCTTGGTACTGTGGCCTATTAATGATTGTCTGGATGTCAGACTCCTTAAGGGCAGGAGAACCAGAAGATGTATTAGGAGGAATAGAAGCGGTAGTCTTTTCCGAGATATTAGATGTATCTTTCTCGCCAAGTATGATCCGTTTGCTGGAATCATCGGAAGTATGACTCTTCCCCTTATCATCATAAGATTTCCTCTTGTAAGGATCGTCGCTTCTGTGGGAAGAGTCACGTCGCTCGTCCCTACTCCCATAGTATTCCTCATCTTCTCTCCGGCGACGCTCTTCATGAGCTCGCCTCTCGTGAGCCTTTCTGGCAGCCCTCTCCTCATCAGTTTCCTTCACAGAACCGATATAACTCCTAAAGTCATAAGCCTCACGGCTTCCGTAACGCTGGAATTTGTTGTAGTAAGAGCCGCTTCGCCCCATCAGAGAACCTAAAATTGAAGAAAAAGACCAGTTTTAGAAATCCTCAAGTTGAAGAAGCTAAGTGCATATAAGTGCCAAAATTCTAAGTGTGTGTGATGTGCAAACTACGCGCATCAGACTACAAACCACTTTTGGGTGTAGAAATGGCAATAAGTTGTGTGGAAGGCGTTGTGGTTTGTTGCAAAGAAGAAGTTGCTTCGACAACAGGAGGGACCACTTTAGAAACATCATCTTTAAAAAGCTCCTGAGAGGTTATCATGATGTCGCTTAGACTGTCAAAAGTATCATCGCCATGGTGCAGGGGAGAATTCTCTTTTTCAACTTCCACCTCAGCCGTCTTTTCAAGAGTGTGAAGATTTTCCTCCTCTTCAACAACCGGGGCAAGTGCTAACTTACTGGACGGTCCAGCAATGTCGGTAGAAGTAGAACACTTTACCAATGAAGTCTCAGCGGTAAGATCTTGCGGTAAAAGTTCTTTAGCAGGAACAGGGGCATCTGACTCCTCAGCAGGAGAATCAGGGACTTCATGTGGCTGAGTGGAACGGGAAGGGTGTAAGAGTCCAAATTCGTGGAGGAACTCATCTCTCAATAGAAATTGAACACTCCTCTCCTCAACCGGCACGGCCATAAGCCTCTCAAAAGTAGTCTTGTGACGAGATTCCCTAGAGGGGGAAGGAAGCGCTGAAACAGTAGAAAAAGAAGTTAACACTTGACAATTTGGACTTCAAAGAATTTAGAAAAACACAGGGAAAAGATAGATAATCGTACTTCCCACTCTCCAAATGGCGTAAAATCCCGGGGGACAACGAACAAAGAAAAACTGGCTCAGAAACCCAGGAACGCTTTCGGGAAGACCAATAATCAGTTTACGATTCCTGGCACTCCTTACAACTGTGATAGAGGGATGGTCTTTGGTCTTTGTGAATGAGCATAGAAAGCAAATTTCTCCAAAACTGGGAAAACGGTCCAGCATTCTCCTAAAAAGCACACACAGTCCCAACAGGATGGCGTAGCCATTAGGATGAAGTTGAAAAGGGGAGATAGATAATCGAAGGAGAAGTTCTCGGAGACAGTCATTAAACGGGGGAATCGCTCCACTCAAGCACATTTGGCGGTTCACTGCGATAAAGCCGTGGGGCGGCCTGTCAGCAGTGTCATTTACTCCAGGGAGTAAAGCATCAGATTCAGCGATGCCAAACTGGGTGCATAGTTGACGGAAGACTTTATGACTCAGAGTGGTAGGAATCCTTTCCGGGGGATCATTCAGCGGAGTAGCAATTGGAAAAGCTTCTTCAGCTGATTCCAAGTCTTCTTGATGAGATGCCATTCTACACAATCAGCCGAATTTTCAAAAGTGAAGGTGCACGTTTCCTAAAAGTGTGAAGTGCTGTGCAAAACTAATGAAAATAAGAAAAAAGCAAATATAACTGGAATTAAACTAACTAACAATCAGTCGATTACGAGATTTCAGAACTTGTTAATGCTCAAGTGTAGTGTTAATGCAGACAAATCAGTTTTAGTTAACCATTACGATTTTGCTTTAATACTTCACTTGAGTTGGTTATTGTGTAGCATTTCACTCATACAGTTCATTTAATTTAATCTTCTCTTTATCAACTAATCTGTCATTCGATGTGGGCAGTCAGTGGCAGTATATTCGTCCCAGTATTCTGTGAATGTTGTGTTAAGCAGGTTATTAGCATTAAAGTCAAGACAGTGTGAGAGGTAACACAACACATTTCAAATTCAAGAGTTCAGCCAACTTCTGTGCAAAGTCATCTAAGTCCTAAGTCGTTAAACGACCTATCATGAGTCGGGGCTTTTAGGTCGTATTAGGCGAATCAAGATGTTCAAGGCATGTTCTCTTAAGTCAGATCATTCAAGTCCAAGAATTCGAAGTCATAGAGTTCAAGTTATTAAGTCGTTCGGATGGGTTCGCGGGTTACGAGTTAAGGGCTATCTCATCCACGACCTAGTCTTGCTTGCAAGATTAAACCTTAAGTGTTAACTCGTCCACGACCTAAGGGGCAAGCTATGAGTTAAATCAAGTCGTCAGTCCTTAAGTCGCACTGCAAAGAAAAATTTCAAGTCTGAATGCAAAAATGCAATGTCCTAGGTCGTTAACGACCTACGACCTACGACCTACGACCTACTTAAGGTCGTCAAAAATTAAGTCGCGATTTCTGTTCAAAGGTGTTAAGACGTTCATTCTCCCCAGTACATCGGTTCGCCGAACTCCTAACCCGTTAACCCATTAGCTTCTCCTTCAACCAAAACTCTCGTCCCCTCAACGCATTCAATCATCTCGAAATCACCATACACCTAGTGTAATGATATTCCATCACAAATCACAAATCGGTCAAACTGAATCGCCGCAATCCATCGCCTTGTTCACACAAAACTGTCCAAGGCTAAGACAAATCATCTAGAATCCATCAATGATCGATTGAAACAGGGATTGCAGAGAAGTACGGCGTGAGGAAAGGGGGTCGATGGCGAAAATGGGATTCATAATTCAGTTATAGTCGGGGATTGAATAATCAAGTTCACTTACGCAATATAACGATGGGGATAACTGGCGATCGAGTATTTGAATTCGTCTTAAGAGAGCTCGAATGCTTGCAAATGGCAGAATAAGATGATAAGAACAAGTGAAGGAGGAAAAGGAACGGCTGAAGCTATTTATGCCCTGGGACAGTGAAAGGTGAATCGACACATCCGGCTTACGACTTATACTAAGTCGTTCACGACCTACGACTCATCTTAAGTCGATCGAGATCTAGCACACTCATCAAGAAGCGAGCTAAGGAAATCGAAGCACACGACTTACGACTTAAGACGTATACTTCGAGGGGCAAATGTTAACTCCCTTTTAGCAACGACTTACGAGTTAAAAAGCTTAAAGCCTGTGTACTCAACGACTCACGACTTAGTTGCTAAGAAGGAATCTACGGCTTGAACGACTTACGACCTACCGGGTTAAGCAGCTTACGACCTAAAAGTTTCGCGAGTTAGCGGACTACAACCTACAGCGGCTTACGACTTAACAAGTTGACGACTCAGCAAGTTAAGCGACCTACGACTTAAGAAGTTAAGAAGTCTCCGACTTAACTACTCAACGAGTTAAAGTCTATACGACTTAAGAAGGTTTCGACTTAACATGCTACGACTCATCAGGCCTACGACTTAAGAGACTCAGTGACTTAACTTGCCCAGCGACCTAAGGCTACAGAAGACCTTGCGACCTAAGGCTACGGGAAAGTTCACGACCTTGCAACAGAAAGGCTTGCGACCTAAAGGAGCTTTTGACCTAACTATTTAAGATATGTGCCGACCTAGAAGCCAACCGACTTAACAAATGGTCGACTTAAGATTGCGAGTTAACTCTGCTCCGACCTAGCAATGCCGAGCTATGAAATGCTCCGACTTAAGAGATTCACAGCCTACGACTCAAGGTCCTAACGACTCAACGAGTTAAGCTATCTACAACTTAAAGAAAGGGGGTTCCGACTTAACGACTCAGCGAATTAAGGTCTTACGAGTTAAGGTCTGATAAGTCGGCTACGACTTAATACTTGTCAAAGACAGCCACAGGATGGGCCCATAACAACCATCCCTTAACTCATCACCGACTTAACCCTATTCCTTAACTCATCACCGACCTAACCCTATTCCTTAACTCGTCACCGACCTAACCCTATTCCTTAACTCATCACCGACTTAACCCTATTCCTTAACTCATCACCGACCTAATCCTATTCCTTAACTCGTCACCGACCTAACCCTATTCCTTAACTCGTCACCGACTTAACCCTATTCCTTAACTCGTCACCGATCTACCCTAAGTCGGCTACGACTTAAAGACTTAGAGAAATTTCCTGAGTCCAGATCAGCTCCTATAAATACCCCATCACTTCCAACATCAAGGGGACTTTTTGGCCATTCATTTCTCCAAGCGCCGTTACGCTGTCGAAGCCTCCTCTCATTCAGCAATCAAAGATCTTCAAGCATTCGAGACACTACAACAATCTTCGAGAAGAGCTCCGAACATCCAACACGGATTCGTCGAGTTTTATCATCAAAGATCGAGCTAGTAGTCAAGAATGTCTTCATGATCAAGTTGTATTGTATTTAGAAGGATATTGTATCAAATTGTAACCGAATCAGCAATAAAAGACTATAAAGTGGACGTAGGCTCAATTACGGGCCGAACCACTATAAATCTGTTGTTCATTTACTGCTTTTCTGCTATTTTCAGCTTATATTCTGTTCCCGTACCAACGGGTGGTGCTTTCACAATTCTATTACACACACCGGGTGTTAGCGTTCACTTTTCACCGTTAACAGTAATTATGCTAGTTGTAATATTGGTAATTACTATTGATTAGTAATTATGCTAGTTGTAATATTGGTAATTACTATTGATTAGTAATTATGCTAGTTGTAATATTGGTAATTACTATCTATTAGTAATTATTGTTAGTTATACCTATTAGTGATAATTACTAGTAAATTTTGGTGAAAATTTGATGCTAAAAGTTGAAAAAACCACCCCAAATCACCTAAAATCTGCATTTTAGGTTGGCTGTTTTGATCAGCCTGAAAACAGGCTGAAAACTGAGCTCTGGGTGCACCAGGACAGGCCTGGGCTGCACCCAGACTAGTGCAGAAAACCCCCAGCCCAGCCCAGACGGGCTGGGCCGAATCCCCACCCAGCCCGCCCGGGCTGGGTCAGGTCCCCAGCCCAGGCGGGCTGGGGCCTAGGAGGACCCAGCCCGCCCGGGCTGAGTAAGGACCCAGCCCGCCCGGGCTGGGTCAGGTCCCCAGCCCAGGCGGGCTGGGGCCTTGGAGGACCCAGCCCGCCCGGGCTGGGTCAGGTCCCCAGCCCAGGCGGCCTGGGACCTTCTGGTACCCAGCCCGCCCGGGCTGGGTCTGGTCCCCAGCCCAGGCGGGCTGGGGCCTTGAAGCACCCAGCCCGCCTGGGCTGGGTCTGTTCCCCAGCCCAGGCGGGCTGGGGCTGAACCAGGGCTGCACCATGTGGTGCAGCCCGAAAGAAAAAAAAAATATAATAATTTTTTTTAAACCCTGTTCCAGATTTTTATCTCCACTTCGCGATGCTGTCACGATCGCATCCGAAGTCGGAATTCGATGATTTTGGTCTTGTTGGAAAGGTGGAGTTTCGAACTCCATCTCTGTAAAATTTGGGCATCATCGGCATTGGTTTGGTATTTCGAATTTCGTGCCGAAGTTGAACTCTGATCGCTGTTGGAAAACAGTATGAATCTTGTTCTGGGTCCAACTTTGAGACGTTACTGCCACTTCGTCTCAACTCGGAATCCAGAAATTCTTTTTGCATCTTAAAGTAGGAATGTTGGACTACATGCCTGCAAATTTGTATGACATTTGGACATAGTTTGCTGGTCCAAATATATTGCCGAACTTGGGTTCGCAGCTGTTTTTGAATGTTTACAAACACTTAGAATATTTTTCAGTGATTTTCTGGTTTTATTGATTTCTTTGAGATTTGTCTCTGGATTTCGTACACGGGTTTTATAAATCATTTTCAAAAGATTTTTTACTCCTAAATGGCTTTAGAAATTATTATATAATATTATTTTTAATCATTAAATTAATTACTCCATAATAGAAGAGTTTTCAAAAGCCGTTTTAAAGTGATTTCAAAATCAATTATAAATCCGTTTCGCACCATTATTTTCTATAATAAAAATCTCACACTCACTTTTTAGCACGTCGAGTGAAGTGGAAAGGTGCTTAAACGGTTAGGAAATCTCCGGCTTATGGAACCGTGTGTATTTTCTTTCCGGTTAATCCCCGACCTATTCGATTGATCGTTTTGACCTCTGGGTCTAGTTTACCGATGATACGAGGTGGACATTTTATTGTTTGGAGTGTGAGCTTGCTATTGGTTAGGAAACCGTTTAGTGCGAACGTGGGGTATGGGACTCATTGTTAACACTTTACGGGTTCCTCTCCAAGAAGTTAGTGACACATTAGCCTTTGGGCGGCCAGTACTGGACCTCTGGGTCACCACGCCTCTGGGCAACCGTCTCTGGACACCTGCTCTATGGAGCAGTTTATTTTCGGCATGCGCCTCTGGGCCTTTATCCTTCTGGGAAGGATCTTGCCGTCTCGCGCGTTCCGCATCTGTGCGAGTGATCGATCACAACTCTACAGTACTTGGCAACAACGACTCTGGTCGGTGCACGTGCAATATTGTTATTATTTGATGATTTTTACATCCATTCGAGTACCGCCATTCGGTGTTGGTTCTATGGAACCATATGATGTAAGTGCGATTGCCTTGTGGATTCACAGTGTCTCTGGACACTGCTTTTCAGTGTTTGATTTCATTGACTTTTCAGTATATCCCCATTGCTCTTTGGAGCATCGATTTTTTCTTGGGCATTGATTACAGACTCTGGTCACTTTTGGGATTATTGCCTATGGGCATCTTTTTATAGCTTTGGCTACGCCGATGATATGAGGCGATTTTATTTATTCTACACTTTGGTGTTGATTTCTCTTTGGAGATTTTTATTGTTTATTGATGATTAGGGATCGTCATTATATTCATGTGGTTCATAATATACTTCTCTTTGGATAAGTATTGTTTTATTTATGTACCGCATTATTATATATCTCAGTTATTACTGATTGTTTAGCTAGCCTGACCCGAGTGTTTTCGCTCGGGTCAGACCGAGTTGTTTTAGGTTAGGTCTCTGGACTTAGCTTCTGTGCTTCCGCTTGGACATTATCTGCTATGCTGATAGATAGCGCTTTTATTTGTCCACTATTCCGTTATTCAGACTTTGATATGTACATATTTTTAACCCACATGAGTGGGCAGTGGCTTTGTACCCACTTATTGTATTTGGATCTGTATTGACGATGTATTGTTCTGGGATTTTATATCTGTTATGTGATTCTGTTCTGTGATGTTTTATCATTTATTATTATGCTTTGTCCTGATAGATATTTAGCCATTTGTAATTTCGTTATAAGTATTTACCGAATATGTCGAACCACTTGAAAAAATAAAATACCACCCTTTCGACGTATTCAGTAGATAGTTATAGCTTGATTACAAATGGTCGCTTCCACTATACTCTATTCTCCGCTTTAACAGACAGTATTACTCCCGTAATACTCTTTGTTACAGTGGGTCTCGGAGTGGGGCGTTACAAACATCAACGACAAAACTAGGGTGTTAAACCCTACTTCGACAATCTCTGGCCATCCTGGCCATTGTTAAATCATCGGAGTATTTTCCAGCGATCGTCAACACCCCGACCACCTCCAGCCTAAATATCGACCCTCCCTTTGCCGTCGATCAACGAAAATCGACCAAAACGTCACAAACGTTCAACTCGAGAGTACCCAATATTTATAAAACTAAAAATCGTGATATACACATTAAAATTCATGATTTTCAACTACGAATTCAATCATGCAATCAAAACTTAAAATTTAATCTATCAATTTTTGACCCAAATATATATATTACTGTTATTTATAAAATTTCGAGTCAAATATTTAATATAAATTCCAGGGATGAATTTTAGTAGTGATGTTTCACGATTTCAAATATTTTTCATTTGCAAACCAAAAGCTAACAATGATTCAAAAATGAGATATTGGATTTATAGAGGAATCAAAACCTGTTATCACACAACAGAGCCTATACTAGACAATACACAGACATTAAATACTTATATACATACATGCATTCATTTCAATCCAAGTATTCAGACAAGCAACATGAGTTTCATACATATATTAAAGTGGAATCCAAAATTAAAACTGTTTTTAAAAATATGTTTACTCACCAGTACTTAGAACAGAGAACAGATAACCTGTTCTTGATTTCCAGACTTGTTCTAGGCTGATATGTTTGATTTTAAACTTGCATTTGTTTTTGATTCCAAAAAACTGAATTTCTTTGATTTGCTTTAAACTGAAATGCTTGATACTTTAGAAACTGGAAAGCTTTAAAACTTGAAATTTTGCACAGTAAATAACTTTGAAGCCAATTGTTGGGAAGATTTGTTGATTTCCAGGTTGAAAATGAAACATTACAGGCTCTGAAAATTCTGGTTTCAGGCTTTGAGAAAATGGTTACAGGTTGATGACATTTTTCTGGTTTGAGGAATTTGTTACAAGCTTTAATTCATTTCTGGTTTTAGAAATGAACTCAGTTTCTTTTATTACAAGGTTTAACTTGAAAATGATTACATGTTTATATTTGTTTTTGAGGAATGAATTTAGGTTTGAATGATAGGGTTTTGCATTTGAGATGAGGAGTATTTCAGGTTTTAATTTTTAGGAAATGATTGTAAGTTTGGCCATAGTTTTCTTGTTTGAGAAAGTTTCAGATTTTTGAAATGAAATTAGAAAAGAAATAGGAAGGGAAGATGAATGATTATATAAATTAATTTATGGTTTATTTAAAATTAAATAAAAAAAAATGTGTGACACTTGTCTCTTACCTTGATTAATATGTTAACACATGTTACTTAAGAGGTTTAGAACTTAACACTTGTCCTAATTCATTTTTATATTATTTATAAATGATTTTAAAGGCTTTTAAATTAATTTTCCTAATTAATTTGTAAATTTCCTAATAAACAAATACATTTATAAATGTTATATAAATATAATCTTTAAAATAAAATAAAATAAAAACCAATTATAATTTAAATAAAAATCATATAAAATATTTTAAGCTCATTTTTAAATGCTAATTCAAAAGCTTTTATAAATACTCTTCCAAATTTCTATAAATAAATTTCTTTAAAGAGAATAATATAAAACAAATCTATTTTTAAATAAAAACCTTATCCATATGATTTAAATCCAAACTATATTATTATTTTTATTTTAAGATATATATATATATATATATATATATTTCTTTAAATTCAATTCTTAAATCCAAATTCAAAGTCAATTTAAAATCAAAATTTAAAATCAATACAAATAAATATAGATATCCATTTTAAACAAACACATTATTAATTATAAATAACTATACTATTTAAAATCAATTTAAATACACATATATACACATATTTAAACAACACTTATTAAATTTGAAAATTATAAGTCTATAAAAAATCAATTTTTATCTATATTTGAAACATCACATTATTATTGTTTGAAAACAACAATCTTTACCAATTTTAAATAATTAATTAAGAGATTATCACATTTTAAATTCCTTGAAATTCTGGGATATCACATTCCTTCCCCCTTAAAAGAATTTTGTCCTCGAAATTTAAAACAAAAGATAATCCAAAGTTTTATTTTATTTTAACCAATTCAGGCATACATATCAGCCGTACACAACCAAACAAACAATTTCATCCAAATAACCAATTCAATCAAAAAATCAACACTAGCTATCCGGACATAGATCCGGATAAGCTTCCTAAAATTTATCCCCGAGTTTCCCAGGTATAGACACTGGAATACTCGCTCTACTGAATCCAAAACTAGCTATACTACTAAGCTACTGAGCTCCTACTCATCTAGATCTACAATCTACACAGGATCAGACCACATACAAGTCCGACTCAACTACCAAATCCTCCTGAACTACTGGTTCCAAAACCAGTGATGGACCAAACACGTACTTCCTTAGAGATACGTGAAATACATTGAATCCTAGTCTTCCAAACTATCAATTCAACCTCTGTAGACACTTATCCTTACAAAGAATATAGAAAAATGCAATACATCTCTGAGCTAGCTTTCCAATCTTATTGCTCCCTTTATTGGAAAAAATATCAACAACAACGAAGTCTCCAACTTCGAATTCCAAATTCCTTTGTCTCTTATCCACAAAACTTTTTTGACGATCCGGGGCTGCCTACATCCTTCCCGATCAGCTCGACCTTCGCTGATGTTTCTTGAAACAAACTGGACCAAAACAACTCAACAAAAAGATCCTCTCAAGATCTACCCTAAATCCAGAATACAACTCTACTCCACCATTATCAGTAGACTACAACTTACTTCTCCTATCCGGAAAAGACAAAACAGATGCACTGCCAATCTGACCTTCAGATCTAGAAAACTTTCCTGTAGAAACTCTTAATCCAAACACTGCAACCTCCAGTCGCTTCCACTCTAGAACAACTGCAATCTTGCTTCCGTTGCACAACTCTGATCTAGAGAAGATGAGAATGCTGATGAGGAACACGAGCACAAACTTATCCAATATATCCCGGAAACATGGTTCATCAGATCCATAAAATCTTAGTTACCTATCTGACTCGGTCACACTACCTTACATCAGAATCCAAACTTGAAAACTAGATTTGACCAATCTATTTCCAAAAATTTCTGAGCTGCTACATCAACTCTTCTCTCTCCAAGAACCATCCTACTACCAGGCTAACCACCGGTATCAATCCTGAAATCAAGTCGATACGGAACTCAATCTCAAATGCAGACAAACTTCTGACTTCCCTGAAGACATCTAGAAAATCTCTAATAACCCAAGAGAACACTCAACTATCGCAAGTCACTTTTGCGATCAACCCATCCAAATTCCAAAGAAAACTGTTCTCTTTTTACCAAACAGAACAACTTATGCTTTTCTAGACAATCCATCGAAGAAATGGATCCACTCTACTACTTCTGAACTCCACCTCTAGAAAACTGTTCAGCCAGAAAACCTCCTTGACGGCACACAGAACACTCCGAGCTGCACTGCTGACCCAGATGCCAAAGACTCTTTAATCCAAAGCTCTTCGACAAACTCGGACCCCAAACCAAACAGAAAAGACCCTGCTGAACTCAGCCACAACACCGAAGCAGACACACTTCCTTAAACTAGCTCCAAAAAAACATCTTCGGAGATATCCATAGTCACTACATCTCATCACGCAGCTACTACGTCCTGCGGTTGCCAAGATACCATCACTTGCTTCTACATAACCCACAGATCCAAACTCTCAAAAATTAGCTCACACGAGCGCGATCAAACTTACACTTCAAAGACGAATTCCGAACCTTTAAAAGGTTTCCTTCAGAGATCAATTAAATCCTTCATCAAGCAAAGCTCACTCGAGACGGTATTAGGTCTACAGTCTCGACATATACACTTCCAAACCCAACATATGGACCTCTTCCATTAGTGGTAGTCGTGCTACACACACCACTACCCCATCTACCTTAGAACTTATGTTGGAAAAACCCGAACAGGTAACCCAACAAATAAGGTAGATATAAATATATATATATAAATACAAGTACACTCTCTCAAGAAAGATAGAAATCACTTCAAAGCCAAGGTATTCACTCAACCTAGCGCTCTGATACCAACTGTCACGGCCCGTCTTTCTAAGCCCAGAAAGACGCATCATGAATTAAGAAAGGGATAGAAGAAGAAAAGATAAGAAAGAAGAAACTCAACAACAACAGATACTCACAGCTGAACGAATGAAATATAATATATCACATAAGATATTACATGGTATCATATACATCAGAGTTACACAACTTATACATCACATATTAGATAGTTATAAACACTTGTCTATCATACATCTCCAATACATCAATACAATACGGACACAACACTAACACATCGGAACCATAATATATCTACACGTTGAAGCCACCTGCTCCAAATCTCCTCTAGAATTCGTCAAAGCTAACCTGAATCCCTCGACTACTCAATACAAAATTGAGTACCCAAGAGTTTAATAAAACAGAAAATAAACACTTGGGTTAGACATGGGTCTGGTGTGAGTAAACGGGTTAAAGTTGTTTAACTTTGAAAACCTTTGAAAAGAAAAAGTATCACGTAAGACTCCCCACACATAAACATGGGTAAGTTTTTACCTTACGCTAACCAAAACATTTGATAGGAAATCCAGTTATATTATAATAGTGTCTAGGGTTTTCAAGTAAAATATAGAAATAGCTGGAATGCTTACATCTCACGTTCCAACATAGTTGGGCACAATCAAAACGTACGGCACTTATTGGAGATTGGATTCCATACAATGGCAGGGCTACTAGGGTACCGCCCGTCATAGTACGTGGCCTAGATCAACGTACCGAGGATCACTCCCGACCCCCTGCAACACAAAGCCGGAACCATCCCTTACTGGATAGTCCCGAACAAGACAACCCAAGTGGTTGTAGCTATTCAACCGCCCACACAGCCGAATAAAAAGGGATTCTAGACAGGGGAAATCTTGTCCTACTTGAGCGCGACTCACTTAGCCTTGCTGCACCTCCCCTGTTTTAGCCATTACCGGTTGATGAGGCTTGAGGCTACGATTACCTTTAAAGAACACATCTTGGAATGCTCATCGTCCTCCATTGACGATGTTCTGAAAGCATTCAATCCATACAAGTTTGTTCTGGGTTCGAACGAAACCGAAGGCATTATCTCGTTACACTCATTTTGGAATCACCCTCAGAGTTAACGACAATAACCCTTGCACTTTAAACCTCCATCTCGATCTTCACTTTGAGATGTCACGACCTATCGTTTAACTTGGATCGATGTGGTTTTCGGATATCCAATTCGGAAACCCGATCCCGGTCTCACCGAATCCAAAACGCCATTTTAATGTCCAAGTTGTTTTAAAAGGGTTTAAACAGTTTAGTTATTCATGATGTCACAAATAGATGATTCATATCAACATAGATAGATAATCCATATTATATAATTCAATCAAACATATCACAAAGCAGCACATATCAGAGATATCACATTCAAATCATCCAATATCATTAACTCATCAAATGGTATTTATCATCCAATCATTAATCATCCATAAACAAGTTTGATCCATTCTTAATTAATTTAATTAATCCTTAATTAAATTAATTTCTAACTTAATCACTTGGATTACCCTTAATCCAATTTGCTTATCATTAATTAATTATACATAAATTAATTAATCCTCACTTAATTATTCATCTTAATTAATCTCCCTTGATTAATTATTCTTTAATTACATTAAGTAATTATTTCTTAATTACATTTTAATTAATCATCTTTATTAATTATTCTTTAATTACACTAAGCAATTATAGATTAATTATCTTTAATTATTAATTATTAATTATCTATAATTCTTAAATCTTAATTATAGATTAATTATCTTTAATTATTAATTTATAATTTATTATTAATTTATGATCCCTTTAATAACTTTCATTAATTATTTACCTTCTTAATTAATTATCTTAACAAGTAATTGATTACCTTATTAATTACCTTTAAACCTTTAATTAATTAACTATTCTTTAATTAATTATTTAATTAATTAATCCTTTATTTAATTATATTAATTAATTCTTTAATTAATAACACTAAGTGATTAACCCTTAAATCACTTCCATTTAATTACTTTCATAAAGTAATTATCCTCTAATTACTTTCTTACTTTATTACCTCCAGTAATTATTCATTAATTACTTCACCAAGTAATTACACTTAATTAATTCATAAGTGATCATCTTTAATTAATCACTAATCAATTCTTTAGTTAATTATTAACTAATTATTCAAAATAAATTAAATAATTTCTTAATCCTTATATTTAAAAAGATCTTAATTAAGAAAAATCATATATCTTAATTAAATTATTTACATTAACCATCTATTCTTTAATAATTGAATTACCCTTATTATTTCACATATTAATTATCTTAAATTAATCAAAACTCTTAATCACTTAAAGATAATCTCTTTATTATAATTGATTATTAAATCCTTATCATTAAACATTATTTAAAATAAAACATTTTAGATATCAATTATAATTAAAACAATATAAACATCTACTTCAACTTTCAAAATCTTTAAACTTTCCAAAGTTATTAAATCAATTTTAATACAAAAATCATTTTAAAAATCTACTTATCTACCCTTTTAAAACTTATCTATTTAAATATTTAAAACTTGTTTAAAACAATTATTCTTTGAAAACAATTTATCTTTGTTTAAAAAACTTAGAAATATTGCAAAATCAAAATTACTTTGTTTTAAAACTTAAATATTCCTGTATAAACTAAAGCCTGTACAACTTAAAACCTACCCTTCATACAACCCGAGCAAAACACCTTAGAACCCCGATGCAAACACGAGACAAACCCACGTTCTTCTGCTTCGAGTAAAACTCGAGCGTTCCCGATGTAAAACACGAGCACTCGCCTTCTTCCCCCAAACCAAACTCCAGATGCACGAAAAACATGCACGTTCACATGCACGACGTCACTGATCGCCGATGAACTCCACCCTGGCCTCTGACGAGCCGACTATAACCACAGCAACACCACGCGATCGCCCAGATTACTCGATTCAATTGTGAATCGAAATCGACTAAAGACCCACAGCCTGAAACTCACTTCATCAGAAATTCACTCGCCTCCGACGATCTATGCCACGAGAAGCTTCCCCATCATCACCATAGCTCATCCTCGATCTCCAGCTCCTATTGAAGGCCTCGCGATCGCCTCCGATCAAGATCCGACGTCGCGAATCCCTCTAAAACATCAACGACAAAACCGGGGTGTTAAACCTTACTTCGACAATCTCTGGCCATCCTGGCCATTGTTAAATCATCGGAGTATTTTCCAGCGATCGTCAACACCCCAACCACCTCCAACCTAAATATCGACCCTCCCTTTGCCGCCGATCAACGGATATCGACCAAAACGTCACAAACGTTCAACTCGAGAGTACCCAATATTTATCCAACTAAAAATCGTGATATACACATTAAAATTCATGATTTTCAACTACGAATTCAATCATGCAATCAAAACTTAAAATTTAATCTATCAATTTTTGACCTAAATATATATATATTACTGTTATTTATAAAATTTCGAGTCAAATATTTAATATAAATTCCAGGGATGAATTTTAGTAGTGATGTTTCATGATTTCAAATATTTTTCATTTGCAAACCAAAAGCTAACAGTGATTCAAAAATGAGATATTGGATTTATAGAGGAATCAAAACCTGTTATCATACAACAGAGCCTATACTAGACAATACACAAACATTAAATACTTATATACATACATGCATTCATTTCAATCCAAGTATTCAGACAAGCAACATGAGTTTCATACATATATTAAAGTGGAATCCAAAATTAAAACTGTTTTTAAAAATATGTTTACTCACCAGTACTTAGAACAGAGAACATATAACCTGTTCTTGATTTCCAGACTTGTTCCAGGCTAATATGTTTGATTTTAAACTTGAATTTGTTTTTGATTCCAGAAAACTGAATTTCTTTGATTTGCTTTAAACTGAAATGCTTGATACTTTAGAAACTGGAAAGCTTTAAAACTTGAAAATTTGCACAGGAAATAACTTTGAAGCCAATTGTTGGGAAGATTTCTTGATTTCCAGGTTGAAAATGAAACATTACAGGCTCTGAAAAATTCTGGTTTCAGGCTTTGAGAAAATGGTTACAGGATGATGACATTTTTCTGGTTTGAGGAATTTGTTACAAGCTTTAATTCATTTCTGGTTTTAGAAATGAACTCAGTTTCTTTTATTACAAGGTTTAACTTGAAAATGATTACAAGTTTATATTTGTTTTTGAGGAATGAATTTAGGTTTGAATGACAGGGTTTTGCATTTGAGATGAGGAGTATTTCAGGTTTTAATTTTTAGGAAATGATTGTAAGTCTGGCCATAGTTTTCTTGTTTGAGAAAGTTTCAGATTTTTGAAATGAGATTAGAAATGAAATAGGAAGGGAAGATGAATGATTATATAAACTAATTTATTGTTTATTTAAAATTAAAGAAAATAAATAAAATAAAATGTGTGACACTTGTCTCTTACCTTGATTAATATGTTAACACATGTTACTTAAGAGGTTTAGAACTTAACACTTGTCCTAATTCATTTTTATATTATTTATAAATGATTTTAAAGGCTTTTAAATTAATTTTCTTAATTAATTTGTAAATTTCCTAATAAACAAATACATTTATAAATTTTATATAACTATAATCTTTAAAAGAAAATAAAATAAAAACCAATTATAATTTAAATAAAAATCATATAAAATATTTTAAGCTCATTTTTAAATGCTAATTCAAAAGCATTTATAAATACTCTTCCAAATTTCTATAAATAAATTTCTTTAAAGAGAATAATATAAAACAAATCTATTTTTAAATAAAAACCTTATCCATATGATTTAAATCCAAACTATATTATTATTTTTATTTTAAGATATATATATATATATATATATATTTCTTTAAATTCAATTCTTAAATCCAAATTCAAAGTCAATTTAAAATCCAAATTTAAAATCAATTCAAATAAATATAGATATCCATTTTAAACAAACACAGTATTAATTGTAAATAATTATCCTATTTAAAATCAATTTAAATACACATATATACACACATTTAAACAACACTTATTAAATTTGAAAATAATAAGTCTATAAAAAATCAATTTATATCTATATTTGAAACATCACATTATTATTGTTTGAAAACAACAATCTTTACCAATTTTAAATAATTAATTAAGAGATTATCACATTTTAAATTCCTTGAAATTCCAGGATATCACAACGATTTTGGTTTAGTGTTGTCGTATCATGGTGCATGTAACGACCCAGAATTTTGAACAATTTAAATTGGAAATATTTAATTAATTTTAAATATTTGAATGATGGTTTGACTTGAATTTCAAACTATCAGAACAAATTGGCGATTAAATTATAAAATTCAATCTATTGATAGTCGAATAAAAATTTGAATCTTCAATTCTAAGTTGAAGAAAAATATTTCAAAAGCTTTTAAAATTTATACCGATGATACTGAAGACAATAGAAGCTTCAGAATTTAATTTGGAAACAATTTGTTCAGTTTGAAATTTATCGTTCGAATCGATATTTAAAATAGCGTTCCGAGGCGCAGTCTCGGAATTCGACGAAACCAGTTCCATTGGATCCGTAATGTAACGACCCGTATTTTACGGATCGAAACATCGTAAAATAATTAACAATTGGTTGCATTGTTGATAAGACGTTCAGAATTTTTCTATGTCCTAAGTCGGTTTGGACGAGTTAAGAGATAAGTCTGGGTCGAGTTGCCGACTAAAGGAATTAACCGAGTTAAGGAAGTGTGGTTGACCGACTTAAGGTAGTGACCGACCTAAGTGATAAGTCGTGACCGACTTAAGAAGTTTAGGCGACCTAAGGAAGAGTAGTAGGCGACCTAAGTATTTTGGGGTTAGGTCGTGGGGTAGAGTTAGGTCGGCAACGACCTAAGGAAACTGTTATGAGCGACCTAAGTGTGGGTATTGGATAGTTAAGTCGTCTAGACGACTTAGTAGATAGGTCGTATCCCAGTTTGTTCGCGACTTATGTTAGGTCGCGTAGATGTTTAAGGGTTTAGGTCGTAGACGACCTAAGAGATAGGAGACTTAAGAGTTTCTGGCGAGTTAAGGTTTCGAGCGACCTAAAGGAAGCGCGAGCTAGGAGATGTACGACCTAGTGGTTAGTGTGTTAAGTCGTAGACGACTTAAGTTTTTGACCGAGATAAGCGTTAGGTCATTATGTACTAGGTCGTCTGGTAGTTAGTATAGTTAGGTCGGTTGGAACGACCTATAGAATGTTAGCGACCTATAGGATGTAGTTAGTATAGTTAGGTCGGCAACGACCTAGAGGAGCTGGGATAGCAGGTTAGCGACTTAGTGGTTAAGTCGTTGGACGACCTAAGGGGTTAGTATCTGGTCGTGTGGGCTAAGTCGGAGTGGTTGGCTTAAGTGTTAGGTCGCGTGGGTTGCTGAGTGGTTAGGTCGCAAGGTTTTATAAGTCATAGGTCGTACCTATTGTTAAGTCGCGAGCGACCTAGGAGTTAGGATGGTAAGTCTTGAGACCTGGTTCGTTAAGTCGCGCGTGCATATCTGTTAGGTCGAAGAGCTGTTAGGTCGTATGGGTTTTAGGTCGGCAAGGTCTTAGGTCGTAGGTCGGAGACGACCTAATACCGAGTTACGACTTAAGAGATTTTCTGCCTATAAATAGAAGGGGGTTGGCTTCATTTTTGGGATCCGGATTTTGAAGCGACGAAGTGCTGCCATTTTGAGAGCTCGACTTCTACACTTCTTCACTTATTTTCTCCACTCTAATCTAGTGCTTACATCCATCCAAGTTGAAGATCAAGATTGAAGATTCAAGAGCTTAGATTGAAGATCTTCATCTTTTCAAGAGAGATTTCTTCGTTTGAAGCGGATTCGTGATAGATCAAGCTTGATCCTTCGTTGTCCAGATCTGAAGCGTGTTGATTTAGGGTTGTTTAGGTGATTTGGTGAGTGGTGATTATCTCTCACACGGATCCAAAGGAGTATATCGGATTGTTGGCTCGTTTTGGTGTTAAAATAGTGATTTCCATGCATTTTCTTCATCCTAAGTGTAGATCCATATAGATCCATTGTTCATGATGATGTTACATCCATTTTATCATATGTTAACCTATGCAAGTTCATTCATCAAGTTTGTAGTGATATTGTTCATGTTTTCATGCTTGTTAGACTTTCAACTCCTTAATTACGAAATTGCCATTATTGTAATAATTGTCCATTTTGCTTATATTTGAATGCTTGGTTAATTGGATTGATGTTTGACATGATTGATTGCTGTGAATTAGATGATTGTTGATTGGTTTTAGACAAGGTGGTCGAAGATGATTCAAAAGCTAAGGGAAAGGCTCTTGAATTGGGAAAGCTGCTCGTGGCATATGTAGTGGGATGATGAAGCTCTTATACACAGATTTGATGATGTGATGTTGAGATGAGGCTTTGCGAGGATGTAATGAAGCGAGGCATCATGTGATGAAGACTTGGTCTAATCCAGACGGGATCATTCCAAGCATGTTGATAACTCGGTGATATGATTCGAGTTGAGGATAATGAATGGATATGAGAATAGTCGTCGAGGAGGATGACTAGGAGGCTTGGATAGCATCGTTGTTGAAGGTTCTAGCATGCTCTAAGCAAGAGTACGTTTGGGCAGATTCGATAGTCCCAACGGCCAACTGTTGATGGTCGAGTCCTCTGGGCAGATTCGATAGTCCTAGGCACGGGCTGCGACGACGTGCGGGAGTTATGTCTAGAACCAGGGTTTCCATTAGCCCTTGACGGACGGCTGAAAGAATGTGCCGGTCATTCAATTAACGGTGATATCGAAGCAATGATAACAGTGATAGCCAGAGTCATGGATGTTTGGTTGTATCGTCATTCGGACTCAAGAGCGGTATTTTCTGGGTGCTTATCTGATTTAGGCCTTGGTACTTGGAAAACATCACCCTTGACTCAAGTGATTATTACTTTACTTTAAATTGTATGCTCTGCTATGTTGCTTCTGTTTAGTGTGTGTCTGGGGGCTATCAATGTAGAATGAGGTTGGAGTGGGAGGGTTGTATTCCTGTTCCTTTTCCTTTATGCTCTTTTGGTATGTTGTTAGTTAATTTACTGCTCACTAAGATTGTTGTCTGACTCAAGGCTTTATGTTTTTAATTCTTATTGCCTTGGGCTGTTCGTCCATTTTGGGACGGGCAGACTAGGTAGCAGGTGACAGGTGCTGTTCTCTTCTCACGATGCTGATATCGAAGACGAGCTAGAGGGCTGCATATTATCTTCTTATATGTACTAGATGTTCCGCTGTTTTGTATTCTCTGAGAGATATGTAGTGAGGCTTGATGTATTGACTATTTGGATGTTTGTATTCAACTATTATGGAGTTTTATATGATGGCATTTTGTTCTGTAAAGCTTCACTATACATATGTTCTATTGTATTTTGTCCATGCGCTGTGAGTAATACGATAGATTCTGTTGTTTTAATTTACCCTGACAATCGTCCATGGTCGCCTGGCACACTTTACAGCGCACTTTCTCTAGATTCGGTGCAGGGGTCATGGGCTGTCGTCACATTTGGTATCAGAGCCAGGTTAATCGATTTTACCCAACGCTCGCCGTCGTAACTACATATGAGAGACGTAATTGTATTTTGATGGATGAATACTATATATAATGTAGTAGTTTAGTTGAGTTTGAGTCCTTTATGCAGTTGTTTCTCTAGATGTTCTAATCATTCCTTTTTATAGATATTGAGAATGAGTCGAAGAGGGAGACCAGCTGCTAGGGAAGGCCGTGCTACTGAAGAGACTGCTGATTATGCAGCCATGTTCGAAGCTATGATGACTTCGATCATGAGAAGGATACCAGTTCCGGGGGCGGCAGTTGATGTTGGAGTTCAGGTTCAGACTCCGAAACCAGTGGATTTTGCTAAGCTGTGCAAGGACTATACTGCTCTTGGAGGGAAGGTTTTCTTGGGAACAGAATCAACTATCGAAGTCCAGAGATGGATAGATGCTTGTAGAAGGATCTTTGGTGATTTGGGAATTGATGATGCAACTAAGAGGAAGTTGGCATCAAGGCAGCTTCAAGGGAGAGCCTCTGATTGGTGGAACTCTATTACCATCAATACTGCAGAGGAAGAGATTACTTGGGAGCAATTCCAAGCTAGATTTGAAGCTAAGTTCATTTCTACAGCTCAGAAGTCTGTTCTCTTCAAGAGGTTTGTGGAGCTCAAGCAAGGTGGAAGATCAGTTCTGGAGTATGTTTCTGAGTTCGAAGCTTTGTCCAAGTATGCCCGGTCGTATATTGAGTCTGCTTATCAGAAGAATGAGAAGTTTGTGACAGGCTTGGACAGTTATCTTGGGAGACAGTTGGTGGATCATTTGGACGATTCATTTGAGAAGCTTGTGGAGAAAGCTCTTAGGCATGAGAGTCTGTTTCCTAAGGAAGGACCTGTTGTTGCTGTTACCAGGGGAGAGTCTAAACCACAGCAGGGTGGAAACCAGAAGAGGAAGCAGCAGCAGCAGAAGGGTAAGGATGGCCAGAAGAAGCCGAAAGGCAAGGTGACTTGCTACAATTGTCAGAAGAAGGGCCATTTCTCTAAGGATTGTAAGAATCCGAAGGTGCCAATGAAGTGTTACAACTGTGACAAGCCAGGGCACATCAGGAAGAATTGTCCAGAACCGAGGAAGGACAAGCAGATTGTGCAAGCTTATGCTTTGGGAGCTGTTCCGTCGTCTTCGAAAGCTCCTACTGCTGAAGAGAAAGGAAAGAGTGTGGTTGTTCAAGGTACTCTTTTCCTATGTGGTGTTCCAGTTAGAGTTATGTTTGATACTGGAGCGTCGCATTCGTTTGTTTGTAATGAACTCGTAGGCCGGTTAGGTCTGGAACCAGATATTGTTGATAGGCCATTGGTTGTGACTAATCCAGTTGGGGGTTCATCTCATTTGTGTATGTTATGCCGTGGTCTGATTGTGTCAAGTCATGGTTGCTCTTTTGTTTGTGATTGTTTTGTTCTGAATTTTGCGGGGTACGGAATTATTTTGGGTATGGACTGGCTTAGGAAGTATGCGGCAAAGGTTGATTGCGAGAGGTTGGAAGTGACAGTCGAGAATGTGGAGGGGCGAAAGGTTGTGATACGATGTAAGCATGAAGAAGGCGTCTTCATGAGCTTCATGTATTCGCTAGTTGTTCCACGGGATGGACTGTCTTTAGTGCCAATCGCAAATGGATTCGAGGATGTCTTTGACGAAGTCAAAGGGTTGCCGCCGCATAGAGAGATCGAGTTTCGTATAGATCTAGTTGAAGGAGCCAGACCTGTTGTGATGCCTCTTAGGCGGATGGCGCCTAGGGAACAGCAAGAGTTGAGGGTGCAAGTTGATGACCTTTTACAGAAAGGATTCATTCGGCGTAGTGTGTCCGAGTGGGGTGCACCAGTTGTGTTTGCAACCAAGGCAGATGGGTCGTTGAGATTGTGTGTGGATTATCGTGAGCTGAATAAGGTGACAAAGAAGAACAAGTATCCATTGCCGAGAATAGATGACTTGTTTAATCAGCTTCACGAGGCTAAGGTGTTTTCTCAGATGGATTTGGAAACGGGATTTCACCAGTTGAGAGTGGCTAAGGATAGTGTGCCGAAGACTGCTTTTCGGACACCATCTGGTTTCTTTGAGTGGCTGGTAATGCCGTTTGGATTGACTAACGCGCCAGCATATTTTGTGGATCTTATGAATAGAGTGTTCAGAGATCAGTTGAACAAGTTCGTACTTGTGTTCGTGGATGATATTCTGATTTATTCCAGAACTGAAGAAGAGCACAAGACGCACTTGCGTATCGTTTTGGAAATCTTGCGAAAACATCAGCTGAAGGCTAAGTTTTCGAAGTTTCACTTCTGGAAGAGTGAAGTGAGGTTCTTAGGCCATGTGATTTCTGGAAATGGAATAGCGGTTGATCCCGCTAAGGTGGCAGCAATCCAGGATTGGGTTAGACCTAAGAATGCATCTGATGTGAGAAGTTTTCTTGGATTAGCAGGATATTATCGACGGTTCATCAAAGACTTCTCCAAGATAGCTGCACCGTTAACAGGATTGACGAAGAAGAACCAAGTGTTCAGTTGGGATGCTAAGTGTGAGCAAGCTTTCGGAATCCTGAAAGAGAGATTGACAAGTGCTCCTGTTTTGACTATTCCTAGTGGGAATGATGAGATGGTGGTTTACACCGACGCATGTGGTACTGGACTTGGAGCAGTGCTGATGCAGAGGGATAAAGTTGTTGCGTATGCAAGTCGACAACTGAAGCCGCATGAAAGGAATTACCCGACTCATGATTTGGAGTTAGCGGCGATTGTATTTGCTCTGAAGATGTGGAGACATTATCTGTTGGGAGTTCGATTCGAGTTGTTTACGGATCATAAGTCGTTGAAGTATATTTTCTCCCAAAAGGGGTTGGCTTCATTTTTGGGATCCGGATTTTGAAGCGACGAAGTGCTGCCATTTTGAGAGCTCGACTTCTACACTTCTTCACTTCTTTTCTCCACTCTAATCTAGTGCTTACATCCATCCAAGTTGAAGATCAAGATTGAAGATTCAAGAGCTTAGATTGAAGATCTTCATCTTTTCAAGAGAGATTTCTTCGTTTGAAGCGGATTCGTGATAGATCAAGCTTGATCCTTCGTTGTCCAGATCTAAAGCGTGTTGATTTGGGGTTGTTTAGGTGATTTGGTGAGTGGTGATTATCTCTCACACGGATCCAAAGGAGTATATCGGATTGTTGGCTCGTTTTGGTGTTAAAATAGTGATTTCCATGCATTTTCTTCATCCTAAGTGTAGATCCATATAGATCCATTGTTCATGATGATGTTACATCCATTTTATCATATGTTAACCTATGCAAGTTCATTCATCAAGTTTGTAGTGATATTGTTCATGTTTTCATGCTTGTTAGACTTTCAACTCCTTAATTACGAAATTGCCATTATTGTTATAATTGTCCATTTTGCTTATATTTGAATGCTTGGTTAATTGGATTGATGTTTGACATGATTGATTGCTGTGAATTAGATGATTGTTGATTAGTTTTAGACAAGGTGGTCGAAGATGATTCAAAAGCTAAGGGAAAGGCTCTTGAATTGGGAAAGCTGCTCGTGGCATATGTAGCGGGATGATGAAGCTCTTATGCATAGATTTGATGATGTGATGTTGATATTAGGCTTTGCGAGGATGTAATGAAGCGAGGCATCATGTGATGAAGACTTGGTCTAATCCAGACGGGATCATTCCAAGCATGTTGATAACTCGGTGATATGATTCGAGTTGAGGATAATGAATGGATATGAGAATAGTCGTCGAGGAGGATGACTAGGAGGCTTGGATAGCATCGTTGTTGAAGGTTCTAGCATGCTCTAAGCAAGAGTACGTTTGGGCAGATTCGATAGTCCCAACGGCCAACTGTTGATGGTCGAGTACTCTGGGCAGATTCGATAGTCCTAGGCACGGGCTGCGACGACGTGCGGGAGTTATGTCTAGAACCGGGGTTTCCATTAGCCCTTGACGGACGGCTGAAAGAATGTGTCGGTCATTCAATTAATGGTGATATCGAAGCAATGATAACAGTGATAGCCAGAGTCATGGATGTTTGGTTGTATCGTCATTCGGACTCAAGAGCGGTATTTTCTGGGTGCTTATCTGATTTAGGCCTTGGTACTTGGAAAACATCGCCCTTGACTCGAGTGATTATTACTTTACTTTAAATTGTATGCTCTGCTATGTTGCTTCTGTTTAGCGTGTGTCTGGGGGCTATCACTGTAGAATGAGGTTGGAGTGGGAGGGTTGTATTCCTGTTCCTTTTCCTTTATGTTCTTTTGGTATGTTGTTAGTTAATTTACTGCTCACTAGGACTGTTGTCTGACTCAAGGCTTTATGTTTTTAATTCTTATTGCCTTGGGCTGTTCGTCCATTTTGGGACGGGCAGACTAGGTAGCAGGTGACAGGTGCTGTTCTCTTCTCACGATGCTGATATCGAAGACGAGCTAGAGGGTTGCATATTATCTTCTTATATGTACTGGATGTTCCGCTGTTTTGTATTCTCTGAGAGATATGTAGTGAGGCTTGATGTATTGACTATTTGGATGTTTGTATTCAACTATTATGGAGTTTTATATGATGGCATTTTGTTCTGTAAAGCTTCACTATACATATGTTCTATTGTATTTTGTCCATGCGCTGTGAGTAATACGATAGATTCTGTTGTTTTAATTTACCCTGACAATCGTCCATGGTCGCCTGGCACACTTTACAGCGCACTTTCTCTAGATTCTGTGCAGGGGTCATGGGCGGTCGACACACGTAATATTTTATTATTATCGAATTTCAAATCTCGAAGCTTTCAGAGTTATTGTGTAATCGTACGATAAGAAAACGCGTTGATATAATATAACAAGATATTTTTGATTATAAAATATAAAGGTTAAATCAGTAGCCACCCTAGCATCTGATTTCCGTCGACCTAGTTGTCTCCTCTTCTCGTTTAAAGCACGCTACCCTGTCTTCCTTTTTCAGAGCAATGTCGATCGAAAAGAAGAAATAAATATACGAATGAAAACACTTTTCTTCGTTCAGATCAAATAATGGCAGAAAACAAAATCAATGGCCGAACTAAAAAAAATTGAATACAGCATTCAAATCAAACTCGTTCCTATCCAAAGAAATCTAAATCCCCAACTTCCCCCTTTTCAAATTCAAATCTTCACACAGATAAACGAACGAAACCTTTCAATTAAAATTTAAAACAATGGTCGCGTTCGAGAGGAAATTAGGGCCGAGCCTCTTCGCGATGTCTGGTGATGGCGGCAGGCGTTTGGGAGGCGCACTCACGGCGATGAGGTCGTGGCAACTGGAATCGATTTGGGGCAACTTTGAAAATCGTATCGATATAACATGGGGTGGCGCGCGTGCAAGGCAGTGGAAGGCAATGGGAGTCGCGAATTCGAGATCTGGAAGGTGGCTTGGGGTTTCGCGATCGATGGGCGTGGCAGCAATTCCGAGTCAGGCGAGGCTATGTCATTGCATTATTTTGGGGTTTTGCGATTTAGGGTTTAGCTTCGGTGTCGTGGTCATGATCTCGTGGCGCAAGGAGGCAGCAGCATCGAAGTCAAAGTCAGGGCAGGCGAGGCAAATTGGTGGTTTGGGTTCGCATATAAACAGTAAGGTAATAACTTTAATTTTATTTTTAATTTACATATGCTGTATAAGTTAACAGAACAAAGAAAATAATGTTTTAAATTTACATTCAGGTTAGAAAACAATTTGAATAGGGATTATTTTATGTGGTTGTTGGAAATTTAGTTTTAGAGTAAATTTTTAGTTTAACAAATTTTATTAAAAGAAATTGGTTTAAAAAGTAAAACCATCGGTTAATTAAATTGATCAAACGAAAATTTGTTATTCGATTAATTCGAATTTTAACAAATTGTATAATTATTTATACAAGGTCAAAATTTCGAGAAAACGAACTGGAAATGGTCAAAATGGAAACGAATTGCAAAATAAAAGAGCTAAGGTGAGATCTTCTCACTCAAAATAAATTGGATTTTGCAGTTATTGATTGTTGTTTGGATTTGTGATATTAGATATAGTAGGATATATCTATAAATATATATATATAGCAATATATACATATTGGCATATGTATATATTGGATTGATTGATTTCCCGCCTCGTATAGCGGATGAGACCCTATTGCGCTGTTAGTAAGCGGATGGTTTTTATAAAACCCATATACCGCGATATTCCACCACGAAGTGGAATGGGTATTGTGCTAACGTCTGTGGATGTAGGGAAACAGGTTGGAGGGATCCAACTGGATTCCTCACCAGTATTTATTTATTTACAGATATTGATGTATATTCTGTTATCATATTGATATATGATGTTTGTTGTTGTGATTGACTAATTGGTGCTGTTGCATCATCGGATTCAAGTTTTGAAGTTTAAAAATAACGACTTTTACTTTAAAAGATTTTTAAAGTGATTTTTGAAAATATACGTTTTATTAAATTTTTGAAGTGATTTATTTTAAATAAATAAACGTTCAAATTTTAAAGTCATAAAAGTTATAATTTTTGTGAAATATAACCAAAAGGTGATTTTCGAGATAAATAGTAAGTAATTTATAAAATGGTTAAATTGGAATTTTTGAATAAGTATGAATGGTTCATAGACGAGATAAAACAAAATGTGTACTTTATAAATCAAAACAATGGAATTATAAAAGTAGTTCGGTTATTATTGAATATAAGGTTATAAACGAAATCTTATAAGAAATAAGACTTAAAATCTGTGAAGTTTAAAAGAACGATTTCTTTTAAATAAATGAATTATAAGTATTTAACTTATAATATGGATTTTTGATGTATACATTGAGTTATAAATTGAATGGGTCATTAAAAGAAATTTATAAATCGAAGTTGTTAGAAAATAGAAATAGAATTTATAAAAGTTGTTTTATAAATTCGAGAATCAATCAAATTTGATGAATTAAATATAGAAAGTGATTAAGGGAATTTTATCCACGATTTTGGATAGTGGAAAATTCTTGAAATAAAATGTGTAGAAAATATTGAGATTTGGTTAGTGAAGTATATTCACGATTTTGGACAGTGAATATATTGTTAAGTAAAATGGTTATGTTTTGGAAAAGGGATATAAAAAATGAAGTAATTGATTTAACGATGTTTTAAAATATATTGAATATCGAAATAAAAGATTTCAACATTTATTGTTGAAATAGACGTTTTCGAAAAATAAGGAAATGGTGGACTATAACACTGTTGTTATGGTAAATGATTTCCGAAAGGAAATGTTTTTTATCTAGTATTGGGATTTATATATCTATCTTAATTTTCGAATCTCTATACTAGTGATTTTGAGTCGTCGTAACGATGGTTTACGTAACATTCGTTTTGACTCAAATAAATGTGTTAAAAGAATGATTTCCTTAAAGAATGAAATATATACTTAACCTTGATTTAAGTATATCGGATATTTTCCAAGTGTTGAAAATAAATGATTTGTGAAATACTTATTATTAAATAAGTATGGAAATGCTTTTCCAATATGAAATGAACTGTTTTGAGATTTTATCTTTAAAGATGAATTGAAATGTGGAAATTGATTTGAAATTGTTTTCAAATGGTTAAGTTTGGAAATTATATATCTAGTAAAGATATTTTAGAAAATAAATAATTTGGAAAATTATTTGGAATCTGATGATGTTGCTCATCTTTATTGATGGTTAAATAACCGACTATCAATAATTACCTTGAATGGGTATTTGTTGTGAATTGGATGAATTTGAATGCCACACTTATTTTTGAATAAGCGCTCACTATCGGGGTTAGCCGGGAAAGGACCATGGGGTCGTATAACCCATTCTGAATATGTGATACGTCGTTATGAATTGCATTTGATGATCGGTGTTGAAGACCGGATATTTTTGAAAACGGAAGGATTACCGTCGAGTTACTCTACATCAGTTGATCTCCAATTTAGAGGTTTTATCACCCTTAGTGACGGGAAGTCCGGATGTGATTGGAAATTATCCGAATTTGCAAGGGCTTCGTGAGAAGTGCCTTCGATTCTGTTCGATCCCGGAACAGACTTGTATGGATTGTGTGTTTGACATTACACTTTGAGATATAAAGCTGATTTCTTTCAAATACATATCTGTTGGTGGCGGAGAATTTATTCTCTTAGCTTAACACCCTTCTCTGAGACGTACGAGCTCAGAGGTTATGTAGTTGAAATTTATCAGCAATATATCCCAATTTGGTAATGTGGCATGCTAAGTGTTGCTGTGTGATGATCAGTGTTTGATCATTTGTGATATGATCATTTGTTTGATCATTTATCTTTGTGATCATATGTTGATCATCTGTTGACCCAAAGCGTGGCTTTTTGAAAAAGCGTAGCTTTGTGGACGAGACTTCGTCAGGGCCTCAACAACTCGGAAATGGTCGAAACAGGAATGTTGCGCCAAGGTTATGAGGGTCGCGCCCTTTAGGGTATGTCATTTCCTTTTGGAAAGGCGTGGTATCATGGTATGGAGCCCAAATACTTACTCATGTGGATACACTTTCTTTATGATGTGTGATGTTGGTTATCGAGCGCTCGGATAAAGGTCCCAAAGGACCGGATGATGACATATTCGTGAGTTACCTGTTACAGGGGTAACCCGGCCTTGTTTGGCAAAGAGCAGTTTGTCTCTCGGGACGTCCAGCCAGAGGCGATCCTATTCGGCAGGAGGAAAGGAAGTTCCTTAGCCTGACCATTTGTTGGAAATCCATTTCCCAAATACGAAACTTGTACGGTTTTAGTTGTAGAACCTGCTATCTAATATAGCAGCTATAGTAGGCATACTATAATGGTACCTATGCTGGCTAAGATTAATATTATACTTTCGAAATGTTTTCTACACTAGACATTAATAATAATAATCCAATGATTTGCGTAGTAAGCATCTTTGACTATCATAAGAAGAAATCTCCTCCAATTCTGCGTTTGCATTGTGTGTGTGGCGGGAGGTCTTATGGTAGTTTCATTTTCCAAAAGCATTGCGAATCTGTTTTATTTTCTTTGTGAAAAATAACTGTTTTACGATCTCACACCAGTCACCATGACTGACTCGGAGTTTATTGTTCCCTTCTAAACTCTGGGTGCCCACCAATTTCCACACGGGCAGTCTAGAGTTAGGTTATCAGGATATTCTGGATATTCTGGAGCTTTGGAGATAAGCTGGATGACGAGACGTAGTATTTATATCTGATGGTATTTATTCCGCTGTGTATTCTGTATGAGGACAAGTTTATATAACTGTCCATTGTTGTATATTGACTCTGATTGATGTATGTATAAAAAGATATAGTTCTTTGTTTTAAAAGACTAGTGATTATCTATTATATATTGTTCCGCTGCGATATGTGAGATTCTGATATTGTTTTCATTTCTGATATTGTTCTGTTGTTCTTCTTCTCTTTTTCTTCTATCTTTTCTTCTACCTCTTCTTTTAAAACCCTAAGAATTCGGTTTTCCGGCATTCGTTTGCTCGGCAGGTTGATACAGTAGACGTATCGATGTCGAATTTCGGAAGTCGAAGAATCGGGTCCTTACAGTGCATCCCTATCCCCCGACGTGCTACTGGGGCATTATATGCAAACTGTACGACAATGCTTAAACGCGTTACGGGGGATTAATGTAAAGTCTTAGCGCTAAGAAAAATATTTATTTTACCGATTAGACATTATATATATAGTGTATTCTACTATATATAAATATTTTGACGGGTCCATAAGAGATGAAAATTCCCGTAACATCACTTGAGTTATTACACGCACGTTATACACTGGATATGAGATGTAAAACACCGTAAACATCTCCGATACTATTACACTCATGTTATATGTGATATTGGTTTGACTCACAAAAGGATATTTTAGTCCTCAATCGAGTGTTTTGTCTTTTGATTACGCTCGGGTCAGCTCTGAGTATTCAGCGTATTGAAGATCATTATTCTGGAGGACGAAGCGAAAGATTTGGTATATTATTATTACTAGTATTATTTCACCACATTGTGTTCTGCTGCATTATCCTATTGTTCTGTTGTATATATAACTCTGATAAATATTGTATAAATTATAATCAAGTGTATAGTATAAATAGCTTCATGATTGTTTATTTGATTATTATATTTTGTCATTCCGCTGTGAGATTTTGTGTTTGTTCTTCTTCTTTTCTTATTTTTCTTAATTAACCCCATTGATTATCTCTGTTTCAAATTGTTTAAGTTAGACATGTATGGATTATTATCGATTTAAATCTTCCGAAATGTGGGTCGTTGCAGTTGGTATCAGAGCTTTGGTTTAGGGATAACCTTAACTTTGTGGGGTTTGACTCATTAGAGATAGGGTAGTAATACCCTAAAATGAGTTTGTTTGAGTGTGTGTATATATATGAGAGCGCATACTTGTTAGTGTTATAAAACATTTTATATCGTGGTTACTTATCCATTGAGTTGTTTATGAATTCTGGTCGGTGCGTGGGATGCTATATTATCGATAGGGGATTCTAAACACTTAAAAAAGGCAGGTTGACATAATATTGTTTAAGATAGGGTAATGAAATAATTTTACCTAAATTGTATATTATATAAAAAAAGAAATTGAATGAGAATAAACGAGTAAGTGAGATTAATGTGAGTAATTGAATTAGATTTAAACTAGATGTAAATAAATTGAATGCAAATGGAATGAGTTTAATAAATTGAACGTTAAGTAATTGAATATGAAATAAGTGAATGTTAAATAAATAAATGGTTATACCCTTAAGTCTAAGTGGTAAGAAATACTTTAAGTTTAGAGTATGAATGGTTAGATTTATAAAATAAATTGAATATGAAGTAAATAGGTTGTAAAACCAAGTTTGGAAATACTAATTTAACTAATTTGAGTTATGGATGTTTATAAACTTAAGTAATGAGTTATGAAATAAAAATCTAATCTTAGTTTAAGTTAAAAGAATGAATTTAAACTGAGTATTTGAGATTTTAAATTCAGTGCTTTTGAAATTGTTTCTAAGATTTTGAAAATAATCTTAGCATTATTTGAAAATATTTATGAATGGAAATTATTTCAAAAGGAATTAAAAGGAAATAAATCCTGTATTCCCCTTTTTGTTGGTAGAAAATAATTTCAGTGATGACGGCCGCGTCACCGACATTCATTTTCGAGTCTCAAAGTGGGGGAGGCCACTTAGTAGCTCTGCTACGCTTTTGATTCAATAAAAAGATTTTGATTTAAGATTTCTAAATATGATTTGATATATAAAAAAGATATGTGTATATATATTATTTCAAAATTATTTGAAATGAACCCGGTATTTGAATTCTTATGTTCCTGTTGGTTAATGAGTTTCAGTTGTAGAAATAAAGTGAAATTTTTTATATAGTTGGAAATTTATGAAATGATAATTAATAAATTAAAGCTAAATGTTTAAATGAAATATGAGAAATTAAATTATAACACTTTAATTTTAAGATAATGGAAATTTAATCTTATGTAAATTATTGAACATTCTTGTTAACTAAAATGAGTAAGATAATTTTTTTATAATACTCGATTACATTCTAAAAACATATATAAAACTTACCAATCATGTTTAAAAAGTTGAAATGTTAAATTTGAATATGTAATAGAATATTATACAAGTTTGAATTTAAGTAATATAAATGTTTAAATTGAAATTGTGTTTAAAGAAATGATAAATGGATAATTTGAGTAGTAAGAAGAAAATACTACTTAGATATGAACTTGTAAGGACCTGATTCTTCGACTTTCGAAAATCGACATCGATACGTCCACTGTATCAACTGCCGAGCAACCGAATGCCGGAAAACCGAATTCTTAGGGTTTAAAAGAAGAGGTAGAAGAAAATATAGAAGAAAAAGGGAAGAAGAACAACAGAACAACATCAGAAACAGAAATAATATCAAAATCTCACATTCGCAGCGGAACAATATATAATAGATAATCACTAGTCTTTTAAAACAAAGAACTATATCAGTTTATACATACATCAATCAGAGTCGATATACAACTCAATACAACAATGGACAGTTATATAAACTTGTCCTAATACAGAATACACAGCGGAATAATACAAAGTATAGGTGATACGTTACTCCATCCAGCTTGCTTCCAAAGCTCCAGAATATCCAGAATATCCTGATAACATAACCCTAGGCTGCCCGTGTGGAAATTGGTGGGCACCCAGAGTTTAGAAGGGAAACAATAAACTCCGAGTCAGTCATGGTGACTGGTGTGAGATCGTAAAACAGTTATTTTTCACAAAGAAAATAAAATTGATTCCCAATGCTTTTGGAAAATGAAACTACCATAAGACCTCCCGCCACACACACAATGCAAATGCAGAATTGGAGGAGATTTCTTCTTATGATAGTCAAAGATGCTTACTACGCAAAATCAAATCTTTTTGATATTATTATTAGTGCATAGTGTAGAAAACATTTCGAAAGTATAATATTAATCTTAGCCAGCATAGGCATTCTGCACTTATGCCTACTATAGCTACCATCCAAATAGTGGTGACCACCATAAGTGAATGATAGGTTCTACAACTAAAACCGTACAAGTCACGTATTGTTTCTTTGGATTTCCAACAAATGGTCAGGCCAAGGAACTTCCCATTGCCACGAAGGAACGCCTCTGGAATGACGTCCCGAGAAATAACCTAACATTACGGTTAGATCTCTGCCAACACAAGGCCGGGTTACCCCTAACTGGGTAACTACTGACACGAATATGTCATCCCCCGATCGTAACCTGTAACGACCCGTATTTTCACGGATCGGAAAGTTCGTTCGAATCTGGAATTTTCAACTTTTTAGGTTGTTTCAGATTTTGGTTGAGATTTTTCTAAGTCCTAGGTCGCGAACGACCTAAGAGATAAGTCGCAACCGACTTATAGGTTGAACGACTTAAGAGCGTGTGGAAGCTTAAGTCGTATAGGAATCACGTCTGGGCGAGTGAATGACCAAGTGTTTAGGTCGTAGACGACTTAGGAGGGAAGACTTAAGAGTTCTGGACGAGTTGAGGGACGAGTCGTATACCTACTAAGTCTTAAGTCGTAAGCCTAGTTGAGTCGTCTGACCAGTGTTTGTTAAGTCGTTGCCGAGTTAAGGAAGTGGGGTTAACCGACTCAAGAGTAGTAGGCGACCTAAGCATTCTGGGGTTAGGTCGTGGGGTAGAGTTAGGTCGGCAACGACCTAAGGAAATGTTGTGAGCAACCTAAGTTTTTGTTAAGTGTTAGGTCGACTGGGAAAGCTAGCGACCTAGTGGTTCCGGGTTAGCGACTTAGTAATTAAGTTGTTAGGTCGGTTGGGACGACCTAAGGAGTTGCCGTGTTAGCGACCTAGTGGTTCCTAGTTAGCATAGTTAGGTCGGCAGCGACCTAAGGGGTTTGGAGACAGTAGTTAGTGACCTAGTATAGTGGAGCGACCTATAGGTTAGCGACCTAAGGGTTAGGTTCGTGAGTTCTGCTTTTAGTTAGGTCGCGTGTTGGCTTTAGGGTTAGGTCGCTGGGTTTTGCCAAGTGTTAGGTCGCGTAGAAGCCTAAGTGGTTAGGTCACAACCCAACTAAGTCGTAGGTCGAAGGAAGCGCATTGTCTTAGGTCGTCAACTGTTAGGTCGCTGAGGAGTTAAGTCGTTCATCTGTTAGGTCGGAGAGGCTTAGGTCGGTGAGTGTTAGGTCGGCAAGAGTCGTAAGTCGTAAGTCGGAAACGACTTAGGAGATGGCCAGATTTCGTCTCAGGGCAGTTTTCAGCTATAAATAGGAGGGGTTGTTCTCACTTTTTGGGATCCGAATTTTGAAGCGACGAAGTGCTGCCATTTTGAGAGCTCGACTTCTACACTTCTTCACTTCTTCTCTCCACTCTAATCTAGTGTTTCCATTTATCCAAGTTGAAGATCAAATTGAAGATTCAAGAGCTTAGATTGAAGATCTTCATCTCTTAAAGTGAGATTTCATCATTTGAAGCGGATTCGTGATAGATCAAGCTTCATCCTTTGCTGTCCAGATCTGAAGCGTTTTGATTTGAGGTTGTTTTGGTGATTTGGTGAGTGGTGATTATCTCTCACACGGATCCAAAGGAGTATATCGGATTGTTGGCTCGATTTGGTGTTAAAATAGAGATTTCCATGCATTTTCTTCATCCTATGTGTAGATCCATATAGATCCATTGTTCATGATGATGTTGCATCCATTTTATCATATGTTAACCTATGCAAGTTCATTCATCAAGTTTGTAGAGATATAATCCATGTTTTCATGCTTATTGGACTTTCAACTCTTTAATTACGAAAATGCCATTATTGTTATAATTGTCTACCTAGATCATATTTGAATGCTTGATTGCTTGGATTGATGTTTGATTTGATTGATTGTTATGAACTAGATGATTGATGATTAGATTTAGATCGAAGGTGATTCAAAAGCTAAGGGAAAGGCTCTTGAATTGGAAAAGCTGCTCGTGGCATATGTAGCGGGATGATGAAGCTCCTATGCATAGATTTGATGATGTGAAGTTGAGATGAAGCTTTGCGAGGATGTAATGAAGCGAGGCATCATATGATGAAGACTTGGTCTAATCCAGGCGGGATCATTCCAAGCATGTTGATAACTCGGTGATATGATTCGAGTTGAGGATAATGGATGCTCGAGAGGCGCTTGAGCTAGTATGGCAATAGTCGTCGAGGAGGATGACTAGGAGGTTGAGATCTCATCGTTGTTGAAGGTTCTAGCATGCTCTAAGCAAGAGTACATGGGGACGCCCAAAAGACTAAGTTGACGGTCAAGTACTCTGGGTAGATTCGATAATCCTAGGCACGGGTCACGATGACGTGCGGGAGTTATGTCTAGAACCGGGGTTACCATTAGCCCTTGACGGACGGCTGAAAGAATGTGCCGGTCATTCAATTAACGGTGATATCGCAACAATGATAACAGTGATAGCCGAGTCATGGATGTTTGGTTGTATCATCATTCGATCTCAAGAGCGGGATTTCCAGGGTGCTTATCTGACCTTGGTTTTAGACCTTGGGATTTGTACTTGGAAAACATCGCTCTTGACTCGAGTGACAATTGCTTTACTTTAAATTGTATGCTCTGCTATGTTTTCTTCTGCTTAGTGTGTGTCTGGGGGCTATCACTGTAGAATGAGGTTGGAGTGGGAGGGTTGTATTCCTATTCCTTTTCCTTTATGCTCTTTTGGTATGTTGTTAGTTAATTTACTGCTCACTAAGACTGTTGTCTGACTCAAGGCTTTATGTTTTAATTCTTATTGCCTTGGGCTGTTCGTCCATTTTGGGACGGGCAGACTAGGTAGCAGGTGACAGGTGCTGCTCTCTTCCCACGATGCTGATATCGAAGACGAGCTAGAGGGTTGCATATTATCTTCTTATATGTACTGGATATTCCGCTGTTTTGTTTTTTTCTCTGAGAGATATGTAGTGAGGCTGGATGTATTGACTATATGAATGCTTGTATTCAACTATTATGGAGTTTTATAAGATGTCATTTTGTTCTGTAAAGCTTCACTATACATATGTTCTATTGTATTTTGTCCATGCGCTGTGAGTAATACGATAGATCCTGTTGTTTTAATCTTACCTTGACAATCGTCCATGGTCGCCTGGCACACTTTACAGCGCACTATCCCTAGATTCGGTGCAGGGGTCATGGGCGGTCGTCACATTTGGTATCAGAGCATTGGTTAATCGATTTTACCCAACGCTCGCCGTCGTAACTACGTATGAGAGACGTAATTGTATTTTGATGGATGATTACTATATATAATATAGTAGCTTAGTAGAGTTTGAGTCCTTCATGCAGTTGTTTCTCTAGATGTTCTAATCATTCCTTTTTATAGATATTGAGAATGAGTCAAAGAGGGAGACCAGCTGCTAAGGGAGGCCGTGCTACTGAAGGGGCTGCTGATTATGTTGCTATGTTTGAAACCATGATGACTTCGATCAGGAGAAGGATGTCAGCCCCGGGGCCATCAGTAGATGTTGGAGATCAAGTACAGACTCCAAGATTGATGGATCACTTGGACGATTCATTTAGGAAGCTTGTGGAGGAAGCTCTCAGACACGAGAATCTGTTTCCTAAGGAAGGATCTGTTGTTGCTGTAACCAGGGAGGAGTCTAAACCCCAGCAGGGTAGAAACAAGAAAAGGAAGCAGCAGCAGCAGAAGGGTAAGGATGGTCAGAAGAGGCCGAAAGGCGAAGTGACTTGCTACAACTGTCAGCAGAAAGGCCATCTCTCCAAGGATTGCAAGAATCCGAAGGCGCCGGCGAAGTGCCACAACTGTGACAAGCCAGGGCATTTCAGGAAGAATTGTCCAGAACCGAGTAGGGACAAGCAGATTGTGCAGGCTTATACTTTGGGAGCTGTTCCGTCATCTTCAAAAGCTCCTACTGCAGAAGAGAAGGGAAAGAGTGTGGTGGTTCAAGGTACTCTTTTCCTATGTGGTGTTCCAGTTAGAGTTTTGTTGGATACCGGAGCGTCGCACTCGTTTGTTTGTAGTGAACTCATAGGCCGGTTAGGTTTGGAACCGGATATTGTTGATAGGCCATTGGTTGTGACTAATCCAGTTGGGGGTTCGTCTTGTTTGTGTATGTTATGCCGTGGTCTAGTTGTATCGAGTCATGGTTGCTCTTTTGTTTGTGATTGTTTTGTTCTGAACTTTGCGGGGTTCGGAATTATCTTGGGTATGGACTGGCTTAGGAAGTATGCGGCTAAGGTTGATTGTGAGAGGCTAGAGGTGGCAGTCGAGAATGTGGAAGGGCGAAAGATTGTGATACGATGTAAGCATGAGGAAGGCGTCTTCATGAGCTTCATGTATTCGCTAGTTGTTCCACGGGATGGACTGTCTTTAGTGCCAATCGCAATTGGATTCGAGGATGTCTTTGACGAAGTCAAAGGGTTGCCGCCGCATAGAGAGATCGAGTTTCGTATAGATCTAGTTGAAGGAGCCAGACCTGTTGTGATGCCTCTTAGGCGGATGGCGCCTAGGGAACAGCAGGAGTTGAGGGTGCAAGTTGATGACCTTTTACAGAAAGGATTCATTCGGCGTAGTGTGTCCGAGTGGGGTGCACCAGTTGTGTTTGCAACCAAGACAGATGGGTCGTTGAGATTGTGCGTCGATTATCGTGAGCTGAACAAGGTGACTAAGAAGAACAAGTATCCATTACCGAGAATAGATGACTTGTTTGATCAGCTTCACGAAGCCAAGGTGTTTTCTCAGATGGATTTGGCAACGGGATTTCACCAGTTGAGAGTAGCGAAGGATAGTGTGCCGAAGACTGCTTTCAGGACACCATCCGGTTTCTTTGAGTGGCTGGTAATGCCGTTTGGATTGACTAACGCGCCAGCATATTTTGTGGATCTTATGAATAGAGTGTTCAGAGATCAGTTGAACAAGTTCGTACTTGTGTTCGTGGATGATATTCTGATTTATTCCAGAACGGAAGAAGAGCACAAGACGCACTTGCGAATTGTTTTGGAGATCTTACGGAAACATCAGCTGAAGGCTAAGTTTTCGAAGTGTCACTTCTGGAAGAGTGAAGTGAGGTTCTTAGGCCATGTGATTTCTGGAAATGGAATAGCGGTTGACCCCGCTAAGGTGGCAGCAATCCAGGATTGGGTTAGACCTAAGAATGCATCAGATGTGAGAAGTTTTCTTGGATTAGCAGGATATTATCGACGGTTTATCAAAGACTTCTCCAAGGTAGCTGCACCGTTAACAGGATTGACGAAGAAGAACCAAGTGTTCAGTTGGAATGCTAAGTGTGAGCAAGCCTTCGGAATCCTGAAAGAGAGATTGACGAGTGCTCCTGTTTTGACTATTCCAAGTGGAAATGATGAGATGGTGGTTTACACCGACGCATGTGGTACGGGACTTGGAGCAGTTCTGATGCAGAAGGATAAAGTTGTTGCGTATGCCAGTCGACAACCGAAGCCGCATGAAAGGAATTACCCAACTCATGATTTGGAGTTAGCGGCGATTGTATTTGCTCTGAAGATGTGGAGACATTATCTGTTGGGAGTTCGATTCGAGTTGTTTACGGATCACAAGTCGTTGAAGTACCTTTTCTCCCAAAAGGATTTGAATCTTCGGCAGCAACGTTGGCTAGAGTTTTTGGCATCATATGATTTTGGTATAGCTTATACTCCGGGAAAAGGTAACGCAGTGGCAGATGCGTTAAGTCGAAGACATGCAGGATTGGGAGCCATGTTTTCAGAATGGAAGAGTCTCGAGTATTTAGCTGGATTTGACTTCAGGCCTGGATGTGAATTGGAACCTCAGATGTTGGCAAACTTATCGATAAGACCCACTCTTGTGGAAAGGATTGGCGAAGGCCAAAAGCGAGATGATAAGATTGTCAAGATTATCCGTGAATTGGAATCTGGATTGGATCCAGAAAAGGATAAAGGATTCGAGGTCGATCGAGAGAGTTGGCTTCGGAAGCAAGGACGACTAGTTGCTCCCGATATAGATGAATTGAGGAGTGAAGTTCTGAAGGAAAGTCATCACTCGAAGTTGACAATTCATCCAGGTGGAAATAAGATGTATCGGGATATGAAGAGAACCTACTACTGGGAAGGCATGAAGAAGGATGTTGGAAATTTTATTTCCAAATGTATGAATTGCCAGTTGGTAAAAGCCGAACAGAAGAAGCCAAGTGGATTGCTTCAGCCATTAGAAGTTCCTACATGGAAGTGGGAACAAGTGTCGATGGATTTTATCGATGGATTGCCTAGAACCAGAACGGGAAATGAAGGGATTTGGGTCATTGTGGATCGTTTGACCAAGAGTGCAAGATTCATTCCAGTTCGATTGACTAGGACTGCATCAAAGTTGGCTGAGTTGTATGTTAAGTGGATAGTTCGATTCCATGGTATTCCGAAGAGTATAGTGAGCGATCGAGACCCATTGTTCACTAGTGGATTTTGGAAGAGCTTCCAGGAAGTTTTGGGAACCGAGTTGTGTTTGAGTACAGCTTATCACCCTCAAACAGATGGTCAGACTGAGAGAGTCAACCGAGTTTTGGAAGATCTCCTCAGAGCTTGTGTTTTGGATTTCGGAGGATCATGGGAAGATCACCTTCATTTGGTGGAGTTTGCGTACAACAACAGTTACCAGTCAAGCATTGGTATGGCACCATATGAGGCATTGTATGGAAGACCGTGTAACTCTCCGACATGTTGGTTGGAAACTGGAGAAAAGCTGATGCTTGGGCCAGAGATGATTCGTCAGACTTCAGATTGTATAGAGATCATTCGGCAACGAATGAAGGCAGCCCAAGACCGTCAGAAGAGTTATGCCGATAAGCGTCGTAAAGATTTGGAATTCGACGTTGGTAATATGGTTTTTGTGAAGATTTCTCCACTGAAGAATGTTATTCGATTCGGGAAGAAAGGAAAATTGACTCCGAGATTCGTTGGACCATTCCCGATCATCGAGCGAATTGGAAAGCTCGCTTATAGACTGGAGTTACCGGTGAAGATGTCGAGTGTGCACAATGTTTTTCATGTATCATATCTACGGAAGTATGTGCACGACTCGAATACGGTGGTTTCTGTTGATAGCTATGAGGATTTCGAAGTTGATCCTGTTGATAGAAGACCTCGTAAGCCGCTTCGTGTTGTTGAAACCGACACGAAACAGCTTAGGAGGAAAGTGGTCAAGTTGCTCAAGGTACAATGGAGTGATGATGATAACGACTGTACGTGGGAGGTGGAAGAGAGGATGAAAGCAGCTCATCCTGAACTCTTCGAGGTATGACCCAAAGGCGTCGTGACATCTCGCGATATTGTAACTTGTTCTAGTTTTAGAATTCTGCATGCTAAGCTAGAATTGGATGCTTGGTTTGTTGATTGCTATGGATGGTAGGCGTGCAGAATAGCTTTTGATTGCTTTGTTTGTTTGGAATTTCGGGGGCGAAATTCCTAAGGGGGAGAGAATGTAACGACCCGTATTTTCACGGATCGGAAAGTTCGTTCGAATCTGGAATTTTCAACTTTTTAGGTTGTTTCAGATTTTGGTTGAGATTTTTCTAAGTCCTAGGTCGCGAACGACCTAAGAGATAAGTCGCAACCGACTTATAGGTTGAACGACTTAAGAGCGTGTGGAAGCTTAAGTCGTATAGGAATCACGTCTGGGCGAGTGAATGACCAAGTGTTTAGGTCGTAGACGACTTAGGAGGGAAGACTTAAGAGTTCTGGACGAGTTGAGGGACGAGTCGTATACCTACTAAGTCTTAAGTCGTAAGCCTAGTTGAGTCGTCTGACCAGTGTTTGTTAAGTCGTTGCCGAGTTAAGGAAGTGGGGTTAACCGACTCAAGAGTAGTAGGCGACCTAAGCATTCTGGGGTTAGGTCGTGGGGTAGAGTTAGGTCGGCAACGACCTAAGGAAATGTTGTGAGCAACCTAAGTTTTTGTTAAGTGTTAGGTCGACTGGGAAAGCTAGCGACCTAGTGGTTCCGGGTTAGCGACTTAGTAATTAAGTTGTTAGGTCGGTTGGGACGACCTAAGGAGTTGCCGTGTTAGCGATCTAGTGGTTCCTAGTTAGCATAGTTAGGTCGGCAGCGACCTAAGGGGTTTGGAGACAGTAGTTAGCGACCTAGTATAGTGGAGCGACCTATAGGTTAGCGACCTAAGGGTTAGGTTCGTGAGTTCTGCTTTTAGTTAGGTCGCGTGTTGGCTTTAGGGTTAGGTCGCTGGGTTTTGCCAAGTGTTAGGTCGCGTAGAAGCCTAAGTGGTTAGGTCACAACCCAACTAAGTCGTAGGTCGAAGGAAGCGCATTGTCTTAGGTCGTCAACTGTTAGGTCGCTGAGGAGTTAAGTCGTTCATCTGTTAGGTCGGAGAGGCTTAGGTCGGTGAGTGTTAGGTCGGCAAGAGTCGTAAGTCGTAAGTCGGAAACGACTTAGGAGATGGCCAGATTTCGTCTCAGGGCAGTTTTCAGCTATAAATAGGAGGGGTTGTTCTCACTTTTTGGGATCCGGATTTTGAAGCGACGAAGTGCTGCCATTTTGAGGGCTCGACTTCTACACTTCTTCACTTCTTCTCTCCACTCTAATCTAGTGTTTCCATTTATCCAAGTTGAAGATCAAATTGAAGATTCAAGAGCTTAGATTGAAGATCTTCATCTCTTAAAGTGAGATTTCATCATTTGAAGCGGATTCGTGATAGATCAAGCTTCATCCTTTGCTGTCCAGATCTGAAGCGTTTTGATTTGAGGTTGTTTTGGTGATTTGGTGAGTGGTGATTATCTCTCACACGGATCCAAAGGAGTATATCGGATTGTTGGCTCGATTTGGTGTTAAAATAGAGATTTCCATGCATTTTCTTCATCCTATGTGTAGATCCATATAGATCCATTGTTCATGATGATGTTGCATCCATTTTATCATATGTTAACCTATGCAAGTTCATTCATCAAGTTTGTAGAGATATAATCCATGTTTTCATGCTTATTGGACTTTCAACTCTTTAATTACGAAAATGCCATTATTGTTATAATTGTCTACCTAGATCATATTTGAATGCTTGATTGCTTGGATTGATGTTTGATTTGATTGATTGTTATGAACTAGATGATTGATGATTAGATTTAGATCGAAGGTGATTCAAAAGCTAAGGGAAAGGCTCTTGAATTGGAAAAGCTGCTCGTGGCATATGTAGCGGGATGATGAAGCTCCTATGCATAGATTTGATGATGTGAAGTTGAGATGAAGCTTTGCGAGGATGTAATGAAGCGAGGCATCATATGATGAAGACTTGGTCTAATCCAGGCGGGATCATTCCAAGCATGTTGATAACTCGGTGATATGATTCGAGTTGAGGATAATGGATGCTCGAGAGGCGCTTGAGCTAGTATGGCAATAGTCGTCGAGGAGGATGACTAGGAGGTTGAGATCTCATCGTTGTTGAAGGTTCTAGCATGCTCTAAGCAAGAGTACATGGGGACGCCCAAAAGACTAAGTTGACGGTCAAGTACTCTGGGTAGATTCGATAATCCTAGGCACGGGTCACGATGACGTGCGGGAGTTATGTCTAGAACCGGGGTTACCATTAGCCCTTGACGGACGGCTGAAAGAATGTGCCGGTCATTCAATTAACGGTGATATCGCAACAATGATAACAGTGATAGCCGAGTCATGGATGTTTGGTTGTATCATCATTCGATCTCAAGAGCGGTATTTCCAGGGTGCTTATCTGACCTTGGTTTTAGACCTTGGGATTTGTACTTGGAAAACATCGCTCTTGACTCGAGTGACAATTGCTTTACTTTAAATTGTATGCTCTGCTATGTTTGCTTCTGCTTAGTGTGTGTCTGGGGGCTATCACTGTAGAATGAGGTTGGAGTGGGAGGGTTGTATTCCTATTCCTTTTCCTTTATGCTCTTTTGGTATGTTGTTAGTTAATTTACTGCTCACTAAGACTGTTGTCTGACTCAAGGCTTTATGTTTTAATTCTTATTGCCTTGGGCTGTTCGTCCATTTTGGGACGGGCAGACTAGGTAGCAGGTGACAGGTGCTGCTCTCTTCCCACGATGCTGATATCGAAGACGAGCTAGAGGGTTGCATATTATCTTCTTATATGTACTGGATATTCCGCTGTTTTGTTTTTTTCTCTGAGAGATATGTAGTGAGGCTGGATGTATTGACTATATGAATGCTTGTATTCAACTATTATGGAGTTTTATAAGATGTCATTTTGTTCTGTAAAGCTTCACTATACATATGTTCTATTGTATTTTGTCCATGCGCTGTGAGTAATACGATAGATCCTGTTGTTTTAATCTTACCTTGACAATCGTCCATGGTCGCCTGGCACACTTTACAGCGCACTATCCCTAGATTCGGTGCAGGGGTCATGGGCGGTCGTCACATAACCGATCTATATCCGAGGATCCTCGATTTCCAACAACCACATAAGAATAATAATGCCGCAACCAAATAGGTTAAGTATCTGGGCTCCATACCATGATACCACCTCTATCCAGAAGGAATGGCATACACTAAAGGGGCGCTACCCCCTAATAACCTTGCTGCATCTTTCCTGTTTTGACCATTTCCGGGGTGTGAGGCTCGACGAAGTCTCGTCCACAAAGCCACGCTTTGTCACAAAGCCACGCTTTGTCACAAAGCCACGCTTTGTCACAAAGCCATGCTTCGGGTCAAACAAATGATTAAAGAAATGATCACAAAGATAAATGATCAAACAAATGATCATATCACAAATGATCAAACAACGATCATTTCACAGCAACACTCAATATGCCACGTTACCAAATTGGGAGTATATCGCTGATAAATTTCAACTACATAACCTCTGAGCTCGTACGTCTCAAAGAAGGGTGTTAAGCTAAGATCATAAATTCTCCGCCACCAACAGAAATGTATTTGAAAAAAATCAGCTTTATATCTCAATTTGTAACGTCAGACACACAACCATACAAGTCTGTTCCGGGATCGAACAGAACCGAAGGCACTTCTCACGAAGCCTTTGCAAATCCAGATAATTTTCTAATCACGTCCGGACTTCCCGTCACTAAGGGTGATAAAACCTCTAAATCGGAGATCAGCCGATGTAGAGTAACTCGACGGTAATCCTTCCGTTTTCAAAAATATCCGGTCTTCAACACCGGTCATCAAATGCAATTCATAACGACGTATCACATATTAGGAATGGGTTATACGACCCCATGGTCCTTTCCCGGCTAACCCGAATAGTGAGCGCTTATTCAAAAATAAGTGTGGCATTCAAATTCATTCAATTCACAACAAATACCCATTCAAGGTAATTATTGATAGTCGGTTATTTAACTATCAATAAAGATGCGCAACATCATCAAATTCCAAATAATTTTCCAAATTATTTACTTTCTAAAATATCTTTACTAGATATATAATTTCCACACTTCAAAAATAAATCAACGTTTATCTGTAAAACGAATTTCCATTTCTTTTATAAATTCCATAGTGAATTTATATTTCAAATATCTACTGATATACGATTTTCAATCGATTTAAAATATTCACTTTCAATTTATCTTTACAAAGATAAATCTCAAAAACGTTTCATTTCTTTTTGGAAAACATTCCCATACTTATTCAATAATAAGTAATTCACAAATCTATTTATTTTTAACATTTGAAAATATTCGATATACTTAAATCAAAATTAAGTATATATTTCATTCTTTAAGGAAATCTATTACTATAACAACTATTTGAGTCAAAACGAATGTTACGTAAAACATCGTTACGACGACTCAAAATCACTAGTATAAGGATTCAGAATTAAGATAGATATGTAAATCCCAATACTATATAAAAACATTTCCTTTCGGAAACCATTTACTATAACAACAGTGTTATAGTCTATCATTTCCTTCTTCCTCGAAAACGTCTATTTCAACAATGAATGTTGAAATCTATGGTTTCGATAGTTAATACATTTTAAAACATCTTTAAAAATTTTTCATTCTATTCCAATATCACTTTCCCAAAACAGATCCATTTTACTTAATAATATATTCACTATCCAAAATCGTGAATATACTTCACTAACCAAATTTCACTATTTTCTACACATTCTATTTCAAGAATTATCCACTATCCAAAATCGTGAATAAAATTCCCAACCAACTCTTATTATTTACAACATTTAACTTAAAGGATAATTCGCTGTCCAAAATCACGAATATATCTCCTTTAATAACTTCTACGTTTAAATTACCAAATTCAATTGGTTTTGGATTTATAAAACAACGTTTATAAATTCTATTTCTATTTCATAACAACTTCGAATATTAAATCTCCTTTCTTAACAAATTCAATTCATAACTCAATATATATACACAAGTCCATATTATAAGTTAATAACTTATAACTCATTTATTTTAAAAGAAATCGTTCTTTTAAACTTCACAGAATTTAAAACTTTCAGATTTCATTAACTTATGAGATCCCATTTATACTTCATTTTAACACTTATAAAAACTTGTCTTATAATCCCAATATTTTTAGATTTATAAATATCCATTTTTTGTACATCTTTTATATACATCGTTTTTAATAATTCAAAAATCCCAATCCAAACCATTTTATAAATTACTTGACCATTTACTTCAAAAAACTACCTTTCGGTTATATTTCACAAAAATCATAATCCTTATAACTTAAAAATTTTAAACATTTATTTATTTAAAATAAATCAATTCAAAAATTAAATAAACGTATACTTTCAAAAACCACTTTAAAAATCTCTTTTAAAATCAACATCGTATTCTTAAACTTCAAATTTGAATCCGATGATGCAACAGCACCAATTAGTCAATCACAACATTCAATATCATATATCAATATGATAACAGAATATATCACAATATCTGTAAATAAATAAATACTGGTGAGGAATCCAGTTGGATCCCTCCAACTTGTTTCCCTGCATCCACAGATGTTAGCACAATACCAATTCCACTTCGAGGTGGAATATCGCGGTATATGGGTTTTATAAAAATCATCCGCTTACTAACGGCACAATAGGGTCTCATCCGCTATACAATGCGGGAAATCAATCAATCCAATATATACATATGCCAATATGTATATATTGCTATATATATAGATATATCCTACTATATCTAACATCACATCCAAATAGCAATCAATAACTGCAATACAAAATTTTATTTGAGTGAGAAAACTCACCTTTGCTTTTATTTTGCAATGACATTTTTCGTTCTCGGCTTGATTCCTGATTTTATGGACCTTGTACAAACAATTATACAATTTATTAATGTTCGGAATAATCGAACAGTTCAATTGCATTTTATAATCTTAATTCAACTAATAGTTTTAATTTTAAACTATTCTTCCTTATAAATAAATTATTTTAAAACGAATAAGTTACATAAATAATTTATTTTTAAACAAATTCCCCTATAATAAAATCTATTTTGTAGCTAAAATACTTCCATAAGTTTATTAAACAAATTTACCCAAAATTATATCTATTAAATTTAAACAACTGTTTAAATCTAATCTCATGAAAATTCCTCTACGTCCCTATATATAGATATATATATATCTTCATATATACTGAACATAGTTTGCCTTTGATCATTTGGTAAATTTCAACTGTATTTATTTATTTATTTTCCTGCAAAATATATATATAAGTTAAAGTAACAACAAAACTCTTACCTCAACAGTGCCGAGCATCTCGGCATGTCGAATCGATGCGCGTTGAACTGTTCCACCGCGAGTCTAGACAAGCGCCACCAGCGACATCATCTTCGAACTGCATCGACTCCCAGCCCTGGTAAATCGTGGCTACCCCAAACTTCCCAGCCTCGATCGACTTCGTCGACGTCGACTTCGACAAGATCGCCCCCGGTTGCCTTGCGATGCTCCCAGTCGCGATGCGCGTGCTATCCCAGACCGAACGATGCTCAATCCCACTGCCCCGCGATGCTCCGATCGAGCCATTCGACTTCTCCACTTTCTCGCGAACGCGACTTCGATAATGAACGTGACTCAGCTGAGTACCTCATGCGGCAGAATCTCTGAAAGCTTCGATTGCGACATCCACATTCAAGTCGATTTGAAACGACGAGGAAGAAAGGAAGTCGCGTTTCTTATCTGAATATCACATTTTTTTCCCGATTTGATTTTGAGATTAATTTGAAAACGAGGGGATGAAGGTGAATTCTTTTTCGAAGTTCTGCATTTTAACGTAGAAAATGAATCGCGTTTGATTTTTAAATCTGCCTCCTTTTTCTCGATTTGCTTTACAGAGTTGAAGAGGAGGAACGAAATGATTTTGTCGCCATTTTTTTTTCTTTGACAAGATTTCGTTCTGCGACCAAGTCTAGAAAAGGTGACAGTGATTTGAAGGAAGAACGGCTGATGTTGATTAGAGTGTATAAATTTATTTTTAAATTAAATCGATTAATTATTGCCTCGGTGTTTATATCTCGTACGATCACACGATAGCTCCGAAAGCTACGAGATTTGAAATTCGATAATAATAAAATATTATGGATCCAATGAAATAGGTTTCGTCGAATTCCGAGACTGTGCCCCGGAACACTATTTTTCAATATCGATTTAAACAATATAAATTCAAAACTGAACAAAGCACTTCCAAATTCAATTCTGAAAGTTCCAGTACCTTCAGAATTATTAATATGAATTTTATAAGACTTCATATTATTTTTAATCAGCTCAAAACTGAAGATTCAAATTTTTACTCAGTTTCAATAACTAAATTCAATAATTTAATCGTCAAATTCATTCTGATATTTGAATTCCAAATTAAATAACCATTCGAATATTTAAATTCAATTAAATATTCACATTTAAAATGTCAAAAATTCAGGGTCGTTACAATCTTCCCCCCTTAAAAGAATTTCGTCCCGAAATTACAAGTTAGGAAAAAAAAGGGTCTTTTAACTCATCTACTATTTTTCACAATTCAATAGTTTTAACAATTTGTCAAAACAAATCTTTCTATTAAAGATTCGTTATCATTTCAACTAAATTTTCCAACTTCAATTATAAGTTCCAAACAACATTGTTTTACTAACAACTCAATTTTAAATTTAAATTCAAATTTTAAACTTTCAAAATTTTCTCAAAAATTTTCTAACACTCGAAATTTCCGAAAAATTTCGCCAGCGTCTCCTTTGCGCGGATAACATGGCACGACTACAAAACGTCCCTACGGACTCTCAGATTTCAAAAAGAAAAGAAAAAGGCAAGCGACTAGACAAGAAAATCACCAAATCTCATATTGAAATTCAAATACTTACCTTTTGTCGAGCAATTCAAATTTATCTTCGAAATCAAATCCCAATTCCTTTTACACACCTGTATATCCTACTAGCCATAATATCTAGTTACAACATTTAAACTATTCTGCACATTCCATTACAAAATATTCAATATATGCTTCTTATACATTTTTACTTCACTATTGAAGTTATATATCCATTATCATTCAATTTTACATTTCAAATTCATTTGAATTAAATTCACAATTTCAATTTTATTTGAATTCAGTTTAACTTCTGAATATTGAATTTCATCGATTAACTTTCATTTACAACTGCACTATTTTAAATTAGTTCCAACTACTAATTCATCACAAATTCCAATTCACTTTATTCAAATTTGTTTTCAACATTCAGTTTCAATTCCAGTTTCAATTTATCTAATTCAACTTCCATTCCTGTATTCCGTGAATTAATAAATTATCAAAGTAGTTTATTCGGATTCAATCCATTTTATTTTTCTTTTCCAAGTTAGGAATTTTCTATTCAACGTGATTCAAATCAAATCACATTCCATTATTGAATTTTTAATTCATCTATCATTTATAATTATTCAATTCAATTCATTGCTTACAAATTTGAAATGAATCTCAACTTTCAATTTCTCTTTCATTTATTCAAATTTATTCACTTATACTTTATTTAATTTAACTCCATCCTTTTAGTTAAATTTATTATATCAAAAATTCAAATGGTATAAGTTATCAACTCATTATCATTCCCATAAATATTTTAAATAGGATACCAGAGTCTTTTCAACCTTTCAAAGCCATTTTCTTTTGAAATCAATTCAAATTATCCTTTGAATTTCCAAAACCAAACCCAAATTTTCCAAACAACTTTCATTTAAAATAGTTTGGCAGCAATTCCTCTTTTGGAAACCCGAAAATGAACATCGATGATGCTGCAATCATTACCGAAGTTATTTTCCAGCGACCGAAAAGAGTTTAGAGCTTTTATCCCTTCAGAATACTTTTCAAAACCTTTGAAATTCATTTTCAACTCCAAAAAGGATTTAAACTTTCCAAATCTCCAAAATTTTAAAATTCTTTTCAAAACATTTCCAAATACTTCTCTGGAATTCTGTTTCAAATTACAAATCACATTTATAATTTACATTCTTAAATCTCATTTGTATGTGAATTTATTTCTTAACTTTGGAGTTATGATTTCAATTTCTCATTCAATTTCATATAATAATGATAACATTTCAATATTATCACTTTCCTAACAAACATGCATCCATATACTATGATAATTCATAGAAAATTATTTCTTTTCTATACAAAAATAGTTTTGGGTAAAATTATCTCATTTACCCCATTTAAAATCAATATTGTGTCGGTTTATCTTGTTTAGAGTTTAGAAACCCCTATCGATTTCAGTTAGCTAGACTGCACCGACCAGAATCCATAAACAATCAACTGATAAGTCAACACAATACAAAACAATTTCTATATTCACTAACAAATACGCGCTCGTATCTATTATTACACTCACACTCATTCTAGAGTACTACTGACTCTATCTCTAACGAGTAACACCCAACAGAGCAGGGTTGTCGCTTAACCATATGCTCTGATACCACGTTGTAAGGACCCGATTCTTCTACTTTCGAAAATCGACATCGATACGTCAACTGTATCAACTACCGAGCAACAGAATGCCGGAAAACCGAATTCTTAGGGTTTAAAAGAAGAGGTAGAAGAAAAGATAGAAGAAAAGGAGAAGAAGAACAACAGAACAACATCAGAAATAGAAATAATATCAGAATCTCACATTTGCAGCGGAACGATATACAATAGATAATCACTAGTCTTTTAAAACAAAGAACTATATTAGTTTATACATACATCAATCAGAGTCGATATACAACTCAATACAACAATGGACAGTTATATAAACTTGTCCTAATACAGAATACACAGCGGAATAATACAAAGTATAGGTGATACGTTACTCCATCCAGCTTGCTTCCAAAGCTCCAGAATATCCAGAATATCCTGATAACATAACCCTAGGCTGCCCGTGTGGAAATTGGTGGGCACCCAGAGTTTAGAAGGGAAACAATAAACTCCGAGTTAGTCATGGTGACTGGTGTGAGATCGTAAAACAGTTATTTTTCACAAAGAAAATAAAATTAATTCGCAATGCTTTTGGAAAATGAAACTACCATAAGACCTCCCGCCACACACACAATGCAAACGCAGAATTGGAGGAGATTTCTTCTTATGATAGTCAAAGATGCTTACTATGCAAAATCAAATCTTTTTGATATTATTATTAGTGCATAGTGTAGAAAACATTTCGAAAGTATAATATTAATCTTAGCCAGCATAGGCATTCCGCACTTATGCCTACTATAGCTACCATCCAAACAGTAGTGACCACCATAAGTGAATGATAGGTTCTACAACTAAAACCGTACAAGTCACGTATTGTTTCTTTGGATTTCCAATAAATGGTCAGGCCAAGGAACTTCCCATTGCCACGAAGGAACGCCTCTGGAATGACGTCCCGAGAAATAACCTAACATTACGGTTAGATCTCTGCCAACACAAGGCCGGGTTACCCCTAACTGGGTAACTACTAACACGAATATGTCATCCCCCGATCGTAACCGATCTATATCCGAGGATCCTCGATTTCCAACAACCACATAAGAATAATAATGCCGCAACCACATAGGTTAAGTATCTGGGCTCCATACCATGATACCACCTCTATCCAGAAGGAATGACATACACTAAAGGGGTGCTACGCCCTAATAACCTTGCTGCATCTTTCCTGTTTTGACCATTTCCGGGGTGTGAGGCTCGACGAAGTCTCGTCCACAAAGCTACGCTTTATCACAAAGCCATGCTTCGGGTCAAACAAATGATCAAAGAAATGATCACAAAGATAAATGATCAAACAAATAATCATATCACAAATGATCAAACAACGATCATTTCACAGCAACACTCAGTATGCCACGTTACCAAATTGGGAGTATATCGTTGATAAATTTCAACTACATAACCTCTGAGCTCGTACGTCTCAGAGAAGGGTGTTAAGCTAAGAGAATAAATTCTCCACCACCAACAGAAATGTATTTGAAAGAAATCAGCTTTATATCTCAATTTGTAACGTCAGACACACAACCATACAAGTCTGTTCCGGGATCGAATAGAACCGAAGGCACTTGTCACGAAGCCCTTGCAAATCCGGATAATTTTCTAATCACGTCCGGACTTCCCGTCACTAAGGGTGATAAAACCTCTAAATCGGAGATCAGCCGATGTAGAGTAACTCGACGGTAATCCTTCCGTTTTCAAAAATATCTGGTCTTCAACACCGGTCATCAAATGCAATTCATAACGACGTATCACATATTCGGAATGGGTTATACGACCCCATGGTCCTTTCCCGGCTAACCCGAATAGTGAGCGCTTATTCAAAAATAAGTGTGGCATTCAAATTCATCCAATTCACAACAAATACCCATTCAAGGTAATTATTGATAGTCGGTTATTTAACTATCAATAAAGATGTGCAACATCATCAGATTCCAAATAATTTTCCAAATTATTTACTTTCTAAAATATCTTTACTAGATATATAATTTCCACACTTCAAAAATAAATCAACGTTTATCTGTAAAACGAATTTCCATTTCTTTTATAAATTCCATAGTGAATTTATATTTCAAATATCTACTGATATACGATTTTCAATCGATTTAAAATATTCACTTTCAATTTATCTTTACAAAGATAAATTCTCAAAAACGTTTCATTTCTTTTTGGAAAACATTCCCATACTTATTCAATAATAAGTAAATCACAAATCTATTTATTTTCAACATTTGAAAATATTCGATATACTTAAATCAAAATTAAGTATATATTTCATTCTTTAAGGAAATCTATTACTATAACAACTATTTGAGTCAAAACGAATGTTACGTAAAACATCGTTACGACGACTCAAAATCACTAGTATAGGGATTTAGAATTAAGATAGATATGTAAATCCCAATACTATATAAAAACATTTCCTTTCGGAAACCATTTACTATAACAACAGTGTTATAGTCTATCATTTCCTTCTTCCTCGAAAACGTCTATTTCAACAATGAATGTTGAAATCTATGGTTTCGATAGTTAATACATTTTGAAACATCTTTAAAACATTTTCATTCTATTCCAATATCACTTTCCCAAAACAGATCCATTTTACTTAATAATATATTCACTGTCCAAAATCGTGAATATACTTCACTAACCAAATTTCACTATTTTCTACACATTCTATTTCAAGAATTATCCACTATCCAAAATTGTGAATAAAATTCCCAACCAACTCTTATTATTTACAACATTTAACTTAAAGGATAATTCGCTGTCCAAAATCACGAATATATCTCCTTTAATAACTTCTACGTTTAAATTACCAAATTCAATTGGTTTCGGATTTATAAAACAACGTTTATAAATTCTATTTCTATTTCATAACAAATTCGATTTATAAATCTCCTTTCTTAACAAATTCAATTCATAACTCAATATATATACACAAGTCCATATTATAAGTTAATAACTTATAACTCATTTATTTTAAAAGAAATCGTTCTTTTAAACTTCACAAAATTTAAAACTTTCAGATTTCATTAACTTATGAGATCCCATTTATACTTCATTTTAACACTTATAAAAACTTGTCTTATAATCCCAATATTTTTAAATGTATAAATATCCATTTTTTGTACATCTTTTATATACATCATTTTTAATAATTCAAAAATCCCAATCCAAACCATTTTATAAATTACTTAACCATTTACTTCAAAAAATTACCTTTCGGTTATATTTCACAAAAATCATAATCCTTATAACTTAAAAATTTTAAACGATTATTTATTTAAAATAAATCAATTCAAAAATAAATAAACGTATACTTTCAAAAATCACTTTAAAAATCTCTTTTAAAATCAACATCGTATTCTTAAACTTCAAATTTGAATCCGATGATGCAACAGCACTAATTAGTCAATCACAACATTCAATATCATATATCAATATGATAACAGAATATATCACAATATCTGTAAATAAATAAATACTGGTGAGGAATCCAGTTGGATCCCTCCAACCTGTTTCCCTGCATCCACAGATGTTAGCACAATACCAATTCCACTTCGAGGTGGAATATCGCGGTATATGGGTTTTATAAAAATCATCCGCTTACTAACGGCGCAATAGGGTTTCATCCGCTATACAATGCAGGAAATCAATCAATCCAATATATACATATGCCAATATGTATATATTGCTATATATATATATATATATATATATAGATATATCCTACTATATCTAACATCACATCCAAATAGCAATCAATAACTGCAATACAAAATTTTATTTGAGTGAGAAAATCTCACCTTTGCTTTTATTTTGCAATGCCATTTTTTGTTCTCGGCTTGATTCCCGATTTTATGGACCTTGTACAAACAATTATACAATTTATTAATGTTCGGAATAATCGAACAGTTCAATTGCATTTTATAATCTTAATTCAACTAATAGTTTTAATTTTAAACTATTCTTCCTTATAAATAAATTATTTTAAAACGAATAAGTTGGGTTTACATAAATAATTTATTTTTAAACAAATTCCCCTATAATAAAATCTATTTTGTAGCTAAAATACTTCCATAAGTTTATTAAACAAATTTACCCAAAATTATATCTATTAAATTTAAACAACTGTTTAAATCTAATCTCATGAAAATTCCTCTACGTCCCTATATATAGATATATATATCTTCATATATACTGAACATAGTTTGCCTTTGATCATTTGGTAAATTTAAACTGCATTTATTTATTTATTTTCCTACAAAAATATATATATAAAAGTTAATGTAACAACAAAACTCTTACCTCAACAGTGCCGAGCATCTCGGCATGTCGAATCGATGCGTGTTGAACTGTTCCACCGCGAGTCCAGACAAGCGCCACCAGCGACATCATCTTCGAACTGCATCGCCTCCCAGCCCTGGTAAATCGTGGCTACCCCAAACTTCCCAGCCTCGATCGACTTCATCGACGTCGACTTCGACAAGATTGCCCCCGGTTGCCTCGCGATGCTCCCAGTCGCGATGCGCGTGCTATCCCAGATCGAACGATGCTCAATCCCACTGCCCCGCGACGCTCCGATCGAGCCATTCGACTTCGCCACTTTCTCGCGAACGCGACTTCGATAATGAACGCGACTCAGCTGAGCACCTCATGCGGCAGAATCTCTGAAAGCTTCGATTGCGACATCCACATTCAAGTCGATTTGAAACGACAAGGAAGAAAGGAAGTCGCGTTTCTTATTTGAATATCACATTTTTTTCCCGATATGATTTTGAGATTAATTTGAAAACGAAGGGATGAAGGTGAATTCTTTTTCGAAATTCGGCATTTTAACGTAGAAAATGAATCGTGTTTGATTTTTAAATCTGCCTCCTTTTTCTCGATTTGCTTTTCAGAGTTGAAGAGGAGGAACGAAATGATTTTGTCGCCATTTTTTTTTCTTTGACAGGATTTCGTTCTGCGACCAAGTCTAGAAAAGGGGACAGTGATTTGAAGGAAGAACGGCTGATGTTGATTAGAGTGTATAAATTTATTTTTAAATTAAATCGATTAATTATTGTCTCGGTGTTTATATCTCGTACGATCACACGATAGCTCCGAAAGCTACGAGATTTGAAATCCGATGATAATAAAATATTACGGATCCAATGAAACAGGTTTCGTCGAATTCCGAGACTGTGCCCCGGAACACTATTTTTCAATATCGATTTAAACAATATAAATTCAAAACTGAACAAATGTGACGACCCGCCTTCCTATGCCCAGGAAGACGCATCATCTTGAAGAAAGAAAGGGATAGAAAAGAGAAAAGAAGAGAAAAGAGAAAGAAACAACATCAGAATCTCAACAGCGGAACGAATAAATTATATTAATAACATAAACTATTACATAGTATACAACACTTATCAGAGTTACACAGATTATACATCATATACTAGACAGTTATAAACACCTGTCTAGACATTACAACTCAAATACAAACAAGACACTATCACAGAGACCAACACAGCGGAACACTATATATCTACGAACGCTGAAGCCTCCTGCTCCATTGCTCCTCCACAATTGGTCAAAGCTAAACCTGAATCCCTTGGCTACTCGTAAAAATTTGAGTACCCAAGAGTTTATAAAACAGAAATAAACACTTGGGTCAGACATGGGTCTGGTGTGAGTAATAGGTTAAACTTGCTTAACTTTGAAAATCCTTTGAAAGAAAAGGTATCACGTAAGACTCCCCACAAATAAACATGGGTAAGTTTTTACCTTACGCTAACCAAAACGTTTGATAGGAAATCCAGTTATATTAAAATAGGTCTAAGGTTTCCAAATAAATAAGAAATAGCTGAAATTGTTACATTATTAAATTCCAGCATACTAGCCAACAAAGTGGGTTATACAATCAAGTCCGTTATCACTTATTGGAAATTGGATTCCATACAATGGCAGAGCTACTGGGGTACCACTCATCACAGTACGGGGCCTAGATCACCGTACCGAGGATTACTCCCAATCCCCTACAACACAAAGCCGGAACCATCCCTTACTGGATAATTCCGAATAAAATCACCCCACAGATGGCCGTCGCCAACTGCACCACTAAGCCGAAATAAAGGAACTCTCTAGACAGGGATGACCTTACTCTCAGTGGGTGCTACCCACGAAGCCTTGCTGCACCTCCCCTGTTTTAGCCATTCCCGGTTGATGAGGCTTGAGGTTACGATTACCTTTAATCAGAACACATTACTTAGAATGCTCATCGTCCACCTGACGATGTTCTGAAAGCATTCAATCCATACAAGTTCGTTCCGGGTTCGAACGAAACCGAAGGCATTATCTCGTTACACTCATTTTGGAATCACCCTCAGAGTTAACGACAATAACCCTTGCACTCTGAATCTTCATCTTCACTTGAGATTCACGACCTATCGTTAATTTGAATCGATGTGGTATTCGGATATCCAAATCTGGAAACCCGATCCCGGTCTCATCGAAATCCAAAACGTATCTTTTAAGGCCAAGTTGTTTTAAAGTTAAAACAATTCAATTCTTTATCTATATACACAGAGATAGATAACTCAATAGATAATCTACATTATCATCACAAACAGATAATTCACATTATCATTACAATTCAACCAAAACATCCATATCACAAATTAGCACGTATCTCATCAGAGATGTCAAACAATGCAAAGCATTCAATAATATTCATCCATCCCTAAGTAATGATTTATATCATCTCTAATTAATTTAAAGTGAATTAAATTAATTACTTCATTCTATAAATCCTGCTTACTTAATTATTAATTAAACCAATTAATTAATCATACTCTAAGTATCCATCTTAATTAATCATTCCTGATTAATTATCCTTTAATTACTTTAAGTAATTAATCCTTAATTAATTTCACAAATTAATTATCTTAAACCATTACAGTAATTAATCTTTAATTACTTCATTAATTAATTAACTATACTTAATCACATTAATCCTTAATTAATTACAATTAATTAATTACTTTAATCACTTATTATTGATTAATTAATCTTAATTAATCAACCCTTAATTACATCATTAATTATTAATTTATGATCCCTAATTACTCTTAATTAATTATCCTATTTAAATTAATTACATTTAATAATTAATCTTTAATTAGTCACATTTATTAATCACCTTTGATTAATCTCATTTAGTAATTAACTACCCTTAATTACTCCATTTCATAAATTAATTACTCCTTAATTAATTATCTTTTAATTAATCCCTTGATTAATTATACAAAGTAATTAAACTCTAATTACTTCATTATCTTCATTCAATTACATCCAGTAATTTCCTTAATTACTTTCCTAAGTAATTACACTTCATTAATTACATTTTAAGTAATTATACTTAACCAATTCCTTATTAATTAATAAATCTAATTGATTATTAAAATTAATCATATTAATTAATTATTTAATAATCCCTAATTAATGATCTCTCATTAATTATTAACAATTCTTTACTTATATTCCTTAAGTATTAAAACTTAAATCAACCATTATTAATTACAAATTAATTATTTCTTAATTTCCAATTAATAAATCTCTAATTACTCAATTAATTTCTTAATTAATCTTTAACCACTTGATTAATTAATTCCTAATCATTTATTAATAATCCATACTTATCTAAATAAATGATCCTTAATTTCAAATTAATTAACCCTTAATTAATTAACTTATAATCCTAATTAATTAATTAATTAACACCAAATCATTAATTAATTAAATTATTAAATTACACTTTAATTACCATATTAATTTAATGAATCCTAAATCATTAAACCTTAATTAATCTCTAAATTAAAGTATTAACCTTTATAACAACTTTAATTATAATAACAAGAGATTTGAAACATTTTACTTTTAAACTTTCTTTTAATTCATTTTAAATTAAAGATTTAAAATAGATTTCAAATTTAACTTTAACCAAATTTAAATCAAATTATCAAACCCTTTTTAAAAACCAAATGTTAAAGAACACTTAACATTTATAAAAGAAATTTAAGATTTTTAAACAAATTTATTTATTCAAACCTTTTTAATTATTCTTTAAACATTTAAAGATGTTTAAACATTTTAATAAAAACTTATTTATTCCACAACTGGAATTCAAATTTGAATTTGAATCCACACCTAAAGATTTTATTTTAAACTTTGTTTGAATTTCTGTTTTCACATTTTAAATCAAATTTTAAAATTTTAAAACAAACAAGCTTTAAAACCTGTTATAACCCACACGAGTCTCCCCTGAAACGAACCCGAGCCAGGACTCTATTTTCTCACGTATGACTTCGAGCCAAACTCTACATCTACTCGAGTGCGTCTTCTTCTTCCTCTAACTCAACACGCTAACCATGACTGATACCATGTGCACGTGCACAGAAGATTGACGACGTTCTGGCCAACACCACCCCCTTCCACAACTCCCAGATCAGCTACCTAATCGTTCAGAACCCATAAATCGACAAATTCGTGAGCCAAACAACATCGAACATCCTGACCCAAATTGGAACAACATACGATCATCAAAAACTACTCCGTCTGCTCGCCTCATGCCACCAACAACGTCGTAATATTGGTCAAAGCTTCGTCTTCCTCCCATGGTCCGATGGCCACTGGTGCGATCAACTCTAGTGCGATGATGAGACAATAGTAATTAGACATTCGATCCTAATTAAAACGTGAGCTAGAACCCTAAATTAAACTCGTTCATCCTCCACAATGATTTATAAAATCATCGAGCATTTTTGTGATGATCCCCAACCACTTAGCAAGCTATGACTTCAATCACGAAACCTAAGAACCCACCGATCACCAAAATTCGACCAAACCTATTTTACGTTCATCTTACTAATTCTCTAGATTTACCAAATTAAAAATTGTGATTTTTCTTTTAAAAATCATTATTTTGAATAAGAAATCAGTTTATAAACCTGAATTGATAAATTAAGATACTTGAATTTTCACCTGTTTTAAACATGCACTGATGTTTCTTGTAACAACCCGCATATCTATCGATTTTATATTTAAATATTTTATCGTTAGTCGGATGTTAGTCCGAAAAGCTACTTTTTGCATACGGTCAAATTAGGACTCGAGACCACTTCCATTGAGTTCAAAATGACGTTTGCGGTCTTTTTGAGTGTAAACTTTGATATGTTTGGAGATAGTGAAATTTTCGACACTTTTTCCCGCCTTTGACTTTGGTTTGGACTGCACCCCTTTAGTTCAGCCCAACCATCTTCCTCACTCTATCAAAACACTTCAAGCTTTGTCAAAAATGGTGGTGGGAAGTGGAAATTAAAACTCCAAACACATATTCTATTGCAAATCCGAGATTCAACATCAAATTCACGTGAAGAACATTGCTTCAAGCTTGTTGGTGTTCTTGCTTTGCTCTCAAATCTCCATCTTCATCAAATTCCGTGAAAAGGTGAGATTTTTGATCTCACATCTTGCCTATATCTATCTTGGACTGTTGGGAATGATCCTCTATTGTATTTGCATGAATATCTGCCTTTGGTTTGCATTGGATTGGCGAAAAACTATAAATTTTGGCGTTTTGGTGAGTTTCTGGCCTTAAGTCGTTTTTGGCCATCGCTAAGTCGTCCACGAGTTAAGCCTAAGTCGTAAGTCGTTCGCGTTGAAAAGTCACACGGAGCATATGTCGTTCCAGGCCTTAAGTCGTTCTGGGTGTGCTAAGTCGTTCACGAGTTAAAGGCTTGAGTCGTTCACGAGTTACTGGCTTGAGTCGTTCGCGAGTTAAAGTGTTGAGTCGTTCACGAGTTACTGGCTTGAGTCGTTCGCGAGTTAAAGTGTTGAGTCGTTCACGAGTTACTGGCTTGAGTCGTTCGCGAGTTAAAGTGTTGAGTCGTTCACGAGTTACTGGCTTGAGTCGTTCGCGAGTTAAAGTGTTGAGTCGTTCACGAGTTACTGGCTTGAGTCCTTCGCGAGTTAAAGTGCTAAGTCGTTCACGAGTTAAAGTGCTAAGTCATTCGCGAGTTGTGCTAAGTCGTCCACGAGTTAAGACCTTAGGTCGTGCACTTTTAGGTCGCGACCAACCTTATGTCGCGAACCTCTTTAGGTCGTATGACCCTAATTTTTCTTAGGTCGTTGGACTTTTTTTAACCCGTTAGGTCGTAGACCCTTAAACTGTTAAGTCCCTCGTCACCTTAGGTCGTAGCTCGTAAGTCGCTCGACCCTGCTAAGCCTTTAGGTCGCGTATCCTTAGGTCGTTCGACCTATTCTTCTGCTAGGTCGCGTGGCATTCTTCCCTTAGGTCGTTTGGCTTCTCGAGACCGCTTGCGTAGGCAATCTCTTCTAAAAAACATTTCTCAGAATTTCTACTTTGATGGTTTTGGGATTGACTTCTTTGGACTTTACTCACGTCTTCGAACGTGAATTGATTTGTTTCTACAATCGTTTTATGACTTGTCACTTTAAAGATATATGAAGGTTTCAATACTAATAGTAAATATTAAAACTCTTTCATCAAAGCGATTTCAACACTATTTTAAATATCAAAAGTTCGTTTTCTCAAACCGATTTTCAATCTACTAGTATATACAAGCCTTTACTTCACTTGAATGAGAAATCGACTTAAACGACTTAGTAAAACGGGTGGTATGAAACGCTTGCGTTCACTTCGTCGGTTAGCTCTTGGACTTGTTCGATTGAACCCTTTTTGTGACAATTTCCTAGTGAAGATTTACAGCTTGTTCGTAAATATTTAAGTTAAGCAAGTGGTTATGGGACATGAAGCTAAACTCATATATTTACTAGCTTGGTGTGATTGACACTTCCTTATGATCATGACGATCATTTTTGTGATTTAGACTAGCGATTTAGCGATGTCTCTTTGTCTACGTGGGAGACTATACCCCGATTATGTGATGTTTCGCCATCACATATCTAGGGTAGCACCCTACGGTCTTCGGGCCATTCCTGTGTGAAAATTTAATGGATAGCTTCCATGAGATAGCTTCTCGTCATGTGTTTACGCGTAGGTGAGTTTTCATGCTCCCATTCATGTGTTAGGCCTCCCCCCTTTTTATGTGTTTTCTGGATTTCTGATGATGATTTCTGGAATTTTGTGCTTCACCAATTTTCATGATTTTCATTGATATGATATCAGTTTTTGTGCATTGGTGAATTCACGTGTTATTGACTTGTTATGAATACAAGTTTAGGGTATGATACCCTACCTTATCTTTGTGAAGATTCTTGTGATATTGATTAATCTTTTGTTGATTATCATTTACATACTTATAGTAGTATGTCGTTATGGTTATTTCATGTTCATGTCATGCCTTTTTCTTTATACCATATCATCTGATATTTATAGTTAGACTAATCAGTTTATTATTTTCTTATAAATAATACTCGGGTCAGACCGAGATGTTACAGGTGCTTCTACTTGACTTCTCTTCAGGATATTTCTGACTTTTGGCTAACTACATAGATTAGTAGTTTTTGGATGTACACCTTTGAGATATAGACTCTATGTTGTGTACTTATTCTTTTGTATAGCACGTGATGCTATTCTTTTGTATTATCGTGGATCTTTCTGACCACTACTCTGATGTACACTTTCATGTGTTATATATTTATTCATATCTTCTTCCGCCTTTGTGATATGGATGTCTGTGACTGATTTATGTTATGATTATTTCTATGTTTGTTTCCGAAGATTATATATAGCCACCGTGTGATAGCTTTGTGTTTGTATCGGTATGTTGGATTTCCTCCTTAAAAGATATGCATTCTATTCTATCTGACGTATCGGTGCTCGCACAAAGAAGTTACATGGATGGTCGCTCCTCCACAGCCTTATTCTCCGTGCTAATTGATAGCACTACACCGTAGTGTTCTTGGTTAGCGTGGGTATAGAGGTGGGGCGTCACATTTCTAGTTTCTAGAGACATTCATATCTATTTTAACTTAATTAAATTTTTAAACTTTAATTTAGACAGAAACAAACAACTTTTGTTTGAATCTGAAATCCTAATAAAGATCAGATCAAGTGATAAGGGAATTTCTACCAAATTCTTAGCTTTAAAACAGGAATAGGCAAGAACAGATACTCAACAAACACACATATACATTCATATATACATACAGAAAAAAAATTGCACTTGTATACATTCACATAACATACTCATTTCAGATATTACTCAAGCGACCAGATTCATATAATTAAGATTTTAAAAACAGATGTTACTCACAAGATTTGAGTCTGAACAGAGAACCTTTGAAACCAATTTTGATTTTGAAAACTTTAAAACTTGACTGCTGTAATATGCTTCTGATATTAAACTGGAATGTTGAAGATGCTTGAATGCTTGCTTTAGTTTGAAAAGATTTCAGTTGATTGCAGAGATGACTTGTTTTACATGCTTATAGATTTGAAAAAGATGTTTACAGGCTTATGACAATGGTTTACAGGTTTGTAATTTGGTTTGAGAAATGAATTTCAGGCTTTGGTAATTTGATTACAGGTTTGATTTTTTGATAGATTTTGGTTTGTGGAGTTTGATTACAGATTGTTTTGAGAATTTTGTTTACAGGCTGAAGTTTCTTATCTTTTGAATTGAAGAGGATAAAAAAAGAAAGAAAATGAGATGAGAGCATATGTTTATATAAGTTAATTTGTAGTTTATTAAAAATAAAAGAAAACTAAAATTTAAAAACTTGACATTTGTCATTTACTCTAACTCATTAACTAACACATGTCACCATGGTTACTTAATATATTAACACTTGTCTTTTTTAATTAATTTGTATTTATTTTAAATGTAAAAAGCCTTTTTCTTTATTTATTAAATATTTATTACTTATTTATATATAGATAACTTTTAAAGAAATAAACCAATTATACTTATAAATAAAAGTTTATACATATATTTAGAAATCCAAAACAATTTAAATATCTATCCTTTTGAATTTCAAACTTTAAATTCAAATTCAAATCAAATACTAAAGTTCGATTTAAAATCAAGTTATATATATATACACATATAGATTCAACAACACATTTAATTTGAAAATAACAATCCTATTTTATTAAAGTCTATTTATATCTATATATAAAATAATATATTAATAATACTGTATTTTAAACTTATATATACTCTTAAATCATATTTATTAAGCAATATTTAAAAAGAAAATAAAATAATCCTTATTATTAATCTTATTTAAAACCATATAGTTATTTGTTTTAAATAGCTTTGAAAAGCTTAATATTAAATAAATCTTAATTTTCAAACTATCAAAATGTATATTAGAAATTTAAAAACAAGATCATATTTATTTATTAAATTCCAAACCAAAGCTTATCTATTTACAATATATACACACATATATATACATTATAAATAGAAATCATTTTATTGGTTTTTAAAAGATAAAATTCACTAATTAATTATTTATTTACTTAGATTATTAAACCAATTCAATTTTATTATCAAAGATTATCAAATCAATTTAATTAGTTAAACAGATTATTAAATTGATATTGTCCATAAATTCCGGGATATCACAACAAAGCACTTCCAAATTCAATTATGAAAGTTCCAGTACCTTCAGAATTATCAATATGAATTTTCTAAGACTTCATATTATTTTTAATCAGCTCAAAACTGAAGATTCAAATTTTTACCCAGTTTCAATAATTAAATTCAATAATTTAATCGTCAAATTCATTCTGATATTTTAATTCCAAATTAAATAACCATTCAAATATTTAAATTCAATTAAATATTCACATTTAAAATGTCAAAAATTCAGGGTCGTTACAGAACTTAAGAGAAGGTAAACAAATAATAAATTAAATCATATCTTTGTAAATTATTTGAAAAAAAATTAAATTTGCAAAGGATGTTTTAAGATTTAGTTGTAGCTTTCCGAGATAATTATAATTTGAATAATATTATGTAAAAGAAGATACATCTGTATAAATTATTATAAACTTAAGAAATAATTAATGAAATAAGTTAATGAAATGAATTATAAGATGAAAATTAACTTAAGAAAAGTTGAATTAAATTGATTGTGTTAAAAAGAATTTTTTTTATTAATATGAATTTGAATTATAAAATAAAATTTAGTTAAGTAAAGTTAATAATAAACTAATTAAGTGAATCATTTCATAAAATAAAATTTACTTAAGTAAAATTGATGATATGAATTAATGAAATGAACTAATGAAGTGAATCAATGAATTAATATGAACTTAAGTTATGAAGTAATAATAAACATGAACTGCGTTTTATAAAATGTTTATAACAAACTTAAATGGTTTTATAAAATAGTTTATAGATGATATTAGTATTAAAGAGAATATACTAAGTGGTAATGAAATAAATTTAACTTAAATAAGATTAAATGAAATGATTTTATAGAATGGCCAAGAAATGAATTTATATGAATTGTGTTAAACATAAAGTAAAAAGTTGAAATTTAACAAATCGATTTGAATAAATTGAATGTAAATGAAATATATGTGAATAAATTTGAAGCAAACCAATTAACAGTTAATAAAAATTGCATGTTAATAAGAAATGATAGTGTATAAATGTAACGACCCACTATTTTGGACCATTCAAATCGACAATAAATCCACACATGTCGGACTTGAATAATTCAAAACAATAGATTGTAAATAAAATTTGGAAAAACATAGAATATACAGTAAATAAATCACAGATCACAGACACAGAGTAATATAACAATGCAGCGGAAGTAAGAAATAGTAGTTCATGAAGCTACTATATATATAATAACAGAGTTCAACAAGATACAATAGAAATCACGAATACAAAGATGTCTCAATACAATAGTCAAATACAAGATCTGAATACATCACTGGAATTGTAACGACCCGTATTTTTACGGATCGAAAAGTTTGTCAAAATCTGGGATTTTCAGCATTTTCTAGTTGTTTCAGATTTTGGTGTAATTTGTCTAAGTCCTAGGTCGTGAACGACCTAAGAGCTAAGTCGTGACCGACCTATAGGATGGTAGCAAGCTAAGAGCTATGTTGTAGACGACCTAAGATAGGAGACTTAAGGGTTTTGAGCGACCTAAGGGATAGGTCGGCAATGACCTAAGGAAATGTTGTGAGCGACCTAAGTGTTTGGGTGAGTTAAGTGTTAGGTCGGCAGTTCGAGTTAGCGACCTAAGAGATAGGAGGTAGCGACCTAGTAGAGTTAACGACTTAGGGGATAAGCAGTTTGCGACCTATAGGAGTTAGCGACCTATGGAATTGACCGACCTAAGTGTTAGCGTAGTTAGGTCGTTAGTTCTGTGTTGAGTTAGGTCGTAGGCGACCTAAGATGGTTAGGTCGCGTGTGTGTTAGGTCGCGAGTTTGCTAAGTCGTAGGTCGCGTGAGTTGTTAGGTCGCTAGGATAGTTAAGTGTTAGGTCGCGTGGGTCTAAGTGTTAGGTCGTATGTGTTTTAGGTCGACATGTGTTAGGTCGCATAGAAGCCTAAGTTGTTAGGTCGCAACCCAACTGAGTCGTAGGCAGTTAGGTCGTGGACTTCTATAGTTGTTAGGTCGCGAGGAAACACTTATGTGTTAGGTCGCTGTGAAGTTATGTTGTAGTATTGTTAAGTCGCGCAGTGCTTTAGGTCGTTGGTGTGTTAGGCCGTAGCACTGCTAGGTCGCACCTATGGGTAAGTCGCTAAGTCATAGGTCGTAACCTTGTTAGGTCGTCAAAGCGCCTGGGGAATAAGTCGTTAGGTTGTTAGGCGCTAAGTGGTTAAGTCGTAGGTCGACTTAATGGTTAGGTCGTTTGCGCAGAAGTGTTAGGTCGTAGGAGTTGAGGCGCACGCATATCTGTTAGGTCGGAGAGGCTTAGGTCGGAGACGACTTAGGAGATAGCCGAGTTACGACTTAGAGAGATTTCTGCTATAAATAGAGGGGGTTGTTCTCACTTTTTGGGATCCGGATTTTGAAGCGACGAAGTGCTGCCATTTTGAGAGCTCGACTTCTACACTTCTTCACTTCTTTTCTCCACTCTAATCTAGTGCTTCCTTTCATCCACATCGAAGATCAAGATTGAAGATTCAAGAGCTTAGATTGAAAATCTTCATCTTTTCAAGAGAGATTTCTTCGTTTGAAGCGGATTTGTGATAGATCAAGCTTGATCCTTCGCTGTCCAGATCTGAAGTGTATTGATTTGGGTTTGTTTAGGTGATTTGGTGAGTGGTGATTATCTCTCACACGGATCCAAAGGAGTATATCGGATTGTTGGCTCGATTTGGTGTTAAAATAGTGATTTCCATGCATTTTCTTCATCCTAAGTGTAGATCCATATAGATTCATTGTTCATGATGATGTTACATCCATTTTATCACATGTTAACCTATGCAAGTTCATTCATCAAGTTTATGAAGATATAATTCATGTTTTCATGCTTATTGGACTTTCAACTCTTTAATTACGAAAATGCCATTATAGTGATAATTGTCTACTTAGATCTTATTTGAATGCTTGATTGTTTGGATTAATGTTTGGTTTGATTGATTGTTATGAATTAGATGATTGATGGTTTGATTTAGACCGAAGACGATTCAAAAGCTAAGGGAAAGGCTCTTGAATTGGGAAAGCTGCTCGTGGCATATGTAGCGGGATGATGAAGCTCTTATACATAGATTTGATGATGTGATGTTGAGATGAGGCTTCGCGAGGATGTGATGAAGCGAGGCAATCATGTGATGAAGACTTGGTCTAATCCAGATGGGATCATTCCAAGCATGTTGATAACTCGGGGATATGATTCGAGTTGAGGATAATGAATGGATATGAGAATAGTCGTCGAGGAGGATGACTAGGAGGCTTGGATAGCATCGTTGTTGAAGGTTCTAGCATGCTCTAAGCAAGAGTACGTTTGGGCAGATTCGATAGTCCCAACGACTAACTGTTGATGGTCGAGTACTCTGGGCAGATTCGAAAGTCCTAGGCACGGGTTGCGACGACGTGCGGGAGTTATGTCTAGAACCGGGGTTTCCATTAGCCCTTGACGGACGGCTGAAAGAATGTGCCGGTCATTCAATTAACGGTGATATCGAAGCAATGATAACAGTGATAGCCAGAGTCATGGATGTTTGGTTGTATCGTCATTCGGACTCAAGAGCGTTATTTTCTGGGTGCTTATCTGATTTAGGCCTTGTTACTTGGAAAACATCGCCCTTGACTCGAGTGATAGTAGCTTTACTTTAAATTGTATGCTCTGCTATGTTTGCTTCTGCTTAGTGTGTGTCTGGGGGCTATCACTGTAGAATGAGGTTGGAATGGGAGGGTTGTATTCCTATTCCTTTTCCTTTATGCTCTTTTGGTATGTTGTTAGTTAATTTACTGCTCACTAAGACTGTTGTCTGACTCAAGGCTTTATGTTTTTTTTATTCTTATTGCCTTGGGCTGTTCGTCCATTTTGGGACGGGCAGACTAGGTAGCAGGTGACAGGTGCTGTTCTCTTCTCACGATGCTTATATCGAAGACGAGCTGGAGGGTTGCATATTATCTTCTTATTATATGTACTGGATATTCCGCTGTTTTGTATTCTCTGAGAGATATGTAGTGAGGCTGGATGTATTGACTATGTGGATGCTTGTATTCAACTATCATGGAGTTTTATATGATGTCATTTTGTTCTGTAAAGCTTCACTATACATATGTTCTATTGTATTTTGTCCATGCGCTGTGAGTAATACGATAGATCCTGTTGTTTTAATCTACCCTGATAATCGCCCATGGTCACCTGGCACACTTTACAGCGCACTGTCTCTAGATTCGGTGCAGGGGTCATGGGCGGTCGTCACATTTGGTATCAGAGCATTGGTTAATCAATTTTACCCAACGCTCGCTGACGTAACTACGTATGAGAGACGTAATTGTAATTTTGATGGATGACTACTATATATAATATAGTAGATTAGTAGAGTTTGAGTCCTTTATGCAGTTGTTTCTCTAGATGTTCTAATCATTCCTTTTTATAGATATTGAGAATGAGTCGAAGAGGGAGACCAGCTGCTAGGGAAGGCCGTGCTACTGAAGAGACTGCTGATTATGCAGCCATGTTCGAAGCTATGATGACTTCGATCATGAGAAGGATACCAGTTCCGGGGGCAGCAGTTGATGTTGGAGTTCAAGTCCAAACTCCGAAACCAGTGGATTTTGCTAAGTTGTGCAAGGATTATACTGCTCTTGGAGGGAAGGTTTTCTTGGGAACAGAATCAACCATTGAAGTCCAGAGATGGATCGATGCTTGTAGAAGGATCTTTGGTGATTTGGTAATTGATGATGCAACTAAGAGGAAGTTGGCATCAAGGCAGCTTCAAGGGAGAGCCTCTGATTGGTGGAACTCTATTACCATCAATATTGCGGAGGAAGAGATTATTTGGGAGCAATTCCAAGCTAGATTTGAAGCTAAGTTCATTTCTACAGCTCAGAAGTCTGTTTTGTTCAAGAAGTTTGTGGAGCTCAAGCAAGGCGGAAGATCTGTTCTTGAGTATGTTTCTGAGTTTGAAGCTTTGTCCAAGTATGCTCGGTCATATATTGAATCTGCTTATCAGAAGAATGAGAAGTTTGTGACCGGCTTGGATGGTTATCTGGGGAGACAGTTGGTGGATCATTTGGACGATTCATTTGAGAAGCTTGTGGAGAAAGCTCTTAGGCATGAGAGTCTATTTCCTAAGGAAGGACCTGTTGTTGCTGTTACCAGGGGAGAGTCTAAACCACAGCAGGGTGGAAACCAGAAGAGGAAGCAGCAGCAGCAGAAGGGTAAGGATGGCCAGAAGAAGCCGAAAGGCGAGGTGACTTGCTACAATTGTCAGAAGAAGGGCCATTTCTCTAAGGATTGTAAGAATCCGAAGGTGCCAATGAAGTGTCACAACTGTGACAAGCCAGGGCACATCAGGAAGAATTGTCCAGAACCGAGGAAGGACAAGCAGATTGTGCAAGCTTATGCTTTGGGAGCTGTTCCGTCGTCTTCGAAAGCTCCTACCGCAGAAGAGAGGGGAAAGGGTGTGGTGGTTCAAGGTACTCTTTTCCTATGTGGTGTTCCAGTTAGAGTTTTGTTTGATACTGGAGCGTCGCATTCGTTTGTTTGTAATGAACTCGTAGGCCGGTTAGGTTTGGAACCGGATATTGTTGATAGGCCATTGGTTGTGACTAATCCAGTTGGGGGTTCGTCTTGTTTGTGTATGTTATGCCGTGGTCTGATTGTGTCGAGTCATGGTTGCTCTTTTGTTTGTGATTGCTTTGTTCTGAACTTTGCGGGGTTCGGAATTATTCTGGGTATGGACTGGCTTAGGAAGTATGCGGCAAAGGTTGATTGCGAGAGGTTGGAAGTGACAATCGAGAATGTGGAGGGGCGAAAGGTTGTAATACGATGTAAGCATGAAGAAGGCGTCTTCATGAGCTTCATGTATTCGCTGGTTGTTCCACGGGATGGACTGTCATCAGTGCCGATCGCTAATGGATTCGAGGATGTCTTTGACGAAGTCAAAGGGTTGCCACCGCATAGAGAGATCGAGTTTCGTATAGATCTAGTTGAAGGAGCCAGACCTGTTGTGATGCCTCTTAGGCGGATGGCGCCTAGGGAACAGCAGGAGTTAAGGGTGCAAGTTGATGATCTTTTGCAGAAAGGATTCATTCGGCGTAGTGTGTCCGAGTGGGGTGCACCAGTTGTGTTCGCAACCAAGTCAGATGGATCGTTGAGATTGTGTGTGGATTATCGTGAGCTGAATAAGGTGACTAAGAAGAACAAGTATCCATTGCCGAGGATAGATGACTTGTTTGATCAGTTTCACGAAGCTAAGGTGTTTTCTCAGATGGATTTGGCAACGGGATTTCACCAGTTGAGAGTAGCTAAGGATAGTGTGCCGAAGACTGCTTTTCGGACACCATCTGGTTTCTTTGAGTGGCTGGTAATGCCGTTTGGATTGACTAACGCGCCAGCATATTTTGTGGATCTTATGAATAGAGTGTTCAGAGATCAGTTGAACAAGTTCATACTTGTGTTCGTGGATGATATTCTGATTTATTCCAGAACGGAAGAGGAGCACAAGACGCACTTGCGCATTGTTTTGGAAATCTTGCGGAAACATCAGCTGAAGGCTAAGTTTTCGAAGTGTCACTTCTGGAAGAGTGAGGTGAGGTTCTTAGGCCATGTGATTTCTGGAAGTGGAATAGCAGTTGATCCCGCTAAGGTGGCAGCAATCCAGGATTGGGTTAGAACTAAGAATGCATCTGATGTGAGAAGTTTTCTTGGATTAGCAGGATATTATCGATGGTTTATCAAAGACTTCTCCAAGGTAGCTGCACCGTTAACAGGATTGACGAAGAAGAACCAAGTGTTCAGTTGGGATGCTAAGTGCGAGCAAGCTTTCAGAATCCTGAAAGAGCGATTGACGAGTGCTCCTGTTTTGACTATTCCAAGTGGGAATGATGAGATGGTGGTTTACACCAACGCATGTGGTACTGGACTTGGAGCAGTGCTGATGCAGAGGGATAAAGTTGTTGCATATGCCAGTCGACAACTGAAGCCGCATGAAAGGAATTACCCAACTCATGATTTGGAGTTAGCGGCGATTGTATTTGCTCTGAAGATGTGGAGACATTATCTATTGGGAGTTCGATTCGAGTTGTTTACGGATCACAAGTCGTTGAAGTATCTTTTCTCCCAAAAGGATTTGAATCTTCGGCAGCAACGTTGGCTAGAGTTTTTGGCATCATATGATTTTGGTATAGCTTATACTCCGGGAAAAGGTAACGCAGTGGCAGATGCGTTAAGTCGAAGACATGCAGGATTGGGAGCCATGTTTTCAGAATGGAAGAATCTCGAGTATTTGGCTGGATTTGACTTCAGGCCTAGATGTGAATTGGAACCTGAGATGTTGGCAAACTTATCAATAAGACCGACTCTTGTGGAAAGGATTGGCGAGAGTCAAAAGCGAGATGATAAGCTTGTCAAGATTATCCGTGATTTGGAATCTGGATTGGAACCAGAAAGGGATAAAGGATTCGAGGTCGATAGAGAAGGTTGGCTTCGAAAGCAAGGATGACTAGTTGTTCCCGATGTAGATGAATTGAGGAGTGAAGTTCTGAAGGAAAGTCATCACTCGAAGTTGACAATTCATCCAGGTGGAAATAAGATGTATCGGGATATGAAGAGAACCTACTATTGGGAAGGTATGAAGAAGGATGTTTGAAATTTTATTTCCAAGTGTATGAACTGCCAGTTGGTAAAGGCTGAACAGAAGAAGCCAAGTGGATTGCTTCAGCCATTAGAAGTTCCTACATGGAAGTGGGAGCAGATATCGATGGATTTTATTGATGGACTACCTAGAACAAGAACGGGAAATGAAGGGATTTGGGTCATTATAGATCGTCTGACCAAGAGTGCGAGGTTCATTCCTGTTCGATCGACTAGGACTACATCAAAGTTGGCTGAGTTGTATGTGAAATGGATAGTTCGATTCCATGGTATTCCGAAGAGTATAGTGAGCGATCGAGATCCATTGTTCACTAGTGGATTTTGGAAGAGCTTCCAGGAAGTTTTGGGAACCGAGTTGTGTTTGAGTACAGCTTATCACCCTCAAACAGATGGTCAGACCGAGAGAGTCAACCGAGTTTTGGAAGATCTTCTTAGAGCATGTGTTTTGGACTTCGGGGGATCATGGGAAGATCACCTTCATTTGGTGGAGTTTGCATACAACAACAGTTACCAGTCAAGCATTGGTATGGCACCGTATGAGGCATTGTATGGAAGACCGTGTAACTCTCCGACATGTTGGTTGGAAACTGGAGAAAAGCTGATACTTGGGCCAGAAATGATTCGACAGACTTCAGATTGTATAGAGATCATTCGGCAACGAATGAAGGCAGCCCAAGACCGTCAGAAGAGTTATGCCGATAAGCGTCGAAAGGATTTGGAGTTCGACGTAGGAGATATGGTTTTTGTGAAGATTTCTCCACTGAAGAATGTTATTCGATTCGGGAAGAAAGGAAAATTGACTCCGAGATTTGTTGGACCATTCCCGATCATCGAGCGAATTGGAAAGCTCGCCTATAGGTTGGAGTTACCTGAGAAGATGTCGGGTGTGCAAAATGTTTTTCATGTATCATATCTACGGAAGTATGTGCACGACTCGAATACGGTGGTTTCTGCTGGTAGCTGTGAAGATTTCGAAGTTGATCTAGTCGATAGAAGACCTCGTAAGCCGCTCCGTGTTGTTGAAACTGACACGAAACAACTTAGGAGGAAGGTAGTTAAGTTGCTCAAGATACAATGGAGTGATGATGATAACGACTGTACGTGGGAGGTGGAAGAGAGGATGAAAGTAGCTCATCCTGAACTCTTCAAGGTATGGCCCTAAGGTGTCGTGTCATCTCACGATATTGTGACTTGTTCTAGTGTTAGAATTCTGTACGCTAAGCTAGAATTGGATGCATGGTTTATTGATTGCTATGGATGGTAGGCGTACAGGATAGTCTTTGATTGCTTTGGTTGTTTGGAATTTCGGGGGCGAAATTCCTAAGGGGGAGAGAATGTAACGACCCGTATTTTTACGGATCGAAAAGTTTGTCAAAATCTGGGATTTTCAGCATTTTCTAGTTGTTTCAGATTTTGGTGTAATTTGTCTAAGTCCTAGGTCGTGAACGACCTAAGAGCTAAGTCATGACCGACCTATAGGATGGTAGCAAGTTAAGAGCTATGTTGTAGACGACCTAAGATAGGAGACTTAAGGGTTTTGAGCGACCTAAGGGATAGGTCGGCAATGACCTAAGGAAATGTTGTGAGCGACCTAAGTGTTTGGGTGAGTTAAGTGTTAGGTCGGCAGTTCGAGTTAGCGACCTAAGAGATAGGAGGTAGCGACCTAGTAGAGTTAACGACTTAGGGGATAAGCAGTTTGCGACCTATAGGAGTTAGCGACCTATGGAATTGACCGACCTAAGTGTTAGCGTAGTTAGGTCGTTAGTTCTGTGTTGAGTTAGGTCGTAGGCGACCTAAGATGGTTAGGTCGCGTGTGTGTTAGGTCGCGAGTTTGCTAAGTCGTAGGTCGCGTGAGTTGTTAGGTCGCTAGGATAGTTAAGTGTTAGGTCGCGTGTGTAACGACCCGACTTCCTAAATTTATATAAATAAAATTTCTTTTAAAGAAAATATTTTAAAGCAAATCTTATTTTAAATAAAGCCTTGTTCATATATTTTATACCCAAATATATTAAAATATTTATCTTTAAAGATTCAAATTTAAATCCAGATTCAAATTCAAATTTTACTTTTAAAATCCAATTTAAAAATCAACTCTACATTTATATTTTTAAATAAGCATTTTATTAAGTTTGAAATTGATATATTTCATTTAAAAACAACTCAAGACATATATATACATATTTAAACAATACTTATTAATTTTGGAAATGATAAATCTATTTAAAAATCAAATTTATAAAATAATACAATTTAAATTATTATTCTTATTATAATCAATCTATACTATAATTAAAACATCATATTATTATTATTTGGTTATAAAATATTTGAAAATAAAAAAATTCTTAAGTAATTAATTTAATTTAAGTTGATTAAATTAATTAAAATAGAGATTAATAAATAGTTGCTTATGAATGATGGTTGAGTAGAATGTCTGATTTGGTTGATATCTATTGGATGATATACTATGATATATCTGTGATAAATGTGTGATATTTATCTATGTTAATGCTATGTGAATTCAAGTATTAAATTGAATTGAATTGTTTAAACCTTTAAACAACTTGGCCTTAAAAGATACGTTTTGGATTTCGATGAGACCGGGATCGGGTTTCCGTATACCGGAATTCCAGGTCTGGAGACCCGAATACCACATCGATCCAAATTAACGATAGGTCGTGAATCTCAAGTGAAGATGAAGATTCAGAGTGCAAGGGTTATTGTCGTTAACTCTGAGGGTGATTCCAAAACGAGTGTAACGAGATAATGCCTTCGGTTTCGTTCGAACCCGGAACGAACTTATATGGATTGAATGCTTTCAGCACATCGTCAGGCGGACGATGAGCATTCTAAGTGATATGTTCTGATTAAAGGTAATCGTAACCTCAAGCCTCATCAACCGGGAATGGCTAAAACAGGGGAGGTGCAGCAAGGCTTCGTGGGTAGCACCCACTGAGAGCAAGATAGATCCCTGTCTAGAGGTCCCTTTTCTTTTATTCGGCTTAGTGTGTGGTTGGTCGCGCCAACTACGGGATTGTCTTGTTCGGAATTATCCAGTAAGGGATGGTTCCGGCTTTGTGTTGCAGGGGAGCGGGCGTACTCCTCGGTACGGTGATCTAGGCCACGTACTGTGACGGGCGGAACCCCAGTAGCCCTGCCATTGTATGGAATCCAAACTCCAATAAGTGCCGTACGTATTAGTTGTGCCCAACTATGTTGGAATGTGAGATGTAAGCATTTCAGCTATTTCTGTATTTTACTTGAAAACCCTAGACCCTATTATAATACAATCAGATTTCCTATCAAATGTTTTGGTTAGCGTAAGGTAAAAACTTTTCCATGTTTATGTGTGGGAAGTCTTACGTGATACCTTTGTTTTCAAAAGGTTTTGAAGTTAAACAATTTTAACCCGTTTACTCACACCAGACACATGTCTGACCCAAGTGTTTATTTCTGTTTTATAAACTCTTGGGTACTCAAATTTTTACGAGTAGCCAAGGGATTCAGGTTTAGCTTTGACGAATTGTGGAGGAGCAATGGAGCAAGAGGCTTCGGCGTTCGTAGATATAGTATTCCGCTGTGTTGATATCTGTGTTAGAGTCTTGTATTGTATTTGAGTTGTAATATCTAGACAGATGTTTATAACTGTCTAGTATGTGTTGTATAGTTGTGTAAACTCTGATAAGTGTTGTATACTATGTAATAGTTTATGTTATTAATATAATTTATTCGTTCCGCTGTGAGATCGTTGTTGTTGTTTCTTTCTTTCTTCTCTTCTTTTCTATTTTCTACCCTTTCTTTCTTCATAATGATGCGACTTTTTGGGCATAGAAAGTCGGGTCGTTACAGCGTGGGTCTAAGTGTTAGGTCGTATTTGTTTTAGGTCGACATGTGTTAGGTCGCATAGAAGCCTAAGTTGTTAGGTCGCAACCCAACTGAGTCGTAGGCAGTTAGGTCGTGGACTTCTGTAGTTGTTAGGTCGCGAGGAAACACTTATGTGTTAGGTCGCTGTGAAGTTATGTTGTAGTACTGTTAAGTCGTGCAGTGCTTTAGGTCGTTGGTGTGTTAGGCCGTAGCACTGCTAGGTCGCACCTATGGGTAAGTCGCTAAGTCATAGGTCGTAACCTTGTTAGGTCGTCAAAGCGCCTGGGGAATAAGTCGTTAGGTTGTTAGGCGCTAAGTGGTTAAGTCGTGGGTCGACTTAATGGTTAGGTCGTTTGCGCAGAAGTGTTAGGTCGTAGGAGTTGAGGCACGCGCATATCTGTTAGGTCGGAGAGGCTTAGGTCGGAGAGGCTTAGGTCGGAGACGACTTAGGAGATAGCCGAGTTACGACTTAGAGAGATTTCTGCTATAAATAGAGGGGGTTGTTCTCACTTTTTGGGATCCGGATTTTGAAGCGACGAAGTGCTGCCATTTTGAGAGCTCGACTTCTACACTTCTTCACTTCTTTTATCCACTCTAATCTAGTGCTTCCTTTCATCCACATCGAAGATCAAGATTGAAGATTCAAGAGCTTAGATTGAAGATCTTCATCTTTTCAAGAGAGATTTCTTCGTTTGAAGCGGATTTGTGATAGATCAAGCTTGATCCTTCGCTGTCCAGATCTGAAGCGTATTGATTTGGGTTTGTTTAGGTGATTTGGTGAGTGGTGATTATCTCTCACACGGATCCAAAGGAGTATATCGGATTGTTGGCTCGATTTGGTGTTAAAATAGTGATTTCCATGCATTTTCTTCATCCTAAGTGTAGATCCATATAGATTCATTGTTCATGATGATGTTACATCCATTTTATCACATGTTAACCTATGCAAGTTCATTCATCAAGTTTATGAAGATATAATTCATGTTTTCATGCTTATTGGACTTTCAACTCTTTAATTACGAAAATGCCATTATAGTGATAATTGTCTACTTACATCTTATTTGAATGCTTGATTGTTTGGATTAATGTTTGGTTTGATTGATTGTTATGAATTAGATGATTGATGGTTTGATTTAGACCGAAGACGATTCAAAAGCTAAGGGAAAGGCTCTTGAATTGGGAAAGCTGCTCGTGGCATATGTAGCGGGATGATGAAGCTCTTATACATAGATTTGATGATGTGATGTTGAGATGAGGCTTCGCGAGGATGTGATGAAGCGAGGCAATCATGTGATGAAGACTTGGTCTAATCCAGATGGGATCATTCCAAGCATGTTGATAACTCGGGGATATGATTCGAGTTGAGGATAATGAATGGATATGAGAATAGTCGTCGAGGAGGATGACTAGGAGGCTTGGATAGCATCGTTGTTGAAGGTTCTAGCATGCTCTAAGCAAGAGTACGTTTGGGCAGATTCGATAGTCCCAACGACTAACTGTTGATGGTCGAGTACTCTGGGCAGATTCGAAAGTCCTAGGCACGGGTTGCGACGACGTGCGGGAGTTATGTCTAGAACCGGGGTTTCCATTAGCCCTTGACGGACGGCTGAAAGAATGTGTCGGTCATTCAATTAACGGTGATATCGAAGCAATGATAACAGTGATAGCCAGAGTCATGGATGTTTGGTTGTATCGTCATTCGGACTCAAGAGCGGTATTTTCTGGGTGCTTATCTAATTTAGGCCTTGGTACTTGGAAAACATCGCCCTTGACTCGAGTGATAGTAGCTTTACTTTAAATTGTATGCTCTGCTATGTTTGCTTCTGCTTAGTGTGTGTCTGGGGGCTATCACTGTAGAATGAGGTTGGAATGGGAGGGTTGTATTCCTATTCCTTTTCCTTTATGCTCTTTTGGTATGTTGTTAGTTAATTTACTGCTCACTAAGACTGTTGTCTGACTCAAGGCTTTATGTTTTTTTTATTCTTATTGCCTTGGGCTGTTCGTCAATTTTGGGACGGGAAGACTAGGTAGCAGGTGACAGGTGCTGTTCTCTTCTCACGATGCTTATATCGAAGACGAGCTGGAGGGTTGCATATTATCTTCTTATTATATGTACTAGATATTCCGCTGTTTTGTATTCTCTGAGAGATATGTAGTGAGGCTGGATGTATGGACTATGTGGATGCTTGTATTCAACTATCATGGAGTTTTATATGATGTCATTTTGTTCTGTAAAGCTTCACTATACATATGTTCTATTGTATTTTGTCCATGCGCTGTGAGTAATACGATAGATCCTGTTGTTTTAATCTACCCTGATAATCGCCCATGGTCACCTGGCACACTTTACAGCGCACTATCTCTAGATTCGGTGCAGGGGTCATGGGCGATCGTCACATTTGGTATCAGAGCATTGGTTAATCAATTTTACCCAACGCTCGCTGACGTAACTACGTATGAGAGACGTAATTGTAATTTTGATGGATGACTACTATATATAATATAGTAGATTAGTAGAGTTTGAGTCCTTTATGCAGTTGTTTCTCTAGATGTTCTAATCATTCCTTTTTATAGATATTGAGAATGAGTCGAAGAGGGAGACCAGCTGCTAGGGAAGGCCGTGCTACTGAAGAGACTACTGATTATGCAGCCATGTTCGAAGCTATGATGACTTCGATCATGAGAAGGATACCAGTTCCGGGGGCAGCAGTTGATGTTAGAGTTCAACAAGATACAATAGAAATCACGAATACAAAGATGTCTCAATACAATAGTCAAATACAAGATCTGAATACATCACTGGAATCAACTGGATAACCGAAAGCGAAATAGATAGCTGGATCTCCAAGAAAGCTCCAACCCCAAGGTGAGTCTCAAATGCTGTATCACTTAGTCTGACCCGAGCGTAAAGCAAAACACAAAACACTCGAGTCATGATTAACATTCTTATATCAATAAATCCAACTCAAGTGAAATATCAACTGAAATACAAGTAACTTAAAGAATGCTTGGGATAACCATCCTCTAAGGATCTGTTAAACTATCTACTATGTAGTAATATACGCTATTATAATAATGTCTAATAATAAAATAAACTTACTTTTAAATAGCGTTAAGGGGTTACCCATATAGCCCTTAACACATAATAGTGCCAATAGTCTATACAGTACCTGCATACCTCCAGATCGGGGGCTACGAGAAGATACTCCATAGGTACGACACAAATAGAAACTCGTAGTAAAGCTCGATATGGTAGGTGACACGGCACAACAAGGCAATGCCAGGGTAGATATACCAATTACGCATCCGGGCTGGTGGTAATGCATAGCAGCCACTACCGCCCACCTCGGAACACAATCCCAATCAAAATCGAAGGGTGGCCACCAAATCAATCACAAAGTAATAGAAATGTATCGAAGAAATGCGTCCGATCAGAGGTGCTACCACATTGGGCCGAGAATCGTTCCTGTTTTAGCCACCTTATGCCAACTCACGGGAGTCGGGTCCACGTTCATACCTCAACAGGATCATCGCCACCATCCTACTTCATTTTGGAATCTCCACCGCGTACACAGTTGTTAAATTGGTTTTCGGTATCGACAGAGAGTATGTCCATATCTGATCCCGGTCTCTTTAACAACCAAACGTTATTATAACACCGCGGTCATTTCAAAATAGTTTATACTTCAAAACCAAAATATCATTTTCATTTCAAAACCCAAATCAATACGATATCATTTCCATTTCAAATATATCCATTTCCAAACATCATATCACTTTCCAAAGTTATAGCGCTTTCAAAGTCATAGTCTTTTAAAATCAAAACACTTTGGAAATCACAGCTTTGAAATCATAGCATTTTGGAAATCATAACACTTTGAAATTATAGCATTTTGGAAATCATAACACTTTTCAAATTATAGCATTTCAGAAATCATAATACTTTTGAAATTATAGCATTTTGGAAATCATAACACTTTCCTCTTAAACATTTTAGATATTAAAATTAGTATATATAATAAAATAGTTTATAAAATAAAATAATTTATTTTAAAATAGTTATAAGTTAAAACAATATATATTAAAATAATTAAAATAGTATATATTAAAATATTTTATAAAATATTATAAAAATAGTTTTAAATATAATTTAAAATACTTTAAAATACTTTATATAATAAAATAGTCTCCTCAAATTTCACAAATCGATTCAACTCAACTCGAATTCCAAAATTCAAATTTAATCAAATCTCAAATCATCAATTTCAACTCGATTCTGTTTCTCAATAAATCATTTCAAATTATCGATTTTCAAATACATATTTGAACCCTAAAATAATCCGTTCAAATTTCAATATATATCAAAGTCAAAATATTCAACATTTCAAAACTAAATTCGATAATTTTATATATATATATATATATCAAATTCACTTTACTATTATTAGTTTTGGAATATTTACTTAATCATTTCAACAATATCCAAATACATCTTCAATTTACAAATTTAAATAGACAAAATATCCCATTAAAATTTTATATAAATTTGAAATATTCATTTAAGTCACTTTTAATCAAATTCAAGTTATAAAATCATAGCTTTAAATTTTTAAATTTAATAAATTTCAAATCAAACTTATTTAAGTAAAATTCTTAAATAAGTTTGATTTCAAATCAATTTCAAATCATTATAAATTTTATATTTGAAAATATAGATATTAAATAAATACTTAAACATATTATTTATCAACTTTATTAAATCAACTTTAATAAATCTTAAAAATCAATATTTATTAAAACCATATATTTCTTTTTAAACCATAGAAATTGTGACATCCCAGATTTTTAGCAATAATATTCTAATAAATATTTAATTGAATTAATTAAAATACAGTTTATTTTTTTTAAAGAAAACAAATGTATTTGGAAGAAGATATGGTTTGGAATTAATATAAAGAGTTCCTAAATATTTAAAACATGAAATCTATCTTATTTAACTTTATTAATATGTGATTTAAATATATATCCATGATATAATTTGGATAATAATGGTTCAAGTAAAATAAATCTTATCAATATTAAATTTAAGTATAAACAAATATATTATTTGAAAATAAATGCATATGGAATTATATATATATCCCATAAATTAGATAAAGATAAAATGTTTAAATATATGTATATATGATGGTAAACATATGTAAATGTAAGTGTATGTATATGATAATAATATATAAAGCAAATGTATATAATAGTGATGGTGCAGGTAAAACTAGGATGAATTGCATAACTATACCCATATTTTTACACATAAAAATATATATGCATATATAAATCCATATGAAAAGGGTTGTAAACAAAAGTGGAGACATAGCAATAAATGCACGCACACAATATATCATTCAAGCCTCCAAAAACATAAGTCTGGTTAGGCAACATCGGAGAAAAATATATATATATAAATATGAAGGCCTGGAAGCTTGTAGCTTCCTAAATACACTTCCCTACATATTTAAATATAGAGCAGCAGTACACTCTTCCAATATTGTCTCCATTTTAAATTATTCGAGCTAAGTAAACAACAAAATGTCACTACCATTTCACAAACTTAAGTAGAAAGCAAACTAAGATCTGCCATCAAACAAATAAAAGAAGATCAAAGGCATGAGCTGAAGCAGAGGAAGGAGCAAGCAGTGTTCTTTCCTTTAGAGGCTGTGAGTATAACCAACTTTTCTCTTTTTACTTTACTCATGAATCCATATATTACAGAACTTCTACTTATTTCCTTTAGAGGCTAGGTATATAACTGTTAATTAGCTTATCCTTTATTTTGAGGGTTGGTCCTATACTTGGTTAAGCAAGAAAATAAAAACAAACAGTGTTCTTTCTTAAATCTGTGAGTAAACTACTTAATCCTGATGTTGTATGATGAAATGTTGGGAGAAGTATTTGTACATATGTAAGTATGCCTGCATGTATGAATATACATGTACATGATGTGTGCATGTTTGAGTATAAGCTCTGTTCCAGGTTTACCAGTTTTCACACCTGATTTAAAATTCAAATCTCTCCCTTTAATTCAATTTGGGCTTTAAAGTATAAATGAAATGTATTTGAGAAATCCAGATCTAGGTTTTAAAAATATTTTTTTAAAGTTAAAATAAGGATAATTTTGGTCAGGGAAGAAGATACACAGTAAATTTCAAAACAATGTCAAATTTTGAGTATCATAATTTCTTGATTCATCTATGTCATCCGATTCGTCTTCGTAAACCATGATTTTTAAGAATAAATTCAGTTTTTTTTTAGTTCGTTATCGAGTGAGGAATGTGAGATGAACGGAATCGCAAGTTTCACCAAATTCTGGCGATCGGTGAAGCGTTGGTTGTCGCGATCATGGCCGAAGCTTGCTGGGGGGTCAGGAATGTTGAGAAAATTGCTCGATAAAATTCTAATGTCCCATGGCGACGTCACGATGTGGATTTAGGGTTTAAACCCATGTATGGTCGAGGTTGAATATCGGGTTGCTGCAGCTTCGTCAGTGCGGCGGAGTCGATCGCACGAGTGGGATTTGAAGCGTGGGAGATAGGCGGAACTCTGGTCGAAGTTTCATGGTCGCTGGTGGCTGGAAGTGGCGGGACAAGGCAGTTTTGGTGATCCGGTTTGGGGTGGAGGATGTGGTGAGTTGTTCGATTTCGAGATCAACGTTGTTTCGAGGTGCTGGATGGTCAGAGGTCTCGAGATGATCGTCGACGAGTTGTGGTTGACGGCGAGATCGACTGGAGATAGTCGGAGCTCTGGTGCATGTGCACGAGGTGTCAGGTTTGGTTTTGATTTGCTGATGATTTGAGAAGGTAGCGAGCTCGAGTTTCCTCTCGAGAAAATGAGGTGGTGGCTCGAGTAAAGGCTCGGGTGAATTCGTATGGGTTTAGTATGATTTTTAACTAGTTTTAAATTTATATATAAAATAAAAGGGGGGTGTGGTCCCGAAGAAGAACTCGGGAAGACTGGCAATTTGGCTCGTGGGTGAACTCGGGTAAGTCTCGAGTCTGAGTGATTTTGTTTAACTTAAGTTTGTTATGATAAATTCTTAAGTTATTTTAAACTTAAAATTAAATGATTTAATTAAGTAAGTTAAATGTGTTAAATATGGTTACGCTAATTAAGAAAATTTCATAAAGATAAATGGTTAATTAAGGTCTTGAATAATTAATGATTAATTAAACTAATGAGGTAATTGAAGTGAAATTAATTTATTAATGATTAAGGATAATTAATTAATAATTAAGGGGTATAAATTAATTAGAGATTAATTAAATTATTAGGGATTAATTAATGTAAGCAATTAGAGATTAATTACTTAAATGATGGTTACTTAGTGTAAGTAATTAAGAATTAAATTGATAAAAGTTAACAAATTTACTTTGAAATTAATGGATAGTAATTACTGAATGTAATTAATTAAAAGGAATAATTAATTAATGGAAGTAATCAGAGGATCATAAATTAATTAGTAGGAGTAATTAAGGGTTGATTAATGAGAAAGGGTAAGGAATAATTAATTTATTTAAAGGGTAATTACTTAATGTAACTAAAGAGTAATTAATCAAGGATGGTTAATTAATTGGTTTGTAGTTAATTTATGTTAAATATGAAAGATTTAAAGGGAATTGAAGTAATTAATTTAATTCATTTGTGGTTAATTAAATTAATTAAAGATGGTATGGTTGTTTTATCTGGCTATGAATGATTGAATGGTATAATATGCCTTAGAATAGTTGATATCTCTGGTATGTGATATGGAATGCTATGTGGTATAATATTTTAGGTTAAAACGGTGACTCCTATATTTAAGGTTTGATTTATATTTCATTCGAATAACTTGGGTTAAGATGACATTGGATTCGAAGAGACCGGAGTCGGATATTAGTAAATACCCGAAACCACTTCGATTCTATATAGATTAATATGTGATGTCAATTGGCTGAAACGAAATAATATGAACCTTTGACTAAGTTAGGATACTTAGTATTTGAGTCGTGAAATGAGGGTTGAGTATAACAAGTAATGAACTCGAAGTGAAGTTCGAGTTACCCGGGTTTCCTTTTAAATTGGATTTAGTATTTCATGTTATATGGGTTTACTCACGCTGGTTTCCAGCCTGACCCGGGTGTTACTTTTTGGTAATGCTCGGGTCAGACCGAGTATTACAGATTTTCAGGTAAGGACGTTCTGGAGCTTAGGAGATGAGCTGGATGGCAGGACGTATGGAGTGTTTCCGCTGTGACTATTATTTCTGTTTATCAGAGATATATTTGATTTGTATATACTCAGTGTTGTGTATGAGAGTAACTCTGATGTATTATAAAGCAAATTGACAGACATAGTATTCTTTTGTAAACTGCTATTATTTGATATTATATTTTATCCGCTGCGAATGTGAGAATCTGTATTGTGTTTCTGTTTCTTCTTCTTCTATCTCTTTCTTCTTTTCCTAACTATCTGGAATTTTCGGGATCGAAAATTCCGGGTCGTTACAGTTGGTATCAGAGCGAAGGTTGAGCGAGAACCTTGGCTCTGTTGGGTGTACTCATAAGAATAGGGTCAATAGTACCCTAGAATGAGTTGAGTGTTTATATATATATATATATATATATATGAGAGCGTACTTGTTATTTTCTTATATAAAGGTTTTAAATGATTTTATATAAGGATATATTTTGATATATATAAAGTAATATTTCTTATTAATAAATACTAAAGTGATTGGTTGTTTTAAAAAAAATATTGGAATTAAATAAAATAATGAGAATTTAATGGTAATAATAATACAACCAAATTGAAATTGAATGAAGGTAAATTTGAAATGGATCCAAACTGAAATTAAAATCCTGAATTTGTAGAAAATGTTTTTAGAATAAAAATAATAATGAATTGGTTTCCAGATATGATAATCTTGGTTATTATCAGAAATGGTTGTTGTGTTTAATAATGAAATATTATTAATGAGTAAGCAAGATGAAATGTTTTAGGAAAGTAAAACATTTAGGCAAGTATGACTCATAAATTAAAATGGGTTTTAAATGGTGAAGTTTTAAATCTAAGACCACATAACTTGAAATTGTTTTAAAGGAAATTGTTCTGAATTAAAACCAAAGGTGGTTTAAAAATGTAAGGTATAACTTGGTGTGTAAAGAAAATGTATATATGAGGAATGTACATAATACCAATGATGATTTGAAATAAACTCCAAAGTATTGAGTTTTGATTTTCCCTGAAGTGTGATGTAAAACCCAAAGTGATATAAGTTTTGAACTTATAGGAGGGAAAGAACTTTGAAATTTGAAGTGGGAATTCAAATTGAGTAAGGTTGATTGGATTAAGTAAATTAAAATTTAACTTTGGAAAAGTTAAATAAGTGTAGAACAAGCAACCCGCATTTGAAATTTTAAGATGAAATCAGAATTGAACTTGGGAAGTTAAGTGGTAATTTGAATTGGGGGTTTGTGTAGCCTCAAAATGGGTTTGAGGTCTGGAAGTTGTATATGAATGGATGTTTTAAAAGAAATTGGATGATATCATCCTATTGTTGGTAAAATCTTTAAAATTGTAAATTGGGTTGGTTTAAATGAATAAGAAATGAAGGGTGGTAATATATCTATTATGGAGAAAAAGGGAAATCTAACGTTAATTTGAAATTAAGGATGTGGAATTACTTTAAATTGAAAATTTGAATAATTAAATTTGTTAATTAAACTTGTTTAAAGAACAGCTTCGAACTGGAAGATAAAATTGAGTAATAAATTAAGTTTTTTAAAATAAAATTGTATTGAACTCTTATTTGAACTTGGAAATACATAAGTAAAGATAAATTAAAATGGAATTTTGAGAATTGGACTCAGAAATTAAATTGTTTAAAGATATTGATTTGAAGATAAATGTTAATTGGATTAAGGGAATAAATCAACATTTGAAAATTTAACTCGAATTTATATAATTCGAGATGGTTTAAAATTGAGATTTAAATTGAATTAGTTCAAACTGAATTTGATTTGAATTAATGGGAATTGTGATTTATGATGGATAAGTAAAAAATTCAAATAGGGAATTTGAATTGGATTAATTTGAAATAAAATTGAAGTTATTCAAATTGGGATTGAGTCAATTTAAATGAAAGTGGAAATTTAAATTGAATTTATGGAAATGGAGATGGGGTATTAAACAGTTTGACTCTGGACTATTTTCAAAATAAATTGTTTAATATAAACCTATTTTTCCAAACTATTTATTACACAACTTTTCTGTTTAAACCTAAAACTATGTTAAACCTGTTTTACAATTACTTTGGAACTATTTAACTATTTTACAACTGTTTTATAAACTAATTACTATTTTTCTACTACTTTAGAAACTGATTACTGTTTTTCTACTATTTATAAGTAATTACTATTTTTCAATTATTTTACAGTTACTTAACTATTTTACAGTTTTACAAATTAATAATTATCTTTCAACTATTTATCTATTTTTTAAAAAAAAAATTCAAGCTATTTTGTAAATATAAACTGGTCAGAGTTCAAACTGTTATTGGTTAAATACCCAACTGAGATAAGAATTGAGTGATAATCCAAGTGGGGATTAAAGCAAATGTGAATAAGTGAATGAAAATTAAAGTAATGTGAATAGAAAGGGAATTGATTTAACTGATAATCAATGAAGATAAATACGTAGGATGTACGTATATTATTCTATTCGCATAATGAATTGATCCAAATTCGAGCACAGAATTTTGAGATAGTATTATCGATCCGAGTTGGGATTTTTCGTTCGATTTTCAACGGCGAACCTGGTTATGGATTTTTGATTGGTTCTGGATATTCTCTATCATAGGTGTGACTATGCAAGGAGAATGACGGTTTCTGATCAAGAAACCAGATCTGAGTCCGCACTAGGAAGTCGGGTGGACGATACTAGTTCGGAAGTGAAATTGTGTGATCGAGTGAGCGATCAGATTGATATTGCGTACGAATGATATGGGGACATCGTACGGGCTTGAATGAAATTGGCATTGAAAATTTGTGGATGAAAACTGAAAAGATTTTTGAAATTGAAAAGTTTATTTTGAGAAATTGACAATGAATAAAGGTGGAAATTTGATTTTGAAGTTGTAGGTAAAAGGTTATAAGATGATTTGTGAAATGGAAAATATAATTGTGAATATATGAGGAACTAAAATAAAATAAATTTAAAATTTATATTTCTATGGTAGAAATTAACTTTATGGAAATAAAGTGGAAATTAAATATTTTCTGAGTTAAAGTTTACTTTATAATAAAAGTAAGAAATTTGGCAAGTGACTTTATAAAGTAATCAAATTTGAATATTTGATTGGGAATAAAAAAAGTTACGTATCCTTGTTATATATGATAAAACTCCCCTTATTGAATCCATTGCCAGAAGAAAAAGGTTTTTGAAAGTTTTGAAGTATATAAAGGAAACTTATACAAGTATAAAGTGATTTAAAGATTTTCCAAGATTATTATATATATCTATATATATAAAAGATTTTGTGAAAATGTTTTGAGGAAAGGTTTTGGGAACCTTTGGATTTGGAAAAGGCTTTTGATATTTGGGTAAATCAATATTGGGATTTGGGAAAGCCTGATTTGTGAATTATCGATTTTGAGAATCGATTTTGTGTAAAAGCATTTATATGAGATTCATACTAGGTGTATGATTTGGAAAATACTATATGTGTATAGTATAAAGTGTTTTGAGATTTGCTCTGGGGAAAAAGGCGCTCCCTTGAAATGAACTTCTCAGGAGTGCCACTGGGTGGTACTGCCTTGAGCCCCAAGGGGGGGTTTCTAAAGTTGATCCTGTGAGGAGTCCGGACAAAACTAGTTCCTGAGGATTATTTGTGTAGCGAAAGTCGAGGGGCTGGTGCCCACAGAGGCATTTGGGTTATGCTGTGACGACAGTGTAACTCGATGTCACTGCGATCTACTGCAGACCATAGCGAAAGTCGCGTGAGCCGCTGACAGCCAACAGTCTATGTTTGATTTTATATCGGTAGACTGCGACACTATGGTAACATAGCGAAAGACTTGTGTGCCGCTGAGAGCCAACAGTCTGCGTTTGATTTTATATCGACAGACTGAGACCTATGTGGGAGTGGAGAAGTTTCATTTTGACAGCGAAAATCGTGTGTGCCGCTGAGAGCCAACAGTTACATGGACTTTTGCTGCGACGGCAACGTAACTCTGGATGTAACTGCGATCTGTTGTGGGTTCTATGGTGTAATCAGTTACATGGACTTTTGCTGCGACGACAACGTAACCCAGGATGTAACTGTGACCATGGATGGGGGTGATGATTTCCAGAGCATTTTTACCAGAATATTTTCCCTATTTTCAAAACTGTTTTCAATAAAATTATTTTCCAAAGTATTTTCACTGGGTGTTGGAAACGGGTTTGCCAAGTACTTATAGATTTCAAGTCCTACGCCTGATCAACGTATGACCGAATCTCTATGAGTACGAGGATGGACTTGTTGAAACATCGAGTTGTAATAGTATTTTTATAAAAACTATTTTAGAAATATATATAGATTTTTAAAGTAGTTTAAAAAAAAATGATAAAGAAAATTTATCTGATTTTGAGCATTTTAATAAATTTGGCTTCATTCCTTTTCGAGGACGAAAAGTTTTAAGGGGGGAGGTGTGTGACATCCCAGATTTTTAGCAATAATATTCTAATAAATATTTAATTGAATTAATTAAAATACAGTTTATTTTTTTTTAAAGAAAACAAATGTATTTGGAAGAAGATATGGTTTGGAATTAATATAAAGAGTTCCTAAATATTTAAAACATGAAATCTATCTTATTTAACTTTATTAATATGTGATTTAAATATATATCCATGATATAATTTGGATAATAATGGTTCAAGTAAAATAAATCTTATCAATATTAAATTTAAGTATAAACAAATATATTATTTGAAAATAAATGCATATGGAATTATATATATATATCCCATAAATTAGATAAAGATAAAATGTTTAAATATATGTATATATGATGGTAAACATATGTAAATGTAAGTGTATGTATATGATAATAATATATAAAGCAAATGTATATAATAGTGATGGTGCAGGTAAAACTAGGATGAATTGCATAACTATACCCATATTTTTACACATAAAAATATATATGCATATATAAATCCATATGAAAAGGGTTGTAAACAAAAGTGGAGACATAGCAATAAATGCACGCACACAATATATCATTCAAGCCTCCAAAAACATAAGTCTGGTTAGGCAACATCGGAGAAAAAAAATATATATAAATATGAAGGCCTGGAAGCTTGTAGCTTCCTAAATACACTTCCCTACATATTTAAATATAGAGCAGCAGTACACTCTTCCAATATTGTCTCCATTATAAATTATTCGAGCTAAGTAAACAACAAAATGTCACTACCATTTCACAAACTTAAGTAGAAAGCAAACTAAGATCTGCCATCAAACAAATAAAAGAAGATCAAAGGCATGAGCTTGAAGCAGAGGAAGGAGCAAGCAGTGTTCTTTCCTTTAGAGGCTGTGAGTATAACCAACTTTTCTCTTTTTACTTTACTCATGAATCCATATATTACAGAACTTCTACTTATTTCCTTTAGAGGCTAGGTATATAACTGTTAATTAGCTTATCCTTTATTTTGAGGGTTGGTCCTATACTTGGTTAAGCAAGAAAATAAAAACAAACAGTGTTCTTTCTTAAATCTGTGAGTAAACTACTTAATCCTGATGTTGTATGATGAAATGTTGGGAGAAGTATTTGTACATATGTAAGTATGCCTGCATGTATGAATATACATGTACATGATGTGTGCATGTTTGAGTATAAGCTCTGTTCCAGGTTTACCAGTTTTCACACCTGATTTAAAATTCAAATCTCTCCCTTTAATTTAATTTGGGCTTTAAAGTATAAATGAAATGTATTTGAGAAATCCAGATCTAGGTTTTAAAAATATTTTTTTAAAGTTAAAATAAGGATAATTTTGGTCAGGGAAGAAGATACACAGTAAATTTCAAAACAATGTCAAATTTTGAGTATCATAATTTCTTGATTCATCTATGTCATCCGATTCGTCTTCGTAAACCATGATTTTTAAGAATAAATTCAGTTTTTTTTAGTTCGTTATCGAGTGAGGAATGTGAGATGAACGGAATAGCAAGTTTCACCAAATTCTGGCGATCGGTGAAGCGTTGGTTGTCGCGATCATGGCCGAAGCTTGCTGGGGGGTCAGGAATGTTGAGAAAATTGCTCGATAAAATTCTAATGTCCCATGGCGACGTCACGATGTGGATTTAGGGTTTAAACCCATGTATGGTCGAGGTTGAATATCGGGTTGCTGCAGCTTCGTCAGTGCGGCGGAGTCGATCGCACGAGTGGGATTTGAAGCGTGGGAGATAGGCGGAACTCTGGTCGAAGTTTCGTGGTCGCTGGTGGCTGGAAGTGGCGGGACAAGGCAGTTTTGGTGATCCGGTTTGGGGTGGAGGATGTGGTGAGTTGTTCGATTTCGAGATCAATGTTGTTTCGAGGTGCTGGATGGTCAGAGGTCTCGAGATGATCGTCGACGAGTTGTGGTTGACGGCGAGATCGACTGGAGATAGTCGGAGCTCTGGTGCATGTGCACGAGGTGTCAGGTTTGGTTTTGATTTGCTGATGATTTGAGAAGGTAGCGAGCTCGAGTTTCCTCTCGAGAAAATGAGGTGGTGGCTTGAGTAAAGGCTCGGGTGAATTCGTATGGGTTTAGTATGATTTTTAACTAGTTTTAAATTTATATATAAAATAAAAGGGGGGTGTGGTCCCGAAGAAGAACTCGGGAAGACTGGCAATTTGGCTCGTGGGTGAACTCGGGTAAGTCTCGAGTCTGAGTGATTTTGTTTAACTTAAGTTTGTTATGATAAATTCTTAAGTTATTTTAAACTTAAAATTAAATGATTTAATTAAGTAAGTTAAATGTGTTAAATATGGTTACGCTAATTAAGAAAATTTCATAAAGATAAATGGTTAATTAAGGTCTTGAATAATTAATGATTAATTAAACTAATGAGGTAATTGAAGTGAAATTAATATATTAATGATTAAGGATAATTAATTAATAATTAAGGGGTATAAATTAATTAGAGATTAATTAAATTATTAGGGATTAATTAATGTAAGCAATTAGAGATTAATTACTTAAATGATGGTTACTTAGTGTAAGTAATTAAGAATTAAATTGATAAAAGTTAACAAATTTAATTTGAAATTAATGGATAGTAATTACTGAATGTAATTAATTAAAAGGAATAATTAATTAATGGAAGTAATCAGAGGATCATAAATTAATTAGTAGGAGTAATTAAGGGTTGATTAATGAGAAAGGGTAAGGAATAATTAATTTATTTAAAGGGTAATTACTTAATGTAACTAAAGAGTAATTAATCAAGGATGGTTAATTAATTGGTTTGTAGTTAATTTATGTTAAATATGAAAGATTTAAAGGGAATTGAAGTAATTAATTTAATTCATTTGTGGTTAATTAAATTAATTAAAGATGGTATGGTTGTTTTATCTGGCTATGAATGATTGAATGGTATAATATGCCTTAGAATAGTTGATATCTCTGGTATGTGATATGGAATGCTATGTGGTATAATATTTTAGGTTAAAACGGTGACTCCTATATTTAAGGTTTGATTTATATTTCATTCGAATAACTTGGGTTAAGATGACATTGGATTCGAAGAGACCGGAGTCGGATATTAGTAAATACCCGAAACCACTTCGATTCTATATAGATTAATATGTGATGTCAATTGGCTGAAACGAAATAATATGAACCTTTGACTAAGTTAGGATACTTAGTATTTGAGTCGTGAAATGAGGGTTGAGTATAACAAGTAATGAACTCGAAGTGAAGTTCGAGTTACCCGGGTTTCCTTTTAAATTGGATTTAGTATTTCATGTTATATGGGTTTACTCACGCTGGTTTCCAGCCTGACCCGGGTGTTACTTTTTGGTAATGCTCGGGTCAGACCGAGTATTACAGATTTTCAGGTAAGGACGTTCTGGAGCTTAGGAGATGAGCTGGATGGCAGGACGTATGGAGTGTTTCCGCTGTGACTATTATTTCTGTTTATCAGAGATATATTTGATTTGTATATTCTCAGTGTTGTGTATGAGAGTAACTCTGATGTATTATAAAGCAAATTGACAGATATAGTATTCTTTTGTAAACTGCTATTATTTGATATTATATTTTATCCACTGCGAATGTCAGAATCTGTATTGTGTTTCTGTTTCTTCTTCTTCTATCTCTTTCTTCTATTCCTAACTATCTGGAATTTTCGGGATCGAAAATTCCGGGTCGTTACAGAAATCATTTTCAATGTATTTATATATAGACGAACGGTGTCTGTATATAATTTTCTATCCTATGGTCAAGTGATACGGATATTTATCATTTCAATCCGCAATTTAAATATATACGGGTATATATCTTTTCAACCCGCAATCCCAAATTCAATTCAAATGAAAATCGCTTGGGTTTATCATTTCAACCCATAACGATTTTCTCCTATTCTACAGATCGTTCGGGTATGTATCATTTCAACCCATACTGAATTCTATACTAACATGGAACTTGCAGAGTGATAAAAGATATGATAATAATATAACAATCAGTAACATGCAAATATCATCAGTGATAAATAACAGATAATGGTGTCAGATGTCATAGGTAAACAAATACTATAACGCCCCACTTCGAGACCCACATTAGCAAAGAGTACTACTAGGTAACACCGTATGCTAATGCAAAGAATAGAGCTGGATAGGAGCGTCCATCTATAGCCTTGTCTTAATTATCTATTGAATACGCCGACAATTGCCACTTCTTACTCGAATGGATCGACATATCCAATAAATACTTAATACAAAGCCATAGGTGTAACGACCCGTATTTTAAAACATTTAAAAGTATTAAATTAAATAAGATTTTTTGAATAAAATTGTTAGGAATAAAAAAATTAAGATTTTATTTATACAAATTAGATTATAATACAAATTACGAGCTTAATTAAAATTTCCATTAATGACATATGTTTGCAATAATATAAGGATGATAACAAATGTTAGTGTGTATTTTAATAATATTGGTTTGAATGATATTTGTAATTGTCTGAATGTAAATTTCCAATTTATTGGAATAATAAATGTTAATAAGAAATAATAAATGTTTCTTTATTAAAAAAAGAATCATATAGTTATTTATTTGAAATGTTTGGTAGCTGAAAGATTGATTGCAGAGATGAGAAACTATTATTTGGTAAGAAATGTATAATTCGTGTTTGTATCCAATAGTGCATAAATATGTTTAAATCACTGTTTAATAGGAAATAATTGTTTTATTTCTCATTACATTTATTTTTTTCCATTTTGAAATTCACCCTTGTAAACAATTGAAAATAATGTAATTGAATAATTTCAATTAATGATAGAGAGGACACCAAATTGTAAATTAATAGGTGAAATTAAACGTAGCTTATGTTTTCTGAAAATATAAGGAAAGTTGGTTTAATGAAAAGAACATTTATATCAAATAAAATGGATGTTTCATTTGTGAATGTAGGTTTAATTTCATTAAAATAAAGAATAGGATGATTGATTTAAAGGAAGTAAATATGTATATTTTTAGCATATAGATGGATTACAAGAGTAGAAAAATAATTTATTTTAGTAAGTTATTTAAAGCACTGCTGTATAAACAACAAATTTATAAACGTGTTTAAATGACTAAAGGAAACAATTATTCTATTTTTCATCCATTTTAGTTGTCTGTTTTGAAATTTAACTTTATAAGTAATTATAATTAACCTAATTGAAATATTTCAATTAGAAGAGAAGAAAACGTTGATTGCAATTAATAGATTTAATAAAAGAAACGCACCTTTTGTGTTAAACAGAATTGATGTTTTAATGGAAATAAAAGATCATTTTGGGAAAACCAAATTGAACGTTTTCATTTTTATAGTAAGTAATTTTATTTATTATGCATAGATAAAAAAACTAAATGCATACAAATTTGAATATTACTTGAGTTAATGAAGTTAATTTGGTTACGTTTCACAAATTGAATTTCAAAAAGGTTGTGCAATGTACATGGTCCCTTCATTTCTTTTGTTATTAATTGTTGCATGTATTGAGATGTATAAAAATAAAACTTTCATTTTTAGCAAGAATGATTTTGGATAAAAAAAATTGAATTTTAGAATGATATACACACACACATTAATATTCAAACTTTTAAATATATCAAAGGATTCATGGTTTTGTAAATATTGTGGAATCAATTAGAAATTACCTTTTATTAACAGTTGTACATTAATTACATAAGTTCATCTATATTTATTTTTACATTTTATATATGGTTAAAACTTGTAAATTGGTTGCATTAATGTGACCGTTATAGTCATTAGAAAAGTAAAGTAAATCATTTTTATAGTGCACAGATAGATATATATTCATTAATTAATGAAATTGGTTTGAGTAACGTAAATAAATATATAGATTGATTGGTTGATTAATTGATTGATTGATTGTTAATTGATTGATTGTGTTAATGTAGTATGCAAATATATTGACATAAAACGAATGTTTTAATATGGAATTAAATTATGTAAATATGTGTATATTTGGGTTTATTGATATGAATTAATTGGAGTAAGTTTTGGAATTTGGACCCCAAAGGTTTGTTTATAGGATATAGGTGGTCCCTTCATTTGCTTTACATTATTATCACCTCGCATTTTCTCTCTTCCGTTTTCAAGTTCTCAACGTAGTCTCCACTTGTGCATCCATTTAATTATTAGCCTACTCATTCGTTTCTTATTAATTAGTAATAACCTCATTTGATTTATTTCTAATTAATAATTGCCTCATTCTTTTCATTTGTTTCTCCTTTGTTCATTTGCTCTTTTCAAATGCTTTACGTGATGTTTTTTTTGTTTTCTTTTCTGTTTTTTTTTCGTTTTTAATGTGAACATCCAAATTAATATTCATGCCATCTAATTAGCATTTACTATTCTCCGTTTCTGAAGTTTATTTTGCTTATGCATCATTAGTTCTTGTAGCTTCCTTTCATTGGCAATTCTTTCTCCTGAAACTTCATATTTAAAACAGAAGATTTATTTTTATCTTTATTGATATATTTATTCCTTTACTTCACCTCTTTTAATACTACCATTTTGAGGCCATTCATATTTTTACTTTATTTTAATTCCTAGTTTGTTTATATATACTCTATTAGCTTTTCATTTGTTTCCATCATCATTTCTGTAGCCTCATTTCATTTTTCAAATCTCATCTTCTGTAGCTTCATTTCTCCAAACAAACTTCCATGTCATTTTTTCTCTCTCTCTTTATTTTCTTCCTTCTTCATTTTTTCTTCTTCTTCAAATCTCCTTCTTCTCTTTTTTTTCTTTCAAAGCTTTTTCTTATTCTTATTCTTCAAATCTTCTTCTTCATTTTTTTAAAGCTTCATTTTCTTTTTCAATTCTTCATCTTCCTTGAATTCACTTCTTCTTTTCCAAACATTCTTCTTTTTCCAAATCCTGTTCTTCAAATTCAGATCTATACAAATTTCTCTGTCTCTTCAAAAAATTTCTATAAAAAAAGAAGAAGATTAAGATAGCAAGGAAATAAATCAATAAGAGGAAGTAATAGCGGATCCAAACCCGACTAAGAAAGGGAAATCCATAAGGTGAGTGTTTAAACTCACTCACGAAATACTAAAGTTTTATTGCAAGTTAAACCAGGTCATATAGTGATAAAGTTTTGATTGTTGGTTTGGAATTTTTATTGATATTTAGTTTGAATAGCTAAATTCCAATATGTGATGACTAATAATTACTATGACATGTTATTGAATTGGTTGATTTGTTGAATTGATTGATTTGAATGTTGATTGTATGATGTGATGGATGCTATTGTGATTGAATGTGTATTTGTTCATTTATTTTGATATATCCTTATTATCACCCTATAGTTTATTGTAATCATATAAATTTTCATATTGATTATTTGAGCACTGAATAAAGATATAAAACCGATGAATTTCATGTATTTACATGAGAGGAAAAAAACTAGTATGTTTAGACTTACCATTTGAACCATAAAAATGATTTTGGGAAATAAACCGTTGTTACCTTATTTGAAAGTTTCCAAAATTAAATTTTGAAACATTGGGAAGTTTCCATAAAATTGAATGTTGAAACTTTGAAACATTTGTATAAATCAAATCTCTTGAACTATGAAATTTAATTGGGAAATGTTCTATAAATTTGTAAGTTACTAGAATGGATCTATTGTGAAATCTATTGTATTTTGAATATGGAAACAATAACATTTCCAGAAATTTGAACCTTCAAAAATGTAGTTATTTGCATACCTTATTACCTCTAATTTTGATTTACTTTGCATAAGAATTTTAGTTCTGACTCGAGTGTTTTGTGTTTTCCTTTACGCTCGGGTCAGCCTGAGTATTTTCATTGTATTGAAGACCATTTTATTTTGGAGGATGAAGACGGAGATGATTCTACTATTTATTATAATTATTCCACTACATCATGTGTTCCGCTGCATTATTTTTTTTATTTCTGATGTATGTATAACTCTGATTTGAATTGTAAAAGTGTAATCAAATGATATTTATAAAACAGCTTCATGAACTGTTTATTTGATTATTATATTTTGTCGTTTCGCTGCGAGATTCTGTGTTTTGTTTTTTCTTTTCTTTTATTTTCTTATTTACCCCATTAAAAATCCTCCATTATGAATGGTTTGAGTCTGACGTGTATGGTTTATTGTCGATTTGAACCGTCCAAAAAGGGTGGATCGTTACAGTTGGTATCGGAGCTTTGGTTTAGACACACCTTAGCCTGTTGGGGTTAACTCATTAGAGAAAGGATAATAATATCCTAGAATGATTTTGTCTTAGTGTATATATATACGAGAGCGCGTATTTGTTAGTGTTATAAAAATGTTTTTTATAAGTTTTGAAATGAAATTAATTTTCCTAATATTATATGTTATATATAAAAGAATAAAAATTTTATAACTCATATAGTTATTTGTAATATGTATGTTTTATGAAATCATAATATATAATTATTATCATTTATGGTTGATGTTTTTGTATGTAGTTAGTTTATAAACATTGGCTATTATTGATGATTGAATTTATGAACTAAACACTAGTTTAATAATAGTGTATTAAAGGACATAAAGTGAATAATTAGGATATTTGTTATGAAATTGAAATGTTTTGTTGTGTGAATCTTGTTGTTTCATTGATTTGGTAGTTTCAACTATTGAAATAAAATAAAATAACTGGATATTATGGATAGTGGAAACTTCTGTATTAATATATATGTTAAAACTTAGTTACTGTGTTGAACTATGTAGTTGAATTTGGTAACCTTAATGTGAAAGCAAGTGAAATAAGGTTAAATTGTTAAACCAATGTTTAGTAAATGAATATAATTGTTGTATACATTATTGGCATGTAATGTAATAATATACAAGTGTGGACTTTAAGCCTTGAAATGTTTAAATTGAAACTGTGATTAAGGAAATGTTGTAAATGAGATTAAATTGAAGAAAAATTTGTTTATAAACTTAATTAAAATTTATGAAATATGTCATAAATAAATGGAAAACTAAAAGTGAAAACCAATTGAATAAACAAATATGAATTAAAAGTGAAATGATTATAAATAAAATCCAGACTTGTAAATTGTTTATGAAACAAATGAATGTTGCAATAAGTGATTACAATTAAAGTTGTGATAACTGTAAAGTCGAATTATGTTTTATATAGGAAGTTAAGCTTTTTTTTAAATGGGTTATAAACTTAAGAAATGATTTGTAAATAAATGTAGTATTAAATGAGAAATATTACATGTGAAAATGAATGTAATTTAAAAAGTTAAGAGAAAATAAGCAATGTTTGAGAATGATTAATGTTTATATTGAATGGAGAAATTCTATGGAACAAATATTAAAGTATGAAGTGATATTTTTGTTAATCAACGAGATTAATAATGAATTTAAATTAAAATGTATTTGTGATGATATTTTTTTTGAAAAGATACGTATGTTGTACGTATGTTGTTTTATCCGCATAATTAATTTGATCCAGATTTGAGTACATAAGTTCGAGGTGGATTACACCATTTCTTATTAGGATTTTTTATTCGATTCTTGATGGCGAATATTTGATATGGATTTTTGGCTTGATTCTAGAATTCTCTATCATTGTATATGGCTATGCAAGGAGAATGATGGCTTCTAGTCAAGAAACCATATCGAAGTCCTCATTAGGGAAGTCGAATGAACAATACTAGTTCGAAAGCGAACTTGTGTGATCGAGCGAGCGATCGAATGTGATTTTACGAAATGATGACATATGTACATCTTATGTTCTAATATTATTGATATACTTTAACGCTGAAATTGAAAGTTGTTGGGTTGAATATTTTTGTAATTTAAATTGGAATTTTTCTTTTATGCAAAACTACTATTAATTTAAAACCATTTTACAAAACTATTTTCTTTTATTATTCTTAAACAAACTATTTTATTCTATTTTATTTACAAAACTATCTTACAAACTATTTTATTTACAAAACTATCTTACAAACTGTCTTATTTACAAAACTATTTTACAAACTATTTTATTTACAAACTATTTTATATACAAAACTATTTTACAAACTATTTTATATACAAACTATTTTACAAACTATTTTATATACAAAACTATTCTAAATTGAAAACCTTTTATAAAGCAAAGATGTTCAATCCCATATGGCTCTTCATGCAGCGTAATTGATTTTAGAAAATTTTGATTCTTATATAAGATGACTTTATGTAAGTATAAGATGATTTTGAAAACCATTGATTTTAGAAATGAATTGGTTGACTTAAATTATATTGATTTGGAAATTTGGATTTATTTTCTTAATTTATTATTTTGGAAACTTTGGAACTGAAGATATTTAATTTGAGAAGAAATAATTTGGTGGAATTGTATATGATTTTGAAACTGAACTGATATTGAAACAAATTGAAATTTAAGAACCATGTGTTACTAAATACTTGATTTGGGAGTTATCGAACTTATATAAAAAAATTGCTTTGTATAAGTATGAAATTGATTTGAAAACTATGGATTTGAAAAGGTACTCAATTTGAAAAGTGAAATCTTATATAATTGAAGTCTATATAAGTGTGATTTGATATACTTTTGATTTTGGAAAGGTATTTGATTTGAAAATAAAATCTTATATATAATGGACTTTATATAAGTACGATATTTGAAAGTGATTTGAAAAGGTACTATATGATACATATTTTCGAAGTAAAGATATGGAAAGTGCCTTCTGCTTGATATCCGCTTTGTGGCCACATTGTGGATTCATTCGATCGATATTTCTCTGATTTTTGGTTTTTCGGATATGATACTCGAGTGTCCATCGAATTCCATGGCGTTACCCATGGTCTTACGAGCGCGACTGCATAGCGTAATTCACCTGGCTGGATAGCCCAGGGGTACGGATGTTTCCTGGGGGATTCAGGCGTAACCATTGTGTATCCTGTGATCTATGTAGGTCGTACTAGTAGAGAAATCCATAGGGCTGAGAAAGCTTACAGATACGGATGTTTCCTGGGGGACCCAGGCGTAACCTTTGTGTATCTACGATCCATGGTTAGACAAAGGTTTTGTTTGTTTTTTTGTTTGGATTGTACTTTCCATATCTGTTTTTTTTAAGTTTTCCAGTATTTTCACTGGGTGTTGAAACAAGTCTACTAAGTACCTGGAGAATTCTAGCTTTGCGCCTGATCAACGCACTGCCAGAGTCTGCAGGAACGTGGATAAACTTGTTGAAACATAAAGTTATAAAAGTATTTTATTATAAAGGTATTTTATTTTAAAAGTATTTCCAACAAAGAAATTTTATATTAATATTTGAAGTTGAAATTCTTATGGTTTGTGTAACGACCCGGCTTTCTTTGCCCAGAAAGACGCATCGTTATGAAGAAAGAAAGGGGTAGAAAATAGAAAAGAAGAGAAGAAAGAAAGAAAGAAACAACAACAACGATCTCACAGCGGAACGAATAAATTATATTAATAACATAAACTATTACATAGTATACAACACTTATCAGAGTTTACACAACTATACAACACATACTAGACAGTTATAAACATCTGTCTAGACATTACAACTCAAATACAAGACAAGACACTATCACAGATATCAACACAGCGGAATACTATATCTACGAACGCCGAAGCCTCCTGCTCCATTGCTCCTCCACAATTCGTCAAAGCTAAACCTGAATCCCTTGGCTACTCGTAAAAATTTGAGTACCCAAGAGTTTATAAAACAGAAATAAACACTTGGGTCAGACATGGGTCTGGTGTGAGTAAACGGGTTAAAATTGTTTAACTTCAAAATCTTTTGAAAACAAAGGTATCACGTAAGACTTCCCACACATAAACATGGAAAAGTTTTTACCTTACGCTAACCAAATCATTTGATAGGAAATCCAGTTATATTATAATAGGGTCTAGGGTTTTCAAGTAAAATACAGATATAGCTGAAATGCTTACATCTCACATTCCAACATAGTTGGCACAACTAATACGTACGGCACTTATTGGAGTTTGGATTCCATACAATGGCAGGGCTACTGGGGTACCGCCCGTCACAGTACGTGGCCTAGATCACCGTACCGAGGAGTACGCCCGCTCCCCTGCAACACAAAGCCGGAACCATCCCTTACTGGATAATTCCGAACAAGACAATCCCGTAGTTGGCGCGACCAACTACACACTAAGCCGAATAAAAGAAAAGGGACCTCTAGACAGGGATCTATCTTGCTCTCAGTGGGTGCTACCCACGAAGCCTTGCTGCACCTCCCCTGTTTTAGCCATTCCCGGTTGATGAGGCTTGAGGTTACGATTACCTTTAATCAGAACATATCACTTAGAATGCTCATCGTCCGCCTGACGATGTGCTGAAAGCATTCAATCCATATAAGTTCGTTCCGGGTTCGAACGAAACCGAAGGCATTATCTCGTTACACTCGTTTTGGAATCACCCTCAGAGTTAACGACAATAACCCTTGCACTCTAAATCTTCATCTTCATTTGAGATTCACGACCTATCGTTAATTTGGATCGATGTGGTATTCGGGTCTCCAGACCTGGAATACCGGTATACGGAAACCCGATCCCGGTCTCATCGAAATCCAAAACGTATCTTTTAAGGCCAAGTTGTTTAAAGGTTTAAACAATTTAACTTATCTATACAGATAGATAATTCACAAGTCACAATTGATAATCACATTATCACTTAAACAGATGATTCATAACCAAATAGGTAATCCATATTAACATCACAATAGTTAATCTATATTACCATCATAATGCAACCAAGCATTCATACCATACAACATTACTTATCTCATTTCTGAGATTACATCCATTCAAGACAATCAATGTCATCCATTCATACATAAGCAATGATTTACTTAATCACAACATAATTAATTTAAAATGAATTAAATTAACTATCTCTACCTTTAATTAATTTAAAGTAAATTAAATTAATTACTTCATCATTATAAATCTTGCTTACATAATCATTAATTAATTACAAATCAATTAATTAATCGTTCTTTAATTTCCATCTTAATTAATCATCATTGATTAATTAACTTTTAATTACATTCCAGTAATTACCCTTTTAATTAATTTCACAAATTAATTAACCTTAACCATTCACAGTAATTTACCATTAATTACTTCATTAATTACATTAATTAATGATTCTTACTAAATTACTTCCATTAATTAATTAAATATAATTAATTACATTAATTCTAAATTAATCACATTAATTAATTAACTTTAATTATTCACTTCCATTTATCAACCTAAATCATATACAGGAATTTCCATCTTGAAATTACTTATCTTAATTAATTAACCTCTTAATTAATTGTATAAATCTTTGATTAATTACACCAAGTAATAAATCTTTAATTACTTCTCCTAAGTAATTCTACTTTAATTACTTCCATTAAGTAATTTTCTTTAATTAATTACATCCTGTAATTATTCATTAATTACTTTGCTAAGTAATTATACTATTTAATTCCATTAAGTATTTATACTTAATTTCTTATCAAGTGATTATCTTTAGTTAATCAATCAACTTATTATCTTAAATTAATCACATTCATTTGATTAATTACAATTGGTAATTCATTTCTTAATTACCTTTAAACAATTTTATTAATCTTTAATTGTAGATTATCCTTTTAATTATTAATTAATAACCCTCAATTATCAATTAATAAAACTTAATAACAAATTAATTAATCTCTATAGATTAATTATTTCTTATTCACAAATTAAGTAATAAAACCAAATTATTAATCAATAAAACTAAATTACAAACTAAGTACTTCTTAATTACCAATTAATCTACCTTTAATTTCTTAATTAATAAATCTTAAATTAATCAACTCATAACACTTAATTTACTAATTAATAAATCAATTAATTACTCTTAATTAATCCCTTATCCTTAATTAAATTATTATTTAAATTATGGAATAAAATAATCATTAACTTGATTAACCAAACATACTTTCTTTTAAATGTTTAAACATTATCAAGTAATAGTTTAAAACTATTTAAATAAAAACTTACTTTTATAAAGACCTTTAAATTTCCATTTCTAACATAGGTTTAAAATAACTTTAAACTTTACTTTGCCAAAATTTAAATTAACAAATTTCGACATATTCAATGTTAAAGAAACAACTTATTATTTACATAAAGTAATTTATTCAGGAAAACTTAAACTTAGATAATTTTTTTTTTTACATTTAAAAACTGTTTTGCCTAATCATCAACAAAACCGAGTATACCCCAGATTTACTCGAGTTTCCCCCCAAATTCCCCGAGTTGATTTTCTTCCCTCGCGTACGCTCTTCTTCTTTTATTCTTTAAAACTTAGTTTAATTTTAAAGCTTTAAAACTGCAGGTCTATCACCTACAACATTCATGAGTACAAACCCGAGTCTACTACCCAACACTCGATCCTAACTTCGAGTCGACCACGCAAAATCTCGAGCAATCACGAGCAGCTTCTTCTTCCCCAAATCATACCAGATACGCAGATGCACACGTGCACGTGCACTGGAGTTCGCCAGCGCTCCGGCCTCCTCACCACCTCCGACAAGCCACAAATCGCCACGACCATAGATTCCCACTCTCCAGTCATCCAACACGACCCTACAATGGAATCGAGCGTTCCAGTTCGACCCTGGGACTCGACATGACCAGAAAAACCACTCGAACGCTCACCCCTGATCATCAGACGATACGCCACCACTGCCACACGTCCCTCGACCATCCACGAAGCCATCCCCAAGGTTCCATCGCACTCGAAACAACAGAGAAGAAGAAACACGAAAATTCCAGACTTGACCAAATTTAGGGTTAGAAACCTAAATCCCCTCTTCCACATCGCCTCGATGTTCTGGACCTCTTCCAGACATTTTTCCCAAACACCCCGTAGCTTCGTCCATCCCCAACCACGATTCCGACCATCCCAGACACGTAGATCCTTTGAAAACTCTCAAAAACCCATTTCCAGTTAACCCAAAATTCCACATTCAATACTTCATTAAAATTTGGGATTTTGATTTTAAAAATCATATTTTCCCAGACCATTTCAAGTTATATACTTGAATTAGTGAATTTAACCCATTTAGTTTTAACATGTTTGTACTTTCATTTCTTATTTTACTTTAAGCTTGATTTCCAGACACTATATAAATATAAACATGTTAAACTCTTTTTACATCCAACTTTAAGTTTAAACAAACTATATTTGTTGAAACTAAAGCCTATCACAGATCAGAGGAGAAAGAAAAATGGAGTTTGAATTAAACTTACACTCTGTAATATAAAACAGAGAAGAACATAAGTATGACAGATATGTACACATGCATACAATTATATATCAGAATTCTTCACTTATCCATTCACATGCAATCTTGTTTAAATAAACCAAGCATACACATATCATATTCCATTTTATGTAAATGCTGCCTACATCTAAATTTTAACAGATTTAAATCCTTAAATAAAATATTTTACTAAAATTAAGGAACAGAGGTGATAACAACAGCAGTCATGCACAGTTTAAAGCATAGCAACATATAGCACACTTAAATCTATATATGCAAGCATTACTTGTTTCAGAATTTTTATAAGCAACAATCCTGTATCTTCTTAACTTTTTAAATTAAAAAGTTTACTCACCAGATTGCAAATGAAGATGAACAGAGCACCTTTGATATTGAAAACAGCTTTAAACTTTAAAACTGAAATGCCTTATCAACCAGAAATGCTTTTGCTCTAGTTTAAATTTTATACTTGATTTGAAGATGCAAGCTACAGATATGCTTGAAACAGAGACTACTCGATTCCAGGCTTGAAGAAACACAGGCTTTGATTACTTGCTTTAGTTTTAGTTTTTGAGCTTTGCAACTTGGTTACAGATTTGCTTTCAAAACAGAGAAGATTGATCTCTGCTTTGATTCCAGGTTTGAAAAGAATTTGCAGGCTTTTGATTTGGAAAATGGATTACAGGTTTTGATTTACAGATCGAAGAATGTATTACAGGCTTTGTTTTCTGGTTTTGAGGAGTGTTTTGATTATAAATTGTTTTTGAGAAGTTTGTTTGAGGAAGTTTGATTTGTACAGGCTGAACACCATTTTCTCAAGATTTGAAAAGAGAAAATGGGAAAAGAATGAAGATGAAGTAACATATGTATAAATGCTGAAATAATTTAAATAAAAATAAAAGAAAAATTTAATTAAAGGTGACACTTGTCATATACATTAGCTATTTAATTTACACATGTTTTAACAAGCCTTAATATGGTGACATTTGTCTTTTAAGTATTTAATACATATTTTTATTTATTTTTAAATGTAAATAATAGTTTTTATACTTTATTTAAATGTATATATTTGAATTTCTTTTAAAGAAAATGTTATAACAAAATATATATAAATGAAAACTTATCCAAATATTTTAAAATTGTTTATTCTTTTGAATTTCAATATTTAATTCAAATTCAAATTAAATTTAAAAATCCAATTTTAAAATCAAGTTATATATATGCATATATAACTACCATTTAAAATAACAATTATATTTTATTAAAGTCTATTTATATTTATAAAAACAAAGTATTATAATTATTATTTGAAAATATCAAATTTGACAATTTTAAATAATTTATAAAAAAGATTATAAATTACTTCTATTATTCAATGAATTAATACCATATGTAAATTGTATTTAAACTTCTATTTTTAATACATACAAATCTAGTAATATTTAAAAAGAAATAAACAAACTTTTTATTTAAATTTGAACTTAAGCTAAATTCTATTTTTAAACAATTAAACATTTATATTATGTATTTTAAAACTATATAGTTATTTATTAAATATTTTTGGAAAGCTTAATATTAATTTAAATCATAATTTCCAAATTACCAAATATATATATTAGAAATTTGAAAACATAATTTCATTTGTTAAATTCAAACCAACTCATCTATTTACAATATATACAATTATACATATATATTATAAATAGAAAATATTTTATTAAACTTTTAAAAGATAAATCACTAATTAAATATTTTATTTAATTAGATTATTAAATTAATTCAAATTTTATTAACAAATTATCAAATCAATTTAATTTCCAATGCAGATTATTAAATTGATACTGTCCAAATTCCCGGGATATCACATTCCTCCCCCCTTAAAATAATTTCGTCCCCGAAATTTAAACAAAGGTAATTTAATAATCTATTCAATATTTAACAGGCATATATTATCAACCATATGCTAACAACCATAGCAAACAATCATCCAATCAAACAATTCTAATTATCCAGACAAAATTCTGGATAAAATTTCCTCGAGTTTCCCCAAGTATATATATATACCGGGACACTCGTTCTACAAACAATCTAAATTACGAAGCTACAGACCTTCTACTCATCTAGATCTACAGAACTAAACAAGATATCAGACTACAGACGAGTCTGACTCAACTACCAAATCCTCCAGAACTGCTGGTTTCAAAACCAAGAACACCAACTCTACTCCTCAAACATCAGAAGACTGAACTAACTTCTCCTATCCAGAGATGCATTCCCAAACTGCTTCTGCTGCACAACTCTGATCTGAAGTAGATAAGAATACTGATGAAGAACACAACCCAGACTGGATAACCCATCCTAATTCCAAACAGACTGTTCTCTCTTTACTAATCAGAACAGCTTACACTTATTTATCCAATTTATCGAAGAAATGGATCCACTCTGCTGCTTCTGAACTTCACTTCCAGAAAAACTGCTCATCCAGAAAACTTCCTGCCATCACAGAGTACTCCGAGCTGCACTGCTGACACTGATGCTCTTATCCAAAGCTCTTCGAGAAACTCGGACCCCAAACCAAAGCAGAAACTCCATGCTGAACTCAGCCACAACACCGAAGCATACACACTTCCTTAATCTTGTTCCAAAGAAAACATCTTCAGGAACATCCATCGTCACTGCATCTCATCATACAGCTACTATTACCTGAGGTATCAAGATACCATCACACACTTCTGCACATCCGACAGATCCAACTCTACTCATCCACACTTCAAAGATAAACTCCGAACCATTACAGTTTCCTTCGGAGATCGATGAAATCCTTCACCATAGCAAAGCTTACTCGAGACAGTATTAGGTCTACAGTCTCGACAGATACACTTCCAACCTCAACATTCAAACTCCAACTATTGGTAATTGTGTTACACACACTACCACCTTATCTACCTTTATAACTTATATTGGAAAACCCGAACAGGTAACCCAATAAATAGGTAGAAATACATAAATATATATTTTTAAAATGATATATTTTTTTTTTTTATATAGAAATTATATCTGGGTAAAATTATTTCATCTACCTTTTTAAAACAATATTGTGTCCGTTGGCCTGGTCCAAGTGTTTAGAGATCCCTATCAATAACGTTAGCTACTCGTATTGACCAGAATCCATATACCACTCAACCGATCAATTAACACAATATAAAACCATTTTATATAACTAATAAATACGCGCTCTCGAATATATATACACTCAGACTCAACAGGTTGCTATAGATCCTATCTCTAATGAACAATCCTTCCGAACCTAGGTATTCACTCAACCTAGTGTTCTGATATTCACTTAACCAAAAGCTTAGGCATTCGCTCAACCTATGCTCTGATACCAAGTGTAACGACCCGGCTTTCTTTGCCCAGAAAGACGCATCGTTATGAAGAAAGAAAGGGGTAGAAAATAGAAAAGAAGAGAAGAAAGAAAGAAAGAAACAACAACAACGATCTCACAGCGGAACGAATAAATTATATTAATAACATAAACTATTACATAGTATACAACACTTATCAGAGTTTACACAACTATACAACACATACTAGACAGTTATAAACATCTGTCTAGACATTACAACTCAAATACAAGACAAGACACTATCACAGATATCAACACAGCGGAATACTATATCTACGAACGCCGAAGCCTCCTGCTCCATTGCTCCTCCACAATTCGTCAAAGCTAAACCTGAATCCCTTGGCTACTCGTAAAAATTTGAGTACCCAAGAGTTTATAAAACAGAAATAAACACTTGGGTCAGACATGGGTCTGGTGTGAGTAAACGGGTTAAAATTGTTTAACTTCAAAATCTTTTGAAAACAAAGGTATCACGTAAGACTTCCCACACATAAACATGGAAAAGTTTTTACCTTACGCTAACCAAATCATTTGATAGGAAATCCAGTTATATTATAATAGGGTCTAGGGTTTTCAAGTAAAATACAGATATAGCTGAAATGCTTACATCTCACATTCCAACATAGTTGGCACAACTAATACGTACGGCACTTATTGGAGTTTGGATTCCATACAATGGCAGGGCTACTGGGGTACCGCCCGTCACAGTACGTGGCCTAGATCACCGTACCGAGGAGTACGCCCGCTCCCCTGCAACACAAAGCCGGAACCATCCCTTACTGGATAATTCCGAACAAGACAATCCCGTAGTTGGCGCGACCAACTACACACTAAGCCGAATAAAAGAAAAGGGACCTCTAGACAGGGATCTATCTTGCTCTCAGTGGGTGCTACCCACGAAGCCTTGCTGCACCTCCCCTGTTTTAGCCATTCCCGGTTGATGAGGCTTGAGGTTACGATTACCTTTAATCAGAACATATCACTTAGAATGCTCATCGTCCGCCTGACGATGTGCTGAAAGCATTCAATCCATATAAGTTCGTTCCGGGTTCGAACGAAACCGAAGGCATTATCTCGTTACACTCGTTTTGGAATCACCCTCAGAGTTAACGACAATAACCCTTGCACTCTAAATCTTCATCTTCATTTGAGATTCACGACCTATCGTTAATTTGGATCGATGTGGTATTCGGGTCTCCAGACCTGGAATACCGGTATACGGAAACCCGATCCCGGTCTCATCGAAATCCAAAACGTATCTTTTAAGGCCAAGTTGTTTAAAGGTTTAAACAATTTAACTTATCTATACAGATAGATAATTCACAAGTCACAATTGATAATCACATTATCACTTAAACAGATGATTCATAACCAAATAGGTAATCCATATTAACATCACAATAGTTAATCTATATTACCATCATAATGCAACCAAGCATTCATACCATACAACATTACTTATCTCATTTCTGAGATTACATCCATTCAAGACAATCAATGTCATCCATTCATACATAAGCAATGATTTACTTAATCACAACATAATTAATTTAAAATGAATTAAATTAACTATCTCTACCTTTAATTAATTTAAAGTAAATTAAATTAATTACTTCATCATTATAAATCTTGCTTACATAATCATTAATTAATTACAAATCAATTAATTAATCGTTCTTTAATTTCCATCTTAATTAATCATCATTGATTAATTAACTTTTAATTACATTCCAGTAATTACCCTTTTAATTAATTTCACAAATTAATTAACCTTAACCATTCACAGTAATTTACCATTAATTACTTCATTAATTACATTAATTAATGATTCTTACTAAATTACTTCCATTAATTAATTAAATATAATTAATTACATTAATTCTAAATTAATCACATTAATTAATTAACTTTAATTATTCACTTCCATTTATCAACCTAAATCATATACAGGAATTTCCATCTTGAAATTACTTATCTTAATTAATTAACCTCTTAATTAATTGTATAAATCTTTGATTAATTACACCAAGTAATAAATCTTTAATTACTTCTCCTAAGTAATTCTACTTTAATTACTTCCATTAAGTAATTTTCTTTAATTAATTACATCCTGTAATTATTCATTAATTACTTTGCTAAGTAATTATACTATTTAATTCCATTAAGTATTTATACTTAATTTCTTATCAAGTGATTATCTTTAGTTAATCAATCAACTTATTATCTTAAATTAATCACATTCATTTGATTAATTACAATTGGTAATTCATTTCTTAATTACCTTTAAACAATTTTATTAATCTTTAATTGTAGATTATCCTTTTAATTATTAATTAATAACCCTCAATTATCAATTAATAAAACTTAATAACAAATTAATTAATCTCTATAGATTAATTATTTCTTATTCACAAATTAAGTAATAAAACCAAATTATTAATCAATAAAACTAAATTACAAACTAAGTACTTCTTAATTACCAATTAATCTACCTTTAATTTCTTAATTAATAAATCTTAAATTAATCAACTCATAACACTTAATTTACTAATTAATAAATCAATTAATTACTCTTAATTAATCCCTTATCCTTAATTAAATTATTATTTAAATTATGGAATAAAATAATCATTAACTTGATTAACCAAACATACTTTCTTTTAAATGTTTAAACATTATCAAGTAATAGTTTAAAACTATTTAAATAAAAACTTACTTTTATAAAGACCTTTAAATTTCCATTTCTAACATAGGTTTAAAATAACTTTAAACTTTACTTTGCCAAAATTTAAATTAACAAATTTCGACATATTCAATGTTAAAGAAACAACTTATTATTTACATAAAGTAATTTATTCAGGAAAACTTAAACTTAGATAATTTTTTTTTTACATTTAAAAACTGTTTTGCCTAATCATCAACAAAACCGAGTATACCCCAGATTTACTCGAGTTTCCCCCCAAATTCCCCGAGTTGATTTTCTTCCCTCGCGTACGCTCTTCTTCTTTTATTCTTTAAAACTTAGTTTAATTTTAAAGCTTTAAAACTGCAGGTCTATCACCTACAACATTCATGAGTACAAACCCGAGTCTACTACCCAACACTCGATCCTAACTTCGAGTCGACCACGCAAAATCTCGAGCAATCACGAGCAGCTTCTTCTTCCCCAAATCATACCAGATACGCAGATGCACACGTGCACGTGCACTGGAGTTCGCCAGCGCTCCGGCCTCCTCACCACCTCCGGCAAGCCACAAATCGCCACGACCATAGATTCCCACTCTCCAGTCATCCAACACGACCCTACAATGGAATCGAGCGTTCCAGTTCGACCCTGGGACTCGACATGACCAGAAAAACCACTCGAACGCTCACCCCCGATCATCAGACGATACGCCACCACTGCCACACGTCCCTCGACCATCCACGAAGCCATCCCCAAGGTTCCATCGCACTCGAAACAACAGAGAAGAAGAAACACGAAAATTCCAGACTTGACCAAATTTAGGGTTAGAAACCTAAATCCCCTCTTCCACATCGCCTCGATGTTCTGGACCTCTTCCAGACATTTTTCCCAAACACCCCGTAGCTTCGTCCATCCCCAACCACGATTCCGACCATCCCAGACACGTAGATCCTTTGAAAACTCTCAAAAACCCATTTCCAGTTAACCCAAAATTCCACATTCAATACTTCATTAAAATTTGGGATTTTGATTTTAAAAATCATATTTTCCCAGACCATTTCAAGTTATATACTTGAATTAGTGAATTTAACCCATTTAGTTTTAACATGTTTGTACTTTCATTTCTTATTTTACTTTAAGCTTGATTTCCAGACACTATATAAATATAAACATGTTAAACTCTTTTTACATCCAACTTTAAGTTTAAACAAACTATATTTGTTGAAACTAAAGCCTATCACAGATCAGAGGAGAAAGAAAAATGGAGTTTGAATTAAACTTACACTCTGTAATATAAAACAGAGAAGAACATAAGTATGACAGATATGTACACATGCATACAATTATATATCAGAATTCTTCACTTATCCATTCACATGCAATCTTGTTTAAATAAACCAAGCATACACATATCATATTCCATTTTATGTAAATGCTGCCTACATCTAAATTTTAACAGATTTAAATCCTTAAATAAAATATTTTACTAAAATTAAGGAACAGAGGTGATAACAACAGCAGTCATGCACAGTTTAAAGCATAGCAACATATAGCACACTTAAATCTATATATGCAAGCATTACTTGTTTCAGAATTTTTATAAGCAACAATCCTGTATCTTCTTAACTTTTTAAATTAAAAAGTTTACTCACCAGATTGCAAATGAAGATGAACAGAGCACCTTTGATATTGAAAACAGCTTTAAACTTTAAAACTGAAATGCCTTATCAACCAGAAATGCTTTTGCTCTAGTTTAAATTTTATACTTGATTTGAAGATGCAAGCTACAGATATGCTTGAAACAGAGACTACTCGATTCCAGGCTTGAAGAAACACAGGCTTTGATTACTTGCTTTAGTTTTAGTTTTTGAGCTTTGCAACTTGGTTACAGATTTGCTTTCAAAACAGAGAAGATTGATCTCTGCTTTGATTCCAGGTTTGAAAAGAATTTGCAGGCTTTTGATTTGGAAAATGGATTACAGGTTTTGATTTACAGATCGAAGAATGTATTACAGGCTTTGTTTTCTGGTTTTGAGGAGTGTTTTGATTATAAATTGTTTTTGAGAAGTTTGTTTGAGGAAGTTTGATTTGTACAGGCTGAACACCATTTTCTCAAGATTTGAAAAGAGAAAATGGGAAAAGAATGAAGATGAAGTAACATATGTATAAATGCTGAAATAATTTAAATAAAAATAAAAGAAAAATTTAATTAAAGGTGACACTTGTCATATACATTAGCTATTTAATTTACACATGTTTTAACAAGCCTTAATATGGTGACATTTGTCTTTTAAGTATTTAATACATATTTTTATTTATTTTTAAATGTAAATAATAGTTTTTATACTTTATTTAAATGTATATATTTGAATTTCTTTTAAAGAAAATGTTATAACAAAATATATATAAATGAAAACTTATCCAAATATTTTAAAATTGTTTATTCTTTTGAATTTCAATATTTAATTCAAATTCAAATTAAATTTAAAAATCCAATTTTAAAATCAAGTTATATATATGCATATATAACTACCATTTAAAATAACAATTATATTTTATTAAAGTCTATTTATATTTATAAAAACAAAGTATTATAATTATTATTTGAAAATATCAAATTTGACAATTTTAAATAATTTATAAAAAAGATTATAAATTACTTCTATTATTCAATGAATTAATACCATATTTAAATTGTATTTAAACTTCTATTTTTAATACATACAAATCTAGTAATATTTAAAAAGAAATAAACAAACCTTTTATTTAAATTTGAACTTAAGCTAAATTCTATTTTTAAACAATTAAACATTTATATTATGTATTTTAAAACTATATAGTTATTTATTAAATATTTTTGGAAAGCTTAATATTAATTTAAATCATAATTTCCAAATTACCAAATATATATATTAGAAATTTGAAAACATAATTTCATTTGTTAAATTCAAACCAACTCATCTATTTACAATATATACAATTATACATATATATTATAAATAGAAAATATTTTATTAAACTTTTAAAAGATAAATCACTAATTAAATATTTTATTTAATTAGATTATTAAATTAATTCAAATTTTATTAACAAATTATCAAATCAATTTAATTTCCAATGCAGATTATTAAATTGATACTGTCCAAATTCCCGGGATATCACAGTTTGAATTAATTATTCATGCCCAATACTATTCTTTTGAATCTACCTTATCTGCTCAGCTTTATTTATTCACCTATATTCTATTTTTCCAAATCCTCCCTCTTTTCCTTGTTGACTATATCCTTTTTTAATGATTATTGATTTATTAAAGATGTTTGAAATGTATTTTGAGATTTAAAACAAATAAATTTATAAACAATGGATTTAAGGTTTTCAAAGACTTTTAAATGGTATTTATAAAGGAAGCAAGAAATTTCATTGATGAATCTTTGTAAAGTGTTAAAGTATTAAAGATGATTGATTTGCAAATGAAGATTCAAATAAATATTTCGAGTAAAGTTATATGTGTTTCTTTGAATGTATAATTTCAAAGATATTAAATGATTTGGGAAATTTATTTTAGTAATATGCTTGAAAAATAAATTGGAATTGCTATTTAAAAGTCATGTTCTGGAATAATTTACTTGATTTCGAAGTACTAATAGTTGTATGTGATATATTTGTTTCATCGGAAGTGGAATTTTATAAATATTGATTGCAAAATAGTATTTATAAATAAAATGAATTTAATTGGAAATTTGAGAACTCAAGTTCCGGGATTTTGAAATTGTTTTTTAAGTGATTTTGGAATATAATACTAGTATTGTTTGGAAGTATTTTGGATAAATATTCTCAAATGTGATTTGAAAGAAATGTTTTAAAAGAATTTTTAAAAGGAAAATAAGTTATGTACTCCCCCCTTTTGTCGCTGGAAAATAATTTCGGTGATGAGTGCACGCATCATCAACGTTCATTTTCGAGTTTCAAAGTGGGAAGACTGCTGTAGTAGTTTTACTGCACATTAGTTTTGATAAAAAAAATCCTAATTTTGTATTTCCAAATATGATTTGATATATAAAAGCTATGAGTGTGTGTATGTGTGTGTGTGTGTGTGTATTATTTCATATGATTTGAAATGAACCCGGCATCTAGTTCTTTAAGTTTCTATAAATTAGAGATTTCAATTATTGTAATGAAGGAAAGCTTGACTATATTAATAATTGGATACTTCTAAATCGAAATTAAGGAATTGGATGCTAAGTGATTAATGAAATATATAAGAAATTGAAAATAACTTGTAAATATGAAAATTTTAGAAGATATAATTATTGAACATTTTGTTAACTGAAGTGTATAAGATAAACTTGTGTAACATTCAAATTCATTCTATAAAACATATATATAACTTATCAAAATGTTAAAAGTTGAAAATGTTACAGAGGAATGTGTAGTGGAATTATACAAGTAAAACTTAAGTAATGGAAGTGTTCAATGGAATTATTTCAAAATAAAAATTTTGATGTATAAGAAATGTTATAAACGTAAGTTAATATTGTGAAATAATTTATGTAAGTACATGAAGGAAAGAAAAAGACATTGTATGAATGAATGAAAATAAATAAAAATGTAAATAATGATGTGAAAAGAAATCAATTGAATAAACGTAAATAATATGTTGAAATTATTGGTTGTTTTGGCTTATGGGATGTTTTATTTTTGAAATATGATACATATATTGTAATTATTGATATTATTGTTTTTTCGGACCTCTCTGTACAAAGGAGACTCTGCCGAAATTTTTTGAAAATTTAAGACTTAGAATTTTTTTGTAGAATTTGAGTTATTTTTTTCATTTTTATTAAACTTAAATGTGTAGGTTTAATTGTTTATAAATTGACTGTTTAAATAAAATATAACATATTTTTGGATTCCTTCTTGTTTCTTTTCGGGGACGAAAAGTTTTGAGTGGGGGAGATTGTAACGACCCGTATTTTAAAACATTTAAAAGTATTAAATTAAATAAGATTTTTGAATAAAATTGTTAGGAATAAAAAAAATAAGATTTTATTTATACAAATTAGATTATATACAAATTATGAGCTTAATTAAAATTTCTATTAATGAAATATGTTTGCAATAATATAAGGAAGATAACAAATGTTAGTGTGTATTTTAATAATATTGGTTTGAATGATATTTGTAATTGTCTGAATGTAAATTTCCAATTTATTGGAATAATAAATGTTAATCAGAAATAATAAATGTTTCTTTATTAAAAAAAAGAATCATATGTTTATTTATTTGAAATGTTTGGTAGCTGAAAGATTGATTGCAGAGATGAGAAACTATTATTTTGTAAGAAATGTATAATTCCTGTTTGTATCCAATAGTGCATAAATATGTTTAAAGCACTGTTTGATAGGAAATAATTGTTTTATTTCTCATTACATTTATTTTTTTCCATTTTGAAATTCACCCTTGTAAACAATTGAAAATAATGTAATTGAATAATTTCAATTAATGATAGAGAGGACACCAAATTGTAAATTAATAGGTGAAATTAAACGTAGCTTATGTTTTGTGAAAATATAAGGAAAGTTGGTTTAATGAAAAGAACATTTATATCAAATAAAATGGATGTTTCATTTGTGAATGTAGGTTTAATTTCATTAAAATAAAGAATAGGATGATTGATTTAATGGAAGTAAATATGTATATTTTTAGCATATAGATGGATTACAAGAGTAGAAAAATAATTTATTTAAGCAAGTTATTTATAGCTCTGTTGTATAAACAACAAATTTATAAACGTGTTTAAATGACTAAAGGAAACAATTATTCTATTTTTCATCCATTTTAGTTGTCTGTTTTGAAATTTAACTTTATAAGTAATTGTAATTAATCTAATTGAAATATTTCAATTAGAAGGGAATAAAACGTTGATTGCAATTAATAGATTTATTAAAAGAAACACACCTTTTGTGTTAAACAGAATTTATGTTTTAATGGAAATAAAATATCATTTTGGGAAAACCAAATTGAACGTTTTCATTTTTATAGTAAGTAATTTTATTTATTATGCATAGGTAAAAAAACTAAATGCATACAAATTTGAATATTATTTGAGTTAATGAAGTTAATTTGGTTACGTTTCACAAATTGAATTTCAGAAAGGTTGTGCAATGTACATGGTCCCTTCATTTCTTTTGTTATTAATTGTTGCATGTTTTGAGACGTATAAAAATAAAACTTTTATTTTTAGCAAGAATGATTTTGGATTAAAAAAATTGAATTTTAGAATGATATACACACACACATTAATATTCAAACTTTTAAATATATCAGAGGATTCATGGTTTTGTAAATATTGTGGAATCAATTAGAAATTACCTTTTATTATCAGTTGTACATTAATTAGATAAGTACATATATATTTATTTTTACATTTTATATATGGTTAAAACTTGTAAATTGGTTGCATTAATGTGACCGTTATAGTCATTAGAAAAGTAAAGTAAATCATTTTTATAGTGCGCAGATAGATATATATTCATTAATTAATGAAATTGGTTTGAGTAACGTAAATAAGTATATAGATTGATTGGTTGATTAAATGATTGATTGATTGTTAATTGATTGATTGTGTTAATGTAGTATGCAAATATATTGACATAAAACGAATGTTTTAATATGGAATTAAATTATGTAAATATGTGCATATTTGGGTTTATTGATATGAATTAATTGGAGTAAGTTTTGGAATTTGGACCCCAAAGGTTTGTTTATAGGTTATAGGTGGTCTCTTCATTTGCTTTACATTATTATCACCTCGCATTTTCTCTCTTCCGTTTTCAAGTTCTCAACGTAGTCTCCACTTGTGCATCCATTTAATTATTAGCCTACTCATTCGTTTCTTATTAATTAGTAATAACCTCATTTGATTTATTTCTAATTAATAATTGCCTCATTCTTTTCATTTGTTTCTCCTTTGTTCGTTTGCTCTTTTCAAATGCTTTACCTGATGTTTTTTTTTGTTTTCTTTTTTGTTTTTTTTCCGTTTTTAATGTGAACATCCAAATTAATATTCATGCCATCTAATTAGCATTTACTATTCTCCGTTTCTGAAGTTTATTTTGCTTATGCATCATTAGTTCTTGTAGCTTCCTTTCATTGGCAATTCTTTCTCCTAAAACTTCATATTTAAAACAGAAGATTTATTTTTATCTTTATCGATATATTTATTCCTTTACTTCACCTCTTTTAATACTACCATTTTGAGGCCGTTCATATTTTTACTTTATTTTAATTCCTAGTTTGTTTATATATACTCTTTTAGCTTTTCATTTATTTCCATCATCATTTCTGTAGCCTCATTTCATTTTTCAAATCTTATCTTCTGTAGCTTCATTTCTCCAAACAAACTTCCATATCATTTTTTCTCTCTCTCTCTTCATTTTCTTCCTTCTTCATTTTTTCTTCTTCTTCAAATCTCCTTCTCTTTTTTTTTCTTTCAAAGCTTTTTCTTATTCTTATTCTTCAAATCTTCTTCTTATTTTTTTTAAAGCTTCGTTTTCTTTTTCAATTCTCCATCTTCCTTGAATTTCTATAAAAAAAGAAGAAGATTAAGATAGCAAGGAAACAAATCAATAGGAGGAAGTAATAGTGAATCCAAACCCGACTAAGAAAGGGAAATCCATAAGGTGAGTGTTTAAACTCACTCACGAAATACTAAAGTTTTATTGCAAGTTAAACCAGGTCATATAGTGATAAAGTTTTGATTGTTGGTTTGGAATTTTTATTGATATTTAGTTTGAATAGCTAAATTTTAATATGTGATGACTAATAATTACTATGACATGTTATTGAATTGGTTGATTTGTTGAATTGATTGATTTGAATGTTGATTGTATGATGTGATGGATGCTATTGTGATTGAATGTGTATTTGTTCATTTATTTTGATATATCCTTATTATCACCCTATAGTTTATTGTAATCATATAAATTTTCATATTGATTATTTGAGCACTGAATAAAGATATAAAACCGATGAATTTCATGTATTTACATGAGAGGAAAAAAAACTAGTATGTTTAGATTTACCATAAAAATGATTTTGGGAAATAAACTGTCTTTACCTTATTTGAAAGTTTCCAAAATTAAATTTTGAAACATTGGGAAGTTTCCATAAAATTGAATGTTGAAACTTTGAAACATTTTTATAAATCAAATCTCTTGAACTATGAAATTTAATTGGGAATTGTTCTGTAAATTTGTAAGTTACTAGAATGGTTCTTTTGTGAAATTTATTGTATTTTGAATATGGAAACAATAACATTTCCAGAAATTTGAACCTTCAAAAATGTAGTTATTTGCATACCTTATTACCTCTAATTTTGATTTAATTTGCATAAGAATTTTAGTTCTGACTCGAGAGTTTTGTGTTTTCCTTTACACTCGGGTCAGCCTGAGTATTTTCAGTGTATTGAAGACCATTTTATTTTGGAGGATGAAGACGGAGATGATTATACTGTTTATTATAATTTTTCCACTACATCATGTGTTCCGCTGCATTTTTTTTATTTCTGATGTATGTATAACTCTGATTTGAATTGTAAAAGTGTAATCAAATGATATTTATAACACAGCTTCATGAACTATTTATTTGATTATTATATTTTGTCGTTCCACTGCGAGATTCTGTGTTTTGTTTTTTCTTTTCTTTTATTTTCATATTTACCCCATTAACAATCCTACATTATGAATGGTTTGAGTGTGACATGTATGGTTTATTATAGATTTGAACCGTCCAAAAAGGGTGGGTCGTTACAACAGGTGGCTGAAGGATCTATCAGAATAAAATATAACAACTCAAATGTAATACACATCACAGAACAGTGGATCGTCACATACATTTACACATATACAGGTACATTACAGAGTATACAAAATGATACATATCAAGTGGTAAAGCAAACCACAATATACAGGAGAGTCAAAAGAATACATATCAGAGTTATAGCCAAAAAGGACTACACAAAAAAGCTATAACAAAAAGGAGCTAGCGGAATAGTCCATGCGGAAGCAAAATAGGCTAAGACCAATGTACCTAACCTGAAACATCTCGGTCTGACCCGAGTATAAAATACACGGGTCAGTCTAGCTAAACAAATAAGTTAGATAAAGCTAGATAATAATAATGCGGTATAAGATAATGATATAATACTCCTCCAAAGAGAAGTGCAACAATAACATCATTACTAACATAGTGAAAACGTAGTCACTTAGCAAATAAATAAATCCTCCAAAGAAAAATCGACATCACATAATGTCGAATAATAAGCCTCATCCCATCGGCATATGCAATAGTAATAAAGATGGTTTGTAGAATATTACTCCCACTTAGGAGATATTCCAAAACCCACCATATCGGCAATCATAAGCAATAATGGAAACATGTCCAAAAATCAATGCAACATAGCAAAGAATAGCGCCAGTGTATGCAATATAAGTTTCCACGGGGTACACACACTCATATCGTGTGGTTCCATAGAACCATCGCCGAAAGGCGCTACTCACGGGAAATACAATAATAAAACATCAGAATGTCGCTCGGACTAAGACCATAGTCTTTATGCCAAGTACTGTTAATTTAGTGCTATCACACGCCCAAAGGCGATACGCACGAAGATTCTACTCCCACATAGGAGCAATTGTCCACATAGATAAAGCCATAATATTAATAATACTCCCACATAGGAGCAATTTTCCACATAGACAATCAATGACCCACATAGGTCCAGTACTGACCACCGAAGCAAATGTGTCATAAACTCTTGGAAAGGAACCCGAAAAATATTAACGTGAGTCCCATACCACACGTTCGCACTAAACGGTTTACTAACCGTTAGTCAATTTCACACTCAAAGCAGTACAAAGTTCACCTCATCTCATCGGTAAACCAAACCCAAAGGTCAAAACGGTCAAACGAATAGATTAGGAATTAACTAAAAAGATTAACACACGTGTTCATAGCACGCATTTTATTTAATCATTTAATTCTCCTCCCACTTCGCTCGAAGTGCAATATTCTGTGTGTTTTAAATAGAAATTATAAGTTGGAGAAACAAGCTTTTAATACAATTGAAAAAGATCTCCTTATAAAAACCCGTGTACGAAATCTAAAAAGAATCATCAAACTCAACTAAAGTGAAACAACTAATTGGAGAAAGAAGAATCGATCAAAAATTGGAATCCCACACAAAATAGGCAAATTGGGCTGAGACAAGCAGATTCAGACGTCTGAATTGTATATTTCAAACGTCTAAAACTAGAGCTCAGGTAATACTTTGCCTAGGCCAATGATGGCCAAATCATATCGGAAGCAATCAGATGAGTGATGATGGCTAGGGGTTTACGCCATATGACTACCCAATCTTGAAGACTCACCAATACACTCCGACCAACATGCCCGAATGTAACAACCCGGGATCTCGCAATTATTTTATTATCGTCATTTGACGACTGATTTTGCTAGCTGATGTTATTTGAAGTTTTTAATCAAGTTGAAATTCTTTTGGAAACGGGTTAAGTGTTGTTTGGGTTTTAAATATTAATCTCGGCCCATGTTTCAATTGATTGAAGCCGTGATAGTATTCAACACCCAATCCCCCTTCCTCCATTCGAAAAACCCTAAGCCCAAAATCGAAGAAAACGAAATAATGGCGGCTTGCTCGTTCTCGTTCATTCCGCTGTGAAAATTAGGGCTTCGAGTAATTTGTTGATGCCGATTTCAATGGCTCGAGTCAAAGTGGATTTCCTGCTCAAATGGTCGCTCGTCTTTGAGACGCTCGGCTGCTTCTATTCGTTGACTAAGGTGAGTAACTTTGTTACTCACATCTAATTTAAAGGCATATGATTTTTGTTACTTGATTTCCTTGATACTCATGTTGTTGATACTTTCCGTTTTTATGCTTTGATATTTTTGGAAAGACCTTTGAACCCACGGCTTTGATTCTTGAACGTTCGATTTTGCTTGATTCATACGGCAAATACTTTCCTCTTTTGATTTTTGACTTTTTCAAAAATACGCACTTGAATTTTGACTTCTGTATATTATCACGATTTCAATACTTCCATTTGTTTATCTCGACTTTGTTGGCGTCTGGTTTCAAATGAGTCCATTTGCTTGTAGCTGCATTGAATTCGACTTGTTTAACATCTGCATTTGTTATTCTTCGACTGGTTTGCGTCTGCATTGAATTCGAACTTGTTTACTTCTTGGTTTTTGACTTCGAGCTTATGATATTGTTGATTTTACTTCTCTGTTGGCATTGGATTTACTTCGACATAAATGCTTTACTTGTTCACTGTTGTGCATTCGACATTGCCATGCTATCTCGACTTTGCAAACACCTTGCTTGTACTTGGATACATCACTGTAGTCACTCTTATTGTAGCATACTTGACTATGATATTTCCTTATCACTGTCTGGTTCATCTTGTAGTCACTTGGGCTTGTAGTTGATTCATCTTTGTTCATCGGTTGTTGTTACTGTCTGGTTGCATTTACTTCAAATATGTTGATACTGGGTTGTTTATTCTCGCATCACTGCATTTCCAGTTTGCAGTCCACCTGAGTACATATGTATTGGTTCTTGCATACATTTATATAAGTGTGCATGAATTTACTGCATTGTTAAATTGCATATAAACTTGGATTCTTTGATCCATCACTGCATTTCCAGTTTGCAGTCCACCTGAGTACATATGTATTGGTTCTTGCATACATTTGTATAAGTGTGCATGTTTTTACTGCATTGTTTAATGCTTATAAAACTTGGATTTTTGTGTACTTGCCTCTGTTTCGAGTCTGATACTTTTTGAGGTTTCCATTGGTTAGCTTGTAGTTCATGTACACTTGGATTTACCACTTGCTGTTGTATGTTGTACCTGTTACTCTTGTAGTGTGTTGATATTCTGGTCTGCACTTGGATCATGTATGTTGTTTGCATTTCCAGTCTCATTTAGTTGACTCTGTTCAACTTCACTTCATGTATATACTACTTGGATGTCATTGTATATGTTGGTTATTCACTTGGTTGAAAATGGTCACTCATGTTGTAAGTAGGCACGATTGTTAGATGTCGAGTTGTAGTATTGCAGTCTTGGGTCTCATATATGCCCTGTGTAGCCATTGCCAAACTACCTTTTGTCTGCACTTGTTCATTCTAGTATGTGCTCACTGCTTTAACCATTCACTGTTGCTACTGCTGTTTGCATATTTAGCTCTGTTGTTTTGAACACAATTGTATACATGATGTCTTCATTGTTGGGACAGTGACATTGAGATTTGATTCTTCATTTACTTTGTATTGTTTCCATACACTTGAGTATTTTGTAGCCCCACTACAACTTTGGTTTTGCATATTTAATATGCAGACATTTGAGCATTTTCTTTTGTTGCTTTACTACAACTTTGGTTTGCATACTTGATATACAGTAACCTGTAGCATTTGACTTCGGCTGTTTCTTTGATAGTGAACTTGTTCACTGATTCCATTTGCTTAAATTGGTTGAGCTTGGTTTGTTGGTTCTTGATTATTTCGGGTTGATTTTTGAGATGTTACAGTGAGTTGAATCCAGTCTTAAAGACTTGGGTTTGACCCTGTACTCGAATGTAAACTTGCATTGTGCATTCGAGGGTAATTCGTTATTTTGATTCGAGTAAGTACTAGTTGTTTTTGGTTCATTTATATGGACCGTTGCAGTTTCGAAGTACTGTTGTGGCGAGGCAGTGCACGCGTGCGTGTACTGCAGCCACACAGAGTTTTGATTTGATTTGATCATTTTGAGATTGTCTAACTATCTATTCGACAATTAGCTTATGAGTTTCTAATTATTATTTAACGATTGGATTTTGTGTAAATTGTTGTTTAGGCAATTCTGTTGTTTTCTGAATTATCTGCATTGGAAATCTTTTATCTATCTTTGTTGGTGATTTGGATTAGCTGATTTGTTGTTTAACACTGTTTAGTGTTATATCTGTCGTTATCCGATCCTCTTATCGAGGAGTCGGATATACGAGGTTTCTGTGACTGTCGTCTATTTGATATTTGATTATTATTGCTTCTGTGCATTAATAACTGAGTTTGAATTAGACTGACCCGTGTATTATTTTCTTTTGAACGTAATACTCGGGTCAGACCCGAGTTATTTCAGGTTGTAGATTTCTTGCTTTGAGTTGCTGTTTGGACTATGAAGACTTTTCACACCTTTTGAAGGGGTCTGCGTCTTTTTGTAGTAGTCGTGTCATTGTATAGGATGATATGTACTCATGTATATTAGTTGATAATGTACTTGTGTATATAATTTCCAGAGTCGACAGTTGTAGTTGTATCATATGTATTGTGTCAACTGTATTGTAACTAACATCAGTTATATATATATGAGACTTTTATTATCTGTGTTCCGCATTCTTTTGTATCTGTGTTATTATTATATATAATGTCCTAAACTATTATGAATCATCGTAGTTCGTTTTATACTGGAATTGGGTATGTCGATGGGAGTAAATAAATAAGAGATGTAAAATGAAAAATATATACCACTCCTATCGAGGTAACCAAACTAGTGTAAGGCCAACTACGAATGGCCGCTCTTATCCAGCCTTATTCTTCGTGATAACAGACAATATTTCTTTTAATACTCTTTGTTATTGTGAGCATAGAGGTGGGGCGTCACAGTTGGTATCAGAACTTGGGGTTTATGGACATAATATAAAACATAACTTAGATGGAACATGTGTTACAACTATTGGTCGATGTTTTATTTGTGGTTGAGTCAAAACTGAAGTTTTAAAATTTTGATGAAAGTTTTTAAATATCTTTATTTAAAAATAAAAGTGAAATTGTGTTCTGATGATTTGATTGATTTGTGTTTTGTTATCAGAGTGTGCAGCGAAAACAGTGAAACTGTCTTCGCTGAATACAGCTGATAATCTTTTTGATTTAAAAATCAAAATATGAAATTGAAATAAATTTCAATTGTATTTACATAGCTGTGTTTATTTTGTTTCTTTGAGAATTTCGAATCCGAATTGAGGATTCGAAACGATTGCAGTTATGTGATTATTGTTGAGAATTCTGTTGATTTTCTTTTATTGTAATTAAATATTGATTAGATTTTGCTGTTTTGAATTATCTTCATTGAAGATATATTCGTATGATTTCTTTGTTCGTTTTGTAGTACGTGCAAATTTGAGTTGCACGTTACTGCATTAATTTTACGTTGAACCGATGCTTGGTTATGAAACGTATTTCGTTGCCGTTATTTTATAACGGGATTTTTACATTGATGCTGAATTTTGAGGCGCGGTGTTTTGTTGGCAATTTTAATGAATGAAAATTCACTAGTGTTACATTTTGATGTAAATTATTTTGATGAGATTTTGACGTTTGAAAATTACTGTCGCTTTGACTTCAGTAACAGTCAAATTTTTAAAAAGTGGATTTTCAAGCGGTTATACCGCAATGCTGATTTGTGACCCATTTTTACGGTATTTTGAGAAGTATAATTTCCTTATCGAAATTGTTACTGATTTGCTGTTTTAATCACATGTACTGAAAATCGTTTTAAAATGAAAATTGTTTTATAAAATTTTTAACAGTTTGCGCTTTCAAAAGAATGAGGAAGCGACTTAAACGATTCAGCAAAATCGAGGACTATGACCCCTTTCTTTTACTGATTCGCTTAACTCCGGACTTGTTTAGTTGAGAATATGAATTGTTATTTGTATAAAATAAATAAAATTGTTTTCAAGAATTTTACAGTTTTCGCTTTCAAAAGAATGAGGAAGCGAATTAAACGTTTCAGAAAAATCGAGGACTATGACCCCTTTCTTTTACTGATTCGCTTAACTCCGGACTTGTCCCTTTGAGAATGTAAAATGTATTTTTACAAAAATACACAGATTTTGCACTTTCAAGGAAACAATGAAGAGAATCAAACGATCCAGTAAAACACGTGGTATGGGACATGTGCGTTTGCTATTTCGGTTAATTCCGGACTCGTTAATTGAAATATTTGATGTTTTGAAGATTTTGATGATTTGTGTGCTTTCGAGCCACTATGTTGGACCTTCGGGTCATTTGTTGGACCTTCGGGTCATTTGTTGGGCTTTCGGGCCACTCTGATGGACCTTCGGGTCAAATACCAGTACTAGACCTTCGTGTCACTCTGTGGACCTTCGGGTCATTTGTTGGGCGCCAAAATTATGTTGAGTACTTGGTAGGCTTCGGCCATTTGTTGATGCACGTGCGGCGAATTAAAAACTCGCCATCTGATGGGATCGATCCAAGCTTTTATGTTGATTTTCTAGTCTTCTTAATTGATTTCTAGATATTTGTTGTTTCCAATTATCTGCAGGTAATTGGATATTTGTTGATATGAGTTCTGATTATCGTTTTTGATAATCAGATATTTGTTGTTTCTAATTATCGCTTGTGATAATTAGATATTTGTTGATATGAGTTCTGATTATTATTTTTGATAATCAGATATTTGTTGTTTCTAATTATCGCTTGTGATAATTAGATATTTGTTGATATGAGTTCTGATTATCGTTTTTGATAATCGGATATTTGTTGTTTCTAATTATCGCTTGTGATAATTGGATATTTGTTGATATGAGTTCTGATTATCGTTTTTGATAATCAGATATTTGTTGTTTCTAATTATCGCTTGTGATAATTAGATATTTGTTGATATGAGTTCTGATTATCGTTTTTGATAATCAGATATTTGTTGTTTCTAATTATCGCTTGTGATAATTGGATATTTGTTGATATGAGTTCTGATTATCGTTTTTGATAATCGGATATTTGTTGTTTCTAATTATCGCTTTTGATAATTAAATATTTGTCGATTTGAAATTTGATTATCGTTTTTGATAATTGAATAATTGCTGATTTGAAATTTGATTATCGCTTCTGATAATTTAATATTTGTCGATTTGAAATTTGATTATCATTTTTGATAATTGAATATTTGTTGATTTGAGAATTCTGATTATCGTTTTAATAATTAGATATTGCTGTTTTGTGATTTCTATATTTCTGATTATCTTATTGATAATTGAATGTGGCTGATAATTGTATTTATTCAGTTTTGTTGTTTTCTGATTATCTATTGGTAATCAGACTTTGTTGAGAATTTGTGAAATCTCTTTTATTGGAATTAAAAGATTTCTTTGGCACTTGTATTCCCGACTTTTGTTTTCTAGCTTAACTAGTTTTTGTTAGAAAAATAATTGTTATAAACAATTTTAGTTATGAAAATTGCGGGGACGCAATTTTTATAAGGAGGGGAGTCTGTAACAACCCGGGATCTCGCAATTATTTGATTATCGTCAATTGACGACTGATTTTGCTAGCTGATGTTATTTAAAGTTTTAATCAAGTTGAAATTCTTTTGGAAACGGGTTAAGTGTTGTTTGGGTTTTAAATATTAATCTTGGCCCATGTTTCAATTGATTGAAGCCATGATAGTATTCAACACCCAATCCCCTCTTCCTCCATTCGAAAAACCATAAGCCCAAAATCGAAGAAAATGAAATAATGGCATCTTGCTTGTTCTCGTTCATTCCGCTGTGAAAATTAGGGCTTCGAGTAATTTGTTGATGCTGATTTCAATGGCTCGAGTCGAAGTGGATTTCCTGCTCGAATGGTCGCTCGGCTCTGAGACGCTCGGCTACTTCTATTCGTTGACTAAGGTGAGTAACTTTGTTACTCACATCTAATTTAAAGGCATATGATTTTTGTTACTTGATTTCCTCAATACTCACGTTGTTGATACTTTCCGTTTTTATGCTTTGATATTTTTGGAAAGACCTTTGAACCCACGGCTTTGATTCTTGAACGTTCGATTTTGCTTGATTCATACGGCAAATACTTTCCTCTTTTGATTTTTGACTTTTTCAAAAATACGCACTTGAATTTTGACTTCTGTATATTACCACGATTTCAATACTTCCATTTGTTTATCTCGACTTTGTTGGCGTCTAGTTTCAAATGAGTCCATTTGCTTGTAGCTGCATTGAATTCGACTTGTTTAACATCTACATTTGTTATTCTTCGACTGGTTTGCGTCTGCATTGAATTCGAACTTGTTTACTTCTTGGTTTTTGACTTCGAGCTTATGATATTGTTGATTTTACTTCTCTGTTGGCATTGGCTTTACTTCGACATAAATGCTTTACTTGTTCACTGTTGTGCATTCAACATTGCCATGCTATCTCGACTTTGCAAACACCTTGCTTGTACTTGGATACATCACTGTAGTCACTCTTATTGTAGCATACTTGACTATGATATTTCCTTATCACTGTCTGGTTCATCTTGTAGTCACTTGGGCTTGTAGTTGATTCATCTTTGTTCATCGGTTGTTGTTACTGTCTGGTTGCATTTACTTCAAATATGTTGATACTGGGTTGTTTATTCTCGCATCACTGCATTTCCAGTTTGCAGTCCACCTGAGTACATATGTATTGGTTCTTGCATACATTTATATAAGTGTGCATGAATTTACTGCATTGTTAAATTGCATATAAACTTGGATTCTTTAATCCATCACTGCATTTCCAGTTTGCAGTCCACCTGAGTACATATGTATTGGTTCTTGCATACATTTGTATAAGTGTGCATGTTTTTACTGCATTGTTTAATGCTTATAAAACTTGGATTTTTGTGTACTTGCCTCTGTTTCGAGTCTGATACTTTTTGAGGTTTCCATTGGTTAGCTTGTAGTTCATGTACACTCGGGTTTACCACTTGCTGTTGTATGTTGTACCTGTTACTCTTTTAGTGTGTTGATATTCTGGTTTGCACTTGGATCATATATGTTGTTTACATTTCCAGTCTCATTTAGTTGACTCTGTTCAACTTCACTTCATGTATATACTACTTGGATGTCATTGTATATGTTGGTTATTCACTTGGTTGAAAATGGTCACTCATGTTGTAAGTAGGTACAATTGTTAGATGTCGAGTTGTAGTATTGCAGTCTTGGGTCTCATATATGCCCTGTGTAGCCATTGCCAGACTACCTTTTGTCTGCACTTGTTCATTCTAGTATGTGCTCACTGCTTTAACCATTCACTGTTGCTACTGCTGTTTGCATATTTAGCTCTGTTGTTTTGAACACAATTGTATACATGATGTCTTCATTGTTGGGACAGTGACTTTGAGATTTGATTCTTCATTTACTTTGTATTGTTTCCATACACTTGAGTATTTTGTAGCCCCACTACAACTTTGGTTTTGCATATTTAATATGCAGACATTTGAGCATTTTCTTTCGTTGCTTTACTGCAACTTTGTTTGCATACTTGATATACAGTAACCTATAGCATTTGACTTCGGCTGTTTCTTTGATAGTGAACATGTTCACTGATTCCATTTGCTTAAATTGGTTGAGCTTGGTTTGTTGGTTCTTGATTATTTCGGGTTGATTTTTGAAATGTTACAGTGAGTTGAATCCAGTCTTAAAGACTTGGGTTTGACCCTATACTAGAATGTAAACTTTCATTGTGCATTCGAGGGTAATTCGTCATTTTGATTCGAGTAAGTACCAGTTGTTTTTGGTTCATTTATATGGACCGTTGCAATTTCGAAGTACTGTAGTGGCGAGGCAGTGCACGCGTGCGTGTACTGCAGCCACACAGAGTTTTGATTTGATTTGATCATTTTGAGATTGTCTAACTATCTATTCGACAATTAGCTTATGAGTTTCTAATTATTATTTAATGATTGGATTTTGTGTAAATTGTTGTTTAGGCAATTCTATTGTTTTCTGAATTATCTGCATTAGAAATCTTTGATCTATCTTTGTTGGTGATTTGGATTAGCTGATTTTTTGTTTAACACTGTTTAGTGTTATATCTGTCGTTATCCGATCCTCTTATCGAGGAGTCGGATATACGAGGTTTCTGTGACTGTCGTCTATTTGATATTTGATTATTATTGCTTCTGTGCATTAATAACTGAGTTTGAATTAGACTGACCCGTGTATTATTTTCTTTTGAACGTAATACTCGGGTCAGACCCGAGTTATTTCAGGTTGTAGATTTCTTGCTTTGAGTTGCTGTTTGGACTATGAAGACTTTTCACACCTTTTGAAGTGGTCTGCGTCTTTTTGTAGTAGTCGTGTCATTGTATAGGATGATATGTACTCATGTATATTAGTTGATAATGTACTTGTGTATATAATTTCCAGAGTCGACAGTTGTAGTTGTATCATATGTATTGTGTCAACTGTATTGTAACTATCATCATTTATATATATATGAGACTTTTATTATCTATGTTTCGCATTCTTTTGTATCTGTGTTATTATTATATATAATGTCCTAAACTATTATGAACCATCGTAGTTCGTTTTATACTGGAATTGGGTATGTCGATGGGAGTAAATAAATAAGAGATGTAAAATGAAAAATATATACCACTCCTATCGAGGTAACCAATACTAGTGTAAGGCCAACTACGGATGGCCACTCCTATCCAGCCTTATTCTTCGTGATAACAGACAGTATTTCTTTTAATACTCTTTGTTATTGTGAGCATAGAGGTGGGGCGTCACACCAAACAACCATATAAGGATTTCTCATAGATTTTGACTTCAAACGCCAAAATTGGAATATTCATCAAACCAATTCAATTCAAAATCAAATGGACAAGGAATATATGTTTGGAATTGCTACCTTACACTATCAAAGATATAGACGTAGATGTGAGTTCAGAAACTCACCTTTTAAACCCAAACACAAATGATAAGCTCTAGAACAAGCAATAGGTTAATCTCTCTTCAACAATACCCCAAGAACTTCAATCTATAATAAAAGATGAAGTTTTCTCTAAGTTAAGATATTAGGAATTTCTGAGAATTTGAAGAGGAATTGAGATGGAGAAGATGAAAAGAAGGCTTACCTAAGCTTCTCTTTGATCTTGGAGCAAGAATTAGAGTTCGCAATTGAATCTAGGGCTTGGAATTTCTATTTCCCATTCACTTCCCCCATTTTCAGTTGAGCTAGAGAAAAAGAAATGAAATGAGTGAATGGAGAGGAGAGGGGGATGAGTTAGGGTATAGGATGAGTTGGGTGAAACCCAAACCCAAAAGCCCAAATAGAAAATAGCAAAATTCTACTCAACTCCAAACATATCGATGCTTATACGCAAAAAAGTCGCAAACACCATTTTGAACTCAATGGAAGTGGTCTCGAGTCCAAATTGTTGATTCTCAACTTTATTATTCATTCAGACGTCTGAAATCTCCAAACCAGACGTCTGAATCTGGAAAAATATGAGTTTTCTAACTTCATTCAGACGTCTGAAATGAACTATTCAGACGTCTGAATCTAGAAAAACAGAAGTTGTCTAGAACAATATTCAAAATTTTAGATCATCCATTTCAGACGTATGAAAATGGAAATTTTAGCCTATTTCCTTTCTGGTTTGACTCGAACAATTTCAGACGTCTGAATGCTTCATTCCAGACGTCTGAATCCCTGTAAGACAGTTTTTATCTTTTTTTTTTCAAATAGACACCTTTGAATCTCGATCCACAAAGACTTTTCACTATTTCGACTGTTCTATTACGGATAGTGACTTTTTCGGATTTAAATCCGACTAACGATGCTATATTTAAATTAAACATTTAAATATACGAATCGTAAAATATGCGGGTTGTTACAGACTCCCCTCCTTAAAGAAATTGCGTCCTCGCAATAATTAAGGAGAAAATAAAGAGTAACAACCATAATAGCATATCAACACAAAAGAAATTTGAAATAAGAAGTTCACCATAAATAGCACGAGAGAGTAAGTCTGGATGTGTTTGCTCGATGAATTCTCAAGATTCCCAAGAGCAATCCTTAGGATTTGAGGACCATTGAACTTTCACAAGAAGAACATCTTTATTTTGAAGGCGTTTAACCTCCGAAGTAATGAGACGAATAGAATGTTGCTCATAAGTCAAATCTGGTGAAACTTCAATTTCTTCAAATACACCGGCTCAAGAATAAAAATCGGAATCCCTAAGGTATTTCCGCAGTAAAGAGACGTGGAAAACGTCATAAATAGCAAAAGATTGAGCCGGTAATAAAAAGCGATAAGCCACAGAACCAATACGTTCGGTGATGGGAATTGGACCAACATATCGAGGTGCTAATTTTTCCGATCAACTGAAACACACATCACCCATCATAGGTGAAACACGAACGAACACCAATAAAGTCTGGACTTAAAACCAGCTTCTCACCGACTTCAAGCCAACACGAAGGAAATCGGCATGGCCTTCCGTAGAGTGCCTCGAAAGGTGCCATACCAATACAAGATTGGAAGCTTACTATAGGAAGAAAACTCAACAAGAGACATATGATCTTCCTAACTTCCACCAAAATCAAGAATACATGCATGAAAGAAATCTTCAAGAGTTCGATTCACACGCTCTATTTGTCCATCAGATTGAGGACGATAAGCGGTGCTAAAAATTAAGCTTTGTTCCCAATGCTTTTGAAGACCCTACGAAAATCCACTAGTAAAATAATGGACCACGATTGCTAACAATAGAAGTAAGAACTCCATGCAGTCTAATCTGACATAGAGTTTAGCCAAAAGAGGTACGGTCCGATTAGATCGAACGGGAATAAAATGGAGGGATTTTGTAAGTCCATCTACAATTACCCATAAACTGTCATGACCCGAACGAGAATCGGGGAAGACCGTAAATGAAGTCCATGGAAATTTGATCCCACTTCCAAATGGGAATGTCCAAAGGTTGCAATAACCCACCGGGCCTTTGATGCTCGGCCTTAATGATTTGGTAAGTCATGCAACGCTTAATGAGGTTAGCAATATCAGATTTCATTCCATCCCAATAATAAAGTCCCTACTATTACCGGGATGAATGATAAATTTAGAATGATGAGAATCTTCTAAAATGTCTTTATGAAGATCACAAATATTTGGCACTATAAGTCTACCAATTTTTGAATGCCACCACGAGCATCGATTTCAAAATCTTTCAAACCATCAACCTTATTTGGATCCCTACAACTTTGGCTAAGAAAAGCCAATTCAGGATCTTAATATTAAGCTTCACGGATGCGGTTCAAAAGAGAAGGATGAGCCTCAAGGCTACACAAAACAAGAGATGAACATAAATTAGATTCACGATCTCGAATCTTACAAGTGGATACGGTCTCGAGATCATTCCATTCGGATATCAACAAAGAAACATCCGATGTTTCTCTCGGCTAAGGGCATCGGCAACACGATTACCCTTTTCCGGAGTACAAAGAAGATCAAGATCATAAGATGCAAGGAACTCGAGCCAACGTTGTTGACGCAATTTAAGTTCCTTTTTGAGAAAACAAATATTTCAAAGATTTATGATCGGTATAGAGAACAAATTTCTCTCCCAAAAAAATAATGCCAATTCTAAAAGCAAAAACAATAGCCACGAGCACTAGATCATGAGTGGCATACCTAGTCTCGATAGGCTTTAATTGTACAGAAGCATAAGTGATAGAACATTCCCTTTTGCAAGAGAACGGCACCCAAACCAATACGACTAGTATCAGTATAAACAGTGAAGTCTTAGTTCCCTTCGGGAACCACAAGAATAAAAGTATCGGAAAAGAGTTCCTTTAAACGATCCCTTTTTCCGAAAAGCTAAGACTTTCAAAATTATAATTAAATTTATATATTCACCTTTTTAGAAAAATTAACTTTTTACTAGAATTTACTGTGTTTGACTATCTCATCATAGCGTTTAGGAGATTCCTATCGATAACGTTGATCACGCGCACCGACCAGAATTCTTAAAGCACTCAATGGGCAAAACAACACAAAATCATCTCCTATATGATAAACAAGTCTCTTAAAAAAGATTTACAAATATTCTTTGCTCGTTTTAAGAACAAAACCCTATCATACTTATAAATATCTTATTAAAAAGATTTGCAAATTTTTTAAATTTGTTATTTTCATCCATAATTAATAAATATAAGGATAAACTAATCGAGATATTCGTAGAGTACTCGATTCACAAAATGGATGAAGTAAGGTAGAAGGTTCGTCAAATCGAATGACATAACGAACCATTCACAAGAATCATAACGAGTGCGGAATGCGGTAAGTAGAATGCTACCCTCCGCAACTCTTAGCCGATGAAAACCGGTGGCAAGGTCGAGCTGAAAAGACCTTAGAAGCATTCAATAGATTGCTTAGGTGATAATCCTAAGACAAGCTCAAATATACCGGAAAATTCACAAACTACCTGAATGAGAGAAATAATATTCTCCTCATCCTGTAGGTTTAAAGAATTAAAATGATATCACCGAATTTGGAAATCAAAATCATTAAGAACAAAAGAAATCTACTTAGCAGATTGAAGATGTCGAAGATGTATAGTCCACTCAGGACATAGGATATGGCTTCATAATGATTAAGCCGATCCTTTCCCAAAAATCAATTCTGAAGCCTAAGTAACGCATAACATGCAAATCGACTCGGAAAGGATAATCACATAAAATAATCTCTACATCTTTAAAAGAAACAACTGAGTGTTGTGGATCCACCATCGGATTCGCAATTCTCAAAGAAGTCATCAAGCCCAAAATATTCAAAGAGAAAAGAATCAACAAGTTCTTTTGATATAAAATAATAAGATGAACCCATATCAAAAGAACTCGAATAGGATAATCACAAAACAATTTAATGCCATCAAGGATAGAAGGAGAATTACCTTGACCAAGAGAAGGGTTACTAGAAGCTTGCGCAAGCTTTCCCTCCCCCCTACTTTGAAGTTTGGGACATAAAGATAAACGGTGACCCAAACCTTTGCAATAGCGACAAGAAAAGGGTTTTGGACACTTATTTACACGGTGGTCCTTAGAATCACAATTGTAGCATCGTCCTCGACTAGTGGTAGAAGTCTTTGCTACCAAAATTGCTTGCTTCCCTTTTTTGTTGGGATTAGGACTTTTGAACTTAATATGACTCTTTTCGTTGATGTTGAAGTTTTGTTTGGCATCCACAACTTCAATATCATTATCTTTATCGGCCTCTTCAAGTCGAAGAGCGATATCTTCAAACTGGTCGAAAGGCACTTCTAATTTCAGAAGTAAAACCTTTTTGGGGTTCTTACTTAAAGCACAGATAAACCTTTGATTCTTTACAAGATCCAAAAGTTGTTGAGCAGTCATAAATACGCCATCCAGAGAAGGACTACTGGATTGACTGGCGCTGGGACTGCCAGATCTAACCATCTCTTCTTCTTTAAGAAAGAAAGAAAAAGACAGAAGAGGAAAAAGGTTATTCTCAAAATGAATATCAAACAAAGACGATTGATAAAACAAGGCATCATAAAAAGAAAATAGGATAGAACGGTACGAAGACTCGAATTAATTCCTATGGCATGATGATCCAAAGATTCGTAACATTCGTACTACACTTTGATGTACTGTAATATGTGTTTCTGTTCTATGTTTATCATATTTTGTTCTGAACTCAGCTCTGATACCAAGCTATAACGCCCCACTCCGAGACCCGCATTAGCAAAGAGTACTACTAGGTAACACCGTCTGCTAATGCGAAGAATAGAGCCGGATAGGAGCGGCCATCTATAGCCTTGTCTTAATTATCTATTGAATACGCCGACAATTGCCACTTCTTACTCGAATGGATCAACATATCTAATAAATACTTAATACAAAGCCATAGGTGGTTGAAGGATCTATCAGAATAAAATATAACAACTCAAATGTAATACACATCACATAACAGTGGATCATCACATACATTTACACATATACAGGTACATTACAGAGTATACAAAATGATACATATCAAGTGGTAAAGCAAACCACAATATACACGAGAGTCAAAAGAATACATAACAGAGTTATAGCCAAAAAGGACTACACAAAAAAGCTATAACAAAAAGGAGCTAGTGGAATAGTCCATGCGGAAGCAAAATATGCTAAGACCAATGTACCTAACCTGAAACATCTCGGTCTGACCCGAGTATAAAATACACGGGTCAGTCTAGCTAAACAAACCAGTTAGATAAAGATAGATAATAATAATGCGGTATAAGATAATGATATAATACTCCTCCAAAGAGAAGTGCAACAATAACCATATTACTAACATAGTGAAAACGTAGTCACTTAGCAAATAAATAAATCCTCCAAAGAGAAATCAACATCACATAGCCTCATCTCATCGGCATATGCAATAGTAAAAAAGATGGTTTGTAGAATATTACGACCACTTAGGAGATATTCCAAAACCCACCATATCGGCAATCATAAGCAATAATGGAAACATATCCAAAAATCAATGCAACATAGCAAAGAATAGCGCCAGTGTAGGCAATATAAGTTTCCACGGGGTAGGCGCACTAATATAGTGTGGTTCCATAGAACCATCGCTGAAAGGCGCTACTCAAGGGAAATACAATAATAAAACATCAGAAAGTCGCGCGGACTAAGACCATAGTCTTTATGCCAAGTACTGTTAATTTAGTGCTATCACACGCCCAGAGGCGATACGCACGAAGACTCTACTCCTACATAGGAGCAATTGTCCACATAGACAAAGCCATAATATTAATAATACTCCCACATAGGAGCAATTGCCACATAGACAATCAATGACCCACATAGGTCCAGTACTGACCACCGAAGCAAATGTGTCATTAACTCTTTGAAAGGAACCCGAAAAATGTTAACGTGAGTCCCATACCTCACGTTCGCACTAAACGGTTTACTAACCGTTAGTCAATTTCACACTCAAAGCAGTACAAAGTTCACCTCATCTCATCGGTAAACCAGACCCAAAGGTCAAAATGGTCAAACGAATAGATTAGGAATTAACTGAAAAGATAAACACACGTGTTCATAGCACGCGTTTTATTTAATCATTTAATTATCCTCCCTCTTCGCTCGAAGTGCAATATTGTGTGTGTGTTTTAAATAGAAATTATAAGTTGGAGAAACAAGCTTTTAATACAATTCAGAAAGATCTCCTTATAAAAACCTGTGTACGAAATCTAAAAAGAATCATCAAAGTCAACTAAAGTGAAACAACTAATTAGAGAAAGAAGAATCGATCAAAAATTGGAATCCCACACAAAATAGGCAAATTGGGCTGAGACAAGCAGATTCAGACGTCTGAATTGTATATTTCAGACGTCTAAAACTGGAGCTCAGGCAATACTTTGCCTAGGCCAATGATGGCCAAATCATATCGGAAGCAATCAGATGAGTGATGATGGCTAGGGGTTTACGCCAAACGACTAACCAACCTTGAAGACTCACCAATACACTCTGACCAACATGCCCAAACAACCATATAAGGATTTCTCATAGATTTTGACTTCAAACGCCAAAATTGGAATATTCATCAAACCAATTCAATTCAAAATCAAATGGACAAGGAATATATGTTAGGAATTGCTACCTTACACTATCAAAGATATAGACGTAGATGTGAGTTCAAAAACTCACCTTTTAAACCCAAACACAAATGATAAGCTCTAGAACAAGCAATAGGTTAATCTCTCTTCAACAATACCCCAAGAACTTCAATCTATAATAAAAGATGAAGTTTTCTCTAAGTTAAGATATTAGGAATTTTTGAGAATTTGAAGAGGAATTGAGATGGAGAAGATGAAAAGAAGGCTTACCTAAGCTTCTCTTTGATCTTGGAGCAAGAATTAGAGTTCGCAATTGAATCTAGGGCTTGGAATTTCTATTTCCCATTCACTTCCCCCATTTTCAGTTGAGCTAGAGAAAAAGAAATGAAATGAGTGAATGGAGAGGAGAGGGGGCTGAGTTAGGGTATAGGATGAGTTGGGTGAAACCCAAACCCAAAAGCCCAAATAGAAAATAGCAAAATTCTACTCAACTCCAAACATATCGATGCTTATACTCAAAAAAGTCACAAACACCATTTTGAACTCAATGGAAGTGGTCTTGAGTCCAAATTGTTGATTCTCAACTTCATTCTTCATTCAGACGTCTGAAATCTCCAAATCAGACGTCTGAATCTGGAAAAATATGAGTTTTCTAACTTCTTTCAGATGTCTGAAATGAACTATTCAGACGTCTGAATCTGGAAAAATAGAAGTTGTCTAGAACAATATTCAAACGTCTGAATCGTCCATTTAAGACGTCTGAAAATGGCAATTTTAGCCTATTTCCTTTCTGGTTTAACTCGAACAATTTCAGACGTCTGAATGCTTCATTTCAAACGTCTGAATCCCTGTAAGATAGTTTTTATCTTTTTTTTTCAAATAGACACCTCCGAATCTCGATCCACGACTTAAATCCGACTAACGATGCTATATTTAAATTAAACATTTAAATATACGAATCGTAAAATATGCGGGTTGTTATAGATACAGAAATGGCATATATAAAGCAATGTAAATAACTAACAGCAGCATATTTCAATTGTCATTTCAATTGAAATTAAATTTAATAAATATAAGAACGTTAATCGTGAGTGATTTCTCACCTTTCGAGGCTAGAGAACAAAAGAAGAAAGACAACACAACAGGCTACGATTTGAATTGCGAAATTGACCAAATCCAAATGACGATTTCCAATGCAAGGTAGGATTGGCACGACTTTCGACACACAACGCTGGTAAACAGGGAATCGATGAGATAATTAGAACAACTTGATAGAAACAGCAAATATATATATATATATATATATAACTTATATATATATACACGTGAAAATTCAAAATTATAGGAATAGCCTAAACAACATATGTAACTAATATGTATAACAACTTTCAAAATATATCCTTATACAAAACAGAAAATATAACAGAATATATTTACTTATAAACCATTATATAACAGTAATCAAAACAGAACTATAATATATAATATTTGCATTCATATACAAACAGTAACATGTTATATATAATATACCCATACCATAAACCAACAAAATAAAACTTATATACAATGACCCATATATAAACAACAACTTATATAAATATAAACTTAACATCTATACATAGCTATACAATTTGAATATATTATATGTAAACAAAATAGCTTACGTACATTATTAATAAACATAATATATAAGGAAATCAAAACAACTGTGTATTTGTATACACAATATACTTTACAGTAACTATAAAATCACATATATATACAAAGCAGCTATAATAAAACCCATACAAAATCTGGATCTGCATATATGGATTTAAAAAGTCGATGTGTATACATATACACTATATCTTAAAACTTATTATATTTATACAAACCAAAAAGGAACAACAGACCAAAACTAAGGATAATATATTTACTTAACAGATTGTAAAGAGTGTTGATATAATTGTACTGTAGATAAATATGTATCAATTTATATACATATATTCAATATAATATATATAATATTTGAAAACCGACCCAACATATGTGCAGACAAATACAAATCCATATGCAAAGATATATATATAATTAACTTTGATTTTACATATACTTACAGTGTAACAACCCGCATATTTTTCGATTTTATATTTAAATATTTTATTTAAATATTTCATCGTTCATCTGATTTTAGTCCAAAAACCTACTTTTAGCAAGCAGTCGAATTGGGACTCGAGACCACTTCCATTGAGTTCAAAATGCCGTTTTCGACCTTTTTAAGTATAAACTTCGATATGATTGGAGTTGATCGAATTTGGCTACGTTTTCTATTTGGGTTTTGGGTTTGGATTCAGCCCACTAGCTAACTTAATACCCTAACTCAGCCCTCTCCTCTCCATTCACTCATTCCCACTCCTCAAACTCAAGCAAAAACTGAAAATGGTGGAAAGGAAAGGGAATTAGAAATTCCAAGCCCTAGTTTCTTCTTTCAAACTTGAATTCTTGCTCCAAAATCAAAGAGAAGCTATTGGTAAGCATCTCCTTCTTCTTCTCCAACTCTTTCTCCTTCCAATTTCAGAAATTCCTAAACCTAACTTTGGGTATATTCTTATTTTAAGCTTTGAATTCAAGTTTGTTGAGTTGGAATTGAAGAGTAATTGCTCTTGCCATTGCTCCATAGCTTCTTCTTCATTCGTTTGGGTTTAAAGGTGAGATTTTTATCTCACATCTATGACTATAACCATCTTTGATGTTGGGAATGAATTCCTAACACTATTTCATGTTCAATTTCTTTTGGTTTGAATTGATTTGGTGAATATTCCAATTTTTTATTGTTTTGAGTTCAATTCATTAAAAATCCTAGCTTTGATGTTTTGATCATGTTTTTGGTTGTGAATCGGAGAGCCTATAGGGCCGAATTATCGATTGACAAAAGCCCCGAAGTCCATTGCTCGACCGGATGAAAGGGGTGGGAGATTGCTCTCCCACTTGGCTAAAAACAATTTTAGCTCGTCACCAGACGTCTGCAGGAAAGCTCAGACGTCTGAGGTCTGTTTTAGGAAGTTCCTGAAACTTCCTGCAGACGTTTGAGTATTTACCTCAGACGTCTGGGGTATGTGACCTGCTCTGTTTTACCTGTTTTTGCCTATTTATCTCGAGATTTCAATTTCCATCGATTCGAGGATTATCCGATTTGTCGTTATCATTTATTTTCTTCATTGATGACTTCTTTTTTTTCGGATTTTTGAATATATCCATTTTGATGGATTCGGTATCGATTTCTTTGGATTCAATTCACATCTTCGAATGTGGATTTTTGTGATTTATTGTTTTTACACATTTTGAGATTTGTCACTTCTAAATACCAAGGTTTCTATACTAATAGTAAATATTCAAACTCTTTTACAAAAAATTATTTCAACGCTATTTTTAATACAAAGATCGTTTATAAAACCGTTTTCTAATCTATTAGTATATTGTAACGACCCTAGATTTTAAATTTATTTAAATTAATAATTTATTGAATTTTTGGATTTAATTGAGTAATTAAATAAATTTTTGGATAAAAATTTGTAAATTTAATTAGAAAATTGGAGCGAGTTTCCCCGATTCAAATATGAGTAAATTTGAAATTCTGTATATAAGTATATATATTAATTTGGATTTAAAAATTTAAAATAAATGGTTTAATAATGATTGATAATAAATATTAAGTTATAAATAGAATTAAAATGAATAAGATAACGATAAATATTTAAACTAGGAATAAAAACAAAGTAAAAAGAAAATACAACTTGAACAAATACAAACTGAATAAGAAACAATAAAACAAAGGCAATGTAAACACTTAAGTTAGAAATATAATTTTAACAACAAAATAACTATAGAATCTCATTTAAATATGTACAACCAAATAAGTTAAACATATTAACTAAAAAACAAACATTGTAAAATAAAATAGAGATTTATTTATATTGTAAAGTAATAAAACAACAATTAATACAAGTAGATAAACATAAGAAGAACACATAAACATATATGTAAAAACAAGACAAATATCTCTAGCCTAATGCAACAAAGCTGCAACCACCAAAACAAGTATTATCACTTCAGCCCCCATACAAATGAACCAGACAAACAACAAAAGATTATGTGAAGCTTGCTAAAGAATAAACAAAGTATATATATATATATATATATATATATATATTTGTACAACCTCATCAATGCAGCCAACAAAGAGAATATTTCATATTTTACAAAGATAATAAATGAAGCACCCATAATGTTCTTACCAGCCGAATGAGAAGAGGCAAAACAAAGTACAAAACAAGACTTAGTACTTGTAAGAATTAAAGTAAGATTGTATGTAAACTAAGATGGAGGCACGAGCAATAAATGCTGTCTACCCTTCAGCATGGAAAAGATCACTTCAGTATGCTTAGCATTGTACCAGCAAAGAATACAAGCCTGTAAATTTTCTTTTCGTTCATCAAACCATACATCACCCTGTACCAAGTTATATCCCTGTGCATTCCTTTTCTATACATCAGCCTCTTCATCTCAGTTTCTTCCATCAAACTAAGTTAAAATCTGAAGTAAATAAAACTCAAAACCAAAACAAATTTAAATCAATGGCAACAATCAACTTCGAAGATCAGAGATCAAAAGCAGGGAATTCAAACTGCCATTTCAAACCTGTTTCAAACAGAAAGCTCTGTTTCTTTTTCTTAAAACCAACAGGTGAGCAACCCTTCTTATTTACCTGTGAGTAAACACACAAGTTTTAAAGTTGAGTTTGATAATTAGTTCATGAAGTCTTATGGTTGCTTTATATTGAAAACAAGTAATTCTGTGATAATTGGTTGTTTATCTGAAAACTCTGCTGTGTGATGTTCTTCAACATCTCAAGGTCTGAACAAAGTAAAGCAGAGCATATTTTTAAATTCTTCTTCATATAAATAATTTAAACCTAAGAAACTAAGTTAATAAAGTTGTTTAACTTGATTTATTAGCCTGGAAGTTCATTTTGAAGCACAACAGTATAATATAGAAACTGTCTGTTTAAATTACAGTTGAAGAAATCAATATGTCAAAAAAATTCAAATGTTTTAATTCGTGAATTCGATCTCATATCTGGATTTAGCACACTAAGTTGGGATTTTTAATATAGAAATGATGATTTTTAAAGGGGTATTCTAGGTGCAGTTCGAATATGAAGTAAAAATGCATTTTTCCCATTTCCATCGATTGAAACAAATTTAAATTTTGGAATTTGGTAGGAGGCAAGATTTAAGATATAGCATCCTAGGAAAAATGCTAAAAAAAATTTCGATTGCGTGAATTTGGTGATTGGATCGAATATAGGGTTTGGGTTCCTGTTTCCTTCGTGCTCGGTTGGAATTTGTTTTCATCACCGCGACGAGATCGGGTGGCAAGCGGTTTTGGATGAAGGTCGAGGAGGGTGTGGTCGAGGCGTGGGTGGAGTAGCTTCACTTCCGATGGCCAGAGTAGTTTGGGACGAGGGGTTTTATGGGGTGGTTATTTGTTTCAGTTTTGAGCAAATGGTCGATTTTTGTTTGCGATCGTTTCGTGTTGATCTGGGTTTGTTGATCGAACGAGAAGGTGATTTGGGGTTTGTTAGTGGTGGCGCGAGTTGCCGGAGGGTCGGCGAGCCACCGTGCACGTGCACGGTGGCGTGAACGTGTCAGTAGAAGGAATTGGGGAAGACGAAGAAGAGGCCTGGGTTTCTCGAGTGGATTTGGTGCTTGCTCGGAGTTATTAGGAGAGAGACTCGAAGTCGAACTCGAGTAAAATTGAAAGGCTACCGGGTCGAAAACACTTAAACAAAATTTCGAAACAAAATACTCACTCGGGTCGATTTCTGGGGAAAACACGAAGCAGAGGCCATTTTTACCCAGGTATGACTCGAAGCAGGCCTGGGGTTGTATATTTCCAGATTTAAAAAAAAAATTTGAACAAATTCAAATCAATTTAATTTGTAAATTTATTTTCCTAAAATAATTTTTGTTAAGTACAAATATGAATTTGTGTTGAAAGGTTTTGTAATAAAAATATTTAAAAAAAGTTAATTAAGTTTAATTAAATCGTTTTAAACTTATATTTGAAAAAAAGTTATTTTAAATAAAACTTAATTAAGAAATTAAGAGTTGATTAAATATTTTAATTTGTTAACTTAAAAGTTAAGTTAATTTATATTGGTTTAATAATTAACTAAAGATCAATCAATTATAAATTTAAAGCTAATTAATTTATAAGAAAGGATAATTAATCAAATGTTAATAAATTAAGGGTAAACCAATTAATAAATTAAAAGATAATTCAACAATTAAAGGAAAATTATTTAATGATTAAAAGATTGATTTATTAATTAAGGTTGATTTATTTAATAACTAAAGGTTAATTAATTTATTTTCAAAGGTTAAATAAATAAATGAGTAAAGAATAATTAATCAAAATAATTTGTAAATTATTGAAATAAATTAACCAGGATTAGTAATTATTGATAAGAAATTTATCTGATTTAAAATTTATCAGATAATAAATTTGACCTTACTTATGAATGTTTGGATTCTGTTGATTGTCGAATTGTTGATATCCCTGATATATGATGCTTTGTGATATACCCTGACTTATGTTGTGATCTGTAATTTACTTATCTGTGATATTTATGCATCTGTGATCTGAATGAAAAAAGATAAGCGTTATAGTTTATATCGCTTATCAACTATATCCTGTATTTTGTTATGTGATGATTGATGTTGCACTATTGTGTGTGAAACCCCTGGACCACACCTTTACACACACAAATATGGATTTCACATGGATATCGGTTAAGTCACAGATAATTTAAATTTAATGTTTTGAAATTGAAATTTTAATTTCAATTGATTTTGAAATTAGAAATTCGGGTTTAAAGTAAAAAGCTTTTGAAATGGAATTTCAAAGATAAAAGTTATTTTAAATAACTTAACCGAGTTTTGAAAATTTAAATAGTTAGATTTAAATTTGGATTCAAGTTTGAAATTAAGCTATGATTTGGAAACTAGGGAGTAAAGATGATATAAATGTGTTTATATGAATTTAAACCATTTTAAAAGTATAAGTTGGGAATTTGGATTTAACCCAAGAACCTTAACTCGTATAAATGAATCAGATTTCCAGAATGAAAACTGTTTGTTTTCAAAGAATAAAAGCTTTTAGATAAGAAATGAAATTCCAATTTAGGTAAAGGAATTTCAAGATTTAATTGAAAAATGGTTTTCCAAGTTATAAATGAATTCTTTTCGAAAGCTATGAATTAAATCTGTTTATTTTTAACAGATTTAAAATGATGTATTGTTAAACCATTCGAAATGAAATTGTTTTGAAAGCTATTTGTTAAATATTTGATTTAAAGATTCAACGAATTAATTAAATTGAAATGGAAATCGATTTGGAAAATCTGTGAATGAATCTTTGTGAAATTAAGTGAACTTTGTGAACTAAATCTTTTTGTTTAAAAAAATATTAAAATGGAAATTTGTTTAACCATTTGAAAGAGAAAGTTTGGGTTTAAATTGTGACTTAATTGAAATCCCATTATCCATTTGTTTTTGAATATTGCGCTCACTATTCGGGTTAGCCGGGAAAATACATCTGTGTCATATAACCCATTCCGAATAGTGATACGTCGTATATGGATAGCATTTGAAGATCGGTGTTGAAGACCGGATATTTTCGAAAATGAAAGGACAACCTGTCGAATGTCTCTGCACTGGGTAGCTCCCGGTATAGAGATTTATATCACTCTTTTTGTGATGGGAAGTCTGGACGTGATTTGAAAATTATCCGGATTTGCAAGGGCTTCGTGAGAAGTGCCTTCGGTTCTGTTCGAACCCGGAACAGACTTGTTTGGTTATATGTCTGACATTACACTTTGAGATATAAAGCCGATTTCTTTCAAATACATTTCTGTTGGTGGCGGAGAATTTATTCTCTTAGCTTAACACCCTTCTCTGAGACGTACGAGCTCAGAGGTTATGTAGTTGAAATTTATCAGCGATATATCCCAATTTGGTAATGTGGCATGCTGAGTGTTGCTGTGTGATGATCAGTGTTTGATCATTTGCGATATGATCATTTGTTTGATCTTATATCTTTGTGATCATAGGTTGATCATTTGTTTGACCCGAAGCATGGCTTTGTGACAAAGTGTAGCTTTGTGGACGAGACTTCGTCGGACCTCACACCCCGGAAATGGTCAAAACAGGAAGGATGCAGCAAGGTTCTAGGGAGTAGCGCCCCTTAGTGTATGTCATTCCTTCTGGATAAAGGTGGTATCATGGTATGGAGCCCAGATACTTAAACTCTGTGGTTGCTGCAAATTTATTACTTTGTGGTTGTTGCGAATCGGGGATCCTCGGGAAGATCGGTGACGATCGGGGGATGACATACGCGTGTCAGTAGTTACCTATTTTTGCAGAGGTAACCCGGCCTTGTGTTGGCAGAGATCCGGTTAGGTTCTCGGGACGTCATTCCAGAGGCGTTCTATCGTGGCATAGGAAGTTCCTTAGCCTGACCATTTGTTGGAAATCCATCTTCCAATACGAACTGTGTACGGTATTAGTTGTAGAACCTGCCATCTAATATGGTAGCTATAGTAGGCATAATATAATGGTACCTATGCTGGCTAAGATTGATATTCTACTTTCGAAATTTCTTTCTACACTATGCACTAATAATAATATCAAAATGATTTGATTTTGCGTAGCAAGCATCTTTGACTATCATAAGGAGAAATCTTCTCCAATTCTGCGTTTGCATTGTGTGTGTGGCAGGAGGCCTTATGGTAGTTTCATTTTCTAAAAGCATTGCGAATTGACTTTAAAATTCTTTACTATTTGTTTTAAAGATAAACTGTTTTTGTTGCTCACACCAGTCCCATGACTGATCCGGAGTTTATTGTTTCTTTCCTAAACTCTGGGTGCTCAAAATTTTTCTACACGAGCAGTCTAGAGTTGAGTTTTTCAGATATTCAGATTTAATAGATTATCTGGAGCTAGTTCAGTCTTTGGATATGGACCGCACTTGCTTATCTTTGTGCCTCGTTATTGAGAGTTCGAGCTATTTCTGGATTGGTGCTTTGAAGATGGAGATTATCCGCTGTTGATGTTATCTATTTTCATTTCCACTGCTATTTATTGTATCATATCTCTGATGTATATAGATATTCATTGTATCATCGTTGTATCTGGATATTGTATCAGATGTTGTATATCTATATTCTTTTTCATTCCGCTGTGTTATTTACTTAACTGTGTTATAAGCTCCGGCGACTCGGATTTGAACGGTCGAATCTACGGCATTCGGGTACGATGTAAAGTATGGATGTCGATTTTCGAGCGCGAAAATCCTTGATCGTTACATTTGGTATCAGAGCTAAGGTTAAACTTTAGCTCAGGAGTATAACACGTTAAGTAGCTCATTAGAGATAGAGTGAAGTAAACTCTAGAATGAGTAATCCTTAAGATATCCATCTGAACGTCTCAGTAAATTCTCTTACTATCCACTGATAGTGAGTATGAGTGCAAGAAGAAGACGAGATAGGGGACAGGAAATACGACTATAAATGGTCAATACCCTACAACAGTGGAAACAATCTTTTTCTATCAATTTTCTTTGATTCGATTCCAAATTCTTTTGATTTCTTCGTATCAGCTACAAGAAGTAGTTTCGGTGTAATGGTGGTCCTACAAATCGTTGTAGAAGATCTTACTTCGTATCTTCATCAATTTCTTATCAGCTCTTTGATTTAAACGTTACTGAATTTGAAATTAAAATTTTAAGTAAACTGGAAATTTTAAATTGATTTAAATTGATTAATCGAATGTGAAGGCTAATTTGAATTGTATCAATAAAATGATATCGGTTAAAACCAAATTTGAAATTTTATTATAATTTCTTGTGAATATCGAAGTCCGAAGAGGGACAAAATTGGTATGTATTCTGAGATATTTCGACTTGAATTCGGAATCCGTATCTTGTGTTTGAGGAGTTATAGGAGATCGAATCTGTCTATCTCTGTTGTTTTCGTGCCTGCGAATTTCGAGGACGAAATTCTTTTAAGGGGGGAAATTTGTAACGACCCTAGATTTTAAATTTATTTAAATTAATAATTTATTGAATTTTTGGATTTAATTGAGTAATTAAATAAATTTTTGGATAAAAATTTGTAAATTTAATTAGAAAATTGGAGCGAGTTTCCCCGATTCAAATATTAGTAAATTTGAAATTCTGTATATAAGTATATATATTAATTTGGATTTAAAAATTTAAAATAAATGGTTTAATAATGATTGATAATAAATATTAAGTTATAAATAGAATTAAAATGAATAAGATAACGATAAATATTTAAACTAGGAATAAAAACAAAGTAAAAAGAAAATACAACTTGAACAAATACAAACTGAATAAGAAACAATAAAACAAAGGCAATGTAAACACTTAAGTTAGAAATATAATTTTAACAACAAAATAACTATAGAATCTCATTTAAATATGTACAACCAAATAAGTTAAACATATTAACTAAAAAACTAACATTGTAAAATAAAATAGAGATTTATTTATATTGTAAAGTAATAAAACAACAATTAATACAAGTAGATAAACATAAGAAGAACACATAAACATATATGTAAAAACAAGACAAATATCTCTAGCCTAATGCAACAAAGCTGCAGCCACCAAAACAAGTATTATCACTTCAGCCCCCATACAAATGAACCAGACAAACAACAAAAGATTATGTGAAGCTTGCTAAAGAATAAACAAAGTATATATATATATATTTGTACAACCTCATCAATGCAGCCAACAAAGAGAATATTTCATATTTTACAAAGATAATAAATGAAGCACCCATAATGTTCTTACCAGCCGAATGAGAAGAGGCAAAACAAAGTACAAAACAAGACTTAGTACTTGTAAGAATTAAAGTAAGATTGTATGTAAACTAAGATGGAGGCACGAGCAATAAATGCTGTCTACCCTTCAGCATGGAAAAGATCACTTCAGTATGCTTAGCATTGTACCAGCAAAGAATACAAGCCTGTAAATTTTCTTTTCGTTCATCAAACCATACATCACCCTGTACCAAGTTATATCCCTGTGCATTCCTTTTCTATACATCAGCCTCTTCATCTCAGTTTCTTCCATCAAACTAAGTTAAAATCTGAAGTAAATAAAACTCAAAACCAAAACAAATTTAAATCAATGGCAACAATCAACTTCGAAGATCAGAGATCAAAAGCAGGGAATTCAAACTGCCATTTTAAACCTGTTTCAAACAGAAAGCTCTGTTTCTTTTTCTTAAAACCAACAGGTGAGCAACCCTTCTTATTTACCTGTGAGTAAACACACAAGTTTTAAAGTTGAGTTTGATAATTAGTTCATGAAGTCTTATGGTTACTTTATATTGAAAACAAGTAATTCTGTGATAATTGGTTGTTTATCTGAAAACTCTGCTGTGTGATGTTCTTCAACATCTCAAGGTCTGAACAAAGTAAAGCAGAGCATATTTTTAAATTCTTCTTCATATAAATAATTTAAACCTAAGAAACTAAGTTAATAAAGTTGTTTAACTTGATTTATTAGCCTGGAAGTTCATTTTGAAGCACAACAGTATAATATAGAAACTGTCTGTTTAAATTACAGTTGAAGAAATCAATATGTCAAAAAAATTCAAATGTTTTAATTCGTGAATTCGATCTCATATCTGGATTTAGCACACTAAGTTGGGATTTTTAATATAGAAATGATGATTTTTAAAGGGGTATTCTAGGTGCAGTTCGAATATGAAGTAAAAATGCATTTTTCCCATTTCCATCGATTGAAACAAATTTAAATTTTGGAATTTGGTAGGAGGCAAGATTTAAGATATAGCATCCTAGGAAAAATGCTAAAAAAAATTTCGATTGCGTGAATTTGGTGATTGGATCGAATATAGGGTTTGGGTTCCTGTTTCCTTCGTGCTCGGTTGGAATTTGTTTTCATCACCGCGACGAGATCGGGTGGCAAGCGGTTTTGGATGAAGGTCGAGGAGGGTGTGGTCGAGGCATGGGTGGAGTAGCTTCACTTCCGATGGCCAGAGTAGTTTGGGACGAGGGGTTTTATGGGGTGGTTATTCGTTTCAGTTTTGAGCAGATGGTCGATTTTTGTTTGCAATCGTTTCGTGTTGATCTGGGTTTGTTGATCGAACGAGAAGGTGATTTGGGGTTTGTTAGTGGTGGCGCGAGTTGCCGGAGGGTCGGCGAGCCACCGTGCACGTGCACGGTGGCGTGAACGTGTCAGTAGAAGGAATTGGGGAAGACGAAGAAGAGGCCTGGGTTTCTCGAGTGGATTTGGTGCTTGCTCGGAGTTATTAGGAGAGAGACTCGAAGTCGAACTCGAGTAAAATTGAAAGGCTACCGGGTCGAAAACACTTAAACAAAATTTCGAAACAAAATACTCACTCGGGTCGATTTCTGGGGAAAACACGAAGCAGAGGCCATTTTTACCCAGGTATGACTCGAAGCAGGCCTGGGGTTGTATATTTCCAGATTTAAAAAAAAAAATTGAACAAATTCAAATCAATTTAATTTGTAAATTTATTTTCCTAAAATAATTTTTGTTAAGTACAAATATGAATTTGTGTTGAAAGGTTTTGTAATAAAAATATTTAAAAAAAAGTTAATTAAGTTTAATTAAATCGTTTTAAACTTATATTTGAAAAAAAGTTATTTTAAATAAAACTTAATTAAGAAATTAAGAGTTGATTAAATATTTTAATTTGTTAACTTAAAAGTTAAGTTAATTTATATTGGTTTAATAATTAACTAAAGATCAATCAATTATAAATTTAAAGCTAATTAATTTATAAGAAAGGATAATTAATCAAATGTTAATAAATTAAGGGTAAATCAATTAATAAATTAAAAGATAATTCAACAATTAAAGGAAAATTATTTAATGATTAAAAGATTGATTTATTAATTAAGGTTGATTTATTTAATAACTAAAGGTTAATTAATTTATTTTCAAAGGTTAAACAAATAAATGAGTAAAGAATAATTAATCAAAATAATTTGTAAATTATTGAAATAAATTAACCAGGATTAGTAATTATTCATAAGAAATTTATCTGATTTAAAATTTATCAGATAATAAATTTGACCTTACTTATGAATGTTTGGATTCTGTTGATTGTCGAATTGTTGATATCCCTGATATATGATGCTTTGTGATATACCCTGACTTATGTTGTGATCTGTAATTTACTTATCTGTGATATTTATGCATCTGTGATCTGAATGAAAAAAGATAAGCGTTATAGTTTATATCGCTTATCAACTATATCCTGTATTTTGTTATGTGATGATTGATGTTGCACTATTGTGTGTGAAACCCCTGGACCACACCTTTACACACACAAATATGGATTTCACATGGATATCGGTTAAGTCACAGATAATTTAAATTTAATGTTTTGAAATTGAAATTTTAATTTCAATTGATTTTGAAATTAGAAATTCGGGTTTAAAGTAAAAAGCTTTTGAAATGGAATTTCAAAGATAAAAGTTATTTTAAATAACTTAACCGAGTTTTGAAAATTTAAATAGTTAGATTTAAATTTGGATTCAAGTTTGAAATTAAGCTATGATTTGGAAACTAGGGAGTAAAGATGATATAAATGTGTTTATATGAATTTAAACCATTTTAAAAGTATAAGTTAGGAATTTGGATTTAACCCAAGAACCTTAACTCGTATAAATGAATCAGATTTCCAGAATGAAAACTGTTTGTTTTCAAAGAATAAAAGCTTTTAGATAAGAAATGAAATTCCAATTTAGGTAAAGGAATTTCAAGATTTAATTGAAAAATGGTTTTCCAAGTTATAAATGAATTCTTTTCGAAAGCTATGAATTAAATCTGTTTATTTTTAACAGATTTAAAATGATGTATTGTTAAACCATTCGAAATGAAATTGTTTTGAAAGCTATTTGTTAAATCTTTGATTTAAAGATTCAACGAATTAATTAAATTGAAATGGAAATCGATTTGGAAAATCTGTGAATGAATCTTTGTGAAATTAAGTGAACTTTGTGAACTAAATCTTTTTGTTTAAAAAAAGATTAAAATGGAAATTTGTTTAACCATTTGAAAGAGAAAGTTTGGGTTTAAATTGTGACTTAATTGAAATCCCATTATCCATTTGTTTTTGAATATTGTGCTCACTATTCGGGTTAGCCGGGAAAATACATCTGTGTCATATAACCCATTCCGAATAGTGATACGTCGTATATGGATAGCATTTGAAGATCGGTGTTGAAGACCGGATATTTTCGAAAATGAAAGGACAACCTGTCGAATGTCTCTGCACTGGGTAGCTCCCGGTATAGAGATTTATATCACTCTTTTTGTGATGGGAAGTCTGGACGTGATTTGAAAATTATCCGGATTTGCAAGGGCTTCGTGAGAAGTGCCTTCGGTTCTGTTCGAACCCGGAACAGACTTGTATGGTTACATGTCTGACATTACACTTTGAGATATAAAGCCGATTTCTTTCAAATACATTTCTGTTGGTGGCGGAGAATTTATTCTCTTAGCTTAACACCCTTCTCTGAGACGTACGAGCTCAGAGGTTATGTAGTTGAAATTTATCAGCGATATATCCCAATTTGGTAATGTGGCATGCTGAGTGTTGCTGTGTGATGATCAGTGTTTGATCATTTGCGATATGATCATTTGTTTGATCTTATATCTTTGTGATCATAGGTTGATCATTTGTTTGACCCAAAGCATGGCTTTGTGACAAAGTGTAGCTTTGTGGACGAGACTTCGTCGGACCTCACACCCCGGAAATGGTCAAAACAGGAAGGATGCAGCAAGGTTCTAGGGAGTAGCGCCCCTTAGTGTATGTCATTCCTTCTGGATAAAGGTGGTATCATGGTATGGAGCCCAGATACTTAAACTCTGTGGTTGCTGCAAATTAATTACTTTGTGGTTGTTGCGAATCGGGGATCCTCGGGAAGATCGGTGACGATCGGGGGATGACATACGCGTGTCAGTAGTTACCTATTTTTGCAGAGGTAACCCGGCCTTGTGTTGGCAGAGATCCGGTTAGGTTCTCGGGACGTCATTCCAGAGGCGTTCTATCGTGGCATAGGAAGTTCCTTAGCCTGACCATTTGTTGGAAATCCATCTTCCAATACGAACTGTGTACGGTATTAGTTGTAGAACCTGCCATCTAATATGGTAGCTATAGTAGGCATAATATAATGGTACCTATGCTGGCTAAGATTGATATTCTACTTTCGAAATTTCTTTCTACACTATGCACTAATAATAATATCAAAATGATTTGATTTTGCGTAGCAAGCATCTTTGACTATCATAAGGAGAAATCTTCTCCAATTCTGCGTTTGCATTGTGTGTGTGGCAGGAGGCCTTATGGTAGTTTCATTTTCTAAAAGCATTGCAAATTGACTTTAAAATTCTTTGCTATTTGTTTTAAAGATAAACTGTTTTTGTTGCTCACACCAGTCCCATGACTGATCCGGAGTTTATTGTTTCTTTCCTAAACTCTGGGTGCTCAAAATATTTCTACACGAGCAGTCTAGAGTTGAGTTTTTCAGATATTCAGATTTAATAGATTATCTGGAGCTAGTTCAGTCTTTGGATATGGACCGCACTTGCTTCTCTTTGTGCCTCGTTATTGAGAGTTCGAGCTATTTCTGGATTGGTGCTTTGAAGATGGAGATTATCCGCTGTTGATGTTATCTATTTTCATTTCCACTGCTATTTATTGTATCATATCTCTGATGTATATAGATATTCATTGTATCATCGTTGTATCTGGATATTGTATCAGATGTTGTATATCTATATTCTTTTTCATTCCGCTGTGTTATTTACTTAACTGTGTTATAAGCTCCGGCGACTCGGATTTGAACGGTCGAATCTACGGCATTCGGGTACGATGTAAAGTATGGATGTCGATTTTCGAGCGCGAAAATCCTTGATCGTTACATATATACAAACCTTTACCTCATTCGTATGAGAAAATATAATTAAACGGCTTAGCAAAACAAGTGGTATGAAACGCTTGCGTTTACTCCGTCGGTTAATTTTTGGACTTGTTCGATTGAAACTCTTGTGATAATTTTCGAGTGGAAATCTACAATCTGTTCGTAAATATTTGAGTTAAGCTAGTGGTTATGGGACATGAAGCTAAACTCTTATATTTACTAGCTTAGTGTAATTTACACTTAACTTCGAGTGGAAGTCTACAATTTGTTCGTAAATATTTGAGTTAAGCTAGTGGTTATGGGACATGAAGCTAAACTCTTATATTTACTAGCTTGGTGTAATTAACACTTATCGATCATTGATGATCATTTTGTGATTTAGACTAGCGATTGAGCGATGTCTCTTTGTCTACGAGGGAGACTAAACCCCGCTTTTAGAGGAGCTTCGGCTTGGTGGGGTAGCGACCCATGGTCTTCGGGCCGTTCGTGTGTCATGGTCTCCGGGCCGTTCGTGTGTCAAAATTTAATGGATAGCTTCCATGAGATAGCTTCTCGTTCATGTATTACACGTGTTGGTGAGTTTTCATGCTCCCGTTCTTGTGATAGGCCTCCCCCCTTTTTATGAGATTTCTGGATTTCGTGTGTTGATTTCTGGAATTTATGCTTCACCAATTTTCATGATTTTCATTGATATGTTTATCATTTTTGTGCATTGGTGAATTAGTGTGTCATTGACTTGTTATGAATACAAGTTTAGGGTATGATACCCTATTTTATCTTTGAGAAGATTCTTGTGATATTGATTAATCTCTTGTTGATTTTCAATTACATACTTTTAGTAGTATGCCATTATGGTTATTACATGTTCATGCCATGTCTTTTACTTTATACCATATCATCTGATATTTATAGTTAGACTGATCCGTTTATTATTTTCTTATAAATAATACTCGGGTCAGACCGAGATGTTACAGGTGCTTCTGCTTGACTTCTCTTCAGGATTACTCTGACTCTTGGCAGGCTACTTAGATTAGTAGTTTTTGGATGTACACATTTGAGATATAGACTCTATGTTGTATACTTATTCTTTTGTATTATCGTGGATCTTTTAGACCACTACTCTAATGAACACTTTCATGTGTTATATATTCATATCTTTTTCCGCCTTTGTGATATGGATGTTTGTGACTGATTTGTGTTATGTTTATTTCTATGTTTGTTTCCGAAGATTATATATAGCCACTGTGTGATAGCTTTGAGTTTGTATCGGTATGTCGGATTTCCTCCTTAAATGAAATGCATGCTGTTCTATCTGACATATCGGTGCTTGCGAAAGAAGTTACATGGATGGTCGCTCCTCAACAGCCTTATTCTCCATGCTAGTCGACAGCATTACTCCGTAGTGTTCTTGGCTAGCGTGGGTATAGAGGTGGGGCGTCACAGCTTGGTATCAGAGCCAAACTTCGGAACAATGTAGAATAACTTAACAAGGATCATCGTCCTAAGTCCTTCTTAAGAGTTGTACCTTAGGATTAATTCGAGTCTTCGTACCGATTCATCCTATTTTCTTTTATGATTCCTTGTTTTATCTATCAAGATTACTTGATATTCATTCTGAGAATAACCTTTTTCTTCTTCTTTCTTTCTTTCTTAAAGAAGAAGAGATGGTTAGTTCAGGCAGTCCTAGCGCTGATCAATCCAGTAGTTCTTCTCTGGATGGCGTATTCATGTCTGCCCAACAACTTTTGGATCTTGCTAAGAATCAAAGGTTTATCTGTGCTTTGTGTAAGAAACCCGAAATGGTTTTACCTCTGAAACTTGAAGTTCCTTTCAATCAACTTGTGGAGATCACTCTTCGACATGAAGAGGCTGATAAAGGAGTTGATAGTAATATTGGGATTTCCAAGAAGACGCATATTGAGTTCAAAAGCCCTTTTCCTGATAAGAAGGTAAAGCAACCTACTTTGGTAGCAAAGACTCCAAACTCTTTTTGTAGAGGATGCTACAATTGTAATTCTAAGTACCACTACGCAAAGGAGTGTCCGGAACCACTCTTTTGTCGTTATTGCAAAAATTCAAGTCATCATATTTCTGTCTGCCCCATACTTCTAAGCAAGAAGAAATTGGAACGAGAAAATTCGGTAGCCAAGACTCCTACCGCTAGTCGTAAACAATGTTACAATTGTGGTTCCACGGACCATTATGTAATTAAGTGCCCGAAACACCTTTATTGCCGCTATTGCAAAGGCTCGGGTCATTACTTATCTACCTGTCTCAAACCTCAAAGTAGGAGAGAGGGAAAGCTGCCAGCTCCTAGCAACTCTTCTCTTGGTCAAGGTATTTCTTACTCAATCCTTGATTACACTTGTTTTGTGATTATCCAATTCGAGTTCTTTTTATATGGGTTCGTCTCGTCCTTTTATATCAAAAGAACTTGTTGATTCTTTTTCTTTAAAACATTTTGGGATTGATGACTTCTTTGACAATTGCGTATCCGGTTGGCGGATCCGCAACACTCAATTTGCTTTTTATTGATATCGAAATTATTTCATGTGATTTTTCTTTCCGAACTGATTTGCATGTTATGCGTTGTTTTGGTTTCGGAATTGATTTGCGTGAAAGGATTGGCTTCATCATTATGAGGCCCATATCCTATTTTTCCGTATGGACTATTCATTTTCGACATTTTTAATCTGTTATGCAGATTCATATTTTCCTTTGTGATTTCGATTCCAAATTAATGGCATCATCTTATTCTTTAAGCTCACATGTTGAGTAAAGAATTATTTCTCTCAATTGGGTAGTTGTGAATTTTCCGGAATCTTTGAGCTTATCTTAGGATCATCACCTAAGCAATCTTTTAGGAGGTGTTAAGGTCTTTCCGGTTTAACCTTGCCACCGGTTTTCATTAGCTAGGAGTTGCGGGAGTTAGCATTCCGCTTACCACATTCCGCACTCGTTATGATTCTTATGAATGACTTATTATGTCATTCGGTTTATCCAGCTTATTTCATCCAATTTATAAATCGAATATTCTATGAATATCTCAATAATTCCATTCTTGTATTTATTAATTTTGGATGAGAATAGAAATTTAAATTTTGCAAATCTTTTTCATAAGATTTATTTATAAGTACAATTTGAATTTTTGCTCTTAAACGAGCAAAGAATATTCTTAAAGTTTTTTAAGAAACATGTTTATAATATAGAAAATTATTTTTGTGTTATTTTGCCCATGGAGTGCTTTAAGAATTCTGGTCGGTGCGCTTGATCAACGTTATCGATAGGAATCTCCTAAATGCTTTGATGAGACAATCAGACACAGTAAATTGACTTGTAAAAATGTAAATTTTTCTAGGAAAATTATTACATAAAGATAAAGGTAATTTTGAAAGTTATAGCTTTTCGGAAAAGAAGATTACTTAAAAGAACTCTTTTCCGATACTCTTATTCTTTTGATTCCCGAAGGGAACCAAGACTTTATCTTTTGTACCAATGCTAATCGTATTGGTTTGGATGTCGTTCTCTTGCAAAAGAGAACGTGCTATCACTTGTACGTCTAAATCATTAAAGCCGATCGAGACTAGGTATGCCACCCATGATCTAGTGCTCGCGGCTATTGTTTTTGCTTTTAGAATTTGGCATCATCATTTTTGGGGAGAAATTTGTTCTCCACCTTGATCATAAATCTTTGGAATATTTATTTTCTCATAAGGAACATAATTGGTGTCAACAATGTTGGCTCGAGTTCCTTACATCTTATGATCTTGATATTTTTTGTTTACTCCCGGATGGGAGAATCGTGTTGCCGATGCCCTTAGTCTTAAGCAACAAGCGGTTATTTCTTTGAGGATATTCAAATGGAATGATCTCGGGATTTCCTCCACTTGTGAGATTCGAGACCAAGAATTCCAATACATGTTCATCTCTTGTTTTATGTAGCCTTGAGGCTCATCCTTCTCTTTTGACCGCATCCTTGAAGCTCAAAAGCTAGATCCCGATTTGGCTCTTCTTAGCCGAAATTTTAGGGATAAAATTGATATTGAAGTGTTGAAAACTTTGATATTGATTCTCGTGGTGGCATTCGAGTGTTTGGTAGACTTATTGTGCCAAACATTTGTGATCTTCGTAAAGACATTTTAGAAGATTCTCGTCGTTCTAAATTTTCCATTTATCCCGGTAGTAGTAACTACTTTATTATTAGGATGGAATGAAATCTAATATTGCTAACTTCATTAAGCGTTGCATGACATACCAACTTATTAAAGGCCCGGTGGGTTATTGCAACCTTGGACATTCCAATTTAGAAGTGGGATCATATTTCCATGGACTTTATTGATGGTCTATCCCGTTCTCGTTTGGGTCATGACAATTTATGGGAGATTGTAGATAGACTTACAAAATCCGCCCATTTTTTTCCCGTTCGGTCCAATCGGACCGTACCTCTTTTTACTAAACTTTATGTCTAGTTAAATTGCATGGAGCCCCTACTTCTGTTGATTAGCAATCGTGATCCATTATCTTACTAGTGGATTCTTGGTAAGTTCTTCAAAAGCTTTGTGAACAAAGCTTAATTTTAGCGCCGCTTATCGTCCTCAATCCGATGGACAACCAAGCGAGTGAATCAAACTCTTGAAGGTCTTCTTTCGTGCTTGTGTTCTTGATTTTGGTGGAAGTTGGGAAGATCATATTCTTGTTGAGTTTTCTTCTGATAATAGCTTCCAATCTTGTATTGGTATGGCACCTTTCGAGGCACTCTACGGAAGGCTATGCCGATTTTCTTCGTGTTGGCTTAAAGCCGGTGAGAACTGGTTTTAGGTCCAGTTCTTTTTGGTGTTCATTCATGTTTCACCTATGATGGGTGTCGTGTGTTTCAATCGATCGGGAAAGTTAGCACCTCGTTACGATGGTCTATTTCCCATCACCGAACGTATTTGTTCCATGGCTTATCGCCTTTTTATTACCGGCTCAATCTTTTTCTATTTTATGACGTTTTCCACGTCTCTCTGCTACGGAGATACCTTAGGGATTCCGATCTTTATTCTAGAGCCTAGTTTAATTGAAGAAACTGAAGTTTCACCAAATTTGACTTATGAGCAGCATTCTATTCTTATCATTACTTCGGAGGTTGAACGCCTTCGAAATAAGGATATTCTTCTTGTGAAAGTTCAATGGTCCTCAAATCTTAAGAATTTCTCTTGGGAATCTTGAGAATTCATCGAGCAAACACATCCGAACTTACTCTTTCGTGCTCTTTATGGTGAACTTCTTGTTTCAAATTTTTTTTGTCTTGATATGCTTTTATGGTTGTTACTTTATTTTTCTTCTTAAGTATTGCGAGGACGCAATTTCTTTAAGGAGGGGAGTCTGTAACAACCCGCATATTTATCGATTTTATATTTAAATATTTTATTTAAATATTTCTTTGTTCATCGGATTTTAGTCCGAAAACCTACTTTTAGCAAACAGTCGAATTGGGACTCGAGACCACATCCATTGAGTTCAAAATACCGTTTGCGACCTTTTTAAGTATAAACTTAGATATGATTGGAGTTGATCGAATTTGGCTACTTTTTCTATTTGGGTTTTGGGTTTGGATTCAGCCCACTAGCTAACTTAATACCCTAACTCAGCCTTCTCCTCTCCATTCACTCATTCCCACTCCTCAAACTCAAGCTAAAACTGAAAATGGTGGAAAGGAAAGGGAATTAGAAATTCCAAGCCCTAGTTTCTTCTTTCAAACTTGAATTCTTGCTCCAAAATCAAAGAGAAGCTATTGGTAATCATCTCCTTCTTCTTCTCCAACTCTTTCTCCTTTCAATTTCAGAAATTCCTAAACCTAACTTTGGGAATATTCTTATTTTAAGCTTTGAATTCAAGCTTGTTGAGTTGGAATTGAAGAGTAATTGCTCTTGCCATTGCTCCATAGCTTCTTCTTCATTCGTTTGGGTTTAAAGGTGAGATTTTTATCTCACATCTATGACTATAACCATCTTTGATGTTGGGAATGAATTCCTAACACTATTTCATGTTCAATTGCTTTTGGTTTGAATTGTTTTAGTGAATATTCCAATTTTTAGTGTTTTGAGTTCAATTCATTAAAAATCCTAACTTTGATGTTTTGATCATGTTTTTGGTTGTGAATCGGAGAGCCTATAGGGCCGAATTATCGATTGACAAAAGCCCCGAAGTCCATTGCTCGACCGGATGAAAGGGGTGGGAGATTGCTCTCCCACTTGGCTGAAAAACAATTTCAGCTCGTCACCAGACGTCTGCAGGTAAGCTCAAACGTCCGGGGTCTGTTTCAGGAAGTTCCCGAAACTTCCTGCAGACGTCTGAGTATTTACCTCAGACGTCTGGGGTATGTGACCTGCTCTGTTTTACCTGTTTTTGCCTATTTATCTCGAGATTTCAATTTCCATCGATTCGAGGATTATCCGATTTGTCGTTATCATTTATTTTCTTCATTGATGACTTCTTTTTTTGGGATTTTTGAATATATCCATTTTGGTGGATTCGGTATCGATTTCTTTGGATTCAATTCACATCTTCGAATGTGGATTTTTGTGATTTATTGTTTTTACAATCATTTTGAGATTTGTCACTTGTAAATACCAAGGTTTCTATACTAATAGTAAATATTCAAACTCTTTTACAAAAAATGATTTCAACTCTATTTTTAATACACAGATCGTTTATAAAACCGTTTTCTAATCTATTAGTATATACAAACCTTTACCTCATTCGTATGAGAAAATATAATTAAACGGCTTAGCAAAACAAGTGGTATGAAACGCTTGCGTTTACTCCGTCGGTAAATTTTTGGACTTGTTCGATTGAAACTCTTGTGATAATTTTCGAGTGGAAATCTACAATCTGTTCGTAAATATTTGAGTTAAGCTAGTGGTTATGGGACATGAAGCTAAACTCTTATATTTACTAGCTTAGTGTAATTTACACTTAACTTCGAGTGGAAGACTACAATTTGTTCGTAAATATTTGAGTTAAGCTAGTGGTTATGGGACATGAAGCTAAACTCTTATATTTACTAGCTTGGTGTAATTAACACTTATCGATCATTGATGATCATTTTGTGATTTAGACTAGCGATTGAGCGATGTCTCTTTGTCTGCGAGGGAGACTAAACCCCACTTTTAGAGGAGCTTCGGCTTGGTGGGGTAGCGACCCATGGTCTTCGGGCCATTCGTGTGTCATGGTCTCCGGGCCGTTCGTGTGTCAAAATTTAATGGATAGCTTCCATGAGATAGCTTCTCGTTCATGTGTTACACGTGTTGGTGAGTTTTCATGCTCCCGTTCTTGTGATAGGCCTCCCCTCTTTTTATGTGATTTCTGGATTTCGTGTGTTGATTTTTGGAATTTATGCTTCACCAATTTTCATGATTTTCATTGATATGTTTATCATTTTTTTGCATTGGTGAATTAGTGTGTCATTGACTTGTTATGAATACAAGTTTAGGGTATGATACCCTATTTTATCTTTGAGAAGATTCTTGTGATATTGATTAATCTCTTGTTGATTTTCAATTACATACTTTTATTAGTATGCCATTATGGTTATTACATGTTCATGCCATGTCTTTTACTTTATACCATATCATCTGATATTTATAGTTAGACTGATCCGTTTATTATTTTCTTATAAATAATACTCGGGTCAGACCGAGATGTTACAGGTGCTTCTGCTTGACTTCTCTTCAGGATTACTCTGACTCTTGGCAGGCTACTTAGATTAGTAGTTTTTGGATGTACACATTTGAGATATAGACTCTATGTTGTATACTTATTCTTTTGTATTATCGTGGATCTTTTAGAACACTACTCTGATGAACACTTTCTTGTGTTATATATTCATATCTTTTTCCGCCTTTGTGATATGGATGTCTGTGACTGATTTGTGTTATGTTTATTTCTATGTTTGTTTCCAAAGATTATATATAGCCACTGTGTGATAGCTTTGAGTTTGTATCGGTATGTCGGATTTCCTCCTTAAATGAAATGCATGCTGTTCTATCTGACATATCGGTGCTCGCGCAAAGAAGTTACATGGATGGTCGCTCCTCAACAGCCTTATTCTCCGTGCTAGTCGACAGCATTACTCTGTAGTGTTCTTGGCTAGCGTGGGTATAGAGGTGGGGCGTCACATACAGTATAAAATTGTAACAACCCGGAGTTTAGTAACAATTAATTTTCGTCAAACGACGATTAAATTGGTTGTCAATTGCTATTGGAATTTTTAATCGAGTGGAAATTGATTGAAAAATTGGTTAGCGGTTAAGCGGGCTTTACAATTCATTTGGCCCACTTCTTTTTTTTTGTTGCCATTTTTGTTACCGTGATAACCATTTATACCCGTCCCCTTATTCTTTTGATCGAAAACCCTAAAACAACGAACGAAAGAAATGGTGGCTTCTCGTTCTCGTTTGTTCCTCATTTCATCTCATTCGATTTGCAAGCCATAAACAAACGAAAAGAAAAAAAAATGGCTGCTGCAATATTTCTTTCATGAGATAGAATTAGGGCTTGTGAAAACTGGTGCTTTCGATCTTCGATTTCGGCTGATGGATTTGGGGTTCTTCGAATAAGGTGAGTGATTTTTCACTCACATCTGTAATTCATTCCTAGTACAGTGCTTCGTCCGCTTGATTTTTGTTTCGTCGTTGATGATTTATGACTTGATTTGGGACTTGATTCGATGCTTTTGAATTTTGTTTGTATCCATTAATTTGAATTCGTTTCTTGAATTCATCTCGGCCACTTGATTTTCATATGGATGTTGGTGATGATTACTGACTTGTTCAAAGTCGAATAATTTGTTTACTTGATTAACACAGTGTTGATTAATTTCTTGGCTACCACGACTTGTTTGATTTGTTCATTTTCTTGGCTATCACGGTTTTGACGAGTTCGAACTTGCTCCTTGCATTTCTCTGTTGACACCGGCCTTGACTTTGAATTGATTTATACTGTGACTTTGGCATGTCTATTATTTTCTTTGTGGCATCGGCTCTTGATATTTTTGAGATGAAACTATTGATTCATGATTTGTTCGAATTTGTTGTATATCATTATTTTGGAACTGCACATATATGTTCTTGTATGTAAATATTCTTCGAGTTGTTATGAGACTTCATTCGAGGCAGTTTGCATTTGCTTTCTGAAGACTTCGACCTGTTCAATGAGATCTTGAGTCTAGTTCATATTTATGGGTATATGCTGTGACATTTGTTCTGGTTTGAGCTTCTGTTTCACTAGTCTTAGTGATGTCGTACTAGTTTGAACCTGATTTTGTTTTAGCATACTTGGTGGTCCGTTGTAGTGCTGTACTTCTGTCCTAATTTGGTTTGAATACTCTTTCCACTGGCCTGGTTTGATGTGTGGTCAGTTGCACTTCCTTGTTTACTTCTCTGGGTCTTGTTGTTTATAACTCACTATCCTTTAAGTGCAGCACTTGCCTCTCTTGTCATTTCTTTTTACTGATTTGCCTCTGATGGTTTGCACTAATGTCACATATGTGTATCCATGTATGTACATACATATGTATGTGTGGATGCATGTATTGATTTGGGTCTGCTTTGTTGGTTTGTATCGCACTGAGTTAACACTCATGTGTACTGAGGCATTGTATTTTCATTAGCCTCGAGCCTAGGCAGATTGTACGATTGGGTCTTGCATTGCAATGACCACTGATTTCATTTGCATTTTCCAGTTTCATTTAGTTGACACTGTTTCACTTCCACTTCATGTAGGGGCTGCATTTGTTCTGTCCACTTGTTCATTGTAGTTTGGCTTGGGTTTGAGCATCACTAATCTGATAATACTCGTATCAGTCATTGATGTAGCATTGTGTACATGTGTCCTTGTTGATGTATATACCTTTTCCACTGTTTGTTCGCTTTGGATCTGCTGTGTCATGCAGTTGTCTAATTTGCCAGTGCATGTGTTTCATTTGTTGCTAGATTTTCATGTACTTTGTACCACTATTTTGATTTTGATTGGAGACAGGTTGCATACTTGTTGACATCACTGATGCACTGATTTTTGTTCGGCTGTGACTTTGTTGCTAGCATGCATTGTCAGTTAATCTATTTGCTTTCGCCCTCCTATGTGTACTGTCTAGTTGCAGTGTATATATATATTAGTTTGGTTTCAGGGTGGTACACTATTCCACTGTTGTCATCTTTTCTTGACATTTTGTAACTTGAACTGTTGCATCCATTGGGTGACTGCAGTTTTATTTTGTATGCAGTCTTGCCCTTGTTGGTTTGCATTGCATTGATGCAGCTGGAATTGTTATTCTAATCGCACTTGACTTGATTCCGGTATTTCGGGTTTGACCTTGTGCCCGTTTGTGAACTTGATCTTTTGCATATTTCATATGCTGTATTGGCGAGGCAGTGCATGCGTGCGTGTACTGCAGCCAAACAGAAGTGACGTTTTGATTGATATTTCAATTGCTTGAATTGTTTCGTGTGTTCAATTCAATATTTGAAATTGTATTTTGATTTGGTTTGACTGGATCATTTTTGTTGTTGTCTAATTATCTATTTGATAATTAGTTTATGAGTTTCTAATTATTTATTTAATAATTAGATTTTGTTGTTAATTGCTGTTTAGGAAATTCTGTGGTTTTCATATTATCTTCATTGATAATCTTTTTATTTATCTTTGTTGATGATTTGAATTTGCTGATTTGTTGTTTAACACTGTTTAGTGTTATATCTACCGTTATCCGATTCTCTTATTGAAGGGTTGGATAGACGAGATTTCTGTGACTGTTGTCTATTTGATATTTGATTATTATTGCTTCTGTGCATTAATAACTGAGTTTGAATTAGACTGACCCGTGTATTATTTTCTTTTGAATTTAATACTCGGGTCAGACTGGGTTATTTCAGGTTGTTGATATCTTGCTTTGGGTTGCTGCTTGAGCTATGAAGTCACTTCACATATTTTGGAGTAGTCGCGTCATAGTATAGGATGATATGTATTCATGTATATTATTGTCAATAATGTACTTGTATATGTAACTTCCAGTGTCGACAGTTGTAGTTGTATCATATGTATTGTGTCAAATGTATTGTAACTGACATCAGTTATATATATATGAGACTTTTATTATCTGTGTTCCGCATTTAGCTTATCTTTGTTATTATTATATATATTGTCCTAAACTATTATGAACCATCGTAGTTCGTTTTATACTGGAATTAGGTATGTCGATGGGAGTAAATAAATAAGAGATGAAAAATAAAAATATATACCACTCCTATCGAGGTAACCAATACTAGTGTAAGCCCCAACTATGGATGGCCGCTCCTATCTAGCCTTATTCTTCGTAATAACAGACAGTATTTCTTTTAATACTCTTTGTTATTGTGAGCATAGAGGTGGGGTGCCACAGTTGGTATCAGAGCTTGGGATTTATGGACATAATATAAAACATAACTTAGATGGAACATGTGTTACAACTATTTGTCGATGTTTTTAGTTGTGCTTTGAGTCAAAACTAAAGTTTTGAAATTATGATGAAATTTTTTAATATCTTTGTTTAAGAATAAAAGTGAAACTGTGTTTTGGTGATCGAGTAATTCATGTTTTGTTTATCAGAGTGCGCAGCAGGAACAGTGAGACTGTCTTCGCTGTGTACGGCTGATAACCCTTTTGATTTAAAAATCAAAATATGAAAATGAAATAAATTTCATTGTGTTGTTACATAGTTGGGTTTATTTTGTTTCTATGAAAATTTCGAATCTGATTTGATGATTCGAAGCGATTGCAGTTATGTGATTTTTGTTGAGATTTTTGTTGTTTTGAATTATCTTCATTGAAGATACATTCGAATGATTTCTTTGTTCATTTTGTAGTATACATGCAAATTTGAGTTGCACGTTACTGCATTAATTTTTCGTTGAACCGGTGTTTGGTTTAAACGTAATTTGTTGTCGTTATCTTTATAACAGGGTTTTTACACCGGTGCTAAATTTTTGAAGCACGGTGTTTTGTTGACATTTTATGAATGAAAATTCACTGGTATTATATTGTGATGTGAATTATTTTGATGAGATTTTGACGTATAAAAATTACTGTCGCTTTGACTTCAGTAACCGTCAAATTTTAAAGTGGATTTTCAAGCGGTAATTCCGCAATGCTGATTTGATATCCGTTTTTACGGTGTTTTGAGAAGTGCGATTTCCTTTTCGAAATTGCTACTGATATTGCTGTTTTAATCACGTGTTCTGAAAATTGTTTTAAATTTTTTATAGTGTGCGCTTTCAAAAGAATGAGGAAGCGATTTAAACGCTTCAGCAAAATTAAGGACTATGAACCCTCACTTTTACCGTTTCGCTTAATTCCGGACTTGTCCGTTTGAGAACATAAAATGTTATTTATTTAAAATACAAAATTTTATAGTTTGCACTTTCAAAAGAATGAGGAAGCGATTTAAACGCTTCAGCAAAATTGAGGACTATGAACCCTCACTTTTACTGTTTCGCTTAATTCCGGACTTGTCCGTTTGAGAATGTAAAATGTTATTTTTACAAAATACACAATTTTGCACTTTCAAGGAAACGATGAAGAGAATCAAACGATTTAGTAAAACACGTGGTATGGGACATGTGCGTTTTCTATTTCGGTTAATTCCAGACTCGTTAATTGAAACATATGCTGTTTGATGATTTTGATGATTTTGTGTGCTTTCGAGCCACTATGATGGACCTTCGGGTCATATGTTGGACCTTCGGGTCATATGATGGACCTTCGGGTCAAATACCAGTACTAGACCTTCGGGTCACTCTGCGGACCTTCGGGTCATTTGTTGGGCGCTAAAATTATGATGACAGTACTTGGTAGGCTTCGGCCATATGTTGATGCACGTGCGGCGTAGCTAAAAACTCGCCATCTGATGGGATCGATCCACCTTTTATGTTGATTTTCTAGATTATCATAATTGATTTCTAGATATTTGTTATTTCTAATTATCTGCAGGTAATTAAATAATTTGCTGTTATGAGATTTAATTATCGTATCGATAATTAGATAATTTGCTGTTATGAGATTTAATTATCGTATCAATAATTAGATATTTGTTGATTTGTGATTTCTGATTATCATTTTTGATAATCGGATATTTGTTGTTTTCTGATTATCGTTTTTGATAATTAGATATTTGAGATTTCTGATTATCGTTTTTGATAATTAGATATTTGTTGATTTTTGATTTCAGATTATCGTTTTTGATAATTAGATATTTGCTGATTTGAGTTCTGATTATCGTTTATGATAATTAGATAATTGTGATTTCTGATTATCGTTTTTGATAATCGGATATTTGTTGTTTCTGATTATCGTTTTTGATTATCGGATATTTGTTGTTTTCTGATTATCGTTTTTGATAATTAGATATTTGAGATTTCTGATTATCGTTTTTTATAATTAGATATTTGTTGATTTGTGATTTCTGATTATCGTTTTTGATAATTAGATATTTGCTGATTTGAGTTCTGATTATCGTTTGTGATAATTAGATAATTGTGATTTCTGATTATGGTTTTTGATAATCGGATATTTGTTGTTTTCTGATTATCGTTTTTGATAATTAGATATTTGAGATTTCTGATTATCGTTTTTGATAATTAGATATTTGATGTTTTCTTATTATCGTTTTTGATAATTAGATATTTGTTTATTTGTGATTTTTGATTATCGTTTGTGATAATTAGATGTTTGTTGATTTGAGATTTCTGATTATCTGATGTTTTCCGATTATCGTTTTTGATAATTAGATATTTGAGATTTCTGATTATCGTTTTTGATAATTAGATATTTGATGTTTTCTGATTATCGTTTTTGATAATTAGATATTTGTCGATTCGTGATTTCTGATTATCGTTTTTGATAATCAGATATTTGTTGTTTCTGATTATCGTTTTTGATAATCGGATATTTGTTGTTTTTTGATTATCGTTTTTGATAATTAGATATTTGAGATTTCTGATTATCGTTTTTGATAATTAGATATTTGATGTTTTCTGATTATCGGTTTTGATAATTAGATATTTGTTGATTTGAGATTTCTGATTATCGTTTTTGATAATTAGATATTTGTGATTTCTGATTATCGGTTTTGATAATTAGATATTTGTTGATTTGAGATTTCTGATTATCGTTTTTGATAATTAGATATTTGTTGATTTGAGATTTCTGATTATCGTTTTTGATAATTAGATATTTGTTGTTTCTGATTATCGTTTTTGATAATTAGATATTTGTTGATTTGAGATTTCTGATTATCGTTTTTGATAATTAGGTATTTGTGATTTCTGATTATCGGTTTTGATAATTAGATATTTGTTGATTTGTGATTTCTGATTATCGTTTTTGATAATTAGATATTTGAGATTTTTGATTATCGTTTTTGATAATTGGATATTTGTTGATTATGAGATTTTCTAGTCTCTAATTAATTCTAGATTATGTTGATTATATTGAATTACTATTTTCTATCTATCTCTGTTGATAGTTAGAGTTTGCTGATTTTGAAGTTCGGGTTTTCTAGTTATTTGTTGGATAACTAGATATTTGCGGTTTTGCGATTTGTGATTTGTGTTTTCTAATTGTCCTTGTTGATAATTAGATTTTGCTGTTTTCTAATTATCGTATCGATAATTAGATATAGTTGTTTTGTAATTTTCTGTATTTTAATTATCTAGTTGATAATTAAATATTGCTGATAATTGTGTTTGTCCAGTTTTGTTGTTTTCTGATTATCTAATTGATAATTAGATTTTGTTAAGAATTTGTGAATCTCTTTTATGAAATTAAAAGATTTCTTTGGCATTTGTGTTTTGACCTTTATTTTTTTACCTTAACCAGTTTATGTTAGAAAAATAATTGTTATTGACAACTTTAATTATGAAAATTGCGGGGACGCAATTTTTATAAGGAGGGGAGTCTGTAACAACCTGGAGTTTAGTAATAATTAATTTTCGTCAAATGATGATTAAATTGGTTGTTAATTGCTATTGGAATTTTTAATCGAGTGGAAATTCTTTGAAAAATTGGTTAGCAGTTATGCGGGCTTTAAAATTCATTTGGCCTACTTCTTTTTTTTTGTTGCCATTTTTGTTACCGTGATAACCATTTATACCCGTCCCCTTATTCTTTTGATCGAAAACCCTAAAACAATGAACGAAAGAAATGGTGGCTGCTCGTTCTCGTTTGTTCCTCATTTCATCTCATTCGATTTGCAAGCCATAAACAAACGAAAAGAAAAAAAATGGCTGCTGCAATATTTCTTTCGTGAGATAGAATTAGGGCTTGTGAAAACTGAGGCTTTCGATCTTCGATTTCGGCTAATGGATTTGGGGTTCTTCGAATAAGGTGAGTGATTTTTCACTCACATCTGTAATTCATTCCTAGTACAGTGCTTCGGCCGCTTGATTTTTGTTTCGTCATTGATGATTTCTGACTTGATTTGGGACTTGATTCGATGCTTTTGAATTTTGTTTGTATCCATTAATTCAATTCGTTGCTTGAATTCATCTCGGCCACTTGATTTTCGTATGGATGTTTGTGATGATTACTGACTTGTTCAAAGTCGTATAATTTGTTTACTTGATTAACACAGTGTTGATTAATTTCTTGGCTACCACGACTTGTTTGATTTGTTCATTTTCTTGGCTATCACGGTTTTGACGAGTTCGAACTTGCTCCGTGCATTTCTCTGTTGACACCGGCCTTGACTTTGAATTGATTTATACTGTGACTTTGGCATGTCTGTTATTTTCTTTGTGGCATCGGCTCTTGATATTTTTGAGATGAAACTATTGATTCATGATTTGTTCGAATTTGCTGTATATCATTATTTTGGAACTGCACATATATGTTCTTGTATGTAAATATTCTTTGAGTTGTTATGAGACTTCATTCGAGGAAGTTTGCATTTGCTTTCTGAAGACTTCGACCTGTTCATTGAGATCTTGAGTCTAGTTCATATTTATGGGTATATGCTGTGACATTTGTTCTGGTTTGAGCTTCTGTTTCACTAGTCTTAGTGATGTCGTACTGGTTTGAACCTGATTTTGTTTTAGCATACTTGGTGGTCCGTTGTAGTGCTGTACTTCTGTCCTAATTTGGTTTGAATACTCTTTCCACTGGCCTGGTTTGATGTGTGGTCAGTTGCACTTCCTTGTTTACTTCTCTGGGTCTTGTTGTTTATAACTCACTATCCTTTAAGTGCAGCACTTGCCTCTCTTGTCATTTCTTTTTACTGATTTGCCTCTGATGGTTTGCACTGATGTCACATATGTGTATCCATGTATGTACATACATATGTATGTGTGGATGCATGTATTGATTTGGGTCTGCTTTGTTGGTTTGTATCGCACTGAGTTAACACTCATGTGTACTGAGGCATTGTATTTTCATTAGCCTCGAGCCTAGGCAGATTGTACGATTGGGTCTTGCATTGCAATGACCACTGATTTCATTTGCATTTTCCAGTTTCATTTAGTTGACACTGTTTCACTTCCACTTCATGTAGGGGCTGCATTTGTTCTGTCCACTTGTTCATTGTAGTTTGGCTTGGGTTTGAGCATCACTAATCTGATAATACTCGTATCAGTCATTGATGTAGCATTGTGTACATGTGTCCTTGTTGATGTATATACCTTTTCCACTGTTTGTTCGCTTTGGATCTGCTGTGTCATGGAGTTTTCTAATTTGCCGGTGCATGTGTGTCATTTGTTGCCAGATTTTCTTGTACTTTGTACCACTGTTTTGATTTTTATTGGAGACAGGTTGCATACTTGTTGACATCACTGATGCACTGATTTTTGTTCGGCTGTGACTTTGATGCTGGCTTGCATTGTCAGTTAATCTATTTGCTTTCGCCCTCCTATGTGTACTGTCTAGTTGTAGTGTATATATATATATTAGTTTGGTTTCAGGGTGGTACACTATACCACTGTTGTCATCTTTTCTTGACATTTTGGAACTTGAACAGTTGCATCCATGGGGTGACTGCAGTTTCATTTTGTATGCAGTCTTCCCCTTGTTGGTTTGCATTGCATTGATGCAGCTGGATTTGTTATTCTAATCGCACTTGACTTGATTCCGGTATTTCGGGTTTGACCTTGTGCCCGTTTGTGAACTTGATCTTTTGCATATTTCATATGCTGTATTGGCGAGGCAGTGCATGCGTGCGTGTACTGCAGCCAAACAGAAGTGACGTTTTGATTGATATTTCAATTGCTTGAATTGTTTCGTGTGTTCAATTCAATATTTGAAATTGTATTTTGATTTGGTTTGACTGGATCATTTTTGTTGTTGTCTAATTATCTATTTGATAATTAGATTATGAGTTTCTAATTATTTATTTAATAATTAGAATTTGTTGTTAATTGCTGTTTAGGAAATTCTGTGGTTTTCATATTATCTTCATTGATAATCTTTTTATTTATCTTTGTTGATGATTTGAATTTGCTGATTTGTTGTTTAACACTGTTTACTGTTATATCTACCATTATCCGATTCTCTTATTGAAGGGTTGGATAGACGAGATTTCTGTGACTGTCGTCTATTTGATATTTGTTTATTATTGCTTCTGCGCATTAATAACTGAGTTTGAATTAGACTGACCCGTGTATTATTTTCTTTTAAATTTAATACTCGAGTCATACCGAGTTATTTCAGGTTGTTGATATCTTGCTTTGGGTTGCTGCTTGAGCTATGAAGTCACTTCATATCTTTTGGAGTAGTCACGTCATAGTATAGGATGATATGTATTCATGTATATTATTGTCAATAATGTACTTGTATATGTAACTTCCAGTGTCGACAGTTGTAGTTGTATCATATGTATTGTGTCAAATGTATTGTAACTGACATCAGTTATATATATATGAGACTTTTATTATCTGTGTTCCGCATTTAGCTTATCTGTGTTATTATTATATATATTATCCTAAATTATTATGAACCATCGTAGTTCGTTTTATACTGGAATTGGGTATGTCGATGGGAGTAAATAAATAAGAGATGTAAAATGAAAAATATATACCACTCCTATCGAGGTAACCAAACTAGTGTAAGGCCAACTACGGATGGCCGCTCCTATCCAGCCTTATTTTTCGTGATAACAGACAGTATTTCTTTTAATACTCTTTGTTATTGTGAGCATAGAGGTGGGGCGTCACAGTTGGTATCAGAGCTTGGGGTTTATGGACATAATATAAAACATAACTTAGATGGAACATGTGTTACAACTATTGGTCGATGTTTTATTTGTGGTTGAGTCAAAACTGAAGTTTTGAAATTTTGATGAAAGTTTTTAAATATCTTTATTTAAAAATAAAAGTGAAATTGTGTTCTGATGATTTGATTGATTTGTGTTTTGTTATCAGAGTGTGCAGCGGAAACAGTGAAACTGTCTTCGCTGAATACAGCTGATAATCTTTTTGATTTAAAAATCAAAATATGAAATTGAAATAAATTTCAATTGTGTTCACATAGCTGTGTTTATTTTGTTTCTTTGAGAATTTCGAATCCGAATTGAGGATTCGAAACGATTGCAGTTATGTGATTATTGTTGAGATTTCTGTTGATTTTCTTTTATTGTAATTAAATATTGATTAGATTTTGCTGTTTTGAATTATCTTCATTGAAGATATATTCGAATGATTTCTTTGTTCGTTTTGTAGTACGTGCAAATTTGAGTTGCACGTTACTGCATTAATTTTACGTTGAACCGATGCTTGGTTATGAAACGTATTTCGTTGCCGTTATTTTATAACGGGATTTTTACATTGATGCTGAATTTTGAGGCGCGGTGTTTTGTTGGCAATTTTAATGAATGAAAATTCACTAGTGTTACATTTTGATGTAAATTATTTTGATGAGATTTTGACGTTTGAAAATTACTGTCGCTTTGACTTCAGTAACAGTCAAATTTTTAAAAAGTGGATTTTCAAGCGGTTATACTGCAATGCTGATTTGTGACCCGTTTTTACGGTATTTTGAGAAGTATAATTTCTTTATCGAAATTGTTACTGATTTGCTGTTTTAATCACATGTAATGAAAATCGTTTTAAAATGAAAATTGTTTTATAAAATTTTTAACATTTTGCGCTTTCAAAAGAATGAGGAAGCGACTTAAACGATTCAGCAAAATCGAGGACTATGACCCCTTTCTTTTACTGATTCGCTTAACTCCGGACTTGTTCAGTTGAGAATATGAATTGTTATTTGTATAAAATAAATAAAATTGTTTTCAAGAATTTTACAGTTTGCGCTTTCAAAAGAATGAGGAAGCGAATTAAACGTTTCAGAAAAATCGAGGACTATGACCCCTTTCTTTTACTGATTCGCTTAACTCCGGACTTGTCCCTTTGAGAATGTAAAATGTATTTTTACAAAAATACACAGATTTTGCACTTTCAAGGAAACAATGAAGAGAATCAAACGATTCAGTAAAACACGTGGTATGGGACATGTGCGTTTGCTATTTCGGTTAATTCCGGACTCGTTAATTGAAATATTTGATGTTTTGATGATTCTGATGATTTTGAAAGGGACGCGGAAGATGATCTTAAGGCTATTTAACACTAGAGGGGGGGTGAATAGTGTTTTAAGAATTTCTTTAAAACTTCTTTGATTTAAATTGAATTAACTAACTTAATGCAAATACACAATCACAGATCAAATCACAGAATCACAAACAAATGCAAATATAAATAAAAAGCAAGTAAAGGAAAGAACACACCAGGAATTTTATACTGGTTCGGTGTTACCCTACATCCAGTCCCGCACAACCCGTACGGCTTTCTATTCAACAATAATCTAGATTACAATCCCTCGATTCCAAGGCAACGAGGTACACCCTCCAGTTTCTTAGGTCTCTGGGTAGAACCACTTGATTCACAGGACACAAGTTCACCCGATCGATTTCCAAGGACACGATCACACCTTTATAACCTCACACAAGTTTCTTTGAGTACAAATGTATCTATAACTCTGATAAGCACTGAGATTCTTTGGAGAGAGTGGCAGAGAATCAAACTAGAGATATTCTGGTTTGATTCACTTAAGATTTCGGCAAAATATGGATAGGATGATTAGAAAATAAGATAAGAGAGTAAAGAGGAGAGAAAATTAAGAAAGTAGTTACTAGAAAACGTCCATAACAGTCTCTATTTATAGAGAATGAATGGATGTATCCATTCGAAGAGGTTTAAACGAATAGACACTTCTTTTGAAAACAACCTTTGCTGTAACGGGAAGCATGTCGACATGACAGGTAAATAGGATGTCGACATGGTCTAGTAAAAAGTGATGATTTGCTTTACTTTGAAAATGATGATTTAAAACATATGCAACTTTATTCAAATGGACTCTATGTATTTGTAGAATGTATTTAGAAGTAGAAATACTTATGAATGTATATATGTATATATACTAAAATATATTTAAAATCAAAGTAAATAAACTAAAGTAAATATAATATTAAAATAGATTTTGAGGCTAAAATATCAAGGACAATTTTGAAATCAAAATATAACAAAATGATAAATATGATTTTGAGGCTAAAACATTTTTGGAAATGTGAACGAAGGTTTTTCTTTTGAAAAGGAATATTTGAAAATCATTTTATAAAACAAGAGATAATTTTGAAAATCATTTTGAATCAAAATTAGTGGATAACAAAATAGGGCTACTATCCGTTCCACTAGATATTTCGTGAGTTCCATCTCACTAGGGTTCCATCCCTTTAACAAGAACGAAGTGGATTCCATTCCACGAGTAAATTGGATAAAAAAGAATGATAGTGCTTTCAAGGAGTTTTAACAAATATCTAACCTAACTATATTATTTGTCTTGAACTCTTGAATATCTTGAATCTCATGAGTCTTCAATCTTGAACTCTTGATCTTTGTCTTCATCAATTTTGTTTTCTTTACTGTACAGTCTTCTTTTGTTGATACCTGCATATAGATTTCCTGCACATATATATTTTATAACACTTCTATAGTTGTTGTCATCAAAACTACTATCCTATGGACTAACATTCTCCCCCTTTTTGATGATGACAACCTTTGTTTATAAAATATTTATATTCTCCTTATAACTCCCCCTAAATCTAATAACTCCCCCTTAATCTATGCCTAACTAACCTATTTTATACTTCTCCCCCTTTGTCATCAACAAAAAAATGACACTAACTCCCCCTAAATCTATGATATTAATGATAGTGTTATCATTAATAATACTGAAACTAGATATAACAATGCTAAATATTGTATACTCAGAATGATATATATGAGTAATATAAGAATGAGAATAATAAGTGTAACCACAAATTATTTTATTCATATCACTATATACATAACTGTTAAATGAAAAGAAAATGCATACAATAAGTAGACAAATCAATCAAACATAAGCACACCTATTTATGTCTTATTACATAATCAATATAGTAAGTTATCATAAATCAACCATGTTTAAAACCAAACCAAATCAAGTATTTCAAATCAAATCAATTTTAAACCAAATCAAACAAGTTAAATGTTACGTGGAACTTCAACCCATCCCTCTTTTCTAAAGATGGGATCCGCTTTGATTACTTCCCAATCTTCATCGTCCTGGAGCAATGTCTTCGGTGGATTTGCTTGGAGATCCTCTTTGTTGAGAGCGGAGATCATCCATCGTAGTGCATCGAAATGCCTTTCTTGTTCCTTTATCATCTGCATTTGACTCAGTTCTAAGTGCCTCTGATTTCGTAGAATAAAAGTAAGAATATCTTTGAAGGATTTTAGAGTCTCTTCAAGATTATCACTTAGATTTGAAGAGGATGAAGCCATTTTAATGATAAGTAAGAAGGAAATAAGTAGATAAGAGTAGAGAGAAGTTATGAGAAGTTTTCTGGAAGAAAATAGGACTTAAATAGACAGGAAAGTCGTTTGAAATGAATAGACATAAGGAGTTATTTTGAATTTCAAATTGAAATGTCCATTCAGAATATTACCAGTATATGTCGACATGACCTCTATTCAGTATGTCGACATACATAGCAGATTTTGCACATCTTATTTTTGAATTTTCAGTGTATATACATATGATTAATATATATTACTTGATATAAATAAGAGTAACAGTAAGATAAACAGAGAATAAGCTTCATTTCATACTAGAACAGAGAAGTACATGAATTTCATAAAGAAACCATAAAGATACAACTTTCAATACAACAAATTTCATTGATATACAAAAAGTAAACTCTAGAAACTAGTAGATGAGGATGAAGATGATGAGATATTTAGCTTCTTGCTGACTTTGGAGAAGAACTTGTTCATAGTATTGGACATTTTGTCCAATTTTTTGTTTACAGAGTGTTTGAGAGCTTTTTGATTTTTCACAATCACTCGTTGATTGTGAAGGAGAGTCTTGTTTGATGGTCGTGTGGGAAAATCAATACTCTCTAAGGAAGTTTCTTCACTTTCTTCCTCTTCTTCTTCCTCACCTTCTTCTTCCTCACCTTCTTCTTCCTCCTCTTCCTCTTCTTCTTCTTCCTCCTCATCTTCTTGCATTTCCTCATACCCCAATCGTGCTTCTTTTTCCGTTAGTGTTTCGTATGGTTGAAACACGTGCGGAATTTTCATAAGAGAAATATTGGAATGATTAAAAACCTTTCGTGGAAAGAATTCTTCACCTCTCATATCCACTCCAAAGTAATTAAAAATTCTAGTGAGGTATATTCCATGATATAATGCATTCTCTCCCGAATCCAAGTTTTTGTGTCGAAATTCATCCAAGATAACTTGTGCCCAATTAATATCATAATTTCCAAAAATTGCAAAAAGAGCCTTACACACTTTTTGAGTCGGGTTATTGTAATTTCCCGATCTCGGAGTAATAGTGCGTTGAAGGAGAAGATTAACAATACGAGCTTTTGGTCGAAAAAATTTGTTTTTGAAATCCATTTCTTCCTCAAAAATATTGTGAAAAGTTTCACGATCGGTTTCCTCGATTTCAAAAGAAGAAAGATTAGAACCGATACTTTTACACTCAAGTATGGTTCCTAAAACATCAGTATCCAAAACAATTTGTGTCCCCTTGACACTACTCCACACTTCATCATCCCTTCCATTATAAAAACCACGATTTAAATTTGCATAAAACATTTTGACAAGGTTTGGATAGCAAACAAAATCATTTTGGTTATTGTCAACCAAGCTTAGAATACCATTGTTTTGAAAGAGAGCATCAATTTCATAAGAAGCGAAGTCATTAAAAATAGCAAAATTACCCGAATGAACTTTTCCATAAGTTGCATAATTAATGTATGCAAGTATGGCATCTCTATTATTGTAGAGATGATCTTTGGTGGCTCTTGACAGCCTCATTCCGGCTACGTTGCTAGTGGATGCCATTTTTGAAGAGATAAGAGTGTTTGAAGATAAAAGTTGTTTTGAATTTGAATTGAAGATGGAGATAAGTGTTGATAGAAGATAGATATAAAGAGGTTGAATAGGTGGATTCTCTGGTCAAAGATTCATAACTATTCAGAACATAGGAGTTAGTGAAAAGGTGGAGGGAAATTTGAATTTTGAATTCAAATTTAGAAATCTGATTTGCTACAGGTATGTCGACATTACCAATAAGTGCCATGTCGACATGCACATCAGATTTTGCAAAAATGATTTCAAGCATGTACAAGATTTATATATATATATATATTATGATTATTGTCTGAATATATTTTGAAAATATATTATACAGAAAATATATAAGAATAATATTTTATAAATTTTCTAAAAGATATTTAAAAAAATTTAAGTTGATAAAATCAATTATATACTTAACTAATAAACTATTCTAAGCAACCAATTTTCAACCAATTAAAATAGTAAACGTGTACCTTGTTTGAGTTCCATATCATCCTGATTATCTGAATTCTGAGTTGTCATAAAACACATATTTGCCAATTCTGTTTTCTGTTCATCATCACTTGAGGACGTATCTGAATCATCCAGTGTTGCTGCAAATGCTTTCTTTCTTTTCTTTGAATATTCTTTGTTTGATTGAGGAGTTTGCTTTTCTAGATGTGGACAGTCTCTTTGATAATGACCAAACTCATTACAATTGAAGCATTTGATGTTGTTGAGTGATTCAGTGTTATTTCCAAAACTTTTTCTCTTGTGATTATTCATTTTTCTATACTTCAAGAATTTTCGAAAGTTTCTTGTCATGAAGGCTATTTCTTCATCATCATCACTAGAGTCTGATTCACCAGTTAGTGCATTGAAGGCAATGGACTTTTTTTCTGATGACTTATTCTCCCTTCTTCCCTGAATTTGAACTTCATATGACATCAGATTTCCAATTAATTCATTAATCTTCAAGGTACTGATGTTATTTGCTTCTTCAATCGCCAGTGTCTTCAAATCCCATTCTGGAGTGAGTGAATTCAGAATTTTCCTGACTTGATCTTCTTCGGAGATTGCTTTTCCCAGAGATACTAGTGAATGAACAATATCCTGAAAACGACTATACATATCTGGAATAGATTCACTAGGCAACATCTTAAATAATTGAAATTGATTAGTAAGAATAGAAATTTTGGTCTGTTTAACTTTGCTTGTTCCTTCATGAGTAACTTGCAGAGTTTTCCAGATTTCATATGCAGTTTTACAAACAGATACCCTATTACATTCATTTCTATCTAGTGAACAAAATAAAATATTCATGGCTTTTGAATTGTTTTGAGCCACTTCTCTTTGAACGGTCGTCCATTGAGCAAAATCAGTTGTGGGCTCAGTGTATTCAGTTTGTGTCATATTCCATGTTTCTAAACTAATGGATTGTAAATATATCTTCATTCTACATGCCCAATATGCATAGTTACTGCCATTGAAAAGTGGTGGTCTGGCAGTGGACTGACCCTCTACAAATGAACTAGAAATACCAGTGTTGGTAGCCATTGTTACTTTTCAAAAATCAGGTTATGAATACTTTGAAAAACTTGCTCTGATACCAAATGAAAGGGACGCGGAAGATGATCTTAAGGCTATTTAACACTAGAGGGGGGGTGAATAGTGTTTTAAGAATTTCTTTAAAACTTCTTTGATTTAAATTGAATTAACTAACTTAATGCAAATACACAATCACAGATCAAATCACAGAATCACAAACAAATGCAAATATAAATAAAAAGCAAGTAAAGGAAAGAACACACCAGGAATTTTATACTGGTTCGGTGTTACCCTACATCCAGTCCCGCACAACACGTACGGCTTTCTATTCAACAATAATCTAGATTACAATCCCTCGATTCCAAGGCAACGAGGTACACCCTCCAGATTCTCAGGTCTCTGGGTAGAACCACTTGATTCACAGGACACAAGTTCACCCGATCGATTTCCAAGGACACGATCACACCTTTATAACCTCACACAAGTTTCTTTGAGTACAAATGTATCTATAACTCTGATAAGCACTGAGATTCTTTGGAGAGAGTGGCAGAGAATCAAACTAGAGATATTCTGGTTTGATTCACTTAAGATTTCGGCAAAATATGGATAGGATGATTAGAAAATAAGATAAGAGAGTAAAGAGGAGAGAAAATTAAGAAAGTAGTTACTGGAAAACGTCCATAACAGTCTCTATTTATAGAGAATGAATGGATGTATCCATTCGAAGAGGTTTAAACGAATAGACACTTCTTTTGAAAACAACCTTTGCTGTAACGGGAAGCATGTCGACATGACAGGTAAATAGGATGTCGACATGGTCTAGTAAAAAGTGATGATTTGCTTTACTTTGAAAATGATGATTTAAAACATATGCAACTTTATTCAAATGGACTCTATGTATTTGTAGAAGGTATTTAGAAGTAGAAATACTTATGAATGTATATATGTATATATACTAAAATATATTTAAAATCAAAGTAAATAAACTAAAGTAAATATAATATTAAAATAGATTTTGAGGCTAAAATATCAAGGACAATTTTGAAATCAAAATATAACAAAATGATAAATATGATTTTGAGGCTAAAACATTTTTGTAAATGTGAACGAAGGTTTTTCTTTTGAAAAGGAATATTTGAAAATCATTTTATAAAACAAGAGATAATTTTGAAAATCATTTTGAATCAAAATTAGTGGATAACAAAATAGGGCTACTATCCGTTCCACTAGATATTTCGTGAGTTCCATCTCACTAGGGTTCCATCCCTTTAACAAGAACGAAGTGGATTCCATTCCACGAGTAAATTGGATAAAAAAGAATGATAGTGCTTTCAAGGAGTTTTAACAGATATCTAACCTAACTATATTATTTGTCTTGAACTCTTGAATATCTTGAATCTCATGAGTCTTCAATCTTGAACTCTTGATCTTTGTCTTCATCAATTTTGTTTTCTTTACTGTACAGTCTTCTTTTGTTGATACCTGCATATAGATTTCCTGCACATATATATTTTATAACACTTCTATAGTTGTTGTCATCAAAACTACTATCCTATGGACTAACAGATTTGTGTGCTTTCGAGCCACTATGTTGGACCTTCGGGTCATTTGTTGGACCTTCGGGTCATTTGTTGAGCTTTCGGGCCACTCTGATGGACCTTCGGGTCAAATACCAGTACTAGACCTTCGGGTCACTCTGCGGACCTTCGGGTCATTTGTTGGGCGCCAAAATTATGTTGAGTACTTGGTAGGCTTCGGCCATTTGTTGATGCACGTGCGGCGAATTAAAAACTCGCCATCTGATGGGATCGATCCAAGCTTTTATGTTGATTTTCTAGTCTTCTTAATTGATTTCTAGATATTTGTTGTTTCCAATTATCTGCAGGTAATTGGATATTTGTTGATATGAGTTCTGATTATCGTTTTTGATAATCGGATATTTATTGTTTCTAATTATCGCTTGTGATAATTAGATATTTGTTGATATGAGTTCTGATTATTATTTTTGATAATCAGATATTTGTTGTTTCTAATTATCGCTTGTGATAATTAGATATTTGTTGATATGAGTTCTGATTATCGTTTTTGATAATCGGATATTTGTTATTTCTAATTATCGCTTGTGATAATTGGATATTTGTTGATATGAGTTCTGATTATCGTTTTTGATAATCAGATATTTGTTGTTTCTAATTATCGCTTGTGATAATTAGATATTTGTTGATATGAGTTCTGATTATCGTTTTTGATAATAAGATATTTGTTGTTTCTAATTATCGCTTGTGATAATTGGATATTTGTTGATATGAGTTCTGATTATCGTTTTTGATAATCGGATATTTGTTGTTTCTAATTATCGCTTTTGATAATTAAATATTTGTCGATTTGAAATTTGATTATCGTTTTTGATAATTGAATAATTGCTGATTTGAAATTTGATTATCGCTTCTGATAATTTAATATTTGTCAATTTGAAATTTGATTATCATTTTTGATAATTGAATATTTGTTGATTTGAGAATTCTGATTATCGTTTTAATAATTAGATATTGCTGTTTTGTGATTTCTATATTTCTGATTATCTTATTGATAATTGAATGTGGCTGATAATTGTATTTATTCAGTTTTGTTGTTTTCTGATTATCTATTGGTAATCAGACTTTGTTGAGAATTTGTGAAATCTCTTTTATTGGAATTAAAAGATTTCTTTGGCACTTGTATTCCCGACTTTTGTTTTCTAGCTTAACCAGTTTATGTTAGAAAAATAATTGTTATAAACAATTTTAGTTATGAAAATTGCGGGGACGCAATTTTTATAAGGAGGGGAGTCTGTAACAACCCGGGATCTCGCAATTATTTGATTATCGTCATTTGACGACTGATTTTGCTAGCTGATGTTATTTAAAGTTTTTAATCAAGTTGAAATTCTTTTGGAAACGGGTTAAGTGTTGTTTGGGTTTTAAATATTAATCTTGGCCCATGTTTCAATTGATTGAAGCCATGATAGTATTCAACACCCAATCCCCTCTTCCTCCATTCGAAAAACCCTAAGCCCAAAATCGAAGAAAACGAAATAATGGCATCTTGCTTGTTCTCGTTCATTCCGCTGTGAAAATTAGGGCTTCGAGTAATTTGTTGATGCTGATTTCAATGGCTCGAGTCGAAGTGGATTTCCTGCTCGAATGGTCGCTCGGCTCTGAGACGCTCGGCTACTTCTATTCGTTGACTAAGGTGAGTAACTTTGTTACTCACATCTAATTTAAAGGCATATGATTTTTGTTACTTGATTTCCTTAATACTCACGTTGTTGATACTTTCCGTTTTTATGCTTTGATATTTTTGGAAAGACCTTTGAACCCACGGCTTTGATTCTTGAACGTTCGATTTTGCTTGATTCATACGGCAAATACTTTCCTCTTTTGATTTTTGACTTTTTCAAAAATACGCACTTGAATTTTGACTTCTGTATATTATCACGATTTCAATACTTCCATTTGTTTATCTCGACTTTGTTGGCGTCTGGTTTCAAATGAGTCCATTTGCTTGTAGCTGAATTGAATTCGACTTGTTTAACATCTGCATTTGTTATTCTTCGACTAGTTTGCGTCTGCATTGAATTCGAACTTGTTTACTTCTTGGTTTTTGACTTCGAGCTTATGATATTGTTGATTTTACTTCTCTGTTGGCATTGGCTTTACTTCGACATAAATGCTTTACTTGTTCACTGTTGTGCATTCGACATTGCCATGCTATCTCAACTTTGCAAACACCTTGCTTGTACTTGGATACATCACTGTAGTCACTCTTATTGTAGCATACTTGACTATGATATTTCCTTATCACTGTCTGGTTCATCTTGTAGTCACTTGGGCTTGTAGTTGATTCATCTTTGTTCATCGGTTGTTGTTACTGTCTGGTTGCATTTACTTCAAATATGTTGATACTGGGTTTTTTATTCTCGCATCACTGCATTTCCAGTTTGCAGTCCACCTGAGTACATATGTATTGGTTCTTGCATACATTTATATAAGTGTGCATGAATTTACTGCATTGTTAAATTGCATATAAACTTGGATTCTTTAATCCATCACTGCATTTCCAGTTTGCAGTCCACCTGAGTACATATGTATTGGTTCTTGCATACATTTGTATAAGAGTGCATGTTTTTACTGCATTGTTTAATGCTTATAAAACTTGGATTTTTGTGTACTTGCCTCTGTTTCGAGTCTGATACTTTTTGAGGTTTCCATTGGTTAGCTTGTAGTTCATGTACACTCGGGTTTACCACTTGTTGTTGTATGTTGTACCTGTTACTCTTGTAGTGTGTTGATATTCTGGTCTGCACTTGGATCATATATGTTGTTTGCATTTCCAGTCTCATTTAGTTGACTCTATTCAACTTCACTTCATGTATATACTACTTGGATGTCATTGTATATGTTGGTTATTCACTTGGTTGAAAATGGTCACTCATGTTGTAAGTAGGTACGATTGTTAAATGTCGAGTTGTAGTATTGTAGTCTTGGGTCTCATATATGCCCTGTGTAGCCATTGCCAGACTACCTTTTGTCTGCACTTGTTCATTCTAGTATGTGCTCACTGCTTTAACCATTCACTGTTGCTACTGCTGTTTGCATATTTAGCTCTGTTGTTTTGAACACAATTGTATACATGATGTCTTCATTGTTGGGACAGTGACTTTGAGATTTGATTCTTCATTTACTTTGTATTGTTTCCATACACATGAGTATTTTGTAGCCCCACTGCAACTTTGGTTTTGCATATTTAATATGCAGACATTTGAGCATTTTCTTTCGTTGCTTTACTGCAACTTTGGTTTGCATACTTGATATACAGTAACCTGTAGCATTTGACTTCGACTGTTTCTTTGATAGTGAACATGTTCACTGATTCCATTTGCTTAAATTGGTTGAGCTTGGTTTGTTGGTTCTTGATTATTTCAGGTTGATTTTTGAAATGTTACAGTGAGTTGAATCCAGTCTTAAAGACTTGGGTTTGACCCTGTACTCGAATGTAAACTTTCATTGTGCATTCGAGGGTAATTCGTCATTTTGATTCGAGTAAGTACCAGTTGTTTTTGGTTCATTTATATGGACCGTTGCAGTTTCGAAGTACTGTAGTGGCGAGGCAGTGCACGCGTGCATGTACTGCAGCCACACAGAGTTTTGATTTGATTTGATCATTTTGAGATTGTCTAACTATCTATTCGACAATTAGCTTATGAGTTTCTAATTATTATTTAATGATTGGATTTTGTGTAAATTGTTGTTTAGGCAATTCTATTGTTTTCTGAATTATCTGCATTGGAAATCTTTTATCTATCTTTGTTGGTGATTTGGATTAGCTGATTTTTTTGTTTAACACTGTTTAGTGTTATATCTGTCGTTATCCGATCCTCTTATCGAGCAGTCGGATATACGAGGTTTCTGTGACTGTCGTCTATTTGATATTTGATTATTATTGCTTCTGTGCATTAATAACTGAGTTTGAATTAGGCTGACCCGTGTATTATTTTCTTTTGAACGTAATACTCGGGTCAGACCCGAGTTATTTCAGGTTGTAGATTTCTTGCTTTGAGTTGCTGTTTGGACTATGAAGACTTTTTACACCTTTTGAAGTGGTCTGCGTCTTTTTGTAGTAGTCGTGTCATTGTATAGGATGATATGTACTCATGTATATTAGTTGATAATGTACTTGTGTATATAATTTCCAGAGTCGACAGTTGTAGTTGTATCATATGTATTGTGTCAAATGTATTGTAACTAACATCAGTTATATATATATGAGACTTTTATTATCTGTGTTTCGCATTCTTTTGTATCTGTGTTATTATTATATATAATGTCCTAAACTATTATGAACCATCGTAGTTCGTTTTATACTGGAATTGGGTATGTCGATGGGAGTAAATAAATAAGAGATGTAAAATGAAAAATATATACCACTCCTATCGAGGTAACCAATACTAGTGTAAGGCCAACTACGGATGGCCACTCCTATCCAGCCTTATTCTTCGTGATAACAGACAGTATTTCTTTTAATACTCTTTGTTATTGTGAGCATAGATGTAACGACCCGAAAAATATAATGGTTTTTAAAAGTATTTTTAACTGAAAATTTGTGAAATTTTAAACAATAAAATTTGAAAATAAAAATTTACTATTTGGAATACGTCTATTTTAATATAGCAACTGGTAAATTTTCATCTGATAATATTGAAGTTTATTTTTCTGTGAAATTTCATTTCAAATCAAACCGGTTAATAAAAGTGAATTTAAAAGTTTTCCGAAACCAAAATATGTCAACAGGAGAAAATTTATTTAGAGCATTCTGAATCTGACTGCGAAATTTGTTTCGCGAAATTCGGACGTTTCTAGCTCCGTTTGGATTTTTCCGTACAAAATAACAACGTATATCAGTGTCCGTATCGACTTTTGATCGGATGATCGTACCACAAATATCTGTATACCGTTTTGATCGTCTCGTCATGCTGATCTCTGCGGTATATTTATTTCTATGTTTTGAGATTTGGTATACGACGAAAGCAATGAAAACGTACGTCGTATTAGTACCCTTTTTGATGTCCTTTCAAATTTCAAATGGCTGGAGGCATTTATTATCAGTTGTTACCTTTCTATCTTTTCAATGAATTGATGACTGCCTTTATTTCCTTCGGTTCCAAACTTTGAAGCGTACTGTCCAAACAACAATAATTATTGCTTTGAATGAGCCAGCTGGAGTTTCGTGACCATTGCTTTAAATTCGTTGCTTTAATTTATTTCGTTTTCTGTACTCAAGCAAATCGTTGCTTTGAATTCTTCTACCATTCATTTTGCCTACTATTTCTCCTTCTTTTGGATCTCATTTTTCTCCAGCTCACCATCTTCTTATCTGTCCTCCATTCGATTTCATACTTCCCCTAAACCGCGTCATCCCACTAGTGCCGCAGCTCCATCATCTTTTGCCTTTTCCCCACTGCCATTTTTACATTCGCCTATACCTTTCCCTCCATCACGTTCGGCCACCCTCCCCTGCTGCTCAACCACCTGACCTCGCTTCCGCCTTTCCGTTCGCCTCCCCTCTTCTTCAACGCCAAAGCACGCAAGTAGTACCGTGCCCCTCCGAGCTCCCCACCACCCAGGCCTCACGCCTCAGTCCAAACTCCAACCCGTTCTCCCCTCCGCCACCTCCCCGTGAATAGCGCCCACTACCCCATCTCCTACGCCACCTCAGCCTCAACCAACAGCCACCGCCTCACCACCTGACTTTCCTCCTCCCCTCGGCAGCCTCTGGCCACCACCCTTCGAGCTTTGCCTCCTCTTTGTTAGCCGAGTACAGGTTTTGGTATTGGGTATATATAAATATAGTTTACGTAACATATATATTAACTTAAATTAGTTTTCTTTATAATATAAATTATAGTTTGCGTATATTACTGCATATGTAGGGAAGACGCATAGTTTATAGTTAGTTTATATTCGAAGCATACAAGATTTTCTTCATATGTGTCTACTTGTTAGTTATAAAAAGTTACTGTACGTATTACATAGATCTGTTAATAATATGTATATAGGCATGCCTGTATTGATTAATCGCGCACCATGTTGTAAGGCTACATGCCCGTATATATACATGGCTTTTATTTGTTTATAAAGATTTTTAGATTTGTTATTATATATAAGGCTATATAGGTGGCATAGATTTATTTGTATAAGTTGATTTCATAAATCTGTTTACTAAATCATAGTTTTGTTTTATGTGTTGCGTGTATTGTAGAATATGTGTGAGTTCATTTTTTTTTATAAAATATATCTAGCATACATTTGTTGCCTAGCTAGTATAGATATATAGGTTTCAGCTAGTTATATATATAATTGTATATATGAGTTATAAAGCTTTGTTGTAGTTTTATTGATTTCGATAAGGTATTGACTTTATAATTATGTTTGATTTATTTATGTGTCTTGATTTAAACAATGTATTTTGAAATAAATATATATTTAAAATTTTAATATGTGGTTGAATATAGGATATGTATATCGTTATATATAGTTATATAAGTTCACTTATATCCATTATCTTCATCGATTTCGTTCTGATTTGACTTCATAAATTTCTATTTATCAGCTTTGTCTGTCGTGCTCGTTTTCTTCGTCAAATTTGTGCCTACCTCACTCTGTGCTTGGAATCGTAACTCGGTTCATCGGTCAAACCTATCTAGCCTCGAAAGGTGAGTAATCACTCACGATTAACACTCTTTTATTTATTAAATTTGATTTCAATTGAAACGACAATTGAAATATGCTGCTGTAGTTATTTACCTTGTTATATATATGCTATTATCCATAACTGTTCACCTGTGACATCTGACACCCGTATCTGTTATTTATTGATGATATATGCCTGTTGTTTTATTTTATATTATCTGTTATCACTCTGCAAGTTCCCTGTTAGTATAGAATTCACTATGGGTTGAAATGATACATACCCGAACGGACTTTAGAATAGGAGAAAATCGTTATGGGTTGAAATGATAAACCCAAGCGATTTTCAATTGAATTGAAATTGGGATTACGGGTCGAAATGATATCTACCCGTATATATTTAAATTTCGGATTGAAATGATAAATATCCGTATCACTTAACCATATGATGTATATATACAGACACCGGTGGTCCATATATATAAATATTTCGAAAATGAATTCTATGGTTTCGGAAAGAAATATATGGTTTTATAAATGTTTGAGCCTTAAATTATTTAATTTAAATTAGGATGGATTAATACTTATGAGATGTTTAAGTATAAAAAAATTATATTTTCAAAATAGATTTTGGTAATAATTTGAATAAGTTAAGGTTGGAAAGATAATTTATTAATTAAACCAATTTGAAACTTATTGAAATTGAGTTTTAAGATATGATTTATAACTTGGGTTTATTTAAATAATTTAATGAAAAATTCTTGCTTAAATAAATTTAAGAAAATAATTAGTAAAAATGAAATGTAAGGCTAGTTAGATGATATTGAGTTTATTAAGTGAATATTCCCTGATTAAATAATAATGAAGTTAAATCAAGAGCTATATGAAACTGTTAAATCTAACTTTGGAAAATGTTGAGTATTAAAGCTTTGAAATATATTGAAAATTTAAATGGTATATTTAGAACTGAATTAAATTGATGAATTGAGCTTTGAATAAATTTGAATCTGGAATTTGAAGTTGATTTGAATCGATTTGCCAAACTTGAGGAAATTAAATACTTTGATTTTAAATTATTTAACCTATATATATATACTATTTTGGAAAATAGATATATTTGAAATGAAATGATATTTTGGTTTTGAAGTATAAATTAATTTGGAATGACCACGGTGTTATAGTGTATATTTCCACCTCGTAGATAGTTCTGAAGATCCTTAGAGGATGGTTATCCCAAACATCCTTTAAGTTACTTGTATTTCAGTTGATATTTCACTTGAGTTGGATTTATTGATATAAGAATGTTAATCCTGACTCGAGTGTTTTGTGTTTTGCTTTACGCTCGGGTCAGACCGAGTGATACAGCATTTGAGACTCACTCTTGGAGTTTGGAGCTTCCTTTGGAGATCCAACTATCGCCTCAGCTTTCAGCTCTTCTAGTTGATTTGTTCGGAGAAGTCATCTATTCGTACTGGAGACTTCACTACATTTGAGATATTCTGTTGTATTTTATTTTAACTCTGATGTTTATATAGTAGCTTCATGAACTACTATTTTATCTATTCCGCTGCGCATTATTGTATTACTCTGTGTCTGTGATTGATTTATTTACTGTATATTCTGAGTTTTGCCAAATTTAAATTAACAATTCGGTATTTTGAATTATTCAAGTCCGACATGTGTGGATTATTGTCGATTTGAATGGTCCAAAATAGCGGGTCGTTACCGTTGGTATCAGAGCCAGGTTCTAGGCGAAACTTAGCATATATTGTAAATTTATTTACAGAATCACTTTTGTTCGGGCCTATCTTCGAATCAGAATTCTTGTTGATTAGAGTTCCTATAATTTGAATTGCTATCTTTGTTCTGAAATTCGTCTTGGCCTCTCCCTATTTATATGAGTATCCGTCTTCTTTTTGAATATTAATTATCTCATCTTGGTGCGAGTCCTTTCCTTTTTATTTTGAAATTTCCTTTGATTTAAATTTCCCCGTAAATTTTTGAACTTCTATCTTGTTGATTTTGGACTCATTGAATGATAGGAAAATATTTTGGTAAATGGCAAAATCTGAAGAGCAGAAAGCAGCCCGTTGGGCACGAAGAGCACTGGCCCGTAAGGAACGGGAGGAAGCAATTGAGGAACAAGAGAGGCTGTGGAGAGAAAGGGCAGAACCGGGTCCTTATGACCATGTCATTTGTTATCGGTGTCAGGAAAAGGGGCATTATGCAGCCATGTGCGGAAAGAGATGGAAAGGGAAAAAGAAGGAGGGCAAGCGCTTTCGTTCCGAGATTTTCTGTTTTAAGTGTCGTAAGAAGGGACACTTCCCAAGTCGCTGCCTGGAAGTGAAGAAAGTGAAATCGGCACTCACGGCATCTACCGACCAGTCAACCATTTGCTACCACTGTAGACAGACTAGACATTTAGCCAGAGATTGTTCCGAGAGACAGCGCGGAAGGCAAGCTGTGTTACGTCCTGCTCGAGCTGCTGCCTTCCCAAAGTTCACTAGGGAAGATGGGAGAATAGTGTACTCATGCAAGAAATGTCATAGTTGGGGGCACCTTGATGTGGAGTGTACTGGACCCGTTGAAGCACCACCCGGTAGGATTAATACCGATGCATTATTCTTGTAGAAGTATGGATCAGTGAAATCTCTTTGTATTAGTGGTTTAAGTTAAGTCGTATTAAGTAAACTCTGTTATATCCTTTGCCTAGTAAAAGTCGATGTGTCGAACTTAAGATTTATAATGATGCTTTACCATTTCGTTTGATGAGAATTTGTTGTTTTTTTCTTTCGCTAATGGAATAAATTCCTTTGAATTGACATAGGTTAATATACCTCGGAATCTTGGTTAGGATTCTCATTAAGTAGGATCCCTTTTGAATTTGACTTCAACTTCTATCACGTTCCGAGATTCATTCTGAAATCATCCTTTGAAATCGGGTTTGTTTGTATTTTAGAAAGTGTTTTTATATATCGAAATTATTATCTTTATAAGTATGATTATATTCCAAATATAAAAGTAAAATGTTTTCGATAAAGATTATATACCCTTTTTTTTAAAAAAAAAATGAGAATTTGAGGTTTAGGAAGGATTTGCAATTTTGAAAAAAAAAAAAGGGTTGATTTATCTAAAAAAAAAAAAATTGATTTATAACTGAAGGATTTTAAATTTGAAATTCGAGAATTGAACTCCGGTATTTTGAAATTGGTTTTTAAGATTTTGAAATATATAATAATAGTATGATTTAAAAGTATTTTCCCAATAAGAAATGTTTCCAATAAATTTTAATGAGTTTCGAATGATTTTGAAGAAATTCCAAAAGAAGTTTGAGAAAATAGAAGTCCAGAACTCACTTATGTCGCTGGAAAATAATTTCGGTGATGAGTGCACGCATCATCGACATTGATTTTCGAGTTTCAAGTGGGGGATAGGCCACTTCAATAGCTTTGCTATGCGAGTGATTTTGCGAAACCAATTTTGATTTCAAATTCCGAAGTAAGATTTGATATGCGAAAGATATATGTATATATATTTGAAATGATTTGAAGTAAACTGGTGTTCATTCCTCGAGTTTCGGATTTGATATAACCCTATCTATTAAAATTGGTTTACTGATTTATTGCTGATTTCCAACTCTTGAATTTGAAAATGATTTCTTCAACTATTTTGAAGGTTCGAGCACTTCCAAATCAAGGATAACTTCAAAGCTAAGAAATTTTGAAAGTATGAATAAATTAATAAAGTATATAAATTTGTTTCGAATGTTTAAGTATGAAGTAATATGATTTAAATAAGTTGAAACTGTTTTGTTAAGTAAATGAATAAGGCTATTTTGAATTTTTTCTAAATATGGAATTTAGATTTGAAATGTTTTGAAAGAATTTGGGCTTCAATATATTTTGAATAAAATTTAGTTAAATGTTTTAATTTAGTAACATCTTTATGAAACTATATATTTAACTAGTTGGAATAAATATATAAGTTGTACGTATGTTGTTTTATTCGCATAATTAATTTGATCTCGGTTGAGTACACAAGTTCGAGGTGAATTACACCATTTCGTGTTAGGATTTTTCATTCGATTCTTGATGGCGAATATCTGATATGGATTTTGGGCTTGATTCTAAAATTCTCTATCGTAGTATATGGCTATGCAAGGAGACTGATGGCTTCTAGTCGAGAAACCATATCGAATTTCGCATTTAGGGAAGTCGAATGGACAATACTAGTTCGAAAGCGAACTTGTGTGATCGAGCGAGCGATCAAATGTGATTCTGCGAAATAATGACGTATGTACATCTTATATCATTGATATATTTTGACGCTGAAATTGAAAGCTGTCGGGTTAGAATATCTTTACTTACTAAAATAAAGTTTCCAATTTAAATTACAAAGATATATAACCCATAAAAGCAAATATATTCAATCCCATATGGCTCTTCATACAGCGAAATTTATTTTGAAAATTTGATCCTTATATAAGATGGACCTTACATAAGTATAAGATGATTTTAAAAACATTTGATTTTGGAAATGAATTGGTTAACTTAAATTATTGATTTGGAAATTGGATTTATTTTCTAAATCTATTATTCTTGAAACTTAGAAATTAGAGATAATTAATTTGAGAAGAAATAATTTGGTGAAATTGTATATGATTTTGAAATTGAACTGATATTGAAACAAATTGAAATTTGAGAACCTTATGTTACTAAACACTTGATTTGGGAGTTGTCGAACTTATATAAAATTGATTTGTATGAGTACGAAATTGATTCGAAAACTATAGATTTGAAAAGGTACTCAAATTGAAAGTGAAATCTTATATAATTGAAATCTATATAAGTATGATTTGATATACTATTGATTTTGGAAAGTATTCGATTTGAAAATTTAATCTTATATATAATGGATTTTATATAAGTACGATATTTGAAAGTGATTTGAAAAGGTACTATATGATACATATTTTCGAAGTAAAGATATGGAAAGTGCCTTCTGCTTGATATCCGATTTGTGGCCACATCTTGGATTCATTCTATCGATATTATTCTCTCTGATTTTGGTTTTCCGGATATGATACTCGAGTGTCCTTCGAATTCCATGGCGTTACCCATGGTCTTACGAACTCGACTGCATAGCGTAATTCGTAAGGCAGTGATTGCTTAAAGGGTACGGATGTTTCCTAGGGGATCCAGGCGGAACCATTGTGTATCTGCGATCTATGGTCGTGTTAGTGGCGTAATCCGCAAGGCAGAGATTGCTTACGGGGTATGGATGTTTCCTGGGGGATCCAGGCGTAACCATTTTTATGTATCATGCGGTCCACCGTTTTGTTGCATGGCGAAATTCGCAAGGCAGTGAATGCTTAAAGGGTACGGATGTTTCCTGGGGGACCCAGGCGTAACCATTGTGTATCTGCGATCCATGATTTGATTCGTTTTTGATTGGATTGTACTTTCCATATCTGTTCTTAAAAGTTTTTCCAGTATTTTCACTAGGTGTTGAAACAAGTCTACTAAGTATCTGGAGAATTCTAGTTTTGCGCCTGATCAACGCACTACCAGAGTCTACAGGAACAAGGATAAACTTGTTGAAACATCGAGTTATAAAAGTAGTTTCGAAAGGAAATTTGTTTCGACTATAAAGGTATTTTATTATAAAAGTATTTCCAACAAAGAAATTTTGAATTAATATTTGAAATTGAAATCCTAATGGTTTGGATAAATTATTCATGCCCGATACTAATCTTTTGAATCTATCTTATCTGCTCAGCTTTATGTATTCACCTATATTCTGTTTTTCCAAGTCCCTCTTCTCCTTGTTGACTATATCCCTTTAAATATTGTTAATTTATATACTACATGGTTTAATAGAAAATTTTAGTGTTATAAAATTTTTAGAAGATTAATTTAATAAAACATATTTAAAGTAAATGATTATTTGTTTATTAATAATATTTGAAAAGTATCTTGAGATAAAAATTAATAAATTTATGAATTATGGATTTAAAGGTTCTCAATAGCTTCCTTGAAAAAAAATAGTAATAATGTAAATAATTGTTTTCAAATTAATATTTCAAGTAAAATTTTTATAGTTTTAAATTAATTGTTTAATCTTGACTTTCAATCTATCTTTTCTGTCTGGTTGTTTCTATTCTTCTACCTCCTTCCTTTTCGGGGATGAAAAGTTTTGAGTAGGGGAGAGTGTAACGACCCGAAAAATATAATGGTTTTTAAAAGTATTTTTAACTGAAAATTTGTGAAATTTTAAACAATAAAATTTGAAAATAAAAATTTACTATTTGGAATACGTCTATTTTAATATAGCAACTGGTAAATTTTCATCTGATAATATTGAAGTTTATTTTTCTGTGAAATTTCATTTCAAATCAAACCGGTTAATAAAAGTGAATTTAAAAGTTTTCCGAAACCAAAATATGTCAACAGGAGAAAATTTATTTAGAGCATTCTGAATCTGACTGCGAAATTCGTTTCGCGAAATTCGGACGTTTCTAGCTCCGTTTGGATTTTTCCGTACAGAATAACAACGTATATCAGTGTCCGTATCGACTTTTGATCGGATGATCGTACCACAAATATCTGTATACCGTTTTGATCGTCTCGTCATGCTGATCTCTGCGGTATATTTATTTCTATGTTTTGAGATTTGGTATACGACGAAAGCAATGAAAACGTACGTCGTATTAGTACCCTTTTTGATGTCCTTTCAAATTTCAAATGGCTGGAGGCATTTATTATCAGTTGTTACCTTTCTATCTTTTCAATGAATTGATGACTGCCTTTATTTCCTTCGGTTCCAAACTTTGAAGCGTACTGTCCAAACAACAATAATTATTGCTTTGAATGAGCCAGCTGGAGTTTCGTGACCATTGCTTTAAATTCGTTGCTTTAATTTATTTCGTTTTCTGTACTCAAGCAAATCGTTGCTTTGAATTCTTCTACCATTCATTTTGCCTACTATTTCTCCTTCTTTTGGATCTCATTTTTCTCCAGCTTACCATCTTCTTATCTGTCCTCCATTCGATTTCATACTTCCCCTAAACCGCGTCATCCCACTAGTGCCGCAGCTCCATCATCTTTTGCCTTTTCCCCACTGCCATTTTTACATTCGCCTATACCTTTCCCTCCATCACGTTCGGCCACCCTCCCCTGCTGCTCAACCACCTGACCTCGCTTCCGCCTTTCCGTTCGCCTCCCCTCTTCTTCAACGCCAAAGCACGCAAGTAGTACCGTGCCCCTCCGAGCTCCCCACCACCCAGGCCTCACGCCTCAGTCCAAACTCCAACCCGTTCTCCCCTCCGCCACCTCCCCGTGAATAGCGCCCACTACCCCATCTCCTACGCCACCTCAGCCTCAACCAACAGCCACCGCCTCACCACCTGACTTTCCTCCTCCCCTCGGCAGCCTCTGGCCACCACCCTTCGAGCTTTGCCTCCTCTTTGTTAGCCGAGTACAGGTTTTGGTATTGGGTATATATAAATATAGTTTACGTAACATATATATTAACTTAAATTAGTTTTCTTTATAATATAAATTATAGTTTGCGTATATTACTGCATATGTAGGGAAGACGCATAGTTTATAGTTAGTTTATATTCGAAGCATACAAGATTTTCTTCATATGTGTCTACTTGTTAGTTATAAAAAGTTACTGTACGTATTACATAGATCTGTTAATAATATGTATATAGGCATGCCTGTATTGATTAATCGCGCACCATGTTGTAAGGCTACATGCCCGTATATATTCATGGCTTTTATTTGTTTATAAAGATTTTTAGATTTGTTATTATATATAAGGCTATATAGGTGGCATAGATTTATTTGTATAAGTTGATTTCATAAATCTGTTTACTAAATCATAGTTTTGTTTTATGTGTTGCATGTATTGTAGAATATGTGTGAGTTCATTTTTTTTTATAAAATATATCTAGCATACATTTGTTGCCTAGCTAGTATAGATATATAGGTTTCAGCTAGTTATATATATAATTGTATATATGAGTTATAAAGCTTTGTTGTAGTTTTATTGATTTCGATAAGGTATTGACTTTATAATTATGTTTGATTTATTTATGTGTCTTGATTTAAACAATGTATTTTGAAATAAATATATATTTAAAATTTTAATATGTGGTTGAATATAGGATATGTATATCGTTATATATAGTTATATAAGTTCACTTATATCCATTATCTTCATCGATTTCGTTCTGATTTGACTTCGTAAATTTCTATTTATCAGCTTTGTCTGTCGTGCTCGTTTTCTTCGTCAAATTTGTGCCTACCTCACTCTGTGCTTGGAATCGTAACTCGGTTCATCGGTCAAACCTATCTAGCCTCGAAAGGTGAGTAATCACTCACGATTAACACTCTTTTATTTATTAAATTTGATTTCAATTGAAACGACAATTGAAATATGCTGCTGTAGTTATTTACCTTGTTATATATATGCTATTATCCATAACTGTTCACCTGTGACATCTGACACCCGTATCTGTTATTTATTGATGATATATGCCTGTTGTTTTATTTTATATTATCTGTTATCACTCTGCAAGTTCCCTGTTAGTATAGAATTCACTATGGGTTGAAATGATACATACCCGAACGGACTTTAGAATAGGAGAAAATCGTTATGGGTTGAAATGATAAACCCAAGCGATTTTCAATTGAATTGAAATTGGGATTACGGGTCGAAATGATATCTACCCGTATATATTTAAATTTCGGATTGAAATGATAAATATCCGTATCACTTAACCATATGATGTATATATACAGACACCGTTGGTCCATATATATAAATATTTCGAAAATGAATTCTATGGTTTTAGAAAGAAATATATGGTTTTATAAATGTTTGAGCCTTAAATTATTTAATTTAAATTAGGATGGATTAATACTTATGAGATGTTTAAGTATAAAAAAATTATATTTTCAAAATAGATTTTGGTAATAATTTGAATAAGTTAAGGTTGGAAAGATAATTTATTAATTAAACCAATTTGAAACTTATTGAAATTGAGTTTTAAGATATGATTTATAACTTGGGTTTATTTAAATAATTTAATGAAAAATTCTTGCTTAAATAAATTTAAGAAAATAATTAGTAAAAATGAAATGTAAGGCTAGTTAGATGATATTGAGTTTATTAAGTGAATATTCCCTGATTAAATAATAATGAAGTTAAATCAAGAGCTATATGAAACTGTTAAATCTAACTTTGGAAAATGTTGAGTATTAAAGCTTTGAAATATATTGAAAATTTAAATGGTATATTTAGAACTGAATTAAATTGATGAATTGAGCTTTGAATAAATTTGAATCTGGAATTTGAAGTTGATTTGAATCGATTTGCCAAACTTGAGGAAATTAAATACTTTGATTTTAAATTATTTAACCTATATATATATACTATTTTGGAAAATAGATATATTTGAAATGAAATGATATTTTGGTTTTGAAGTATAAATTAATTTGGAATGACCACGGTGTTATAGTGTATATTTCCACCTCGTAGATAGTTCTGAAGATCCTTAGAGGATGGTTATCCCAAACATCCTTTAAGTTACTTGTATTTCAGTTGATATTTCACTTGAGTTGGATTTATTGATATAAGAATGTTAATCCTGACTCGAGTGTTTTGTGTTTTGCTTTACGCTCGGGTCAGACCGAGTGATACAGCATTTGAGACTCACTCTTGGAGTTTGGAGCTTCCTTTGGAGATCCAACTATCGCCTCAGCTTTCAGCTCTTCTAGTTGATTTGTTCGGAGAAGTCATCTATTCGTACTGGAGACTTCACTACATTTGAGATATTCTGTTGTATTTTATTTTAACTCTGATGTTTATATAGTAGCTTCATGAACTACTATTTTATCTATTCCGCTGCGCATTATTGTATTACTCTGTGTCTGTGATCTGTGATTGATTTATTTACTGTATATTCTGAGTTTTGCCAAATTTAAATTAACAATTCGGTATTTTGAATTATTCAAGTCCGACATGTGTGGATTATTGTCGATTTGAATGGTCCAAAATAGCGGGTCGTTACCGTTGGTATCAGAGCCAGGTTCTAGGCGAAACTTAGCAAAAGATTGTTGCTCACTACATTTGAGCCAGGACCATTGAACTTTCACAAGAAGAACATCTTTATTTTGAAGGCGTTTAACCTCCGAAGTAATGAGACGAATAGAATGTTGCTCATAAGTCAAATCTGGTGAAACTTCAATTTCTTCAAATACACCAGCTCAAGAATAAAAATCGGAATCCCTAAGGTATTTCCGCAGTAAAGAGACGTGGAAAACGTCATAAATAGCAAAAGATTGAGCCGGTAATAAAAAGCGATAAGCCACAGAACCAATACGTTCGGTGATGGGAATTGGACCAACATATCGAGGTGCTAATTTTTCCGATCAACTGAAACACACATCACCCATCATAGGTGAAACACGAACGAACACCAATAAAGTCTGGACTTAAAACCAGCTTCTCACCGACTTCAAGCCAACACGAAGGAAATCGGCATGGCCTTCCGTAGAGTGCCTCGAAAGGTGCCATACCAATACAAGATTGGAAGCTTACTATAGGAAGAAAACTCAACAAGAGACATATGATCTTCCTAACTTCCACCAAAATCAAGAATACATGCATGAAAGAAATCTTCAAGAGTTCGATTCACACGCTCTATTTGTCCATCAGATTGAGGACGATAAGCGGTGCTAAAAATTAAGCTTTGTTCCCAAAGCTTTTGAAGACCCTACGAAAATCCACTAGTAAAATAATGGACCACGATTGCTAACAATAGAAGTAAGAACTCCATGCAGTCTAATCTGACATAGAGTTTAGCCAAAAGAGGTACGGTCCGATTAGATCGAACGGGAATAAAATGGAGGGATTTTGTAAGTCCATCTACAATTACCCATAAACTGTCATGACCCGAACGAGAATCGGGGAAGACCGTAAATGAAGTCCATGGAAATTTGATCCCACTTCCAAATGGGAATGTGCAAAGGTTGCAATAACCCACCGGGCCTTTGATGCTCGGCCTTAATGATTTGGTAAGTCATGCAACGCTTAATGAGGTTAGCAATATCAGATTTCATTCCATCCCAATAATAAAGTCGCTACTATTACCGGGATGAATGATAAATTTAGAATGATGAGAATCTTCTAAAATGTCTTTACGAAGATCACAAATATTTGGCACAATAAGTCTACCAAATTTTCGAATGCCACCACGAGCATCGATTTCAAAATCTTTCAAACCATCAACCTTATTTGGATCCCTACAACTTTGGCTAAGAAAAGCCAATTCGGGATCTTAATATTAAGCTTCACGGATGCGGTTCAAAAGAGAAGGATGAGCCTCAGGGCTACACAAAACAAGAGATGAACATAAATTAGATTCACGATCTCGAATCTTACAAGTGGATACGGTCTCGAGATCATTCCATTCGGATATCAACAAAGAAACATCCGTTGTTGCTCTCGGCTAAGGGCATCGGCAACACGATTACCCTTTTCCGGAGTACAAAGAAGATCAAGATCATAAGATGCAAGGAACTCGAGCCAACGTTGTTGACGCAATTTAAGTTCCTTTTTGAGAAAACAAATATTTCAAAGATTTACGATCGGTATAGAGAACAAATTTCTCTCCTAAAAAAAATAATGCCAATTCTAAAAGCGAAAACAATAGCCGCGAGCACTAGATCATGAGTGGCATACCTAGTCTCGATAGGCTTTAATTGTACAGAAGCATAAGTGATAGAACATTCCCTTTTGCAAGAGAACGGCACCCAAACCAATACGACTAGTATCGGTATAAACAGTGAAGTCTTGGTTCCCTTCGGGAACCACAAGAATAAAAGCATCGGAAAAGAGTTCCTTTAAACGATCCCTTTTTCCGAAAAGCTAAGACTTTCAAAATTATAATTAAATTTATATATTCACCTTTTTAGAAAAATTAACTTTTTACTAGAATTTACTGTGTTTGACTATCTCATCATAGCGTTTAGGAGATTCCTATCGATAACGTTGATCAAGCGCACCGACCAGAATTCTTAAAGCACTCAATGGGAAAAACAACACAAAATCATCTCCTATATGATAAACAAGTCTCTTAAAAAAGATTTACAAATATTCTTTGCTCGTTTTAAGAACAAAACCCTATCATACTTATAAATATCTTATTAAAAAGATTTGCAAATTTTTTAAATTTGTTATTTTCATCCATAATTAATAAATATAAGGATAAACTAATCGAGATATTCGTAGAGTACTCGATTCACAAAATGGATGAAGTAAGGTAGAAGGTTCGTCAAATCGAATGAGATAACGAACCATTCACAAGAATCATAACGAGTGCGGAATGCGATAAGTAGAATGCTACCCTCCGCAACTCTTAGCTGATGAAAACCGGTGGCAAGGTCGAGCTGAAAAGACCTTAGAAGCATTCAATAGATTGCTTAGGTGATAATCCTAAGACAAGCTCAAATATACCGGAAAATTCACAAACTACCTGAATGAGAGAAATAATATTCTCCTCATCCTGTAGGTTTAAAGAATTAAAATGATATCACCGAATTTGGAAATCAAAATCATTAAGAACAAAAGAAATCTACTTAGCAGATTGAAGATGTCGAAGATGTATAGTCCACTCAGGACATAGGATATGGCTTCATAATGATTAAGCCGATCCTTTCCCAAAAATCAATTCTGAAGTCTAAGTAACGCATAACATGCAAATCGACTCGGAAAGGATAATCACATAAAATAATCTCTACATCTTTAAAAGAAACAACTGAGTGTTGTGGATCCACCATAGGATTCGCAATTCTCAAAGAAGTCATCAAGCCCAAAATATTCAAAGAGAAAAGAATCAACAAGTTCTTTTGATATAAAATAATAAGATGAACCCATATCAAAAGAACTCGAATAGGATAATCACAAAACAATTTAATGCCATCAAGGATAGAAGGAGAATTACCTTGAACAAGAGAAGGGTTACTAGAAGCTTGCGCAACATTAAGCTTTCCCTCCCCCCTACTTTGAAGTTTGGGACATAAAGATAAACGGTGACCCAAACCTTTGCAATAGCGACAAGATAAGGGTTTTGGACACTTATTTACACGGTGGTCCTTAGAATCACAATTGTAGCATCGTCCTCGACTAGTGGTAGAAGTCTTTGCTACCAAAATTGCTTGCTTCCCTTTTTTGTTGGGATTAGGACTCTTTAACTTAATATGACTCTTTTCGTTGATGTTGAAGTTTTGTTTGGCATCCACAACTTCAATATCATTATCTTTATCGGCCTCTTCAAGTCGAAGAGCGATATCTTCAAACTGGTCGAAAGGCACTTCTAATTTCAGAAGTAAAACCTTTTTGGGGTTCTTACTTAAAGCACAGATAAACCTTTGATTCTTTACAAGATCCAAAAGTTGTTGAGCAGTCATAAATACGCCATCCAGAGAAGGACTACTGGATTGACTGGCGCTGGGACTGCCAGATCTAACCATCTCTTCTTCTTTAAGAAAGAAAGAAAAAGACAGAAGAGGAAAAAGGTTATTCTCAAAATGAATATCAAACAAAGACGATTGATAAAACAAGGCATCATAAAAAGAAAATAGGATAGAACGGTACGAAGTCTCGAATTAATTCCTATGGCACGATGATCCAAAGATTCGTAACATTCGTACTACACTTTGATGTACTGTAATATGTGTTTATGTTCTATGTTTATCATATTTTGTTCTGAACTCAGCTCTGATACCAAGCTATAACGCCCCACTCCGAGACCCGCATTAGCAAAGAGTACTACTAGGTAACACCGTCTGCTAATGCGAAGAATAGAGCTGGATAGGAGCGGCCATCTATAGCCTTGTCTTAATTATCTATTGAATACGCCGACAATTGCCACTTCTTACTCGAATGGATCAACATATCCAATAAATACTTAATACAAAGCCATAGGTGGTTGAAGGATCTATCAGAATAAAATATAACAACTCAAATGTAATACACATCACATAACAGTGGATCATCACATACATTTACACATATACAGGTACATTACAGAGTATACAAAATGATACATATCAAGTGGTAAAGCAAACCACAATATACACGAGAGTCAAAAGAATACATAACAGAGTTATAGCCAAAAAGGACTACACAAAAAAGCTATAACAAAAAGGAGCTAGTGGAATAGTCCATGCGGAAGCAAAATATGCTAAGACCAATGTACCTAACCTGAAACATCTCGGTCTGACCCGAGTATAAAATACACGGGTCAGTCTAGCTAAACAAACCAGTTAGATAAAGCTAGATAATAATAATGCGGTATAAGATAATGATATAATACTCCTCCAAAGAGAAGTGCAACAATAACCATATTACTAACATAGTGAAAACGTAGTCACTTAGCAAATAAATAAATCCTCCAAAGAGAAATCGAAATCACATAATGTCGAATAATAAGCCTCATCTCATCAGCATATGCAATAGTAAAAAAGATGGTTTGTAGAATATTACGACCACTTAGGAGATATTCCAAAACCCAGCATATCGGCAATCATAAGCAATAATGGAAACATATCCAAAAATCAATGCAACATAGCAAAGAATAGCGCCAGTGTAGGCAATATAAGTTTCCACGGGGTAGGCGCACTAATATAGTGTGGTTCCATAGAACCATCGCTGAAAGGCGCTACTCAAGGGAAATACAATAATAAAACATCAGAAAGTCGCGCGGACTAAGACCATAGTCTTTATGCCAAGTACTGTTAATTTAGTGGTATCACACGCCCAGAGGCGATACGCACGAAGACTCTACTCCTACATAGGAGCAATTGTCCACATAGACAAAGCCATAATATTAATAATACTCCCACATAGGAGCAATTGTCCACATAGACAATCAATGACCCACATAGGTCCAGTACTGACCACCGAAGCAAATGTGTCATTAACTCTTTGAAAGGAACCCGAAAATGTTAACGTGAGTCCCATACCACACGTTCGCACTAAACGGTTTACTAACCGTTAGTCAATTTCACACTCAAAGCAGTACAAAGTTCACCTCATCTCATCGGTAAACCAGACCCAAAGGTCAAAATGGTCAAACGAATAGATTAGGAATTAACTGAAAAGATAAACACACGTGTTCATAGCACGCGTTTTATTTAATCATTTAATTATCCTCCCTCTTCGCTCAAAGTGCAATATTGTGTGTGTGTTTTAAATAGAAATTATAAGTTGGAGAAACAAGCTTTTAATACAATTCAGAAAGATCTCCTTATAAAAACCCGTGTACGAAATCTAAAAAGAATCATCAAAGTCAACTAAAGTGAAACAACTAATTAGAGAAAGAAGAATCGATCAAAAATTGGAATCCCACACAAAATAGGCAAATTGGGCTGAGACAAGCAGATTCAGACGTCTGAATTGTATATTTCAGACGTCTAAAACTGGAGCTCAGGCAATACTTTGCCTAGGCCAATGATGGCCAAATCATATCGGAAGCAATCAGATGAGTGATGATGGCTAGGGGTTTACGCCAAACGACTAACCAACCTTGAAGACTCACCAATACACTCCGACCAACATGCCCAAACAACCATATAAGGATTTCTCATAGATTTTGACTTCAAACGCCAAAATTGGAATATTCATCAAACCAATTCAATTCAAAAACAAATGGACAAGGAATATATGTTAGGAATTGCTACATAACACTATCAAAGATATAGACGTAGATGTGAGTTAAAAAACTCACCTTTTAAACCCAAACACAAATGATAAGCTCTAGAACAAGCAATAGGTTAATCTCTCTTCAACAATACCCCAAGAACTTCAATCTATAATAAAAGATGAAGTTTTCTCTAAGTTAAGATATTAGGAATTTCTGAGAATTTGAAGAGGGATTGAGATGGAGAAGGTGAAAAGAAGGCTTACCTAAGCTTCTCTTTGACCTTGGAAAAAGAATTAGAGTTTGCAATTGAATCTAGAGCTTGGAATTTCTATTTCCCATTCTCTTCCCCCATTTTCAGTTGAGCTAGAGAAAAAGAAATGAAATGAGTGAATGGAGAGGAGAGGGGGCTGAGTTAGGGTATAGGATGAGTTGGGTGAAACCCAAACCCAAAAGCCCAAATAGAAAATAGCAAAATTCTACTCAACTCCAAACATATCGATGCTTATACTCAAAAAAGTCACAAACACCATTTTAAACTCAATGGAAGTGGTCTTGAGTCCAAATTGTTGATTCTCAACTTCATTCTTTATTCAGACGTCTGAAATCTCCAAATCAGACGTCTGAATCTGGAAAATATGAGTTTTCTAACTTCTTTCAGATGTCTGAAATGAACTATTCAGACGTCTGAATCTGGAAAAACAGAAGTTGTCTAGAACAATATTCAGACGTCTGAAAATGGCAATTTTAGCCTATTTCCTTTCTGGTTTAACTCGAACAATTTCAGACGTCTGAATGCTTCATTTCAAACGTCTGAATCCCTGTAAGACAGTTTTTATCTTTTTTTTTTCAAATAGACACCTCCGAATCTCGATCCATGACTTAAATCCGACTAACGATGCTATATTTAAATTAAACATTTAAATATACGAATCGTAAAATATGCGGTTTGTTATAGACACAGAAATGGCATATATAAAGCAATGTAAATAACTAACAGCAGCATATTTCAATTGTCATTTCAATTGAAATCAAATTTAATAAATATAAGAACGTTAATCGTGAGTGATTTCTCACCTTTCGAGGCTAGAGAACAAAAGAAGACAGACAACACAACAGGCTACGATTTGAATTGCGAAATTGACCAAATCCAAATGACGATTTCCAATGCAAGGTAGGATTGGCACGACTTTCGACACACAACGCTGGTAAACCGGGAATCGATGAGATAATTAGAACAACTTGATAGAAACAGCAAATATATATATATATATAACTTATATATATATACACGTGCAAATTCAAAATTATAGGAATAGCCTAAACAACATATGTAACTAATATGTATAACAACTTTTAAAATATATCCTTATACAAAACAGAAAATATAACAGAATATATTTACTTATAAACCATTATATAACAGTAATCAAAACAGAACTATAATATATAATATTTGCATTCATATACAAAGAGTAACATGTTATATATAATATACCCATACCATAAACCAACAAAATAAAACTTATATACAATGACCCATATATAAACAACAACTTATATAAATATAAACTTAACATCTATACATAGCTATACAATTTGAATATATTATATGTAAACAAAATAGCTTACGTACATTATTAATAAACATAATATATAAGGAAATCAAAACAACTGTGTATTTGTATACACAATATACTTTACAGTAACAATAAAATCACATATATATACAAAGCAGCTATAATAAAACCCATACAAAATCTGGATCTGCATATATGGATTTAAAAAGTCGATGTGTATACATATACACTATATCTTAAAACTTATTATATTTATACAAACCAAAAAGGAACAACAGACCAAAACTAAGGATAATATATTTACTTAACAGATTGTAAAGAGTGTTGATATAATTGTACTGTAGATAAATATGTATCAATTTATATACATATATTCAATATAATATATATAATATTTGAAAACCGACCCAACATATGTGCAGACAAATAAAAATCCATATGCAAAGATATATATATAATTAACTTTGATTTTACATATACTTACAGTGTAACAACCCGCATATTTTTCGATTTTATATTTAAATATTTTATTTAAATATTTCATCGTTCATCTGATTTTAGTCCGAAAACCTACTTTTAGCAAACAGTCGAATTGGGACTCGAGACCACTTCCATTGAGTTCAAAATGCCGTTTTCGACCTTTTTAAGTATAAACTTCGATATGATTGGAGTTGATCGAATTTGTGTAACGACCCAGAATTTTTGATAATTAAAATTTGAATATTTAATTAATTTTAAATATTAATAAATGGAATTTTGAAGTCGAATGATTTATTTTTCGAATATCGGGTTTTATTTTATAATTAAATCAATAATTATATAGTGAAATTCCAGAGATAATAAAAAAAATCGAGTTTAAAATGATTGAAAATGATTTGTAAAATTTTATTTAATCATACTGGAGTTATAGAAAGGTTATAGAACTTTCAGAATCGAATTTGGAGTTAAATTGTGAAAATCGAATATTTTAATATTTAATTATCGACTGAAAAATAGCCAATTTTCGAATAGTCTCAGAATTGAACGAAACCAGTTCCATTGGATCCGTAATAGTTAGTTATTATCGGATTTCAATTTTCGTAATGTCCGGAGTTGTTGTGTGAGCGTACGAAAAGCAAACACACTGAAATTAAATCGAAATTTTAATTTAATAACTGGTCCAAAAAAGCTATCTTCTCCATACGATCGAATTTGGACTCGGAACCTTTTCTGTTGCGTTCGGAATAGGCGTATAACATTACGAACGCCTAGCGGCACGCCTCGATAGGAAGTCAAAATTTTTGGTTGACTTTATCGAACGATTTGAATTTGAAATTTAAATTGGGTATTTATATTAGTCCAATCACAGTTGAATTTCTTTCATTTCGTTACCACTGTAGCCTGTTAACTTCAGCACGCAAACGTCTACTCTTGTCCCCTTCTGTTTCTCTATCACGCGAGCAGTTCAAAAGAATATCATTTCGTTCAAAATCAAAGAACAATGGCTGAATGAATAAATGCTTCTCGTTCGAAATCTTATTTCTCCTCTTAAATCAAATTCGCGATTTCCCCTTCCTCGTTCAAATTCAAAATCGCGAGCCGGTTAAAAATAAAAATATCGATTCCTTCCATCTGCAGAAATCAAAACGAGAATTCATTCAAATCAGTTGTAATCAAAGAGGCTCGTCTCGTCCATCGCGATGCTCGAACAACTCGAGCTAAGGGATTCGCGAATCATCTCCTTAAGTAGTGGGGTCGTTCGAGAGGGCTACTCGAGATCGCGATCGACCTAGGTGCCCTAGGCATGTCGACGTGGGTGAGAAGAAGTTGTGTACGCGTACACGGCTGCGTGGGAGTCTAGTAGCATGGCGAGGCAGTCGCGACTTGGATTTGTGGTTGCCTGAAACATGAGGTCAGGCGAGCGTAAGGATGTCGAGTTCGTGGGATTGCAGACGGCACGCGTGGCGACTTCGTCGCGACGCAGGCGAGGCGGCGACTCGATGGGAGGGTTTCGATCTGGGTTCACGATTTTGCTTTTGTGAGGTATATTTACCATTTATATTTTCGATTCAATATCCAAGTATGTATGAATGCATATTCACAGAAGAAAAAAAAAAGGGTACTGTAAGAACATGTATAGTTTTGATTTTTGAAAATATTGAAGTTTTGGATTTGGAAAAGTTCACTTAGAATTAGTTTTACAGTAAAGTTATTTGTGAATAAGCAAGTTGTTTTATTTAAGAAATGAGTTGTATATATTTGATGGAAAGGGAAAGGAGATTGTTTTAATATGTAAAAAATATATATACCAGTAAGGAAATTGTACAGTAGGTCAAGCTTTATGAAAAACATATATATACAAGATGGAAAAGAAGAATTTAGAGAATTTACAGTAAAGAAAATTTGTTTAAAATTTAATTATTGTTTAAAACTGAGTTATTAGTTGAATGAAAATTTTAGTTTCAAATGAAAGATATTTTGTAAAGGGAGATTTGTTGGAAATTTAAATCATTGAATAATTAAAATTACCAAATGAAAATTTATTTTTCGATCTGTTCGAATATTAATAGAATTGTATGATTATATATACAAGGTTAATACAATGAAGAAATGGTCGAAATGAAAATGGATGGCAAATTAAAGCTAAGGTGAGATCTTCTCACTCAAATTGAAAAGTGGAATTTTCAGTTATTGTTTGTTTGCTGTTTGAATGTGATATTAGATATAATAGGATATATCTATATATATAGCAATATATACATATTGGCATATGTATATATTGGATTGATTGATTTCCCGCCTCGTATAGCGGATGAGACCCTATTGCGCCGTTAGTAAGCGGATGATATTTTTATAAAACCCATATACCGCGATATTCCACCTCGAAGTGGAATTGGTATTGTGCTAACATCTGTGGATGCAGGGAAACAGGTTGGAGGGATCCAACAGGATTCCTCAAAACATTTGAATTGATTTCATATGTTGTTTAATTGATTATTTATAATCTGTGTATGATTATATCTATGATTGAATTTGTTGAGAGCTATAATTTAGCCGAATGTGTTTTTGGTATCGTTGGATACCAGAAATAAATGAAATTGGATTTCTGAAATTAAAATTGGATTTTTGATGATTTGGGAAAATAAAAGAAATTATTTTAAAGGAGATAAATTTATCTGAAATCAAAAGTGATAATTGATTGGGTATTTGAAATGAATCTTTGAGAAATCGATATGAAAACTTATTTAATGTTGAATGAAAAATTGATTTTTGTGTTGAAAATAAATTTGGGAATCGATTTGTAAAATGATTTGGTAATTGGGATTAAAAAAAATTAAAATCAATTTGAAATGTGATTCGGTGTTGAAGTAAATTCAGAAATCAATTTGAAATTCGATTTGGGATTTGAAATAAAATGGAGAAATCAATTTTTAAAGTTGATTCGGAGTTGAAAATGAATATTTGGAAAATGATTTGAAAATCGTGTAAAAGTGGATTTTTGGGAATGTAAATTCTGAATAGAAGTTGTAAAGGAAAGGGAAATTTGTTTTAAAAATAAATATTGATTTATTTTTAAAAGTGTGGAAAATATGGTTTGAAATCGGATTTTCAAAGTGATGAAGTGTGGAAATAAATTTACAAATTTGAAATGTAAATTTGAAATAAATCGATAAGGATTTATCTAATTGGTTTAAATGGACCGTTTTGAGATTTGAAATTGATTTTCAAATGTGAAGTGTGAAATATGATTTGAAATTGATTTTTCAAATGTGAAGTGTGAAATACGATTTGAAATTGGTTTTCAAATGTGAAGTGTGGAAAAAATATATATCTTATGAAGATATTTTTGAAAATAAATAATTTGGGAAAAATTATTTGAATTGATTGATTGATTGTTATGAATGTTATTGATAGTTAAATAACCGACTATCAATATTTTCCTTTGAAATGACACTTGATTTGTTTTTAAAACAAACGCTCATTATTCGGTTAAGCCGGGAGAGGACCTTTGTGTCATATAACCCATTCCGAATAGTGATACGTCGCGAATGGATAACATTTGAAGACCTGTGTGAAGACCGGATATTTGTGAAAATGAAAGGACAACCTGTCGAATGTCTCTGCACCGAGTTGCTCCGGTATAGAGATTTATATCACTCTTTTTGTGATGGGAAGTCCGGACGTGATTAGTGAATATCCGGATTGCAAGGGCTTCTTTGGAAGTGCCTTCGGTTCCGTTCGATCCCGGAACGGACTTGTATGGATGTGTGTCTGACGTTACACTTTGAGATGTAAAGCTAGTTTCTATCAAATACATTTCTGTTGGTGGCGGAGAATTTATTCTCTTAGCTTAACACCCTTCTCTGAGACGTACGAGCTCAGAGGTTATGTAGTTGATGGTTACTAGTGATACATTCCCAATTTGGTAATGTGGCACACGAAGTGCTGTTGATCAATTGTGGATCAAAGCGTTGCTTTGTGAAGAAGCGTGGCTTTGTGAAAAAGCGTGGCTTTGTGAAAAAGCGTAGCTTTGTGGACGAGACTTCGTCGAGCCTCACAACCCGGTAATGGTCGAAACAGGAATGTGCGGCAAAGGTTTGTAGGGGTAGCGCCCCTAGGGTATGCCATTTCCTTCTGGATAAAAGGTGATATCATGGTATGGAGCCCAGATATTTTACCTATGTTGATTATACTTTGTGACTGTCGCTTTCGATTGAGGATCCTCGGATAAAGGTCGGTAACGACCGGGGGATGGCATAGCTCGTGTGTTAGTTACCTAGTTACAGCTCGGTTAGAGCGTGAGGTAGCGTCGGCCTTTTGTTTGCAGAGATCCGGTTAGGATCCGAGGCGTCTTTCCAGAGGCGTTCTATTTCGGTGTAAGGAAGTTCCTTAGCCTGACCATTTGTTGGAAATCCAAATAAACAATACGAACCCTGTACGGTTTTTATTTGTATTACCTGCTATGGAATGTGGCGGTAACCTGCTATTGAACGTAGTAGCTATAGTAGACATACAACAATAGTTGTATGTTGGCTAAGATTGATATTATATTTTCGAAATGTTTTTCACACTAGACATTAATAATAATATCAATTTATTTTGCGTAGTAAGCATTTTTGACTATCATAAGGAGAAATCTCCTCCAATTCTGCGTTTGCATTGTGTGTGTGGTGGGAGGCCTTATGGTAGTTTCATTTTCCAAAAGCATTGCGAAGTTGTTTTATTTTCTTTGCGAAAATAACTGTTTTACGATCTCACACCAGTCACCATGACTGACCTGGAGTTTATTGTTCCCTTTCTAAACTCTGGGTGCCCATCATTTTCCACACGGGCAGCCTAGAGTTATTTTATCAGGATATTCTGGATATTCTGGAGCTTTGGAGATGAGCTGGATGGCTAAGCGTACTATCGTACTTGTTATTTATTCCGCTGTGTATTCTGTATGAGGACAAGTTATATAACTGTCCATTGTTGTAAACTCTGATGATTGATGTATGTATAAACTGATATAGTCTTTTGTTTTAAAGATTATTGATTTATCTATTATATATTGTTCCACTGCGATATGTGAGATTCTGATATTGTTCCTGTTCTGTGTTTTCTGTGTTATTCTTCTTTCTCTTTCTTCTATCTTTTCTTCTACCTCTTCTTTTAACCCTAAAGTTTCGCGTTTTCGCCATTCGATTCTTCGACATTTGGTACAGTGGACGTATCGGTGTCGAATTTTCGGAAGACGGATTTGCGGGCCTTTACAATTTGGCTACCTTTTCTATTTGGGTTTTGGGTTTGGATTCAGCCCACTAGCTAACTTAATACCCTAACTCAGCCCTCTCCTCTCCATTCACTCATTCCCACTCCTCAAACTCAAGCAAAAACTGAAAATGGTGGAAAGGAAAGGGAATTAGAAATTCCAATCCCTAGTTTCTTCTTTCAAACTTGAATTCTTGCTCCAAAATCAAAGAGAAGCTATTGGTAAGCATCTCCTTCTTCTTCTCCAACTCTTTCTCCTTCCAATTTCAGAAATTCCTAAACCTAACTTTGGGTATATTCTTATTTTAAGCTTTGAATTCAAGCTTGTTGAGTTGGAATTGAAGAGTAATTGCTCTTGCCATTGCTCCATAGCTTCTTCTTCATTCGTTTGGGTTTAAAGGTGAGATTTTTATCTCACATCTATGACTATAACCATCTTTGATGTTGGGAATGAATTCCTAACACTATTTCATGTTCAATTTCTTTTGGTTTGAATTGATTTGGTGAATATTCCAATTTTTTATTGTTTTGAGTTCAATTCATTAAAAATCCTAACTTTGATGTTTTGATCATGTTTTTGGTTGTGAATCGGAGAGCCTATAGGGCCGAATTATCGATTGACAAAAGCCCCGAAGTCCATTGCTCGACCGGATGAAAGGGGTGGGAGATTGCTCTCCTACTTGGCTGAAAACAATTTCAGCTCGTCACCAGACGTCTGTAGGTAAGCTCAGACGTCTGGGGTCTGTTTTAGGAAGTTCCCGAAACTTCCTGCAGACGTTTGAGTATTTACCTCAGACGTCTGGGGTATGTGACCTGCTCTGTTTTACCTGTTTTTGCCTATTTATCTCGAGATTTCAATTTCCATCAATTCGAGGATTATCCGATTTGTCGTTATCATTTATTTTCTTCATTGATGACTTCTTTTTTTTCGGATTTTTGAATATATCCATTTTGATGGATTCGGTATCGATTTCTTTGGATTCAATTCACATCTTCGAATGTGGATTTTTGTGATTTATTGTTTTTACAATCATTTTGAGATTTGTCACTTCTAAATACCAAGGTTTCTATACTAATAGTAAATATTCAAACTCTTTTACAAAAAATGATTTCAACTCTATTTTTAATACAAAGATCGTTTATGAAACCATTTTCTAATCTATTAGTATATACAAACCATTACCTCATTCGTATGAGAAAATATAATTAAACGGCTTAGCAAAACAAGTGGTATGAAACGCTTGCGTTTACTCCATCGGTTAATTTTTGGACTTGTTCGATTGAAACTCTTGTGATAATTTTCGAGTGGAAATTTACAATCTGTTCGTAAATATTTGAGTTAAGCTAGTGGTTATGGGACATGAAGCTAAACTCTTATATTTACTAGCTTAGTGTAATTTACACTTAACTTCGAGTGGAAGTCTACAATTTGTTCGTAAATATTTGAGTTAAGCTAGTGGTTATGGGACATGAAGCTAAACTCTTATATTTACTAGCTTGGTGTAATTAACACTTATCGATCATTGATGATCATTTTGTGATTTAGACTAGCGATTGAGCGATGTCTCTTTGTCTGCGAGGGAGACTAAACCCCGCTTTTAGAGGAGCTTCGGCTTGGTGGGGTAGCGACCCATGGTCTTCGGGTCGTTCGTGTGTCATGGTCTCCGGGCCGTTCGTGTGTCAAAATTTAATGGATAGCTTCCATGAGATAGCTTCTCGTTCATGTGTTACACGTGTTGGTGAGTTTTCATGCTCCCGTTCTTGTGATAGGCCTCCCCCCTTTTTATGTGATTTCTGGATTTCGTGTGTTGATTTCTGGAATTTATGCTTCACCAATTTTCATGATTTTCATTGATATGTTTATCATTTTTGTGCATTGGTGAATTAGTGTGTCATTGACTTGTTATGAATACAAGTTTAGGGTATGATACCCTGTTTTATCTTTGAGAAGATTCTTGTGATATTGATTAATCTCTTGTTGATTTTCAATTACATACTTTTAGTAGTATGCCATTATGGTTATTACATGTTCATGCCATGTCTTTTACTTTATACCATATCATCTGATATTTATAGTTAGACTGATCTGTTTATTATTTTCTTATAAATAATACTCGGGTCAGACCGAGATGTTACAGGTGCTTCTGCTTGACTTCTCTTCAGGATTACTCTGACACTTGGTAGGCTACTTAGATTAGTAGTTTTTGGATGTACACATTTGAGATATAGACTCTATGTTGTATACTTATTCTTTTGTATTATCGTGGATCTTTTAGACCACTACTCTAATGAACACTTTCATGTGTTATATATTCATATCTTTTTCCACCTTTGTGATATGGATGTTTGTGACTGATTTGTGTTATGTTTATTTCTATGTTTGTTTCCGAAGATTATATATAGCCACTGTGTGATAGCTTTGAGTTTGTATCGGTATGTCGGATTTCCTCCTTAAATGAAATGCATGCTGTTCTATCTGACATATCGGTGCTCACGAAAGAAGTTACATGGATGGTCGCTCCTCAACAGCCTTATTCTCCGTGCTAGTCGACAGCATTACTCCGTAGTGTTCTTGGCTAGCGTGGGTATAGAGGTGGGGCGTCACAGCTTGGTATCAGAGCCAAACTTCGGAACAATGTAGAATAACTTAACAAGGATCATCGTCCTAAGTCCTCCTTAGGAGTTGTACCTTAGGATTAATTCGAGTCTTCGTACCGATTCATCCTATTTTCTTTTATGATTCCTTGTTTTATCTATCGAGATTGCTTGATATTCATTCTGAGAATAACCTTTTTCTTCTTCTTTCTTTCTTAAAGAAGAAGAGATGGTTAGTTCAGGCAGTCCTAGCGTTGGTCAATCCAGTAGTTCTTCTCTGGATGGCGTATTCATGTCTGCCCAACAACTTTTGGATCTTGCTAAGAATCAAAGGTTTATCTGTGCTTTGTGTAAGAAACCCGAAATGGTTTTACCTCTGAAACTTGAAGTTCCTTTCAATCAACTTGTGGAGATCACTCTTCGACATGAAGAGGCTGATAAAGGAGTTGATAGTAATATTGGGATTTCCAAGAAGACGCATATTGAGTTCAAAAGCCCTTTTCCCGATAAGAAGGTAAAGCAACCTACTTTGGTAGCAAAGACTCCAAACTCTTTTTGTAGAGGATGCTACAATTGTAATTCTAAGTACCACTACACAAAGGAGTGTCCGGAACCACTCTTTTGTCGTTATTGCAAAAATTCAAGTCATCATATTTCTGTCTGCCCCATACTTCTAAGCAAGAAGAAATTGGAACGAGAAATTCGGTAGCCAAGACTCCTACCGCTAGTCGTAAACAATGTTACAATTGTGGTTCCACGGACCATTATGTAATTAAGTGCCCGAAAGCCCTTTATTGCCGCTATTGCAAAGGCTCGGGTCATTACTTATCTACCTGTCTCAAACCTCAAAGTAGGAGAGAGGGAAAGCTGCCAGCCCCTAGCAACTCTTCTCTTGGTCAAGGTATTTCTTACTCAATCCTTGATTACACTTGTTTTGTGATTATCCAATTCGAGTTCTTTTTATATGGGTTCGTCTCGTCCTTTTATATCAAAAGAACTTGTTGATTCTTTTTCTTTAAAACATTTTGGGATTGATGACTTCTTTGACAATTGCGTATCCGGTTGGCGGATCCGCAACACTCAATTTGCTTTTTATTGATATCGAAATTATTTCATGTGATTTTTCTTTCCGAACCGATTTGCATGTTATGCGTTGTTTTGGTTTCGGAATTGATTTGCGTGAAAGGATTGGCTTCATCATTATGAGGCCCATATCCTATTTTTCCGTATGGACTATTCATTTTCGACATTTTTAATCTGTTATGCAGATTCATATTTTTCCTTTGTGATTTCGATTCCAAATTAATGGCATCATCTTATTCTTTAAGCTCACATGTTGAGTAAAGAATTATTTCTCTCAATTGGGTAGTTGTGAATTTTCCGGAATCTTTGAGCTTATCTTAGGATCATCACCTAAGAAATCTTTTAGGAGGTGTTAAGGTCTTTCTGGTTTGACCTTGCCACCGGTTTTCATTAGCTAGGAGTTGAGGGAGTTAGCATTCCGCTTACCACATTCCGCACTCGTTATGATTCTTATGAATGACTTATTATGTCATTCGGTTTATCCAGCTTATTTCATCCAATTTATAAATCGAATATTCTATGAATATCTCAATAATTCCATTCTTGTATTTATTAATTTTGGATGAGAATAGAAATTTAAATTTTGCAAATCTTTTTCATAAGATTTATTTATAAGTACAATTTGAATTTTTGCTCTTAAACGAGCAAAGAATATTCTTAAAGTTTTTTAAGAAACATGTTTATAATATAGAAAATTATTTTTGTGTTATTTTGCCCATGGAGTGCTTTAAGAATTCTGGTCGGTGCGCTTGATCAACGTTATCGATAGGAATCTCCTAAATGCTTTGATGAGACAATCAGACACAGTAAATTGACTTGTAAAAATGTAAATTTTTCTAGGAAAATTATTACATAAAGATAAATGTAATTTTGAAAGTTATAGCTTTTCGGAAAAGAAGATTACTTAAAAGAACTCTTTTCCGATACTCTTATTCTTTTGATTCCCGAAGGGAACCAAGACTTTATCTTTTGTACCAATGCTAATCGTATTGGTTTGGATGCCGTTCTCTTGCAAAAGAGAACGTGCTATCACTTGTGCTTCTAAATCATTAAAGCCGATCGAGACTAGGTATGCCACCCATGATCTAGTGCTCGTGGCTATTGTTTTTGCTTTTAGAATTTGGCATCATCATTTTTGGGGAGAAATTTGTTCTCCACCTTGATCATAAATCTTTGGAATATTTATTTTCTCATAAGGAACATAATTGGTGTCAACAATGTTGGCTCGAGTTCCTTGCATCTTATGATCTTGATATTTTTTGTTTACTCCCGGATGGGAGAATCGTGTTGCCGAAGCCCTTAGTCTTAAGCAACAAGCGGTTATTTCTTTGAGGATATTCAAATGGAATGATCTCGGGATTTCCTCCACTTGTGAGATTCGAGACCAAGAATTCCAATACATGTTCATCTCTTGTTTTATGTAGCCTTGAGGCTCATCCTTCTCTTTTGACCGCATCCTTGAAGCTCAAAAGCTAGATCCCGATTTGGCTCTTCTTAGCCGAAATTTTAGGGATAAAATTGATATTGAAGTGTTGAAAACTTTGATATTGATTCTCGTGGTGGCATTCGAGTGTTTGGTAGACTTATTGTGCCAAACATTTGTGATCTTCGTAAAGACATTTTAGAAGATTCTCGTCGTTCTAAATTTTCCATTTATCCCAGTAGTAGTAACTACTATATTATTAGGATGGAATAAAATCTAATATTGCTAACTTCATTAAGCGTTGCATGACATACCAATTTATTAAAGGCCCGGTGGGTTATTGCAACCTTGGACATTCCAATTTAGAAGTGGGATCATATTTCCATGGACTTTATTGATGGTCTATCCCGTTCTCGTTCGGGTCATGACAATTTATGGGAGATTGTAGATAGACTTACAAAATCCGCCCATTTTTTTCCCGTTCGGTCCAATCGTACCGTACCTCATTTTACTAAACTCTATGTCTAGTTAAATTGCATGGAGCCCCTACTTCTGTTGATTAGCAATCGTGATCCATTATCTTACTAGTGGATTCTTGGTAAGTTCTTCAAAAGCTTTGGGAACAAAGCTTAATTTTAGCGCCGCTTATCGTCCTCAATCCGATGGACAACCAAGCGAGTGAATCAAACTCTTGAAGGTCTTCTTTCGTGCTTGTGTTCTTGATTTTGGTGGAAGTTGGGAAGATCATATTCTTGTTGAGTTTTCTTCTGATAATAGCTTCCAATCTTGTATTGGTATGGCACCTTTCGAGGCACTCTACGGAAGGCTATGCCGATTTTCTTCGTGTTGGCTTAAAGCCGGTGAGAACTGGTTTTAGGTCCAGTTCTTTTTGGTGTTCATTCATGTTTCACCTATGATGGGTGTCGTGTGTTTCAATCGATCGGGAAAGTTAGCACCTCGTTACGATGGTCTATTTCCCATCACCGAACGTATTTGTTCCGTGGCTTATCGCCTTTTTATTACCGGCTAATCTTTTTCTATTTTATGACGTTTTCCACGTCTCTCTGCTACGGAGATACCTTAGGGATTCCGATCTTTATTCTAGAGCCTAGTTTAATTGAAGAAACTGAAGTTTCACCAAATTTGACTTATGAGCAGCATTCTATTCTTATCATTACTTCGGAGGTTGAACGCCTCCGAAATAAGGATATTCTTCTTGTGAAAGTTCAATGGTCCTCAAATCTTAAGAATTTCTCTTGGGAATCTTGAGAATTCATCGAGCAAACACATCCGAACTTACTCTTTCGTGCTCTTTATGGTGAACTTCTTATTTCAAATTTTTTTTTGTGTTGATATGCTTTTATGGTTGTTACTTTATTTTTCTTCTTAAGTATTGCGAGGACGAAATTTCTTTAAGGAGGGGAGTCTGTAACAACCCGCATATTTATCGATTTTATATTTAAATATTTCTTTGTTCATCGGATTTTAGTCCGAAAACCTACTTTTAGAAAACAGACGAATTGGGACTCGAGACCACTTCCATTGAGTTCAAAATACCGTTTGCGACCTTTTTAAGTATAAACTTAGATATGATTGGAGTTGATCGAATTTGGCTACTTTTTGTATTTGGGTTTTGGGTTTGGATTCAGCCCACTAGCTAACTTAATACCCTAACTCAGCCCTCTCCTCTCCATTCACTCATTCCCACTCCTCAAACTCAAGCTAAAACTGAAAATGGTGGAAAGGAAAGGGAATTAGAAATTCCAAGCCCTAGTTTCTTCTTTCAAACTTGAATTCTTGCTCCAAAATCAAAGAGAAGCTATTGGTAATCATCTCCTTCTTCTTCTCCAACTCTTTTTCCTTCCAATTTCAGAAATTCCTAAACCTAACTTTGGGAATATTCTTATTTTAAGCTTTGAATTCAAGCTTGTTGAGTTGGAATTGAAGAGTAATTGCTCTTGCCATTGCTCCATAGCTTCTTCTTCATTCGTTTGGGTTTAAAGGTGAGATTTTTATCTCACATCTATGACTATAACCATCTTTGATGTTGGGAATGAATTCCTAACACTATTTCATGTTCAATTGCTTTTGGTTTGAATTGTTTTAGTGAATATTCTAATTTTTAGTGTTTTGAGTTCAATTCATTAAAAATCCTAACTTTGATGTTTTGATCATGTTTTTGGTTGTGAATCGGAGAGCCTATAGGGCCGAATTATCGATTGACAAAAGCCCCGAAGTCCATTGCTCGACCGGATGAAAGGGGTGGGAGATTGCTCTCCCACTTGGCTGAAAAACAATTTCAGCTCGTCACTAGACGTCTGTAGGTAAGCTCAAACGTCTGGGGTCTGTTTCAGGAAGTTCCCGAAACTTCCTGCAGACGTCTGAGTATTTACCTCAGACGTTTGGGGTATGTGACCTGCTCTGTTTTACCTGTTTTTGCCTATTTATCTCGAGATTTCAATTTCCATCGATTCGAGGATTATCCGATTTGTCGTTATCATTTATTTTCTTCATTGATGACTTCTTTTTTTGGGATTTTTGAATATATCCATTTTGATGGATTCGGTATCGATTTCTTTGGATTCAATTCACATCTTCGAATGTGGATTTTTGTGATTTATTGTTTTTACAATCATTTTGAGATTTGTCACTTCTAAATACCAAGGTTTCTATACTAATAGTAAATATTCAAACACTTTTACAAAAAATGATTTCAACTCTATTTTTAATACACAGATCGTTTATAAAACCGTTTTCTAATCTATTAGTATATACAAACCTTTACCTCATTCGTATGAGAAAATATAATTAAACGGCTTAGCAAAACAAGTGGTATGAAACGCTTGCGTTTACTCCGTCGGTAAATTTTTGGACTTGTTCGATTGAAACTCTTGTGATAATTTTCGAGTGGAAATCTACAATCTATTCGTAAATATTTGAGTTAAGCTAGTGGTTATGGGACATGAAGCTAAACTCTTATATTTACTAGCTTAGTGTAATTTACACTTAACTTCGAGTGGAAGTCTACAATTTGTTCGTAAATATTTGAGTTAAGCTAGTGGTTATGGGACATGAAGCTAAACTCTTATATTTACTAGCTTGGTGTAATTAACACTTATCGATCATTGATGATCATTTTGTGATTTAGACTAGCGATTGAGCGATGTCTCTTTGTCTGCGAGGGAGACTAAACCCCGCTTTTAGAGGAGCTTCGGCTTGGTGGGGTAGCGACCCATGGTCTTCGGGCCGTTCGTGTGTCATGGTCTCCGGGCCGTTCGTGTGTCAAAATTTAATGGATAGCTTCCATGAGATAGCTTCTCGTTCATGTGTTACACGTGTTGGTGAGTTTTCATGCTCCCGTTCTTGTGATAGGCCTCCCCCCTTTTTATGTGATTTCTGGATTTCGTGTGTTGATTTCTGGAATTTATGCTTCACCAATTATCATGATTTTCATTGATATGTTTATCATTTTTGTGCATTGGTGAATTAGTGTGTCATTGACTTGTTATGAATACAAGTTTAGGGTATGATACCCTATTTTATCTTTGAGAAGATTCTTGTGATATTGATTAATCTCTTGTTGATTTTCAATTACATACTTTTAGTAGTATGCCATTATGGTTATTACATGTTCATGCCATGTCTTTTACTTTATACCATATCATCTGATATTTATAGTTAGACTGATCCGTTTATTATTTACTTATAAATAATACTCGAGTCAGACCGAGATGTTACAGGTGCTTCTGCTTGACTTCTCTTCAGGATTACTCTGACTCTTGGCAGGCTACTTAGATTAGTAGTTTTTGGATGTACACATTTGAGATATAGACTCTATGTTGTATACTTATTCTTTTGTATTATCGTGGATCTTTTAGAACACTACTCTGATGAACACTTTCATGTGTTATATATTCATATCTTTTTCCGCCTTTGTGATATGGATGTCTGTGACTGATTTGTGTTATGTTTATTTCTATGTTTGTTTCCGAAGATTATATATAGCCACTGTGTGATAGCTTTGAGTTTGTATCGGTATGTCGGATTTCCTCCTTAAATGAAATGCATGTTGTTCTATCTGACATATCGGTGCTCGCGCAAAGAAGTTACATGGATGGTCGCTCCTCAACAGCCTTATTCTCCGTGCTAGTCGACAGCATTACTCTGTAGTTTTCTTGGCTAGCGTGGGTATAGAGGTGGGGCGTCACATACAGTATAAAATTGTAACAACCCGGAGTTTAGTAACAATTAATTTTCGTCAAACGACGATTAAATTGGTTGTCAATTGCTATTGGAATTTTTAATCGAGTGGAAATTCTTTGAAAAATTGGTTAGCGGTTAAGCGGGCTTTAGTTTGGTTTGGTTTCAGGGTGGTACACTATACCACTGTTGTCATCTTTTCTTGACATTTTGTAACTTGAACTGTTGCATCCATGGGGTGACTGCAGTTTTATTTTGTATGCAGTCTTGCCCTTGTTGGTTTGCATTGCATTGATGCAGCTGGATTTGTTATTCTAATTGCACTTGACTTGATTCCGGTATTTCGGGTTTGACCTTGTGCCCGTTTGTGAACTTGATCTTTTGCATATTTCATATGCTGTATTGGCGAGGCAGTGCATGCGTGCGTGTACTGCAGCCAAACAGAAGTGAGTTTTTGATTGATATTTCAATTGCTTGAATTGTTTCGTGTGTTCAATTCAATATTTGAAATTGTATTTTGATTTGGTTTGACTGGATCATTTTTGTTGTTGTCTAATTATCTATTTGATAATTAGATTATGAGTTTCTAATTATTTATTTAATAATTAGATTTTGTTGTTAATTGCTGTTTAGGAAATTCTGTGGTTTTCATATTATCTTCATTGATAATCTTTTTATTTATCTTTGTTGATGATTTGAATTTGCTGATTTGTTGTTTAACACTGTTTAGTGTTATATCTACCGTTATCCGATTCTATTATTGAAGGGTTGGATAGACGAGATTTCTATGACTGTCGTCTATTTGATATTTGATTATTATTGCTTCTGTGCATTAATAACTGAGTTTGAATTAGACTGACCCGTGTATTATTTTCTTTTGAATTTAATACTCGAGTCCGACCGAGTTATTTCAGGTTGTTGATATCTTGCTTTGGGTTGCTGCTTGAGCTATGAAGTCACTTCATATATTTTGGAGTAGTCGCGTCATAGTATAGGATGATATGTATTCATGTATATTATTGTCAATAATGTACTTGTATATGTAACTTCCAGTGTCGACAGTTGTAGTTGTATCATATGTATTGTGTCAAATGTATTGTAACTGACATTAGTTATATATATATGAGACTTTTATTATCTGTGTTCCGCATTTAGCTTATCTTTGTTATTATTATATATATTGTCCTAAACTATTATGAACCATCGTAGTTCGTTTTATACTAGAATTGGGTATGTCGATGGGAGTAAATAAATAAGAGATGAAAAATAAAAATATATACCACTCCTATCGAGGTAACCAATACTAGTGTAAGGCCCAACTATGGATGGCCGCTCCTATCCAGCCTTATTCTTCGTAATAACAGACAGTATTTCTTTTAATACTCTTTGTTATTGTGAGCATAGAGGTGGGGCGCCACAGTTGGTATCAGAGCTTGGGATTTATGGACATAATATAAAACATAACTTAGATGGAACATGTGTTACAACTATTTGTCGATGTTTTTAGTTGTTCTTTGAGTCAAAACTAAAGTTTTGAAATTATGATGAAATTTTTAAATATCTTTGTTTAAGAATAAAAGTGAAACTGTGTTTTGGTGATCGAGTAATTCATGTTTTGTTTATCAGAGTGCGCAGCAGGAACAGTGAGACTGTCTTCGCTGTGTACGGCTGATAACCCTTTTGATTTAAAAATCAAAATATGAAAATGAAATAAATTTCATTGTGTTGTTACATAGTTGGGTTTATTTTGTTTCTTTGAAAATTTCGAATCTGATTTGAGGATTCGAAGCGATTGCAGTTATGTGATTTTTGTTGAGATTTTTGTTGTTTTGAATTATCTTCATTGAAGATACATTCGAATGATTTCTTTGTTCATTTTGTAGTATACATGCAAATTTGAGTTGCACGTTACTGCATTAATTTTTCGTTGAACCGGTGTTTGGTTTAAACGTAATTTGTTGCCGTTATCTTTATAACAGGGTTTTTACACCGGTGCTAAATTTTTGAAGCACGGTGTTTTGTTGACATTTTATGAATGAAAATTCACTGGTATTATATTGTGATGTGAATTATTTTGATGAGATTTTGACGTATAAAAATTACTGTCGCTTTGACTTCAGTAACCGTCAAACTTTAAAGTGGATTTTCAAGCGGTAATTCCGCAATGCTGATTTGATATCCGTTTTTACGGTGTTTTGAGAAGTGTGATTTCCTTTTCGAAATTGCTACTGATATTGCTGTTTTAATCACGTGTTCTGAAAATTGTTTTAAATTTTTTATAGTTTGCGCTTTCAAAAGAATGATGAAGCGATTTAAACGCTTCAGCAAAATTAAGGACTATGAACCCTCACTTTTACTGTTTCGCTTAATTCCGGACTTGTCCGTTTGAGAACATAAAATGTTATTTATTTAAAATACAAAATTTTATAGTTTGCACTTTCAAAAGAATGAGGAAGCGATTTAAACGCTTCAGCAAAATTGAGGACTATGAACCCTCACTTTTACTGTTTCGCTTAATTCCGGACTTGTCCGTTTGAGAATGTAAAATGTTATTTTTACAAAATACACAATTTTGCACTTTCAAGGAAACGATGAAGAGAATCAAACGATTTAGTAAAACACGTGGTATGGGACATGTGCGTTTGCTATTTTGGTTAATTCCAGACTCGTTAATTGAAACATATGTTGTTTGATGATTTTGATGATTTTGTGTGCTTTCGAGCCACTATGATGGACCTTCGGGTCATATGTTGGACCTTCGGGTCATATGATGGACCTTCGGGTCAAATACCAGTACTAGACCTTCGGGTCACTCTGCGGACCTTCGGGTCATTTGTTGGGCGCTAAAATTATGATGACAGTACTTGGTAGGCTTCGGCCATATGTTGATGCACGTGCGGCGTAGCTAAAAACTCGCCATCTGATGGGATCGATCCACCTTTTATGTTGATTTTCTAGATTATCTTAATTGATTTCTAGATATTTGTTGTTTCTAATTATCTGCAGGTAATTAAATAATTTGCTGTTATGAGATTTAATTATCGTATCGATAATTAGATAATTTGCTGTTATGAGATTTAATTATCGTATCAATAATTAGATATTTGTTGATTTGTGATTTCTGATTATCATTTTTGATAATCGGATATTTGTTGTTTTCTGATTATCGTTTTTGATAATTAGATATTTGAGATTTCTGATTATCGTTTTTGATAATTAGATAATTGTGATTTCTGATTATCGTTTTTGATAATCGGATATTTGTTGTTTCTGATTATCATTTTTGATAATCGGATATTTGTTGTTTTCTGATTATCGTTTTTGATAATTAGATATTTGAGATTTCTGATTATCGTTTTTGATAATTAGATATTTGTTGATTTGTGATTTCTGATTATCGTTTTTGATAATTAGATATTTGCTGATTTGAGTTCTGATTATCGTTTGTGATAATTAGATAATTGTGATTTCTGATTATGGTTTTTGATAATCGGATATTTGGTGTTTTCTGATTATCGTTTTTGATAATTAGATATTTGAGATTTCTGATTATCGTTTTTGATAATTAGATATTTGATGTTTTCTGATTATCGTTTTTGATAATTAGATATTTGTTGATTTGTGATTTTTGATTATCGTTTGTGATAATTAGATGTTTGTTGATTTGAGATTTCTGATTATCTGATGTTTTCCGATTATCGTTTTTCATAATTAGATATTTGAGATTTCTGATTATCGTTTTTGATAATTAGATATTTGATGTTTTCTGATTATCGTTTTTGATAATTAGATATTTGTCGATTCGTGATTTATGATTATCGTTTTTGATAATCAGATATTTGTTGTTTCTGATTATCGTTTTTGATAATCGGATATTTGTTGTTTTTTTATTATCGTTTTTGATAATTAGATATTTTAGATTTCTGATTATCGTTTTTGATAATTAGATATTTGATGTTTTCTGATTATCGGTTTTGATAATTAGATATTTGTTGATTTGAGATTTCTGATTATCGTTTTTGATAATTAGATATTTGTGATTTCTGATTATCGGTTTTGATAATTAGATATTTGTTGATTTGAGATTTCTGATTATCGTTTTTGATAATTAGATATTTGTTGATTTGAGATTTCTGATTATCGTTTTTGATAATTAGATATTTTTTGTTTCTGATTATCGTTTTTGATAATTAGATATTTGTTGATTTGAGATTTCTGATTATCGTTTTTGATAATTAGATATTTGTGATTTCTGATTATCGGTTTTGATAATTAGATATTTGTTGATTTGTGATTTCTGATTATCGTTTTTGATAATTAGATATTCGAGATTTTTGATTATCGTTTTTGATAATTGGATATTTGTTGATTATGAGATTTTCTAGTCTCTAATTAATTCTAGATTATGTTGATTATATTGAATTACTATTTTCTATCTATCCCTGTTGATAGTTAGAGTTTGCTGATTTTGAAGTTCGGGTTTTCTAGTTATTTGTTGGATAACTAGATATTTGCGGTTTTGCGATTTGTGATTTGTGTTTTCTAATTGTCCTTGTTGATAATTAGATTTTGCTGTTTTCTAATTATCGTATCGATAATTAGATATAGCTGTTTTGTGATTTTCTGTATTTTAATTATCTAGTTGATAATTAAATATTGCTGATAATTGTGTTTGTCCAGTTTTGTTGTTTTCTGATTATCTAATTGATAATTAGATTTTGTTAAGAATTTGTGAATCTCTTTTATGAAATTAAAAGATTTCTTTGGCATTTGTGTTTTGACCTTTATTTTTTTACCTTAACTAGTTTATGTTAGAAAAATAATTGTTATTGACAACTTTAATTATGAAAATTGCGGGGACGCAATTTTTATAAGGAGGGGAGTCTGTAACAACCTGGAGTTTAGTAACAATTAATTTTCGTCAAACGACGATTAAATTGGTTGTTAATTGCTATTGGAATTTTTAATCGAGTGGAAATTCTTTGAAAAATTGGTTAGCAGTTATGCGGGCTTTAAAATTCATTTGGCCCACTTCTTTTTTTTGTTGCCATTTTTGTTACCGTGATAACCATTTATACCCGTCCCCTTATTCTTTTGATCGAAAACCCTAAAACAACGAACGAAAGAAATGGTGGCTGCTCGTTCTCGTTTGTTCCTCATTTCATCTCATTCGATTTGCAAGCCATAAACAAATGAAAAGAAAAAAAAATGGATGCTGCAATATTTCTTTCGTGAGATAGAATCAGGGCTTGTGAAAACTGGGGCTTTCGATCTTCGATTTCGGCTGATGGATTTGGGGTTCTTCGAATAAGGTGAGTGATTTTTCACTCACATCTGTAATTCATTCCTAGTACAGTGCTTCGGCCGCTTGATTTTTGTTTCGTCATTGATGATTTCTGACTTGATTTGGGACTTGATTCGATGCTTTTGAATTTTGTTTGTATCCATTAATTGAATTCGTTGCTTGAATTCATCTCGGCCACTTGATTTTCGTATGGATGTTCGTGATGATTACTGACTTGTTCAAAGTCGTATAATTTGTTTACTTGATTAACACAGTGTTGATTAATTTCTTGGCTACCACGACTTGTTTGATTTGTTCATTTTCTTGGCTATCACGGTTTTGACGAGTTCGAACTTGCTCCGTGCATTTCTCTGTTGACACCGGCCTTGACTTTGAATTGATTTATACTGTGACTTTGGCATGTCTGTTATTTTCTTTGTGGCATCGGCTCTTGATATTTTTGAGATGAAACTATTGATTCATGATTTGTTCGAATTTGTTGTATATCATTATTTTGGAACTGCACATATATGTTCTTGTATGTAAATATTCTTTGAGTTGTTATGAGACTTCATTCGAGGCAGTTTGCATTTGCTTTCTGAAGACTTCGACCTGTTCATTGAGATCTTGAGTCTGGTTCATATTTATGGGTATATGCTGTGACATTTGTTCTGGTTTGAGCTTTTGTTTCACTAGTCTTAGTGATGTCATACTGGTTTGAACCTGATTTTGTTTTAGCATACTTCATGGTCCTTTGTAGTGCTGTACTTCTGTCCTAATTTGGTTTGAATACTCTTTCCACTGGCCTGGTTTGATGTGTGGTCAGTTGCACTTCCTTGTTTACTTCTCTGGGTCTTGTTGTTTATAACTCACTATCCTTTAAGTGCAGCACTTGCCTCTCTTGTCATTTCTTTTTACTGATTTGCCTCTGATGGTTTGCACTGATGTCACATATGTGTATCCATGTATGTACATACATATGTATGTGTGGATGCATGTATTAATTTGGGTCTGCTTTGTTGGTTTGTATCGCACTGAGTTAACACACATGTGTACTGAGACATTGTATTTTCATTAGCCTCGAGCCTAGGCAGATTGTACGATTGGGTCTTGCATTGCAATGACCACTGATTTCATTTGCATTTTCCAGTTTCATTTAGTTGACACTGTTTCACTTCCACTTCATGTAGGGGCTGCATTTGTTTAGTCCACTTGTTCATTGTAGTTTGGCTTGGGTTTGAGCATCACTAATCTGATAATACTCGTATCAGTCATTGATGTAGCATTGTGTACATGTGTCCTTGTTGATGTATATACCTTTTCCACTGTTTGTTCGCTTTGGATCTGCTGTGTCATGGAGTTGTCTAATTTGCCGGTGCATGTGTTTCATTTGTTGCCAGATTTTCTTGTACTTTGTACCACAGTTTTGATTTTTATTGGAGACAGGTTGCATACTTGTTGACATCACTGATGCACTGATTTTTGTTCGGCTGTGACTTTGATGCTGGCTTGCATTGTCAGTTAATCTATTTGCTTCCGCCCTCCTATGTGTACTGTCTAGTTGCAGTGTATATATATATTAGTTTGGTTTCAGGGTGGTACACTATACCACTGTTGTCATCTTTTCTTGACATTTTGGAACTTGAACTGTTGCATCCATGGGGTGACTGCAGTTTCATTTTGTATGCAGTCTTCCCCTTGTTGGTTTGCATTGCATTGATGCAGATGGATTTGTTTTTCTAATCGCACTTGACTTGAATCCGGTATTTCGGGTTTGACCTTGTGCCCGTTTGTGAACTTGATCTTTTGCATATTTCATATGCTGTATTGGCAAGGCAGTGCACACGTGCGTGTACTGCAGCCAAACAGAAGTGATGTTTTGATTGATATTTCAATTGCTTGAATTATTTCGTGTGTTCAATTCAATATTTGAAATTGTATTTTGATTTGGTTTGACTGGATCATTTTTGTTGTTGTCTAATTATCTATTTGATAATTAGATTATGAGTTTCTAATTATTTATTTAATAATTAGATTTTGTTGTTAATTGCTGTTTAGGAAATTCTATGGTTTTCATATTATCTTCATTGATAATCTTTTTATTTATCTTTGTTGATGGTTTGAATTTGCTAATTTGTTGTTTAACACTGTTTACTATTATATCTACCATTATCCGATTCTCTTATTGAAAGGTTGGATAGACGAGATTTCTGTGACTGTCGTCTATTTGATATTTGATTATTATTGCTTCTGCGCATTAATAACTGAGTTTGAATTAGACTGACCCATGTATTATTTTCTTTTAAATTTAATACTCGAGTCATACCGAGTTATTTCAGGTTGTTGATATCTTGCTTTGGGTTGCTGCTTGAGCTATGAAGTCACTTCATATCTTTTGGAGTAGTCGCGTCATAGTATAGGATGATATGCATTCATGTATATTATTGTCAATAATGTACTTGTATATGTAACTTCCAGTGTCGACAGTTGTAGTTGTATCATATGTATTGTGTCAAATGTATTGTAACTGACATCAGTTATATATATATGAGACTTTTATTATCTGTGTTCCGCATTTAGCTTATCTATGTTATTATTATATATATTGTCCTAAATTATTATGAACCATCGTAGTTCGTTTTATACTGGAATTGGGTATGTCGATGGGAGTAAATAAATAAGAGATGAAAAATAAAAATATATACCACTCCTATCGAGGTAACCAATACTAGTGTAAGGCCTAACTACGGATGGCCGCTCCTATCCAGCCTTATTCTTCGTAATAACAGACAGTATTTCTTTTAATACTCTTTGTTATTGTAAGCATAGAGGTGGGGCGTCACAAAAATGAAATATATATACTGTATAACCTTTAAAACAAACATACTAGTATATATGTATATACAATTTAAACATATTGTTTGAAACAAAATAGCTTGCTTATATAAAACATAACATACATAAAACATGTTATATAAATACAGCAACATATATGCACAGAACGAACAGAATATCTCATATTAATATTACTTAAACTAATAGAATATATAAACTAATATATATATAAGATTTACATAATATGAAATAAAGTAGGAAAGAAGTAACTAGGAATGTAAACCTGTAGTTGCTCACAGCGGAGGTCTACAGGCGGTCGAAGGTTGGAGGGCGACTGGGTTTCTCACCTGCACGCAAGAGGAGGAGCAGCCATTGGGTGGCTCGGCTCGTGCTAGTGCAGGAAGGCGGAAGAGGAAGTAGGCCTGGGGTTGCAGAAAAATGAGCACGATGGAGATGAGGAGTTTTGTGGTTGTTGGACGTGACCATGGTGGAGATGCTTGCATGCGAGAGCAGAGGCAAGTGGGGGAAGAGCTTGGAGGGGAGATCCTGTGACGCCCCACCTCTATACCCACGCTAGCCAAGAAACACTATGGTGTAGTGTTGTCAGCTAGCATGGAGAATAAGGCTGTTGAGGAGCGACCATCTATGTAATTGCTTTGTACGAGCACCGATATGTCAAATAGTATAATATGCATTTTTATTTCAAGAGGAAATCCAACATACCGATACAAACACAAAGCTACTACACAGTGGCTATATTAGTTTAGGACAAAATATATAATAATAACACAGATAATATAGATAAATGCGGAACACAGATTAAACAGAAAAGTCTCATATATATAATAACTGATGTCAGTTATAATACATTTGACATGGTTCATATGATACAACTACAACAATCAACTCAGGAAGTTATATATACAAGTACATTATCGACTAATATACATGAATACATATCATCCTATACTATGACACGACATCTCCCAAAAATATGAAAAGTCTTTGTAGCTCAAACAGCAACCCAAAGCAAGAGATCTACGACCTGAAATAACTCGAATCTGACCCGAGTATTAAATTCAAAAGAAAATAATACACGGGTCAGTCTAATTCAAACTCAGTTATTAATGCACAGAAGCAGTAATAATCAAATACCAAATAGTCGACAGTCACAGAAATCTTGCATATCCAATTCTTTAATAAGAAATTGGATAACGATAAATATAACCCGTATCAGTGTTAAACAACAATTCAGCAGATTCAAAAATATCAACAAAGACAAATGAAATGATTATCCATAAGGATAATTTTGAAAACAACAGAATTGCCTAAACAGCAATTAACAATCGAAATCATCAAATTAAACTAAATCAAAATACACTTCAAAATATGTTGAATTGGCAACACAAAACAATTTCGACCATTGAAATGTCAATTTAAAATGTCAATGTTGTGTGGCTGCAGTACACGCACGCGTGCACTGCCTCGCCACATTAAAATGTGTGGCTGCAGTACACGCACGCGTGTACTGCCTCGCCACCACAGTACAAGATGTCACCATAACTCCAACCATTGACAGCAAATCAATACTATAGAGGTCAAGTCACGGCTATCCGGACTCAACACAACTGCAAACAAATTGAATCAGAAGAAGTCCAGGTATGAAGCAACAACAAACTCAATACAACACAGTTCAAACATTTGAAATATCAGTTCAAAAATGTCATCACTGTGTGGCTGCAGTGCACGCACGCGTGCACTGCCTCGCCACAACAGCATACAAAGAAATAGCAACATGGCACAAAGGCCAATGCACAAGAATTCATAGTGCAAACAAATGCAATAAGCAAGTGACAGTAGTGAAAAGCTTCAACAAAGTGAATATGCAATATGTACACAAATGAATGTACATAACAATCTGCACATGGACAAAATGAACCAGAGGTGCAGCAAGGAACTGCACATGGCAGGGGTAAATATGATGACCCAGCCAAATGAAGGTGTAAGCAAATAGAGATATGGCTTAAAATCAAATAGCAACACAAGACATCAACAAACATGACAATGATGTGCAGAGGTATGCAAAGAAATGGCATAGGTATGTGCAAAGGTATGAAATACATGAAGTCATCAAAATGAAGGTGAGAGAACCAAAAACATGGCACCACAACACACAACGTTAAAGAACATAGAGAGTCATTGCTCAAAAGAGGCAACTGGCAACCCATATATGCATATACATGCTACCAGTAATTACAAAATGCAGCAAACAGAAGTCTGGGAGTAGTTCAAGTGCATGAACACATAACTCAAAGGAATGAAGCACTACCAGCAATTAAACTCAAGACTACAACTCAAATGCAAGCTGCATAAACATGTATACATAAGCATGCTATCAACAATTACAAAAAGGCAAAGGTCAAATCACAACTGCCATGATTCAACACAATTGCCAAGCCACACGATAACATGGAAAAATAGCATATGCAGGTCACAATACCATAGTGGTATCAACATCAAACCAAATGGAAACACATTCTAGCATCAGGATATACTGTAGTGGTGAATACACGAGAATGGAATGCACAATGAAAAATGCAGTTGCAACAGTTCAAGGCAATAGTAACAACTCGAATGCAACAATGTCATATATGATACAATGACTAGTGAACAACTAAATGAAATTGGACCAAATTCACTCAAATGTAAACTATATCACACCTGATGCAGTGACCATATGGATGCTAGCAAATACATCCACTTCATGTAAATGAAAAGAGTAAAGTCAAGGCTGATGCCAACAGTAAATGGAGAAGGTTATGGAATTTCGTAAACAAGTTAAGTGTGCTACTGGAAAAATGCAACAATATATGCAGACTTGAGAAAACAGTGTTCAAGATTGAAGCTAACAGTTCAGATTCATCTGTAGGCAGGTCCGAACAATTCGTGCAAGAAAAATTGAACAAGGATCAAAGTGCTACCAGTGGCGGTAATAATAGAGCTAAAGTCGAGAGAAACGACATCGTCAAACCCAAGTTCAAAAATCATCAAGGACGAAAATTCATCAATTTATACAACTCGATAAAGGCAGAGAAACATCAAACATTTGTATATGAATGAAAATCAAAGAATTCAAAGCCGTGGAAATCACCATAAAAAAAATGCGACTAAAATCAACTGTCTCAAAATTAACTCAAGGCAGAAAAAGTATCAGCATCGAACAAGAAATCAAATCGAAGCCGGAGACCATGAAAACAGAACAAGCAATCGAGGTCGAACAAATTCGAATTAGATGTGAGTAATATAAATTACTCACCTTTGCCACAGAAGTGAAGACGAAGCTGTAGCGGTGAGGAAGACGAACGAAGTTAAGCCGAAGTCCAATCGAGCACGAGCACGTCGAAGCAGCCTCGAGCAAGTTGAGGTTGCCGCCTTCGAGTTCCAGAAGCGAGCGATCGAAGAAGCCCTAATTTTCGATCGAAGAGGAATGAAAGAAAAACGAGCAGCCACCATTATCGTTCGTATGTTTTGATTAGGGTTCGAATGAAAATGGTGAAGGGGGGGAACGGGTTGAATAGATTGAAAAGGGAACGGCTATTTAAAAAAAATAAAGAAAATATTTATTTAAAACCCAAAATAATTTCTCAACCATTTTTATAAAAGAATTTCAAATTGATTTTAAATTTCAATAGCAATTTTAAACGTCTAATTTCGATAATCAATTGATGCAAAATACTGGGTTGTTATAGACTCCCCTCCTTAAAGAAATTGCGTCCCCGCAATTTTCATAATTAAGGTCGTTATTAACAATAAATTTTCCAACATAAATTGGTTAAGCTAGAAAAATAAAGGTAGATAATTCCAACCTCAAAGAAATCCTTTAATTTCATAAAAAGGAATTCGCAATTCTCAACAAAATCTAATTATCAATGCGATAATCAGAAATCTCAATTAATAAATATTTAATTATCACAACGATACTCAAATCAACAATATTTAATTATCACAAAAGATAATTAAATCTCAAATCACAAATATTTAATTATCACAAAAGATAATCAAATTTCAAATCACAAATATTTAATTATCACAAAAGATAATCAAATTTCAAATCAAAAATATTTAATTATCACAAAAGATACACAAATTTCAAATCACAAATATTTAACTACCACAACGGTAGTCAAATCTCAAATCACAAATATTCGATTATCAAAAACGATAATCAAATCTCAAATATCTAATTATCTCAAGCGATAATCAGAAACAACAAATATTCGATTATCAAAAACGATAATCAAATTTCAAATATCTAATTATCACAAGCGATAATCAGAAACAACAAATATTCGATTATCAAAAACGATAATCAAATTTCAAATCAGCAAATATTCGATTATCAAAAACGATAATCAAATTTCAAATCAACAATTATTCGATTATAAAAAAACGATAATCAAATTTCAATTCAACAATTATTCGATTATAAAAAAACGATAATCACATTTCAATTCAACAATTATTCGATTATCAAAAACGATAATCAAATTCCAAATCGCAAATATTCGATTATCAAAAGCGATAATCAAATTTCAAATCAACAAATATTTGATTATCAAAAGCGATAATCAAATCTCAAATCAGCAAATATTTAATTATCTAAAGCGATAATTAAATTTCAAAGCAGCAAATATTTAATTATCAAAGGTGATAATTAAATCTCAAATCAACAATTATTTAATTATCAAAAGCAATAATTAAATCTCAAATCACCAAATATTTAATTATCAAAAGCGATAATTAAATCTCAAATCAACAAATATTTAATTATCAAAAGCGATAATTAAATCTCAAATCAACAAATATTTAATTATCACAAGCGATAATTAAAAGCAACAAATATCCGATTATCAAAAATGATAATCAGAACTCATATCAACAAATATCTAATTATCACAAGCGATAATTAGAAACAACAAATATCCGATTATCAAAAACGATAATCAGAACTCATATCAACAAATATCTAATTATCACAAGCGATAATTAGAAACAACAAATATCCGATTATCAAAACGATAATCAGAACTCATATCAACAAATATCTAATTATCACAAGCGATAATTAGAAACAACAAATATTTAATTACCGATACGATAATTAAATCTCATAACATCAGATATCTAATTACCTGCAGATAATTAGAAACAACAAATATCAAGAAATCAATTAAGAAGACTAGAAAATCAACATAAAAGCTTGGATCGATCCCATCAGATGGCGAGTTTTTAATTCGCCGCACGTGCATCAACAAATGGCCGAAGCCTACCAAGTACTCAACATAATTTTGGCGCCCAACAAATGACCCGAAGGTCTAGTACTGGTATTTGACCCGAAGGTCCATCATATGACCCGAAGGTCCATCATAGTGGCTCGAAAGCACACGAAAGCATCAAATATTTCAATTAACGAGTCCGGAATTAACCGAAATAGCAAATGCACATGTCCCATACCACGTGTTTTACTAAATCGTTTGATTCTCTTCATCGTTTCCTTGAAAGTGCAAAATTCATCAAAATCATCAAAACAACAGATATTCAATTAACGAGTCCGGAATTAACCGAAATAGCAAACGCACATGTCCCATACTGTAACGACCCGTATTTTTAAACATTTAAAAGTAGTAAATTAAATAAGATTTTTTGAATAAAATTGTTAGGAATAAAAAAAATTAAGATTTTATTTTTACAAATTTGATTTTAATACAAATTATGAGCTTAATTAAAATTTCTATTAATGTCATATGTTTACAACAATATAAGGATGATAAAAATGTTAGTGTGTATTTTAATAATATTGGTTTGAATGATATTTGTAATTATCTGAATGTAAATTTCCAATTGATTGGAATAATAAATGTTAATAAGAAATAATAAATGTTTCTTTATTAAAAAAAAGAATCATAAGTTTATTTATTTGAAATGTTTGGTAGCTGAAAGATTGATTGCAGAGATGAGAAACTATTATTTGGTAAAAAATGTATAATTTCTGTTTGTATCCAATAGTGCATAAATATGTTTCAATCACTGTTTGATAGGAAATAATTGTTTTATTTCTCATTACCTTTATTTTTTTCCATTTTGAAATTCACCCTTGTAACAATTGAAAATAATGTAATTGAATAATTTCAATTAATGATAGAGAGGACACCAAACTGTAAATTAATAGGTGTAATTAAACGTAGCTTATGTTTTGTGAAAATATAAGGAAAGTCGGTTTAATGAAAAGAACATTTATAACAAATAAAATGGATGTTTCATTTGTGAATGTAGGTTTAATTTCATTAAAATAAAGAATAGGATGATTGATTTAAAGGAAGTAAATATGTGTATTTGAACCGTGTTTTAGCATATAGATGGATTACAAGAGTAGAAAAATAATTTATCTAAGTAAGTTATTTATAGCTCTGCTGTATAAACAACAAATTTATAAACGTGTTTAAATGACTAAAGGAAACAATTATTCTATTTTTCATCCATTTTAGTTGACTGTTTTGAAATTTAACTTTATAAGTAATTGTAACTAATGTAATTGAAATATTTCAATTAGAAGGGAAGAAAACATTGATTGCAATTAATAGATTTAATAAAAGAAACGCACCTTTTATGTTAAACAGGATTGATGTTTTAATGGAAATAAAAGATCATTTTGGGAAAACCAAATTGAACGTTTTCATTTTTATAGTAAGTAATTTTATTTATTATGCATAGATAAAAAAAAACTAAATGCATACAAATTTGAATATTATTTGAGTTAATGAAGTTAATTTGGTTACGTTTCACAAATTGAATTTCAAAAAGGTTGTGCAATGTACATGGTCCCTTCATTTCTTTTGTTATTAATTGTTGCATGTATTGAGATGTATAAAAATAAAACTTTCATTTTTAGCAAGAATGATTTTGGATAAAAAAAATTGAATTTTAGAATGATATACACACACACATTAATATTCAAACTTTTAAGTATATCAGAGGATTCATGGTTTTGTAAATATTGTGGAATCAATTAGAAATTACCTTTTATTAACAGTTGTACATTAATTACATAAGTTCATATATATATTTTTTTTTACATTTTATATATGGTTAAAACTTGTAAATTGGTTGCATTAATGTGACCGTTATAGTCATTAGAAAAGTAAAGTAAATCATTTTTATAGTGCACATATAGATATATATTCATTAAATAATGAAATTGGTTTGAGTAACGTAAATAAATATATAGATTGATTGGTTGATTAATTGATTGATTGTTAATTGATTGATTGTGTTAATGTAATATGCAAATATATTGACATAAAACGAATGTTTTAATATGAAATTAAATTATGTAAATATGTGTATATTTGGGTTTATTGATATGAATTAATTGGAGTGAGTTTTGGAATTTGGACCCCAAAGGTTTGTTTATAGGTTATATGTGGTCTCTTCATTTGCTTTACATTATTATCACCTCCATTCTCTCTCTTCCGTTTTCAAGTTCTTAACGTAGTCTCCACTTGTGCATCCATTTAGTTATTAGCCTACTCATTCGTTTCTTATTAATTAGTAATAACCTCATTTGATTTATTTCTAATTAATAATTGCCTCATTCTTTTCATTTGTTTCTCCTTTATTCGTTTGCTCTTTTCAAATGCTTTACCTGAAGTTTTTCTTTTCTTTTCTATTTTTCCGTTTTTAATGTGAACATCAAATTAATATTCATGCCATCTAATTAGCATTTACTATTCTCCATTTCTGAAGTTTATTTTACTTATGCATCATTAGTTCTTGTAGCTTCCTTTCATTGGCAATTCTTTCTCCTGAAACTTCATATTTAAAACGGAAGATTTATTTTTATCTTTATTGATATATTTATTCCTTTACTTCACCTCTTTCAATACTACCATTTTAAGACTATTCATATTTTTACTTTATTTCAATTCCTAGTTTGTTTATATATACTCTATTAGCTTTTCATTTGTTTCCATCGTCATTTCTGTAGCCTCATTTCATTTTTCAAATCTCATCTTTTGTAGCTTCATTTCTCCAAACAAACTTCCATCTCATTTTTTTTTCCTCTCTTCATTTTCTTCCTTCTTCATTTTTTTCTTCTTCTTCAAATCTCCTTCTTCTCTTTTTTTTTCTTTCAAAGCTTTTTCTTATTCTTATTCTTCAAATCTTCTTCTTCTTTTAAAGCTTCTTTTTTTAGCTTCGTTTTCTTTTTCAATTCTTCATCTTCCTTGAATTTTTTTTCTTCTTTTCCAAACATTCTTCTTTTTCTAAATCCTTTTCTTCAAATTCAGACCTATACAAACTTCTCTGTCTCTTCCAAAAAAATTCTGTAAAAAAAAAGAAGAAGAAGATTAAAATAGCAAGGAAATAAATCAATAGGAGGAAGTAGTAGCGGATCCAAACCCGACTAAGAAACGGAAATCCATAAGGTGAGTGTTTAAGCCCACTCACGAAATACTAAAATTTTATTGCAAGTTAAACCAGGTCATATAGTGATAAAGTTTTGATTGTTGGTTTGGAATTTTTATTGGTATTTAGTTTGAATAGCTAAATTTCAATATGTGATGACTAATAATTACTATGACATGTTATTGAATTGGTTGATTTGTTGAATTGATTGATTTGAATGTTGATTGTATAATGTGATGGATGCTATTGTGATTGAATGTGTATTTGTTCATTTATTTTGATATATCCTTGTTATCACCCTGTAGTTTATTGTAATCATATAAATTTTCATATTGATTATTTGAGCACTGAATAAAGATATAAAACGGATGAATTTCATGTATTTACATGAGAGGAAAAAAAACTAGTATGTTTAGACTTACCATTTGAACCATAAAAATGATTTTGGGAAATAAACTGTCGTTACCTTATTTGAAAGTTTCCAAAATTAAATTTTGAAACATTGGGAAGTTTCCATAAAATTGAATGTTGAAACTTTGAAACATTTTTATAAATCAAATCTCTTGAACTATGAAATTTAATTGGGAATTGTTCTGTAAATTTGTAAGTTACTAGAATGGATCTATTGTGAAATCTATTGTATTTTGAATATGGAAACAATAACATTTCCAGAAATTTGAACCTTCAAAAATGTAGTTATTTGCATACCTTATTACATCAAATTTTGATTTAGTTTGCATAAGAAATTTAGTTCTGACTCGAGTGTTTTGTGTTTTCCTTTACGCTCGGGTCAGACCGAGCGATACAGCATTTGAGACTCACCCTTGGAGTTTGGAGCTTCCTTTGGAGATCCAACTATCGCCTCAGCTTTCAGCTCTTCTAGTTGATTTGTTCAGAGAAGTAATCTGTTGTACTGGAGACTTCACTGCATTTGAGATATTCTGCTGTATTTTATTTCTAACTCTGATGTTTATATAGTAGCTTCATGAACTACTATTTTATCTATTCCGCTGCGTATTATTGTATTACTCTGTGTCTGTGATTCTGTGATTGATTTATTTACTGCATATGCTGAGTTTTGCCAAATTTAAATTAACAATCTGATATTTTGAATTATTCAAGTTAGACATGTGTGGATTTATTGTCGATTTGAATGGTCCAAAATAGCGGGTCGTTACAGTTGGTATCAGAGCTTTGGCTCTTGGCAAAACCTAGCATATATAGTAAATTTATTTACAGAATCACTTTCGTTCGAGTTTGAATTTCTTCCTTTTGACTCGATTTCCTTTGAACTTTGGAACGTTCCTTGCGGTTCCAAAATTCATTCTTGTCTCTCCCTATTTGTATTCTTTTGATTCTGGAGTATCCCATAACTCCACTTCGAATGATCTCTATAAGAATAGGCGATCCCGCCAATCTTTGGATGATTTGTAAAGGGGTGGAACTCCTTTACAATTGGCATTGATTCACCGGAGATCTATATATCTTTGGTTTAGATACCGCTATCTCTTGCGATCGAATGTTGGTTTTTCTTGGAATTCTGCATCGATCTTGTTCCTGAAGTCACGGTTGACCCGGTTAAGGTCGCCCGCGACTTGTATAAGTATATCCATCTCCTATTTTGTAAGTTAATTGTCTCATCTTCGTTCAAGCCTATCTTCGAATCAGAAATTTTATTTGATTAGAGTTCCTCTAATTTGAATCTTTATCTTTGTTGAAATCCATTCTCAAATCATCCTTTGAAAATAGGGTTTTGTATTCTAGAAATTGTTTTCTAAACCGAAATTATTATTTTGATAAGTATGATTTTATTCTATATATAAAATTGAAATGTTTTCGATAAGGATTATATACCCTTTTAAAATAAGAATTTGAGGTTTTCGAAAGGATTTTGAAAAAAAAATATATAAGAAATTTGATCTATCTAAAAATGATTTATAACTAAAGGATTTTAAATTTGAAATTCGAGAATTGAACTCCGGTATTTTGTAACTGGAATTAAGATTTTGAAATATATAATAATAATATGATTTAAAAGTATTTTCCTAATAAGAAATGTTTCAAATGATTTTAATGAGTTTCGAATGATTTCGAAGAAATTTCAAAAAGAAGTTTGAGAAAATAGAAGTCCAGAACTCACTTATGTCGCTGGAAAATAATTTCGGTGATGAGTGCACGCATCATCGACATTGATTTTCGAGTTTCAGAGTGAGGGATAGGCCACTTTAGTAGCATCGCTACGCGAGTGATTTTGCGAAACCAATTTTGATTTCAAAATTTTGAAGTATGATTTGATATTCGAAAGATATATGTAAATGTATTTGAAACGATTTAAAATGAGTCGGTGTTCAGCCCTCGAGTTTTGGATTTGATATAACCCTATCTATTAAAATTGATTTACTAATTTGTTGCTGATTTCCAACTCTTGAATTTGAAAATGATTTCTTCAACTATTTTGAAGGTTCGAGCACATCCAAATCAAGGTTAACTTTTCAAAAGCTAAGAATTTTGAAAAGTATAAAGTATATAAGTTGGTATGAATGTTAAAGTATGTAGTAATATGATTTAAATAAGTTGAACTGTTTGTTAAGAAAATGAATAAGGCAATTTTAAATTTTTCTAATATGAAATTTAGATTTGAAATGTTTTGAAAATAATTTGGCCTTCAAAATATTTTGAATAAAATTTAGTTTAAATGTTTTAACTTAGTAATATCTTTATGGAACTATATATTTAACAAGTTGGAATAAATATATAAGTTGTACGTATGCTGTTTTATTTACATAATTAATTTGATCCAAGTTTGAGTACACAAGTTCGAGGTGAATTACACCATTTCGTGTTAGGATTTTTCATTCGATTCTTGATGGCGAATATTTGACATGGATTTTAGGCTAAATTCTAGAATTCTCTATCATAGAATATGGCTATGCAAGGAGACTGATGGCTTCTAGTCGAGAAACCATATCGAAGTCCGCATTAGGGAAGTCGAATGGACAATACTAGTTCGAAAGCGAACTTGTGTGATTGAGCGAGCGATCAAATGTGATTTTGCGAAATGATGACGTATGTACATCGTATATTCTAATATCATTGATATATTTTGACGCTGAAATTGAAAGCTATCGGGTTAGAATATCTTTGCTTACTAAAAGAAAACTTTAAATTTAAATTACAAAGATATATAACCCATATAAGCAAAGATATCCAATCCCATATGGCTCTTCATACAGCGAAATTTATTTTGTAAAGATTTGATCCTTATATAAGATGGACCTTATGTAAGTATAAGATGATTTTGAAAACATTTGATTTTGGAAATGAATTGGTTGACTTAAATTATATTGATTTGGAAATTTGGATTTATTTTCTAAATATATTATTTTGGAAACTGTGAAACTAAAGATATTTAATTTGAGAAGAAATAATTTGGTGAAATTGTATATGATTTTGAAATTGAACTGATATTGAAACAAATTGAAATTTGAGAACCTTGTGTTACTAAATACTTGATTTGGGAGTTGTCGAACTTATATAAAATTGATTTGTATGAGTATGAAATTGATTCGAAAACAATGGATTTGAAAAAGGGTACTCAATTTGAAAAATGAAATCTTATATAATTAAAGTCTATATAAGTGTGATTTGATATACTTTTGATTTTGGAAAAGTATTTGATTTGAAATTTAAATCTTATATATAATGGATTTTATATAAGTACGATATTTGATAGTGATTTGAAAGGGTACTATATGATACATATTTTCGAAGTAAAGATATGGAAAGTGCCTTCTGCTTGATATCCGATTTGTGGCCACATCTTGGATTCATTCTATCGATATTATTCTCTCTGAATTTTGGTTTTTCGGATATGATACTCGAGTGTCCTTCGAATTCCATGGCGTTACCCATGGTCTTACGAACTCGACTGCATAGCGTAATTCGCAAGGCAGTGATTGCTTAAAAGGTACGGATGTTTCCTGGGGGATCCAGGCGTAACCATTGTGTATCTGCGATCTATGGTCGTGTTAGTGGCGTAATCTGTGATAACCCAGATTTTTGAACATCTGTTAATTGATAATTAACTGGATTGAATTAGTAAAATGCTGATTTATAAGTTGAGCAAATTAATAATGTGTTATTTAATATATATATATATATATATATATATATACTTAAATGAGCTGAATTTAAATTGAGTTTAAATTTGAATTTTAAATTCAAATTGATAAATATCTTAAAAATAAATCGGATTTTTAAGACTCTATATTTTAAAGTTAATAAGAATTTGTTTTCTAATATGTATATATTTGGAGGTTATGATTTGAGATTAATATAATAATTTTCAAAGGGGTATTTTAAGTTAAATTTATATATACCAAATAAATGTGATTTCTTATTAATGTATAATTAATTCTAAAATCATTTTCTTTAGGATTTTTATAAATATTTATAAAAGAGAAAAGTATTCATTTACAATTAAAAATAGAATATAAATATAAGTAGGAAATCACATAAAAATATATTTAAACATTTATACATGAAAATAAAGACAAGTGTAATCATCTCATCATGAAATTAGATATGTGTAACCATCTTAATATATGAGATAAACAAGTGTAGATTAATTAGCATGCAAATATAACAAGTGTCATTTTTAATTTTAGTTTTCTTTTATTTTTAATAAATCATAATTTAGCCTATATATCCATCTAATTCCTCTCTTAAATTCTTTTTCTATTCTTCAAATTCAAAAGCTAAGAAAGACTCAATCCTATAACTCAGAACAAAAATCTGGGAAGGCCAAACCAGATAAGAAAATCAAACTTAAAGTTTTCAAACTGAAATCAAACAACCACAAATTCAACTCTTTCAAATTTCTTCTGAGCTAAAGCAACATAGTAGATTCAGGATCAACTCAACAAGTAAATCAATCATCAACTATCAACTTCAGTTCAGTCAAACAAAAATGAAGCAAACCAGGAAAGCGAAATTCAAATTTCCAAAATCTAAAGCCTGGGCAATTCTAAACAAAAGCAGGTTCAAAGCATTTGAACCTGAGATTTTCAAATCTGGAAGCTTTGAAAACTGGACAAAGTAAAGAACAGATTGAAATCAGATCAAAAGCTTCTAGTTCCAGTTCAAAAAAAAAAAAAAAAAATCAAGCCTGTCCTCTGTTCAAAACAATTGCAGGTGAGTAACTTTTAAAACTTAAAGTGAATTTAGGTTGCATGTTATTATTGTAGAAAATATTTCAATTGAGTATATTTACAAGTATGTTTGTGTAGATATTATTGATAAATGCCTGCTGTATGAAGTGTGCATCTGAATATCTGGGACATCTCTGTTCCCAGATTCAAACTTTGGTTTTTTAATTTAAAATTGCAATCTTTAGTTTAGTCACTGATAAAAACTTATGTTTCAAAACAAACTTGTATATTCCATTTAAGACTTAGTTAAAATCCATTTAAGTTAAATTGAACTCGAAATCTCACTGGAACTGTAAAACATTAGTGGATGTTAAAAATATGTGAAAATTTAAACTGAATAATTTATAAATTCAGTATTATGAATTAAATACTAAGATCACAACATGATTTTTAGAACAAAAATTAGGATTTTTAGTTAAGGAGGTATGGTGCAGTTCTGTGAAGAACAGAAAAAGGGAATTAAGGGATTTCTTATGATCTATCTATATTGAGGGATCGGGGTTCAATTTGTGGGTAGAGGAGTAACCATTGATAATTGGAAAAATAATTGTTGTTGATGCAAATCAACATGGAGACAGTGGTGATGAATTGTTACCTGTAGCCCTAGTTTAAGCTAGGTAGTTTGTTTTGGTCAGTACTACCTGTAGAGATGATCGAGTTCGATGAAAATTGGGCAGATGGAAGCTTGGCCATAGTTGAAGTCGCAGCCGGAGTTGTTGGATTTTCGGTGGTCGGAGGGCCGTGATCTTGGCGATGTCAGGTTTGGTTGGGGTTGAACTTTTCTGTTCCAGGTTTATGTTTTAAACTCGAATTCAAATTCGAGTTGAATAGGAGCGAGGTGATGATCGTATTGGACTGAGGGGATGGTCGTTGATGTTTGGAAGCCACCGGAGGTGGCTGGAGTGGACCGGAGGCACGGTGCACGTGCACCGTGCACTTTTGATATTCTGAGGTTGCCTGGGTGGAAGCATTAGGGAACTCGAGAATCACTCGAGAAGTTGTGGTATACGACTCGAAGGGGGTATCGGGGATTTTGGGGTCAGACTCGAGAAATTGCTCGTGTTCGAGAAGGATGAAATTAGCAGTTTTAGTTTTAAAATAAAACTGAGGGTAGAAGAAGAAGATGGAAGGGGAAACTCAAAGACTGTCTCGAGTAGGAACGTGGGATGACTCGAAGAGGAATCGTGAGGGAAAGGTTTAGCACGTTGAAAAAGATTTTTATAAAATAAAAGTTTGAAATTTTATAATGGTTCTATATTTAAAACTTTTCTAAACGTTCTTAAGCTTTATTTTTAATGGTATGTTTATTAAATTTAAGTTTGTTAAAAACTTAAATAAAAATGTTTTAAACTTAATCATTTTTTTTATATATTTAAATGTTAATTTAAGGTTAAGTTGATAGGGGATTAAGTAATTAATAAGGAAAATGATTTATTAAAGATAATTAAGATTTTGATAATTTAATAAGAGTAATTAATTATTTTAATAATAAATAAATATTTAAAGATTATAATTAATTAATTAGAGTTTAATTAATTTGAAATTAAGAATTATTAAATTAGTAGATAATTAATTAAGAAATTAATTAAGGATTAATAATTGATTAATTAAGTAATTAATTGGTAATTAGTAATTAATCAATTGATAATTAAGCATTAATTAATTAATGAAAGTAATTAAAAAGATAATTTCTTAATAGATAATTACTTAATATAGGTAATTAAAGATTGATTGGAGGTTAATTAAATGATAATTAAAGGTTAATTAATTAATAACTAAAAGATAATTAATAAGTATGATTAATTATTGATTAATTAATTAAGGTTAATTAATCAATGTAATTAATTAAGGAGTGGTTATAATTAATTAAAGTTAATTAAGCATGATTAAAGATAATTAATTTAATCTATATTAGGTGATTAAATTTAATTAATTGTTTAAGTATTAATCTTGCCTATAGATGATAACTTGAATCGAATACCTTGGTTTGTATCAATATCTCTGATATTGAGTTGTGATGTATTGTGATATGATATGATGGGTTAAACTATGATATTATGAGTTATCTATCGATAATTGATTTGCTGTGAGAATATGAGAACCTATGTTTAAAGCTGATTTGTATCCACTTAAACAACTGGGATTAAGATGACATTGAATTCGAAGAGACCGGGGTCGGGTAGCAGTAAATATCCGAAACCACTTCGATTTGAAATCTTCTATAATTCTTTATAGATTGATATGTGAAATCAAATAGGCCGGTTTGAGATGATATGGACCATTTAAACTAAGTTGGATACTTAGATATTGTTTGTAAAAATAAGTGTTAACTATATAAGATGTTTACTTATAGTAAAGTACGAGTTACCCGGGGTTAAATAAGTTCCATGAATTGAAATTTCATGTTAGATGAGTTTACTCACGCTGGTTTCCAGCCTGACCCGGGTGTTACTTTGATGTAATGCTCGGGTCAGACCGAGTATTACAGATTTCAGGTAAGGACGTTCTGGAGCTCAGGAGGCGAGCTGGATGGCAGGAACGTATGGAGTATATTCCGTTGTGATATTATAGTTGTCTGAGACATGTTAATTTTAACTGTCTAGTACATTTGTGAATGTTGTAACTCTGATGTATTAAAATGTAATTAACAAATACAGTTTTTCTTTGTATAACTGTTATTATTATTTGTTATTATATTTAATCCGCTGCGAATGTGAGATGTTGTGTTCTCTGTTCTTCTTTCTTCTTTCTGTTTCTTTCTTCTATCTCTTTCTTTTTCTTCTAACTATCTGGAATTTTCGGGTTCGAAAATTCCGGGTCGTTACAGTTGGTATCAGAGCAGAAGGTTAAGCGAGAACCTTGGCTCTGTTAGGATTACTCGTTAAAGATAGGGTCAATGGTACCCTAGAACGAGTTGAGTGTGTGTGTATATATATATATATATGAGAGCGTAATTGTTATTTTCTTATATAAGGATTTTAAATGATTTTATATAAGAATGTATTTTGATATATAAAATGATATTTCTTCTTAATAAATATTAAGGTAATCGGTTGTTAATCATTGGAATTAAATAATGAGAATTAAATGATAATGGTAATACAACCAAATTGAAATTAAATGAAGATAAGTTTGCAATAGATCCAAACTAAAATTAAAATCTTGAATTTGTAGAAGTGTTTTTAGAATAAAAATAATAATGAATTGATTTCCAAATATGATAATCTTAGTTATTATCATAAATGGTTATTGTGTTAATAATGAAATGTTGTAAATGATTAAGCAAAATAAAATGTTTTAGGGGAGTAAAACATTTAGGCAAGTATGACTTGTAAATTGAAGTGGGTTTTAAATTGAGAAGTTTTAAATCTAAGTCCAGAAAACTTGAAATGGTTGAACGTAATTGTTTTGAATTAAAAACTAAAGGTAGTTTAAAATTTAAGGTATAACTTGGTGTGTAAAGGAAATAAATATGTAAAGATGAGGATATACATAATATCAAAAATGATTTGAAATAAACTCTAAGTATTGAGTTTAAAATTTTTCCTTGGAATGTGATATGAAAACCCAAAGTAATAAGTTTTTGAACTTATAAGTGGAAAGATTATTAATATGAAGTTTAAAATTTGAAATGAGAATTAAAATTGGGCAAAGTTGTTTGAATAAAATTGAAGTGAATTTAATTTTGGGAAAATTAAATAAGTTTAGAACAAACAACTTGAATTTGAAATTTCATGATGAAATTGGAATTTAACTTGGAAAGTTAAATGGTTGATTTTAAATGGGAGTTATGAGTGATCTCAAAATGGGTTTGAGATCTGGAAATTGAAAATGGATAATAAATTAGAATCTGAAATTTAATTGTTTTTGAATCCTTATTTGAACTTTATAATAAGTTAAGTAAAGAAAATTTTAAAATGGAATTTTGGAATTTGAATTCGGAATTAAATGGTTTAAAAGACTTAAGTTGTTAAATTAAAAATAAAGGTTGATTTGATTTAAAAGTAAGGGTTAATTTGACTTAAGGGATTAAATCAACAATTAAAATGTTTAACTCGAATTTATATAATTCGGGATGATTTTAAATTAAGATTTGAATAGAATTAGTTCAAATTGAAATTGATTTGGATTAATTAGAATTGTGATTTAAGATGGATAAGCATAAGTTTAAATGGAAAATTTGAATTGAAATAATTTGAAGTAAAATTGAAGTTGAATAAGTTTAAAAATTCAAATGGGAGATGATTTGAATGTGGGATAGAAATTGAGGATTTATTCAACTTGAATTGAGATTAAATCAATTTCAATAAAAATTGAAGTATTAAGTCAATTTAAATGGAAGTGGAAATTTAAATTGAATTGATGGGAAATTAAACAGTTTGACTCTGGATTATTTTTAAAATAAATTGTTTTAATACAAATATATTTTCCAAACTATTTACTATATAATCTTTCTTCTTAAACCCCAAACTATCTCATACTTATTTTACAATTATTTTGGAACTATTTAACTATTTTGAAACTGTCTTATAAACTAATTACTATTTTTCAGTTACCTACATCTAATCACTATTTTAAATCTATTTTGCAATTATCTAACTATTTTATATCTACTTAATTATTTTACAGATATTTTACAAACTAATAACTATTTTTCAACTACTTATCTATTTTAATTTTTTTTCAAGTTATTTTAAATTTAAATAGGTCAGAGTTCAGACTGTTTGTAATTGAAGTAATAACTCAATTGGAAATGGAAGCAATTGAGATTAAGTGAATGAAATTAAAGGAAATATGAATAGAAAAGGAAACTGATTTGGCTAATAACCAATAAAGATAAATACGTAGGATATACGTAAATTATTCTATTCGCATAGTGATTTGATCTAGATTCGAACACAGAATTTCGAGATAGTATTATCGATCGAGTTGGGATTTTTCGCTCGATTTTCGACGGCGAACCTGGATATGGATTTTTGATTGGTTCTGGATATTCTCTATCATAGTTGTGACTATGCAAGGAGAATGACGGTTTCTGATCAGGAAACCAGATCTGAGTCCGCACTAGGAAGTCGGGTGGACGATACTAGTTCGAAAGAGAAATTGTGTGATCGAAGAGCGATCGGATTGATATTGCGTACGGATGATATTTGTACATCGTACGAGTTTGAATGAAATTGATATTGAAGTTTGTGAATAAGGAATTTGAAATGGTTTTGAAATGAAAAGTATATTTGTGAAATATAATGGAATTGGATATTTCTTTGGTTGAAATTTACTTTATGGAAGTAAGTAAATGGTAAATAACTTTATAAAGAAATCAAACTTGAATATTTGATTTGGCAATAAATAAAGTTATATTTTGTAATATGATAAACTCCCCTTATTGAATCTAGTCAGAATAAAAAGGATTTTGAAATATTTGAAGTATAAAAAGAAGTTTTATACAGGTTTGAAGTGATCCAAAGATTTTTAAAGTATATATATATATAAAGGATCTTATGAGAATGATTTTGGAAAAGGTTTTGGGAACCTATGGATTTTGGAAAGGGCTTTTGATTTTTGAGAAATCAATTTTGGATTTTGGAAAGCCTAGTTTGAGAATTATCGATTTTTGGTAATCGATTTTGTGTAAAGGAGATTTTGATAAATCATAAAGGGTATGATTTGAAGATACTATAAGTATATAGTATAAAATGTTTTGAGTATAGCTCTGGGGAAAAAGGCGCTCCCTTGAAATGAACTTCTCAGGAGTGCCATTGGGTGGTACTGCCTTGAACCCCAAGGGGGGATTCTAAAGTTGATCCTGTGAGGAGTCCGGACAAAACTAGTTCCTGAGGATTATTTGTGTAGCGAAAGTCGAGGGGCTGGTGCCCACAGAGGCATTTGAGTTATGCTGTGACAACAATTTAACTCAATGTCACTGCGATCTACTGCAGACCATAGCGAAAGTCATGTGTGCCGCTGAGAGCCAACTGTCTACGTTTGATTTTATATCGGTAGACTGTGACACTATGGTAACATAGCGAAAGTCGTTTGTGCCGCTGAGAGCCAACTGTCTGCGTTTGATTTTATATCGGTAGACTGCGACCTATGTGGGAGAAGTTTCATTTTGACAGCGAAATCGTGTGTGCCGCTGAGAGCCAACAGTTACATGGACTTTTGCTGCGACGGCAACGTAACCCTGGGATGTAACTGCGATCTGTTGTGGGTTCCATGCTGTCATTAGTTACATGGACTTTTGCTACGATAGCAACGTAACCCGTGATGTAACTGTGACCATGGATGGGGGTGATGATTTCCAGAGCATTCTCACCAAAGATATTTCATCTATTTTGAAAACTGTTTTCTATATTTTCATAAATTATTTTCCAAAGTATTTTCACTGGGTGTTGGAAACGAGTTTACCGAGTACTTATAGATTTTCAGTCCTACGCCTGATCAACGTATGACCGAATTTCTGTGAGAACAAGGATTGACTTGTTGATTTATAATGAAGTAATTAATTTAATTTAATTTAAATTCAAATCAATTTAAAAACACACTTAACATTCCAGGTTATTTTAAATAAAAATTCAATTCAAAAATTACTTTTAAATTTCAAACTGAAATACAGCTTGAATCTTTATTACAGATTTAAACTTAAATCCTTGAAAGCTTTATTAACATTTTACATCTTCCTTTTAAAAATTCAAACTATTTCAAAAACCATAATTTAAACTAATTGAATTCATATTTAAATTTAGGTTTTAAACTCAGTTCAGATTTTAGTTTACATTTAAACTTATTACTTCTACCTTAAATTTTAAAAACTGTAAACAGGTTTCTGTTTCTGTTTTGAAAAACCTGAACAATACAAACACTCGATCCTCTCTATTTTTACTTCGAGTCAAAACAAATTTGGGTTTCTGCTCGAAACTGATTTGTTTTGACTCGAAGTAAAAATAGAGAGGATCGAGTGTTTGTATTGTTCATGTTTTTCAAAACAGAAACAGAAACCTGTTTACAGTTTTTAAAATTTAAGGTAGAAGTAATAAGTTTAAATGTAAACTAAAATCTGAACTAAGTTTAAAACCTAAATTTAAATATGAATTCAATTAGTTTAAATTATGGTTTTTGAAATAGTTTGAATTTTTAAAAGGAAGATGTAAAATGTTAATAAAGCTTTCAAGGATTTAAGTTTAAATCTGTAATAAAGATTCAAGCTGTATTTCAGTTTGAAATTTAAAAGTAATTTTTGAATTGAATTTGTATTTAAAATAACCTGGAATGTTAAGTGTGTTTTTAAATTGATTATGTGATATCCCGGAAATTTGGCAATATCAATTTAATAATCTTTATTAATAATTTAATTGATTTGTTGATTTATTTTATAAATTGACAAGTTATTCATTTTAAAAGGTTAATAATATTTTAAATTGGCAAATTTATTTCTTTTGAAAACTAATAACATTTTAATTTGGGAATATCTTTTCTAAAATTTTAATTAGGAAGATTTATCTTACTAAAACTAATATAAGTGTTTATATTTATAATATATATACAACTCAAGTTTTGATGATGTATGCTTGCTGTTGGATTATGTTCTTGCCTGTTCTAGCATTCCAAGTTTAAACTCTGATCAAAATCATGATCTCATGATTCAAATCTTGTTAAGGATTTAGATTTCAAACAATACTTGGTTATGAAATATAAGTTAAAGTTTAAATTTTATATAAAATATAAAGAGAGAAAAATAATGTCTTTGTAACACAAATAACAAAACCAGACTTTTAGAAATAGGAATCTGATCATCCTGATTTATAGATTTAAAATTATCAATAGATTACATGACCGAAGACATGAATTTTTAAAACTAAAATTAAAATTTTCAGTTTGTATTTGATTAAGTATTTCTGGCTTAACCAGAAATCATATTTTGGGTGGCTCTGTCATTTTAGAAAGATTTGGGTGGCGAGTTTCTTTTCTGGTGATGGATTATGGATCGAAGTTTCTGAGAAAATACTGGATGATGGATTAAAGTATGGGGGCAGTGGTGATTTGGGATTGAAGTTGATAAGCCCTAGTTTTCAATATTGATCAGTAAATTGATCACCGTGACCTATATAAGTGATCGAGTCCTTCCTAATTCGAACTGGAGATAGATGGGGTGTGGAAGTGGATGTGGCCGGAGGCGTTGGTTCTCTGATGATCTGATCTTGGTGTTTGAGGCGGTTACAGGTTCAACCATTGATTCAGTTTTGAGCTCGAAGCTCGTTTTTAATTTTTGGGTTCTGCAGTTAGTTTGTCGATCGGAATGGAGTTGGGGGATGACCGTTGACTTGCGAACGTCGTCACACGTGGTATCATATAAAGCCTGTAACAGTTTCTCAAACCAAAATCAGTAATCGAACTCCTCAGATCAAAACCAAAACTTGTAATTCATTTTCCCAAATCAAAGTCTGTAGCCTATAACCATTCTCTTCAATCTGGAATTTAAACAAAAGACTGCATTGTTCTTCAAATCTGTTTGTAACCAAGTTTCTGTAGCATGCAAAGTTTCTGGGGATTAAAGCATTTCATTTTCAAGTTTTAAATCAATAACCTGAAAGCAAATCAAAAATCAAATCTGCAAACAAATAAAAGATCAAGCAACTAACTCACCAACTAGATTTCAGCTTCAACCTGCATTTTCAAAAATGAGATCAACTTGCAATTTCAAATCAACCTGCAATTGAAATGAAGATCAACAGCAGCTTCAACCTTTAAAACATCATATTGTAAGCATGCAAAGGATTTTCAATCAAAAGCAAATCAAAGGCAACTTAAAATAACCCAGATTTCAAGTACCTGGGATGAATTTAAACTTCTCTGCTCTGCATACAAAATAAGGTGAGTAAACATATTTTAAAAACAATTTTATAGTGTTGCATGTGATAAATCCATATAGAAATTGTTATATTATGTTTGCATGTATGCCTGAAGTTGAATATATGTATATATTACTTTGAGTTGTCTATGCATATGAATGTGTATCTACATAATATGTTCTCTGTTTAAATGACAGTCCCAAATATTTCCAAATAAATTCCATTCTTATCATATAAGCATAGTTAGGCTTTGATCATTAAAGTGAATTTGATCACATGGCTATAACATCGTTTTTAAAAATGAATTCAAGAATTGATATTAGGAAGTTCTTCTAGGAAGTAAGATTTTACAGTGGAAATCTAATACAAATCTAAAACCAAAAATTTTAATTCTGTGATTTGATCCTATAAACAGATTCTTATGATAGAATAATGATTTTTGACATAATTTATATGATTTTAAAATATGTGAAAAGTGAGAATTATTGGAGTTGATCGATTTGGGTATTTTGACGAATTCTGTTGATCGCCAGCGACTGGAGGGGTGTGGTTGTTCCTGGAGGTGGAAGGTAGTTCAGTGATCACGAGAAAAATAACCGTGAAGGTTATTGATCACCAGAGTGGATATTCGAAGGCGAAGTAGGGTTTAACACTGGTTAAGTCGTCAATGTTTCCAGAGGAGATCGCGACAACGTGATGGAATCGGAATCGATTGCGAGGCGTTGGTGGGTGCTGGTAGACGTGACGTAGACTGCGGTGAAGACGGCAAGAGGTCTCGAGGCAGAGATCATCGGCGATGGTCGATTTTTCTGGTGAGATACGTTTCCAGGTGATGGGTTTAATAGCTCGTTTCGATTTGCGTTCGAATCGAGAAGATTGGGATGGTCGAACGTGGTGACGAGGTGAAGGCTGACTTGTCGGAGGCCGGAGTAGAGTTCATCGGCGATTAGTTATGGTGTGCACGTGCACGAGCACGTTATCGTGCATCTGGGTTTTGTTTTGGGGAAGAAAGCAAAAATGCTCGGGTTTATATCGGGAAGAATCGAGTTTTACTCGAAGTAAGTCGTAACGTGGGTTGGTCTCGAGGGTTACTTCGGGTTTCTGAACGTTTTACTCGGGTTTGGGAATTAACAGGCATTAAGAATTTGAAAGGAAATGCTTTAAGTTTTAAAACAAAAGAAATTTTGTTTCTGTAGTGTTTTTGAATTTTAAAAGCAAGGTTAAAACAAGATTTTAACTATTAAATTAAATTGTTTTCTAGAATAATTGTTTTAACAAGTTTTAATAATTTAAATAAATAAGTTTTTTTTTTAAAGAATAGGAAAGTGGATTTCAAATTGATCTTTGTATTAAAATTTATTTAATAACTTTGAAAGGTTTCAAAGATTTTAAAGGTTAAAATTTAATGTTGTAATTGTTTAATTATATTAAGGAGTTATCTTTAATAATTAAGAGATTTTGATTAATTTAAGATATTTAAAAATATGAAAATAATAAGGGTAATTCAATTATTATTAATGATTAAAGAATAGTTGGTCTTTGTGAATAATTTAATTAAGATAAATGGTTTTTCTTAATTAAGATCTCTTAAATATAAGGATTAAGAAATTATTTAGTTTAATTTAAATAATTAGTTAAATAATTAACTAAGTGATTAATTAGTGATTAATTAAAGATAATCACTTATAAATTAATTAAGTGTAATTACTTGATGAAGTAATTAAGGAATAATTACTGGATGTAATTAAATAAAGGGAAATTATTTAATAAAGTAATTAGAGGATAATTATTTTATGAAAGTAATTAAATAGAAAGTGGTTAAGAGTTAATTACTTAGTGTTATTAATTTAATAATTTAGTTAATAAAGTTAATTAAAGGATTAAGGTTAATTAATAAGGTAATAAATTTTTAGTTAAGATAATTAATTAAAAAGTAATTAATTAATAGAAGTAATTAAGGGAAGTTAATTACTGGATTAGATTAATCAAAGATGATTAATAATTATGGTTTAATTAAGATTAATTATTTAATTAATTTAAATATAATAAATAATTAAAGATGTAATTAGAGATCATTAGTTTATAATTAATTAATGATGTAATTAAGGATTGATTAATTAAGATTAATTAATCAATGATAAGTGATTATAGATAATTAATTAATTGTGATTAATTAAGGATTAAAGTAATTGATTATAATTAATTGATTAATGAAGTAATTAAAGGTTAATTACTGTATTTGATTAAGGATAATTAATTTGTGAAATTAATTAAAGATAATTACTTAAATGTAATTAAAATATAATTAATCAAGGTGATTAATTAAAGTGGATAATTAGAGAATGATTAATTAATTTATTTAATTAATGATTATATAAGTAAGATTTATAATGAAGTAATTAATTTAATTTATTTTAAATTAATTAAGAGATGAAGTAATTAATTTAATTTATTTTAAATTAATTAAGAGATGAAGTAATTAATTTAATTTATTTTAAATTAATTAAGAGATGAAGTAATTAATTTAATTCACTTTAAATTAATTAAAGATAGAGATAGTTAATTTAATTCATTTTAAATTAATTATGTTATGATTAAGTAAATCATTGCTTATATAAGAATGAATGACATTGATTGACTAGAATGAATGTTATCTCAGAAATGAGATAAGTAATGTTGTGTGGTATGAATGCTTGGTTGCATTATGATGGTAATATAGATTAACTATTGTGATGTTGATATGGATTACCTATTTTGTTATGAATCATTTGTTTATTTGATAATGTGATTATCAATTGTGATTTGTGAATTATCTATCTGTATGAATATAGATAAGTTAAATTGTTTAAACCTTTAAACAACTTGGCCTTAAAAGATACGTTTTGGATTTCGATGAGACCGGGATCGGGTTTCCGTATACCGGTATTCCAGGTCTGGAGACCCGAATACCACATCGATCCAAATTAACGATAGGTCGTTAATCTCAAGTGAAGATGAAGATTCAGAGTGCAAGGGTTATTGTCGTTAACTCTGAGGGTGATTCCAAAACGAGTGTAACGAGATAATGCCTTCGGTTTCGTTCGAACCCGGAACGAACTTGTATGGATTGAATGCTTTCAGCACATCGTCAGGCGGACGATGAGCATTCTAAGTGATATGTTCTGATTAAAGGTAATCGTAACCTCAAGCCTCGTCAACCGGGAATGGCTAAAACAGGGGAGGTGCAGCAAGGCTTCGTGGGTAGCACCCACTGAGAGCAAGATAGATCCCTGTCTAGAGGTCCCTTTTCTTTTCATTCGGCTTAGTGTGTGGTTGGTCGCGCCAACTACGGGGTTATCTTGTTCGGGATTATCCAGTAAGGGATGGTTCCGGCTTTGTGTTGCAGGGGAGCGGGCGTACTCCTCGGTACGGTGATCTAGGCCACGTACTGTGACGGGCGGTACCCCAGTAGCCCTGCCATTGTAGGGAATCCAAACTCCAATAAGTGCCGTACGTATTAGTTGTGCCCAACTATGTTGGAATGTGAGATGTAAGCATTTCAGCTATTTCTATATTTTACATGAAAACCCTAGACCCTATTATAATATAATCAGATTTCCTATCAAATGTTTTGGTTATCGTAAGGTAAAAACTTTTCCGTGTTTATGTGCGGGAAGTCTTACGAGATACTTTTTCTTTCAAAGGTTTTTCAAAGTTAAACAACTTTAACCCGTTTACTCACACCAGACCCATGTCTGACCCAAGTGTTTATTTTCTGTTTTATTAAACTCTTGGGTACTCAATATTGTATTGAGTAGTCGAGGGATTCAGGTTAGTCTTGACGAATACTGGAGGAGCTGTGGAGCAGGAGGCTTCAGCGTGTAGATATATAGAGTTTCCGCTGTGTATGATGTATTGTATTGATATAGTTGTGTTGTATAATAGACAGAAGTTTATAACTGTCTATATTGAGATGTATAAGTTGTGTACTCTGATGTATATGATACTATGTAATATCTTATGTGATATAATATATTTCTCGTTCCGCTGTGAGATTTCTGATGTGTTGTTGTTCTTTCTTTCTCTTCTTTCTTCTTCTATCCCTTTCTTTCTTAATTCACGATACGTCTTTCTGGGCATAGAAAGCCGGGTCGTGACAGTTGGTATCAATTATCAATTACTTATACCAAGTAATTACACTTAACCAATCTTATTAAGTAATTATACTTAATCAATTATCGAGTGACTATTTTTAATTAATTATCAAATTAATTAACTTAAATAAATCACATTCATTATATTCAATTAATCAAAAAGGATTTATAAAAGAAATTAAAGTTTGATAGTAAATGAGATAAATAAAGAGTGATTTATTAAATTAATTGATGATTGATCATTAAAGATTGATTAATAGATAATTATGGATTAATTAAATTGGTAATTAAGGTTATTAATTAATAATTAAGAAGTAATTAATTAGTTAATTAAGTTTAAGTAATTAATTATAAAAGTAATTAAGGATTGATTACTTTGTATTAAAGAATATTGATTAATAATTAAGGTTTATTAATTAATAGTTAAAGAATAATTAATCAAGGATTAATTAAATTGATTAAAGGGTAATTAAGGATGAGTTACTCAGTTATGATTTAAGAAATGAAGCAGTTCAAAGGTATCCAGTTTTCAAGCCTGTTCAAAACTGTTTTAAATCTCTCTGCCTCTTTGAAATAGGTGAGTAAACTTTTGAATAAAAATCTAAGTATCAAATTGCATGTGAATTAATGAGTTGGTAATTACTTTGCATGTCTGAAATTATGTATGCTCTTGTATATTTGAAAAAAATGTGTATATCTGTTAATTTTTAAAGTATCTACTTATTAGTTCAATACTCTGCCTATAACTATGAACAATAAATTCCCCCTAGATTTGATGCAGATAAAATAGGTTAGAAATAAAATTTGAATGTATGTTTGAAATATATTATGCATGTCTGTTTTTAAATACATGTATATATGAATGATTGAAACTAGGTGTACATGTTTGTTGTTTAAGTATGTCTCTGTTTATTCTTCATAGTTTGAAGTTTTGATGGAAAATCAAAATCATTTCATTTATTCTCTGATAGGCTTTAGGATTCAAATAAGAATTGTTTGTTAAATCCTAATCTAAGTTCTGGAATTAAAATTAAGTAAGGAAAATTTAAACATCACTTGGAAAAGAAAGTGACAGTAGGAATTTTAATAGATGTTAAAATTCAAACTATAAAATCTAAAATTAAATCTCTGTTTTAAATAGAGATTTCTGATGTGTTGTTGTTCTCTCTTCTTTTCTTTTCTTCTTCTATCCCTTTCTTTCTTCATAACGATGCGTCTTTCTGGGCTAAGAAAGTCGGGTCGTAATCACACTTTAATTAATCACTTTTATTAATCAACCTTGATTAATTATAATAATTAAAAATCCTCTAATTACTTCATTAATTAATTACCTTCTAGTTAATTAAATAATTAATCTTTAATTAACTACATTCATTAATTAACCTTAATTAATCATAAACAGTAATTAACAATTTGTAATTACTTATCTTAATTAATTACTTCTTAATTAATTATATTAACCTTGATTAATTAATCTAATTAATTAATCTTTAATTACTTCATTAAGTAATTATTAATCAATTTAAATTAACAAATAATCCCTAATTAATTACTTTATTAATTAATTACTTTAAAATTAATTACACTTAGTAATTAATCTTAAATTAAACATATTTAATTAATCACATTATTAATTAACCTAAATCCTTTAATTAATTTCTCTTAATTAATTAACTTCAAATCCATTATATTAATTAATCCTTTAATTAATACCATCAAATGATTAACCCTTAATCAATTACATTTAATTACTTTCATAAGTAATTATCCACTAATTACTTTCATAAGCAATTTCTCTTAAATTAATTACATTGGGTAATTATCCATTAATTACCTTACTAAATAATTTCACTAAATAAAACATAAGTGATTATCTTCCTAAAATTAATTATAAATAAATTAATAAATAAATCATTACTTAATCTCTAATTCATTTATTAACCATCCACTAATTAATTTTAGGAAGATAATCACTTATGTTTTATTTAGTGAAATTATTTAGTGATGTAATTAATGGATAATTACCCAATGTAATTAATTTAAGAGAAATTGCTTATGAAAGTAATTAGTGGATAATTACTTATGAAAGTAATTAAATGTAATTGATTAAGGGTTAATCATTTGGTGGTATTAATTAAAGGATTAATTAATATAATGGATTTGAAGTTAATTAATTAAGAGAAATTAATTAAAGGATTTAGGTTAATTAATAATTTGATTAATTAAATATGTTTAATTTAAGATTAATTACTAAGTGTAATTAATTTTAAAGTAATTAATTAATAAAGTAATTAATTAGGGATTATTTGTTAATTTAAATTGATTAATAATTACTTAATGAAGTAATTAAAGATTAATTAATTAGATTAATTAATCAAGGTTAATATAATTAATTAAGAAGTAATTAATTAAGATAAGTAATTACAAATTGTTAATTACTGTTTATGATTAATTAAGGTTAATTAATGAATGTAGTTAATTAAAGATTAATTATTTAATTAACTAGAAGGTAATTAATTAATGAAGTAATTAGAGGATTTTTAATTATTATAATTAATCAAGGTTGATTAATAAAAGTGATTAATTAAAGTGTGATTAAATTATTTTTAATTATAAATAAATAATAATCTTTAATTTATTTTACTCATTAACTATCTTTAATTAATTCCAATCTTTAAAGATAAACTCATCATTTGAATTAAATAATTATTTCTAACATTATATTTCATTTTAAACAAGTTTAGAAATCAATTATATATTTAAATAAAATTATACTTTAAAAAAAACAAAACAATTTGAACCAAACACAGTTTAACCCTAGTTTGCTCGAATCCGATCTCCTTGGCCATTGGAAAAATTTTGAAGCATTTTTCCATTCATCATCAACTCACAATCTAGCTTCGACCTAGATTATAGCTCCGATCAACACGCCGATCAACGGTAAATCGTCAAAAACCCCAATTCGTTCAAACCCAAAATTCACACGAATTTTTCAACTAAAAATTCCAAAATGCATAAAAACAAGCAGATGAAATTCAAAGCAAATTCAAGTCCAGTTCAAATTTTCAAAGTCCAAATTCCAGTTTCTCTGTTCAACAAAATAGGTGAGTAAATAATCTTTTTCAAAATTTAAAAAGGAAATTAAATTTGGCTTTAAATGATTTCTGAATAGAGTATATATGCATGTTTATTTATATGAATGTTCTCTGTGTGTATGTAAGAATTGAATTGTGCATGTATGATTTAAGTGTTAGTTGCTCTGTTATCTTTAATTTGAGAAAAACTCTTCTTTATAAGACCTTGAACTATATATATATCATGATCCCAGAAGTATATATGAGATATCCTAAGAATGTTTCAGTGCATTTTAGTTTGCATGTTTATAAATATGTAAATATAAAAATATACATGTCTGTACATATGAATGTCTCTGTTTTTAACAGTACAGGCTTTAGATTTTAAATAGAAAATTCCTATCTCCCTATTTAATTGATTTTAGTCTAGAGTTTGTAAATGAAAAGGGTTTCTAACCATGTACTCTAAATTTTAAAAATAGATTCATAGATAAGTAATAAGTATTTACTCAAAATTTTAAGTTTACAGTGGAAAATCAAAGAAATGTGTAAAAATTCGAACTTGTTAATTTAAAACTTTGATTTTAAAATCTGATTAGTACTTGCAAGTAATGAATTTAGAAAAGGGAATTATGATTTTTAAGTTAGTGGATGTCGAGTTATCTCCAGTTGATTAGTTTTGGTATTTTCTTCAAATTCCGATGAATGGCGATGATTTGAGGATCGGGCTTGATGTCGAAGGTAGAGTAAGGGATGAAGATCATGGGAAAAATGACCAGAAATTTCCTGGTTCATCGTGGAGGTTGGACGATGTCAAAATAGGGTTTCGAAGCAGGTCCTGTTCGACGTGGGATTCTTGGCTACTGCATCGCCGTCGTGGAATCGGAGTGTATCGGACTTATGGCGTTGGTGGCGTGGATGTCTGGCAGTGCTGGGGACGTAGTTGGAGCAGTGTTAATGGTCGGCGTCGTGGGTTCGAGGGGTTTGTAGGCTATGGGTTTTGGTTCCAGTTCGACCAAATATCTCGATTTTGATTGTGGATTCATGACGGAGTCTGGATGGTCAGGATCGAAGTTGCAGGTGATCGTCGATGTGTGGGATGGTTTGGCGATGGTCGGAGCTTCATTGTTGGGTGGTGCACGTGCACGTGTGCACGGCGATTGTGGTGCCTGGAAGGTTGGATGGGAAGAAGATGATTTCTCGTGATTTGTCTCGAGGAATTTCATGAGAGACTCGGGGGAATGAAGAGGTGGACTCGAGTTTGTCTCATGTACGCGAGAAATGAAACTGCTATAAGTTGTAACAATTTAAACTTTAAACAAAACAGTTTTTATAATTTGCTCGGGAGGAACTCGGAAAGAAAAGGCTTTGACTCGGGATTGTCTTCGAGTCATTGCGAGTTGGGGTGAAAACCAGTAAACAGTTTAAATCCTTTAAAAACCAAACAGTTTAAAATGTAAAACTAATCTCTGTTTAAAAGGAAAATAAGAAAAAGAAAGGCTTGGCTTTGTTCAAGTAAAATGAGTCAAACCCAAAGGAAATATTTAAATCAGTTTAAAAATTTAAATAAAGGTAAGTTTTAAATTTTTAATAATCAAGTTAAACAGATTGTCTTGGAAATTCATTACTTTGTAATAAATGTTTTGATTAAATTAAAGTTGTATGATTTATTTAACTTAAAAATATTAAGTTAAAATCTTAAGTCATTTTCAAATTAAATTTGGAAATAAGGTAATTAATAAGGAAATGTTTTGTCTTAAAACTTAATTTAAGTTTGATAATAAATGGAAATAATAAAGAGTGATTTATAATTAAATTAGTTAATGGTTAAGGATGAGTAAAATTAACAATTAGTTTTCAAGTGATTTAGTAACTTGTAATTAAGGATTGTTAATAAATAATTAAGGGTAAGTAATTAATTATTTATTTTAAAACTTAATTAATGACATTTAATTAAGTAAGTTAAATTACTAAGATCAAATGTTTTAATGATAATGTTTTATCTCAAAATAATTAAGATTTTTAATGAGTTGAAATTAATTAAGTTAAATTTATTTATTTAATTAATTTTTGATAAGGATTAATTAAGAATTAATTAAAATAGTAATTAAGGGGTACTTAATAAAGTTTTATTAAGTAATAATTAAGTTTTCTTAATTAATAATTAAGAAATTATTAATTTATAATTAAAGTTAATTAAGGATTAATTAACTGTTATTAAGGTTAGTTAATTTTCATTAAAGATTAATTAATAGATAATTATGGATTAATTAAATTGGTAATTAAGGTTGTTAATTTAATAATTAAGTTTACTAATTAATAATTAAGAATAATTAATTAGTTAATTAAGTTTAATTAATTAATTATAAAAGTAATTAAGGATTGATTACTTTGTATTAAAGGATATTGATTAACAATTAAGGTTTATTAATTAATAGTTAAAGAATAATTAATCAAGGATTAATTAATTTGTTTAAAGGGTAATTAAGGATGAGTTACTCAATTATGATTTAAGAAATGAATGTGATTTATTTAAGTTAATTAATTTATTAATTAATTAAAGATAGTCACTTGGTAATTAAGTATAATTAGTTAATAAGATTGGTTAAGTATAATTACTTAGTGTAAGTAATTAATAAATGAATTACTATATGAAATTGGTGTAATTAATCAAAAAGGATTTATAAAAGAAATTAAAGTAATTAAGAATAGTTAATTACTGTTAATGATTATTTAAGGTTAATTAAGGATCATTAATTAATGTAATTAATGAGAGTAATTAAAGGTTAATTATTGTAAATGATTAAGGATAATTAATTTGTTAAATTAATTAAAGGATGATTACTTTATGTAATTAATAATTAATCAAGAGTGATTAATATTTAATGATTAATTAATTAAATAGATTGTAATTAATTAATGGTTGATTAAGCAAGGTTAGGAATTAATTCTTAAGTAATTAATTTAATTTAAGTTGATTAAATTAATTATAATATGGATTAATAAATGGTTGCTTATAGATGATTGTTGAGTAGAATGTCTGATTTGGTTGATATCTATTGGATGATATACTATGATATTCTGTGATATGATATTGGATATATCTGTGATAAATATGTGATATTTATCTATGTTAATGCTGTGTGAATTCAAGTATTGAATTGAATTGTTTTAACCTTAAAACAACTTGGCCTTAAAAGATACGTTTTGGATTTCGATGAGACCGGGATCGGGTTTCCGTATACCGGGATTCCAGGTCTGGAGACCCGAATACCACATCGATCCAAATTAACGATAGGTCGTGAATCTCAAGTGAAGATGAAGATTAAGAGTGCAAGGGTTATTGTCGTTAACTTTGAGGGTGATTCCTAAACGAGTGTAACGAGATAATACCTTCGGTTTCGTTCGAACCCGGAACGAACTTGTATGGATTGAATGCTTTCAGAACATCGTCAGGTGGACGATGAGCATTCTAAGTGAAGTGTTCTGATTAAAGGTAATCGTGACCTCAAGCCTCATCAACCGAAAATGGCTAAAACAGGGGAGGTGCAGCAAGGCTTCGTGGGTAGCACCCACTGAGAGTAAAGTCATCCCTGTCTAGATGTCCCTTTCTATTTCGGCTTAGTGGTGCGGTTGATGTACACAACCGTGGGGTGATTTATTCGGAATTATCCAGTAAGGGATGGTTCCGGCTTTGTTTTGCAGGGGATTGGGCGTGATCCTCGGTACGTTGATCTAGGCCACGTACTGTGACGGGCGGTACCTCGGTAGCCCTGCCATTGTATGGAATCCAAAATCCAATAAGTGCCGTACGTTTTAGTTGTGCCCAACTATGTTGGAACGTGAGATGTAAGCATTCCAGCTATTTCTGTATTTTACTTGAAAACCCTAGACCCTATTATAATATAACTGGATTTCCTATCAAATGTTTTGGTTAGCGTAAGGTAAAAACTTACCCATATTTATGTGTGGGGAGTCTTACGTGATACCTTTGTTTTCAAAAGGTTTTGAAGTTAAGCAATCTAAACCGTTTACTCACACCAGACCCATGTCTGACCCAAGTGTTTATTTTCTGTTTTATAAACTCTTGGGTACTCAAATTTTTACGAGTAGCCAAGGGATTCAGGTTTGCTTTGACGAATTCTGAAGGAGCAATGGAGCAGGAGGCTTCAGCGTGTAGATATCTGTATTTCCGCTGTGTTGATCTCTAAGTCGTTTGTTTAAGTTGTATTTTGAGTTGTAATAACTAGATAGGTGTTTATAACTGTCTAGTATGTGTTGTATAAAGCTGTGTATCTCTGATGTATATGATACAATGTAATATCTTATTTGATTAATATAATTTATTCGTTCCGCTGTTTAGATTCTGATATTGATTCTTCTTTCTTCTCTATCTTTTCTCTTTTCTATCCCTTTCTTTCTTCAAGATGATACGACTTTTTGTGGAGAAAAAGTCGGGTCGTCACAGTTTATAATCAAGGAAAGCCTTAAATTTAAATCTTGGAATTAAAATTTAAGGTGAGAAGTTGAAAATGAGAATTTAGCTTGGATCTAAGATTAAAGGTTTAAAATTTAACTAATGATTTGGAAGAAATAAAATTTTCAAAGTCCTTTTATTTCCATGAAATCACTTATCTGGTTTCTCATACTTTACTTACATTTTGATTCCCTTTTGAAAATATCCTTATTTTCTCATTCCTTTCTCAAAATCAATTTACACTTTTGCTTATAAATTCTCAAACTCAATTTCTCCACTTTATAAGATTTCTCCTAAATCTTATCTCATTTAAATGAACTCACTTGCCTAAAATATTAGCATCCAAACATCCAAGTTATATAATAATGCCAGAAAGTATTTCTTTTTTATATCAAAATATATTTTGGATGAAATTATTTCATTCACCCACCTTTGAAAAACAATATTGTGTCGAATTGTTCTATCCAAGTGTTTAGAAACCCCTTCGGCACAGTTTTGCAGACTGTGCTGACGAAGGTTCATATGCCGCTCAATAGATCAACCAACACAATATAAAACCATTTTTTTATATTCACTAACAAATACGCGCTCATATCTATTAGTACACTCAAACTCATTCTAGAGTACTACTGACTCTATCTCTAATGAGTAATTCCCACCAGAGCCAAGGTTCTCACTTAACCTTTCAGCTTTGATACCAAGTGAAACGACCCGCAGTTCCGTACCCCTTAAAATCGACACTATTCTCCAACATCGATTCAAAGTGAACGGAATTACGAACCATTTTGGGTTAAAGAAGAAAAAGGTAGAAGAAGAAGAACAAAAACAACATCAGAATCTCACATACCATCACAAGAGGATTTTAATTGGATTTTAAAAACATTTTGCAAACATCTAGATTTATAAAATAAGAAGTAATTTTAAATATAAATGTTAAAATTTATATCTAGTGATTTATAAATTTCAAAGCTGGTTTTAGAAAAATTAGAGTTTATTATAAATATTTTCTATGCCTTCAAAAATAACTAATTCGAAATATTTTAACTTCAAAAATGATTTAGGAAATCTACATAGTATAGTAATTTAAAATATTCCCTTTAAAATAAATTTATAATTTTAGAAAACTCAATATTCCTTTATAAATGCCTCTTGTCTACAACCACCTTTGGAAATATTCTACTATTTCCATCCAACAAATTCCATATCTCAATATAAATTCACTTACTTATCTTCCAATATACATTGATATTTTCTATATCCATTTATAAATTCCATTTATAAATTTATAAAATATCCTGGAGTTCCATTAATTTTTAAAACAAATAGTTTTATTAAAGAATTCCATCTTTATAATTTATTTCCTTTACATACATTTTCTTATCGTTCTTTATCTAAATTTCATTTCGTTACTTAATAAAATTTCCTTTTATCCCATAATAAACTTTCCTTTTGACTCTTAACAGAATTCCTTATTCGTATTTATTAATAACATCTTCCTTTATTCTTAATAAAATTTCACTTATTGATTACAATAACTCTTCAAAAGCTTAATATATTTTTAATCTTTCCAAAACTCAAATTAACTAATTACAGTTTATAAGATACCATTATTTCTTTCCCTTCATTCTAAATTAGAAATAGATTCAATTTTCCAATAAATATTTGCTATTCAAGTTTTATTTTATTTTAGCATTACGCGTCCAAACTCTCGCTAAACAGTCTTCTGGTACCTGTACTTACTCCATTTACACATGTAAGTAACATATTTATGAGATTTATAACATTTCATTCATTTAAACGCTACAACACATCAATAACATAAGAACTGCACTATAAATACTTTCATAAGCAATTTGTAAAGTTTCCAATCTAATTCAATTTGCTTCTTAACCAATTTATATATCATAAGCATTCATCACAAATGAGTTTCAACTCATTTACTCAGCTCCAATTCATTTTCAAGACCAGACAACCTAATTTCAATTTTATTGATTTCCCAAAATCAATTTCTACTACTTATCAATTCAAAGCCATATTCTATAAACAATATACACAAAACAATTTGTATAAGCAATTGATAAGGTTCCAACATTAATCCAATTGCTTTTACTCAATTTATAAACTGTCACGACCCGACTTTCTAGCCACAGAAAGACGTATCATGAATTAAGAAAGAAAGGGATAGAAGAAGAAAAGAAAAGAAAGAAGAAAGAACAACAACATCAGATACTCACAGCGGAACGAATGAAATATAATATATCACATAAAATATTACATAGTATCATATACAACAGAGTTACACAACTATACATCTCATATTAGACAGTTATAAACATCTATCTATCATACATCTCTATATATCAATACAATACAGACACAACTCTAACACAGCGGAAACCATAATATCTACACGTTGAAGCCACCTGCTCCAAATCTCCTCCAGCATTCGTCAAAGCTAACCTGAATCCCTCGACTACTCAATACAATATTGAGTACCTAAGAGTTTAATAAAACAGAAAATAAACACTTGGGTCAGACATGGGTCTGGTGTGAGTAAACGGTTTAAACTTGTTTAACTTTGAAAAACCTTTGAAAAAAAAGGTATCTCGTAAGACTTCCCGCACATAAACACGGAAATGTTTTTACCTTACGATAACCAAAACATTTGATAGGAAATCCGATTATATTATAATAGGGTCTAGGGTTTTCAAATAAACTACAGAAATTGTGACGACCCGGCTTCCTATGCCCAGGAAGACGTATCGTCAATAAGGAAGAAAGGGATAGAAAAGAGAAAAGAAAAGAAGAAAGAAAAGAAACAACAACAACGATCTCACAGCGGAACGAATAAATTATATTAATAACATAAACTATTTCATAACATACAATGACTATCAGAGTTACACAGCATATACATCACTTACTAGACAGTTATAAACATCTGTCTAGACATTACAACTCAAAACAATACAAGACTCTATCACAGAGATCAACACAGCGGAATACTATATATCTATGAACGCTGAAGCCTCCTGCTCCATTGCTCCTCCACAATTCGTCAAAGCTAAACCTGAATCCCTTGGCTACTCGTAAAAATTTGAGTACCCAAGAGATTCAGGTTTAGCTTTGACGAATTGTGGAGGAGCAATGGAGCAGGAGGCTTCAGCGTTCATAGATATATAGTATTCCGCTGTGTTGATCTCTGTGATAGAGTCTTGTATTGTTCTGAGTTGTAATGTCTAGACAGATGTTTATAACTGTCTAGTAAGTGATGTATATGCTGTGTAACTCTGATAGTCATTGTATGTTATGAAATAGTTTATGTTATTAATATAATTTATTCGTTCCGCTGTGAGATCGTTGTTGTTGTTTCTTTTCTTTCTTCTTTTCTTTTCTCTTTTCTATCCCTTTCTTCCTTATTGACGATACGTCTTCCTGGGCATAGGAAGCCGGGTCGTCACAGTTGGTATCAGAGCTTAGGTTGAGCGAATACCTAAGCTATTGGTTAAGTGAATATCAGAACACTAGGTTGAGTGAATACCTAGATTCGGAAGGGTTGTTCAATTAGGATCTGTAGCAACCTGTTTGAGTCCGAGTGTATATATATACGAGAGTGCGTATTTGTTAGTTATATAAAATGGTTTTATATTGTGTTAATTGATCGGTTAAGTGGTATATGGATTCTGGTCAATACGAGTAGCTACCGTTATTGATAGGGATCTCTAAACACTTGGACCAGGCCAACGAACACAATATTGTTTTAAAAGGGAAGGTGAAATAATTTTACCCAGATATATTTTCTATATATAAAAAGTATCATTTTAAAAGTATATGGTATTTATAATGATTGGTTGAGATGATAATAATTTATCATCTAAGATTAGGAGTCTGAGTGTTGAGGTTGGAAGTATATTTGTCGAGACTGTAAACCTAATACCGTCTCGAGTAAACTTTACTGTGGTAAAGAATTTCATCGATCTCCGAAGGAAACTGTTATGGTTCGGAGTTTATCTTTGTAGTTTGGATGAGTAAAGTTGGAGCTGTCGGTTGGACAGAAGCGAGTGATGGTATCTTGATACTTCTGGAAGAAGTAGCTGCGTGATGAGATGCAGTGACTATGGATGTTCCCGAAGATGTTTTCTTTGGAACAAGTTAATGAAGTGTGTCTGCTTCGGTGTCGAGGCTGAGTTCAGCAAGATGTTTTTGTTCTGTTTGAAGTCCGAATTTCTCGAAGAACTTTGGATTAAGAAGTCTGTGGCAGTAGTGCAGCTCGGAGTGTTCTGTTTTCGGCAGAAGTTTTTCTGAAGGTGAAGTTCAGAAGCAGCAGAGAGAATCCATTTCTTCGATGGATTGGATAGTCAAGTGTAAACTGTTCTGATTGGTAAAGAGAGAACAGTTTTATTTGGCTGGGTGGATCGCAAAAGTGACTTGCGATAGTTTGAGTATTCTTTTGAGTTATCCGATATTTTCTGGAATGTGTTGTCCAGTCTGTGCTTGTGTTCATCATCAGCATTTTCATTTCTACTCCAGATCAGAGTGGTGCAGCGGGAGCAGTTTGGCAAGTGCTCCTGTTTATCTTTTCCAGATAGGAGAAGTTAGTTCAGTCTACTGATATGGTGAAGTAGAGTTGTGTTTTGGATTATTGGTAGATCTTGAGAGGATCATTGTTGATTGGGTTATTTCTGGTCCAGTTATTGCTAGAAGCATCAGCGAAGGTTGAGTTGATCAGGAAAGATCTGTAGACAGCTCAGGATCGTCTGAAGGATTTTGTGGATAAGAGACGATAGAATTTGAAATTCGAAATTGGAGACTTCGTGGTTGTGAAGTTTTTCTCTGGTTAAAGGGAGCAATAAGATTTGGTAAGTCTGGAAAGTCAGCTCCGAATTGTTTTGGATCTTTTCTGTGATCTAATTTGGATAAGTACTTTGATCTACTGGATTGAATTGTCAGTTTGGATAACTGGAATTCATTGTGTTTTACGTATCTCTGAGGGAGTACGTGTTTGATCTATCTCTGGTTGTGGAACCAGCAGTTTTGGAGGATTTGGTTGTTGAGTCAGACTCGTCTGTAGTCTGATATCTTGTTTAGTTCTGTAGATCTAGATGAGTAGAAGCTCTATAGCTTAGTAGTATTGATTGTTTGGATTCTGTAGAGCGAGTATCCCGGTATATATATACTTGGGGAAACTCGAGGAAATTCTATTCAGAATTTTTCGCTGGATAGTTAAAATTGTTTGTTTGGATGATTGTTTGATATGGTTGTTAGCATATGGATGATAATATTTGTTTGTGAATTAAAAAGATTATTAAATTACCTTTGTTTTAAATTTCGGGGACGAAATTATTTTAAGGGGGAAGGAATGTAATATCCCGGAAATTTTGGACAATATCAATTTAATAATCTGTTTAAATAATTAAATTGATTTGTTAATCTTTGATAATAAATATTTGAATTGATTCTAGATTTTGAAGAAGTTGCAGTCTTTTGTTTTGATTTTGGAAAATGCATTACAGGTCCAAATGTGACGACCCGGCTTTTTCTCCACAAAAAGTCGTATCATCAAGAAGAAAGAAAGGGATAGAAAAGAGATAAGATAGAGAAGAAAGAAAGAAACACATCAGAATCTAAACAGCGGAACGAATAAATTATATTAATCAAATAAGATATTACATTGTATCATATATATCAGAGATACATGGCTTATACAACACATACTAGACAGTTATAAACATCTGTCTAGTCATTACAACTCAAATACACTCAACAAATGACTCATACAGACTAACACAGCGGAACACTATATCTACGAACGCTGAAGCCTCCTGCTCCATTGCTCCTCCAAAGATTCGTCAAAGCAAACCTGAATCCCTTGGCTACTCGTAAAAATTTGAGTACCCAAGGTTTAATAAAACAGAAAATAAACACTTGGGTCAGACATGGGTCTGGTGTGAGTAAACGGTTTAAATTGCTTAACTTCAAATCCCTTGGCTACTCGTAAAAATTTGAGTACCCAAGAGTTTATAAAACAGAAATAAACAACTTGGGTCAGACATGGGTCTGGTGTGAGTAACAGGTTAAACTTGTTTAACTTCAAAACCTTTTGAAAGAAAAAGTATCACGTAAGACTCCCCACAAATAAACATGGGTAAGTTTTTACCTTACGCTAACCAAAACATTTGATAGGAAATTCGATTGTATTATAATAGGTCTAGGGTTTTCAAATAAATATGAAATAGCCGAAATTGTTACATTATTAAATTCCAGCATACTAGGTATACAATAAAGTCCGTTATTACTTATTGGAATTTGGATTTCCATACAATGGCAGAGCTACCGGGGTACCGCTCATCACAGTACGGGGCCTAGATCACCGTACCGAGGATCACTCCCAATCCCCTGCAACACAAAGCCGGAACCATCCCTTACTGGATAATTCCGAATAAAATCACCCCACAGATGGCCGTCGCCAACTGCACCACTAAGCCGAAATAAAAGAAGGAACTTTCTAGACAGGGATGACCTTACTCTCAGTGGGTGCTACCCACGAAGCCTTGCTGCACCTCCCCTGTTTTAGCCATTCCCGGTTGATGAGGCTTGAGGTCACGATTTACCTTTAAATCAGAACACATCACTTAGAATGCTCATCGTCCACCTGACGATGTTCTGAAAGCATTCAATCCATATAAGTTCGTTCCGGGTTCGAACGAAACCGAAGGCATTATCTCGTTACACTCGTTTTGGAATCACCCTCAGAGTTAACGACAATAACCCTTGCACTCTGAATCTTCATCTTCACTTGAGATTCACGACCTATCGTAAATTTGGATCGATGTGGTATTCGGGTCTCCAGACCTGGAATTCCGGTATACGGAAACCCGATCCCGGTCTCATCGAAATCCAAAACGTATCTTTTAAGGGCCAAGTTGTTTTAAGGTTAAAACAATTCATTTCAGTTATCTATACTACACGGATAGATAATTCACAACAGATAATCTACATTATCACAAACAGAAAATTCATATTATCATTTCAATTTAACCAAAGCATCCATATCATAGATCAGCATATCTCTTATCAGAGATAACAACAATGCAAAGCATTCTATATTATTCATCCATCTCTAAGAAATGATTTATATCATCTCTAATTAATTTAAAGTGAATTAAATTAATTACCTCATTTTATAAATCTTTCTTACTTAATCATTAATTAAACCAATAATTAATCATACTTTAAGTATCATCTTAATTAATCAATCCTGATTAATTATACTTTAATTACCTTAAGTAATTAACTCTTAATTTATTTCACAAGTTAATTAACTTAAATCATTTAGTAATTTATCTTTAATTACTTCATCTATTAATTAACTGTATTTAATTACATTAATCCTTAATTAATTACAATTAATTAATTACTTTAATCACAAATTTTATATTAATTAATCTTAATTAATCAATTCCTAATTACATCATTAATTATATTAATTAATGATTCTTAATTACTCTTAATTAATTATCTTATTTAAATTAAATTAATTTAATAATTAATTAGTCACATTTATTAATCACCTTTGATTAATCTCATCTAGTAATTAACTACCCTTAATTACTCTTCCATAAATTAATTACTCATTAATTAATTATCTTTTAATTAATCCCTTGATTAATTATTTAATGTAATTAACTCAAATAACTTTCATTATATCATCCTTAGTTAATTACATCCACTAATTACTTTAAATTACTTTCCTAAGTAATTTCACTTTCACTAATTACATTTAAGTAATTATATTTATCACATCTCTAAATGATATCTTAAATTAATTTAATTAATTAATTTAACTTAATAAAATTTATTTAATTAATCACCTTAAGTAATTAATTACCTTAATTACTTCCATTAAGTAATTATACTTAACCAATTCATAAAAGATTATCATTAGTTAATTAATCTACTTGATTATCAAAATTAATCCTCTTTATTAATTATTAAATAATTCCTAATTAATGATTTCTCATTAATTATTAACCATTCTTTATTTAAGAAATTAAACTTAAATCAAACATTATTAATTACAAAAAAAATTAATTTCTTAATTACTAATTAATTAATCTCTAATTACTTAATTAATTTCTTAATTAATCTTTAAATCACTTGATTAATTATTTCCTAATCATTTATTAATAATCTATACTTATCTAAATAATGATTCTTAATCCCAAATTAATTAACTCTTAATTAATTAACTAACTCATAATCTTAATTATTTAATTAATTAACACTAAACCATTAATTAATTAAATTATCAAATTATTCTTTAATTGCTTATTAATTTAATGAATCCTAAATCATTAACCCTTAATTACTTCCTAAATTAAAGCATTAACCTTTATAATTACTTTAATTATTATTAACAAAAGACTTTAAAATATTTTACTTTAAAATCTTTCTTTTGATTCATTTTAAATTAGAAGATTTAAAATAGATTACAATTTAGCTTTAACCAATATTTAAATATACAAAATCTTTTTAAATCAAATGTTAAGAACACTTAACATTAAAGATTTTAAACCAATTTGTTTAAATTTAAATCCTTTAAAAATTTATACTTTAAACATTTTAAATTTGTTTAAACATCATAATTTATAAACTTATTTTATCTCAAATTCTAGGATAAATTTTAAACTCGAACTTGAATGAAACCTTGATTTAAAACTGGGTTTAAATCCTGTTTTCAAAGTTTAAAACTCAATTTGAATTTAAAACAAAGTCAGGCTTTAATTACTAAATCTACCCGAGACAACTCGATTTCCCCTGAGTCAAAAATCTTATTTACTTCGAGCAAAAAGTGAAATCTCCCGGACCGAAACAAGGGTTTACTCGAGGAATCTCGAACCCATTCCCAGAGAAAAACAGGTCACCACGAATGTTCGACTGTGCACGTGCACAGTCGCTATGCCTTGCTCCGACCATCACTCCTATCTCAGACAAGTCGCCGCTGACCCCCTTCAGTCGAACTGACCACCTCGATCGCCAATAACCCCGGCCCATCAAAATCGACCTCCACGTTCAAAACTGTCAACACAAAAACCCATCGAAAACCTGGAACAGCCTTGTGTTCGCCATTCCGATCACCAGATCGACCATGCCTCCGGCTACAGCCTAAACTACCATCCCTCTATCACCTACCCGAGTCGCAGTACACTCGATCATCCCTTGGCCTTGAACGAAAGGAAAATTCACAACGACCCAAAACTAGGTCACCCAGCTTCAAAAGCTTCTCACCACCACCTCGACGAAGACTATCACTATCCAATATTTTTCCGATCTTCGCTGGTCACTCCTTCATCCACTAGAAGAAACCCGATCCTTCCAATCCCATAGATCACCAGAAATCTCCTAATTTCCATTTTATGTTCATTCCCGAACTACACCTTCCTCCTCAAGCTATAAATTATAATTTTATTCTTAAAAATCATGATTTATGTTAAGGATTTAGTTTAGGTTCCTGAATTGATGAACTAAAATGATTGGATTTTCACTTTATTCAGACTTGCTCTGTTATTATTGATTTTTACAGACAATTCAAAATTATCTTAACTCAAATAAATTTTTAAACTTAAATTCATGGTTCAACAAACATATTTTATATGAATCTTAGACAATAACATAGATTACATTGTGTGATAATGGGTTTTGAACAAAATTCTTGAACCTGGGAACTTAAAAATAGTATAATGCAGAGACAATAGCATGTATAAAATTTTCTATTCATATGTTCACAGAAGATCTACTTATATATATACATATCATTCATACTTAACATATAAATCAACATGCAACAGATTAAATACTTAAACTCATTTAAAAATGATGTTACTCACAGATAAAATGACAAACAGAGTTTACTCTTTGAAACAGAAATGTACAGGTAAACTAGCATGCACACATATATTCATACATCAATATATCTATATGCAGAACTACTATAATATTCACATGCAACCAACTTCCATTCAATACTTAACATGAATTTCAGATCAACTTAAGTTTATTTTAAAAAAAATTGTTACTCACCAGACAAACAGAGTTTCCAGATTTATTTGAAAAGCTTTTGAATCTTTTAAAGACTGAAATGCCTTAGCTTCTGGTTTTTGATTTAAGACTTGAGTTGCTTGCCTATTTGAAAACTTTAAACTTGAATGCTTGTTACTGAATCCTGCATGCATGCTTTGATAAAACCCAGGTTTGAAAGATGAATGCAGGCGGCTTTTGAATTGATTCTAGATTTTGAAGAAGTTGCAGTCTTTTGTTTTGATTTTGGAAAATGCATTACAGGTTTTGAAGAAATGTTGCAGGCTTTAGTTTTGATTCTCAGATTTTAGTTTGATTTAATTTTAAGAAAAGAAGAAACGAAGAGATGAAGAAGGAAAAAGGTTTTGAACTGATATCAAAATTGTCCAGGTTTCTCTAACACCTATTTATATAATTCAATTACAAGAAAAATCAAACTACTTGTATTTGCATGTACTTATAATCACACAAGTGTCCATACATGTTTTAATTATTTTACAAATGTAAGAATCAAGAATTTTATGTCTAAACCCTTGCTTTAAAAACTCTTGTACTTTTATTATCATGCACATATGAATTTATATTTATATATAAGACAATACATTATTAATATTGTTGAAAATAACAAATTTATCAATTTTAAAATAATTTATAAAAGAGATTATAAATTATCACTATTACTAATTGAATTAACATATCATAGGTAAATTGTATTTTAAACCTATATATATATTCACTTTTAAATCATATTTAATAAAAAAAATAAAATAATCCTTATTATTAATCTAGTTTAAAACCATATAGTTATAAATTTTAAATAACTTTGAAAAGCTAATATTAAATAAATCCAAATATCCAAACTATCAATATTATATATTAGAAATTTTAAAACAAGATTTTATTTATTAATTAAATTTCAAACACAAGCTTATCTATTTACAATATATACAATTGTATATACATTATAAATAGAAATCATCTTATAAATTTTTAAAGGATAAATTTACTAATTAAATATTCATTTAATTAGATTATTAAATCAATTCAAATATTTATTATCAAAGATTAACAAATCAATTTAATTATTTAAACAGATTATTAAATTGATATTGTCCAAAATTTCCGGGATATTACATTCCTTCCCCCTTAAAATAATTTCGTCCCCGAAATTTAAAACAAAGGTAATTTAATAATCTTTTTAATTCACAAACAAATATTATCATCCATATGCTAACAACCATATCAAACAATCATCCAAACAAACAATTTTAACTATCCAGCGAAAAATTCTGAATAGAATTTCCTCGAGTTTCCCCAAGTATATATATACCGGGATACTCGCTCTACAGAATCCAAACAATCAATACTACTAAGCTATAGAGCTTCTACTCATCTAGATCTACAGAACTAAACAAGATATCAGACTACAGACGAGTCTGACTCAACAACCAAATCCTCCAAAACTGCTGGTTCCACAACCAGAGATAGATCAAACACGTACTCCCTCAGAGATACGTAAAACACAATGAATTCCAGTTATCCAAACTGACAATTCAATCCAGTAGATCAAAGTACTTATCCAAATTAGATCACAGAAAAGATCCAAAACAATTCGGAGCTGACTTTCCAGACTTACCAAATCTTATTGCTCCCTTTAACCAGAGAAAAACTTCACAACCACGAAGTCTCCAATTTCGAATTTCAAATTCTATCGTCTCTTATCCACAAAATCCTTCAGACGATCCTGAGCTGTCTACAGATCTTTCCTGATCAACTCAACCTTCGCTGATGCTTCTAGCAATAACTGGACCAGAAATAACCCAATCAACAATGATCCTCTCAAGATCTACCAATAATCCAAAACACAACTCTACTTCACCATATCAGTAGACTGAACTAACTTCTCCTATCTGGAAAAGATAAACAGGAGCACTTGCCAAACTGCTCCCGCTGCACCACTCTGATCTGGAGTAGAAATGAAAATGCTGATGATGAACACAAGCACAGACTGGACAACACATTCCAGAAAATATCGGATAACTCAAAAGAATACTCAAACTATCGCAAGTCACTTTTGCGATCCACCCAGCCAAATAAAACTGTTCTCTCTTTACCAATCAGAACAGTTTACACTTGACTATCCAATCCATCGAAGAAATGGATTCTCTCTGCTGCTTCTGAACTTCACCTTCAGAAAAACTTCTGCCGAAAACAGAACACTCCGAGCTGCACTACTGCCACAGACTTCTTAATCCAAAGTTCTTCGAGAAATTCGGACTTCAAACAGAACAAAAACATCTTGCTGAACTCAGCCTCGACACCGAAGCAGACACACTTCATTAACTTGTTCCAAAGAAAACATCTTCGGGAACATCCATAGTCACTGCATCTCATCACGCAGCTACTTCTTCCAGAAGTATCAAGATACCATCACTCGCTTCTGTCCAACCGACAGCTCCAACTTTACTCATCCAAACTACAAAGATAAACTCCGAACCATAACAGTTTCCTTCGGAGATCGATGAAATTCTTTACCACAGTAAAGTTTACTCGAGACGGTATTAGGTTTACAGTCTCGACAAATATACTTCCAACCTCAACACTCAGACTCCTAATCTTAGATGATAAATTATTATCATCTCAACCAATCATTATAAATACCATATACTTTTAAAATGATACTTTTTATATATAGAAAATATATCTGGGTAAAATTATTTCACCTTCCCTTTTAAAACAATATTGTGTTCGTTGGCCTGGTCCAAGTGTTTAGAGATCCCTATCAATAACGGTAGCTACTCGTATTGACCAGAATCCATATACCACTTAACCGATCAATTAACACAATATAAAACCATTTTATATAACTAACAAATACGCACTCTCGTATATATATACACTCGGACTCAAACAGGTTGCTACAGATCCTAATTGAACAACCCTTCCGAATCTAGGTATTCACTCAACCTAGTGTTCTGATATTCACTTAACCAATAGCTTAGGTATTCGCTCAACCTAAGCTCTGATACCAACTGTGACGACCCGGCTTCCTATGCCCAGGAAGACGTATCGTCAATAAGGAAGAAAGGGATAGAAAAGAGAAAAGAAAAGAAGAAAGAAAAGAAACAACAACAACGATCTCACAGCGGAACGAATAAATTATATTAATAACATAAACTATTTCATAACATACAATGACTATCAGAGTTACACAGCATATACATCACTTACTAGACAGTTATAAACATCTGTCTAGACATTACAACTCAAAACAATACAAGACTCTATCACAGAGATCAACACAGCGGAATACTATATATCTATGAATGCTGAAGCCTCCTGCTCCATTGCTCCTCCACAATTCGTCAAAGCTAAACCTGAATCTCTTGGGTACTCAAATTTTTACGAGTAGCCAAGGGATTCAGGTTTAGCTTTGACGAATTGTGGAGGAGCAATGGAGCAGGAGGCTTCAGCGTTCATAGATATATAGTATTCCGCTGTGTTGATCTCTGTGATAGAGTCTTGTATTGTTTTGAGTTGTAATGTCTAGACAGATGTTTATAACTGTCTAGTAAGTGATGTATATGCTGTGTAACTCTGATAGTCATTGTATGTTATGAAATAGTTTATGTTATTAATATAATTTATTCGTTCCGCTGTGAGATCGTTGTTGTTGTTTCTTTTCTTTCTTCTTTTCTTTTCTCTTTTCTATCCCTTTCTTCCTTATTGACGATACGTCTTCCTGGGCATAGGAAGCCGGGTCGTCACAGAAATAGCTGGAATGCTTACATCTCACGTTCCAACATAGTTGGGCACAACTAAATCGTACGGCACTTATTGGATTTTGGATTCCATACAATGGCAGGGCTACCGGGGTACCGCCCATCACAGTACGTGGCCTAGATCACCGTACCGAGGAGTACGCCCGCTCCCCTGCAACACAAGGTCGGAACATCCCTTACTGGATAATTCCCGCATAAGAAACCCCGAGGTTGAAGCTAGCAACCGCCCACAAAGCCGAAATAAAAGGGACTCTAGACAGAGGAATCTTATACTACTTGGGTGCTACCCACTAACCTTGCTGCACCTCCCCTGTTTTAGCCATTCCCGGTTGATGAGGCTTGAGGCTACGATTACCTTTAAATCAGAACACATCACTTAGAATGCTCACCGTCCTCCTGACGATGTTCTGAAAGCATTCAATCCATACAAGTTCGTTCCGGGTTCGAACGAAACCGAAGGCATTATCTCGTTACACTCATTTTGGAATCACCCTCAGAGTTAACGACAATAACCCTTGCACTCTGAATCTTCATCTTCACTTGAGATTCACGACCTATCGTTAATTTGGATCGATGTGGTTTTCGGACTTCCAAATCTGGAAACCCGATCCCGGTCTCATCGAAATCCAAAACGTATCTTTTAAGGCCAAGTTGTTTAAAGATTTAAACATTTAAACTTATTCAGGATGATATAAATAGATAGATAAATCACATTATCACAATAGATAATTCATATCAACATTTATCTCACAAAGCAGCATATCACATATCATAGATATCATATCCAAATCATCCAGTATCAATCAATCACCCAATATCAATCAATCATCCATAAGCAGAATTGATTAACTCCAAATCAATTTAATTAACCTTTAATTAAATTAATTACTATCCTTTAATTACTTGGATTATCTTAATCCTACTTATTATCATTAATTAATTACAAATTAATTAATTAAACATCTTAGTGATCTTCCTTAATTAATCTTCCTTGATTAATTATACTTTAATTACATTTAAGTAATTATCCTTAACCATATTCAGTAATTAACATTTAATTACTGTCATTAATTACAATAATTAATGAACCTTCATTAATCAATTAACTATAATTAATTTTATTAATCCTCAATTAATTACAATTAATTAATCATACTTCAATTAATTACTTTTATTAATCACCCTTGATTAATTCATTAAATAATTCTTATTAATTAATTAATTTAAAATTTATTTTTAAAAAATCTAAAATGGTTTGTACTTGGTATTCCAGTGAAAATAAATATTTGGAAAATTATTCCGTGAAAGGAATCTAGTTTGAGATTGTTTCCAATGGGGATTGGAAAGGGAAATAATATTTGTGAAGATATTTTGAGGGATATAAATAATTTGGAGAAATTATTGATTGTTGATGGTTGTTATGGATGTTAATTGATAGTTAAACAACCGACTATCAATATTGGCCAAATGCGCTGATCGTTTCGAAGAGACCGGGATCGGGTTTCCGTATACCGAGGTTCTAGGTCTGGAGACTCGAAAACCACTTCGATCCGGTTTGTACGTTTCGTGGGGAAACGAGGGTAATATTGATAAGGGGATAGTGTTATCAGTTCTGTTCGGACCTGGAACAGACTTGTATGGATGAATGCTTTCGGACATCGTCAGGGGATGATGGGCATTCTAAGGGATATGTTCTATAAGGTATCGTTTAGCCTCAAGCCTCATCAACCGGGAATGACTGAAAATCAGGGGTTATGCAGCAAGGCTTCGTGGGTAGCACCCACTGGAGAGTATAATCATTCCTGTCTAGATGTCCCTTTTATTTCGGCTTAGTGGTGCGGTTGCTGATCCCAACCGTGGGGTGATCATATTCGGAATTGCCCATAGGTGATTCCGGCCTTGTGTTGCAGGGGAGCGGGCGTACTCCTCGGTACTGTGATCTAGGCCACGTACTGTGACAGGTGGTACCCCAGTGCCTAGTCATTCGTTGGAAATCCATTCTCCCTACGTGCCTTGTACGAGTTTTGTTTGTATTACCCACGTTGTGGCTAGTATGCTGGAATTTAATCATGTAACAATTTCAGCTATTTGAATAAGTATTTGTAAATAGACACTATTATAATATCAGAGGATTTTATAAAAAGGTGTTTTAGCTATCGTAAGGTAAAAACCCGACATGTTTATTTGTGGCGTGGTCTTACGAGATGCTTTTGTTTTTCAAAGGATTTTGAAACTTTAATAATCAATTTGAGTGTGATTTTCTCACGCTGGTATCCCAGACTGACTTGGGTATTGTTTTATATGATGCTCGGGTCAGACCGAGATAAACAGGTTCAGATTTTAGCTGTGGAGCTCAAGAGACGAGCTGGATGGCGATACGTACTTCCGTATTTGTTTATTTTTCCGCTGTGTATTTGGATGTATATCATTGATGTGATGAACTCTGATGATGTATTCTGTAAATGTATTGTATAAACAGATATATTTTTCTGTTTGAGTAAAGATCTGTTTTGTATATATTATATTTTATTCCGCTGCGATGTGAGATTCTGTTGTTGATTTTCTGTTTCTTCTTCTTCTACCTCTTCTTCTTTAACACAAATGGTTCGATTTTCCGGGACTGGAAAGTCGGGTCGTTACAGTATAATTCAAGTTCTGGATTTTATTCAAATACGACTGGATATTATTTCAACCTATTTAATTAATTTCAACCCAGTCAAATTTTTATTTCCCAATCCAAGTTAATTTCATTCTTGACCTTTCCCTTATTACAACACCCGGCTTTTAATTTCAAACCATTTTGGAATCTCCAACATCTCCAAATCACATTTCTCAAAATTTTAAACCAATCCTGGTTTTTAATTCCAACAAATTTCCTTTGGAAATTTCAAAAACAACTAGCTTTTCTGAATAAATCAATTTGGCAGCAATTCGTCACTCAGGAGTTCGAAAATAAATTCTGAAGATGCGGCCGTCATCCTCCGAATTATTTCCAGCAACTGAAATGAATTTATTGCTATATCCCTTTCAAAAATTTATTTGAAGTTGGATAAAATAGTAAATCTGGTTTTCTAAGCTAATTAAAAATATTTTGAAGGCTCGTAAAATTCATATTAATAATATTGAAGATGATAGAACTTTTAAAATTGAGTTTAAAGATGTTTGGTTCAGATTTAAAAATATATCGTTTAAATCGATATTTAAAATAACCCACATAAATTTACAGTATTTTGATCTATCTTTAAATATTCTGTAATTTTAGAGTTTTTAAATTTTACTTAATTATTTAATAAAATAAACATTTAATTTATTATTAATTTATAGCAAGGTTTAAGTTTACCATTCAAAACTTAAATTGAGTTTAAGTTTAAAGATGTTTGGTTCAGATTTCAAAAGAATTTCTTATTAGGATTGACCACACCTAATTTTCTAGTGAGGATTTGTTTTGGTTGCTTCGAGTCCGCACGAGGGTTGTCTCGAGTCTGTCTCTGGAATATGTTGATTGCTCAAAATATTTTGTTTCCAACATTTTAACTTGTTCAGGTTTTAAACTAAATGATTTCAAATTTTATGAAGCAAAGAAAATTTTAAAGCAAAGCTTTAACCAGTTTTAAATGTATAAAATGTTTAAGTTAGAAAATGATGTTTTAAACAAATTTAAATTTTAATACGGATTTTAAAGTTTTAAATTTTGTTTAAAAATAGTTTTATTTATATAAATATTACATTAGAGTAATTTTGTAATTAGTTTATAAATGTTTTCAACTTAAATATAATTGTTGAAATATAATTAAGATTTAAATAAAAGTATTTAACTTTAATAAAACCAAAGGAAGATGATTTTGAATAAACTAAATTCAAGCTTTTAAATTTAGTTTTTATGATAAGTAAGAGTTAATGTTATAAATGGGTTTAATTAAGAATTAATTATTAAATATAATTAATTTAAATGATGTAATTAAGTTTAGGTTAATTAATTAGGCTAATTAATTAAGGATAATCACTTATGATTAATTAAGTGTAATTACTTAGTAAAGTAATAAATGGTTAATTATTGAATGTAATTATTTATGGAAGTAATTAGTTGAAGTGATTAATGGGTAATCATTTGTTATAATCAATTAAGGAATTAATTAAGTTAATGGTTGAGATTAATTAATTATGGAGTAGTTAATTAATTAATGAATTAAGGATTATTTAGTAATGGGATTACTTAATTGTTAAGTAATTAATTAAGAAAATAATCAAGATTAATGGAAATAATTAGAAGATAATTACTTATGTAAGTAATTAAAAGTTAATTACTTAATTATTTTAGTTAAGTAATTAAAGTGATTAATTAATTAAGGAATGCGATTAATTTAAGATTAATTACTAAGTGTAATTAATTTAAAAGTAATTAATTAATAAAGTAATTAATCAAGGATTATTTGTTAATGAAATTGATTAATAATTACTTAATGAAGTAATTAAAGAAAATTAATTAGATTAATTAATTAAGGTTAATATAAATAATTAAGAAGTAATTAATTAAGATAAGTAATTACAAATTGTTAATTACTGATTATGATTAATTAAGACTAATTAATGAATGAAGTGGTTGATTAAAATTATTTATTTAATTAATTAAAAGGTTAATTATTTAATAAGAATTATTTAATGAATTAATCAAGGTTGATTAATAGAAGTAATTAATTTAAGTATGATTAATTAATTGTAATTAATTAAGGATTAATAAAATTAATTATAGTTAATTGATTAATGAAGGTTCATTAATTATTGTAATTAATGATAGTAATTAAATGTTAATTACTAAATATGGTTAAGGATAATTACTTGAATGTAATTAAAGTATAATTAATCAAGGAAGATTAATTAAGGAAGATCATTAAGGTGTTTAATTTGTAATTAATTAATGATAATAAGCAGGATTAACATAATCCAAGTAATTAAAGGGTAGTAATTAATTTAATTAAAGGTTAATTAAATTGATTTGGAGTTAATCAATTCTGCTTATAGATGATTGATATTGGGTGATTGGTTGATATTGGATGATTTGTATGTCTCTGATATATATATGATATATGCTGCTTTGTGAGATGAATGTTGATATGAATCATCTATTGTGATAATGTTATTTATCTATCTGTTTATATCATTCAGAATATAAGTTTAAATGTTTAAACCTTTAAACAACTTGGCCTTAAAAGATACGTTTTGGATTTCGATGAGACCGGGATCGGGTTTCCGTATACCGGTATTCCAGGTTTGGAGACCCGAATACCACATCGATCCAAATTAACGATAGGTCGTGAATCTCAAGTGAAGATGAAGATTCAGAGTGCAAGGGTTATTGTCGTTAACTCTGAGGGTGATTCCAAAACGAGTGTAACGAGATAATGCCTTCGGTTTCGTTCGAACCCGGAACGAACTTATATGGATTGAATGCTTTCAGCACATCGTCAGGCGGACGATGAGCATTCTAAGTGATATGTTCTGATTAAAGGTAATCGTAACCTCAAGCCTCATCAACCAGGAATGGCTAAAACAGGGGAGGTGCAGCAAGGTTTCGTGGGTAGCACCCACTGAGAGCAAGATAGATCCCTGTCTAGAGGTCCCTTTTCTTTTATTCGGCTTAGTGTGTGGTTGGTCGCGCCAACTACGGGATTATCTTGTTCGGGATTATCCAGTAAGGGATGGTTCCGGCTTTGTGTTGCAGGGGAGCGGGCGTACTCCTCGGTACGGTGATCTAGGCCACGTACTGTGACGGGCGGTACCCCAGTAGCCCTGCCATTGTATGGAATCCAAACTCCAATAAGTGCCGTACGTATTAGTTGTGCCCAACTATGTTGGAATGTGAGATGTAAGCATTTCAGCTATTTCTGTATTTTACTTGAAAACCCTAGACCCTATTATAATACAATCAAATTTCCTATCAAATGTTTTAGTTAGCGTAAGGTAAAAACTTACCCATGTTTATGTGTGGGGAGTCTTACGTGATACTTTTGTTTTCAAAGGTTTTCAAAGTTAAGCAATTTAAACCGTTTACTCACACCAGACCCATGTCTGACCCAAGTGTTTATTTTCTGTTTTATTAAACTCTTGGGTACTCAATATTGTATTGAGTAGTCGAGGGATTCAGGTTAGTCTTGACGAATACTGGAGGAGCTGAGGAGCAGGAGGCTTCAGCGAATAGATATATAGAGTTTCCGCTGTGTATGATAGATGTACTTGTGTTGTATAATAGACAGAAGTTTATAACTGTCTATTCTGTGATGTATAAATTGTGTACTCTGATGTATATGATACTATGTAATATCTTATGTGATATAATATATTTCTCGTTCCACTGTGAGATTTCTGATGTGTTGTTGTTCTCTCTTCTTTTCTTTTCTTCTTCTATCCCTTTCTTTCTTCATAACGATGCGTCTTTCTGGGCAAAGAAAGTCGGGTCGTTACAGTGGACTGTAACGACCACGACTTTCTCTCCACAGAAAGTCGCATCGTTAATAAGAAAGAAAGGGGTAGAAAATAGAAAAGAAGAGAAGAAAGAAAAAAAAACAACAACAACGATCTCACAGCGGAACGAATAAATTATATTAATAACATAAACTATTACATAGTATACAACACTTATCAGAGTTTACACAACTATACAACACATACTAGACAGTTATAAACATCTGTCTAGATATTACAACTCAAATACAATACAAGACTCTAACACAGATATCAACACAGCGGAATACTATATCTACGAACGCCGAAGCCTCCTGCTCCATTGCTTCTCCAGAATTCGTCAAAGTTAAACCTGAATCCCTTGGCTACTCGTAAAAATTTGAGTACCCAAGAGTTTATAAAACAGAAATAAACAACTTGGGTCAGACATGGGTCTGGTGTGAGTAACAGGTTAAACTTGCTTAACTTCAAAACCTTTAGAAAGAAAAGGTATCACGTAAGACTCCCCACAAATAAACATGGGTAAGTTTTTACCTTACGCTAACCAAAACATTTGATAGGAAATCCAGTTATATTATAATAGGGTCTAGGGTTTTCAAATAAATATGAAATAGCTGAAATGCTTACATCTCACATTCCAACATAGTTGGGCACAACTAATACGTACGACACTTATTGGAGTTTGGATTCCATACAATGGCAGGGCTACTGGGGTACCGCCCGTCACAGTACGTGGCCTAGATCACCGTACCGAGGAGTACGCCCGCTCCCCTGCAACACAAAGCCGGAACCATCCCTTACTGGATAATTCCGAACAAGATAATCCCGTAGTTGGCACGACCAACCACACACTAAGCCGAATAAAAGAAAAGGGACCTCTAGACAGGGATCTATCTTGCTCTCAGTGGGTGCTACCCACGAAGCCTTGCTGCACCTCCCCTGTTTTAGCCATTCCCGGTTGATGAGGCTTGAGGTTACGATTACCTTTAATCAGAACATATCACTTAGAATGCTCATCGTCCGCCTGACGATGTGCTGAAAGCATTCAATCCATACAAGTTCGTTCCGGGTTCGAACGAAACCGAAGGCATTATCTCGTTACACTCGTTTTGGAATCACCCTCAGAGTTAACGACAATAACCCTTGCACTCTGAATCTTCATCTTCACTTGAGATTAACGACCTATCGTTAATTTGGATCGATGTGGTATTCGGGTCTCCAGACCTGGAATACCGGTATACGGAAACCCGATCCCGGTCTCATCGAAATCCAAAACGTATCTTTTAAGGCCAAGTTGTTTAAAGGTTTAAACAATTCAATTCTTATCTATATACACAAAGATAGATAATTCAATAGATAATCTACATTATCATCCCAAACAGATAATTCACATTATCATTATAATTCAACCAAACATCCATATCATATATCAATCATATCTCATCAGAGATATCAAACAATGAAATACATTCAATCTCATTCATCCATCCTTAAGCAATGATTTATATCATCTAATTAATTTAAAGTGAATTAAACTAATTACTTCATTCTATAAATCCTGCTTACTTAATTATTAATTAAACCAATTAATAATCATTACTCTAAGTATCCATCTAAATTAATCATTCCTGATTAATTACCCTTTAATTACTTTAAGTAATTAATACTTAATTAATTTCACAAATTAATTATCTTAAACCATTCAGTAATTAATCTTTAATTACTTCATTAATTAATTAACTATATTTAATTACATTAATCCTTAATTAATTACAAATAATTAATTACTTTAATCACTTATTATTTATTAATTAATCTTAATTAATCAATTCTTAATTTCATCATTAATTATATTAATTAATGATCCTTAATTATTCTTAATTAATTATCTTATTTAAATTAATAATTAATTAGTCACATTTATTAATCATCTTTGATTAATCTCATTTAGTAATTAACTACCCTTAATTACTCTTCCATAAATTAATTACTTCTTAATTAATTATCTTTTAATTAATCCCTTGATTAATTATTCAAAGTAATTAAACTCAAATTACTTTCATTAAACCATCTTTAGTTAATTACATCCACTAATTAAATTTAATTACTTTCCTAAGTAATTACACTTCACTAATTACATTTAAGTAATTATATTTATCATATCTCTAAATGATTATCTTAAATTAATTTAATTAATTAATTTAACTTAATCAAATTTATTTAATTAATTACCTTAAGTAATTAATTACCTTAATTACTTCCATTAAGTAATTATACTTAACCCATTTCATAAAAGATTTTCATTGTTAATTAATCTAATTGATTATCAAAATTAATCCCATTTATTACTTATTTAATAATCCCTAATTAATGATCCCTCATTAATTATTAATAATTCTTTAATTACTTTAAGTAATTAATCCTTAATCATCTATTATTAATTACTAATTTATTAATTTCCAATTACTTAATTAATTGCTTAATTAATCCTTAAATCACTTGATTAATTAATTCATAATCATTTGTTAATAATCTATACTTATTTAAATAAATGATCCTTAATTCTTAATTAATCAACTTATAATCCAAATTATTTAATTAATTAACACTAAACCATTAATTAATTAAATTATTAAATTATTCTTTAATCATCTCAATAATTTAATGAATCCTAAATCATTAAATCTCTAAATTAAAGTATTAACATTTTAATTATTATTTACAAAAGGTTTTGAAATCCTTTACTTTAAATCTTCCTTTTCTCTTATTTCAAATTAAAGGTTTAAAATACATTTCAAATTCAACTTTAACCAAATTTAAATCAAATTTTACAAACTCTTTTTAAACCCAAATGTTAAAGAACACTTAACATTTAATTTATTTAAATTCAAAACCTTTTTAAAATATACTTTAAAACATTTAAATTTGTTTAAACATTATAATTTATAAAATTATTTTATCCCAACTAGGATACAAATTAAATTGAATCCATACTTTAAAATTTTTGATTTAAACTTTGCTTTAAATCCTGCTTAACATTTTAAACTTCAATTTAAAATGTAAACCCTGTCAGCTTTTAAACTGAAACCAAAAGCCTACCCGAGCCCATCTCGAAATTACCCGAGATAAAACCCTCATGCTTCGAGTTGCTCACGCTATAAACTCGAGAAATACTCGAGTGTCATTCCTCTGCTATACCCAAACTAAAACACTGATACGCCTGACACTTATTCACGTGCACACGCGAGTTGATCGCCTCCGACCATCACTCCCAACTTCGGCATATCGACTTCGACCACCCCTCACGATCGCGACCTCCAGAACCACGAACAACCACCTCAATCGAATTCGAGAAATCTCGATCACAACCTGGAAACAGACCAATCCTGGAAAACTCTCGAATCCAACTTTCTGACCACCGGAGCGCCTGACCTTCTAGCCACACCTTCGTCAACGTCCTCGTTTCCAATCTCCAGAGTCTGGTGGAACTCGGTCCACCAGAGACGCCGTGGTGGATAATTTCCTGATCATCACCAAAACTAGGTCTACAGACTTTAGATGATCACCGCTGCCTCCCTAATGGTTAGAACATCTATCTGACATTTTTCCCTTAGCCTCTGATCACTGGACTACCACCAGATAGAACCCCAGCCTTCCCAAGCAAGTAGATCACCAGAAAACACCCAAAACACATTATCTGATCAACCCCAAAATGCACATTCAAACCCAATCTAGAAACTATGGTTTTACTTCTAAAAATTATGATTTTGAATAATATTTCAGTTTATAATCCTGGATTTCTAAATTAAGATGTTTGAATTTCCACTTATTTTAAACTTGTTCTGATCTTTTTAATTTCCAGAGATATTACAAAATTATTTTAACTTAAGTAAATTTTAAATCTTAATCTATAATTCAAACAAACAAGTCTTGTTTAAAACCTAGGTCATAACAGTAAGTGGATCAAGAAGTATTGCATTTTGAGTAAATCATGTAGCTAGGAAACTAAAATCAGGAAACAGAGATATAAAGCATGCACACTATAAATACACTCAAGTATACATAGACATTTCATCAATATACATACATACTAACATGCTTTATTCCAGAAAATTCACATGCAAACAAATATCCCTACTTGAGTTTACAAAGAAAGTTACTCACTTGATTTAAAGGAGATGAACAGAGGATAGGTTTTTATGTGTAAACAAAAGCTCTTCTCGATTTATAGCAAGGTTTAAGTTTACCATTCAAAACTTACTTCTCCTGAAAATATTTAAAAATGTAGTGGTCTCTGATACCACTAAGATACTACCAAACATTTTATTCATTAATTACATAAATATTTTTAAATATTATCAGATACTACCAAACATCTTTAAACAAAAACTCAATTTAAACCAAAAATTTAAAAACTTGAAGTAAAATATGGTTGCATGCTAGAATGGTTGAAATGAATAAGTATTGCATGAATAAGTGAGAATCTGATGTGAATGTTTATAGTGTGTATGCTGTTAACAATTAGATGCTCTGTTCATCTTCTTTAAATTGTGAGTAACATTTTTAGATTTTAAATATAAGAATCTGTTGCATGTTAACTCTGAAAGAAGTATGTTCTTGTGTGTATATATGTGAGTTTTTATAGATAGATATATGGATGTATAGATATATTTATTTGTGGGGAGTCTTACGTGATACCTTTGTTTTCAAAAGGTTTTAAAGTTAAGCAAATTTTAACCGTTTACTCACACCAGACCCATGTCTGACCCAAGTGTTTATTTCTGTTTTATAAACTCTTGGGTACTCAAATTTTTACGAGTAGCCAAGGGATTCAGGTTTGCTTTGACGAATCTATGGAGAAGCAATGGAGCAGGAGGCTTCAGCGTTCGTAGATATAGTGTTCCGCTGTGTTAGTTTCTCTGAGTCATTTGTTGAGTTGTATTTGAGTTGTAATGTTTAGACAGGTGTTTATAACTGTCTCTGTCTGGTATATGTTATGTAACTCTGATAGCTGATGTATATGATACAATGTAATATCTTATTTGATTAATATAATTTATTCGTTCCGCTGTTTAGATTCTGATGTGTTTCTTTCTTTCTTCTCTATCTTTTCTCTTTTCTATCTCTTTCTTTCTTCAAGATGATACGACTTTTTGTGGAGAAAAAGTCGGGTCGTCACAGTATTTGAGTAGCCAAGGGATTCAGGTTAGCCTTGACGAATTGTGGAGGAGCAATGGAGCAGGAGGCTTCGGCGTTGTAGATAGATAGTAGTTTCCGCTGTGTTAATTTTGTATTGATCTCTGTATTAGATTGAGATGTAATAACTAGACAGATGATTATAACTGTCTAGTATATGATGTGTAATCTATGTAACTCTGATAAGTGTTGTATATGATACTATGTAATATTTATGTGATATAATATATTTTGTTTCGTTCCGCTGTGAGATTCTGATGTGTTGTTATTCTTTTTTTCTCTTCTTTTCTCTTTTCTATCCCTTTCTTTCTTATTAGCGATACGACTTTCTATGGAGAGAAAGTCGTGGCTGTTACAGTGGTATCAGAGCCAGGTTATCGCCAACCTAATTTCACGAGAACAACCCGAGCATTCCAGTCCAAAACACCGAGGCACTCAAACATCTGCTACTTCGAGTCGATACCATGAAATCGCGAGCTCCTCCCGAGCAATAACCATCTTCCCCAACACCACAGCAGATACCAGACCTATACGTGCACGTGCACGATCACCAGCGTCCACTCTGACCACCGCCGAGCATCCCCACAAGACAACGATCGACTACCAACCCAACCCCGATCATCCAAACTTCAATCCACTCACGCAGTCGAAATCGAGATGAATTTCGAAACCTGGAACAGAAAGACCCAACCATCACCAAACCTGTCAACGCTTCCCCCACGTCACTCTGATCATCAGAGATCTTGAAACTCCGTCCATAAACTCTTCAATGACCATACTTTCATTTCCCCAAACCTCACTGCACCCGATCCAGCAGAGAAGTCGTGATGATCTCCTTACCCAGACCAGCTAAAACTAGGGTTAGGAATTTAAATCCTAAATCAAATCTTCCTTAATGCTAAAAAAATACTCCTGACATTTTTCCTCGAGTCTCTGATCACCCTACTATCTTTAGATAGAAGCCCGATCCCCCAGACCATCTAGATCACCAGTTCTTCCCAATTTCCCCTTTTTAGTTAAAACAAAAACTGCTCTTTTATTATAAAACTAAAAATCATAATTTCATTCTTAAAATTCATGCCTAGGGTTAAGAATTTAGTTTATGCTTCTGAATTGATGAATTAAAGTGTTTGAATTTTCACCTATACAAATCTTGCTCTGTTGATTTTGGTTTACAGAGACACCCAGGTTTAAGTTGAGCTTAATTACCTTTTTAAACTTTAGTTTATGATGAAACTAATTAATTTGTTTAAGCCTAAGATCTAACAGAGATTAGATAAGAAGATGAGGAATTTTTGATCAAGATCTGGCTTAAAAGAAATATAAACAGAGATATCACACAATAGCTGACATGCAAATATATATCTATACATCCATATATCTATCTATAAAAACTCACATATATACACACAAGAACATACTTCTTTCAGAGTTAACATGCAACAGATTCTTATATTTAAAATCTAAAAATGTTACTCACAATTTAAAGAAGATGAACAGAGCATCTAATTGTTAACAGCATACACACTATAAACATTCACATCAGATTCTCACTTATTCATGCAATACTTATTCATTTCAACCATACTAGCATGCAACCATATTTTACTTTAAGTTTTTAAATTTTTGGTTTAAATTGAGTTTTTGTTTAAAGATGTTTGGTAGTATCTGATAATATTTAAAAATATTTATGTAATTAAGAATGTTTTCAATATGTTTGGTAGTATCTGATAATATTTCTATATATATGGATTCTGGTCAATATGTAAAAATATTTATGTAATTTAAAAATTTAAAAACTCAATTTAAACATTAATACCACTAAAACACCTAATTCAAACCGAAGGCATTAAGGACACATTTAAATTGATGTTTGGTTCAGAGTTACTAAATTTTTGGCTTAGTAGTATCTGTCGAGACTGTAAACCTAATACCGTCTCGAGTAAGTTGGGCAATATGGAGTAAGAATTTCTCGGATCTCTGAAGGAAATCTTTTTAAAAGATTCGAAGTCCATTATTGGAGTGTAAATTTAGTTGAGCTCTGATACCAACAGTCACGACCCGACTTTCTAGCCACAGAAAGACGTATCATGAATTAAGAAAGAAAGGGATAGAAGAAGAAAAGAAAAGAAAGAAGAAAGAACAACAACATCAAATACTCACAGCGGAACGAATGAAATATAATATATCACATAAAATATTACATAGTATCATATACAACAGAGTTACACAACTATACATCTCATATTAGACAGTTATAAACATCTGTCTATCATACATCTCTATATATCAATACAATACAGACACAACTCTAACACAGCGGAAACCATAATATCTACACGTTGAAGCCACCTGCTCCAAATCTCCTCCAGCATTCGTCAAAGCTAACCTGAATCCCTCGACTACTCAATACAATATTGAGTACCCAAGAGTTTAATAAAACAGAAAATAAACACTTGGGTCAGACATGGGTCTGGTGTGAGTAAACGGTTTAAACTTGTTTAACTTTGAAAAACCTTTGAAAGAAAAGGTATCTCGTAAGACTTCCCGCACATAAACACGGAAATGTTTTTACCTTACGATAACCAAAACATTTGATAGGAAATCCGATTATATTATAATAGGGTCTAGGGTTTTCAAATAAAATACAGAAATAGCTGGAATGCTTACATCTCACGTTCCAACATAGTTGGGCACAACTAAATCGTACGGCACTTATTGGATTTTGGATTCCATACAATGGCAGGGCTACTGGGGTACCGCCTGTCACAGTACGTGGCCTAGATCACCGTACCGAGGAGTACGCCCGCTCCCCTGCAACACAAGGTCGGAACATCCCTTACTGGATAATTCCCGCATAAGAAACCCCGCGGTTGTAGCTAGCAACCGCCCACACAGCCGAAATAAAAAGAAGGGACCTCTAGACAGGGGAATCTTATACTACTTGGGTGCTACCCACTAACCTTGCTGCACCTCCCCTGTTTTAGCCATTCCCGGTTGATGAGGCTTGAGGCTACGATTACCTTTATAGAACACATCTATCTTAGAATGCTCATCGCCCTCCTGACGATGTTCTGAAAGCATTCAATCCATACAAGTTCGTTCCGGGTTCGAACGAAACCGAAGGCATTATCTCGTTACACTCGTTTTGGAATCACCCTCAGAGTTAACGACAATAACCCTTGCACTCTGAATCTTCATCTCGAACCTATAAGTACTATTTCCGTCAAACTCATTACGGAATCACCCACAGAGTTATACTGACAAAGAATAGTTCTTACACCTCGAGTCTTCACTTGCTCCACTTGGATTAACGACTAACGTTAATTTGGATCGATGTGGTTTTCGGATCCCAAATCTGGAAACCCGATCCCGGTCTCATCGAAATCCAAAACGTATCTTTTAAGGCCAAGTTGTTTAAAGGTTTAAACATTTAAACTTATATACATAATGATATAAAACAGATAAATGAATCACATTATCATAATAGATAATTCATATCAACATTCATTTCACAAAGCAGCCTATCACATATATCAGAGATATCCAAATCATCCAATATCAACCAATCACCCAATATCAATCATCCAATATTAACCAATCATTCAAAAGCAGAATTGATTAATTCCAAATCAATTTAATTAACCTTTAATTAAATTAATTACTATCCTTTAATTACTTGGATTACCTTAATCCTGCTTACTAGCATTAATTAATTACAAATTAATTAATTTATCATCTCTTAATGATCTTCCCTAATTAATCTTCCCTGATTAATTATACTTTAATTACATTCAAGTAATTATCCTTAACCATATTCAGTAATTAACATTTAATTACTATCATTAATTACAATAATTAATGAACCTTTATTAATTAATTAACTATAATTAATTATATTAATCCTCAATTAATTACAATTAATTAATCATACTTAAATTAATTACTTTTATTAATCAACCTTGATTAATTCATTAATTAAATAATCCTTATTAATTAATTTACCTTTTAATTAATTAAATAATTAATTTTAATCAACCACTTCATTAATTAGTCTTAATAAATCATAATTAGTAATTAACAATTTGTAATCACTTATCTTAATTAATTACTTCTTAATTAATTATATTAACCTTGATTAATTAATCTAATTAATTAATCTTTAATTACTTCATTAAGTAATTATTAATTAATTACATTAACAAATAATCCTTAATTAATTACTTTATTAATTAATTACTTTTTAATTAATTACCCTTAGTAATTAATCTTAAATTAAACATATTTAATTAATCACATTAATTAATTATCTAAAATAATTAAGTAATTAACTCTTAATTACTTACATAAGTAATTATCTTCTAATTATTAAATGATCTCTCTAAACTAATTACCTTAACATGTAATTAATTCCATCATTAATAATTCTTAATTCTTAATTAATTAATCCATAATTAATTTTAAACAATTAACTTAATTAATTCCTTAATTAATTACAACAAGTGATTACTTCAACTAATTACTTCCATGAATAATTTACTCCTCCTAATTACTTTAAGTAATTATACATTAATTACTTTATTAAGAAATTTACTCACTTAATTATAAATTGATTATCTTAAATTAATCCCTCAATCTCTAATTCATTTATTTATTAATTACATTCATTTCCACTAATTACTTCATTAAGTAATTATTCTTAATTTCAAATAGTAATTAACCTTTAATTCCATTTATTTATTAATTTCCTTAATAAAATTTAATCTTTAAAGATAAACTTTTCAATTAAATTACATATAAATTTCTATCATTAAACTTCATTGGAAAAACACTTAGGAGTCAATTTTAATTGAAAATATAAAATTTACTCAAATTTAAACATTCAAATTTAACATTAAAATCTTTGAAACTTGTAAAAAATTTCTTTACTTTTAAACTTTGATTCCCTTTGTTTAATATAAATCTGGATTCTGTTTTATTTAAAAACTACAAGCCTGGAACTAATTTACTTCATTAAACTTTAACTAGATACAATACAAAATCAACCCGAGCAACTCACTAAAAATCCCCGAGTAAACTACACTAAAACCCCGAGTCGTCTTCGAGGCATTCGCGACTTCAACTGCTTCGAGTCTTTTATCACTTAATTACCCTACACTTGTTACTACCAAGTGTTAATGTATTTACACATGTCCTTTTTAATATATTAAATAATTTTTTTTATTTAATTTAAATGTTAATATAAAGCCTTTCATACTTACTTTATTAATTACTACATTTATCTTAGTATATATTTATGTATTTCTACCTATTTGTTGGGTTACCTGTTCGGGTTTTCCAATATAAGTTATAAAGGTAGATAAGGTGGTGGTGTGTGTAACACGACTATCAATGGTTGGAATTTGAATGTTGAGGTTGGAAGTGTATCTGTCGAGACTGTAGACCCAATACCGTCTCGAGTAAGCTTTGCTGTGGTGAAGGATTTCATCGATCTCCGAAGGAAACTGTAATGGTTCGGAGTTTATCTTTGAAGTTTGGATGAGTAAAGTTGGATCTGTCGATTGAACAGAAGTGAGTGATGGTACCTTGATACCTCAGGTAATAGTAGCTGTATGATGAGATACAGTGACGATGGATGTTCCCGAAGATGTTTTCTTTGGAACAAGCTTAAGGAAGTGTATCTGCTTCGGTGTTGTGGCTGAGTTCAGCATGGTGTTTCTGTTTTGTTTGAGGTTCGAGTTTCTCGAAGAGCTTTGATTTGGGAATCTTTGGCATATGTGGCAGCAGTGCAGCTCGGAGTATTCTGTGATGGCAGGAAGTTTTCTGGATGAGCAGTTTTTCTGGAAGTGAAGTTCAGAAGCAGCAGAGTGGATCCATTTCTTCGATAAATTTGATAAATAAGTGTAAACTGTTCTGATTGGTAAAGAGGAACAGTTTTTCTTTGGAATTAGGCTGGGTTGATCGCAAAAGTGACTTGCGATTGTCTGAGTGTTCTCTTGGGTTGTCAGAGTTTTTCTGGATGTCTTCAAAGAAGTCAGAAGTTTGTCCGCATCTGAAGGTTGAGTTTTCTTATCGACTGGATTCCAGGAATGATACCGGTGGTTCAGTCTAGTGGAAGGATGTTTCCTAGAGATGAAGTTGGTGAAGCAGCTCAAGTTTTTCTGGAGTATCTGAGTTTTCTTTATGGATCAGTGAACCTTATTTCTGGAATAAGTTGTCCAGTCTGTGCTTGTGTTCTACCTCAGATCAGAGTTGAGCAGCGAAAGCAGTTTGGAGTGTATCTCTGGATGGGAGAAGTAAGTTTGGAATCTACGGATAATTGTGAAGTAGAGTTGTGTTTGGATCTCGTCTGTGTTCTGATTTGGATAAGTATTTGGTCTTCTGAATTGAATTGTCAGTTTGGATAACTGGAATTCATTGAGTTTTACGTATCTCTGAGGGAATACGTATTTGATCTATCTCTGGTTTTAGAATCTGCAGTTTGGGAAGTTTGGTAGTTGAGTCAGACTCGTCTGTAGTCTGATATTCTGTTTAGTTCTGTAGATCTAGATGAGTAGGAGATCTATAGCTTAGTAATTTAGATTGTTTGTAGAGCGAGTATCCCGGTATATATATATACTTGGGGAAACTCGAGGAATTTTATCTAGAATTTAGTCTAGATAGTTAAATTGTTTGATTGGATGATTTGGTTGCTATGGTTGTTAGAATATGGATGATAGTATATGCTTGTGTTTTATATTTAAAAATCTTAATTAAGAAAAACCATTTATCTTAATTAAATTATTATCTATTCTTAAATCATTTTCAATAAATGAATTATCCTTATTAATTTCACATATTAATTTCCTTTAATTAATCAAAATTCTTAATTACTTAAGATAAACTCTTTATTTTAATTAAACAAATTACAATATTAATTTTAACCTTTAAAATCTTTGAAACCTTCCAAAGTTATTTAAATAAACTTTAATACAAAGATCATTTTGAAAATCCACTTTCTATTCTTTAAAAACTTATTTATTTAAATTATTTAAACTTTGTTAAAACAAATTTCTAGAAAACAAATTAGTTTAATTAGGTAAAATCTTGTTTTATCTTTTGTTTTACAACTCAGAAACATTACAAAATAATTTTCTTTTGCTTTAAAACTTTGAACATTTCTGAACCAAACTCCTACAATCTGCTCATCACTAACCCGAGTAAAACACTCAGAAACCCGAAGTAACCCTCGAGTCGAACCCACGTTCCACTTGCTTCGAGTAAAAACTCAATTTTCCCGATGTAAAACCCGAGAAAACTATTTCTTCTCCAAACCCATATTCCCAGATGCACGCGATCGTGCTTGTGCACGTGCACACCTTCACCGATCGACGTCGAACTCCACGATGGCCTCCGACAAGTCAGACTTCATCACTTCTCCACGATCGACTACCCAGAATTTCTCGATTCGAACGAAATCGAATTACTACCATCGAACCAACCAGCTCCAAAACGCACATCACCAGAAAACGTTCGTCTCCGATGATCCCAGTCTCGAGGAACCTCGCCACCTTCCCCATAGCTTCGCCTCGCCTACCCGCATCTCCAAAACAAATCGCGATCGACTCCAGTTTCGTTTTGACGTCGCGAAACCAAAATTGAAACCCACGTTGAAACCAGGGTGTTAAACCCTACATCGTCTTCGTATACCTACTCCGATCACTTAAAAATTCAAACTCTATTTTTCCAGAGAACCTCACCACATTGGCCACCTCCAGACCAAACTTCATCCAACAACATCACGCCGATCACCGGAATTTTGCATATTCCCAAATCTCGATCATCCCATAAATTCCCAGTGATTATCGAACTAAAAATCACTAAATGTATTTTAAAAATCGTGATTTACAACCACGAATTCATCCATGAAAGTCAAAACAGAAATTGAATTGGTTCATTTTTCTTACATATATATATTTTCACTGTTATACCCATTTTAAAAATTGTTTGTTAAATTTAACACCCTAAAACTATTTTTAGAGTTGATATCATGTTGTTATAATCATATTTCATTAAAGATCCAAGTTTAAGATTGCTTATATTTGGAGATATGGATTTTTAGAAGAAATTCAAGAAACTGTGAAAACTACAGAGACCAAAATTATATATACAGACATATCCACACTATACATATCAATTCAAGTTTATATTCAAGCTAAAACATCCATGCAATCCAACATTTATCTCACACATTCACATGCATCCAAATTATATCTCAGATTTGGACTGTTTTTAAAATAAAATAGGTTTACTCACTTTTTAAAAACAGAGAACAGGATAGACATATACATTCATATTCATATGCACAGATATTCATATATATGCATTCATTCACATCATAACATATTCAACCATATTCACAGCAATTCATCACATGCATTTATATAACAACATATTTTTAAAAACTGTTTTTAAGTTGAGGTGTTTACTCACCAGATAATTGATGAACAGAGAAGTGATAGACTATAAGCTTTGAAAAACTGAATTTGCTTTGAATTCATCTGCTTGTTTTGAAAACTGAAAACACTTGCTTTTGAAACTGAAAAGCTCTTGAAAACTTGTTGTTGCCTCAGGTTATATTGCATGCATCCTTGGAAATGACTACGGACTTGAATTTTGAAACAGGAAAATGGTTACAGGTTTGCAAGAACAAATGGTTTCAAATCTTTGGTGGTTTTCAGGCATTTGAACTTTTGAAGATTACAGATTGTTTTTGAGGAGTGTTTGCAGGCTAATAATAAAAAGAATTTACAAGCTTTTAATCTTGTATTTGAGAAAGTTATAGATTTGCATCTGATCTGAAATTTGAAGAATGTGACAGGGTTTTCTTTTGAATTGGAAATGATTTTCAGGTTGATTATTTGAGAATTTAACTTTTGAAGATGAATTCAGGTTTGAGATGAATTTCAGTTTTGATTTGAAGATGATTTCGGTTTGGTATATTTTCTGATTTTGGTTTTGTCTTTGTTTTTGCAAATGAAAAGATAAGAAAAGAAAAAGAAATTGGAGAGGTATGCTTATATAACTTAATTTATGGTTTATTTAAAAATCAAATGAATTAATGAAATACAAAATGACATTTGTCATCTTCCTATATTAACATGTTGACACATGTGCTTAGATGGTTTTACTAATTTACACATATAATTTTACATGCAAAAATGAATTTTATAAATGGATAAAGCTTTAATTAACAAATTTCTAATAACTATATACTTATTCAAATTTAAATAAAAGAAAATCAATCAACTTATATATATACATATATAACTACACATTAAATTTTTTGAAAATAACAAATTCTATTTTCTTTAAAATCTATTTATTTTTATATATAAAACAATACATTATTAATATTGTTTGAAAATAACACATTTACCAATTTTAAATAATTTATAAAAGAAATTATCTCTTTATTAAGAAATATTTAAAAAGAAATAAAACAAACCAATTTTGTAAATCTTATTTATTTAAACTTAAGTTAAAAATATCTTAAACCAATTAAAATATTTTCTTAAAGTATTTTAAAACTATAAAATTACTTATTTAAATATCTTTGAAAAGTCCAGATTAAATTAAATATAAATTTCGAATTTACCAAAGCTTCTATTTACAATATATATAAATAAATATATATATATATATATCCAAATAGAAATATCTTATTAACTTTTAAAAGATAAAATCATCAATTAATACTAATTTAATCAGATTATTAAATTAAATTCAAATCTTATTATCAAAGATCATCCATATCAATTTAATTATTCAACAGATTATTAAATTGATATTGTTAAAATTTCCGGGATATTACATTCCTTCCCCCTTAAAATAATTTCGTCCCCGAAATTTAAACAAAGGTAATTTAATAATCTTATTAAAGATTTTAATTTAAAACACAAGCATATACTATCATCCATATTCTAACAACCATAGCAACCAAATCATCCAATCAAACAATTTAACTATCTAGACTAAATTCTAGATAAAATTCCTCGAGTTTCCCCAAGTATATATATATACCGGGATACTCGCTCTACAAACAATCTAAATTACTAAGCTATAGATCTCCTACTCATCTAGATCTACAGAACTAAACAGAATATCAGACTACAGACGAGTCTGACTCAACTACCAAACTTCCCAAACTGCAGATTCTAAAACCAGAGATAGATCAAATACGTATTCCCTCAGAGATACGTAAAACTCAATGAATTCCAGTTATCCAAACTGACAATTCAATTCAGAAGACCAAATACTTATCCAAATCAGAACACAGACGAGATCCAAACACAACTCTACTTCACAATTATCCGTAGATTCCAAACTTACTTCTCCCATCCAGAGATACACTCCAAACTGCTTTCGCTGCTCAACTCTGATCTGAGGTAGAACACAAGCACAGACTGGACAACTTATTCCAGAAATAAGGTTCACTGATCCATAAAGAAAACTCAGATACTCCAGCAAAACTTGAGCTGCTTCACCAACTCCATCTCTAGGAAACATCCTTCCACTAGACTGAACCACCGGTATCATTCCTGGAATCCAGTCGATAAGAAAACTCAACCTTCAGATGCGGACAAACTTCTGACTTCTCTGAAGACATCCAGAAAAACTCTGACAACCCAAGAGAACACTCAGACAATCGCAAGTCACTTTTGCGATCAACCTAGCCTAATTCCAAAGAAAAACTGTTCCTCTTTACCAATCAGAACAGTTTACACTTATTTATCAAATTTATCGAAGAAATGGATCCACTCTGCTGCTTCTGAACTTCACTTCCAGAAAAACTGCTCATCCAGAAAACTTCCTGCCATCACAGAATACTCCGAGCTGCACTGCTGCCACATATGCCAAAGATTCCCAAATCAAAGCTCTTCGAGAAACTCGAACCTCAAACAAAACAGAAACATCATGCTGAACTCAGCCACAACACCGAAGCAGATACACTTCCTTAAGCTTGTTCCAAAGAAAACATCTTCGGGAACATCCATCGTCACTGTATCTCATCATACAGCTATTATTACCTGAGGTATCAAGGTACCATCACTCACTTCTGTTCAATCGACAGATCCAACTTTACTCATCCAAACTTCAAAGATAAACTCCGAACCATTACATTTTCCTTCGGAGATCGATGAAATCCTTCACCACAGCAAAGCTTACTCGAGACGGTATTGGGTCTACAGTCTCGACAGATACACTTCCAACCTCAACATTCAAATTCCAACCATTGATAGTCGTGTTACACACACCACCACCTTATCTACCTTTATAACTTATATAGGAAAATCCGAACAGGTAACCCAACAAATAGGTAGAAATACATAAATATATATATTTAAAATGATACTTTTTATATAGAAATTATTTCTGGGTAAAATTATTTCATCTACCTCTTTAAAACAATATTGTGTCCGTTGACCTGGTTCAAGTGTTTAGAGATCCCTATCAATAACGTTAGCTACTCGTATTGACCAGAATCCATATACCACTCAACCGATCAATTAACACAATATAAAACCATTTTTATATAACTAACAATTACGCGCTCTCAAGATAGACACCACTTCAGAGCCTAGGTATTCACTCAACCTTGCTCTGATACCACTGTAACGACCACGACTTTCTCTCCATAGAAAGTCGCATCATTATTAAGAAAGAAAGGGATAGAAAAGAGAAAAGAAGAGAAAGAAAGAATAACAACACATCAGAATCTCACAACGGAACGAAACAAATATAATATCACATAACTATTACATAGTCTTTACATAATCAGAGTACACAACTTATACATCACAAAAAAGACAGTTATAAAACCTGTCTATTATACAACACAAGATACAACTCAAACAAACGACTCAGAGAAACCAACACAGCGAAATACTATATATCTACGAATGCTGAAGCCTCCTGCTCCATATCTCCTCCATAGATTCGTCAAAGCTAACCTGAATCCCTTGGCTACTCGAAAAAAATTGAGTACCCAAGGTTTAATAAAACAGAAAATAAACACTTGGGTCAAACATGGGTCTGGTGTGAGTAAACGGGTTAAAATTGTTTAACTTCAAAACCTTTTGAAAACAAAGGTATCACGTAAGACTTCCCACACATAAACATGGAAAAGTTTTTACCTTACGCTAACCAAAACATTTGATAGGAAATCTAGTTATATTATAATAGGGTCTAGGGTTTTCAAGTAAAATACGGAAATAGCTGAAATGCTTACATCTCACATTCCAACATAGTTGGGCACAACTAATACGTACGACACTTATTGGAGTTTGGATTCCATACAATGGCAGGGCTACTGGGGTACCGCCCGTCACAGTACGTGGCCTAGATCACCGTACCGAGGATCACTCCCAATCCCCTGCAACACAAGGTCGGAACATCCCTTACTGGATAATTCCCGCACAAGATACCTCACGGTTGGGATCAGCAACCGCACCACTAAGTCGAAAATAGAAAGGGACATCTAGACAGAGGTAACCTTGTCCTACTTGGGTGCTACCCACTAACCTTGCTGCACCTCCCCTGTTTTAGCCATTCCCGGTTTGTGAGGCTTGAGGTCACGATTACCTTAGAAAAGAACACATCACTTAGAATGCTCATCGTCCACCTGACGATGTTCTGAAAGCATTCAATCCATACAAGTTCGTTCCGGGTTCGAACGAAACCGAAGGCATTATCTCGTTACACTCGTTTTGGAATCACCCTCAGAGTTAACGACAATAACCCTTGCACTCTGAATCTTCATCTTCACTTGATTCACGACCTATCGTTAATTTGGATCGATGTGGTATTCGGGTCTCCAGACCTGGAAATCCGGTATACGGAAACCCGATCCCGGTCTCATCGAAATCCAAAGCGTATCTTTTAAGGCCAAGTTGTTTAAAGGTTTAAACAATTTAACTTATCTATATCCATACAGATAGATAATTCACAAGTCACAATTGATAATCACATTATCAAATAAACAAATGATTCATAACAACATAGGTAATCCATATCAATAATAGGTAATCTATATTACCTTCATAATGAAACCAAACATTCATATCACACAACATTACTTATCTCATTTCTGAGATTACATCCATTCAAAACAATCAATGTCATCCATAAGCAATGATTTATTTAATCACAACATAATTAATTTAAAATGAATTAAATTAACTATCTCTACCTTTAATTAATTTAAAGTGAATTAAATTAATTACTTCATCTCTTAATTAATTTAAATTAATTACTTCATTATAAATCTTACTTATATAATCATTAATTAATTACAAATAAATTAATAAATCTTTCTTTAACTATCCACTTTAATTAATCACCTTGATTAATGATACTTTAATTACATTTAAGTAATTATCTTTAATTAATTTCAAAAATTAATTATTCTTAATCAAATACAGTAATTAACCTTTAATTACTTCATTAATTAATTAAAATTAATTACTTTAATCTTTAATTAATTACAATTAATCACTTATCATTTGATTAATTAATCTTAATTAATCAACTCTTAATTACATCATTAATTAATTATAACTAATGATCTCTAATTACATCTTTAATTATTTATTTTATTTAAATTAATTACCTTAAGTAATTATTCTTATTTAATCCATAATTATTAATCACCTTTGATTAATATAATCCAGTAATTGACTTCCCTTAATTACATAAATTAATTAATTACTTTTTAATTAATTATATTAACAAATAATTAATTACCTTATTAATTATCCTTAATCCTTTAATTAACTTTATTAACTAAATTATTTAATTAATAACACTAAGTAATTAACTCTTAATTACTTTCTATTTAATAAAATAATTGTTCTCTAATTACTTTATTAAATAATTTCCCTTTTACTTAATTATATCAAGTAATCATTCCTTAATTACTTCATCAAGTAATTATACTTAATTAATTATAAGTAATTATCTTTAATAATCACTAATTAATTACTTAGTTAATTATTTAACTAATTATTTAAATTTAATTAAATAATTTATTAACTTCTTATATTTAAAAATCTTAATTAAGAAAAACCATTTATCTTACTTAAATTATTATCTATTCTTAAATCATTTTCAATAAATGAATTATCCTTATTAATTTCACATATTAATTTCCTTTAATTAATCAAAATTCTTAATTACTTAAGATAAACTCTTTATTTTAATTAAACAAATTACAATATTAATTTTAACCTTTAAAATCTTTGAAACCTTCCAAAGTTATTTAAATAAACTTTAATACAAAGATCATTTTGAAAATCCACTTTCTATTCTTTAAAAACTTATTTATTTAAATTATTTAAACTTTGTTAAAACAAATTTCTAGAAAACAAATTAGTTTAATTAGGTAAAATCTTGTTTTATCTTTTGTTTTACAACTCAGAAACATTACAAAATAATTTTCTTTTGCTTTAAAACTTTGAACATTTCTGAACCAAACTCCTATAATCTGCTCATCACTAACCCGAGTAAAACACTCAGAAACTCGAAGTAACCCTCGAGTCGAACCCACGTTCCACTTGCTTCGAGTAAAAACTCAATTTTCCCGATGTAAAACCCGAGAAAACTATTTCTTCTCCAAACCCATATTCCCAGATGCACGCGATCGTGCTTGTGCACGTGCACACCTTCACCGATCGACGTCGAACTCCACGATGGCCTCCGACAAGTCAGACTTCATCACTTCTCCACGATCGACTACCCAGAATTTCTCGATTCGAACGAAATCGAATTACTACCATCGAACCCAACAGCTCCAAAACGCACATCACCAGAAAACGTTCGTCTCCGATGATCCCAGTCTCGAGGAACCTCGCCACCTTCCCCATAGCTTCGCCTCGCCTACCCGCATCTCCAAAACAAATCGCAATCGACTCCAGATTCGTTTTGACGTCGCGAAACCAAAATTGAAACCCACGTTGAAACCAGGGTGTTAAACCCTACATCGTCTTCGTATACCTACTCCGATCACTTAAAAATTCAAACTCTATTTTTCCAGAGAACCTCACCACATTGGCCACCTCCAGACCAAACGTCATCCAACAACATCACGCCGATCACCGGAATTTTGCATATTCCCAAATATCGATCATCCCAGAAATTCCCAGTGATTATCGAACTAAAAATCACTAAATGTATTTTAAAAATCGTGATTTACAACCACGAATTCATCCATGAAAGTCAAAACAGAAATTGAATTGGTTCATTTTTCTTACATATATATATTTTCACTGTTATACCCATTTTAAAAATTGTTTGTTAAATTTAACACCCTAAAACTATTTTTAGAGTTGATATCATGTTGTTATAATCATATTTCATTAAAGATCCAAGTTTAAGATTGCTTATATTTGGAGATATGGATTTTTAGAAGAAATTCAAGAAACTGTGAAAACTACAGAGACCAAAATTATATATACAGACATATCCACACTATACATATCAATTCAAGTTTATATTCAAGCTAAAACATCCATGCAATCCAACATTTATCTCACACATTCACATGCATCCAAATTATATCTCAGATTTGGACTGTTTTTAAAATAAAATAGGTTTACTCACTTTTTAAAAACAGAGAACAGGATAGACATATACATTCATATTCATATGCACAGATATTCATATATATGCATTCATTCACATCATAACATATTCAACCATATTCACAGCAATTCATCACATGCATTTATATAACAACATATTTTTAAAAACTGTTTTTAAGTTGAGGTGTTTACTCACCAGATAATTGATGAACAGAGAAGTGATAGACTATAAGCTTTGAAAAACTGAATTTGCTTTGAATTCATCTGCTTGTTTTGAAAACTGAAAACACTTGCTTTTGAAACTGAAAAGCTCTTGAAAACTTGTTGTTGCCTCAGGTTATATTGCATGCATCCTTGGAAATGACTACGAACTTGAATTTTGAAACAGGAAAATGGTTACAGGTTTGCAAGAACAAATGGTTTCAAATCTTTGGTGGTTTTCAGGCATTTGAACTTTTGAAGATTACAGATTGTTTTGTAGGAGTGTTTGCAGGCTAAAAATAAAAAGAATTTACAAGCTATTAATCTTGTATTTGAGAAAGTTATAGATTTGCATCTGATCTGAAATTTGAAGAATGTGACAGGGTTTTCTTTTGAATTGGAAATGATTTTCAGGTAACCAACAGTCACGACCCGACTTTCTAGCCACAGAAAGACGTATCATGAATTAAGAAAGAAAGGGATAGAAGAAGAAAAGAAAAGAAAGAAGAAAGAACAACAACATCAGATACTCACAGCGGAACGAATGAAATATAATATATCACATAAAATATTACATAGTATCATATACAACAGAGTTACACAACTATACATCTCATATTAGACAGTTATAAACATCTGTCTATCATACATCTCTATATATCAATACAATACAGACACAACTCTAACACAGCGGAAACCATAATATCTACACGTTGAAGCCACCTGCTCCAAATCTCCTCCAGCATTCGTCAAAGCTAACCTGAATCCCTCGACTACTCAATACAATATTGAGTACCCAAGAGTTTAATAAAACAGAAAATAAACACTTGGGTCAGACATGGGTCTGGTGTGAGTAAACGGTTTAAACTTGTTTAACTTTGAAAAACCTTTGAAAGAAAAGGTATCTCGTAAGACTTCCAGCACATAAACACGGAAATGTTTTTACCTTACGATAACCAAAACATTTGATAGGAAATCCGATTATATTATAATAGGGTCTAGGGTTTTCAAATAAAATACAGAAATAGCTGGAATGCTTACATCTCACGTTCCAACATAGTTGGGCACAACTAAATCGTACGGCACTTATTGGATTTTGGATTCCATACAATGGAAGGGCTACTGGGGTACCGCCCGTCACAGTACGTGGCCTAGATCACCGTACCGAGGAGTACGCCCGCTCCCCTGCAACACAAGGTCGGAACATCCCTTACTGGATAATTCCCGCATAAGAAACCCCGCGGTTGTAGCTAGCAACCGCCCACAAAGCCGAAATAAAAGGGACTCTAGACAGAGGAATCTTATACTACTTGGGTGCTACCCACTAACCTTGCTGCACCTCCCCTGTTTTAGCCATTCCCGGTTGATGAGGCTTGAGGCTACGATTACCTTTAAATCAGAACACATCACTTAGAATGCTTACCGTCCTCCTGACGATGTTCTGAAAGCATTCAATCCATACAAGTTCGTTCCGGGTTCGAACGAAACCGAAGGCATTATCTCGTTACACTCATTTTGGAATCACCCTCAGAGTTAACGACAATAACCCTTGCACTCTGAATCTTCATCTTCACTTGAGATTCACGACCTATCGTTAATTTGGATCGATGTGGTTTTCGGACTTCCAAATCTGGAAACCCGATCCTGGTCTCATCGAAATCCAAAACGTATCTTTTAAGGCCAAGTTGTTTAAAGATTTAAACATTTAAACTTATTCAGGATGATATAAATAGATAGATAAATCACATTATCACAATAGATAATTCATATCAACATTTATCTCACAAAGCAGCATATCACATATCATAGATATCATATCCAAATCATCCAGTATCAATCAATCACCCAATATCAATCAATCATCCATAAGCAGAATTGATTAACTCCAAATCAATTTAATTAACCTTTAATTAAATTAATTACTATCCTTTAATTACTTGGATTACCTTAATCCTGCTTACTAGCATTAATTAATTACAAATTAATTAATTTATCATCTCTTAATGATCTTCCCTAATTAATCTTCCCTGATTAATTATACTTTAATTACATTCAAGTAATTATCCTTAACCATATTCAATAATTAACATTTAATTACTATCATTAATTACAATAATTAATGAACCTTTATCAATTAATTAACTATAATTAATTATATTAATCCTCAATTAATTACAATTAATTAATCATACTTAAATTAATTACTTTTATTAATCAACCTTGATTAATTCATTAATTAAATAATCCTTATTAATTAATTTACCTTTTAATTAATTAAATAAATAATTTTAATCAACCACTTCATTAATTAGTCTTAATAAATCATAATTAGTAATTAACAATTTGTAATCACTTATCTTAATTAATTACTTCTTAATTAATTATATTAACCTTGATTAATTAATCTAATTAATTAATCTTTAATTACTTCATTAAGTAATTATTAATTAATTACATTAACAAATAATCCTTAATTAATTACTTTATTAATTAATTACTTTTTAATTAATTACCCTTAGTAATTAATCTTAAATTAAACACATTTAATTAATCACATTAATTAATTATCTAAAATAATTAAGTAATTGTAACAACCCGGCATTCCGTACCCATTTTCTTATCGTCTCTTGACGATTTAATCTGGGAACGAATAGCTTCTGGCATTTTAATCAAATTGAAATTCAGGGATAAAATTTTTTTATTCGCTATTTGGAATTTTTAAAGCCGTTCTAAATGTTAAACGAGCTTTAGAAAGATTCGTTAAGTGTCGTTTGGGTTTAAACAATAATCTCGGCCCATGATTTTTTGTTTTGAAACCGTGATTTCACTCAACACCCAAACAACCCATCCCCTTTCCCCTTCATCCATTCAAAAACCCTAAGCCCAAAATCGAAGAAAACATTAAAAATGGCGGTCTCGTATCTTCATCCCCCTGGCGATTTAGGGCTTTCGAGACCTCGAATCGACGCCGCTTAAAAAGGGTTTGCCGAGCTCGTCTTCGCTTCGCATGCTAAAGCTTTGGCTTAACTTCGTTCGTCGTCCTCACCGCATCAGCAACGTCTTCGCTTCCATGGCAAAGGTGAGTTCATCTCACATCTAATTCCAGCTCCAGTTCTTTCGTTTTGATTTTTGTTAAATTGCTTTGCCGTGATGACCACGGCTTTGATAATGTTGCTCCGTGAATTCCTTGCTCTGACCTGTTCGACTTTGGCTTCGATCATTTATAACTTTGTTAATGTGATGTTGTTTACGACTTGGTTCGTTTTCGTGATTGCTATGACTTTGATTTTGGGAATTTCTGGTCTTGTGATGTTCACGGCTTCACCTTTCTGTAGCATACTGAATGAAGTCCATATGCTTACTTTCCCATATCTATTCCATTACAATCTGTACGTGTGCAAACTCGAGTCTAGTTGTCACGAGCACACTCTTGCCTACACTTCAGTTCACTGTCTAGAACTTCTGGCCAGATTCAGTTTGCAAGTAGTTTTGTATATTTTTATAACTTGAACCTTTGCTTGAATTGGTCTCGGCCTTGATTTGAAACTGTTTAGTCGACTTCAATTACTTTTATTTGTGATACCATTCCGGTTGAACTTTTGATGTTCATTGGCCTTGAGTTGAACCTATTTTGAGACTTGGGTTTGACCTTGGTTTGATGTGTTAGCTGAGCTTATTTGTGTAGTCTTCATCTTGTTCCCTGTAGCATTCATGCTTAATTGTGTAATTCTTTTGCCGTTCACGTGTACATGTATGATCAGCTGCTTTGATACCTGAAATTGACCCTTTTTCTTTGTAGCTTCAACATTGATTTTTGAACTGAACATACTTTATGACTTAGCCTTTGTTCGAACTTAGTATTGCCTGGATTTGAATTTTGACTCTATGATTCTGGCACTGTCACTGCTTGGTTTATCTATGTTCATTCACTAACTTTGTTTCAGATCTGATGTTAAGGCTTTGCCTCGGTGGTCTGCTCTTGCATGCTACTGCTTGTTGCACTTAGTATCACTTATGACTGTAGACATTGTGTCCTCGAGTCTGACTATTTTTGTGTTCATTTCTGAGTGATTTCCAGACTGGTCTGCATCTCAGTGTATTACCATTGACTTAGAGAACTTCCTTAGTTGTTTTGGATCATTTCATTGAAGCTGTACATGTTAAAAGTGTAGGCTTACATATCCATATTGCATATGTACTGATCTGGTCTATCTCCTTATGAAATTACTGTTTGGACCCGGTTGTGCTTATGCACTTCATTTGTATCACTTGGTACTTCCCTGACCTATTGCATTTGTTGTCATGGCACATCTCTGGTTCATGCCTGATTCACTGTTGTAGCTGCTGTATATAAGTTCTGCCAAACTTTGGACTTGACTTCATTCGTTCGTATAGCCTGTATGATTCCAGTTTTACTTGAACTGTCGTTGTTGCAGTATAATGTGACCGGCTCTAACACTCGAGATTGCCTGCTTGGTAGCTTTTGTTGTTGTCCAGTTTGTACTTGCCTTGTTGAACTTGTACACGCATGGTCTTGTTGCTGTGGCATTCTAGATTGCATTATTGCTGCTACTTGAATTTGTAGTTGTTCTATTGCCTTCGGATTCTCTTGACCATTTGTATACATACTTTCAAGTATGTATTCAGACGTATGTTCACTTTTGCATATCCATGTGTCATTTTCGCTTGCATCTGTTCATCCCTGAGCACTTGCTGACCTGCTGCATTTTCGTAGCAGTTTTACCCTTGTCCCTTGTGGTGACTTTATACTCTGTTGTGGCGAGGCAGTGCACGCGTGCGTGCACTGCAGCCACACCGAATTGACAGATTTTAATCGATATCTCTTTTATTCTTAATTCATCGACCTGTTGCGTAATTCGTAGGCTGTATTGGCGAGGCAGTACACGTTAGCGTGTACCGCAGCCAATTAGCATTGATATTTTTAAATTGACATTTCAATTATTTAAACTGCTTTGGATTTCTGTTTCGTGGATTAACACTGTTTAGTGATATATCTGCCGTTATCCGGTTCTTTTATCGAGAAGTTGGATATACGATATTTCTGTGACTGTCATCTATATTGAGATTGATTATTATTGCTTCTATGCTCTAATAACTGATTTTGAATTAGACTGACCCGAGTATTATTTTCTTTTGAATGTAATACTCGGGTCAGACCGAGTATTTACAGGTTGTAGATTTTTAGCTTTGGGTTGCTGCTAGAGCTATGAAGATTTTTATATCATTTGAAGTGGTCTTCGTCTTGTTGTAGTAGCCAGTGTGTCTGTTGTAAGATGATAATGTATTCATGTATATTAGTCGATAATGTACTTGTATATATAACTTCTTGAGTCGACAATTGTAGTTGTATCATTCGTATTGTGTCAAATGTATTGTAACTGATATCAGTTATTGTATATATGAGACTTTTCGTTTCATCTTTATTCCGCATTTATGTTATCTGTGTTATTTTTATATCTATTGTCCTAAACTATTATAGCCACTGTGTAGTAGCTCTGAGTTTGTATCGGTATGTCGGGTTTCCTCTAAAAATTGAAATGCAATGTTTTACTATCTGACATGTCGGTGCTCGCACAAGGCAATTACATAGATGGTCGCTCCTCAACAGCCTTATTCTCCGTGCTAGTTGACAGCACTACACCGTAGTGTTCTTGGCTAGCGTGGGTATAGAGGTGGGGCGTCACAGTAATTAACTCTTAATTACTTACATAAGTAATTATCTTCTAATTATTAAATGATCTCTCTAAACTAATTACCTTAACAAGTAATTAATCTCATCATTAAATAATTCTTAATCCTTAATTAATTAATCCATAATTAATTTTAAACAATTAACTTAATTAATTCCTTAATTAATTACAACAAGTGATTACTTCAACTAATTACTTCCATGAATAATTTACTCCTCCTAATTACTTTAAGTAATTATACATTAATTACTTTATTAAGAAATTTACTCACTTAATTATAAATTGATTATCTTAAATTAATCCCTAACAATTTTAAAACTATTTTTGATACCACTGTAACGACCACGACTTTCTCTGCCCAGAAAGTCGTATCGCTAATAATGTTGATTATCATCTTCAATATTATTAATATAGATTTAAACGATTTAAACGATATTTTTAAATATTATCAGAGCCACATCTAATTAAGTAATTAAGTAATTTTATGTAATTAATTAAAATATAATTAAGATTTTACTTTAAGTTTATTTTATACCACTAAAACACCTAATTCAAACTTAAACCTTGCTATAAATTAATAATAAATTAAAATATAATTAAGAATGTTTTCAATATGTTTTCAATATGTTTGGTAGTAATTTTATGTAATTAATTAAAATAGAAAATTAGGTGTCCTTAATTAATGTAGTGGTCTCGCGTATTTTAGAGTTGCCAGGTTTTTAAAAATCTGTGGTACCAGGTTTTAAATAACTTGTCTGTTTTTAAATTTAAAATGAATTTTAAAATGTAAAATAAGATTTTAAACAAAGTTAAAATAAGTTTTCGAAGTATGGACTCAAATTGAATTTATATCTTAGTTTGAGATAAATAAGTTTTATAAATTTAAATGTTTTAAATAAGCTTAAATGTTTGTTATATTTGAATGTTTGAATTTTAAAAGGGATTGATTTAAACTCTTTTAGAAATTCTTTTATAAGATGAGTAATTCTTTAACATGTAAAATAAAAGAGTTTTAGAAATGTTGTTTAAAACGTTGTTAAAGATAATATGTATTCATTTTAAATCTTTAAATTTAAAATGAATTTTGAAGATAAAATTTATGTAAATTGATTTAAAATACTTTGTAAATGATAACTTGATTATTAATAAGAATAAAGTTTTATCTTAAAGTAATTAAAGATTTGTGTTCATTAAATTAATTAGGAAATTTAATGGATAATTAAATTGTTTGATTAATTAATCATTTGGATTAATTAAATAGGTAATTAAAGGTTTATACTAATTAATTAATGATTAAGATTATTAATTAGAATAATTAAATTGTAATTAAGGATTATAAATTAGAGTATTAATTAATGGTTAGGAATTAATTAATAAGTAATTAAATATTAATTAAGTTATGGCTTAATACTTAATTAATTTAGTAATTAGAGATTAATAAATTGATTACTAAGATTTATTAATTTAGAATTAATAATAATTAGTATAAGTTAATTACTTAAGGAAAGTAATTAAATAATAGTTAATGAAGTCATTAACTATGGATTATTAAATAATTAATTAATGTGATTAATATTAATAATTAATTAGATTAATTAATTAAAAGATAATCAATTATAGAATTTGTTTAAATGTAATTACTTATTGGAAGTAATTAAGAATTAATTACTTATTGTAATTAATTGAAGTTAATTTGATTTAGTTAAATTAATTAATTAAGTTTAATTAATTTAGAATAATCAAGAGATGATTTGATAATAATTACTTAATGTAATTATTAAGGTAAGTTTATTTAGAGAAGTAAATAATATGATAATTACTGGAAGTAATTAGTTGAATAATGATTTTATTAATAGAAGTAATTTGAGTTAATTACTTTGAAAAATTAATTAAGGGATTAATTAAAGAATTAATTAAGGAGTAATTAATTTAGTTAATGAAAGTAATTAAGGGTAATTAATTACTAATTGAAGATTAATCAAGGTGATTAATAAATGTTGTTTAATTAAAGGTTAATTACTTAATGTAATTAATTTAATTAAGTAATTAATAATTAATTTGTAATTAAGAATCATTAATTAATATAATTAATGATGTAATTAAGATTGGTTAATTAAGTAATAATTAATAAATGAAGTAATTAATCAATGTAATTAATTAAGGATTAATGTAATTAATTATAGTTGATTAAGTTAATTAATTTTAGTTAATTAATTAATGAAGTAATTAAAGGTTAATTACTATAAGTGGTTAAGAATAATTAATTTGAGAAATTAATTAAGGATATATTACTTGGATGTAATTAAAAGATAATTAATCAAAGATGATTAATTGAAAAAGGTAATTAGAGGATAATTAATTAATTTGTAATTAATTAATGGTTAAGTAAGAAGGATTTATAAAATGAAGTAATTAATTTAATTCACTTTAAATTAATTAGAGATGATATAAATCATTACTTATGGATGGATGATAATACTGAATGCTTTGTATTGATTGATATCTCTGATGAGATATATGCTGTATGATATGGATGTTAGTTGAATTGTGATGATAATATGGATTATCTGATAATGTTGATTATCTGTGTGAATTATCTTCTTTTGTGAATAAAGATAATGAATTGAATTGTTTTACCCTTAAAACAACTTGGCCTTAAAAGATACGTTTTGGATTTCGATGAGACCGGGATCGGGTTTCCGTATACCGGATTTCCAGGTCTGGAGACCCGAATACCACATCGATCCAAATTAACGATAGGTCGTGAATCAAGTGAAGATGAAGATTCAGAGTGCAAGGGTTATTGTCGTTAACTCTGAGGGTGATTCCAAAACGAGTGTAACGAGATAATGCCTTCGGTTTCGTTCGAACCCGGAACGAACTTGTATGGATTGAATGCTTTCAGCACATCGTCAGGTGGACGATGAGCATTCTAAGTGATGTGTTCTTTTCTAAGGTAATCGTGACCTCAAGCCTCACAAACCGGGAATGGCTAAAACAGGGGAGGTGCAGCAAGGTTAGTGGGTAGCACCCAAGTAGGACAAGGTTACCTCTGTCTAGATGTCCCTTTCTATTTTCGACTTAGTGGTGCGGTTGCTGATCCCAACCGTGAGGTATCTTGTGCGGGAATTATCCAGTAAGGGATGTTCCAACCTTGTGTTGCAGGGGATTGGGAGTGATCCTCGGTACGGTGATCTAGGCCACGTACTGTGACGGGCGGTACCCCAGTAGCCCTGCCATTGTATGGAATCCAAACTCCAATAAGTGTCGTACGTATTAGTTGTGCCCAACTATGTTGGAATGTGAGATGTAAGCATTTCAGCTATTTCTGTATTTTACTTGAAAACCCTAGACCCTATTATAATAAAATCAGATTTCCTATCAAATGTTTTGGTTAGCGTAAGGTAAAAACTTTTCCATGTTTATATGTGGGAAGTCTTACGTGATACCTTTGTTTTCAAAAGGTTTTGAAGTTAAGCAAGTTTAACCCGTTTACTCACACCAGACCCATGTCTGACCCAAGTGTTTATTTTCTGTTTTATAAACTCTTGGGTACTCAAATTTTTACGAGTAGTCAAGGGATTCAGGTTAGCTTTGACGAATCTATGGAGGAGATATGGAGCAGGAGGCTTCAGCATTCGTAGATATATAGTGTTCCGCTGTGTTGGTTTCTCTGAGTCTTTTGTTTGAGTTATATCTTGAGTTGTATAATAGACAGAAATTTATAACTGTCTATTTTGTGATGTATAAGTTGTGTACTCTGATTATGTAAAGACTATGTAATAGTTATGTGATATATTATATTTTGTTCCGTTTCCGCTGTGAGTATTTGTGTTTGTTTCTTTTCTCTTCTTCTCTTTTCTACTTCTCACCCCTTTCTTTCTTATTAACGATGCGACTTTCTGTGGAGAGAAAGTCGTGGTCGTTACAGTGGTATCAGAGCTTAGGTTGGCGATAACCTTGGCTCTGGTGGGAATTTTGAGAGTATAAATAGATATGAGCGCGTATTTGTTAGTGAATATAAAATTGTTTTATATTGTGTTGATTGGTTTATTGAGTAGTTTATGGATTCTGGTCGATGTGTGGGACGCCACAACATTGATAGGGATCTCTAAACACTTGTATAGAACAATTCGACACAATATTGTTTTAAAGAGGTAAATGAAATAATTTTACCCAGAAATAATTTCTATATAAAAAGTATCATTTTAAATATATATATATTTCTACCTATTTGTTGGGTTACCTGTTCGGGTTTTCCAATATAAGTTATAAAGGTAGATGGGGTAGTGGTGTGTGAAACACGACTACCAATGGTTGGAGTTTAAATGTTGAGGTTGGAAGTGTATTTGTCGAGACTGTAGACCCAATACCGTCTCGAGTAAGCTTTGCTATGGTGAAGGATTTCATCGATCTCCGAAGGAAACTGTAATGGTTCGGAGTTTATCTTTGAAGTGTGGATGAGTAGAGTTGGATCTGTCGATGAGGCAGAAGCGAGTGATGGTACCTTGATACCTCAGGTAATAGTAGCTGTATGATGAGATACAGTGACGATGGATGTTCCTGAAGATGTTTTCTTTGGAACAAGATTAAGGAAGTGTGAATGCTTCGGTGTTGTGGCTGAGTTCAGCATGGTGTTTCTGTTTGGTTTGGAGTTCGAATTTCTCGAAGATCTTTGGAGTAGGAAGTCCTTGGCATCAGTGTCAGCAGTGCAGCTCAGAGTATTCTGTGATGGCAGGAAGTTTTCTGGATGAGCAGTTTTTCTGGAAGTAAAGTTCAGAAGTAGCAGAGTGGATCCATTTCTTCGATGGATTGGATAGTTAAGTTGAGCTGTTCTGATTGATAAAAAGAGGAACAGTTTTCTTTGGAATTAGGATGGGTTGATCGCAAAAGTGACTTGCAATTGTCTGAGTGTTCTCTTGGGTTGTCAGAATTTTTCTGGATGTCTTCAGAGAAGTCAGAAGTTTGTCCACATCTGAAGGTTGAGTTTTCTTATCGACTGGATTCCAGGAGTGATACCGGTGGTTCAGTCTAGTGGAAGGATGTTTCCTAGAGATGGAGTTGGTGAAGCAGCTCAAGTTTTGCTGGAGTATCTGAGTTTTCTTTATGGATCAGTGAACCTTATTTCTGGAATAAGTTGTCCAGTCTGTGCTTGTGTTCTACCTCATATCAGAATTGAGCAGCAAAAGCAGTTTGGAGTGTATCTCTGGATGGGAGAAGTAAGTTTGGAATCTACTGATGTTGTGAAGTAGAGTTGTGTTTTGGATCTCTTCTGTGTTCTGACCTGGATAAGTATTTGGTCTTCGGAATTGAATGGTCAGTTTGGATAACTGGAATTTATTGAGTTTTACGTATCTCTGAGGAAGTACGTATTTGATCTATCTTTGGTTTTAGAATCTGCAGTTTTGGGAAGTTTGGTAGTTGAGTCAGACTCGTCTGTAGTCTGATAGTCTGTTTAGTTCTGTAGATCTAGATGAGTAGGAGATCTATAGCTTAGTGGTTTAGATTGTTTGTAGAGCGAGTATCCCGGTATATATATATACTTGGGGAAACTCGAGAAGTTTTATCCAGAATTTTGTCTGGATAATTAAATTTGTTTGTTTAGATGATTGGTTGTTATGGTTGCTAGTATATGGTTGATAATATATGTTGTGATTTAAAACTAAAATCTTTAATAAGATTATTAAATTACCTTTGTTTAAATTTCGGGGACGAAATTATTTTAAGGGGGGAGGAATGTAATATCCCTGAAATTTGAGCAATATCAATTTAATAATCTGTTAAATAATTAAATTGATATTGATAATCTTTGATAATAAGATTTGAATTTAATTTAATAATCTAATTAAATTAGTATTAATTGATGATTTTATCTTTTAAAAGTAAATAAGATATTTCTGTTTGGATAAGAATAAATATTTAAATTGTTATGGATTTTAGAATATTTGTATAAGCTTTTATTTATAAATATAATTAGTTTTTGTTTCTTTAAAAAGAAATAATATATATAGATAAGTGTTTAAATAAATTAAGAAAAGGCTTTTATTAACATTTAAAATAAATAAGGATTACTTAAATTACAAGTGTAAATCTCTAAGACTATATAGTAACAAGTGTTAATTTATTAACAACTCTATGTGACAAATGTCAAAGTTTTAAATTTTTGTTTTTCTTTTATTTGATAAATCATTTTTACTTATATATATACATATGCTATCATCCCATTCTCTTTTCTATTCGGTCAAAACTAAAGAAATTTCAGCCTGAAAACAAGTATACTCAGAAACTAAAACTATAGCCCCAACAAATTCTCAAAACAAAATTCCCAGAAAACAAATCTGAAATTCAACAACTCCTCTAAAACCAGAAAACATGATTCTGGACAAAGACATCAACCTGTAATTCATTTTCAACTTCGAAAAGAAATCCCTGTAACCATTAGCAAGATCAAAAATCAAAGCTTGTAGACTATTTTCTTCAAACCTGAGAATAACAAGTCTGCAAGCATTTTCTTCAACTTAAATCAAAACTGTCTCATCTTCATCAAGTCTCAGCAACATGCATTCCAGTTTTTAAAATCAAAGAAGCAATAGCATTCCAGTTTTCAAATCGAAGTCAAATTCAAGTTCTCGAGTTTTTTTTACAAATTCCAGCAACTCCAGTTTAAAGTTTGAAGCTGTTTTCAAAAACAAAGTTGCTTTGTTCTTCTTTAAAAAGGTGAGTAAACATCTCAACTTAAAAACAGTTTTTAAAAATATGTTGTTATATAAATGCATGTGATGAATTGCTGTGAATATGGTTGAATATGTTATGATGTGAATGAATGCATATATATGAATATCTGTGCATATGAATATGAATGTATATGTCTATCCTGTTCTCTGTTTTTAAAAAGTGAGTAAACCTATTTTATTTTAAAAACAGTTCAAATCTGAGATATAATTTGGATGCATGTGAATGTGTGAGATAAATGTTGGATTGCATGGATGTTTTAGCATGAATATAAACTTGAATTGATATTTATATTGTGGATATGTCTGTATATATAAAATTTTGGTCTCTGTTGTTTCACAGTTTCTTGAATTACTTTTAAAAATCCATATCTCCAAATACAAGCAATCTTAAACTTAGATCTTTGAATGAAATATGATTATAACAACATGATATCAACTCTAAAAATAGTTTCAAGGATTTTAGTTTAATAATTATTTCAGAAATAAGAAAATAATGTGATAATCAGAAATTGGTCAAAATATTATGAATACAATTTCATGATTGGATTGCATGAATGGATTCAGGGTAGGAAATCTTGAATTTTGGTATAAATATCTGGATTTTTAGGCATGAGGTTGTCGGGGAAACTCGAGATGATCGATTTTGGGACTTTTGTCATTTACCATCGATCTGCGATGAGGTGTGCGGCGAGGCTTGGAATGGAGGTGGCCGGTGAGTGGAGGATCACAGGAAAAATGGTTGAGGACTTTTCTGATGATCGGGGCGGTGTGTCGGAGTCGAACTAGGGTTTTACTCCGGGTTTTGGGTCGCGTTCGAAATGGAGTGACTGGGAATTATTGGATGGATCGAGTTGCGAATGTTTTTGGGGATAGTTGGGAGGAGGAATTGCGGTGATATGGCCGAAGTTTCATGGTGAAAGACGGTCGAGGTTGATGGGTTCGGTGAGTTTACTGATGAAAGGGTTGTTCCGGAGATGGTGCAAACTACTTCGATTTTGATTGAAGTCGCGTGATGGCTAGTCAAGGATCGGAGTCGAGTCAGTGGACGATGTGGAGTTTGCGTGTGGTGATGCTGGTGGTGGCGGCGGTGTTGGCGCGACGTGCACGTGCACGGTGATATCTGGGTTCGTTCGTTAGTTTGGGGAAGAAGGATTTCTCGGGTTTGTTCGTGTGAGACTCGGAGTTTTTTTGAATGGGCGACTCGAAGTAAAAGTGTAGTGGTCGTTACAGTGGTATCAGAGTTACTAATCTTAAACCTTAATTAGTATCAAAAATTACACCTAATTAGTATCAGGCTCGTAAAATTCATTTTAACTATTTTTGATACCACTGTAAATTCCTAAACCAGAGATGAACAAATAAATTCAAATCATAAAATATATGCTCTGATACCACTGTCACCATTCTTAAGTACGAATCTAGTTGTAAAATCAAAACATGAAATTAAAATTATTTGGTTTTCTGTCTTATGTTGATCATCACAGTCTTTTCTAGTTTCCAGGAATCCTATTAGTTATCTTTACTTAAAATTATTTTTAAAAATTGAATATGGCTATTACTAACCATTTTCTTTTAAAAATCCTAACCTAAAAGAAGTCAGAGAAGGAGAAATGGATTTTTGAAACTAGATTAGTCTGTTAACATCAAACAGAGTATTGAATAAATGTATATACTGACATGCACAGACATTCTTCACAATTTTATATACATGCAGCCACATTAATTCATCCATGTAAATAACATTACTTCAACTACTTATCACATCAACCAATTAAAGCAGATTAAACAAATAAAATGATTGTTTATGTCACATCCTGAAATTTTCGACTTTCGAAAATTCGACATCGATACTCACTTTATCGACTGCCGAGAAATCGAGTGCCGGAAACTCCAATAGTGAGGGTTTTAAGAAAAAGAAAAAGTAGAAGAAGAAGAAGATAGAAGAAAAAGAGAACAGCAACAGAAATAGAACAATATCAGAATCTCACATATCGCAGCGGAACAATATATAATAGATAAATGAATATCATTTAAAAACAAAAGAATTATATCTGTTATTACATTACATCACATCATATCATTATACAACAATGGACAGTTTTATAAACTTGTCCTCATACAGAATACACAGCGGAATAAATAATATCAGATACAAATACTACGTCTCGTCCTCCAGCTTATCTCCAAAGCTCCAGAATATCCAGAATATCCTGATAATATAACTCTAGGCTGCCCGTGTGGAAATTGGTGGGCACCCAGAGTTTAGAAGGGAAACAATAAACTCCGAGTCAGTCATGGTGACTGGTGTGAGATCGTAAAACAGTTTATCTTTCTTTAAAATAAACAACAGAAGAATTTTAAAGTCAATTCGCAATGCTTTTGGAAAATGAAACTACCATAAGACCTTCCGCCACACACACAATGCAAACGCAGACTTGGAGGAGATTTCTTCTTATGATAGTCAAAGATGCTTACTACGCAAAATCAAATCATTTTTGATATTATTATTAGTGCATAGTGTAGAAAACATTTCGAAAGTAGAATATAAATCTTAGCCAGCATAGGTACCATTATAGTATGCTTGCTATAGCTACCATATTAAATGGCAGGTTCTACAACTAAAACCGTACAAGGCTCGTATTGTTTCTTTGGATTTCCAACAAATGGTCAGGCTAAGGAACTTCCTATCCACGATGGGTACGTCCCTGGAATAGACGACCCGAGAACCTAACCGGATCTCTGCCAACACAAGGCCGGGTTACCTCTGCAAAAATAGGTAACTACTGACACGCGTATGCCATCCCCCGATCGTCACCGATCTTCCCGAGGATCCCCGATTTCCAACAAACCACATAGATAAAAATGCAGCAACCACATAGGTTAAGTATCTGGGCTCCATACCATGATACCACCTTTATCCAGAAGGAATGACATACACTAAGGGGCGCTACTCCCTAGAACCTTGCTGCATTCGTCCTGTTTCGACCATTTCCGGGGTGTGAGGCTCGATGAAGTCTCGTCCACAAAGCTACGCTTTCTTAAAAAGCCCTGCTTCGGGTCAAACAAAATGATCAACCTATGATCACAAAGATATAAGATCAAACAAATGATCATATCACAAATGATCAAACACTGATCATTTCACAGCAACACTCAGTATGCCACGTTACCAAATTGGGATATATCGCTGATAAATTTCAACTACATAACCTCTGAGCTCGTACGTCTTAGAGAAGGGTGTTAAGCTAAGAGAATAAATTCTCCGCCATCAACAGAAATGTATTTGAAAGAAATCAGCTTTATATCTCAAATTGTAACGTCAGACACACAATCCATACAAGTCTGTTCCGGGATCGAACAGAACCGAAGGCACTTCTCACGAAGCCCTTGCATATCCGGATAATTTTCAATCACGTCAGGACTTCCCGTCACTAAGGGTGATAAAACCTCTAAATCGAAGATCAGTCGATGTAGAGTAACTCGACGGTAATCCTTCCGTTTTCAAAAATATCCGGTCTTCAACACCGGTCTTCGAATGCGATTCATAACGACGTATCACATATTCGGAATGGGTTATACGACCCCATGGTCCTTTCCCGGCTAACCCGAATAGTGAGCGATTATTCAAAAATAAGTGTGGCATTCAAATTCATCCAATTCACAACAAATACCTACTCAAGGTAATTATTGATAGTCGGTTATTTAACTATCAATAAAGATGCGCAACATCATCAGATTCCAAATAATTTTCCAAATTATTTCATCTTCAAAAATATCTTTTACTAGATATAAAATTTCCACACTTCAAAAATAAATCAACGTTTATTTTTAAAACAAATTCCCATTCCATTTATAAATTCCATAGAGAATTTATATCTTCAAAATATCTACTGATATACGATTCTCAAATCGATTTCAAATATTCAATTTCATTTTATCTTTAAGAAGATAAAATCTCAAAACGTTCCATTTCATTTTGGAAAATGCATTTCCCTACTTATTTAATAATAAGTATTTCACAAATCATTTATTTTCAACACTTGGAAAATATTCGATATACTTAAATCAAATTAAGTATATGTTTCATTCTTTAAGGAAATCTATTTTCTATAACAACATCAATTTGAGTCAAAACGAATGTTACGTAAAACATCGTTACGACGACTCAAAAATCACTAGTATAGGGATTCAAAATTAAAATAGATATGTAAATCCCAATACTAGATAAAAACATTTCCTTTCGGAAATCATTTACTATAACAACAGTGTTATAGTCCACCATTTCCTTAAATTTCTCGAAAACGTCTATTTCAACAAGAACTGTTGAAATCTATGCTTTCAATTCATAATACATTTTAAAACATCTTTAAAATGTTTAACTTCATTTTTTTTATATCACTTCTTCAAAAATAAATCCATTTTACTTAACAATATATTCACTGTCCAAAATCGTGAATATAACTTCTTTAATAACCTTCTATATTTAATTTATCACATTCAATCTATTTCGAATTTATAAACACGTTTACAAATTCTATTTCTCCTTTTTTATAACAACTTCGACTTATAAACCTTCTTTTATCAACTTCTATATTTAACTTATCAAAATAAGTGACTTTGGGTTTATAAACAACTTTTAAAATTTTTAATTCTATTTATAAAAAACTTCAATACCAAATCAATTTCAATATTGACTTCTAATTTTATTTATCACTACTAAGTGAATTCCTTATTTTTCTCAAATTATTCAATATTCGGTTTTAAAATGGATTCTTCAAATTGAAATCATTTTACATTGATTTCATCACTTATTTCAATTTACCAATTAAATTTCTAATTGGATTTCCAACTTATCTTCTTTTAAATAAATTCCTTCTTAAGGAAATAAATTTCAATCGTTTCTTTCAATCTATTTTAAAAATCCAAATTTTAAATTAAATTCTTCAATTTATAATCACTATTTTACGAGATCCATTTATTTAACATTTTCACTTTATTCTGGAATTTATTCAATAAGATTATAAAAATTTACTTTTTATACTTTAAAATTCCTTTCTTCAAAATTTCTTCAATTTCAAAAATTGATTCACTCAGAAATTTTCTACTTTGATTTCAAAAATTCAATTTCGTTTATTTTTGGAATCAAATGATGTCAAAACATCCATTCAGCTAAATTTTAGCTTTTCAAACAATTTCCAGATATCAATTCAATAACAACCATAATCATTCACAGATTATCACATCACAGTAGAAATAAATTCAATTAATGTGAGGGGTCCAGTTGGATCCCTCCAACCTGTTTCCCTGCATCCAAAGATGTTAGCACAATACCAATTCCGCTCTAGTACGGAATTATCGCGGTATATGGGTTTTTATAAATCCGCTTACTAACGGCGCAATAGGGTCTCATCCGCTATACGAGGCGGGAAATCATCAATCCAATATATACATATGCCAATATGTATATATTGCTATATATATAGATATATCCTATTATATCTAATAGCACATTCAAAACAGTCAATCATCAATAACTGTAAAAATTCCACATTCAATTTGAGTGAGAAAAATCTCACCTTTGCGTTTAATTTGCCATCCATTTCCATTTTGACTCGATTTCTTGATTTACACCTTGTATAAACAATTTTATAAAATCGATTAATATTCGAAATAAATCGAATCAACAATTTTCGTTTTGATAGTTTTTGATTAGCTGATAATTCTTTTTAAACCAATTTTCTCTTTTAATAAATTTATTTAACTAACAATTTTCCTTTACCGTACAACTGTTCATATATCCTAATCTTCTATTTTCTTATAATCGTTCAAAAACAGTATACTAAAATCTTAAACTGCTTAAACTTTATCATTTTATATATACACCTATACCAATTGCTATTTATATTTTAATATTTCATTTTCTGCAAATTAAAACAGAAATAGCTTTAAAAATCTATGTTAAGACTTACTGCTTTCATACGTATTTATATATATATTCTTCGTATACATATTTATGAATTTTAAATCAAAAACAGGAACATTACCTTACTGTTTACACTTAAAATCTACAGATTAATATTTCATTTAAACTAACTTTAATTTAAACAGTTATACCTCACTGACGAACTCCAACCACCACGATTTCGATTGTGAGCCACCCCGTCACGGCCTCCATCGCCACTCGCTGCCTCACATTGCTGGAACCAAATCGTGAGATCGTACGCGCCTCCCCACTCGAGCCAGTCTTCACGTACGCGAGCACGAGCCCCCCCTGCTCCACGCCTCGCGATGCCATCCCACGCAACCCCTAGTCGGAAATCGACTTGCCAAAATAAACTTCGAGCCTCCCCCTGACGCCGCTCGAGTTCGCCCAAACCCCAGTGCCTCAGGCGCACGCCATCTCCACGCCGCCCCTTGCTTCGCCTCGATGCCATCCCACGCGACCCCATGCGACGCCGCGATTCTCAGATACGCGATTTCAATCGCTGGCTCATAATAGAAGGAATCGAAAGAAAATGGAGTGCTTGCTATTTAATTACGAACGAATTCGTTCGATTTGGTTTTTGCGACAAAAGGAGGTCGCGATTTTGATTTGAGAATGATTTCGATTTTTAAACGAGGCTTCGGCCATTATTTTTACTTCTGAGAATATTTTGTTTTTTTTTTCTCTTCGAACTGATTTAGAATGGATGGAGGCATGGGTTACGTGATGGGTTGCCTGATTTTTTTGTTCGGGATCTTAGGCGTGATTTTAGGCTGAAGCTAAGGGAAGAGAACGTGTGATATTTACTAATATAAATATAATTTCTAAATCGAATTCGTTTTGTTTTAACGCGTTTTATTTCCGTGTGCTCACATATCAACTCAGAAAATTACGAAAATTGAAATCCGGCAATAATACAACATTCCGGACCCAATGGAACTGGTTTCGTCGAATTCCGAGACTGTTTGAAAATTGACTATTTTATAAATATCGGTTCGAGTGATTATTTTCAAAACTGAACAAAACAGTTCGAAATTAAATTCTGAAGCTTCTATTATCTTCAGTATCATCTATATGAATTTTACAAATTTTTTGAAATATTTTTAATCGGTCTAAATTTGAAGATTCAAATTTTTATCCAGTTCAATAGATTAAATTATACCATTTAATCGCCAAATTCAAATTTAAATCAGGAATTCAAATTAAATCGTCGTTCAAATATTTAAAATTAATTAAATATTCCCAATTTAATCTGTTCAAAATTCAGGGTCGTTACAGACTTCCCCCCTTAAAAGAATTTCGTCCTCGAAATTACAAGTTAGAAAGAAAGGTCTTTAACTCGTCTACTATTTTTCACAATCCAAATAGTTTTATCAATTTTCAAAACAAATCTTTCTACTAAAGATTCGTTATCAATCCAATTAACTTTCTAAACCTTCCATAGTTCTCAAACATCATTGTTTTCCTAACAATTCAATTTTAAGTTTAAATTCAAATTTAAACTTCCAAATTTTCTCAAAAATTTTCTAACACCCGAAATTTTCAAAAAATTTCGCCAGCGTCTCCTTTGCGCGGCTAATACGGCACGACTACTGTAACGACCCACTATTTTGGACCATTCAAATCGACAATAATCCACGCATGTCTGACTTGAATAATTCAAAATAACAGATTGTAATAAAATTTGGAGCAAATAAAATCAAATACATAATCACAGACACAGAATATCAGAATAACTCGCAGCGGAATATAAAAACCATAGTAGTTCATGAAGCTACTATAACAAACTCTCAAAACAAAATACATAATATCTGTTTGAAAACATATACAATAGAAATCTCAAATACATAGAAGTTTATAATACCAGAGCTGAAATAGAACAACTGAAACTGGAATGGATAAATAACTAGATAAGCAGAATCTCCAACGATTCCTAGCTCCAGAAAGAGATCCAAATCTAAGCTGTAAATACTCAGGCTGACCCGAGCGTAAAGCAAAATACAAAACACTCGAGTCAGGACAATATATACTTATATAATGTAAACCAACTCAAGTGAACTGTAGCAGTAATGCATAATAACTTAAAGGATGCTTGGGATCGCCCATCCTCTAAGGATCAGTTAAACCATAAATTAAATACATCCCGTGGTTAAAATTTCAAAATTGGTATTTTATGTTTCGAAATCAAATATCATTTCAAAATTCAATATCATTCAAAAATCCAGTTCAAAATATCAAAATATCATATTTCAAAATAGTTTATATTACGAAACAAATTACTTCATTTTAAATCATAAAATGAAGTTATTATATTAAATAATTAAATTATTAAATTTCCAAAATTTTAATCTTTCAAAGTTCATTCGTTCACTTAAATTAATTAAAACAATGAAAATTCAACTTTCGCAACATTTAGAAAATGCTATGGAAAGTCACATTTAAAACAGTTCAATTTAACAAAAGACAGCATTTAAAATGCTGTAATAGGGTTACATTAGTTTCAAATAAACTTAGTTAAATTCAACCATTATAACATTTACAAAAATGCCATAATAGCCTTTAATTAAATTCAGCCATTTGGTTCATTATTATCAACTACAACATTTACAAATGTTGTATTATCATTTACATTAGAATTAATAGCATTTCAGACATGCAGTTAATTAACTTCAAATATTTAGTATAACTTCACAACAATTATATTTTTATATAAATCATTTTTAACTTATAAAATCATATAATTTCACTTTTAAAACAATCATTCAAATACCCTTATATTCATGATTTTATAAAGTTAAACCTCCATTCAAAAATCAAAATTTAATAATAATTCACTTATTAAATTCCAATATTAAATTATAAATTCATTAAATTAAATTAACTTAACACTTAAGTTTAAATTTTCAAATATAACTTAATTCCATTTTTATTTACTTAACTTAAAATTCATTTTAAGCCAAATTCACAAATTTCCAATTTTAGTTATATTTCAAAATTTCAACTTAAATATTCATTCATTTCACATTTTAACTTTATTCAAAATCATTAATATAAAATAAAATCATTTAATTTCACTTTAATCCAAATTATCATGAATGTATCACATTTCATATTTAATTTAAATTCCAATTATCACCAAATTAAAATTTCCCAAAATAACTTACATTTCAAATTTTCTAATTTTACCATTAATTTATTTCACTTATAAATTTTCAGAAAATCAATAATGCTTTACAAAGATCATTTTTATTTAGTTTAAGTCAAAATATTATAATATTTACATTTCTAAAATAATTAAAAAAATTATAAAACATATTTTAACAACGGGTCTGTATTTCATTTTCTAGCCTAGGTAAAGTGATACGGGTAATTTATCATTTCAACCCGTAATTTACAAAGATACCCGGGTTTGATCATTTCAAACCCGCAATCCCAAGCAAATGAAAATAATTGAAAATCATTCAGGCCTATCATTTCAGCCCATAATGATTTTCTCTTATTCTAAAGTCCGTTCGGGTATGTATCATTTCAACCCATAGTGATTCTAATCTAAAGGGAACTTGCAGTGTGATAAACTGATAAAAATAACAGAACAACATAATATAACAGTAACATATGATATAACAGGTGTTTAAGCATGGGTGAACATCATATAATCATAACATAGCAGATATAATATGGTGATGCATTTTACAGATTCAAAAGTGGTCAATTTACTAGTTATATAGGTATACACTGTCTGGTGAGAATATCTCACTTGTTTAAAGCTGGAGATAGCCACAAAAGCACACAATACTGACACTACGAAGGCACGACAACACGGGAATGACTTGAGAGTGGAGAGCGAGATCCAAGTTATAGATCTTGTGTTACAACCCAAAAACAAAACCAAAATAATAGTTAAAAATCAATACGATTGAATTTGAATAACTTTGAAACAAAAAGCAGTTTGAATACGAAACTTTTTACCTTGCTTTCTCTACTTGTTTGCATGGCCTAGGGGATCAATTAGGTCAGGTTTGTACTTGGTTTGGATCAGGTATGGGTCTGGAAAAGGTAAGGCTACAAGGTAGAACATGATGGAGGAAGTTACAACACAGGGATGTGAAGGGGTTTAGGCTAAAACATGGTTTTTGGCAACCAAAAGGGCTCGGTCATGGGGTTATATGCTTGGCCAGTCAAGCTCAGGTCTAGACAGAGGTTGGAGTGGTGTGGGGAGGTCTGGAAAAGGTGGTGGTGGCAGCCTATGGTGGTGGTGGTGGTGTAAAATGAAGGGAAGGTTGCATACATGGCTCGGGTAGGCGATAATTGTAGAGTTTTCAATGTTTTTGTGGAGTTTTGCTCAAGGGGAGGCCATGGCACTTTCATGTCAGTGGAGAATGATGGTTTGGCCATGGATTTAGTGGGGAGGAAGGGATGGTGGTCGATGGTGGTGATGGTGAGGCTATGGGCCGAGCAAAGCATGAAGATTTCAAGGCAATTTACAAAGGAAAATCAATAAAAGAAGGTGAAAAAGAATAGAAAAGAGGAAGACATTACAATTCTTTTTCTTCAGATCTGAAAACATATGTGAATGAGGAATGAGAAAGTGATGTTTTCACGTGAATTGCAAAATGAGATATGCAGCTGAAAGAATGAGGAGTTAAGGCCAATTGAATGAAAAGTAATGTTGAAATGTGAAAAGGTGGGAATTCAAAAGGCCTTAGGAAATAAAAAGCCACAAACCTTTCAAATCACTTTTATTTCTTTTTAATAAGTTTAAATAACTGAAAATAATTAAAAATTCAGTTTCAATTCGAAAATGTAACAAATATACAAAATATAAATAAATAAATATTAATTATATATGATTAAAATAAGAAAATAGTACAAAATGAAAACTAGTCTAGAAAATTTGAAAATAAATGAAATAAACTTAGGGAAAATTTTATGGACTTGGAAAAATATTTATAAATAAAGATAAGAACATAAAATAAAAATGCATTCACAAAAATAAATAAATAAATTTTAATTAAATAAAATTTAAATGAAGAATATAGTAGAAAAATAGAAACTAGTCTTTAATAAATGCAATAAATTTTGGAAAAGTTTTATTATCACTTCAAAAATATTAAAAGACAAAAATATACATAAAATAACATATTAACACATTTTAAAATAAAATATGACAAAGAAAATATGATTTATAAAATTTAAAATAGGCAAAATTGCAAAATAAAACAAATTATACTCAAAATTGAAATGTACATAACTTTTACAATTTAATTCCGTTTTCAACGAAACAAAAAGCAGTATTCATGTTATTAAGTCTATTTTCATAATAAAAGATAAAATTTAAGATTTTAAACAATTTAAATTTGAAGTTTTAAAAGTCAAAGTTTGACCAGTTTGACCAGAAATCCCTTTTTCAGGAAATGTTCAATTTATACCAGTTTGAAATTAAAAGTTACATAATAATCAACATTTATATTTAAAAATGAAATGTTTGAAATAAAACAAGTTTAAAAAATAGTTTTCAAAATATAATAAAGTCAAATAAAATATATACAAAAATCTAGGGCTGTTACACTCTCCCCCACTCAAATCTTTTCGTCCTCGAAAAGGAATGAAGTATGGAAAACACAGAAAAAGATAGAATGGAATAGGATTAAGACAAGATGACAAGAATATTAAAATTATACCTGATAACTGTTGTTATAGGTAAGTTTAACAAGGTGGAGAATAGGAATAGCAAGAAGGGAAAATAGGATGAAAGACAAGGATGAGCCATTTATTAAAAGTGTTGGTTAAAGAGGTAAAATATTTAAAACACTTTAAAATCCTTTAAAAAGGAAATAACTGATCAAAGTATCATTTATATAATATTTTATCAAAATACTTTTATAACTCGATGTCTTAACAAGTTTATCCTCATTCCTGCAGACTCTGGTAGTGCGTTGATCAGGCGCAAAGCTAGAATTCTCCAGGTACTTAGTAGACCTGTTTCAACACCTAGTGAAAATACTGGGAAAACCTTTAAAAACAGATATGGAAAGTACAATCCAAACAAAAACGAATCAAATCATGGATCGCAGATACACAATGGTTACGCCTGGGTCCCCCAGGAAACATCCGTACCTTTTAAGCATTCACTGCCTTGCGAATTTCGCCATGCAACAAAACGGTGGACCGCAGGATACATAAAAATGGTTACGCCTGGATCCCCCAGGAAACATCCATACCCCTTAAGCAATCTCTGCCTTGCGGATTACGCCACTAACACGACCATAGATCGCAGATACACAATGGTTACGCCTAGATCCCCCAGGAAACATCCGTACCTTTTAAGCAATCACTGCCTTACGAATTACGCTATGCAGTCGAGTTCGTAAGACCATGGGTAACGCCATGGAATTCGAAGGACACTCGAGTATCATATCCGGAAAACCAAAAATCAGAGAGAATAATATCGATAGAATGAATCCAAGATGTGGCCACAAATCGGATATCAAGCAGAAGGCACTTTCCATATCTTTACTTCGAAAATATGTATCATATATTACCTTTTCAAATCACTTTCAAATATCGTACTGATATAATATCCATTATATATAAGATTTCACTTTCAAATTGAGTACCTTTTCAAATCTATAGTTTTCGAATCAATTTCATACTCATACAAATCAATTTTATATAAGTTCGACAACTCCCAAATCAAGTGTTTAGTAACACAAGGTTCTCAAATTTCAATTTGTTTCAATATCAGTTCAATTTCAAAATCATATACAATTTCACCAAATTATTTTCTTCTCAAATTAAATATCTTTAGTTTCAAAGTTTCCAAAATAATAGATTTTTGAAAATAAATCCAAATTTCCAAATCAATATAATTTAAGTCAACCAATTCATTTCCAAAATCAAATGTTTTCAAAATCATCTTATACTTACGTAAGGTCTATCTTACATAAGGATCAAATTTTCAAAATAATTTCGCTGTATGAAGAGCCATATGGGATTGAATATCTTTGCTTTTATGGGTTATATATCTTTGTAATTTAAATTGGAAATTTTCTTTTAGTAAGCAAAGATATTCTAACTCGACGGCTTTCAATTTCAGCGTCAAAATATATCAAAGATATTAGAATATAAGATGTACACACGTCATCATTTCGCAAAATCACATTTGATCGCTCGCTCGATCACACAAGTTCGCTTTCGAACTAGTATTGTCCATTCGATTTCCCTAATGCGGACTTCGATATGGTTTCTCGACTAGAAGCCATCAGTCTCCTTGCATAGCCATATACTATGATAGAGAATTCTGGAATCAAGCCCAAAATCCATATCAAATATTCTCCATCAAGAATCGAATGAAAAATCCTAACACGAAATGGTGTAATCCACCTCGAACTTGTGTACTCAAACTTGGATCAAATTAATTATGCGAATAAAACAGCATACGTACAACTTATATATTTATTTCAACTTGTTAAATATATAGTTTCATAAAGATGTTACTAAGTTAAAACATTTAAACTAAATTTTATTCAAAATATTTTGAAGACCAAATTCTTTTCAAAACATTTCAAATCTAAATTTCATATTAGAAAATTTTAAAATTGCTTTATTCATTTACTTAACCAAACAGTTTCAACTTATTTAAATCATATTACGTCATACTTAAACATTCAAAACAAACTTATATACTTTATCAAATTACTTTTCAAAATTTCTTAGCTTTGAAAAGTTAACCTTGATTTGGAAGTGCTCGAACCTTTAAAATAGTTGAAGAAATCATATTTCAATCCAAGAGTTGGAAATCACAATTAAATCAGTAAATCCATTCCAAAAATAGGGTTATATCAAATCAAATCCAAAACTCAAGGACTGAACACCGGCTCATTTCAAATTTTACAAATATATATACATATATCTTTCGAATATCACATCACACTTCGGAATTTGAAATCTAAATTGGTTTCACAAATCAATCGCATAGCAATGCTACCAAAGTGGCCTCTCCCTCACTCAGAAACTCGAAAATCAATGTCGATGATGCGTGCACTCATCACCGAAATTATTTTCCAGCGACACAAGTGAGTTCTGGATTTCCATTTACTTTGAAAACTTCTTTGAAATTCCTTCAAAATCATTAAAACCCATTAAAATCATTGAAACATTACTTATTCGGAAAAATAATTTCAATCATATTATTTATTATTTCAAAATCTTAAAACCAGTTCCAAAATGCCGGAGTTCAATCACTTAAATTCAGATTCAAAACCTTCAGTTATAAATCATTTTATATGAAACCATTTCTTATAAAATTTTCACAATTTCAAATCCTTTCAAAACTTCAAATTCTCATTTTTTTAAAAGGTATATAATCCTTATCAAAAACATTTCATCTTTATATAAAAATATGGTCATCCTTATCAAAATAAAACTACGATGAATACAAAATTTTTAAAAGACAATCAACCACAAACTTTCCAAGGGACGATTCAAGGATGGATTTCAAAGCAAAACAGAGATTCAAATTTAGAAGGACTCTAATCAAATAGAATTCTAATTCAAAGATAGGCTCAAACGAAGATAAGATAATTAAATTACCAAATAGAAGATGGATAAGCCTATATGAATCGCGGGCGACCTTAACTGGTCAACCGTGACTTCAGGAATATAATCGGTGCGAAAATCTAAGGCAAATCGACCTTCGATTGCCAGAGATAGAATCTAAATATAGCAGAAGATAGAAAACATCGTAAACCGAGGATACAGAAATCTCCGATGAATCAATGCCAATTATAATCATTCAAAGATTGGCGGAATCGCCACCCTATAAAGGTCATACAAAGTGGAGTGATGCAATGCTCCAAAATCAAAAGAATACAATTAGGGGAGACAGGAATGGATTTCAGAACAAGTGGGAGCGTTCCAAAATTCAAAGGAATCTTATTCGATAAGAATCCAAACGAAGATTAGAGATATATAACCTATATCGATACAGAAAAATTCCCATAAAAATTTGGAAAGACTCGAATTCATAACATACGAAAACAGAAGCATAAATATCTTTAGTTGGACAACTTTAGCTAAGCAAAAGATACAACAGAGTTTACTCAAAACAACTTAACAAACTACTGATTTTGCCATACTCAAAATAGATTCCTATCAACAATGGATCTAGATCAATCAAGAGAGAAGTTCAAAATTTTAGAGGATCCTAATCAAAGAAATTACTAACAAGGTGGATACGAAAGGAATGAAGTTTAAGAAATATTTTACTTTCAAAGCAAGGAAATTTATATCAAAATAATCTTTGAAAATTCTTTAAAAATCATTTGAAAATCATTTTATACTTTGAAAATACGTTCTCTCACAAAGAAATGATTCTGAGATTGATTTCACTCATTCTAGGGTATTTCTACCCTATCTCTAATGAGTTTTTGCTCCGTAGGCTAAGGTTTGCCTAAAACCAAAGCTCTGATACCAACTGTAACGACCCACTATTTTGGACCATTCAAATCGACAATAATCCACGCATGTCTGACTTGAATAATTCAAAATAACAGATTGTAATAAAATTTGGAGCAAATAAAATCAAATACATAATCACAGACACAGAATATCAGAATAACTCGCAGCGGAATATAAAAACCATAGTAGTTCATGAAGCTACTATAACAAACTCTCAAAACAAAATACATAATATCTGTTTGAAAACATATACAATAGAAATCTCAAATACATAGAAGTTTATAATACCAGAGCTGAAATAGAACAACTGAAACTGGAATGGATAAATAACTAGATAAGCAGAATCTCCAACGATTCCTAGCTCCAGAAAGAGATCCAAATCTAAGCTGTAAATACTCAGGCTGACCCGAGCGTAAAGCAAAATACAAAACACTCGAGTCAGGACAATATATACTTATATAATGTAAACCAACTCAAGTGAACTGTAGCAGTAATGCATAATAACTTAAAGGATGCTTGGGATCGCCCATCCTCTAAGGATCAGTTAAACCATAAATTAAATACATCCCGTGGTTAAAATTTCAAAATTGGTATTTTATGTTTCGAAATCAAATATCATTTCAAAATTCAATATCATTCAAAAATCCAGTTCAAAATATCAAAATATCATATTTCAAAATAGTTTATATTACGAAACAAATTACTTCATTTTAAATCATAAAATGAAGTTATTATATTAAATAATTAAATTATTAAATTTCCAAAATTTTAATCTTTCAAAGTTCATTCGTTCACTTAAATTAATTAAAACAATGAAAATTCAACTTTCGCAACATTTAGAAAATGCTATGGAAAGTCACATTTAAAACAGTTCAATTTAACAAAAGACAGCATTTAAAATGCTGTAATAGGGTTACATTAGTTTCAAATAAACTTAGTTAAATTCAACCATTATAACATTTACAAAAATGCCATAATAGCCTTTAATTAAATTCAGCCATTTGGTTCATTATTATCAACTACAACATTTACAAATGTTGTATTATCATTTACATTAGAATTAATAGCATTTCAGACATGCAGTTAATTAACTTCAAATATTTAGTATAACTTCACAACAATTATATTTTTATATAAATCATTTTTAACTTATAAAATCATATAATTTCACTTTTAAAACAATCATTCAAATACCCTTATATTCATGATTTTATAAAGTTAAACCTCCATTCAAAAATCAAAATTTAATAATAATTCACTTATTAAATTCCAATATTAAATTATAAATTCATTAAATTAAATTAACTTAACACTTAAGTTTAAATTTTCAAATATAACTTAATTCCATTTTTATTTACTTAACTTAAAATTCATTTTAAGCCAAATTCACAAATTTCCAATTTTAGTTATATTTCAAAATTTCAACTTAAATATTCATTCATTTCACATTTTAACTTTATTCAAAATCATTAATATAAAATAAAATCATTTAATTTCACTTTAATCCAAATTATCATGAATGTATCACATTTCATATTTAATTTAAATTCCAATTATCACCAAATTAAAATTTCCCAAAATAACTTACATTTCAAATTTTCTAATTTTACCATTAATTTATTTCACTTATAAATTTTCAGAAAATCAATAATGCTTTACAAAGATCATTTTTATTTAGTTTAAGTCAAAATATTATAATATTTACATTTCTAAAATAATTAAAAAAATTATAAAACATATTTTAACAACGGGTCTGTATTTCATTTTCTAGCCTAGGTAAAGTGATACGGGTAATTTATCATTTCAACCCGTAATTTACAAAGATACCCGGGTTTGATCATTTCAAACCCGCAATCCCAAGCAAATGAAAATAATTGAAAATCATTCAGGCCTATCATTTCAGCCCATAATGATTTTCTCTTATTCTAAAGTCCGTTCGGGTATGTATCATTTCAACCCATAGTGATTCTAATCTAAAGGGAACTTGCAGTGTGATAAACTGATAAAAATAACAGAACAACATAATATAACAGTAACATATGATATAACAGGTGTTTAAGCATGGGTGAACATCATATAATCATAACATAGCAGATATAATATGGTGATGCATTTTACAGATTCAAAAGTGGTCAATTTACTAGTTATATAGGTATACACTGTCTGGTGAGAATATCTCACTTGTTTAAAGCTGGAGATAGCCACAAAAGCACACAATACTGACACTACGAAGGCACGACAACACGGGAATGACTTGAGAGTGGAGAGCGAGATCCAAGTTATAGATCTTGTGTTACAACCCAAAAACAAAACCAAAATAATAGTTAAAAATCAATACGATTGAATTTGAATAACTTTGAAACAAAAAGCAGTTTGAATACGAAACTTTTTACCTTGCTTTCTCTACTTGTTTGCATGGCCTAGGGGATCAATTAGGTCAGGTTTGTACTTGGTTTGGATCAGGTATGGGTCTGGAAAAGGTAAGGCTACAAGGTAGAACATGATGGAGGAAGTTACAACACAGGGATGTGAAGGGGTTTAGGCTAAAACATGGTTTTTGGCAACCAAAAGGGCTCGGTCATGGGGTTATATGCTTGGCCAGTCAAGCTCAGGTCTAGACAGAGGTTGGAGTGGTGTGGGGAGGTCTGGAAAAGGTGGTGGTGGCAGCCTATGGTGGTGGTGGTGGTGTAAAATGAAGGGAAGGTTGCATACATGGCTCGGGTAGGCGATAATTGTAGAGTTTTCAATGTTTTTGTGGAGTTTTGCTCAAGGGGAGGCCATGGCACTTTCATGTCAGTGGAGAATGATGGTTTGGCCATGGATTTAGTGGGGAGGAAGGGATGGTGGTCGATGGTGGTGATGGTGAGGCTATGCGCCGAGCAAAGCATGAAGATTTCAAGGCAATTTACAAAGGAAAATCAATAAAAGAAGGTGAAAAAGAATAGAAAAGAGGAAGACATTACAATTCTTTTTCTTCAGATCTGAAAACATATGTGAATGAGGAATGAGAAAGTGATGTTTTCACGTGAATTGCAAAATGAGATATGCAGCTGAAAGAATGAGGAGTTAAGGCCAATTGAATGAAAAGTAATGTTGAAATGTGAAAAGGTGGGAATTCAAAAGGCCTTAGGAAATAAAAAGCCACAAACCTTTCAAATCACTTTTATTTCTTTTTAATAAGTTTAAATAACTGAAAATAATTAAAAATTCAGTTTCAATTCGAAAATGTAACAAATATACAAAATATAAATAAATAAATATTAATTATATATGATTAAAATAAGAAAATAGTACAAAATGAAAACTAGTCTAGAAAATTTGAAAATAAATGAAATAAACTTAGGGAAAATTTTATGGACTTGGAAAAATATTTATAAATAAAGATAAGAACATAAAATAAAAATGCATTCACAAAAATAAATAAATAAATTTTAATTAAATAAAATTTAAATGAAGAATATAGTAGAAAAATAGAAACTAGTCTTTAATAAATGCAATAAATTTTGGAAAAGTTTTATTATCACTTCAAAAATATTAAAAGACAAAAATATACATAAAATAACATATTAACACATTTTAAAATAAAATATGACAAAGAAAATATGATTTATAAAATTTAAAATAGGCAAAATTGCAAAATAAAACAAATTATACTCAAAATTGAAATGTACATAACTTTTACAATTTAATTCCGTTTTCAACGAAACAAAAAGCAGTATTCATGTTATTAAGTCTATTTTCATAATAAAAGATAAAATTTAAGATTTTAAACAATTTAAATTTGAAGTTTTAAAAGTCAAAGTTTGACTAGTTTGACCAGAAATCCCTTTTTCAGGAAATGTTCAATTTATACCAGTTTGAAATTAAAAGTTACATAATAATCAACATTTATATTTAAAAATGAAATGTTTGAAATAAAACAAGTTTAAAAATAGTTTTCAAAATATAATAAAGTCAAATAAAATATATACAAAAATCTAGGGCTGTTACACCTACAAAACGTCCCTACGGACTCTCAGATTTCAAAAAGAAAAAGAAAAAGCCAAGCGGCTAGACAAGAAATCATCAAAAACTCATATTATAATTCAAATACGTACCTTTTGCCGAGCAATTCAAATTATCTGTGAAATCAAATTCAATTTCCTTTATACCTGTATATCTACTAGCCATAATATCTAGTTACAGCATTCAAACTATTTTGCAAATTTGATTACAAAATTTCCAATATATGCTTATATATTTACGGTTGAAGTTACATTCGTTTTTAAACAAAATGAACTCATATCCATTCTAGTTTATAACCAATTCAAATTGATACAAATTCAATTTATTTTAATTCTACTTCATTTGCAATTGATTCCATTCAATTTAATTTGCATTTCATATTTTCATTCGGTTTATTCTATTAACCAACCAACTTTCATTCATAATTGCTCTTTTAGCTTAGTTTCAACTACTAACTCATTACAAATTCCAATTCACGTACAGTTTCAAATTTGTCTTCAATTTCATTTACAATTGCAAATTATTCATTCATCCACTAATTCATTCATTTTCAATTTGAATCTCATTTCTATCAAATTACCAAATATTCTATAAGTTATTAACTTATTTACATTCCATTATGAATTTTATCTTTTATTCATCTTCCATTTATAATTATTCAATTCAATTCATTTCTTACAAATTTGAAACGAATTTCAATTTTCAATCTCATTTTTTTTTGATTCACTTGCAAATTTATTCGTTCATTCACAATTTTCATTTATTTTCATAATTCAGTACTCCATTCCAGAGTCTTTTCAACCTTTCCAAAACCATTTTTGAAAACAATTCAAATTTATCTTTTGAATTTTCCAAAACAAAATCCAAATTTTTCAAACCACTTCTATTTAAAACAATTTGGCAGCAATTCCTCTTTTGGAAACCCGAAAATGAACACCAACGATGCCGCGGTCATCATCGAAGTTATTTTCCAGCGACCGAAAAGAGTTTAGAGGTTTCATCTCTCTAAAATACTTTTCAACCTTTGAAATTCATTTTCAAACCAAAAAGAAATTTAAATTTCCAAATCTCCAAAATTTTCAAATTTTTTTTCAAAACCTTTCCAAAAACTTTTCTGGAATTCCGTTTTAATTTACAATTCACATTTATAATTTACATTCTCAAAATTCATTTGTATGTGAATTAATTTCTTAACTTTGGAGTTATGATTTCAATTTCTTATTCAATTTTAGTGATGATAATTTAATAATATTACTTCTAGCAACCATGCAACCATATACTATAGTAATTCATAGAAAAACATTTCTTTTATATACAAAAATAGTTTTGGGCAAAATTATTTCATTTACCCTATTCAAAACAATACTGTGCCGAACTGTTTTATTCGAGCGTTTAGAAACCCCTTCGATACAGTTTTGCAAGACTGTGCCGACGAAGGTTCATATACCACTCAATAAACCAATCATCACAATACAAAACAATTTTTTATTCAATTAACAAATACGCGCTCATATCTATTATTACACTCAACTCATTCTAGAGTACTGCTGACTCTATCTCTAATGAGTAACACCCAACAGAGCAGGGTTGTCGCTTAACCATATGCTCTGATACCACTTTGTCACATCCTGAAATTTTCAACTTTCGAAAATTCGACATCGATACTCACTTTATCGACTGCCGAGAAATCGAGTGCCGGAAACTCCAATAGTGAGGGTTTTAAGAAAAAGAAAAAGTAGAAGAAGAAGAAGATAGAAGAAAAAGAGAACAAGAGAACAGCAACAGAAATAGAACAATATCAGAATCTCACATATCGCAGCGGAACAATATATAATAGATAAATGAATATCATTTAAAAACAAAAGAATTATATCTGTTATTACATTACATCACATCATATCATTATACAACAATGGACAGTTTTATAAACTTGTCCTCATACAGAATACACAGCGGAATAAATAATATCAGATACAAATACTACGTCTCGTCCTCCAGCTTATCTCCAAAGCTCCAGAATATCCAGAATATCCTGATAATATAACTCTAGGCTGCCCGTGTGGAAATTGGTGGGCACCCAGAGTTTAGAAGGGAAACAATAAACTCCGAGTCAGTCATGGTGACTGGTGTGAGATCGTAAAACAGTTTATCTTTCTTTAAAATAAACAACAGAAGAATTTTAAAGTCAATTCGCAATGCTTTTGGAAAATGAAACTACCATAAGACCTCCCGCCACACACACAATGCAAACGCAGACTTGGAGGAGATTTCTTCTTATGATAGTCAAAGATGCTTACTACGCAAAATCAAATCATTTTTGATATTATTATTAGTGCATAGTGTAGAAAACATTTCGAAAGTAGAATATAAATCTTAGCCAGCATAGGTACCATTATAGTATGCTTGCTATAGCTACCATATTAAATGGCAGGTTTCTACAACTAAAACCGTACAAGGCTCGTATTGTTTCTTTGGATTTCCAACAAATGGTCAGGCTAAGGAACTTCCTATCCACGATGGGTACGTCCCTGGAATAGACGACCCGAGAACCTAACCGGATCTCTGCCAACACAAGGCCGGGTTACCTCTGCAAAAATAGGTAACTACTGACACGCGTATGCCATCCCCCGATCGTCACCGATCTTCCCGAGGATCCCCGATTTCCAACAAACCACATAGATAAAAATGCAGCAACCACATAGGTTAAGTATCTGGGCTCCATACCATGATACCACCTTTATCCAGAAGGAATGACATACACTAAGGGGCGCTACTCCCTAGAACCTTGCTGCATTCGTCCTGTTTCGACCATTTCCGGGGTGTGAGGCTCGATGAAGTCTCGTCCACAAAGCTACGCTTTCTTAAAAATCCCTGCTTCGGGTCAAACAAAATGATCAACCTATGATCACAAAGATATAAGATCAAACAAATGATCATATCACAAATGATCAAACACTGATCATTTCACAGCAACACTCAGTATGCCACGTTACCAAATTGGGATATATCGCTGATAAATTTCAACTACATAACCTCTGAGCTCGTACGTCTCAGAGAAGGGTGTTAAGCTAAGAGAATAAATTCTCCGCCACCAACAGAAATGTATTTGAAAGAAATCAGCTTTATATCTCAAATTGTAACGTCAGACACACAATCCATACAAGTTTGTTCCGGGATCGAACAGAACCGAAGGCACTTCTCACGAAGCCCTTGCATATCCGGATAATTTTCAATCACGTCAGGACTTCCCGTCACTAAGGGTGATAAAACCTCTAAATCGAAGATCAGTCGATGTAGAGTAACTCGACGGTAATCCTTCCGTTTTCAAAAATATCCGGTCTTCAACACCGGTCTTCGAATGCGATTCATAACGACGTATCACATATTCGGAATGGGTTATACGACCCCATGGTCCTTTCCCGGCTAACCCGAATAGTGAGCGATTATTCAAAAATAAGTGTGGCATTCAAATTCATCCAATTCACAACAAATACCTACTCAAGGTAATTATTGATAGTCGGTTATTTAACTATCAATAAAGATGCGCAACATCATCAGATTCCAAATAATTTTCCAAATTATTTCATCTTCAAAAATATCTTTTACTAGATATAAAATTTCCACACTTCAAAAATAAATCAACATTTATTTTTAAAACAAATTCCCATTCCATTTATAAATTCCATAGTGAATTTATATCTTCAAAATATCTACTGATATACGATTCTCAAATCGATTTCAAATATTCAATTTCATTTTATCTTTAAGAAGATAAAATCTCAAAACGTTTCATTTCATTTTGGAAAATGCATTTCCCTACTTATTTAATAATAAGTATTTCACAAATCATTTATTTTCAACACTTGGAAAATATTCGATATACTTAAATCAAATTAAGTATATGTTTCATTCTTTAAGGAAATCTATTTTCTATAACAACATCAATTTGAGTCAAAACGAATGTTCGTAAAACATCGTTACGACGACTCAAAAATCACTAGTATAGGGATTCGAAATTAAAATAGATATGTAAATCCCAATACTAGATAAAAACATTTCCTTTCGGAAATCATTTACTATAACAACAGTGTTATAGTCCACCATTTCCTTAAATTTCTCGAAAACGTCTATTTCAACAAGAACTGTTGAAATCTATGCTTTCAATTCATAATACATTTTAAAACATCTTTAAAATGTTTAACTTCATTTTTTTTATATCACTTCTTCAAAAATAAATCCATTTTACTTAACAATATATTCACTGTCCAAAATCGTGAATATAACTTCTTTAATAACCTTCTATATTTAATTTATCACATTCAATCTATTTCGAATTTATAAACACGTTTACAAATTCTATTTCTCCTTTTTTATAACAACTTCGACTTATAAACCTTCTTTTATCAACTTCTATATTTAACTTATCAAAATAAGTGACTTTGAGTTTATAAACAACTTTTAAAATTTTTAATTCTATTTATAAAAAACTTCAATACCAAATCAATTTCAATATTGACTTCTAATTTTATTTATCACTACTAAGTGAATTCCTTATTTTTCTCAAATTATTCAATATTCGGTTTTAAAATGGATTCTTCAAATTGAAATCATTTTACATTGATTTCATCACTTATTTCAATTTACCAATTAAATTTCTAATTGGATTTCCAACTTATCTTCTTTTAAATAAATTCCTTCTTAAGGAAATAAATTTCAATCGTTTCTTTCAATCTATTTTAAAAATCCAAATTTTAAATTAAATTCTTCAATTTATAATCACTATTTTACGAGATCCATTTATTTAACATTTTCACTTTATTCTGGAATTTATTCAATACGATTATAAAAATTTACTTTTTATACTTTAAAATTCCTTTCTTCAAAATTTCTTCAATTTCAAAAATTGATTCACTCAGAAATTTTCTACTTTGATTTCAAAAATTCAATTTCGTTTATTTTTGGAATCAAATGATGTCAAAACATCCATTCAGCTAAATTTTAGCTTTTCAAACAATTTCCAGATATCAATTCAATAACAACCATAATCATTCACAGATTATCACATCACAGTAGAAATAAATTCAATTAATGTGAGGGGTCCAGTTGGATCCCTCCAACCTGTTTCCCTGCATCCAAAGATGTTAGCACAATACCAATTCCGCTCTAGTACGGAATTATCGCGGTATATGGGTTTTTATAAATCCGCTTACTAACGGCGCAATAGGGTCTCATCCGCTATACGAGGCGGGAAATCATCAATCCAATATATACATATGCCAATATGTATATATTGCTATATATATAGATATATCCTATTATATCTAATAGCACATTCAAAACAGTCAATCATCAATAACTGTAAAAATTCCACATTCAATTTGAGTGAGAAAAATCTCACCTTTGCATTTAATTTGCCATCCATTTCCATTTTGACTCGATTTCTTGATTTACACCTTGTATAAACAATTTTATAAAATCGATTAATATTCGAAATAAATCGAATCAACAATTTTCGTTTTGATAGTTTTTGATTAGCTGATAATTCTTTTTAAACCAATTTTCTCTTTTAATAAATTTATTTAACTAACAATTTTCCTTTACCGTACAACTGTTCATATATCCTAATCTTCTATTTTCTTATAATCGTTCAAAAACAGTATACTAAAATCTTAAACTGCTTAAACTTTATCATTTTATATATACACCTATACCAATTGCTATTTATATTTTAATATTTCATTTTCTGCAAATTAAAACAGAAATAGCTTTAAAAATCTATGTTAAGACTTACTGCTTTCATACGTATTTATATATATATTCTTCGTATACATATTTATGAATTTTAAATCAAAAACAGGAACATTACCTTACTGTTTACACTTAAAATCTACAGATTAATATTTCATTTAAACTAACTTTAATTTAAACAGTTATACCTCACTGACGAACTCCAACCACCACGATTTCGATTGTGAGCCACCCCGTCACGGCCTCCATCGCCACTCGCTGCCTCACATTGCTGGAACCAAATCGTGAGATCGTACGCGCCTCCCCACTCGAGCCAGTCTTCACGTACGCGAGCACGAGCCCCCCCCTGCTCCACGCCTCGCGATGCCATCTCATGCAACCCCTAGTCGGAAATCGACTTGCCAAAATAAACTTCGAGCCTCCCCCTGACTCCGCTCGAGTTCGCCCAAACCCCAGTGCCTCAGGCGCACGCCATCTCCACGCCGCCCCTTGCTTCGCCTCGATGCCATCCCACGCGACCCCATGCGACGCCGCGATTCTCAGATACGCGATTTCAATCGTTGGCTCATAATAGAAGGAATCGAAAGAAAATGGAGTGCTTGCTATTTAATTACGAACGAATTCGTTCGATTTGGTTTTTGCGACAAAAGGAGGTCGCGATTTTGATTTGAGAATGATTTCGATTTTTAAACGAGGCTTCGGCCATTATTTTTACTTCTGAGAATATTTTGTTTTTTTTTTCTCTTCGAACTGATTTAGAATGGATGGAGGCATGGGTTACGTGATGGGTTGCCTGATTTTTTTGTTCGGGATCTTAGGCGTGATTTTAGGCTGAAGCTAAGGGAAGAGAACGTGTGATATTTACTAATATAAATATAATTTCTAAATCGAATTCGTTTTGTTTTAACGCGTTTTATTTCCGTGTGCTCACATATCAACTCAGAAAATTACGAAAATTGAAATCCGGCAATAATACAACATTCCGGACCCAATGGAACTGGTTTCGTCGAATTCCGAGACTGTTTGAAAATTGACTATTTTATAAATATCGGTTCGAGTGATTATTTTCAAAACTGAACAAAACAGTTCGAAATTAAATTCTGAAGCTTCTATTATCTTCAGTATCATCTATATGAATTTTACAAATTTTTTGAAATATTTTTAATCGGTCTAAATTTGAAGATTCAAATTTTTATCCAGTTCAATAGATTAAATTATACCATTTAATCGCCAAATTCAAATTTAAATCAGGAATTCAAATTAAATCGTCGTTCAAATATTTAAAATTAATTAAATATTCCCAATTTAATTTGTTCAAAATTCAGGGTCGTTACAGTTTACTCACTTGTAAACAGGGTACAGACTTGTTTATATAAACAGACAGGGTCATATAACATATTTGAACCAATTCATATAAATTCATATTAAGAACTTCAATACAAGCAATATCATCACATGCAAGTATATATCCTAAATTTAAGTTAAAAAAATATGAAAGTTACTCACTTGATAAATAACAGGGGATAGGTTTTTTTTTTATATGTAGACAGACTGGCTCACACACATATTCATGAGTAGTCAAGGGGATTCAGGTTAGTCTTGAGGAATTCTGGAGGAGCTGTGGAGCAGGAGGTTTCAGCGAATAGATATATAGAGTTTCCGCTGTGTATGATAGATGTACTTGTGTTGTATAATAGACAGAAGTTTATAACTGTCTATTCTGTGATGTATAAATTGTGTACTCTGATGTATATGATACTATGTAATATCTTATGTGATATAATATATTTCTCGTTCCGCTGTGAGATTTCTGATGTGTTGTTGTTCTCTCTTCTTTTCTTTTCTTCTTCTATCCCTTTCTTTCTTCATAACGATGCGTCTTTCTGGGCAAAGAAAGTCGGGTCGTTAAACAACTTGGGTACTCAAATTTTTACGAGTAGCCAAGGGATTCAGGTTAGCCTTGACGAATTGTGGAGGAGCAATGGAGCAGGAGGCTTCGGCGTTGTAGATAGATAGTAGTTTCCGCTGTGTTGATCTTGTTTAGATCTTTGTTTTGTATTGAGTTGTAATAACTAGACAGATGTTTATAACTGTCTAGTATGTGATGTGTAATCTGTGTAACTCTGATAAGTGTTGTATATGATACTATGTAATATTTATGTGATATAATATATTTTGTTCGTTTCCGCTGTGAGTATTTGTGTTTGTTTCTTTTCTCTTCTTCTCTTTTCTACTTCTCACCCCTTTCTTTCTTATTAGCGATACGACTTTCTTTGGAGAGAAAGTCGTGGTCGTCACATTTTTAATTACTTAAGAATTAATTTCTAACTTTGCTTAATCAATCATTAATTAATTACAATCTTTAATTAATTAATCACTCATTAAATATTAATCATCTGAAAATATTGAATGGTAATTCTTAATTATTTAAAATACTAGAGATCGTTTTAAAAAAGTTTGTTTTGAATTAAAAACCAAGAATGGTTTAAAATTTAAAGTATAACTTGGTGTGTAAAGAAAATGTATATATGAGGAATATACATAATACCAATGATGATTTGAAATAAACACTTAGTGTTGAGTTTTAATTAGATTTTAAAAATTGAAATTAAATTTGAATTGGAAATTCAAAAGATAAATATCTTAAAAATATTTTGGATTTAAAAATACATCGTATATGATTTTATTAGTATATAATTTAATTTAAACAAATTTAAGTTAAACAAACTTCAAATATTCTAAATCAAATGTTTTAAGAAAAACATTTATTTTACATAATAGTTTAAAATTAAATTCAATTTAAATTTAAAACTTGTTGTATAAAACCCTTTAAAAATTCCATTTTAAAATTATCTTTACTTAACTTATTATAAATTTCAAATAAGAATTTAAAAACAATTAAATTTCAGATTATCTATTTTCAATTTCCAGATCTCAAACCCATTTTTGAGATCACTCATAGCTCCCATTTAAAATCAACCATTTAACTTCCCAAGTTAAATTTTAATTTCATCTTGAAATTTTCTAATTCAAGTTGTTCATTCAAACTTATTTAACTTCCTTCAAGTTAAATTTACTTAATCCGGTCAACTATTCACAATTTGAATTCCCATTCAAATTTTAAACTTCAGATTAATAGTCTTTCCCCTTTTAAGTTTAAAAACTTACTTTACTTTGGGTTTTACATCATTTCATTATTAAACACAATAATCATTTATGATAATAATCAAGATTATCATATTTGGAAACCAATTTATTATTATCTTTATTCCGATAACACTTCTACAAATTCAAGATTTTAATTAATTAATTTAATTAATTTTAACTCATTAAAAATCTTAATTATCATTAAAACATTTGATCTTAGTAATTAACTTAATTAATGATTTAATTAAGTAAGTTAATTACTAAGATCAAATGTTTTAATGATAATTAAGATTTTTAATGAGTTAAAATACCGGGAATGGCTAAAACAGGGGAGGTGCAGCAAGGTTAGTGGGTAGCACCCAAGTAGGACAAGATTACCTCTATCTAGAAGTCCCTTCTTATTTCGGCTTAGTGTGTGCGGTTGCTGATCCCAACCGTGAGGTATCTTGTGCGGGAATTATCCAGTAAGGGATGTTCCGGCCTTGTGTTGCAGGGGATTGGGAGTGATCCTCGGTACGGTGATCTAGGCCACGTACTGTGACGGGCGGTACCCCAGTAGCCCTGCCATTGTATGGAATCCAAACTCCAATAAGTGCCGTACGTATTAGTTGTGCCCAACTATGTTGAAATGTGAGATGTAAGCATTTCAGCTATTTCTGTATTTTACTTGAAAACCCTAGACCCTATTATAATACAATCGAATTTCCTATCAAATGTTTTGGTTAGCGTAAGGTAAAAACTTACCCATGTTTATTTGTGGGGAGTCTTACGTGATACCTTTTCTTTCAAAAGGTTTTGAAGTTAAACAAGTTTAACCTGTTACTCACACCAGACCCATGTCTGACCCAAGTTGTTTATTTCTGTTTTATAAACTCTTGGGTACTCAAATTTTTACGAGTATCCAAGGGATTCAGGTTAGCCTTGACGAATTGTGGAGGAGCAATGGAGCAGGAGGCTTCGGCGTTGTAGATAGATAGTAGTTTCCACTGTGTTGATCTTGTTTAGATCTTTGTTTTGTATTGAGTTGTAATAACTAGACAGTTGTTTATAACTGTCTAGTATGTGATGTGTAATCTGTGTAACTCTGATAAGTGTTGTATATGATACTATGTAATATTTATGTGATATAATATATTTTGTTCGTTTCCGCTGTGAGTATTTGTGTTTGTTTCTTTTCTCTTCTTCTCTTTTCTACTTCTCACCCCTTTCTTTCTTATTAGCGATACGACTTTCTTTGGAGAGAAAGTCGTGGTCGTCACATTTGTATAAAACAGAAATAAACAACTTGGTAGGAGTAGTGATAGTTCGTCATGGCGGCAGCAGTTCGTCAGAATATGGTTTAGTGAATTGAATACAAGAGATATTTTTACACTTAAAAATGAATGAAATACATGTATATGATTTTATTAGGATATAAATGAGTTTTATTTTATTTTCTTTTAAAGGTTTCATTTATTTATAATATAGAAAAGCATTTATAACTAATAAATTTATTTATCTATTTAGGAAATACATATAAAAGCTTTTAAACTCTTTTTAAAAATAATATAAAATGATTAAGGACAAGTGTTAATTTTATATGCATGTAAAATACATGTGTAAGGTAATCAAATAAGGGTAGAGACAAGTGTCATTTTCTTATCATTTTTCTTTGATTTTTAATAAACCATAAATTAAGTTATATAAACCTACATCTACATTTATTTTTCTTCTCTAAGCTCATTTTCAAAACAAACTAAAACCAAAAGAAAACTGTACAACCGAAATCATCTCCAAACGAAAATCATTTCCAGCTCAAATATCCAAACTGAAATTCATCTCAAACCTGAAACCTTCCCCTGATCACAATCAATACCCTGTAATTTATTTCTAAAACCAATATCATTTCCACAAACCAAAACATTGATTCATTTCCAAATCAAAAATCTTCAACCTGAAATTTCTCAAACCTGGAATCATTTCAAAAGCCTAAGTTCAAAAGCCTGTGACCATTTTCCTGTTTCAAACCAAGTCTGTAATCAATTTTCAAGATTTGCATGCAATAAAATCTGAGGCGACAGCAAGTTTTCAAAAGCTTTCAGTTTTAAAGAAATCAAAATGTAAAGTTTTCAAAGCTTACAACCAGAGGCCAAGATTTTCAAGTTTTTAAAGCAAGCATTTCAATTTTTCCAGAGCTTCCAGTTTCTCTGTTCAACATAATAGGTGAGTAAACAATTCTTTTGCAAAAGTTAAAATGAATTTAAACTTGCTTTCGAATGGTATCTGAATGAAGTGTCTTGCATGTTTATTTATACATAGATACTCTGTATATATGTGAGAATTACAGTGTGCATGTTTGATTAAATAGTTAATTACTCTGTTCATCTTTAAGATGTGAGCAAACTACTATTTCGAATTTAAATCTGTTATATATTTTGATGAATGCTTGAAGTTTTGTTGTGAAAAATGTTGTATGAAGGAAAGAAATTGTCAGTATGTATACATACATAGGTAGATTGGCTGTGCATGTCTATATTTACTTCTCTGTTATATTACAGGCTACAACTTCATTAAATAAAATTCGTATCTTCTTATTCTAACCAATTCAAGTTATGATTTCTTAAAAGTAAATGTTCATAACAATGTAAAGTTATTTTTAAAAGTAATTGCAAGCGTTTATGTTGAATATTTATTTCAAAAACAATAAATGTCAGTAATGATCTAGAATAATCAGAAAATCAATGTTCAAATTTTCTTATTTTGATTGTGTAACCTGATTCGATCTTGCAAGTGATGAATTTTAATAATAAAATTATGATTTTTAGTTTTGATCTGAGGTGGGATTTTGGGGTTGAACGGAAAAGACACTCTTGTCAAATTCCGATGATCGACAGAGGGTTGAGTGTCGTGATCGTTGGTGAAGGTAGCTGAATGTCTGTGGATCACAGGAAAATGTTCGTAGGATTTCTCGATCACCAGAGTGATCGAACGACAAGGATTTAGGGTTTAGTGATGATGTTGGGCATGATTGATTCGCGATTTTTCCTGACGTCGTGGGTGAACTGGAGGCTACCGCACGTGGAGGAATGGAAGCGTGGGTTAGAGCTGGAGCTTTGGTCGAAGTCGTGGGGGTGCTGATGGTCAAGAGTGGTCGGACGAGATGGTTCTTGGATGATGTGTTGTTCCAGGAGGTGATCGAGAAAGCTTATTTTCGATTTTCAATTTTGTTCGACGATCGGAGTTGTTGGGGTGTTCGAGGAGAAGATTAGTGACTCGTCGATGGCCGGAGCGATGATCGGAGGTGGTTGGTCGTGGTGTGCACGTGCACGACTGTTAGCGTGTGTCAGTGGTTTGGAGTTGGGGAAGAAGAGGTTCTCGAGCTCGTACTCGGGAAGGACTCGTAGAAATCAGATTTTGGCTCGGGTGTGTTCGAGGGTGATACGCGAGTTTTTGTGTGATAATTGTTAAAGTTTAACAGTTTAAAAATCTAAAACTAACAGTTTAAATTTTACTGGGGAAGACAGGGCTTTAGTTCGGGTTTGCCTTCGAGTTGTTTGTGAGTTAAGTGGAAACCAGTTTTAACAGTTCAAAGTTTTTAAATTTAAATAAAGGTAAGATTTGAAATTTAAAATAATCAAGTTAAACAATTGTTTTGAAAATTCTTTTCTTTAAATGTTTTGACTAGATTTAATTGGTATAGTTGTTAACTTAAATAATATTAAGTTAAATTTTAAGTTATTTTCAAACTTAATTTGAAAATAAGGTTAATTAATAAGGAAAAGATTCATTTTAAAACTTAATTTAAGTTTGATAATAATGGAATAAATAAAGAGTGATTTATTAAATTAAATTAGTTAATGGTTGAGGATGAGTAAATTAACAATTAGTTTTCAAGTGATTTAGTAACTTGTAATTAAGGATTGTTAATTTATAATTTAAGATAAATAATTAATGATTATTTTTTTTATTTTAAACTTAATTAATGATTTAATTAAGTAAATTTAATTACTAAGATCAAATGTTTTAATGATAATGTTTTATCTTAAGATAATTAAGATTTTTAATGAGTTGAAATTAATTAAGTTTAATTAATTTATTTAATTAATAAGGATTAATTAAATGATTAAAGGTTAATTAAACTAGTAACTAAGGAGTACTTAATAAAGTTTTATTAAGTAATAATTAAGTTTTCTTAATTTATAATTAAGAAATTATTTATCTATAATTAAATTTAATTAAGAATTTATTTAACTGTTATTAAGGATTAATTAATTATCATTTAAAGATTTATTAATAGGTAATTATGAATTAATTTATTTGTAATTAAGGTTAATTAATAAATAAGTTTTATTAATTGATAATTAAGAAGTAATTAATTAGTTAATTAAGTTTAATTAATTAATTATAAAAGTAATTAAGGATTGATTACTTTGTATTAAAGAATATAAAAGATATTGATTAATAATTAAGGGTTATTAATTAATAGTTAAAGAATAATTAATCAAGGATTAATTAATTTGTTTAAAGGGTAATTAAGGATGAGTTACTCAGTTATAATTTATGAAATGAATGTGATTTATTTAAGTTAATTAATTTGTTAATTAATTAAAGATAGTCACTTTGTAATTAAGTATAATTACTTAATAAGATTTGTTAAGTGTAATTACTTAGTGTAAGTAATTGATAAATGAATTACTGTATGTAATTGGTGTAATAAATCAAAAAGGATTTATGAAGTAAATAGTAAGTAATTAAGAAGTAATTAAGAATAGTTAATTACTGTTAATGATTATTTAAGGATTGATTTATGAAAGTAATTAATAAATGCATGATTAATTAATGTAATTAATTAAAGAATAATGTAATTAATTGTAGTTGATTAATTAATTAAAGTAATTAATTAAGGATCATTAATTAATGTAATTAATGAGAGTAATTAAAAGTTAACTACTATAAATGATTAAGGATAATTAATTTGTGAAATTAATTAAAGGATAATTACTTTATGTAATTAATGAATAATTAATCAAGAGTGATTAATAATTAATGATTAATTAATTAAATGGATTGTAATTAATTAATGGTTGATTAAGCAAGGTTAGGAATTAATTCTTAAGTAATTAGTTTAATTTAAGTTGATTAAATTAATTATAATATGGATTAATAAATAGTTGCTTATGAATGATGGTTGAGTAGAATGTCTGATTTGGTAGATATTGGATGATATACTATGATATTCTATGATATGATATTGAATATATCTGTGATAAATGTGTGATATTTATCTATGTTAATGCTGTGTGAATTCAAGTATTGAATTGAATTGTTTAAACCTTTAAACAACTTGGCCTTAAAAGATACGTTTTGGATTTCGATGAGACCGGGATCGGGTTTCCGTATACCGGATTTCCAGGTCTGGAGACCCGAATACCACATCAACCCAAATTAACGATAGGTCGTGAATCTCAAGTGAAGATGAAGATTCAGAGTGCAAGGGTTATTGTCGTTAACTCTGAGGGTGATTCCAAAACGAGTGTAACGAGATAATGCCTTCGGTTTCGTTCGAACCCGGAACGAACTTGTATGGATTGAATGCTTTCAAAACATCGTCAGGTGGACGATGAGCATTCTAAGTGATGTGTTCTGATTAAAGGTAATCGTGACCTCAAGCTTCATCAACCGGGAATGGCTAAAACAGGGGAGGTGCAGCTAGGCTTCGTGGGTAGCGCCCACTGAGAGTAAGGTCATCCCTGTCTAGATGTCCCTTTCTATTTTCGACTTAGTGGTACGGTTGCAGTACACAACCGTGGGGTGATTTTATTCGGAATTATCCACTAAGGGATGGTTCCGGCTTTGTGTTGCAGGGGAGCGGGCGTACTCCTCGGTACGGTGATCTAGGCCACGTACTGTGACGGGCGGTACCCCAGTAGCCCTGCCATTGTATGGAAATCCAACTTCCAATAAGTGATAACGGTCTTGATTGTATACCTATGTATGCTGGAATTTAATAATGTAACAATTTCGGCTATTTCATATTTATTTGAAAACCCTAGACCTATTATAATATAACCAGATTTCCTATCAAGTTTTGGTTAGCGTAAGGTAAAAACTTTTCCATGTTTATGTGTGGGAAGTCTTACGTGATACCTTTTGATTTCAAAGGTTTTGAAGTTAAGTAAGTTAACCCGTTTACTCACACCAGACCCATGTCTGACCCAAGTGTTTATTTCTGTTTTATATAAACTCTTGGGTACTCAAATTTTTACGAGTAGCCAAGAGAGTCAGGTTTGCTTTGACGAATATTCTGGAGGAGCAATGGAGCAGGAGGCTTCAGCGTTCGTAGATATAGTATTCCGCTGTGTTGATCTCTGAGTCATTTGTTATCTGTGTTGTATCTTATATTGTAGAAACTAGACAGGTGTTTATAACTGTCTAGTAGGTGTTGTATATGTTGTGTAACTCTGATAGTTGTTGTATATGAAACTATGTAATAGTTTATGTTATTAATATAATTTATTCATTCCGCTGTTTAGATTCTGATGTTGTTCCTTTCTTTCTTCTCTTCTTTTCTCTTTCTATCCCTTTCTTTCTTATTAGCGATACGACTTTCTGGTCAATGAAAGCCGGGTCGTGACATTACTGTAACGACCCGGAAATTTCGAACCCGAAATTTCCAAATAGTTAGAAGAAAAAGAAAAGAGATAGAAGAAAGAACAGAACAAGGCACAGATTCTCACATTCGCAGCGGATCAAAATACAATATCAAATAATAATATCAGTTATACAAAGAAAACCGTATCAGTCAATTACATTTTTATACATCAGAGTTACAACATTTCACAATCACTATATAGTTAAAATAACTCGTCTCAATAATTAACAATATATCACACTCCATACGTTCCTGCCATCCAGCTCGCCTCCTGAGCTCCAGAACGTCCTTACCTGAAATCTTTGGTAGTTTACTTACTGGAAACTAGAACAGAGGCTTTTAATTCAACTGATAAGCATTCATATATACATAAAGAGGCTTAATTATATGCATACATATAGAACAGTGATCATCCCAGGTTTCACATGCAATTAGATAATTATCTAATCTTTATAATAAAGTGTTTACTCACTTGTATATCAGAAACAGAGAAACCTGAAACTTTGAAATCTGAAAATGCTTCTTTTGAATTTGATAATCTGGATAATAGCTTGATTTTTGATCTGTTTAGAACTTTGCTGTTGAGTTGATCTTCTGGCATTAGAGTTGAAACTAGACTTGTTTGAACTGATTTGCAACTTTTAAATCTTTGGCTTGAATTTGAATTTGTTTGATTTCAGGTTTTGATTTAATTTACAGGCTTGAGAAAAAGGGTTTTGAGTTTTGGTATATTTTTTTCTCTTTCCTTCTGATTTGTAAATCGTTTGCAGCTCTTTGATCTTAGACTTTTTGAAAAGAAGATAGAAAGAAAAAGGAATGAAGAGAGTATATGTTTATTTAAGTTTAAATTAGGTTTTATTAAAAATAAAAGAAAATAAAAATAGAATGGTGACACTTGTCTTTTACATTAGTTGATCCTCTTACACATGTTATTAGAAAGACTTATATATTAACACTTGTAATTTGCATGAATTTATAAATTTAAAAATGGTTTAAAAAGCTTTTATAATAAATTTCCTAATTAATAAATACATAGTTTAATTTATATAAATAATTTCTTTAAACAGAAAATAATATAAAACAATTTATGTTCTAGATAAAATCAAATAAAAATTCATTTTAAAACCAAAGTATAAATTTAAGATATATATTTATATATTTTTTTTTTGAATTTCAAAATTTAAATATCCAAATTCAAATTGATTTATCAAATCCACTGTCACGACCCGAATTCCTATGACCAGAAAGTCGCATCGCTAATAAGAAAGAAAGGGATAGAAAAGGAGAAAAGAAGAGAAGAAAGAAAGAAACAACAACAACGATCTCACAGCGGAACGAATAAATTATATTAATAACATAAACTATTACATAGTATACAACAATTTACAGAGTTACACAGCATATACATCACTTACTAGACAGTTATAAACATCTGTCTAGACATTACAACTCAAATACCAGACAAGACACTATCACAGATATCAACACAGCGGAATACTATATCTACGAACGCCGAAGCCTCCTGCTCCATTGCTCCTCCAGAATATTCGTCAAAGCTAAACCTGAATCCCTTGGCTACTCGTAAAAATTTGAGTACCCAAGAGTTTATAAAACAGAAATAAACACTTGGGTCAGACATGGGTCTGGTGTGAGTAAACGGGTTAAAATTGTTTAACTTCAAAACCTTTTGAAAACAAAGGTATCACGTAAGACTTCCCACACATAAACATGGAAAAGTTTTTACCTTACGCTAACCAAAACATTTGATAGGAAATCCAGTTATATTATAATAGGGTCTAGGGTTTTCAAGTAAAATACAGAAATAGCTGAAATGCTTACATCTCACATTCCAACATAGTTGGGCACAACTAATACGTACGGCACTTATTGGAGTTTGGATTCCATACAATGGCAGGGCTACTGGGGTACCGCCCATCACAGTACGTGGCCTAGATCACCGTACCGAGGAGTACGCCCGCTCCCCTGCAACACAAAGCCGGAACCATCCCTTACTGGATAATCCCGAACAAGATAATCCCGTAGTTGGCGCGACCAACCACACACTAAGCCGAATAAAAGAAAAGGGACCTCTAGACAGGGATCTATCTTGCTCTCAGTGGGTGCTACCCACGAAGCCTTGCTGCACCTATCGTTAATTTGGATCGATGTGGTAGTTTGAACTGATTTGCAACTTTTAAATCTTTGGCTTGAATTTGAATTTGTTTGATTTCAGGTTTCTCTGTTTCTGATATACAAGTGAGTAAACACTTTATTATAAAGATTAGATAATTATCTAATTGCATGTGAAACCTGGGATGATCACTGTTCTATATGTATGTATATAATTAAGCCTCTTTATGTATATATGAATGCTTATCAGTTGAATTAAAAGCCTCTGTTCTAGTTTCCAGTAAGTAAACTACCAAAGACTTTAGTATATAACTTGGTATTTGTGATAGATATTTGAAGTATGATGTGGAATCTGCTTGTATGGTTTTGTGAATATGACTGCATGTTTGTAAATATATGTGACCATGCCTATATATAAAAGAAATTACCTCTGTCCTTACTTTACAGGTTTGAAACCTGTTCAAAAATGTAAATCAATCCACCTGAACCTTTTTAGGATTTAATATCTGAATGAAAAGTGTGCACATATGTGTAATATCATTTAGAAAAATAGATTCAGATGAAAATATTGATTTAATATTTTTAAATTTGGATATTACAGTGATGTTCAACTTCAAGACAGAAAAACAATTACCCAAATTTCATGTTTCAAGTATATAACCTAGTTCGTATTTGGAAATTATGAATTTTGATTTAAAAATCAAGATTTTTAAGTTTATATTCATGGAGAAATTTCGAGATGAACTGAAATGGTACTTTTTGAAAATTCCGGCGATCAACGTTGAAATGGGTATCGTACTCGAGTTTGGGAATAGCCTGGGTGGTAGAGATTCTCGGAAAAATGGTAGATAAATTTATCGATCATCGTGACATCGGATTTTAGATGATGTAGGGTTTAAGGATGTTGGGTTCTCGTGTTTGCTGCATGGCCGTGGGGTAACCGGAGGTGATCGGTTTGGGTTTGATCGAAGTAGCGTGGTGTGCCGAAGCTTTAGATAGGGTGGCGTGTGTTCAGATGAACGGAGGCGATGGTCAGAGGGGGGTATCTGTCATTCGTTTTTGTTTCCAGTGGGTTGTTGAATTTCTCAAATTCGTGTTCGTCGTCAATTCAAAGAGCTGGGGGGTCGGAGTAGCTGCCGGGGTCGTAGGCGACTTGTGGAGGAACTCGGCGACGATCAGGGATGGTCAGAGTGTTGGTGCACGTACACGTGCACGTGTACGTTCATGCATCTGGAAGCTTTGGGGAAGAAGAAGTATACACGGGTCTGGTCTCGGGATTACATGCGTGCGACTCGAAGTAAAAGTGGAAGGGAGAGTCTCGTGTTTGCTCGGGGAAGAACGAGTTTTTCTCGAGTCTGGTCTCGTGTTCGTGAGTGTAACTGTTATGGTTTTAACAGTTTTTAAAATTTAACTAAATATTGTTTAAATATATACCAGCTTAAGAAGAAGGGGAGGACAACTCGGGTTGGACTCGAGCAGGGTAAAGGTTTTACCCGAAGCAAAGATGAAAGGAACGATAAGCAAGTTAAAAGTCTTTATAAAGTAAATTTAAGTTTTGAAATTTAGAAACAAATTTAGTTTAAGTTCCCTATATAAATTCCTAAATAAATAAATGTTCTCCTTAACATTTGATTAAGCAGTTTTGAAATTTGTTAATTTGAATTTTTTAAGTAAATTTAAAGTTATTTTAAAACTTAAGATAAAATGAAATTTTAAAAGTTTTTATAAAAACAAGTTTAAAGTTTAAATTGAAAACTAGTTTAAACTATTACTTGTTAATGTTTAAGGCATTTAAGGGGAGTTATGTTATTAACTTTAATTTATCAAGTAAATGATTATTTCCTTTAAACTTTAATTAATGATTTAATAAAGAAAAGTTAGTAATTAAAATAAGATGGTTTAATCTTAAGATAATTAAAGTTTTAATGTCTGGATATTAATTAAGTTAATTAGGGAAATTAGGTATAATTAATTAATTTAATTAATAATGATTAAGGATTAATTAAGAAATTTATTTAGAGTAATTGATTAATTAAATTAACTCAATGATGAAGATTGATTTAATTAATGACTAAAGAATAATTACTTTGTGATTAATTAATTAAGTAATTAGAGGTTGATTAATTTGTAATTAAGAAATACTTAATTTTACGAGTATTTTAAGTTTATATACTCCACAATTCTATAGATTGATATGTGAAATCAAATAGGCCGATTTGGGATAATAGGAACCATTTGAACTAAGTTGGATACTTAGATATTGTTTTGTGAAATAAGTGTTGACCATATAAGTTGTTTACTTGTGGTAAAGTACGAGTTACCCCGGGTTTATATTAGTTCTATGAATTGAAATTTCATGTTAGATGAATTTACTCACGCTGGTTTCCAGCCTGACCCGGGTGTTACTTTGATGTAATGCTCGGGTCAGACCGAGTATTACAGATTTCAGGTAAGGACGTTCTGGAGCTCAGGAGGCGAGCTGGATGGCAGGAACGTATGGAGTGTGATATATTGTTAATTATTGAGACGATTTATTTTAACTATATAGTGATTGTGAAATGTTGTAACTCTGATGTATAAAAATGTAATTGATTGATACGGTTTTCTTTGTATAACTGATATTATTATTTGATATTGTATTTTGATCCGCTGCGAATGTGAGAATCTGTGCCTTGTTCTGTTCTTTCTTCTATCTCTTTTCTTTTTCTTCTAACTATTTGGAAATTTCGGGTTCGAAATTTCCGGGTCGTTACAGTTGGTATCAAACCACTTCGATTTCTAATCTATAATTCTTTATAGATTTGATTGGTAAATCGAATAGGCTGGAATGAAATAAATTGAGTAATCTGCACCATTGGAACTAAGTAACGGTACTTAGATATTATTTTGTGAAATAATGGTTTGACTATAATAAGTAAGAACTCGTAAAAGATACGAGTTACCCTAGTTTTAAATTAGTCTTATAAATTAGTATTTCAAATTTTATGGGTTTACTCACGCTGGTTTCCAGCCTGACCCGGGTGTTACTTTGATGTAATGCTCGGGTCAGACCGAGTATTACAGATTTCAGGTAAGGACGTTCTGGAGCTCAGGAGGCGAGCTGGATGGCAGGAACGTATGGAGTGTGATATATTGTTAATTATTGGGACGAGTTATTTTAACTGTATAGTGATTGTGAAATGTTGTAACTCTGATGTATAAAAATGTAATTGACTGATACAGTTTTCTTTGTATAACTGATATTATTATTTGATATTGTATTTTGATCCGCTGCGAATGTGAGAATCTGTGCCTTGTTCTGTTCTTTCTTCTATCTCTTTTCTTTTTCTTCTAACTATCTGGAAATTTCCGGGTCGTTACAGTTTACTGTCACGACCCGCCATCCTACGTCCAGGAAGACGCATTGTTTTGAAGAAAAGAAAGAGGTGAGAAAGTAGAAAAGAAAGAGAAGAAGAACAACAACAACAGAATCTCAACAGCGGAACGAATAAATTATATTAATAACAAAAGTATTACATAATATACAATACTTATCAGAGTTACACAACATATACATCACATACTAGACAGTTATAAACATCTGTCTAGACATTACAACTCAAATACAATACAAACACTATCACAGAGATCTACACAGCAGAATACTATATCTACGAACGCCGAAGCCTCCTGCTCCATTGCTCCTCCAGAATATTCGTCAAAGCTAAACCTTAATCCCTTGGCTACTCGTAAAAATTTGAGTACCCAAGAGTTTATAAAACAGAAATAAACACTTGGGTCAGACATGGGTTTGGTGTGAGTAACAGGTTAAACTGCTTAACTTCAAAACCTTTTGAAACAAAGGTATCACGTAAGACTCCCCACACATAAACACGGATAAGTTTTTACCTTACGCTAACCAAAACATTTGATAGAAAATCCGGTGATATTATAATAGGGTCTAGGGTTTTCAAGTAAAATACAGAAATAGCTGGAATGCTTACATCTCACGTTCCAACATAGTTGGGCACAACTAATACGTACGGCACTTATTGGAGTTTGGATTCCATACAATGGCAGGGCCACTGTAACGACCGCCACTCATTCCACAGAATGACGCATCGTTTTGAAGAAAAGAAAGAGGTGAGAAAGTAGAAAAGAAGAGAAGAAAGAAAGAACAATAACAGAATCTCAACAGCGGAACGAATAAATTATATTAATAACAAAGTATTACATCATATACAATGATTATCAGAGTTACACAACATATACATCACATACTAGACAGTTATAAACATCTGTCTAGACATTACAACTCAAATACAATACAAACACTATCACAGAGATCTACACAGCGGAATACTATATCTACGAACGCCGAAGCCTCCTGCTCCATTGCTCCTCCAGAATATTCGTCAAAGCTAAACCTGAATCCCTTGGCTACTCGTAAAAATTTGAGTACCCAAGAGTTTATAAAACAGAAATAAACACTTGGGTCAGACATGGGTCTGGTGTGAGTAACAGGTTAAAGTTTCTTAACTTCAAAACCTTTTGAAACAAAGGTATCACGTAAGACTCCCCACAAATAAACATGGGTAAGTTTTTACCTTACGCTAACCAAAACATTTGATAGGAAATCCAGTTATATTATTATAGGGTCTAGGGTTTTCAAGTAAAATACAGAAATAGCTGGAATGCTTACATCTCACGTTCCAACATAGTTGGGCACAACTAATACGTACGACACTTATTGGATTTTGGATTCCATACAATGGCAGGGCTACCGGGGTACCGCCCGTCACAGTACGTGGCCTAGATCACCGTACCGAGGATCACGCCCAATCCCCTGCAACACAAGGCCGGAACATCCCTTACTGGATAATTCCCGCACAAGACATCCCATATCATTAAATCTTAATTATCTTTAGGATAACACTCTATTCTTATTAATGATTAAAATATCATTAATAAAGTATTTAACCCAAATTACCTTTAATTAATTTACATTTGTCTTCATTTTAATTTTGTGACGACCCGGCTTTTTCTCCATAAAAAGTCGTATCGTCAAGAAGAAAGAAAGGGATAGAAAAGAGATAAGATAGAGAAGAAAGAAAGAAACACATCAGAATCTAAACAGCGGAACGAATAAATTATATTAATCAAATAAGATATTACATTGTATCATATACATCAGAGATACACAGCTTATACAACACATACTAGACAGTTATAAACATCTGTCTAGTCATTACAACTCAAATACACTCAACAAATGACTCATACAGACTAACAAAGCGGAACACTATATCTACGAACGCTGAAGCCTCCTGCTCCATTGCTCCTCCAAAGATTCGTCAAAGCAAACCTGAATCCCTTGGCTACTCGTAAAAATTTGAGTACCCAAGAGTTTAATAAAACAGAAAATAAACACTTGGGTCAGACATGGGTCTGGTGTGAGTAAACGGTTTAAATTGCTTAACTTCAAAACCTTTTGAAAACAAAGGTATCACGTAAGACTCCCCACAAATAAACATGGGTAAGTTTTTACCTTACGCTAACCCAAAACATTTGATAGGAAATCCAGTTATATTATAATAGGGTCTAGGGTTTTCAAGTAAAATACAGAAATAGCTGGAATGCTTACATCTCACGTTCCAACATAGTTGGGCACAACTAAATCGTACGGCACTTATTGGATTTTGGATTCCATACAATGGCAGAGCTACCGGGGTACCGCTCGTCACAGTACGTGGCCTAGATCAACGTACCGAGGATCACTCCCAATCCCCTGCAACACAAGGCCGGAACATCCCTTACTGGATAATTCCCGCATAAGAAACCCCGTGGTTGCGGCCAAACAACCACCCATACAGCCGAAATAAAAAGGGACTCTAGACAGGGGAATCTTATACTACTTGGGTGCTACCCACTAACCTTGCTGCACCTCCCCTGTTTTAGCACTTCCCGGTTGATGAGGCTTGAGGCTACGATTACCTTTAATCAGAACACATTACTTAGAATGCTCATCGTCCACCTGACGATGTGCTGAAAGCATTCAATCCATACAAGTTCGTTCCGGGTTCGAACGAAACCGAAGGCATTATCTCGTTACACTCATTTTGGAATCACCCTCAGAGTTAACGACAATAACCCTTGCACTCTGAATCTTCATCTTCACTTGATTCACGACCTATCGTTAATTTGGATCGATGTGGTATTCGGATATCCAAATCTGGAAACCCGATCCCGGTCTCATCGAATTCAAATCGCCATCTTTTAGGTCCAAGTTGTTTAAAGGTTTAAACCATTTGATTCAATTCAATACTTTGAATTCACACAACATTTAACAGATAAATATCACACATTTATCACAGATATATCCAATATCATATCACAGCATATCATAGCATATCATCCAATAGATATTATCCAATTCAGATATTCTACACAACAATCATATATAAGCAACCATTATTAACCCTATGTTATAATTAATTTAATTATCTTAAATTAAATTAATTACTTAAGAATTAATCATCTAACCTTGCTTAATCAATCATTAATTAATTACAATCTTTAATTAATTAATCACTCATTAAATATTAATCATCCTTGATTAATTATTCATTAATTACATAAAGTAATTATCCTTTAATTAATTTTACAAATTAATTATTCTTATTCATTATCAGTAATTAATTAAAATTAATTACATTGATCCTTAATTAATCACATTAATTAATTAAACTTTAATTAATCATTTCTATTAATCTACCTTAATTAATCATAAATAGTAATTATCATCCTATAATTACTTACTCTAATTAATTAACTCCTTAATTAATTATATTAGTCCGTTAATTAATTACACCAAATAATTAATCCTTAATTACTTTTACAAAGTAATTATACTTCAACTACTACCCACTTAGTAATTCCCTTTAAATTAATTACATCTTGTAATTATACATTAATTACTTATACTAAGTAATTACACTTATTAATTTCATTAAGTATTTATACTTAATCAGCATCAAGATTATCTTTAATTAATTTACAAATTAATTTACTTAAATTAATCACATCCATTTATTATTTACAATTAAGTAATTCATTCCTTAATTACTCTTAAACAAATTAATTAATATTTAATTAAAAATTAATTATTCTTTTAAATCATTAATTAATAAACCTTAATTATCAATTAATAAAACTTAATAGCAAATTAATCAATCCTTAATTATTATTTAATTAATCTTTAATTACCATTTGATTTATCCTTAATTAATCTTTAATTACAAATTAATCATCCTTAATTAATAATTAAATAAACCTAATTATTAATTAATAAAACTTAATTACAAATTAAGTACTTCTTAATTACTAATTTATTAACCTCCAATTACTAATTAATTAATTTCTAATTACTAAATTAATTAATCTCTAATCATTAATTAATAAATCTTAATCACTTAATTAATTTATCTCTAATTATTAATTAATCAAATCTTAATTACTATTTATAATAAATTAAAAAACTTTAATTAATAAATTATAATCCTTAATTAATAAATTAATTACTACTTAATCATTAATTAATTAATTTATTTAATTATACTTAAATTACTTTATTAATCTCAAATTATTAAAACTTTAATTATCCTAAGATAAAACACTTCCTTTATTTATTTCCTAATCATATTATTTTTAAAACATTTCTTCTATAACTTAATTTAGAATATATTTTAAAATAACTAAAAACTTACTTAACATATTTGAGTTAAAACCATCATATAACTTTTAATCAATGTTAAAGAATAAATTCGTATGGAAAGAAGTTTATTTAAAAAGAGTTTAAAACAAATTCATTTTTAAAATTTCAAAATTTTGCTTTCAAAACTGTTAAAATTCATAACAGTTAACACTCACGTTCCACTCGAGTTCCTACTCGAGTCTTTCACCAAAAACCCCGAGCAACTCACAAATAACTCTCGTACCTTCCTCTTCTTCGAGTCGCACCAGCATCTACGTGATATCGATCCCGAGTCGACTGCTTCTTCCCCAGATTCAATGTTTCGCCTGAAACAAACGTGCACGCCGACTGGACCACCTCCGATCACCGTTGACTTCACCGACATGTCACCCAACATCACAGCAACTCATCTCGACCACCAAACCACACTTGCAGGCCCTCGAATAAGATCGAGCTACCAGTTGATTCTGAAACCAAAACAACCTCCAGCAAATCCCTTCGTCCACACTGTTCCGACCACCAGAGGCCGAGAGACTCTGACCACATCCTGCCGACACACCATGCCATTATTCCACTAAGTATCAAGCAACTCGCATCACCAGAGAAGATGCGACGACCCCAAACCCAGCTTCAACAAAACTAGGGTTTAAAACCCCTTTTGGCCTACCGCCGATGCCACAGGAGGTGATAAATCCTCCTTGCATTTTTGCCTGAACCACCAGTACCTCATCCACCTCCAGCAATGTTCCCGACCATCCCAATTTCTCCGGCCACTAGAATTCGCCCAAAAACTAAATTCTAGTCAATTCCAAATTGCATTCTTAATACATTATTAGAAATCCCGATTCTCTTTTTAAAATTCATAATTTCTAATATCAATTCAAGTTATAAACTTGAATCAGTAATTCTTGTTGATGGATTTTAACCTATTTTTAAGTTCTTATGATTCTTCCTATTTCCCAGATAATTACCATTTTAATTTGCTTAAATAAAATTACCAGCCTTACTCTATGTTTAAACAAATAAAAGTCATAAGAAAACTAGAACCAAACATAGAACAAGTAGAGATATTGAATTTATGATTTTATTTTAAACTCTGTAGTCTGTAAACAGAGAAGCACATACATGCATAGTTGAAACATAAACAATATAAAGAATTCACACTTGTATATACACATGCAGAAACAATCTTCATCACAAAAGTTCACATGTAACAAACATTTATCTACTTAAGCTTTTTAAATAATTGTTTACTCACAAGTTAAAAAGGCAGAGAGCTTTTAAAATGGACTGTAATACTAGATTTTGAAAACTGGAATGAATTTCTTTGATCTAAATTTAAATCTCTGTAACTTAGAAACAGAGAAGAACACATCTTATACATGCGTAGTCCACACATGCATATACACATATATTCAGATAAAAACAACATGCACACATATTTCAGACATACTTTATGAGTTCACTTCAAACATACATGCATCAAAACTAAAGATGTTTTATGTTTAAGTTTACTCACCGTTTTGAAAATGCAGAGACTTGAAAAGCAGGGATTTGAAAGCTGAAGCTTTAAACTGGAAATTCGAATTTGTTACGATCTTGTTCTGAAACTGAAAAGCTTGATTTGCTGTGATCTCCTTAAAAATGCTTCGTTGATGAGATGATTTCTTTTAAAGACTTGAAGCTTGTTGATCTTTGTTATAGGCTTTGAAAAGATTACAGGTTTTGTGTTTAAACTTGAAGAAGGTTTGCAGGGAAATGACATTTCTGGTTTGAGGCATTTAAGGCTTTAGCTTGAGGAGGTTACAGGGTTTTGAATTTTCTCTGATTGTTTTGAGGAATGAACTTCAGATTTTAGTTTATGAAAATTTCTTTGGGTTGAGGAATTCGATTCTGGTTTTAGAAAATGAGGCTACAGGCTATGTTCACTTGCTTTTAAAATGAGAAGATAGAAAAAGAAATGGAAGAGGGGAGATGTTTCTTTATATAATGTAAATTAGGATTTAATAAAATTTAAAGAAAATGAAAATAAAAAGATGACACTTGTCTTTTGTATTTTAATTATTTTATAATTTTTATATGTTACAGGCTTATATGATAAGAACGTCGTCACATTTGGTATCAGAGCCAATTTTAATTAATTAATAACTAAAAGATAATTAATAAGTATGATTAATTATTGATTAATTAATTAAGGTTAATTAATCAATGTAATTAATTAAGGAGTGGTTATAATTAATTAAAGTTAATTAAGCATGATTAAAGATAATTAATTTAATCTATATTAGGTGATTAAATTTAATTAATTGTTTAAGTATTAATCTTGCCTATAGATGATAACTTGAATCGAATACCTTGGTTTGTATCAATATCTCTGATATTGAGTTGTGATGTATTGTGATATGATATGATGGGTTAAACTATGATATTATGAGTTATCTATCGATAATTGATTTGCTGTGAGAATATGAGAACCTATGTTTAAAGCTGATTTGTATCCACTTAAACAACTGGGATTAAGATGACATTGAATTCGAAGAGACCGGGGTCGGGTAGCAGTAAATATCCGAAACCACTTCGATTTGAAATCTTCTATAATTCTTTATAGATTGATATGTGAAATCAAATAGGTTGGTTTGAGATGATATGGACCATTTAAACTAAGTTGGATACTTAGATATTGTTTGTAAAAATAAGTGTTAACTATATAAGATGTTTACTTATAGTAAAGTACGAGTTACCCGGGGTTAAATAAGTTCCATGAATTGAAATTTCATGTTAGATGAGTTTACTCACGCTGGTTTCCAGCCTGACCCGGGTGTTACTTTGATGTAATGCTCGGGTCAGACCGAGTATTACAGATTTCAGGTAAGGACGTTCTGGAGCTCAGGAGGCGAGCTGGATGGCAGGAACGTATGGAGTATATTCCGTTGTGATATTATAGTTGTCTGAGACATGTTAATTTTAACTGTCTAGTACATTTGTGAATGTTGTAACTCTGATGTATTAAAATGTAATTAACAAATACAGTTTTTCTTTGTATAACTGTTATTATTATTTGTTATTATATTTAATCCGCTGCGAATGTGAGATGTTGTGTTCTCTGTTCTTCTTTCTTCTTTCTGTTTCTTTCTTCTATCTCTTTTTTTTTCTTCTAACTATCTGGAATTTTCGGGTTCGAAAATTCCGGGTCGTTACAGTTACGTGTGACGACCCGGCTTTCCACTCCCGGAAAATTGCATCGACAGTAAGAAAGAAAGGGGTGAGAAATAGAAAAGAAGAGAAAGAGAAAGAAAACAACACAAATACTCACAGCGGAAACGGAACAAAATATAATATATCACATAACTATTACAAAGTCTTTACATAATCAGAGTTACACAACTTATACAACAAAATAGACAGTTATAATTTCTGTCTATTATACAACCCAAGATACAATTCAAACAAAAGACTCAGATCAACCAACACAGCGGAATACTATCTATCTACGAATGCTGAAGCCTCCTGCTCCATATCTCCTCCATAGATTCGTCAAAGCTAACCTGAATCCCTTGGAGGAGATATGGAGCAGGAGGCTTCAGCATTCGTAGATAGATAGTATTCCGCTGTGTTGGTTGATCTGAGTCTTTTGTTTGAATTGTATCTTGGGTTGTATAATAGACAGAAATTATAACTGTCTATTTTGTTGTATAAGTTGTGTAACTCTGATTATGTAAAGACTATGTAATAGTTATGTGATATATTATATTTTGTTCCGTTTCCGCTGTGAGTATTTGTGTTGTTTTCTTTCTCTTTCTCTTCTTTTCTATTTCTCACCCCTTTCTTTCTTACTGTCGATGCGATTTTCCGGGAGTGGAAAGCCGGGTCGTCACACGTGGTATCAGAGCCAGGTTATTTTAAATACAAATTCAATTCAAAAATTACTTTTAAATTTCAAACTGAAATACAGCTTGAATCTTTATTACAGATTTAAACTTAAATCCTTGAAAGCTTTATTAACATTTTACATCTTCCTTTTAAAAATTCAAACTATTTCAAAAACCATAATTTAAACTAATTGAATTCATATTTAAATTTAGGTTTTAAACTCAGTTCAGATTTTAGTTTACATTTAAACTTATTACTTCTACCTTAAATTTTAAAAACTGTAAACAGGTTTCTGTTTCTGTTTTGAAAAACCTGAACAATACAAACACTCGATCCTCTCTATTTTTACTTCGAGTCAAAACAAATCAGTTTCGAGCAGAAACCCAAATTCCCCGAGCCAATCACGAGGTCCAAAACCTTGTAACCCAATAATCATCACCAACATGCACACCACCTCTCTGTACACCCGTACATCAACTCCGGCCATCACTGGCCATCATCAATGGTCATCTCCCATCGGCCAGCAACCCCACAACTCCCTTCAAACATCAGATCCTTCAGAATTCAACTCGAATTCGAATTCGAGTTTAAAATCAAAACCTGGAACTGCAGGCAGCATACACATCCCCAACCTGTCAACGGCGATTCCTCCCATCTCCGGCCACCATCACCTTTGAAATTACAGCGACGTCTTCGACAACCCATCCTCTTCCAAAAACCAAAATCCCAAGTCACTCGATCAATTACATTTGTCGAAATGATCACTTCTTCTAGCCACAATAAAACTAGGGTTTAAAAATGCAAATCACAATCTCTTCTTCCAAAATGAAATGCACCTCAATCTGATAGTTTTCTTAGCTTCTCTGATCACCCATCTACCTCCAGAAGAAATTACAACCCATACAAACCTATAGATCATCAGAACTTCCCCAGTTTCCATTTCCAGTTCAAACATAAACTGCCCTTACCCCCATTACTAAAAATCGTGAATTTAGTTTTAAAATTCATACTTTGGTTCAAGGGTTTCACTGATGTTACTGAATTCATGAATTTTTGAAGTTTGAATTTTCCTCTTATATTAATTTATGCTCTGTTATTTAATTTCCAGGCAATACAAAAATTTATTTAACCTATATAAAATGTTTTAAACTTTACTTTATGACCTAACAATCAAGTTTAGTTTGAGGTATATATATTATCAGAGACTGTAATAAGAGGGAAATGGATGTTTTTAACAAAATCCATATTACAAAACTAAGTACTGTCAGGAGCCAGCATCATATGTCAATACAAGTCACACATTGATGTATTACAGAAATGCACTTAAAACTTTACACACAACCATACAGATTTACAGGTATGAACATGCAACAAGATTATTATACTTAAACTTTTTAAATTAAAAATTTACTCACAAGATTATAAACAGAGAACAAGATATATATAAATAGACATGATCACTCAACATATATATCAATTTAAATAAATTCAAGATGAATAACTTTCATACCAAACCAATTATTATCTCATGTATTAGAGTTAAATCAAAAATAAACTATTTTTAAAGAATGTTTACTCACTTGAAAACAGGAGATGAACAGAGCACAGATTATTGACCCTTGAATCTTTGAAACAGAATTGTCCATGCTTTAAAAACTTGAATGTTGCTTTAAAAATGCTATTGCTCCTTAACCCTACATGCATGCTGATGTTTTACATTTGCATTTGTTCCCAGGTTCTACATGCAGGTAGCCTAATTTCCAGACTTTAGAAAAATGCAGGTCTTCTTGTATAATGGACAGGATACAGATTGAAGAATGCAGATTTACTTTCAGTTGGAAATGTGTATGATAGCTTTCAGATTGTTGTATGTAGAAAATGTTACAGATTTGCAAATTGGTTTACAAGGATTTGATATGCATTTTGATATGAGGAATTTGTTTAAAAGTAGAATGTTTTTCTTTCAGCTGAAAGATTTCTTTGTTTATGGAATGAAGATGAGAAAAAGAAAAAGAAAAATGAAGATGTGTGCTTATATAACTTAATTTATGAATTATCAAAAATCAAAGAAAAATAAAATACAAAATGACATTTGTCATCTTCCTATATTAACATGTTGACACATGTGCTTAGATGGTTTTACTAATTTACACATATAATTTTACATGCAAAAATGAATTTTATAAATGGATAAAGCTTTAATTAACAAATTTCTAATAACTATATACTTATTCAAATTTAAATCAAAGAAAATCAATCAACTTATATATATTCAAATAGAAAATATCTTATTAACTTTTAAAAGATAAAATCATCAATTAAATACTAATTTAATCAGATTATTAAATTAAATTCAAATCTTATTATCAAAGATCATCCATATCAATTTAATTATTCAACAGATTATTAAATTGATATTGTCAAAATTTCCGGGATATTACATTCCTTCCCCCTTAAAATAATTTCGTCCCCGAAATTTAAACAAAGGTAATTTAATAATCTTATTAAAGATTTTAAATTCAAAACACAAGCATATACTATCATCCATATGCTAACAACCATAGCAACCAAATCATCCAATCAAACAATTCTAACTATCTAGACTAAATTCTAGATAAAATACCTCGAGTTTCCCCAAGTATATATATATATATACCGGGATACTCGCTCTACAAACAATCTAAACTATTAAGCTATAGATCTCCTACACAACTAGATCTACAGAACTAAACAGACTATCAGACTACAGACGAGTCTAACTCAACTACCAAACTTCCCAAAACTGCAGATTCTAAAACCAGAGATAGATCATACACGTACTCCCTCAGAGATACGTGAAACACATCGAATCCCAGTTATCCAAACTGACAATTCAATTCAGAAGTCCAAATACTTATCCAAATCAGAACACAGACGAGATCCAAACATAACTCTACTTCACAACATCAGTAGATTCCAAACTTACTTCTCCCATCCAGAGATACACTCCAAACTACTTTCGCTGCTCAACTCTGATCTGAGGTAGAACACAAGCACAGACTGGACAACTCATTCCAGAAATAAGGTTCACTGATCCATAAATAAAACTCAGATATTCCAGCAAAACTTGAGCTGTTTCACCAATTCCATCTCTAGGAAACATCCTTTCACTAGACTGAACCACCGGTATCACTCCTGGAATCCAAGTCGATAAGAAAACTCAACTTCAGATGCGGACAAACTTCTGACTTCTCTGAAGACATCCAGAAAATCTGACAACCCAAGAGAACACTCAGACAATCGCAAGTCACTTTTGTATAAAACAGAAATAAACAGAAATAAACTAATACGTACGGCACTTATTGGAGTTTGGATTCCATACAATGGCAGGGCTACTGGGGTACCGCCCGTCACAGTACGTGGCCTAGATCACCGTACCGAGGATCACTCCCAATCCCCTGCAACACAAGGCCGGAACATCCCTTACTGGATAATTCCCGCACAAGATACCTCACGGTTGGGATCAGCAACCGCACACACTAAGCCGAAATAAGAAGGGACTTCTAGACAGAGGTAATCTTGTCCTACTTGGGTGCTACCCACTAACCTTGCTGCACCTCCCCTGTTTTAGCCATTCCCGGTTTGTGAGGCTTGAGGTCATGATTACCTTAGAAAAGAACACATCACTTAGAATGCTCATCGTCCACCTGACGATGTTCTGAAAGCATTCAATCCATACAAGTTCGTTCCGGGTTCGAACGAAACCGAAGGCATTATCTCGTTACACTCGTTTTGGAATCACCCTCAGAGTTAACGACAATAACCCTTGCACTCTGAATCTTCATCTTCACTTGATTCACGACCTATCGTTAATTTGGATCGATGTGGTATTCGGGTCTCCAGACCTGGAAATCCGGTATACGGAAACCCGATCCCGGTCTCATCGAAATCCAAAGCGTATCTTTTAAGGCCAAGTTGTTTTAAAGTTAAAACAATTCAATCCAATTATCTTTATACACATAGAAGGATAATTCACAATAGATAATCAATATTATCAGATAATCCATATTATCATCACAATTCAACTACAACATTTTCAAACTAATGCTAGCATTCCAGTTTTCAAGTTTAAAAAGCTTTTAAAGTTCAAAGGAGCATTTCAGTTTAAAGGCTTTTCAAAAACTGTTTCAAAAAGGGGAAGTTTTGTTCTTCATCTTCAAACCTGTGAGTAACTTTTAAAAATTTAAAATATAATTGGTTGCATGCTAGTATGGATGAATTTAAATGTGTATTACATGTATATATAAGTGAATGTCTGATGTGTATATTCATTTGTGTGCATGCTGTTTATAAGTGCTCTGTTCATCCTTTTGTTTTATGTGAGTAAACATTTCAATTTAAAAACAGTTTAAAATTTGAGACTTTGAACTTTGATGCATGAATGAAATCTTGAAGTAAAATAGTTTGAAATGATGTGCATGTATGCTTAGATTAAAATGTATGTGTATACATTTATGTGATATGTCTGATGATGTGACGACCACGACTTTCTCTCCAAAGAAAGTCGTATCGCTAATAAGAAAGAAAGGGGTGAGAAGTAGAAAAGAGAAGAAGAGAAAAGAAACAAACACAAATACTCACAGCGGAAACGAACAAAATATATTATATCACATAAATATTACATAGTATCATATACAACACTTATCAGAGTTACACAGATTACACATCACATACTAGACAGTTATAAACATCTGTCTAGTTATTACAACTCAATACAAAACAAAGATCTAAACAAGATCAACACAGCGGAAACTACTATCTATCTACAACGCCGAAGCCTCCTGCTCCATTGCTCCTCCACAATTCGTCAAGGCTAACCTGAATCCCTTGGCTACTCGTAAAAATTTGAGTACCCAAGAGTTTATAAAACAGAAATAAACAACTTGGGTCAGACATGGGTCTGGTGTGAGTAACAGGTTAAACTTGTTTAACTTCAAAACCTTTTGAAAGAAAAGGTATCACGTAAGACTCCCCACAAATAAACATGGGTAAGTTTTTACCTTACGCTAACCAAAACATTTGATAGGAAATTCGATTGTATTATAATAGGGTCTAGGGTTTTCAAGTAAAATACAGAAATAGCTGAAATGCTTACATCTCACATTTCAACATAGTTGGGCACAACTAATACGTACGGCACTTATTGGAGTTTGGATTCCATACAATGGCAGGGCTATTGGGGTACCGCCCGTCACAGTACGTGGCCTAGATCACCGTACCGAGGATCACTCCCAATCCCCTGCAACACAAGGCCGGAACATCCCTTACTGGATAATTCCCGCACAAGATACCTCACGGTTGGGATCAGCAACCGCACACACTAAGCCGAAATAAGAAGGGACTTCTAGACAGAGGTAATCTTGTCCTACTTGGGTGCTACCGACTAACCTTGCTGCACCTCCCCTGTTTTAGCCATTCTCGGTTTGTGAGGCTTGAGGTCACGATTACCTTAGAAAAGAACACATCACTTAGAATGCTCATCGTCCACCTGACGATGTTCTGAAAGCATTCGATCCATACAAGTTCGTTCCGGGTTCGAACGAAACCGAAGGCATTATCTCGTTACACTCGTTTTGGAATCACCCTCAGAGTTAACGACAATAACCCTTGCACTCTGAATCTTCATCTTCACTTGATTCACGACCTATCGTTAATTTGGATCGATGTGGTATTCGGGTCTCCAGACCTGGAAATCCGGTATACGGAAACCCGATCCCGGTCTCATCGAAATCCAAAGCGTATCTTTTAAGGCCAAGTTGTTTTAAAGTTAAAACAATTCAATCCAATTATCTTTATACACATAGAAGGATAATTCACAATAGATAATCAACATTATCAGATAATCCATATTATCATCACAATTCAACTAAACATCCATATCACACAGCATATATCTCATCAGAGATATCAATCAATGCAAAGCATTCAATATTATCATCCATTCTTAAGTAATGATTTATACCATTTCTAATTAATTTAAAATGAATTAAATTAATTACTTCATTCTATAAATCCTGCTTACTTAACCATTAATTAATTATAAATCAATTAATTAATTATCCTTTAATTATTCATTTCAATTAATCATCCTTGATTAATTATCTTTTAATTACATTCAAGTAATTAGCCTTAAATTAATTTCACAAATTAATTATCCTTAATCAAATATAGTAATTAACCTTTAATTACTTCATTAATTAATTATAATCAATTATTTTAATCCTTAATTAATTACATTAATTAATTACTCTATAATCACTTATCATTGATTAATTAATCTTAATTAATCAAACTTTAATTACATCATTAATTATATTAATTAATAATCCTTAATTACTCTTAATTAATTATCCTATTTAAATTAATTACATTAAGTAATTATGCTTTAATTAATTACAGAAATCAATTAACTATAAATCACTTACCTTTATTTAATTAAACCTTAATTAATAAATTATACTAAGTAATTATTCCTTAATTACTCCCATTAATTTACCTCAAATCATTTCCATTAAGTAATTATCCACAAATTACTTTTATTAATTATCCACTAATTACTTTTAAATTAAGTAATTATCCTTTATTTATCACCTCTATTAATTAATCACATTAATTAATTTAACTTTAATTAATCACATTAATTAATTAAATAACCTTAACTCATCATATTAATTATCAAAGTAATTAACCCTTAATTACATTTCATTAATTACTTCCATAAAGTAATTATCCTTTTTAATTAATTAATCTCTAATTTCTTTCATTAACTAAATATTCAATAATTATACTCAATCAATTTTCCAAAATGATTATCCTTAATTAAACCAAAGTAATTATCTTAGAATAATTAATTACCTATCTTCAATTAATTAAGCAATTATTCTTAATAGGACCTTAATTAATTTAGCTAAACCATTTACCTTAATTAAACACTCTAATTAAATATTCTTTAATCTTATCTCCTTTAAATATATTTTTAACACTTTGTTTAACCTTTATTTTTGAAACTTATTTAGAAATTTGTTTAAATTCTTTTCTTAAAAACTTGATCTAGTACATTCATTTGAAAAACACTTTTGAATTCAATTACAAAAATAAATCTAGTTTATATTTTCTTTTAATAACAACACTTCTAAACATTTAAATTTTTGAACATATTCAATGTTAAAAACATACTTTAAAACTAGTCTAATATCCTTCTTTTGGAAATTTAATAAATTCAAACTTGCTTTCTTTTTAAATTTGAACTTGATATCCCTTTTTAAAATTTTAGACCTGAAAATTAAAATTTACTTTACAATTTGAAACCAGGATTCTATGTTTACAGAATACCCGAGCAAACAAAACAAATTCTCGAGCCTACCCCGTGTCTCTCGCAATCACTCGCGTACTTCGAGAAAAACCCCTTCAACCCCGAGCCTGACCCGAGTATTTCCCCTTCTTCCCCAAACCATAAAACTCAGATATACACCAGAGTATCTCGCGTGCACGTGCACGACAAAAAACACGTCTCTGACCATCTCTCCGGCCCTCACCAAACTGCAAATGATCTCGACGAACAATTCGACCAACCAAGTTTCCTAATCGGTTACAAAAAATCAAGTTCGAACTTGACGAACCCAAAACTGTAACTAAACCCAAACCCACAAACTCCTCGCCAACGACGAATTCTATCACCAGAAAACTCGCCCATCCTTCCAAAGCTGCTCCACGACATGACGCCACGACTTACCCTCATGCGATTGATTCCGATACGCCATAGCCAACGAAATCCCTTCGTAAACATCCTCGACTAAAACACAGAGAAGAACCCTAGTTTGAACTCGCGTGGCCACCACCATCATCAGGAAATTTTTCCTTTATTTTTCCTGGAACCTCCAACATGCAAGCTTCCACCATAAACAATCACGACTTCTCCATTACCTCCGATCAACAGGAATTTACAAATAACCCAAAATTGATCAACTTAGCATACCTCGAATTATACCAAACTAAAAATTATGATTCTGGTTTCTAAATTCATCATTTGTAATCTAGAATCATGTTATAGAATTGATTCAAGAATTCTGGATATTTAAATTTAGCCTATAATATGATCAGACCTATAGATTTCAAATTTTTAAATAAATACATCATATATTTATTTAAAACTATATTTATAAATATAGTTTATATATACTTACAGACATTTCCTATTCTCAGATCCTAGCCTATAATCAACTACATATGAAGATATGAATTCTTTTATTGATGAAAGGAATAATGTAATATAACAGAGATAATCATCAGACATATCACATAAATGTATACACATACATTTTAATCTAAGCATACATGCACATCATTTCAAACTATTTTACTTCAAGATTTCATTCATGCATCAAAGTTCAAAGTCTCAAATTTTAAACTGTTTTTAAATTGAAATGTTTACTCACATAAAACAAAAGGATGAACAAAGCACTTATAAACAGCATGCACACAAATGAATATACACATCAGACATTCACTTATATATACATGTAATACACATTTAAATTCATCCATACTAGCATGCAACCAATTATATTTTAAATTTTTAAAAGTTACTCACTGGTTTGAAGATGAAGAACAAAACTTCCCCTTTTTGAAACAGTTTTTGAAAAGCCTTTAAACTGAAATGCTCCTTTGAACTTTAAAACCTTTTTAAACTTGAAAACTGGAATGCTAGCATTAGTTTGAAAATGTTGTAGTTGCATGCAGAAGTGCCCTGATTGAACATGCTTCCAGATTTGAAGAAAATGCAGGTTTGTTGTTCTCAGATTTACAAATACAGGCTTTTGTTTTGATTTTGGAAAATGCATTACAGGTCTTTGATTCCAGGTTTTAGATGATGAGAATGAATTGCAGATTTATTACAGATTTTGGTTTGAGGATTTGTTTAATTACAGATTGTTTTGAGAGGAGGATTTGAATTACAGATTTGGTGGAGAGGAATGTTTGATTACTAATTTGTTTATGAGGAGAGAAATGAGTTCAGATTTGGTTTTGAAAATTTTATTGCAGGCTGAAAGTTTCTTGAGTTTTGAAAAAAAGAATAGGAAAGAAATGTAGATGAGAAATAGATGCATATATAGGTAAAAATGATTTATTCACATAAAAGAAAAACAAAAATGCAAGACTTTGACATTTGTCATTCTTATTGTTTTATTATTGTACACATGTTTAAACAAGCCTTAATATGATAACACTTGTATTTTTAAGTAATTTGTATTTATTTAAATGTAAATAAAAAGCCTTTCTTTATTTATTATATACTTATGTATATATATTAATTATAAAGAAACAAAACTAATTATTATAAATACAAGTTTACATATATTTTGAAATCCAAAACTATTTGAATCTTACCTCTTTTGAATTTCAAAATTAAATCTAAATTCAAATTCAAATTATATTTTTAAAATCCAATTTTAAAGTCAATTTATAAGAAATTATTCAATTTGAAATAACAAATCTTATTTTACTAAAGTCTATTTATATCTATATATATAAAACAATACACTATTAATATTGTATTTTAAACTTATATATATATACACTCTTAAATCTTATTTATTAAGCAATATTTCAAAAAGAAAATAAAATAAACTTTATTATTAATCTTATTTAAAACCATACAATTATTTGTTTAAATAGCTTTGAAAAGCTAATATTAAATTATCAAAATTTCCAAACTATCAATATGTATATTTGAAATTTAAAACAAGAATTTATTCATTTATTAAATTTCAAACCAAAGCCAATCTATTTACAATATATACACCCATATATATATATACATTATAAATAGAAATCATTTTATTGGTTTATAAAAGATAAATTCACTAATTAAATATTCATTTAATCAGATTATTAAATTAATTCAAACATTTTATTATCACAGATTAACAAATCAATTTAATTATCTAACAGATTATTAAATTGATATTGTTAAAATTTCCGGGATATTACATTCCTCCCCCCTTAAAATAATTTCGTCCCCGAAATTTAAACAAAGGTAATTTAATAATCTTATTAAAGATTTTAATTTAAAACACAAGCATCTACTATCATCCATATGCTAGCAACCATAGCAACCAAATCATCCAATCAAACAATTCTAACTATCTAGACTAAATTCTAGATAAAATACCTCGAGTTTCCCCAAGTATATATATATACCGGGATACTCGCTCTACAAACAATCTAAACTACGAAGCTACAGATCTCCTACTCATCTAGATCTACAGAACTAAACAGAATATCAGACTACAGATGAGTCTGACTCAACTATCAAGCTTCCCAAAACTGCAGATTCTAAAACCAGAGATAGATCAAATACGTATTCCCTCAGAGATACGTAAAACTCAATGAATTCCAGTTATCCAAACTGACAATTCAATTCAGAAGTCCAAATACTTATCCAGGTCAGAACACAGAAGAGATCCAAACATAACTCTACTTCACAACATCAGTAGATTCCAAACTTACTTCTCCCATCCAGAGATACACTCCAAACTGCTTTCGCTGCTCAACTCTGATCTAAAGTAGGACACAAACACAGACTGGACAACTTATTCCAGAAATAAGGTTCACTGATCCATAAATAAAACTCAGATACTCCAGCAAAACTTGAGCTGCTTCACCAAACTCTATTTCTAGGAAACATCCTTCCACTAGACTGAACCACCGGTATCACTCCTGGAATCCTAGTCGATAAGAAAACTCAACCTTCAGATGCAGACAAACCTCTGACTTCCCTAAAGATATCTAGAAAAATCTTCAATAACCCAAGAGAATATTCAGTAATCGCAAGTCACTTTTGCGATTAATCCAGACCAATTATCCAAAGCAAACCGTTCTCTCTTAACAAATTAGAACAGCTCATACTTAACTATCCAATTCATCGAGGAAATGGATCCACACTGCTGTTTCTGAACTCCGCCTCTAGAAAAACTGCTCAGTCAGAAAACTTCCTGCCAAAGCACAGAATACTCCGAGCTGCACTGCTGACACTGATGCCAAGGACTTCCTACTCCAAAGATCTTCGAGAAACTCGAACTCCAAACCAAACAGAAACATCATGCTGAACTCAGCCACAACACCGAAGCATACACACTTCCTTAATCTTGTTCCAAAGAAAACATCTTCAGGAACATCCATCGTCACTGTATCTCATCATACAGCTACTATTACTTGAGGTATCAAGGTACCATCACTCACTTCTGCCTCATCGACAGATCCAACTCTACTCATCCACACTTCAAAGATAAACTCTGAACCATTACAGTTTCCTTCGGAGATCGATGAAACCCTTCACCACAGCAAAGCTTACTCGAGACAGTATTAGGTCTACAGTCTCGACAGATACACTTCCAACCTCAATACTCAAACTCCAACCATTGGTAGTCGTGTTTCACACACCACTACCCCATCTACCTTTATAACTTATATTGGAAAACCCGAACAGGTAACCCAACAAATAGGTAGAAATATATATATATTTAAAATGATACTTTTTATATAGAAATTATTTCTGGGTAAAATTATTTCATTTACCTCTTTAAAACAATATTGTGTCCGTTAGCCTGGTTCAAGTGTTTAGAGATCCCTATCAATAACGTTAGCTACTCGTATTGACCAGAATCCATATACCACTCAACCGATCAATTAACACAATATAAAACCATTTTTATATAACTAACAATTACGCGCTCTCAAGATAGACACCACTACAGAGCCTAGGTATTCACTCAACCTACTGCTCTGATACCAAATGTGACGACCACGACTTTCTCTCCAAAGAAAGTCGTATCGCTAATAAGAAAGAAAGGGGTGAGAAGTAGAAAAGAGAAGAAGAGAAAAGAAACAAACACAAATACTCACAGCGGAAACGAACAAAATATATTATATCACATAAATATTACATAGTATCATATACAACACTTATCAGAGTTACACAGATTACACATCACATACTAGACAGTTATAAACATCTGTCTAGTTATTACAACTCAATACAAAACAAAGATCTAAACAAGATCAACACAGCGGAAACTACTATCTATCTACAACGCCGAAGCCTCCTGCTCCATTGCTCCTCCACAATTCGTCAAGGCTAACCTGAATCCCTTGGCTACTCGTAAAATTTGAGTACCCAAGAGTTTATAAAACAGAAATAAACAACTTGGGTCAGACATGGGTCTGGTGTGAGTAACAGGTTAAACTTGTTTAACTTCAAAACCTTTTGAAAGAAAAGGTATCACGTAAGACTCCCCACAAATAAACATGGGTAAGTTTTTACCTTACGCTAACCAAAACATTTGATAGGAAATTCGATTGTATTATAATAGGGTCTAGGGTTTTCAAGTAAAATACAAAAATAGCTGAAATGCTTACATCTCACATTTCAACATAGTTGGGCACAACTAATACGTACGGCACTTATTGGAGTTTGGATTCCATACAATGGCAGGGCTACTGGGGTACCGCCCGTCACAGTACGTGGCCTAGATCACCGTACCGAGGATCACTCCCAATCCCCTGCAACACAAGGCCGGAACATCCCTTACTGGATAATTCCCGCACAAGATACCTCACGGTTGGGATCAGCAACCGCACACACTAAGCCGAAATAAGAAGGGACTTCTAGACAGAGGTAATCTTGTCCTACTTGGGTGCTACCCACTAACCTTGCTGCACCTCCCCTGTTTTAGCCATTCTCGGTTTGTGAGGCTTGAGGTCACGATTACCTTAGAAAAGAACACATCACTTAGAATGCTCATCGTCCACCTGACGATGTTCTGAAAGCATTCAATCCATACAAGTTCGTTCCGGGTTCGAACGAAACCGAAGGCATTATCTCGTTACACTCGTTTTGGAATCACCCTCAGAGTTAACGACAATAACCCTTGCACTCTGAATCTTCATCTTCACTTGATTCACGACCTATCGTTAATTTGGATCGAAGTGGTATTCGAGTCTCCAGACCTGGAAATCCGGTATACGGAAACCCGATCCCGGTCTCATCGAAATCCAAAGCGTATCTTTTAAGGCCAAGTTGTTTTAAAGTTAAAACAATTCAATCCAATTATCTTTATACACATAGAAGGATAATTCACAATAGATAATCAACATTATCAGATAATCCATATTATCATCACAATTCAACTAAACATCCATATCACACAGCATATATCTCATCAGAGATATCAATCAATGCAAAGCATTCAATATTATCATCCATTCTTAAGTAATGATTTATACCATTTCTAATTAATTTAAAATGAATTAAATTAATTACTTCATTCTATAAATCCTGCTTACTTAACCATTAATTAATTATAAATCAATTAATTAATTATCCTTTAATTATTCATTTCAATTAATCATCCTTGATTAATTATCTTTTAATTACATTCAAGTAATTAGCCTTAAATTAATTTCACAAATTAATTATCCTTAATCAAATATAGTAATTAACCTTTAATTACTTCATTAATTAATTATAATAAATTATTTTAATCCTTAATTAATTACATTAATTAATTACTCTATAATCACTTATCATTGATTAATTAATCTTAATTAATCAAACTTTAATTACATCATTAATTATATTAATTAATAATCCTTAATTACTCTTAATTACAAACCAAGGATGTTTGAATTAGTGTAGATTAAGGATTAAAAACTTAATATAGTTAAATAAAAATCTGGTATCTCTGTTAAACCAAGGATATCAGAGAATGATGAATGATATGAAAATTTCAAACTGTGAAATCTATGGATTCAGTATTATGAAATGAATACATAAACCAAATCATGAATTTTGATATGCATTTTGGAATTTTTAGTTGAAAAATTCGTGTGAATTTTGGGTTTGAACGAATTGGGGTTTTTGACGATTTACCGTTGATCGGCGTGTTGATCGGAGCTATAATCTAGGTCGAAGCTAGATTGTGAGTTGATGATGAATGGAAAAATGCTTCAGAATTTTTCCAATGGCCAAGGAGATCGGATTCGAGCAAACTAGGGTTAAACTGTGTTTGGTTCATCATTGTCGACGAGGAGAATGGTGGCATCGATGGCTCGTTGTTGTTTGAAATAAATAATTGTTAATTTGATTAAACATGTTTGAAATGGTTTCCAAAGATTTTAAGTATATTGAAATTAAATGTTTGAATTGCTTTGTTTAAAGTAAATTATATTTCAAAACTGATTTCTAAATTGGTTTTAATAAAGTAAATAATTTGAGTAAGTATTTAAAATAAATACAAGTATTCTTAATTAATTAAGTTGGGATTAATTGAGAATAGTTAATTAATAAAATAAATTAAAGCTTAATTACTTATTTGTAATTAAGAATAATTACTTAATGAAGTAATTAGTGGAAATGAATGTAATTAAGAAATGAATTAATTAAAGATTAAGTAATGATTAATTGAGTAATTAATTAATGTAATTAATTTTAGGTTAATTAATTAGTCTAATTAATTAAAGATAATTACTTATAATTAATTAAGTATAATTACTTGATGAAGTAATTAAGGAATAATTACTGAATGTAATTAAGTAAAAAGGGGAATTATTTAATAAAGTAATTAGAGGATAATTATTTTATTAAATGGAAATGATTAAGAGTTAATCACTTGTTATTAATTTAATAATTTATTAAATTAAATTAATTAAAGGATTAGATTAATCAAAGATGATTAATAATTGTGGTTTAATTAAGAATAATTACTTAATGTAATTAATAGAATAATTAAAGATGTAATTAGAAATCATTAGTTTATAATTAATTAATGATGTAATTAAGAGTTGATTAATTAAGATTAATTAATCAAATGATAATTAATTAATTATAATTAATTAAGGATTAAAGTAACTGATTATAATTAATTAATTAATGAAGTAATTAAAGGTTAATTACTGTATTGGTTAAGAATAATTAATTTGTGAGATTAATTAAGGATAATTACTTAATTGTAATTAAAGTATAATTAATCAAGGTGATTAATTAAAATGGATAATTAGAGAAGATTAATTAATTTATTTGTAATTAATTAATGATTATATAAGTAAGATTTATAATGAAGTAATTAATTTAATTAATTTTAAATTAATTAAGAGATGAAGTAATTAATTTAATTCACTTTAAATTAATTAAAGATAGAGATAGTTAATTTAATTCATTTTAAATTAATTATGTTGTGATTAAGTAAATCATTGCTTATATAAGAATGAATGACATTGACTGTCATGAATGGATGTAATCTCAGAAATGAGACAAGTGATGTTGTGTGGTATGAATGTTTGATTGCATTATGAGATTAACTATTGTGATGTTGATATGGATTACCTATTTGGTTATGAATCATCTGTTTAATTGATAATGTGATTATCAATTGTGATTTGTGAATTATATATCTGTATGAATATAGATAAGTTAAATTGTTTAAACCTTTAAACAACTTGGCCTTAAAAGATACGTTTTGGATTTCGATGAGACCGGGATCGGGTTTCCGTATACCGGTATTCCAGGTCTGGAGACCCGAATACCACATCGATCCAAATTAACGATAGGTCGTGAATCTCAAGTGAAGATGAAGATTTAGAGTGCAAGGGTTATTGTCGTTAACTCTGAGGGTGATTCCAAAATGAGTGTAACGAGATAATGCCTTCGGTTTCGTTCGAACCCGGAACGAACTTGTATGGATTGAATGCTTTCAGCACATCGTCAGGCGGACGATGAGCATTCTAAGTGATATGTTCTGATTAAAGGTAATCGTAACCTCAAACCTCATCAACCGGGAATGGCTAAAACAGGGGAGGTGCAGCAAGGCTTCGTGGGTAGCACCCACTGAGAGCAAGATAGATCCCTGTCTAGAGGTCCCTTTTCTTTTATTCGGCTTAGTGTGTGGTTGGTCGCGCCAACTACGGGATTATCTTGTTCGGAATTATCCAGTAAGGGATAGTTCCGGCTTTGTGTTGCAGGGGAGCGGGCGTACTCCTCGGTACGGTGATCTAGGCCACGTACTGTGACGGGCGGTACCCCAGTAGCCCTGCCATTGTATGGAATCCAAACTCCAATATGTGTCGTACGTATTAGTTGTGCCCAACTATGTTGAAATGTGAGATGTAAGCATTTCAGCTATTTCTGTATTTTTACTTGAAAACCCTAGACCCTATTATAATATAACTGGATTTCCTATCAAATGTTTTGGTTAGCGTAAGGTAAAAACTTTTCCATGTTTATGTGTGGGAAGTCTTACGTGATACCTTTGTTTTCAAAAGGTTTTGAAGTTAAACAATTTTAACCCGTTTACTCACACCAGACCCATGTCTGACCTAAGTGTTTATTTTCTGTTTTATTAAACTCTTGGGTACTCAAATTTTTACGAGTAGCCAAGGGATTCAGGTTAGCTTTGACGAATCTATGGAGGAGATATGGAGCAGGAGGCTTCAGCATTCGTAGATAGATAGTATTCCGCTGTGTTGGTTGATCTGAGTCTTTTGTTTGAATTGTATCTTGAGTTGTATAATAGACAGAAATTATAACTGTCTATTTTGTTGTATAAGTTGTGTAACTCTGATTATGTAAAGACTATGTAATAGTTATGTGATATATTATATTTTGTTTCGTTCCGCTGTGAGATTCTGATATTGTTTAGTTCTTTCTTTCTCTTCTTCTCTCTTTTCTATCCCTTTCTTTCTTATTAGCGATACGACTTTCTGTGGAGAGAAAGTCGTGGTCGTTACACTGTCACGACCCGGCTTTCTATGCCCAGAAAGACGTATCGTGAATTAAGAAAGAAAGGGATAGAAGAAGAAAAGAAAGAAAAGAAGAAAGAACAACAACATCAGAAACTCACAGCGGAACGAATGAAATATAATATATCATATAAAATATTACATAGTATCATATACATCAGAGTTACACAACTTATACATCACATATTAGACAGTTATAAACATCTGTCTAATTCATACAACTCAAGTATCACAGATACAGACACAACATATACACAGCGGAATCATCATATATCTACACGGTGAAGCCTCCTGCTCCAAATCTCCTCCAGAATTCGTCGAAGCTAACCTGAATCCCTCGACTACTCAATACAATATTGAGTACCCAAGAGTTTAATAAAACAGAAAATAAACACTTGGGTCAGACATGGGTCTGGTGTGAGTAAACGGTTAGATTGCTTAACTTTGAAAACTTTTGAAAACAAAAGTATCACGTAAGACTCCCCACAAATAAACATGGGTAAGTTTTTACCTTACGCTAACTAAAACGTTTGATAGGAAATCTGATTGTATTATAATAGGGTATAGGGTTTTCAAGTAAAATACAGAAATAGCTGAAATGCTTACATCTCACATTCCAACATAGTTGGGCACAACTAATACGTACGTCACTTATTGGAGTTTGGATTCCATACAATGGCAGGGCTACTGGGGTACCGCCCGTCACAGTACGTGGCCTAGATCACCGTACCGAGGAGTACGCCCGCTCCCCTGCAACACAAAGCCGGAACCATCCCTTACTGGATAATTCCGAACAAGATAACCCCGTAGTTGGCGCGACCAACCACACACTAAGCCGAATAAAAAGAAAAGGGACCTCTAGACAGGGATCTATCTTGCTCTCAGTGGGTGCTACCCACGAAGCCTTGCTGCACCTCCCCTGTTTTAGCCATTCCCGGTTGATGAGGCTTGAGGTTACGATTACCTTTAATCAGAACATATCACTTAGAATGCTCATCGTCCGCCTGACGATGTGCTGAAAGCATTCAATCCATACAAGTTCGTTCCGGGTTCGAACGAAACCGAAGGCATTATCTCGTTACACTCGTTTTGGAATCACCCTCAGAGTTAACGACAATAACCCTTGCACTCTGAATCTTCATCTTCACTTGAGATTAACGACCTATCGTTAATTTGGATCGATGTGGTATTCGGGTCTCCAGACCTGGAATACCAGTATACGGAAACCCGATCCCGGTCTCATCGAAATCCAAAACGTATCTTTTAAGGCCAAGTTGTTTAAAGGTTTAAACAATTCAATTCTTATCTATATACACAAAGATAGATAATTCAATAGATAATCTACATTATCATCCCAAACAGATAATTCACATTATCATTATAATTCAACCAAACATCCATATCATATATCAATCATATCTCATCAGAGATATCAAACAATGAAATACATTCAATCTCATTCATCCATCCTTAAGCAATGATTTATATCATCTAATTAATTTAAAGTGAATTAAACTAATTACTTCATTCTATAAATCCTGCTTACTTAATTATTAATTAAACCAATTAATAATCATTACTCTAAGTATCCATCTAAATTAATCATTCCTGATTAATTACCCTTTAATTACTTTAAGTAATTAATACTTAATTAATTTCACAAATTAATTATCTTAAACCATTCAGTAATTAATCTTTAATTACTTCATTAATTAATTAACTATATTTAATTACATTAATCCTTAATTAATTACAATTAATTAATTACTTTAATCACTTATTAAGAATAATTAAGGATCATTAATTAATATAATTAATGATGAAATTAAGAATTGATTAATTAAGATTAATTAATAAATATTACTTTTTAATAAAACAAACTAATTATATTTTTATATAAAAGTTTATACAAATATTCTAAAATCCAAAACAATTTAAATATATAGATAAGTATTTAATAAATAAAGAAAAGGGTTTTATTTACTTTTAAAAATAAGGTAAAAAAATATAAAAGACAAGTGTTATTTCCTAAAGCCCTTATTTTAACAAGTGTTAATGTTTAAAGCTTTGTATTAACATGTGTTAAGCAATGGATTAAACAAAATGACAAGTGTCCTTATTATTTCCATTTTCTTTTATTTTTATAAAATCATAAATTCACTTATATATACATTTGCATATCTTCACTTCATTTTCTTTTTAAATCTTCATTTCAAAACCAAGAAAACCCAAACCAATTCTCTAATCCAAAATATGAAATCAGTAATCAAATTTGCCTCAAACCAAATTCAAACAACCTATAATTCATTTTCCAAATCAAAGATCAAATCTGTCTGCATTTCTTTTTCAATCTGGAATCATCTCAACCCAAGCAGTTTGCATTCTTCTCAAACCTGAAAACAACATGCTTTCTTTTCAAATGCCTGCCTGCAAACATCTTCATTTTTCAACCTGGGATCAACTGTAAAAAATAAAAGAGCCTGCTTGCATTCGTTCTTCAATTTGGAAGCCAGCATGCATGTGGTTCAAAACAGTTTTAAGCTCAACAACTCAAGTTTTTAAATCAAAGAGGCATTCCAGTTTTAAAGTTCAAACCAGTTTCAAGCTTTTCAAAAATTCAAAGAGGCTGCCTCTGTTTAAATTAAGGTGAGTAACTTTTAAAAACTTAAAGTAAAATATGGTTGCATGCTAGTATGGTTGAAATGAATAAGTATTGCATGAATAAGTGAGAATCTGATGTGAATGTTTATAGTGTGTATGTTGTTAACAATTAGATGCTCTGTTCATCTTCTTTAAATTGTGAGTAACATTTTTAGATTTTAAATATAAGAATCTGTTGCATGTTAACTCTGAAAGAAGTATGTTCTTGTGTGTATATATGTGAGTTTTTATAGATAGATATATGGATGTATAGATATATATTTGCATGTCAGCTATTGTGTGATATCTCTGTTTATATTTCTTTTAAGCCAGATCTTGATCAAAAATTCCTCATCTTCTTATCTAATCTCTGTTAGATCTTAGGCTTAAACAAATTAATTAGTTTCATCATAAACTAAAGTTTAAAAAGGTAATTAAGCTCAACTTAAACCTGGGTGTCTCTGTAAACCAAAATCAACAGAGCAAGATTTGTATAGGTGAAAATTCAAACACTTTAATTCATCAATTCAGAAGCATAAACTAAATTCTTAACCCTAGGCATGAATTTTAAGAATGAAATTATGATTTTTAGTTTTATAATAAAAGAGCAGTTTTTGTTTTAACTAAAAAGGGGAAATTGGGAAGAACTGGTGATCTAGATGGTCTGGGGGATCGGGCTTCTATCTAAAGATAGTAGGGTGATCAGAGACTCGAGGAAAAATGTCAGGAGTATTTTTTTAGCATTAAGGAAGATTTGATTTAGGATTTAAATTCCTAACCCTAGTTTTAGCTGGTCTGGGTAAGGAGATCATCACGACTTCTCTGCTGGATCGGGTGCAGTGAGGTTTGGGGAAATGAAAGTATGGTCATTGAAGAGTTTATGGACGGAGTTTCAAGATCTCTGATGATCGGAGTGACGTGGGGGAAGCGTTGACAGGTTTGGTGATGGTTGGGTCTTTCTGTTCCAGGTTTCGAAATTCATCTCGATTTCGACTGCGTGAGTGGATTGAAGTTTGGATGATCGGGGTTGGGTTGGTAGTCGATCGTTGTCTTGTGGGGATGCTCGGTGGTGGTCAGAGTGGACGCTGGTGATCGTGCACGTATAGGTCTGGTATCTGCTGTGGTGTTGGGGAAGATGGTTATTGCTCGGGAGGAGCTCGCGATTTCATGGTATTGACTCGAAGTAGCAGATGTTTGAGTGCCTCGGTGTTTTGGACTGGAATGCTCGGGTTGTTCTCGTGAAATTAGGTTGGAGACTCGAAGCAACTGAAGATAGGCTCGGGTTAAAATATATGTTATAGGTTTAAAGGGAAAACTGTAGTGTTTTGTTTAAAATTTAAATCTGAAGTTTTTAAATTGTTAAATAAAGATTTAAACAAAGTTTAAATCTAAAAATTAAAAATCATGATTTAAGTTTAGTTTGAATTCTAGTTTTTGGAATAAAATAAAGTTTTGAATAAAAATGTTTAAACTACTTGAATGTTTAAAGTGTAATTTAAATTGATTTGAATGTAAAATAAAATTGGTTTTAAATTTTTTTTAATTAAGTACATATTTCTTTAACATATGATTTAATAATTAAGGGTTTAAATTGATTAATTAAGATTTATTCAAATTAATTAAAGGTTAATTAATTTGAAAATTTAGGATCATTAATTAGATAAGTTAAGATTATTAATTAATGGTTAGGAAATTTAGTTAAGTAATTAAGGATGAATTAAATTGTTGTTTGGTACTTAATTAATTGAGTAATTAGGGATTAATTTATTAGTAATTAGAATTAATTAATTTGAAATTACTAATGGTTAATTAATGTTTAATTATTTAAGAAAGATAATTAAATAATAGTTAATAGTTAATGTAGATCATTAACTTAGAATTAAATAAGTAATTAATTAATGTGATTAATTTTGATAATTAAGTAGATTAATTAATTAAGGTTAATCATTTGTGAAATTGTTAATATAATTACTTAATGGGAAGTAATTAAGGAATTAATTACTCATTGTAATTAATTGAGTTTGATTTGATTAGTTTAAATTAATTAATTAAGTTTAATTAATTTAAGAAAATCACTTAATGATTTGTGAAGTATAATTACTTAATGTAATTTAATAAAGTATAATTACTTGGGAAAGTAATTAATGGATAATTACTAATGTAATTAATAGAGTAACTAAGGGTAGTTAATTATTAATGGAATTAATCAAGGGATTAATTAAGAAATTAATTAAGGAAGTAATTAATTTAGTTAGTGAAGGTAATTAAGGGTAGTTAATTACTGATTAAAGATTAATCAAGGTGATTAATAAATGTTGTCTAATTAAAGATTAATTACTTAATGTAATTAATTTAATTGAGTAATTAATAATTAAGTTGTAATTAAGGATCATAAATTAATATAATTAATGATGTAACTAAGATTGATTAATTAAGTAATAATTAATAATTGAAGTGATTAATTAATGTAATTAATTAAGGATTAATGTAATTAATTATAGTTGATTAATTTAATTATATTATAGTTAATTAATTAATGAAGTAATTAAAGGTTAATTACTATAAGTGGTTAAGGATAATTAATTTAAGTAATTAATTAAAGATAAATTACCTGAATGGAATTAAAGGGTAATTAAAGGATAATTAATTAATTTGTAATTAATTAATGATTAAGTAAGCAGGATTTATAGAATGAAGTAATTAATTTAATTCATTTTAAATTAATTAGAAATGGTATAAATCATTACTTAAGAATGGATGATAATATTGAATGCTTTGCATTGATTGATATCTCTGATGAGATATATGTTGTGTGATATGGATGTTTAGTTGAATTGTGATGATAATATGGATTATCTGATAATGTTGATTATCTATTGTGAATTATCCTTCTATGTGTATAAAGATAATTGAATTGAATTGTTTTAACCTTAAAACAACTTGGCCCTTAAAAGATACGTTTTGGATTTCGATGAGACCGGGATCGGGTTTCCGTATACCGGATTTCCAGGTCTGGAGACCCGAATACCACATCGATCCAAATTAACGATAGATCGTGAATCAAGTGAAGATGAAGATTCAGAGTGCAAGGGTTATTGTCGTTAACTCTGAGGGTGATTCCAAAACGAGTGTAACGAGATAATGCCTTCGGTTTCGTTCGAACCCGGAACGAACTTGTATGGACTGAATGCTTTCAGAACATCGTCAGGTGGACGATGAGCATTCTAAGTGATGTGTTCTTTTCTAAGGTAATCGTGACCTCAAGCCTCACAAACCGGGAATGGCTAAAACAGGGGAGGTGCAGCAAGGTTAGTGGGTAGCACCCAAGTAGGACAAGGTTACCTCTGTCTAGATGTCCCTTTCTATTTTCGACTTAGTGGTGCGGTTGCTGATCCCAACCGTGAGGTATCTTGTGCGGGAATTATCCAGTAAGGGATGTTCCGACCTTGTGTTGCAGGGGATTGGGAGTGATCCTCGGTACGGTGATCTAGGCCACGTACTGTGACGGGCGGTACCCCGGTAGCCCTGCCATTGTATGGAATCCAAACTCCAATAAGTGCCGTACGTATTAGTTGTGCCCAACTATGTTGGAATGTGAGATGTAAGCATTTCAGCTATTTCTGTATTTTACTTGAAAACCCTAGACCCTATTATAATAAAATCAGATTTCCTATCAAATGTTTTGGTTAGCGTAAGGTAAAAACTTTTCCATGTTTATGTGTGGGAAGTCTTACGTGATACCTTTGTTTTCAAAAGGTTTTGAAGTTAAGCAAGTTTAACCCGTTTACTCACACCAGACCCATGTCTGACCCAAGTGTTTATTTTCTGTTTTATAAACTCTTGGGTACTCAAATTTTTACGAGTAGTCAAGGGATTCAGGTTAGCTTTGACGAATCTATGGAGGAGATATGGAGCAGGAGGCTTCAGCATTCGTAGATATATAGTGTTCCGCTGTGTTGGTTTCTCTGAGTCTTTTGTTTGAGTTATATCTTGAGTTGTATAATAGACAGAAATTTATAACTGTCTATTTTGTGATGTATAAGTTGTGTACTCTGATTATGTAAAGACTATGTAATAGTTATGTGATATATTATATTTTGTTCCGTTTCCGCTGTGAGTATTTGTGTTTGTTTCTTTTCTCTTCTTCTCTTTTCTACTTCTCACCCCTTTCTTTCTTATTAACGATGCGACTTTCTGTGGAGAGAAAGTCGTGGTCGTTACACAGAAATTACTTTAATTTATTAAACTTTAATTAATCATTTCTATTAATCCACCTTAATTAATCATATACAGTAATTATCATCCTATGATTACTTACCTTAATTAATTAACTTCTTAATTAATTTCTTTAATCCTTTAATTAATTACCAAATAATTAATCCTTAATTACTTTTTGTAAAGTAATTATACTTCCATTACTTCCCATTAAGTAATTTCCTTTAGTCATTAATTAAATCAACCTTCATTATTGAGTTAATTAAGTTTCTGACCATCGTTTTTGTTTCCAGTGGGTTGTCGAATTTCTCAAATTCGTGTTCGTCGTCAATTCAAAGAGCTGGGGGGTCGGAGTAGCTGCCGGGGTCGTAGGCGACTTGTGGAGGAACTCGGCGACGATCAGGGATGGTCAGAGTGTTGGTGCACGTACACGTGCACGTGTACGTTCGTGCATCTGGAAGCTTTGGGGAAGAAGAAGTATACACGGGTCTGGTCTCGGGATTACATGCGTGCGACTCGAAGTAAAAGTGGAAGGGAGAGTCTCGTGTTTGCTCGGGGAAGAACGAGTTTTTCTCGAGTCTGGTCTCGTGTTCGTGAGTGTAACTGTTATGGTTTTAACAGTTTTTAAAATTTAACTAAATATTGTTTAAATATATACCAGCTTAAGAAGAAGGGGAGGACAACTCGGGTTGGACTCGAGCAGGGTAAAGGTTTTACCCGAAGCAAAGATGAAAGGAACGATAAGCAAGTTAAAAGTCTTTATAAAGTAAATTTAAGTTTTGAAATTTATAAACAAATTTAGTTTAAGTTCCCTATATAAATTCCTAAATAAATAAATGTTCTCCTTAACATTTGATTAAGCAGTTTTGAAATTTGTTAATTTGAATTTTTTAAGTAAATTTAAAGTTATTTTAAAACTTAAGATAAAATGAAATTTTAAAAGTTTTTATAAAAACAAGTTTAAAGTTTAAATTGAAAACTAGTTTAAACTATTACTTGTTAATGTTTAAGGCATTTAAGGGGAGTTATGTTATTAACTTTAATTTATCAAGTAAATGATTATTTCCTTTAAACTTTAATTAATGATTTAATAAAGAAAAGTTAGTAATTAAAATAAGATGGTTTAATCTTAAGATAATTAAAGTTTTAATGTCTGGATATTAATTAAGTTAATTAGGGAAATTAGGTATAATTAATTAATTTAATTAATAATGATTAAGGATTAATTAAGAAATTTATTTAGAGTAATTGATTAATTAAATTAACTCAATGATGAAGATTGATTTAATTAATGACTAAAGAATAATTACTTTGTGATTAATTAATTAAGTAATTAGAGGTTGATTAATTTGTAATTAAGAAATACTTAATTTTACGAGTATTTTAAGTTTATATACTCCACAATTCTATAGATTGATATGTGAAATCAAATAGGCCGATTTGGGATAATAGGAACCATTTGAACTAAGTTGGATACTTAGATATTGTTTTGTGAAATAAGTGTTGACCATATAAGTTGTTTACTTGTGGTAAAGTACGAGTTACCCCGGGTTTATATTAGTTCTATGAATTGAAATTTCATGTTAGATGAATTTACTCACGCTGGTTTCCAGCCTGACCCGGGTGTTACTTTGATGTAATGCTCGGGTCAGACCGAGTATTACAGATTTCAGGTAAGGACGTTCTGGAGCTCAGGAGGCGAGCTGGATGGCAGGAACGTATGGAGTGTGATATATTGTTAATTATTGAGACGAGTTATTTTAACTATATAGTGATTGTGAAATGTTGTAACTCTGATGTATAAAAATGTAATTGACTGATACGGTTTTCTTTGTATAACTGATATTATTATTTGATATTGTATTTTGATCCGCTGCGAATGTGAGAATCTGTGCCTTGTTCTGTTCTTTCTTCTATCTCTTTTCTTTTTCTTCTAACTATTTGGAAATTTCGGGTTCGAAATTTCCGGGTCGTTACAGTTGGATTTAAATTTGAGTGAAACAGTTTAACAGTTTAATTTGTTTTTTAAAAACCAAACAGTTTTAAAATTTAGAATTAAACTCTGTTTTGAAAAGAAAATAAGAAGAAGATGTGTTGGTTTGATTCAAATGGGTTAAACCCAAAAGTAAATGTTAAACCAGTTTATAAATTTAAATAAAAGTAAGTTGTAAATTTAAATAATTAAGTTAAATCAAATTCTTTTGGAAAATTTATTACCTTGTAATAAATTCTTTAAATAAATTAAGTTGTATTATTTATTTAACTTAAATATTTTAAGTCAAAATCTTAAGTTATTTTCAAACTTAATATAAAGGTTAATTAATAAGGATATGTTTTTGTCTTAAAAACTTGATTAAAGTTTGATAATTTATGAAGAGTAACTTATTAATCAAATTAGTTGGTGATTAAAGATAAGTAAATTAACAATTAAGTTTTCAAGTAATTTATTTACTTGTAATTAAGGATTGTTAATAAATAATTAAGGATAAGTAATAAATGATTATTTATTTTAAAAACTTAATTAATGATTTAATTAAGTAAGTTAATTACTAAGATTTAATGTTGTAATGATAATGTTTTATCTTAAAGGTTAATTAAGATTTTTAATGAAATTGAAATTAATTAATAATTAAGAGATTATTAATCTATGATTAAAGTTAATTAGGATTAATTAACTGTTATTAAAGGTTAATAAATTATCAAAAAGGATTGATTAATTGATAATTAATAATTAATTAAATTGATAATTAAAGATGTTAATTAATAATTAAGTTTTATTAATTTATAATTAAGAGTTAATTAATTAGTTAATTAAGGTTAATTAACTAATGATAAAAGTAATTAGGGATTGATTACTTTGTATTAAAGGATATTGATTAATAATTAAGGTTTATTAATTAATGGTTAATTAATAATTAATCTGTGATTAGGGATTAATTTGTTTAAAAGGGTAATTAAGGATGAATTACTTAGTTATTATTTATGAAATGAATGTGATTAATTTAAGTTAATTTGTTAATTAATTAAAGATAGTCACTTGGTAATTAATTAAGTATAATTACTTAATAAGATTTAATAAGTAAGTAATTGATAAATGAATTACTAGATGTAATTGAGATAAGAGAAATTACTTAATGGAAAGTAATTTAAAAGAATAATTACTTGGTAAAAAGTAATTAAGGATTAATGAAATTGTGTGATTAATCAAAAAGATTTATAAAAGAAATTAAAGTAATTAAGAAATAATTAAGAATAGTTGATTACTGTTAATGATTATTTAAGGTTGAATTATGAAAGTAATTAATTAATGTATGATTAATTAATGTAATTAATTAAGGAATAATGTAATTAATTATAATTAATTAATTAAAGTAATTAATTAAGGATCATTAATTATTGTAATTAATGAGAGTAATTAAAGGTTAATTACTATAAATGAATAAGGATAATTAATTTGTGAAATTAATTAAAGAATAATTACTTTATGTAATTAATGGATAATTAATCAAGAGTGATAAATATTTAAAGGAATGATTAATTAATTAAATGGATTGTAATTAATTAATGGTTGAGTAAGCAAGATTAGGAATTAATTCTTAAGTAATTAATTTAATTTAAGTTGATTAAATTAATTATAGTATGGATTAATAACGGTTGCTTATGGATGATTATTTGAGTAGAATGTCTGATTTGGTTGATATCTATTGGGTGATATGCTATGATATTCTGTGTTGTGATATTGGATATATCTTTGATAAATGTGTGATATTTATCTATGTTAATGCTATGTGAATTGAAGTATTAAATTGAATTGAATTGTTTTAACTTTAAAACAACTTGGCCTTAAAAGATACGTTTGGATTTCGATGAGACCGGGATCGGGAATCAAATTTGATTATCCGAAAACCACATCGATTCCAATTAAACGTTAGGTGGGTAATCTAAGTGGAGCAAGTGAAGACTTGAGGTGTAAGAACTATTCTTTATCAGTATAACTCTGTGGGTGATTCCGTAATGAGTTTGACGGAGATAGTACTTATAGGTTCGAGATGAAGATTTGAAGTGCAAGGGTTATTGTCGTTAACTCTGAGGGTGATTCCAAAATGAGTGTAACGAGATAATGCCTTCGGTTTCGTTCGAACCCGGAACGAACTTGTATGGATTGAATGCTTGCAGCACATCGTCAGGTGGACGATGAGCATTCTAAGTTGATGTGTTCTGATTAAAGGTAATCGTAGCCTCAAGCCTCATCAACCGGGAATGGCTAAAACAGGGGAGGTGCAGCAAGGCTTCGTGGGTAGCGCCCACTGAGAGCAAGATAGATCCCTGTCTAGAAGTCCCTCTTTTATATTCGGCTGTGTGGCAGTTGGTTCGAAACAACTGCGGGGTTGTCTTGTTCGGAATTATCCAGTAAGGGATGGTTCCGGCTTTGTGTTGCAGGGGATTGGGAGTAATCCTCGGTACGGTGATCTAGGCCACGTACTGTGATGGGCGGTACCCCGGTAGCCCTGCCATTGTATGGAATCCAAAATCCAATAAGTGTCATACGTTTTAGTTGTGCCCAACTATGTTGGAACGTGAGATGTAAGCATTCCAGCTATTTCTGTATTTTACTTGAAAACCCTAGACCCTATTATAATATAACTGGATTTCCTATCAAATGTTTTGGTTAGCGTAAGGTAAAAACTTTTCCATGTTTATGTGTGGGAAGTCTTACGTGATACCTTTGTTTTCAAAAGGTTTTGAAGTTAAGCAAATTTAACCCGTTTACTCACACCAGACCCATGTCTGACCCAAGTGTTTATTTCTGTTTTATATAAACTCTTGGGTACTCAAATTTTTACGAGTAGCCAAGGGAGTCAGGTTTGCTTTGACGAGTTTTCTGGAGGAGCAAATGGAGCAGGAGGCTTCAGCATTTAGATATCTGTATTTCCGCTGTGTTGATCTCTGAGTCGATTGTTATTGATGTTATCTGTGTTGTACTTGAGTTGTAATAACTAAACAGATGTTTATTACTGTCTAGTATGTGTTGTATATGCCGTGTACTCTGATAACTGTTGTATATGATACTATGTAATATTTTATGTGATTAATATAATTTATTCGTTCCGCTGTTAGATTCTGATGTTGTTTCTTTCTTCTTCTTTTCTTTTCTCTTTTCTATCCCTTTCTTTCTTATTGACGATGCGACTTTCTGGTCGATGAAAGTCTAGGTCGTTACATTTGGTAGAGATAGTTAATTTAATTCATTTTAAATTAATTATGTTGTGATTAAATAAATCATTGCTTATGGATGACATTGATTGTTTTGAATGGATGTAATCTCAGAAATGAGATAAGTAATGTTGTGATGAATTGCTGTGAATATGGTTGAATATGTTATGATGTGAATGAATGCATATATATGAATATCTGTGCATATGAATATGAATGTATATGTCTATCCTGTTCTCTGTTTTTAAAAAGTGAGTAAACCTATTTTATTTTAAAAACAGTCCAAATCTGAGATATAATTTGGATGCATGTGTGTGACGCCCCACCTCTATACCCACGCTAACCAAGAACACTACGATGTAGTGCTGTCAATTAGCGCGGAGAATAAGGCTGTGGAGGAGCGACCATCCATGTAACTTCTTTGTGCGAGCACCGATACGTCAGATAGAATAGAATGCATATCTTTTAAGGAGGAAATCCGACATACCGATACAAACACAAAGCTATCACACGGTGGCTATATATAATCTTCGGAAAACAAACATAGAAATAATCATAACATAAATCAGTCACAGACATTCATATCACAAAGGCGGAAGAAGATATGAATAAATATATAACACATGAAAGTGTACATCAGAGTAGTGGTCAGAAAGATCCACGATAATACAAAAGAATAGCATCACGTGCTATACAAAAGAATAAGTACACAACATAGAGTCTATATCTCAAAGGTGTACATCCAAAAACTACAAATCTATGTAGTTAGCCAAAAGTCAGAAATATCCTGAAGAGAAGTCAAGCAGAAGCACCTGTAACATCTCGGTCTGACCCGAGTATTATTTATAAGAAAATAATAAACGGATCAGTCTAACTATAAATATCAGATGATATGGTATAAAGTAAATGGCATGACATGAACATGAAATAACTATTACGACATACTACTATAAGTATGTAAATGATAATCAACAAAAGATTAATCAATATCACAAGAATCTTCTCAAAGATAAGGTAGGGTATCATACCCTAAACTTGTATTCATAACAAGTCAATAACACATGAATTCACCAATGCACAAAAACTGATATCATATCAATGAAAATCATGAAAATTGGTGAAGCACAAAATTCCAAAAATCATCATCAGAAATCCAGAAAACACATAAAAAAGGGGGGAGGCCTAACACATGAATGGGAGCATGAAAACTCACCTACGCGTAAACACATGACGAGAAGATATCTCATGGAAGCTATCCATTAAATTTTCACACAGGAATGGCCCGAAGACCGTAGGAAATGTGATGGCGAAACATCACATAATCGGGGTATAGTCTCCCACGTAGACAAAGAGACATCGCTCAATCGCTAGTCTAAATCACAAAAATGATCGCCATGATCATAAGGAAGTGTCAATCACACCAAGCTAGTAAATATATGAGTTTAGCTTCATGTCCCATAACCACTTGCTTAACTTAAATATTTACGAACAAGCTGTAAATCTTCACTAGGAAATTGTCACAAAAGGGATTCAATCGAACAAGTCCAAGAGCTAACCGACGAAGTGAACGCAAGCGTTTCATACCACCCGTTTTACTAAGTCGTTTAAGTCGATTTCTCATTCGAGTGAAGTAAAGGCTTGTATATACTAGTAGATTGAAAATCGGTTTGAGAAAACGAACTTTTGATATTTAAAATAGTGTTGAAATAGCTTTGATGAAAGAGTTTTGATATTTACTATTAGTATTGAAACCTTCATATATCTTTAAAGTGACAAGTCATAAAACGATGGTAGAAACAAATCAATTCACGTTCGAAGACGTGAGTAAAGTCCAAAGAAGTCAGTCCCAAAACCATCAAAGTAGAAATTCTGACAAATGTTTTTCAGATGAGATTGCCTACGCAGAGTAATACGGGGTTCGACCTAGTGAAGGCAAGCTGGTCCAGCGACCTAAGGAAAAGTAGGTCATACGACCTAAGAGTTCACGCGACCTAACAAGGCTAAGGATAAGGTCGGAGACGACCTACGACTTAACAAAGTCCTGCGACCTAAGGAAAATCGCGACCTAAAAAGACCAAGTGTAAGGTCGGCGACGACCTAACTTGAACGACTTAACTGGGGGATAAGTCGGAGACGACCTACGAGATATACTGGCCGACCTAACTCGAGCGACTTAAAGACTTAGCAGGGTCGAGCGACTTACGAGCTACGACCTAAGGTGATGAGGGCGTTAGGTCGGAGACGACCTAACACTTGACTCGCGAATGACTTATGGAAAAGAAGCTTAGGTCGGAGACGACCTACGAGATAAGCCCGTGCGAGCGACCTAAAGTTTTCCTTGGGATTTTAGGTCGGCAACGACCTAAGACTTAACAAAATTCGAGCGACTTAGTGGCTTGCCTTGGAATTTTAGGTCGGCGACGACCTAAGACTTAAAGCTGTTTCGACCTACGACTTATTTCCCTGCGACCTAAGCCAGAACGACCTAAGCACGCAAGCGACCTAAGTCCTAACTCGGGGACGACCTAAGATGTTAACTCGAGGACGACCCATGGCTTTAACTCCTGAACGACTTATCATTTTGCCTGGAGATTATAGGTCGGCAACGACCTAAGACTTAAGGTTTAACTCGCGAACGACTTAACTTCTTGCCTGGGAATTATAGGTCGGCAACGACCTAAGAAGTTAGAGACTTTTCAACACGCGAGCTAGCAGCCTGGACGACCTAAGGAGTTAACTCGTGGACGACCTAGGGATGGCCAGAAACGACTTAAGGCCAGAAAAATCACCAAAACGCTGAAAATTGAAGTTTTTCGCCAATCCAATCCAAACCAAATGCAAATGTTGATGCAAATGCAATAGGGGATCATTCCCAACAGTCCAAGATAGATATAGGCAAGATGTGAGATCAAAAATCTCACCTTTTCATGGAATTTGATGAAGATGGAGATTTGAAAGCAAAGCAAGAACACCAACAAGCTTGAATCAATGGTCTTCACGTGAATTTGATGTTGAATCTCGGATTTGCAATAGAATTTGTGTTTGGAGTTTTAATTTCCACTTCCCACCACCATTTTTGACAAAGCTTGAAGTGTTTTGATAGAGTGAGGAAGATGGTTGGGCTGAACTAAAGGGGTGCAGTCCAAACCAAAGTCAAAGGCGGGAAAAAGTGTTGAAAATTTCACTATCTCCAAACATATCGAAGTTTACACTCAAAAAGATCGCAAACGTCATTTTGAACTCAATGGGGGTGGTCTCGAGTCCTAATTTGACCGTATGCAAAAAGTAGCTTTTCGGACTAACATCCGACTAACGATAAAATATTTAAATAAAATATTTAAGTATAGAATCGATAGATATGCGGGTTGTTACAATGTGAATGTGTGAGATAAATGTTGGATTGCATGGATGTTTTAGCTTGAATATAAACTTGAATTGATATGTATAGTGTGGATATGTCTGTATATATAATTTTGGTCTCTGTAGTTTTCACAGTTTCTTGAATTTCTTCTAAAAATCCATATCTCCAAATATAAGCACGATCGCGTGCATCTGGGAATATGGGTTTGGAGAAGAAATAGTTTTCTCGGGTTTTACATCGGGAAAATTGAGTTTTTACTCGAAGCAAGTGGAACGTGGGTTCGACTCGAGGGTTACTTCGGGTTTCTAAGTGTTTTACTCGGGTTAGTGATGAGCAGATTGTAGGAGTTTGGTTCAGAAATGTTCAAAGTTTTAAAGCAAAAGAAAATTATTTTGTAATGTTTCTGAGTTGTAAAACAAAAGATAAAACAAGATTTTACCTAATTAAACTAATTTGTTTTCTAGAAATTTGTTTTAACAAAGTTTAAATAATTTAAATAAATAAGTTTTTAAAGAATAGAAAGTGGATTTTCAAAATGATCTTTGTATTAAAGTTTATTTAAATAACTTTGGAAGGTTTCAAAGATTTTAAAGGTTAAAATTAATATTGTAATTTGTTTAATTAAAATAAAGAGTTTATCTTAAGTAATTAAGAATTTTGATTAATTAAAGGAAATTAATATGTGAAATTAATAAGGATAATTCATTTATTGAAAAAGATTTAAGAATAGATAATAATTTAATTAAGATAAATGGTTTTTCTTAATTAAGATTTTTAAATATAAGAAGTTAAGAAATTATTTAATTAAATTTAAATAATTAGTTAAATAATTAACTAAGTAATTAATTAGTGATTATTAAAGATAATTACTTATAATTAATTAAGTATAATTACTTGATGAAGTAATTAAGGAATGATTACTTGATATAATTAAGTAAAAGGGAAATTATTTAATAAAGTAATTAGAGAACAATTATTTTATTAAATAGAAAGTAATTAAGAGTTAATTACTTAGTGTTATTAATTAAATAATTTAGTTAATAAAGTTAATTAAAGGATTAAGGATAATTAATAAGGTAATTAATTATTTGTTAATATAATTAATTAAAAAGTAATTAATTAATTTATGTAATTAAGGGAAGTCAATTACTGGATTATATTAATCAAAGGTGACTGCATTGTTAAAACCAATGTAATTAATTAATCACACGTGGCTCTGATACCAAATGTCACGACCCGACTTTCATCGACCAGAAAGTCGTATCGCTAATAAGAAAGAAAGGGATAGAAAGAGAAAAGAAGAGAAGAAAGAAAGAAACAACATCAGAATCTCACACAGCGGAACGAATAAATTATATTAATAACAAAAGTATTACACAATATATAACACTTATCAGAGTTATACAACATATACATCACATACTAGACAGTTATAAACATCTGTCTAGACATTACAACTCAAATACAATACAAACACTATCACAGAGATCTACACAGCGGAACTACTATATCTCTACAGCGCTGAAGCCTCCTGCTCCATTGCTCCCCCAGAATATTCGTCAAAGCAAACCTGACTCCCTTGGCTACTCGTAAAAATTTGAGTACCCAAGAGTTTATATAAAACAGAAATAAACACTTGGGTCAGACATGGGTCTGGTGTGAGTAAACGGGTTAAATTTGCTTAAACTTCAAAATCTTTTGAAATCAAAGGTATCACGTAAGACTCCCCACACATAAACATGGGTAAGTTTTTACCTTACGCTAACCAAAACATTTGATAGGAAATTCGATTGTATTATAATAGGTCTAGGGTTTTCAAATAAATATGAAATAGCCGAAATTGTTACATTATTAAATTCCAGCATACATAGGTATACAATCAAGACCGTTATCACTTATTGGAAGTTGGATTTCCATACAATGGCAGGGCTACCGGGGTACCGCCCGTCACAGTACGTGGCCTAGATCACCGTACCGAGGATCACGCCCAATCCCCTGCAACACAAAGCCGGAACCATCCCTTACTGGATAATTCCGAATAAAATCACCCCACGGTTGTGTACATCAACCGCACCACTAAGTCGAAAATAGAAAGGGACATCTAGACAGGGATGACTTTACTCTCAGTGGGTGCTACCCACGAAGCCTTGCTGCACCTCCCCTGTTTTAGCCATTTTCGAATGATGAGGCTTGAGGTCACGATTACCTTTAATCAGAACACTTCACTTAGAATGCTCATCGTCCACCTGACGATGTTTTGAAAGCATTCAATCCATACAAGTTCGTTCCGGGTTCGAACGAAACCGAAGGCATTATCTCGTTACACTCGTTTTGGAATCACCCTCAGAGTTAACGACAATAACCCTTGCACTCTGAATCTTCATCTTCACTTGAGATTCACGACCTATCGTTAATTTGGATCGATGTGGTATTCGGGTCTCCAGACCTGGAAATCCGGTATACGGAAACCCGATCCCGGTCTCATCGAAATCCAAAACGTATCTTTTAAGGCCAAGTTGTTTAAAGGTTTAAACAATTCAATTCAATTTATAGTTTAAAATATTCAACAAGAAATTTATCTGATAATAAGTAAATAATAAATTTTGGCTTCGTTCCTTTTCGAGGACGAAAAGATTCTAAGGGGAAGGAATGTGATAACCCAGATTTTTGAACATCTGTTAATTGATAATTAACTGGATTGAATTAGTAAAATGCTGATTTATAAGTTGAGCAAATTAATAATGTGTTATTTAATATATATATATATATATACTTAAATGAGCTGAATTTAAATTGAGTTTAAATTTGAATTTTAAATTCAAATTGATAAATATCTTAAAAATAAATCGGATTTTTAAGACTCTATATTTTAAAGTTAATAAGAATTTGTTTTCTAATATGTATATATTTGGAGGTTATGATTTGAGATTAATATAATAATTTTCAAAGGGGTATTTTAAGTTAAATTTATATATACCAAATAAATGTGATTTCTTATTAATGTATAATTAATTCCAAAATCATTCTCATAAGATCCTTTATATATATATATATACTTTAAAAATCTTTGGATCACTTCAAACCTGTATAAAACTTCTTTTTATACTTCAAATATTTCAAAATCCTTTTTATTCTGACTAGATTCAATAAGGGGAGTTTATCATATTACAAAATATAACTTTATTTATTGCCAAATCAAATATTCAAGTTTGATTTCTTTATAAAGTTATTTACCATTTACTTACTTCCATAAAGTAAATTTCAACCAAAGAAATATCCAATTCCATTATATTTCACAAATATACTTTTCATTTCAAAACCATTTCAAATTCCTTATTCACAAACTTCAATATCAATTTCATTCAAACTCGTACGATGTACAAATATCATCCGTACGCAATATCAATCCGATCGCTCTTCGATCACACAATTTCTCTTTCGAACTAGTATCGTCCACCCGACTTCCTAGTGCGGACTCAGATCTGGTTTCCTGATCAGAAACCGTCATTCTCCTTGCATAGTCACAACTATGATAGAGAATATCCAGAACCAATCAAAAATCCATATCCAGGTTCGCCTTCGAAAATCGAGCGAAAAATCCCAACTCGATCGATAATACTATCTCGAAATTCTGTGTTCGAATCTGGATCAAATCACTATGCGAATAGAATAATTTACGTATATCCTACGTATTTATCTTTATTGGTTATTAGCCAAATCAGTTTCCTTTTCTATTCATATTTCCTTTAATTTCATTCACTTAATCTCAATTGCTTCCATTTCCAATTGAGTTATTACTTCAATTACAAACAGTCTGAACTCTGACCTATTTAAATTTAAAATAACTTGAAAAAAAATTAAAATAGATAAGTAGTTGAAAAATAGTTATTAGTTTGTAAAATATCTGTAAAATAGTTAAGTAGATATAAAATAGTTAGATAATTGCAAAATAGATTTAAAATAGTGATTAGATGTAGGTAACTGAAAAATAGTAATTAGTTTATAAGACAGTTTCAAAATAGTTAAATAGTTCCAAAATAATTGTAAAATAAGTATGAGATAGTTTGGGGTTTAAGAAGAAAGATTATATAGTAAATAGTTTGGAAAATATATTTGTATTAAAACAATTTATTTTAAAAATAATCCAGAGTCAAACTGTTTAATTTCCCATCAATTCAATTTAAATTTCCACTTCCATTTAAATTGACTTAATACTTCAATTTTTATTGAAATTGATTTAATCTCAATTCAAGTTGAATAAATCCTCAATTTCTATCCCACATTCAAATCATCTCCCATTTGAATTTTTAAACTTATTCAACTTCAATTTTACTTCAAATTATTTCAATTCAAATTTTCCATTTAAACTTATGCTTATCCATCTTAAATCACAATTCTAATTAATCCAAATCAATTTCAATTTGAACTAATTCTATTCAAATCTTAATTTAAAATCATCCCGAATTATATAAATTCGAGTTAAACATTTTAATTGTTGATTTAATCCCTTAAGTCAAATTAACCCTTACTTTTAAATCAAATCAACCTTTATTTTTAATTTAACAACTTAAGTCTTTTAAGGCATTTAATTCCGAATTCAAATTCCAAAATTCCATTTTAAAATTTTCTTTACTTAACTTATTATAAAGTTCAAATAAGGATTCAAAAACAATTAAATTTCAGATTCTAATTTATTATCCATTTTCAATTTCCAGATCTCAAACCCATTTTGAGATCACTCATAACTCCCATTTAAAATCAACCATTTAACTTTCCAAGTTAAATTCCAATTTCATCATGAAATTTCAAATTCAAGTTGTTTGTTCTAAACTTATTTAATTTTCCCAAAATTAAATTCACTTCAATTTTATTCAAACAACTTTGCCCAATTTTAATTCTCATTTCAAATTTTAAACTTCATATTAATAATCTTTCCACTTATAAGTTCAAAAACTTATTACTTTGGGTTTTCATATCACATTCCAAGGAAAAATTTTAAACTCAATACTTAGAGTTTATTTCAAATCATTTTTGATATTATGTATATCCTCATCTTTACATATTTATTTCCTTTACACACCAAGTTATACCTTAAATTTTAAACTACCTTTAGTTTTTAATTCAAAACAATTTCGTTCAACCATTTCAAGTTTTCTGGACTTAGATTTAAAACTTCTCAATTTAAAACCCACTTCAATTTACAAGTCATACTTGCCTAAATGTTTTACTCCCCTAAAACATTTTATTTTGCTTAATCATTTACAACATTTCATTATTAACACAATAACCATTTATGATAATAACTAAGATTATCATATTTGGAAATCAATTCATTATTATTTTTATTCTGAAAACACTTCTACAAATTCAAGATTTTAATTTTAGTTTGGATCTATTGCAAACTTATCTTCATTTAATTTCAATTTGGTTGTATTACCATTATCATTTAATTCTCATTATTTAATTCCAATGATTAACAACCGATTACCTTAATATTTATTAAGAAGAAATATCATTTTATAGGTTTTGGGAACCTATGGATTTTGGAAAGGGCTTTTGATTTTTGAGAAATCAATTTTGGATTTTGGAAAGCCTAGTTTGAGAATTATCGATTTTTGGTAATCGATTTTGTGTAAAGGAGATTTTGATAAATCATAAAGGGTATGATTTGAAGATACTATAAGTATATAGTATAAAATGTTTTGAGTATAGCTCTGGGGAAAAAGGCGCTCCCTTGAAATGAACTTCTTAGGAGTGCCATTGGGTGGTACTGCCTTGAACCCCAAGGGGGGATTCTAAAGTTGATCCTGTGAGGAGTCCGGACAAAACTAGTTCCTGAGGATTATTTGTGTAGCGAAAGTCGAGGGGCTGGTGCCCACAGAGGCATTTGAGTTATGCTGTGACAACAATTTAACTCAATGTCACTGCGATCTACTGCAGACCATAGCGAAAGTCATGTGTGCCGCTGAGAGCCAACTGTCTACGTTTGATTTTATATCGGTAGACTGTGACACTATGGTAACATAGCGAAAGTCGTTTGTGCCGCTGAGAGCCAACTGTCTGCGTTTGATTTTATATCGGTAGACTGCAACCTATGTGGGAGAAGTTTCATTTTGACAGCGAAATCGTGTGTGCCGCTGAGAGCCAACAGTTACATGGACTTTTGCTGCGACGGCAACATAACCCTGGGATGTAACTGCGATCTGTTGTGGGTTCCATGCTGTCATTAGTTACATGGACTTTTGCTACGATAGCAACGTAACCCGTGATGTAACTGTGACCATGGATGGGGGTGATGATTTCCAGAGCATTCTCACCAAAGATATTTCATCTATTTTGAAAACTGTTTTCTATATTTTCATAAATTATTTTCCAAAGTATTTTCACTGGGTGTTGGAAACGAGTTTACCGAGTACTTATAGATTTTCAGTCCTACGCCTGATCAACGTATGACCGAATTTCTGTGTGACGACCTAACGACTTAACTGCCTCGCCGACCTACGACTTAACCAAATGACCGACTCAACGAAGCAGACTTATCATACTGCCGCAAAACCCAAGTCCTAAGTCGGTTGACGACTCAACAACAAAGCGCAACTGCGACTTAACACATAGGTGCGACTTAACTTAGGTCGTTGCCGACATAAGTGCCTTGCCGACTTAAGACATACGAAGGAATACAACTACGACTTAACTCGTAACTGGGTTACGATTTAACACAAGAGACGTACTGCCGACTCACAACTCAACACACGTTGCCGACTCAACTACCTACCGACTCAATTACCCTGCCGACCTAACACTTAACACCCAAACACTTAGGTCGCTCACAACATGTCCTTAGGTCGTTGCCGACCTAACCCTTAAGTCGGTCAACCCCACTTCCTTAACTCGGCAACGACTTAACAAATAACTGGTCAGACATACTAACTACTAAGTCGTCCAGGTCTTAAGTCGACCACTATCTTGACTCGTCAGCCGACTTAACACTTAACTCACCACTATCCTTAAGTCGGTTAAAACTATAAGTCGGTCACTTCCTTAGGTTGTTATCCCTTAACTCGGCAACGACTTACAACCTACGACTTAACACTTGCCGAGTAAACTTCAACCTACTAACCTAGCCCAGCTACGACTTATCTCCTTGAGTCCTTAACTCGCCCAGAACTCCTCTCCTAAGTCGTATACGACTCACGACTCATGCTAAGTCGTGAACGACTTAGGACTTAGGCAAAATTTGCCTAAAATCTGAAATGACTAAAAAAATGCTAAAACTCCAGATTTGACGAACTTTTCGATCCGTGAAAATACGGGTCGTTACATTCTCTCCCCCTTAGGAATTTCGCCCCCGAAATTCCAAGCAATCAAAAACTATTCTGTACGCCTACCATCCATAGCAATCAACAAACCATGCATCCAATTCTAACTTAGCGTACAGAATTCTAGAATTAGAACAAGTTACAATATCGCGAGATGACACGACACCTTAGGGCCATACCTTGAAGAGTTCAGGATGAGCTGCTTTCATCCTCTCTTCCACCTCCCACGTACAGTCGTTATCATCTTCACTCCATTGTATCTTGAGCAACTTAACTACCTTTCTCCTAAGCTGTTTCGTGTCGGTTTCAACAACACGAAGCGGCTTACGAGGTCTTCTATCGACTGGATCAACTTCTAAGTCTTCACAGCTATCAGCAGAAACCACTGTATTCGAGTCGTGCACATACTTCCGTAGATATGATACATGAAAAACATTGTGCACACTCGACATCTTCTCCGGTAACTCCAATCTGTAAGCGAGCCTTCCAATTCGCTCGATAATCGGGAATGGTCCGACAAATCTCGGAGTCAATTTTCCTTTCTTTCCGAATCGAATAACATTCTTCAGTGGAGAAATCTTCACAAAAACCATATCTCCTACGTCGAATTCCAAATCCTTCCGACGCTTATCCGCATAACTCTTCTGACGGTCTTGGGCTGCCTTCATTCGTTGCCGAATGATCTCTATGCAATCCGAAGTCTGTCGAATCATCTCTGGCCCAAGCATCAGCTTTTCTCCAGTTTCCAACCAACATGTCGGAGAGTTACACGGCCTTCCATACAATGCCTCATACGGTGCCATACCAATGCTTGACTGGTAACTGTTGTTGTACGCAAACTCCACCAAATGAAGGTGATCTTCCCATGACCCTCCGAAGTCCAAAACACATGCTCTAAGAAGATCTTCCAAAACTCGGTTGACTCTCTCGGTCTGACCATCTGTTTGGGGATGATAAGCTGTACTTAAACACAACTCGGTTCCCAAGACTTCCTGGAAGCTCTTCCAAAATCCACTAGTGAACAATGGGTCTCGATCGCTCACTATGCCCTTCGGAATACCATGGAATCGAACTATCCACTTAATATACAACTCAGCCAACTTTGATGCAGTCCTAGTCGATCGAACAGGAATGAATCGTGCACTCTTAGTCAGACGATCCACAATGACCCAAATTCCTTCATTTCCCGTTCTGGTTCTAGGCAATCCATCAATAAAATCCATCGACACTAGTTCCCACTTCCATGTAGGAACTTCTAAGGGCTGAAGCAATCCACTTGGCTTCTTCTGTTCGGCTTTAACCAACTGACAATTCATACACTTGGAAATGAAATCTCCAACATCCTTCTTCATGCCTTCCCAATAGTAGGTTCTCTTCATATCCCGATACATCTTATTTCCACCTGGATGAATTGTCAACCTCGAGTGATGACTTTCCTTCAGAACTTCACTCCTCAACTCATCTATATCGGGAACCACTAGTCGTCCTTGCTTTCGAAGCCAACCTTCTCTATCGACCTCGAATCCTTTATCCTTTTCTGGCTCCAATCCAGATTCCAATTCACGGATAATCTTGACAAGCTTATCATCTCGCTTTTGACTCTCGCCAATCCTTTCCACAAGAGTCGGTCTTATCGATAAGTTTGCCAACATTTCAGGTTCCAATTCGCATCCAGGCCTGAAGTCAAATCCAGCTAAATACTCGAGACTCTTCCATTCAGAAAACATGGCTCCCAATCCTGCATGTCTTCGACTTAACGCATCAGCCACTGCGTTACCTTTTCCCGGAGTATAAGCTATACCAAAATCATACGATGCCAAAAACTCTAGCCAACGTTGCTGCCGAAGATTCAAATCCTTCTGGGAGAAAAGATACTTCAACGACTTGTGATCCGTAAACAACTCGAATCGAACTCCCAACAGATAATGCCTCCACATCTTCAGGGCAAATACAATCGCCGCTAACTCCAAGTCATGAGTTGGGTAATTCCTTTCATGCGGCTTCAGTTGTCGACTGGCATACGCAACAACTTTATCCTTCTGCATCAGCACTGCTCCAAGTCCAGTACCACATGCGTCGGTGTAAACCACCATCTCATCATTCCCACTAGGAATAGTCAAAACAGGAGTACTCGTCAATCTCTCTTTCAGGATTCCGAAAGCTTGCTCACACTTAGCATCCCAACTGAACACTTTGTTCTTCTTCGTCAATCCTGTTAACGGTGCAGCTATCTTGGAGAAGTCTTTGATAAACCGTCGATAATATCCTGCTAATCCAAGAAAACTTCTCACATCAGATGCATTCTTAGGTCTAACCCAATCCTGGATTGCTGCCACCTTAGCGGGATCAACCGCTATTCCACTTCCAGAAATCACATGGCCTAAGAACCTCACTTCACTCTTCCAGAAGTGACACTTCGAAAACTTAGCCTTCAGCTGATGTTTCCGTAAGATCTCCAAAACAATATGCAAGTGCGTCTTGTGCTCTTCCTCCGTTCTGGAATAAATCAGAATATCATCCACGAACACAAGTACGAACTTGTTCAACTGATCTCTGAACACTCTATTCATAAGATCCACAAAATATGCTGGCGCGTTAGTCAATCCAAATGGCATTACCAGCCACTCAAAGAAACCGGATGGTGTCCTAAAAGCAGTCTTCGGCACACTATCCTTAGCTACTCTCAACTGGTGAAATCCCGTTGCCAAATCCATCTGAGAAAACACCTTAGCTTCGTGAAGCTGATCAAACAAGTCATCTATTCTTGGCAATGGATACTTGTTCTTCTTAGTCACCTTATTCAGCTCACGATAATCCACACACAATCTCAACGACCCATCTGCCTTGGTTGCAAACACAACTGGTGCACCCCACTCGGACACACTACGCCGAATGAATCCTTTCTGCAAAAGGTCATCAACTTGCACCCTCAACTCCTGCTGTTCCCTAGGCGCCATCCGCCTAAGAGGCATCACAACAGGTCTGGCTCCTTCAACTAGATCTATACGAAACTCGATCTCTCTATGCGGCGGCAACCCTTTGACTTCGTCAAAGACATCCTCGAATCCATTTGCGATTGGCACTAAAGACAGTCCATCCCGTGGAACAACTAGCGAATACATGAAGCTCATGAAGACGCCTTCCTCATGCTTACATCGTATCACAATCTTTCGCCCTTCCACATTCTCGACTGCCACCTCTAGCCTCTCACAATCAACCTTAGCCGCATACTTCCTAAGCCAGTCCATACCCAAGATAATTCCGAACCCCGCAAAGTTCAGAACAAAACAATCACAAACAAAAGAGCAACCATGACTCGATACAACTAGACCACGGCATAACATACACAAACAAGACGAACCCCCAACTGGATTAGTCACAACCAATGGCCTATCAACAATATCCGGTTCCAAACCTAACCGGCCTACTAGTTCATTACAAACAAACGAGTGCGACGCTCCAGTATCAAACAGAACTCTAACTGGAACACCACATAGGAAAAGAATACCTTGAACAACCACACTCTTTCCCTTCTCTTCCGCAGTAGGAGCTTTCGAAGACGACGGAACAGCTCCCAAAGCATAAGCTTGCACAATCTGCCTGTCCTTCCTTGGTTCTGGACAATTCTTCCTAAAATGCCCCGGCTTGTCACAGTTGTGACACTTCATCGGTGCCTTCGGATTCTTACAATCCTTAGAGAAATGGTCCTTCTGTTGACAATTGTAGCAAGTCACCTCGCCTTTCGGCTTCTTCTGGCCATTCTTACCTTTCTGCTGCTGCTGCTTCCTCTTCTGGTTTCCACCCTGCTGTGGTTTAGATTCTCCCTTGGTCACAGCAACAACAGATCCTTCCTTAGGAAACAGACTCTCATGCCTAAGAGCTTTCTCTACAAGCTTCTCAAATGAATCGTCCAAATGATCCACCAATTGTCTCCCAAGATAACTATCCAAGCCGGTCACAAACTTCTCATTCTTCTGATAAGCAGATTCAATATATGACCGGGCATACTTGGACAAAGCTTCGAACTCAGAAACATACTCAAGAACTGATCTTCCACCTTGCTTAAGCTCCACAAACTTCTTGAACAGAACAGACTTCTGAGATGTAGAAATGAACTTAGCTTCAAATCTAGCTTGGAATTGCTCCCAAGTAATCTCTTCCTCCGCAGTATCGATGGTAATAGAGTTCCACCAATCAGAGGCTCTCCCTTGAAGCTGCCTCGATGCCAACTTCCTTTTAGTTGCATCATCAATTCCCAAATCACCAAAGATCCTTCTACAAGCATCTATCCACCTCTGGACCTCAATAGTAGATTCTGTTCCCAAGAAAACCTTCCCTCCAAGAGCAGTATAATCCTTGCACAACTTAGCAAAATCCACTGGTTTCGGAGTTTGGACTTGAACTCCAACATCAACTGCCGCCCCCGGAACTGGTATCCTTCTCATGATCGAAGTCATCATAGCTTCGAACATGGCTGCATAATCAGCAGTCTCTTCAGTAGCACGACCTCCCCTAGCAGCTGGTCTCCCTCTTCGACTCATTCTCAATATCTATAAAAAGGAATGATTAGAACATCTAGAGAATCAACTGCATAAAGGACTCAAACTCTACTAAGCCACTATATTATATATAGTAATCATCCATCAAAATACAATTACGTCTCTCATACGTAGTTACGACAGCGAGCGTTGGGTAAAATCGATTAACCAATGCTCTGATACCAAATGTGACGACCTAACGACTTAACTGCCTCGCCGACCTACGACTTAACCAAATGACCGACTCAACGAAGCAGACTTATCATACTGCCGTCGTTACATTCTGTGAGAACAAGGATTGACTTGTTGAGACATTGAGTTATAAAAAGTATTTTTATATAAAAAAAAATTATAAAGAGAGTTTATAGTTTAAAATATTCAACAAGAAATTTATCTGATAATAAGTAAATAATAAATTTTGGCTTCGTTCCTTTTCGAGGACGAAAAGATTCTAAGGGGGAAGGAATGTGATAACCCAGATTTTTGAACATCTGTTAATTGATAATTAACTGGATTGAATTAGTAAAATGCTGATTTATAAGTTGAGCAAATTAATAATGTGTTATTTAATATATATATATATATACACTTAAATGAGCTGAATTTAAATTGAGTTTAAATTTGAATTTTAAATTCAAATTGATAAATATCTTAAAAATAAATCGGATTTTTAAGACTCTATATTTTAAAGTTAATAAGAATTTGTTTTCTAATATGTATATATTTGGAGGTTATGATTTGAGATTAATATAATAATTTTCAAAGGGGTATTTTAAGTTAAATTTATATATACCAAATAAATGTGATTTCTTATTAATGTATAATTAATTCTAAAATCATTTTCTTTAGGATTTTTATAAATATTTATAAAAGAGAAAAGTATTCATTTACAATTAAAAATAGAATATAAATATAAGTAGGAAATCACATAAAAATATATTTAAACATTTATACATGAAAATAAAGACAAGTGTAATCATCTCATCATGAAATTAGATATGTGTAACCATCTTAATATATGAGATAAACAAGTGTAGATTAATTAGCATGCAAATATAACAAGTGTCATTTTTAATTTTAGTTTTCTTTTATTTTTAATAAATCATAATTTAGCCTATATATCCATCTAATTCCTCTCTTAAATTCTTTTTCTATTCTTCAAATTCAAAAGCTAAGAAAGACTCAATCCTATAACTCAGAACAAAAATCTGGGAAGGCCAAACCAGATAAGAAAATCAAACTTAAAGTTTTCAAACTGAAATCAAACAACCACAAATTCAACTCTTTCAAATTTCTTCTGAGCTAAAGCAACATAGTAGATTCAGGATCAACTCAACAAGTAAATCAATCATCAACTATCAACTTCAGTTCAGTCAAACAAAAATGAAGCAAACCAGGAAAGCGAAATTCAAATTTCCAAAATCTAAAGCCTGGGCAATTCTAAACAAAAGCAGGTTCAAAGCATTTGAACCTGAGATTTTCAAATCTGGAAGCTTTGAAAACTGGACAAAGTAAAGAACAGATTGAAATCAGATCAAAAGCTTCTAGTTCCAGTTCAAAAAAAAAAAAAATCAAGCCTGTCCTCTGTTCAAAACAATTGCAGGTGAGTAACTTTTAAAACTTAAAGTGAATTTAGGTTGCATGTTATTATTGTAGAAAATATTTCAATTGAGTATATTTACAAGTATGTTTGTGTAGATATTATTGATAAATGCCTGCTGTATGAAGTGTGCATCTGAATATCTGGGACATCTCTGTTCCCAGATTCAAACTTTGGTTTTTTAATTTAAAATTGCAATCTTTAGTTTAGTCACTGATAAAACTTATGTTTCAAAACAAACTTGTATATTCCATTTAAGACTTAGTTAAAATCCATTTAAGTTAAATTGAACTCGAAATCTCACTGGAATTGTAAAACATTAGTGGATGTTAAAAATATGTGAAAATTTAAACTGAATAATTTATAAATTCAGTATTATGAATTAAATACTAAGATCACAACATGATTTTTAGAACAAAAATTAGTATTTTTAGTTAAGGAGGTATGGTGCAGTTCTGTGAAGAACAGAAAAAGGGAATTAAGGGATTTCTTATGATCTATCTATATTGAGGGATCGGGGTTCAATTTGTGGGTAGAGGAGTAACCATTGATAATTGGAAAAATAATTGTTGTTGATGCAAATCAACATGGAGACAGTGGTGATGAATTGTTACCTGTAGCCCTAGTTTAAGCTAGGTAGTTTGTTTTGGTCAGTACTACCTGTAGAGATGATCGAGTTCGATGAAAATTGGGCAGATGGAAGCTTGGCCATAGTTGAAGTCGCAGTCGAAGTTGTTGGATTTTCGGTGGTCGGAGGGCCGTGATCTTGGCGATGTCAGGTTTGGTTGGGGTTGAACTTTTCTGTTCCAGGTTTATGTTTTAAACTCGAATTCAAATTCGAGTTGAATAGGAGCGAGGTGATGATCGTATTGGACTGAGGGGATGGTCGTTGATGTTTGGAAGCCACCGGAGGTGGCTGGAGTGGACCGGAGGCACGGTGCACGTGCACCGTGCACTTTTGATATTCTGAGGTTGCCTGGGTGGAAGCATTAGGGAACTCGAGAATCACTCGAGAAGTTGTGGTATACGACTCGAAGGGGGTATCGGGGATTTTGGGGTCAGACTCGAGAAATTGCTCGTGTTCGAGAAGGATGAAATTAGCAGTTTTAGTTTTAAAATAAAACTGAGGGTAGAAGAAGAAGATGGAAGGGGAAACTCGAAGACTGTCTCGAGTAGGAACGTGGGATGACTCGAAGAGGAATCGTGAGGGAAAGGTTTAGCACGTTGAAAAAGATTTTTATAAAATAAAAGTTTGAAATTTTATAATGGTTCTATATTTAAAACTTTTCTAAACGTTCTTAAGCTTTATTTTAACGGTATGTTTATTAAATTTAAGTTTGTTAAAAACTTAAATAAAAATGTTTTAAACTTAATCATTTTTTTTATATATTTAAATGTTAATTTAAGGTTAAGTTGATAGGGGATTAAGTAATTAATAAGGAAAATGATTTATTAAAGATAATTAAGATTTTGATAATTTAATAAGAGTAATTAATTATTTTAATAATAAATAAATATTTAAAGATTATAATTAATTAATTAGAGTTTAATTAATTTGAAATTAAGAATTATTAAATTAGTAGATAATTAATTAAGAAATTAATTAAGGATTAATAATTGATTAATTAAGTAATTAATTGGTAATTAGTAATTAATCAATTGATAATTAAGCATTAATTAATTAATGAAAGTAATTAAAAAGATAATTTCTTAATAGATAATTACTTAATATAGGTAATTAAAGATTGATTGGAGGTTAATTAAATGATAATTAAAGGTTAATTAATTAATAACTAAAAGATAATTAATAAGTATGATTAATTATTGATTAATTAATTAAGGTTAATTAATCAATGTAATTAATTAAGGAGTGGTTATAATTAATTAAAGTTAATTAAGCATGATTAAAGATAATTAATTTAATCTATATTAGGTGATTAAATTTAATTAATTGTTTAAGTATTAATCTTGCCTATAGATGATAACTTGAATCGAATACCTTGGTTTGTATCAATATCTCTGATATTGAGTTGTGATGTATTGTGATATGATATGATGGGTTAAACTATGATATTATGAGTTATCTATCGATAATTGATTTGCTGTGAGAATATGAGAACCTATGTTTAAAGCTGATTTGTATCCACTTAAACAACTGGGATTAAGATGACATTGAATTCGAAGAGACCGGGGTCGTGTAGTAGTAAATATCCGAAACCACTTCGATTTGAAATCTTCTATAATTCTTTATAGATTGATATGTGAAATCAAATAGGCCGGTTTGAGATGATATGGACCATTTAAACTAAGTTGGATACTTAGATATTGTTTGTAAAAATAAGTGTTAACTATATAAGATGTTTACTTATAGTAAAGTACGAGTTACCCGGGGTTAAATAAGTTCCATGAATTGAAATTTCATGTTAGATGAGTTTACTCACGCTGGTTTCCAGCCTGACCCGGGTGTTAATTTGATGTAATGCTCGGGTCAGACCGAGTATTACAGATTTCAGGTAAGGACGTTCTGGAGCTCAGGAGGCGAGCTGGATGGCAGGAACGTATGGAGTATATTCCGTTGTGATATTATAGTTGTCTGAGACATGTTAATTTTAACTGTCTAGTACATTTGTGAATGTTGTAACTCTGATGTATTAAAATGTAATTAACAAATACAGTTTTTCTTTGTATAACTGTTATTATTATTTGTTATTATATTTAATCCGCTGCGAATGTGAGATGTTGTGTTCTCTGTTCTTCTTTCTTCTTTCTGTTTCTTTCTTCTATCTCTTTCTTTTTCTTCTAACTATCTGGAATTTTCGGGTTCGAAAATTCCGGGTCGTTACATAATCCGCAAGGCAGAGATTGCTTAAGGGGTATGGATGTTTCCTGGGGGATCCAGGCGTAACCATTTTTATGTATCCTGCGGTCCACCGTTTTGTTATCATGGCGAAATTCGCAAGGTAGTGAATGCTTAAAAGGTACAGATGTTTCCTGGGGGACCCAGGCGTAACCATTGTGTATCTGCGATCCATGATTTGTTTGTTTGTTTTTGTTTGGATTGTACTTTCCATATCTGTTTTTAAAAGTTTTCCAGTATTTTCACTGGGTGTTGAAACAAGTCTACTAAGTACCTGGAGAATTCTAGTTTTGCGCCTGATCAACGCACTACCAGAGTCTGCAGGAACGAGGATAAACTTGTTGAAACATCGAGTTATAAAAGTATTTTATTATAACAGTATTTTATTTTAAAAGTATTTCCAACAAAGAGATTTTGATTAATATTTGAAGTTCAAATTCTTATTGTTTGAATTAATTATTCGTGCCCGATACTATTCTTTTGAATCTACCTTATCTGCTCAGCTTTATTTATTCACTTATATTCTGTTTTTCCAAATCCTCCTTCTTTTCCTTGTTGACTATATCTTTTTTTAATGATTATTGATTTGTTAAAGATGTTTGAAGAGTATTTTGAGATTTAAAACTAATAAATTTATAAATAATGGATTTAAGGTTTTCAAAGACATTTAAATGGTATTTATAAAGGAAGCAAGAAATTTCATTGATGAATCTTTGTAAAGTGTTAAAGATGATTGATTTGCAAATGAAGATTCAAATAAATATTTTAAGTAAAGTTATATGTGTTTCTTTGAATGTATAATTTTAAGGATATTAAATGATTTGGGAAATTTATTTTAGTAATATGCTTGAAAAATAAATTGGAATTGCTATTTGGAAGTCATGTTATGGAATATTTACCTGATTACGAAGTACTAATAGTTGTATGTGATATATTTGTTTCATAGGAAGTGGAATTTTATAAATATTGATTGCAAAATAGTATTTATAAATAAAATGAATTTAATTGGAAATTTGAGAACTCAAGTTACGGGATTTTGAAATTGTTTTTCAAGTGATTAATGAAATATATAAGAAATTGAAAATAACTTGTAAATATGAAAAATTTAGAAGATATAATTATTAAACATTTTGTTAACTGAAGTGAATAAGATAAACTTGTGTAACATTCAAATTCATTCTATAAAATATATATATAACTTACCAAAATGTTAAAGTTGAAAATGTTATAGAGGAATATGTAGTGGAATTATACAGGTAAAACTTAAGTAATGGAAGTGTTCAATGGAATTATTTCAAAATAAAAATTTTGATGTACAAGAAATGTTATAAACGTAAGTTAATATTGTGAAATAATTTATGTAAGTGCATGAAAGAAAGAAAAGGACATTGTATGAATGAATGAAAATAAATAAAAAGGTAAATAATGATGTGAAAAGAAATCAATTGAATAAACGTAAATAATATATCGAAATTATTGGTTGTTTTGGCTTATGGGGTGTTTTATTTTTGAAATATGATACATATATTGTAATTATTGATATTATTGTTTTTCCGGACCTCTCTATACAAAGGAGACTCTACCGAAATTTTTCAAAATTTAAGACTTAGATTTTTTTTTTGTTGAATTGGAGTTATTTTTTTTTAATTTTTATTAAACTTAAATATGTAGGTTTAATTGTTTATAAATTGATTGTTTCAATAAAATATAACAAATTTTTGGATTCCTTCTTATTTCTTTTCGGGGATGAAAAGTTTTGAGTGGGGGAGATTGTAACGACCCGTATTTTTAAACATTTAAAAGTAGTAAATTAAATAAGATTTTTTGAATAAAATTGTTAGGAATAAAAAAAAATTAAGATTTTATTTTTACAAATTTGATTTTAATACAAATTATGAGCTTAATTAAAATTTCTATTAATGTCATATGTTTGCAACAATATAAGGATGATAAAAATGTTAGTGTGTATTTTAATAATATTGGTTTGAATGATATTTGTAATTGTCTGAATGTAAATTTCCAATTGATTGGAATAATAAATGTTAATAAGAAATAATAAATGTTTCTTTATTAAAAAAAGAATCATAAGTTTATTTATTTGAAATGTTTGGTAGCTGAAAGATTGATTGCAGAGATGAGAAACTATTATTTGGTAAAAAATGTATAATTTCTGTTTGTATCCAATAGTGCATAAATATGTTTCAATCACTGTTTGATAGGAAATAATTGTTTTATTTCTCATTACCTTTATTTTTTTCCATTTTGAAATTCACCCTTGTAACAATTGAAAATAATGTAATTGAATAATTTCAATTAATGATAGAGAGGACACCAAACTGTAAATTAATAGGTGTAATTAAACGTAGCTTATGTTTTGTGAAAATATAAGGAAAGTCGGTTTAATGAAAAGAACATTTATAACAAATAAAATGGATGTTTCATTTGTGAATGTAGGTTTAATTTCATTAAAATAAAGAATAGGATGATTGATTTAAAGGAAGTAAATATGTGTATTTGAACTGTGTTTTAGCATATAGATGGATTACAAGAGTAGAAATATAATTTATTTAAGTAAGTTATTTATAGCTCTGCTGTATAAACAACAAATTTATAAACGTGTTTAAATGACTAAAGGAAACAATTATTCTATTTTTCATCCATTTTAGTTGACTGTTTTGAAATTTAACTTTATAAGTAATTGTAACTAATGTAATTGAAATATTTCAATTAGAAGGGAAGAAAACATTGATTGCAATTAATAGATTTAATAAAAGAAACGCACCTTTTATGTTAAACAGGATTGATGTTTTAATGGAAATAAAAGATCATTTTGGGAAAACCAAATTGACCGTTTTCATTTTTATAGTAAGTAATTTTATTTATTATGCATAGATAAAAAAAAAACTAAATGCATACAAATTTGAATATTATTTGAGTTAATGAAGTTAATTTGGTTACGTTTCACAAATTGAATTTCAAAAAGGTTATGCAATGTACATGGTCCATTCATTTCTTTTGTTATTAATTGTTGCATGTTTTGAGACGTATAAAAATAAACTTTCATTTTTAAGCAAGAATGATTTTGGAAAAAAAAATTGAATTTTAGAATAATACAGACACACACACACATTAATATTCAAACTTTTAAGTATATCAGAGGATTCATGGTTTTGTAAATATTGTGGAATCAATTAGAAATTACCTTTTATTAACAGTTGTACATTAATTACATAAGTTCATATATATTTTTTTTTTACATTTTATATATGGTTAAAACTTGTAAATTGGTTGCATTAATGTGACCGTTATATTCATTAGAAAAGTAAAGTAAATCATTTTTATAGTGCACAGATAGATATATATTCATTAAATAATGAAATTGGTTTGAGTAACGTAAATAAATATATAGATTGATTGGTTGATTAATTGATTGATTGATTGTTAATTGATTGATTGTGTTAATGTAGTATGCAAATATATTGACATAAAACGAATGTTTTAGTATGAAATTAAATTATGTAAATATGTGTATATTTGGGTTTATTGATATGAATTAATTGGAGTGAGTTTTGGAATTTGGACCCCAAAGGTTTGTTTATAGGTTATATGTGGTCTCTTCATTTGCTTTACATTATTATCACCTCCATTCTCTCTCTTCCGTTTTCATGTTCTTAACGTAGTCTCCACTTGTGCATCCATTTAGTTATTAGCCTACTCATTCGTTTCTTATTAATTAGTAATAACCTCATTTGATTTATTTCTAATTAATAATTGCCTCATTCTTTTCATTTGTTTCTCCTTTATTCGTTTGCTCTTTTCAAATGCTTTACCTGAAGTTTTTCTTTTCTTTTCTATTTTTCAGTTTTTAATGTGAACATCAAATTAATATTCATGCCATCTAATTAGCATTTACTATTCTCCATTTCTGAAGTTTATTTTACTTATGCATCATTAGTTCTTGTAGCTTCCTTTCATTGGCAATTCTTTCTCCTGAAACTTCATATTTAAAACGGAAGATTTATTTTTATCTTTATTGATATATTTATTCCTTTACTTCACCTCTTTCAATACTACCATTTTAAGACTATTCATATTTTTACTTTATTTCAATTCCTAGTTTGTTTATATATACTCTATTAGCTTTTCATTTGTTTCCATCGTCATTTCTGTAGCCTCATTTCATTTTTCAAATCTCATCTTTTGTAGCTTCATTTCTCCAAACAAACTTCCATCTCATTTTTTTTCCTCTCTTCATTTTCTTCCTTCTTCATTTTTTTCTTCTTCTTCAAATCTCCTTCTTCTCTTTTTTTTTTCTTTCAAAGCTTTTTCTTATTCTTATTCTTCAAATCTTCTTCTTCTTTTAAAGCTTCTTTTTTTAGCTTCGTTTTCTTTTTCAATTCTTCATCTTCCTTGAATTTTTTTTCTTCTTTTCCAAACATTCTTCTTTTTCTAAATCCTTTTCTTCAAATTCAGACCTATACAAACTTCTCTGTCTCTTCCAAAAAAAATTCTGTAAAAGAAAAGAAGAAGAAGATTAAAATAGCAAGGAAATAAATCAATAGGAGGAAGTAGTAGCGGATCCAAACCCGACTAAGAAACGGAAATCCATAAGGTGAGTGTTTAAACCCACTCACGAAATACTAAAATTTTGTTGCAAGTTAAACCAGGTCATATAGTGATAAAGTTTTGATTGTTGGTTTGGAATTTTTATTGGTATTTAGTTTGAATAGCTAAATTCCAATATGTGATGACTAATAATTACTATGACATGTTATTGAATTGGTTGATTTGTTGAATTGATTGATTTGAATGTTGATTGTATAATGTGATGGATGCTATTGTGATTGAATGTGTATTTGTTCATTTATTTTGAATATCCTTGTTATCACCCTGTAGTTTATTGTAATCATATAAATTTTCATATTGATTATTTGAGCACTGAATAAAGATATAAAACGGATGAATTTCATGTATTTACATGAGAGGAAAAAAACTAGTATGTTTAGACTTACCATTTGAACCATAAAAATGATTTTGGGAAATAAACTGTCGTTACCTTATTTGAAAGTTTCCAAAATTAAATTTTGAAACATTGGGAAGTTTCCATAAAATTGAATGTTGAAACTTTGAAACATTTTTATAAATCAAATCTCTTGAACTATGAAATTTAATTGGGAATTGTTCTGTAAATTTGTAAGTTACTAGAATGGATCTATTGTGAAATCTATTGTATTTTGAATATGGAAACAATAACATTTCCAGAAATTTGAACCTTCAAAAATGTAGTTATTTGCATACCTTATTACATCAAATTTTGATTTAGTTTGCATAAGAAATTTAGTTCTGACTCGAGTGTTTTGTGTTTTCCTTTACGCTCGGGTCAGACCGAGCGATACAGCATTTGAGACTCACTCTTGGAGTTTGGAGCTTCCTTTGGAGATCCAATTATCGCCTCAGCTTTCAGCTCTTCTAGTTGATTTGTTCAGAGAAGTCATCTGTTGTACTGGAGACTTCATTGCATTTGAGATATTCTGTTGTATTTTATTTCTAACTCTGATGTTTATATAGTAGCTTCATGAACTACTATTTTATCTATTCCGCTGCGTATTATTGTATTACTCTGTGTCTGTGATTCTGTGATTGATTTATTTACTGCATATGCTGAGTTTTACCAAATTTAAATTAACAATCTGATATTTTGAATTATTCAAGTTAGACATGTGTGGATTTATTGTCGATTTGAATGGTCCAAAATAGCGGGTCGTTACACATACCACGTGTTTTACTAAATCGTTTGATTCTCTTCATCATTTCCTTGAAAGTGCAAAATTGTGTATTTCGTAAAAATACACTTTACATTCTCAAACGGACAAGTCCGGAATTAAGCGAATCAGTAAAAGAAAGGGGTCATAGTCCTCGATTTTGCTGAAACGTTTAAATCGCTTCCTCATTCTTTTGAAAGCGCAAACTGTTAAATTCCTGAAAACAATTTTTTTATTTATTTTGAAAAAATAACAATTCACATTCTCAACTGGACTAGTCCGAAGTTAAGCGAAACAGTAAAAGAAAGGGGTCATAATCCTCGATTTTGCTGAATCGTTTAAGTCGCTTCCTCATTCTTTTGAAAACGAAAACTGTTAAAAATTTATAAAACAATTTTCCTTTTAAAACGATTTTCCAATCACGTGATTAAAGCAGCAAATCAGTAACAATTTCGATAAAGAAATTGTACTTCTCAGAATACCGTAAAATCGTATCTCAAAATTAGCATTGCGAAATAACCGCTTGAAAATCCACTTTTAAAATTTGACGGTTAGTGAAGCCAAAGCGACAGTAATTTTTAAACGTCAAAATCTCATCAAAATAATTTACATCGAAAGGTAATATCAGTGAATTTTCATTCATCATAAATGCCACAAAACACCGTGCTTCAAAAATTTAGCATTGGTGTAAAAATCCCGTTATAAAAATAACGGCAACAAAATACGTTTCATAACCAAGCATCGGTTCAACGTAAAATTAATGCAGTAACGTGCAATTCATATTTGCACGCACATTACAATATAAACAAGAAAATTACTCTATTATCTTCAATGAAGATAATCTAAAACAACAAAAATCTAATCAACATGTGATTAGTATAAAAGAAACCCGACAAAAATCTCAACAAAAATCTCATACTGCAATCGTTTCGAATCCTCAAATCGAATTCGAAATTCTCAAAGAAACAAATTAAATACAGCTAGGTAAACAACAATGAAATTTATTTCAATTTCATATTTTGATTTTTAAATAAAAAAGATTATCAGTTGTACTCAGCGAAGACAGTTTCACTGTTTCCGCTGCGCACTCTGATAAACAGTCACAAATCAGTCAATCAACAAAACACAGTTTCACTATTATTTTTAAACAAAGATATTTAAAAATTTCATCAAAATTCAAAACTTTAGTTTTGACTCAAAGCACAAATAAAACATCGACCAATAGTTGTAACATATGTTCCATCCAAGTTATGTTTTATATTATGTCCATAAACCCCAAGCTCTGATACCAAGCTGTGACGCCCCACCTCTATACCCACGCTAGCCAAGAAACACTACGGTGTAGTGTTGTCAGCTAGCGCGGAGAATAAGGCTGTTGAGGAGCGACCATCTATGTAATTGCTTTGTACGAGCACCGATATGTCAGATAGTATAATATGCATTTTTATTTCAAGAGGAAATCCGACATACCGATACAAACACAAAGCTACTACACAGTGGCTATATTAGTTTAGGACAAAATATATAATAATAACACAGATAATATAGATAAATGCGGAACACAGATTAAACAGAAAAGTCTCATATATATAATAACTGATGTCAGTTACAATACATTTGACACGGTACATATGATACAACTACAACAGTCAACTCAGAAAGTTATATATACAAGTACATTATCGACTAATATACATGAATACATATCATCCTATACTATGACACGACATCTCCCAAAAATATGAAAAGTCTTCATAGCTCAAACAGCAACCCAAAGCAAGAGATCTACAACCTGAAATAACTCGGATCTGACCCGAGTATTAAATTCAAAAGAAAATAATACACGGGTCAGTCTAATTCAAACTCGGTTATTAATGCACAGAAGCAGTAATAATCAAATACCAAATAGTCGATAGTCACAGAAATCTTGCATATCCAATTCTTTAATAAGAAATTGGATAACGATAAATATAACCCGTATCAGTGTTAAACAACAATTCAGCAGATTCAAAAATATTAACAAAGACAAATGAAATGATTATCCATAAGGATAATTTTGAAAACAACAGAATTGCCTAAACAACAATTAACAATCGAAATCATCAAATTAAACTAAATCAAAATACACTTCAAAATATGTTGAATTGGCAACACAAAACAATTTTGACCATTGAAATGTCAATTTAAAATGCCAATGTTGTGTGGCTGCAGTACACGCACGCGTGCACTGCCTCGCCACATTAAAATGTGTGGCTGCAGTACATGCACGCGTGTACTGCCTCGCCACCACAGTACAAGATGTCACCATAACTCCAACCATTGACAACAAATCAATACTATAGAGGTCAAGTCACGGCTATCCGGACTCAACACAACTACAAACAAATTGAATCAGAAGAAGTCCAGGTATGAAGCAACAACAAACTCAAAACAACACAGTTCAAACATTTGAAATATCAGTTCAAAAATGTCATCACTGTGTGGCTGTAGTGCACGCACGCGTGCACTGCCTCGCCACAACATCATATAAAGAAATAGCAACATGGCACAAAGGCCAATGCACAAGAATTCACAGTGCAAACAAATGCAAAAAGCAAGTGACAGTAGTGAAAAGCTTCAACAAAGTGAATATGCAATATGTACACAAATGAATGTACATAACAATCTGCACATGGACAAAATGAACCAGAGGTGCAGCAAGGAACTGCACATGGCAGGGGTAAATATGATGACCCAGCCAAATGAAGGTGTAAGCAAATAGAGATATGGCTTAAAATCAAATAGCAACACAAGACATCAACAAACATGACAATGATGTGCAGAGGTATGCAAAGAAATGGCACAGGTATGTGCAGAGGTATGAAATACATGAAGTCATCAAAATGAAGGTGAGAGAACCAAAAACATGGCACCACAACACACAACGTTAAAGAACATAGAGAGTCAGTGCTCAAAAGAGGCAACTGGCAACCCATATATGCATATACATGCTACCAGTAATTACAAAATGCAGCAAACAGAAGTCTGGGAGTAGTTCAAGTGCATGAACACATAACTCAAAGGAATAAAGCACTACCAGCAATTAAACTCAAGACTACAACTCAAATGCAAGCTTCATAAACATGTATACATAAGCATGCTATCAACAATTACAAAAAGGCAAAGGTCAAATCACAACTGCCATGATTCAACACAATTGCCAAGCCACACGATAACATGGAAAAATAGCATATGCAGGTCACAATGCCATAGTGGTATCAACATCAAACCAAATGGAAACACATTCTAGCATCAGGATATACTACAGTGGTGAATACACGAGAATGGAATGCACAATGAAAAATGCAGTTGCAACAGTTCAAGGCAACAATAACAACTCGAATGCAACAATGTCATATATGATACAATGACTGGTGAACAACTAAATGAAATTGGACCAAATTCACTCAAATGTAAACTATATCACACCTGATGCAGTGACCATATGGATGCTAGCAAATACATCCACTTCATGTAAATGAAAAGAGTAAAGTCAAGGCTGATGCCAACAGTAAATGGCGAAGGTTATGGAAATTCGTAAACAAGTTAAGTGTGCTACTGGAAAAATTCAACAATATATGCAGACTTGAGAAAACAGTGTTCAAGATTGAAGCTAATAGTTCAGATTCATCTGTAGGCAGGTCCGAACAATTCGTGCAAGAAAAATTGAACAAGGATCAAAGTGCTACCAGTGGCGGTAACAATAGAGCTAAAGTCGAGCGAAACGACATCGTCAAACCCAAGTTCAAAAATCATCAAGGCCGAAAATTCATCAATTTGTACGACTCGATAAAGGTAGAGAAACATCAAACATTTGTATATGAATGAAAATAAAAGAATTCAAAGCCTTGGAAATCACCATAAAAAAATGCGACTAAAATCAACTGTCTCAAAATTAACTCAAGGCAGAAAAAGTATCAGCATCGAACAAGAAATCAAATCGGAGCCGGAGACCATGAAAACAGAACAAGCAAACGAGGTCGAACAAATTCGAATTAGATGTGAGTAATATAAATTACTCACCTTTGCCACGGAAGTGAAGACGAAGCTGTAGCGGTGAGGAAGACGAATGAAGTTAAGTCGAAGTCCAATCGAGCACGAGCATGTCGAAGCAGCCTCGAGCAAGTTGAGGTTGGCGCCTTCGAGTTCCAGAAGCGAGCGATCGAAGAAGCCCTAATTTTCGATCGAAGAGGAACGAACGAAAAACAAGCAGCCACCATTATCGTTCGTATGTTTTGATTAGGGTTCGAATGAAAATGGTGAAGGGGGGGAACGGGTTGAATAGATTGAAAAGGGAACGGCTATTTAAAAAAAATAAAGAAAATATTTATTTAAAACCCAAAATAATTTCTCAACCATTTTTATAAAAGAATTTCAAATTGATTTTAAATTTCAATAGCAATTTTAAACGTCTAATTTCGATAATCAATTGATGCAAAATACTGGGTTGTTACAGATCCGGTGCACAAACAACGGCCATGGGTTCTAAAATAATATATATATAAAGATCTGATGGGAGGAAAGAAGGTCAGGCAAAAGGGAACGTGCTCTTCGATATATTAATATATATAGTTCAAATGAAACCGATAGAAAGTGAAGAGGCACGTTGAACAGTGGAACAGTAAAGATTAGAAAATAAATTGAACGTTGGGAAAAGCGATTGTCAACCCTTAAATTCCGAAAAAATAAAAGCAATGGCTAATTAATTTACACGGTACATAATTCAAAGGTACAAACGTACCGATACGGTGAATCGTTTCACAGATTTTACCGCGTACCAGAACACTGAAACACCGCAATGAATATACCGCGGAGATCAGCACAATGAGACGATCAAAATGGTATACATATACCAGTGGTATGATTATCCGATCAAAAGTCGATAATCGGTACCGATATACGTTGCTATTCCGTACGGAAAAATCCAAACGGGGCTAGAAACGTCCGAATTTCACGAAACGAATTTCGCAGTCTGATCCAGAGTGTTCTAAATAAATTTTCTCATGTTGACATATTTAGGTTTCAGAACACTTTTAAATTCAACTGTTATTAACTGATTCAAATTGAAATAAAATTACACAAGAAAATAAACTTCAATGTTATCTGATGAAAATTTACCAGTTGCTATGTTTAAATAGACGTATTCCAAATATTAAATTTTTATTTCCAAATTTTATTATTTAAAATTTTACCAAATTTCAATCAAATACGTTATAAAATAAATAAAAATATGCGGGTCGTTACAGTGCTATTCAGAGTTATAGGATCAATTTGTAATCAAAAGTTTATCGAGTCTCTCTATAAGGTGTGGTTGTGCCTGGAAATCAATTGGGTAATCTTGTGGCCCGTAAATCAAGAGAGTTTGCCCCGGACTCGTGAGACAGGAGGGTACCTCAAGGCCTTTAGAAACTAAGGATTGTAATCTCGACTTTGGTATAATAAAAATCTGTATGAGTTGTTCTGCCTTAGTACAGGACTGGATGTAGGGTAACTCCGAACCGGTATAAAATCCGGTGTGTTCTTTCCTTTTACTGCTTTTTATTTACTTTCTACATCTGTGTTTGATTCTGTGATTGTTCTGTGATTAAGTTCTGCATTTGCTTGTGTCATAATTTTAATTTAGTTCATATAAGTCATAGAATCTATTAAAAACTATTCACCCCCCTCTAGTGTTAAATTAGCCTTAAGATCCTTAATCCGCACTCCCTTTCATGCACAACCCTTTGAAATTCAATTTTTTTGAAACGTAACCAAATTAACTTCATTAACTCAAATAATATTCAAATTTGTACACATTTAGGTTTTTACTTATGTATAATAAATTTTTTATATTTACCTTAAAAATGAAAATGTTCAATTTGGTTTTCCCAAAATGATCTTTAATTTCCATTAGAACAGCCTTTTTTTGAACACAAAACGTGCGTTTCTTTTATTAAATCGATTAATTGGAATCAACGTTTTCTTTCCTTTTAATTGAAATATTTGAATTACATTAATTGCAATTGCTTACAAAGTTAAATTTCAAAACAGACAACTAAAATGGATGAAAAATAGAACAATTGTTTATTTAAACACGTTTATAAATTTGTTGTTTATACACAAGAGTAATAAATAAATTTGAAATATATTATTTTCCTATTCTTGTAATCAATCCGTAAGCTAAAACACAGTTCAATAAACATATATTTCTTCCTTTAAAATCAATCATTCTATTCTTTTTTTTAATGAAATTAAACCTATTCACAAATGAAACATTCATTTTATTTGATGTAAATGTTCTTTTCATTAAATAAAACTTTCCTTATATTTTCACAAAACATAAGCTACTTTTAATTACACCAATTAATTTACAATTTAGTATTCTATCTCCTATTAATTGAAAATTTTCGATTACATTAATTACAGTTGATTAAGTTTCAAAATGGACTAAATGAATGTAATGAGAAGTAGAACAATTATTTCCTATTTATTAGTAATTTAAACATATTTATACACTATTGGATACAAACAGTAATTACACATTTCTTACTAAATAATAGTTTCTCATCTCTACAATCAATTTTTCAGCTACCAAACATTTCAAATAAATAAACATATGTTTACTTCTTTACTAAACTTATTCATTTTTATTCTTTTATTTTGATTTACACTCCTACTATTAAATCAATCAATACCTTATGAAATTGTTAACATAGGTTTCTTTCTTGTTACCCCCATTTTCTACAATTGACGCCTTTTCTTACATTAACCACAATATTTAATTACATTAAATTCTAATTAATTATATTCTAATTCCAATAAATTGGTTTAATTAGATTTCAATCTTTTTATTTAATCAAACATTACTCTATAGATATAGTTAACCTTGGTTTGTATCTTGTTACGTTAATATTCTCCAATTTCATCTTAATTTCCATTAACGCAATATTTAATTACATTTATTGCAATTTATTTTCAATTTGATTTCAACAAGTTGAACAAATAGGTAACAAATAATAATTGTCACCTTTAGCTTAATTTAATCACATTTATAAGTTGATTGTTTACAACAAATGTTATAATTATTTATACACTACTAATTTTATTCAATTACAAATTATTACATACTATTTCATTTGTTAATACAACATTTAAATTATCAATTACCATTTTAATCCAATTACCAATTAATACACACATTATTACAATTAATTTACAATCTATAACCAATTATAACTTTTTAATCATTTTAATTAATTGGAGTTACATTTAAGTGGTTATCAATTACCTTAAATTAATACTATTACATTTCATTCCAGATATATTCTAACTATTAAATCATAAATTTTTTTTCTTCCAACATTAAATCACAAAACCATGTTAAATTAACTAATTTTAATTATCGAAAATTACGGGTCGTTACAGTTAAACATAACTTAAGTATCGCTAACTTATTTTGAAATGGATTTCCAAAACATTTTTAAAAGAAAACTTAAAACTTGAAAATTTGAAAAATCCGAACTGCATCCATAACGACTATCGCTGTGGGTGCAATAAACTAGCATTTATTTCTAAGTTATTATCCCAAAATTCAAACTTTTCACTCTTGTTTACTTAAGGAAGAAATTTTAAAACTTTAGTAAAGTTTGAAAACAAATTTTTGAAAAACAAATCAAATCTTTACTAAATCAACAAGTAAACGATTTGATTTGCAACCGGATCTCAAAGTCCGCTTCACTTTCAGGATACTACCTTCTATATTCACACAATCACATATCCAAAGTCACATACACAACAACCCGATTCAATAACATAACCAAATCCCAGTATATACCGATCATCATTTAAACATATCCATTTGAGTGCTATTGCTAACCCAAACATTAGCACTAATCAACATATTTCAAACATACCAAGATCCAATCATATGTGTACATACATATAGCTTTAAAATCAACATAATATATAAGATAATGTTCTTTCCACATAAATTAGGAATTTACTCACCTTAAAGCTCAACAAAATTCCACTCGAACCCTAGAAACTAAGCTCGAAAATAGGTCACTTTCCCATGGATTTTTGGACCCATTACTCTCGGAATTTTAAAAAGTGATCAAAAGGAAAGTTTTCGATTATTATTTCTTCTATCATTTAAAAAAGATAATTACTCAAAAAGGTTAAATTTTGAGGAAGTTATGGCCAAAACAGTGAGGGGTAATTTCGGACATCGAAATCTAGGTTCAAAAACACTCTTGCAAAAAGTAAAATTTTGGAGCATCTAAGCTCGTAATCAGAAAAAGTGGTGAACTACAAAGTTGTAGCCACTGGAAATATACATGGACTAAAATAAAGAACATCTTAATTTGGTGAAGTTTATTAGAAGCTATGGCCGAATAAAGTGGGGTAAAAATGGAGGAGTTTAAAACCATTTTGGAACATTTAAAACAATTCAAGATTTTTGATTTTAAAAACTTCGGTAAAACTTGGAAGCCATTGATAGGTTTCGGTAACTCTACGAAGGAAGAGGAAAGGCTTTAGGAAGATACTAAAGTGAAAAGAAAATGAGAAAACCTATGGGTATTTATAAGCGAGAAATCTCACATCACATCAACCTTATATATATATATATAACAATTTATAATAATCATGTCTAGTCAAATCACTCCTTTTATAAATATATATTTCTATATATTTGTTATGTGTTGTCACATCAGTCTCTTTATAAAAATATATATATAATTATGTGTTGTCACATCAGTCTCTTCATAAATATATATATATAACTATTATGTGTTGTCACATCACTTGTTAAATTAAAATTAATAATAATATAATATTCTCAAGTATATTATTATCTAGTTAATAACTCTTATATATATGTATGTATATAGTGCACAAAGACGAACAGCGTTTTCGACAACTTTCTAGTGTCGAAAAGTCGAAATTACGGAAAACGTTCTTCGGTCACACTTTCTATTTTTCTACGAACTATTTAATTTGGTAACGAAATTTTGAAAACAACTTTACCATTATTATTAATTGATTAAAACGAGTTTATTTAACTATAAAAATTCATTTATTAACTATATAAAATATAAAAGTGCCTAGTTTAAGTGACCAAAACCCTTGGTCGTTACACGAACCCACCCATATCCTCCAATTCCATTCCATGCTCATCGAAATCACACCAATATTCAACCACTTACTATTTTGACCCATTTCGGCCACCTCGCTCGACGAAACGATGATCGGTTATTTTTAGAAAATATTAAAGGCTATGACGAACAACTTTGATGTCGTAAGATTTTGCTAATTGTTAGTTGAGTTTGAGATATTGATTTTATATGGTACAAAGGAGGAGTTGTTTTCTTTTTCATAGAAGAAAAGAAAGGAAGAGCAAGAAGAAGTATTACATGGCAGCAGTGAAATGAAGTCAAGAAAAAAATGAACTAGCGGGTTGAGTTGATAAGCACCTTATACAAAACCAACTTATTACTTCTAGGCTAAGTTAAACAAAACCTACAAGTTAGCAAAAACCCAAAAATCTAAGCTATCCATCAAATTAACAAATCAACATTAAATGCTTTGTTTAAAATTTTTATTTTGATATGATTTGGGAAAGGTTTTGAAAAGAAAGCTTTGTAGTACTCTGCTACAAAATATCATGTTCGTGTACGGACCGCGAACGACAGAAATAAAAAAATTATCGTGCACAATAATGCAACACGATCCCAAAATAGTAATATAATACGCTGGTTATCTTATTTGTTTTATTTTCAAAATAAACGATGTTCACTACAATATACGTCAAACGATAATTTAAATATTTTCCGAATTAAAATTATGGAAAAACCTTATAAATTCATTTTAAAATACCTTATTAAAAATCAAGTTGTTTTATCAAAAGTTGCATTTCTTTTTATTTACTACATTTGAATCAAATTCGAATATTCTAATAAATCAAATATTCAAACTTGAATGTTAAAAATTTTGGGTTATTACATCTTACTTGTTGTTTTTGTTGCATTAATTGAAAAGGATAAGAACCGTTCATTAAGTAGACGATGAAATCTACCTTCTGTGATGTCTTTTTGTGAATATTCTTTCCTTGGTTTGTATGCATCCACATCACTATTTCAGAATCAGATTTATTTCTAGATTTATCGGTTTTCTTTCCAAGGTTGACATAAGTGCCAGTCTCTTCATTTTCCTCTTCATTTTCATTTTCCATATTTTCTTCTACATCTTCAATGTTAGTACCTTCATTTTGAACTTCTTTATTTTTCTCTTTTTTCACACCTTCATATTCAATATCGGCACTTTACTTTGAATTTATTTTTCATTTTTCTCTTTTTTTTCACTTTCATTTTCGGTATCAGTGCTTTCTTTTTGAATTTTTTCTTCAATTTCTCATTGTTCTCACTTTCATTTTCAATCTTCTTTTCACTATGTTTTTCTTTGACTTCATTCTTATAATCCTTCTTTATTTTGCAATTTTCTATCGAACTACAAATTTATATTGATGCTCAAGGTCAAAAATTTTCTTTCTTATTCATCCTTTCATCTATTGTACCTATGAACTTGGAGTGTTCTTTTAAAGCGTCAAAATTTTTCTCTATATTTGTTCTTTTTCTTGATTTTACCTTCTTATTCTTCTTGTATCATTTGAATCTATTGAGTGATATTTAAACCAAAGGAAGAAGGTTGAATTTCTTGTTCTTTTTCTTGTTCTTGCCCCTTTTAAGATTTTTTTATTTATTTTCAATTCCAAGAGCATCATATCAGTTTTCATTTATTGTATAATTTCTTCTCACTTTTTCCTTGTGTCTTTCTTTTTGTAGATCTTTTTGGTTATTCATAGGCTTTCTTTCTAACTCTTTGATATATTTTTGGAGATACTGAATTTGATTTTCTATCTGTGGTTCTAGGGTTTGGGTTTTATTTGTGCAACGACCCGTAATTTTGGGCACTTTGTCCTTGAATATCGGAACTTTTGAAATATGGTTAAGTGTTATAAAAGTAATTTTATAACCTTATTAAACTTTTTTAATTAATAACTAATGATAGAAAACTTGTTTTTTAAATTTGTTTACAAAAATAAATACTTCAAAGAAATATCAATAATGTGACTAAAAATTGTTTTGTCGATAAACATCTTTTTATTAGATATAAATTGTTCGAACTTGTTCGTACTTGTCTAATAAATTAATGAAGACAATAATAACTAATAAAAAACATTTTTTTCATGGAAATTTAATTAAATTCTAAGTGCTTCTAGAAGAAGACAGGGGGAGCGATTTAAGGAGGGATTAAGGAGGGAATAAAGGAAGACTTTCTCTAAGGCATGGTATGTAAAGAAAGTCCTATAGAGGGGTGAGATTGTTTGACTAGCTAGGAGGGGTGAGGGGGAGGGTGAACTTACACTTGAATGCCTATATAAGTGCACCCGTGTTTCATTGAATCCTTTTACATTTTATTTACAAATAAGCTACACTCTTCACTCTCTTTTCTCTTCATACATTCCTAAACGCAAAGCAACTCAAATCAAATTAAACTCTCTTCAAACCCAATTATAAGTCTTACAACAACATAGCAACACCTTCATTGACTTGGTGCTAGAAGATTTGATGCACAACATCGCAAATACATCAAGGATGTGAGTAATATTGGGCTAAATCTAGCCAAGGCCAAGAGCAAAGGTTGAGGTAGAAAGGATTTTGGGTGCTTGCAAGGTTGAGGTAGGAAGTGGAAGCTTGTGCTTGGTTGTTTACATGTTGTGTAACACCCTTTCAAAATGGGAATAGTAGTCCCACATCGCTGGATAACACTATGAAGTGGGTGCTTATATACCAAAGCCTTCACCTCGTAACAACGTCGAGGCCTTTTGAGGAACAAAACCCCACACCTTGGCTTGGCCCATGAGGCGGAGGTGACTAAGTTGGGGACAATATATGTGTTAAGTGAGGTGCAGGCTGTTACATTGGTATTAGAGCCATACCTAGCCGGAATTGTGGTCTGTACGTGTTATAGCCACAACACTGGGTGGTGTTATGTGCATGAGCCAACGAGGGCGTTGGGCTCTAAAGGAGGGGAGATTGTAACACCCCTTCAAAAATGGGAATATTAGTCCCACATCGCTGGATAATACTATGAAGTGGGTGCTTATATACCAAAGTCTTCACCTTATAACAACGTTGAGGCCTTTTGAGGAACAAAACCCCACACCTTGGCTTGGCCCATGAAGGGGAGGTGACTAAGTTGGAGACAATATCTACGTTAAGTGAGGTGCATGCTGTTACATGAAGGATGAGCTAACTCGCCATTTGAATGAATATGAAGTGTATATATGTTTATTTAAGCTATAAATTATGTGCTTGACTATATATTGTGATATTTGTTGTGATTCTTGCTTTGAAAAGAAAATCACATATGTAATTGATGTATTCGGACTCCTTTGACTTTCTATGACTTATTCCATAGCCTTGACATAAATACATGGGGTTTGTTTTAACAATGATTAAATCGGACTTGAGTTTGGAAGTGGTTTTATAGTAACATGTGCTATAGAAGCTGTAACGACCCGTAAATTTTAATGATTTTTATAACGTAATTAACTGAAATTTTTGCCTAAAAATAAACAATTAAATTTAGAAATGAAAATTTAATATATGTGATGTGTCTAGTTAACATAGCAAATGGCAAATTTTCATTGGTAAATATGAAAGTTAGTTCTGTTGTGTAATTTTCAATTTTAATTTAAAATCAGTTAATTTGATGAAGTAAAATATTTTTGAAATCTGAATATTTTTATATAATAAAATTGTAAATCATTTTCTGAGTGAGACGTCATATTTCATTTCACCGAATTTGGACATCTCTAGCTCCGTTTATCTTATTTTCAATGAATTTGCAGCAGTTTGGCAGCGAAATATCGACTTTTGATAGGACGATCATATCGCTGATATATGTGTACCATTCTGTTCGGCTCATCGTGCTTATCTCCGTAGTATATTCATTTGTGTATTTCGGTGTCAAGTACACGGTGAAAACCGTGAAACGGTAACCATACCAGTATCCATTTTTGAACCTTTGGTTTCCTTTGTCCATTCATTTTCCACCGTATAAATCATATAGCCACTTGACATAATAATATCAGAATTTAAGATCATGTCTGTTACTATTCACTGGTTCCAATTTATAACTGGTTCATTTTCTCTGCTACCCTTTCATTTGTTTTAACTCTTGGAAAAATAATAATAATATATATGTATAATATAAACTAAGCTTTTATATATAGCCTGTACGTTACTGTGCTTATCTTCTTGCTACTGCTTTTCCTTTCATGGTCGATCAAACTGCACTCGTCCCATCGAACAACCGAAGCAACCACCTTCCCTCTCTCGTCCTCCACCTATTCTCGTCGTCTCCCCTTCTCTTTACAATCTGATCCACTATACCCTCCCAGATCCACAACGCCCACTCCATTGTGAAACAGAACCCACCAGCCACGGCCCACCTACACATCGGCAGTCCTCTCCGACACCACCACTGGCCTCAACCTTCACCCTCTCCCTCTTCCGCACAGCCTTCCCTCACCCATTTGCAAACTGCCTCCACAGCTCGAGCATCCAGCTGAAATGTCCATTGAGCAGCAAAGCCTCGTCACCCACTCATCAATGCAAGCAGCTCCAAACGCCCCGCCACTTGAACCCCACCACGCAATCGAACACAGCACACCAGTCAGTGCGCCTTTCTCCACGCATCTCCAAGCCTCAACAGCCTGGCCAGCTTCTTTTCACCTACAGCCACCCTCTCCCATTCTTTCCTCCGCGCCCGCTTAAGCTGTAGCCACCATTTCCTACCTATAGTTTGCTCGTCCATCATTCCACATAGCCGAGTGCAGCAGCTTCTATTCATCTTTGAAAGAAAAAGTGGGAGGAGACAAAAGTGGTATATATATGTTAGTATTATATAATATGTGAAGTATATAAGCATGGTCATACGTGTGTGTGTGTATGATGTGTTGAAAGGCAATATATATTTGTTATTTAATATTGATTTTAAAGTGTATTATAAAATTTTGTTTATAGTATTTATTATATTCTAAAAGGAGTATATATGTTTATAGTATATATATGTTTATAGTATATATTGTATAAGAAAGTTATATAAAGAAGTATTATATATATTTACAATGGTATATATGTTTACAGAGGTGTATAAATGTTTATAGCATGTATTATATAAGTGATTTCACATAAAAAGTATGTGTAATATGTTTTGTTTGGATTTTTGAGTATATGTATATATATTAAGTCCGTAATATATATATTATATTATACTGGTTTTACATATATACGGGTTTATAGTAATAATAATAATAAAGTAAGTTATATTGATTTTTCAATAGATATTGTTTTTAAAATATAATATATATGTTAGTCTTTATATTAGTTTATATCAGTATACATGAGTTTGGTTTTTCAAAAATATATAGAGGTATTTTTATGTGTTTAAATTAAATTTTTGATTTGAAAATATATATAGAGAATTTATTTTTTATGTTTTTAAATTGATTAAGAGAAAATTTTATATATACAACATATATTTTTCTTAGTTTATATTAAGCTAATTTTGATTTTTTTTTCGTCAATTCCAAACTTCCAGCTTTCCTTTGATCGTCAAATTCGTGTTCATCGTACTTTACTTTGGAATTCATTCCTCGGATTCGCAGCTCAGTTCGTTATCAAATTTCTCTAGCCTCGAAAGGTGAGCAATCACCCACGATTAACTTTCTTTTATTTAGTAAATTTAATTCACATGAAATGATGATTGAGGTGTGCTGATAAATTTAATTTGTTAGAGATTTATTCATTAAATATGATGTGTTATTATTTGCATGGTTCACCTATGCTAATTTACACCATCGACACCAATAATGTGTTACATATATGTTATCTTATCAATTATGATATATGCTTGTTGTTAATACATTATATTTTATCATATCATTCTCACTCTGCAAGTTCCCTATCAGTTTAGAAATCCCTATTAGTTAAAATGATATATACCCGAATGATACTTTAGAATAGGGAAAAATCATTATGGGTTGAAATGATAAACCCAAGCGATTTTTATTGCTTTTAAATTTTGGGATTGCGGGTTGAAATGATATATACCCGTAAATATTAATTATTACGGGTTGAAATGATAAATATCTGTATCACTTGACCATAGGATAGAAAATTATATACCGACACCGTGGTTCTATTTTGAAAGAAATGATTTCCAAAGTTTTGAAATAAATTTATGGATTTTAATAAATATTGATTTTTAAAATATAATATATAAATTTAATATTTATATATTTGAAAGATTTATATTTTAAAATTATATGTTTTGAAATTTTAAATTTATAAGTTAGTTTTGAAAATATTAATTTTAAGATTTTACTTATAATTTTATTTTATTTTTTATATGAAATAATATTTAAAATAGATTTTTATTTAATAATAAGATTGAATTTAATAAAATTTAATTTAACTAATATATATGATATGTTTAAACTATTTATTTAAAATTTATATAAATATTTTAAAGATAGATTTTGTAATAACTTTAAGAAATAAGGTTGGAATGATAGATTTAATTGATTTGTGATTTAAACTGTTAAGAATTGAATTTAAATAAATAATTGATTTGGAATTATTGATTTTGAAAATTTAAAGATATGAAATTAATAACTTGATAAATTGATTTTGATAAAAGCGATTAAATGGATACCTTCAAATTTAAATAAATTGAAATTGAATATTTAGTTTGATTTAATGGTGTTGTAAGGACCCGATATTTCGCGCCATTCGCATCCTCACATGTCGGACTTGAATTGTTCAAAATATCAGATTGTTAATTCTTTATATTTGGCAAAACTCAGCATATACAGTAAATAAACAAATCACAGAATGACAAACACAGAGTAATATAATTGTTAACTCCTCTTTAGCAACGACCTACGAGTTAAGAAATGGATGACTCAGATTGCCATGATTCAAGAAGCTGACGAGTTAAAAAGCCTACAACCTAAGTGGTCTTGACGACTTACGACCTAGCAACTGAAGAGAACTTACGACCTAAAAGTTTCGCGAGTTAGCGGACTACAACCTATAGCGGCTTACGACTTAACAAGTTGACGACTCAGCGAGTTAAGCGACCTACGACTTAAGAAGTTAAGAAGTCTCCGACTTAACTACTCAACGAGTTAAAGTCTATACGACTTAAGAAGGTTTCGACTTAACATGCTACGACTCATCAGGCTTACAACTCAAGAGGATCTTACGACTCACAAGGTCTGTACGACTCATCAAGTTAAGCCGCCTACGACTTAAGAGCTTTACGACTCATCAAGTTAACTCTTCTACGACTTAAGAGACTCAGTGACTTAACTTGCCCAACGACCTAAGGCTACAGAAGACCTTGCGACCTAAGGCTACGGGAAAGTTCACGACCTTGCAACAGAAAGGATTGCGACCTAAAGGAACTTCGCGACCTAGAAGCTTGCGACCTAAAGGAGCTTGTGACCTAACTATTTAAGATATGTGCCGACCTAGAAGCCAACCGACTTAACAAATGGTCGACTTAAGATTGCGAGTTAACTCTGCTCCGACCTAACAATGCCGAGCTATGAAATGCTCCGACTTAAGAGATTCACAGCCTACGACTCAAGGTCCTAACGACTCAACGAGTTAAGCTATCTACAACTTAAAGAAAGGGGGTTCCGACTTAACGACTCAGCGAGTTAAGGTCTTACGAGTTAGGGTCTGATAAGTTGGCTACGACTTAATACTTGTCAAAGACAGCCACAGGATGGGCCCATAACAACCATCCCTTAACTCATCACCGACCTAACCCTATTCCTTAACTCGTCACCGACCTAACCCTATTCCTTAACTCGTCACCGATCTACCCTAAGTCAGCTACGACTTAAAGACTTAGAGAAATTTCCTGAGTCCAGATCAGCTCCTATAAATACCCCACCACTTCCAACATAAAGAGGGACTTTTGGCCATTCATTTCTCCAAGCGCCGTTACTGTAACGACCCAGAATTTCGACCAAATTAAATTGAAAATATTTAATTAATTTTAAATATTTGAACGATGATTTAATTTGAATCCCCGATATAATTTTGAAATCTGCAATTAAATTATAAAATTTAATCGATTGGAAGTTGAATAAAGATTTAAATCTTCAATTTAAAGTTGAAGAAAATATTTGGAAAGCTTATAAAACTCGTGTTGATAATTCTGAAGATAATAGAAGCTTCAGAATCCAATTTCAAATTTGATTTGATCAGTTTTGAAATAAATCGTTCGAACCAATATTTATAAAATAGTCATTTTTCAAACAGTCTCGGAATTCGACGAAACTAGTTCCATTGGGTCCGGAATATTGAATTATTGCCAGATTTCAAATTTTGTATTGATCAGAGTTATTACGTGAGCACACGACACAAAAACGCGTTGAAATGAAATGAAATTCAATTTGAAATTTAAATAAAAAATTTAGTCAACACACACACACGTATCCCCTTATCTCACGCCTAAATTTTCGCCTGTAATCACGATACGAAATCGTGCAAAACCATACTCCTCTCTGATAAACTTCGTTTCTTCTCTCCCTCGTTCCTCAGTTCAAACGAAAACAATTTCGTTCGTTCGAATTCAAAGTAATGGCCGTGCCCTCCCTCTCATTCGAAATCAAATTCACGTTTATAAAGAAATCAAAAAATTCCCCTTTTCGTTAAATTCATTTAAATCGCGGCCTTCCCTCTCCACAACAAAAAAAAAGAATCAATTCGTTCAAATTCAATCGCTGCTCCTCATTTTGTAAATTTCTGAGAGGAGGCGTCTCGCGTACGATGGTGGAGGTGGAACTCGACTGGAATTCGATGCGGGTTTGTCGAAGTTGAACGACGCGAGGCCCACGAACATCGGCGGCGAACTTCGAAAACTCGAGGCGATGGAATTCGCGACTGGAAGGCGCGAGGGAAGAGGTGATGTGAGCGCGTGTCGACCGGAGCATGACCGATGAGATTGAGGCTGAAGGAAGTATTCGCGAATCAGGCAGAGATCTCGAGCGACGTGGGATTCAGGTATCGCGATGATGATCAGGCGAGGGCTGGAGTTGTTCGCGTGGAAAGGTCAGGATGGTGGTTTCAGGTGATGTTGAAGGCGATGGCTTCGACATAGAGGAGCCGCTCACCTAGGGTTCGATTGCCTCGGCATCTCCCTGTTAAGGTATTTAGCTTCTCGAAATTTTTAATTTGGTTTAGGTCTGAAAGAAAAATATAAATATATATATATATATATATATATATATATATATATATCTATAGATATTTTTGAAGATAGCAGAAGAAAAAAATATATACGAATTAGAGATAGAAGTAGGGAATAAAAATATTAGCAGAGTTTTAGAATTTGTGATAAGGATTTAGTTTAAAATTTAAAAGAATATTGATTTTAAACAGATTTAAAAGAAGAAAAAAAAAGAGGATTAGGGAATTAACAGTAAAGTCTTTGTAAAAATATATGTATCAGTAAAATATATCTATATAAAAAAAATATACATGCCTATTTTAAATTAAGTTACATAGATAAACAGTGAAAATACATATATACAGATTAAGATTTGAAGGAGAAAAAATTTATTACTGTTTTATTTTCAGAAAATAAAATATAAATGTATTATGGACTTATCTAAAATTATTTAAGTTACTAAAAAGATTTTCAAAAGGGAATTCGATTTAATTAAATAAATTGGTAAGAGAAAGTTGTTAATAGAATACTTTAGCTAATTTAGTTTATCTAATAGAAAATAAATTATTAGATTAGTTCAAATTAAAAGTGTTGATTTATTTAATCTATTGAAAAGAAATTAAAATGTTCGATTTGTTCGAATATTAACGAAATGTATAAAATTGTTTATACCAGGTTACAATCGAGAAAACAAAACTGAAATGGAAATGGATTGCGAAATAAATGCTAAGGTGAGATTTTTCTCACTCGATTGAAAAGTGGAATTTTCAGTTATTTATTGATTGATGATTTGATTGCTATTGGATGTGCTATTAGATATGATAGGATATATATATATATATATAGCAGTATATACATATTGGCATATGTATATATTGGATTGATAATTTCCCGCCTCGTATAGCGGATGAGACCCTATTGCGCCGTTAGTAAGCGGATTTATAAAAACCTATATACCGCGATAATTCCGTACTGGAGCGGAATTGGTATTGTGCTAACATCTTTGGATGCAGGGAAACAGGTTGGAGGGATCCAACTGGACCCCTCACATTGATTGAATTTATTTCTACTGTGATGTGATAATCTGTGAATGATTATATTGATCATATTGATGACTGGAAATTGTTGAAAGCTAAAATTTAGCTGAATGGATGTTTTGACATCATTGGATTCCAAAGTTAAACGAAATTGAATTTTTGAAATTCAAGTAGAAAATTTCTAAGTGAATTAATTTTTGAAATTGAAGAATTTTGAAGAGAGGAATTTTTAAAGTATAAAAAAGTAAATTTTTATAATCGTATTGAATAAATCCCAGAATTAAGTGAAAATGCTAAATAAATGGATTTCATAAAACAGTGATTTTAAATTGAAGAATTTAATTTAAATTTGGATTTTTAAAATAGATTAAAAGAAACGATTGAAATTTATTTTCTTAAAAAGGAATTTATTTAGAAGAAGATAAGTTGGAAATTCAGTTTGAAATTTAATTGGTAAATTGAAATAAGTTGTGAAATCAATGTAAATTGAATTCAATAAGGAATTTATTTAGTAGTGATAAATAAAATTTGAAATCAATCTGTAATTGATTTAATATTTAGAAATGAATTTTTGAGAAATCAATATGGAAGTTTTATTCAAACGTTGAAAATTAAATTAGAAATCAATATTGAAATTGATTTGGTATTGAAGCTTTTATAAATAGAATTAAAATTTATAAAAGTTGTTATAAACCCAAAATCACTTATTTTGATAAGTTAAATAGAGAAGTTGATAAAAGAAGGTTTATAAGTCGAAGTTGTTATTAAAAGAGAAATAGAATTTATAAACGTGCTTATAAATTCGAAAATAGATTGAATGTGATAAATTTAATATAGAAGATTATTTAAGAAGATATATTCACGATTTTGAATAGCAAATTTTTATTGAAATAAAAATGTGTAGGAATGATTGAAATGGGGTTAAGTAAATTTTATTCACGATTTTGGACAGTGAATATATTGTTAAGTAAAATGGATTCATTTTTGAAGAAGTAATATTTTAAAAATGAAGGTAAACATTTTTAAAGGTGTTTTAAAATGTGTTATGAATCGAAAGCATAGATTTCAACATTTATTGTTGAAATAGACGTTTTCGAGAAATTTAAGGAAATGATAGACTATAACACTGTTGTTATAGTAAATGATTTCCGAAAGGAAATATTTTTTATGTAGTATTGGGATTTATATATCTATTTTAATTTCGAATCCCTATACTAGTGATTTTGAGTCGTCGTAACGATGTTTTACGCAACATTCGTTTTTGACTCAAATAGATGTTAAAATTTATGATTTCCTTAAAGAATGAATATATACTTAATATTGATTTAAGTATATCGAATATTTTCCAAGTGTTGAAAATAAATGATTTGTGAAATACTTATTATTAAATAAGTATGGAATTGATTTTCCAAAATGAAATGAAATGTTTTGAGAATTTATCTTCTTAAAGATAAATTGAAATTGAATATTGAAAACGATTTGAAAATCGAATATCAGTAGATATTCGAAAGTATAAATTCAATACGGAATTTATAAAAGAAAGCGAAGTTGTTTAAAATAAATATTGATTTATTTTTGAAGTGTGGAAAATTTATTTGAAATTGTTTTCAAATGGTTAAGTGTGGAAATTTTATATCTAGTAAAGATATTTTTGAAGATGAAATAATTTGGAAAATTATTTGGAATCTGATGATGTTGCGCATCTTTATTGATAGTTAAATAACCGACTATCAATAATTACCTTGAGTAGGTATTTGTTGTGAATTGGATGAATTTGAATTCCACACTTGTTTTTAAATAATCGCTCACTATTCGGGTTAACCGGGAAAGGACCATGGGGTCGTATAACCCATTCCGAATATGTGATACGTCGTTATGAATCGCATTTGAAGACCGGTGTTGAAGACCGGATATTTTTGAAAGCGGAAGGATTACCGTCGAGTTACTCTACATCGACTGATCTTCGATTTAGAGGTTTTATCACCCTTAGTGACGGGAAGTCCTGACGTGATTGAAAATTATCCGGAAATGCAAGGGCTTCGTGAGAAGTGCCTTCGGTTCTGTTCGATCCCGGAACAGACTTGTATGGATTGTGTGTCTGACGTTACAATTTGAGATATAAAGCTGATTCCTTTCAAATACATATCTGTTGGTGGCGGAGAATTTATTCTCTTAGCTTAACACCCTTCTCTGAGACGTACGAGCTCAGAGGTTATGTAGTTGAAATTTATCAACGATATATCCCAATTTGGTAACGTGGCATACTGAGTGTTGCTGTGAAATGATCAGTGTTTGATCATTTGTGATATGATCATTTGTTTGATCTTATATCTTTGTGATCATAGGTTGATCATTTTGTTGGACCCGAAGCAGGGCTTTTTGAGAAAGCGTAGCTTTGTGGACGAGACTTTATCGAGCCTCACACCCCGGAAATGGTCGAAACAGGAAGGATGCGGCAAGGTTCTAGGGAGTAGCGCCCCTTAGTGTATGTCATTCCTTCTGGATAAAGGTGGTATCATGGTATGGAGCCCAGATACTTAACCTCTGTGGTTACTGCATTATTATTATCTATGTGGTTTGTTGGAAATCGGGGATCCTCGGGAAGATCGGTGACGATCGGGGGATGGCATACGCGTGTCAGTAGTTACCTATTTTTGCAGAGGTAACCCGGCCTTGTGTTGGCAGAGATCCGGTTAGGTTCTCGGGTCGTCTATTCCAGGGACGTACCCATCGTGGAGAGGAAGTTCCTTAGCCTGACCATTTGTTGGAAATCCAAAGAAACAATACGTGACTTGTACGGTTTTAGTTGTAGAACCTGCCATCTAATATGGCAGCTATAGCAAGCATACTATAATGGTACCTATGCTGGCTAAGATTTATATTCTACTTTCGAAATGTTTTCTACACTATGCACTAATAATAATATCAAAAAGAATTTGATTTTTGCGTAGTAAGCATCTTTGACTATCATAAGAAGAAATCTCCTCCAAGTCTGCGTTTGCATTGTGTGTGTGGCGGGAGGTCTTATGGTAGTTTCATTTTCCAAAAGCATTGCGAATTGACATTAAAGTTTCCTTGTTTATTTTAAAGAATAACTGTTTTACGATCTCACACCAGTCACCATGACTGACTCGGAGTTTATTGTTTCCCTTCTAAACTCTGGGTGCCCACCAATTTCCACACGGGCAGTCTAGAGTTAGATTATCAGGATATTCTGGATATTCTGGAGCTTTGGAGATAAGCTGGATGACGAGACGTAGTATTTGTATCTGATAGTATCTATTCCGCTGTGTATTCTGTATGAGGACAAGTTTATATAACTGTCCATTGTTGTATATTGACTCTGATTGATGTATGTATAAAAAGATATAGTTCTTTGTTTTAAAAGACTAGTAATTATCTATTGTATATTGTTCCGCTGCGATATGTGAGATTCTGATATTGTTTCTGTTCTGATGTTGTTCTGTTGTTCTTCTTTTCTTTTTCCACTCTCTTCCTTCTACTTTCTTCTTCTTCTACTTTTTCTTCTTCTTAAAACCATAACTTTTCGGGTTTCCGGCATTCGATGGCTCAGCAGTCGATAAAGTGAGTATCGATGTTGAATTTTCGAAAGTCGAAAATTTTTGGGATGTTACATTTGGTATCAGAGCATATGGTTAAGCGACAACCCTGCTCTGTTGGGTGTTACTCATTAGAGATAGAGTCAGCAGTACTCTAGAATGAGTTGAGTGTAATAATAGATATGAGCGCGTATTTGTTATTGAATATAAAATTGTTTTGTATTGTGTTGACTTATCGGTTGATTGTTTATGGATCCTGGTCGGTGCAGTCTAGCTAACTGTAAATCGATAGGGGTTTCTAAACTCTTAAACAAGATAAACCGACACAGTATTGTTTTAAAATAGGGTAAATGAAATAATTTTGCCCAAAACTATTTTTGTATAGAAAAGAAATGATTTTCTGTAAATTATTACAGTATATGGTTGCATGGTTGTTAGGAAGTAATAACATTGAAATGTTATCATTATTATATGAAATTGAATAAGAAATTGGAATTGTAATTCCAAAATTAAGAAATAAATTCATATACGGATGAAATTTAAGAATATAAATTATAAACGTAACTTATAATTTGAAACGGAATTCCAGAGAAGTTTTTGGAAATGTTTTGAAAGAATTTGAAAATTTTGGAGATTTGGAAAGTTTAAATCCTTTTTGATTTGAAAATGAATTTCGAAGGTTTTGAAAAATATTTTGAAGAGATGAAAAGCTCTAAACTCTTTTCGGTCGCTGGAAAATAACTTCGATGATGACCGCGGCATTGTTGGTGTTCATTTTCGGGTTTCCAAAAGAGGAATTGCTGCCAAATTGTTTTAAATGGAAGTTGTTTGGAAAAATTTGGGTTTTGTTTTGGAAATTCAAATGGAATTTGAATTGTTTTCAAAATGATTTGAAATGTTGGTAAACTCTGGAATCCTATTTAAAATACTTACGAAATATTAATAGGTTGATAACTTATAGAATATTGAAATTTGATTAGAATGAAATTCAAATTGAAAAACGAATGAATTAGCGAATGAATAAATGAATTTGCAATAGCAAATGCAAGAAAATGAAATTTAATGTAAAAAATTCATTTTGAATTTGAAAATAAATAGAACTGGAATTGAATTTGATAAATGAAGTATTAAACTGAAAGTTAGTAAGTGAAGCTAATTGATTATTGACCAAATGGATAAGGTTTGAACGAATTAAATTCAATGATTATAAATGAAGATAAATTGAAGTCCAATAGAATTGAAAATGTGAATTATAAGTTCAAATGAATGTGAAATGAAAAATTGAACGAAATTGAATATGTAACTTCAATAGCGAATTTAAAGAGGATATAAGAAGTATATATTGAAAATTTGTAATCGAATTTGCAAAATGATTTGAATGCTGTAACTAGATATAATGGCTAGTAGGATATACAGGTGTATAAAGGGATTGGAAAATTTATTTCACAGATAAATTTGAATTGCTCGAAAAAGGTACGTATTTGAGTTTTAATATGAGTTTTTGATGATTTCTCTCTAGCCGCTTGGCTTTTCCTTTTTCTTTTTGAAATCTGAGAGTCCGTAGGGACGTTTTGTAGTCGTACCGTATTAGCCGCGCAAAGGAGACGCTGGCGAAATTTTTCGAAAATTCCGAGTGTTAGAAAATTTTTGAGAAATTTTTGAAAGTTTGAATTTGAATTTGAATTTTGAAGAAAAACAATATTGTTTGAAACTTTAATTGGAGTTGGAAAGTTAGTAAAAATGATAACGAATCTTTAGTAGAAAGATTTGTTTTGATGAATTGATAAAACTATTGAATTTGAGAAAAGTAGTAGACGAGTTAAGGACCATTTTTCCTAACTTGTAATTTCGAGGACGAAATTCTTTTAAGGGGGGAAAGTCTGTAACGACCCAGAATTTCGACCAAATTAAATTGAAAATATTTAATTAATTTTAAATATTTGAACGATGATTTAATTTGAATCCCCGATATAATTTTGAAATCTGCAATTAAATTATAAAATTTAATCGATTGGAAGTTGAATAAAGATTTAAATCTTCAATTTAAAGTTGAAGAAAATATTTGGAAAGCTTATAAAACTCGTGTTGATAATTCTGAAGATAACAGAAGCTTCAGAATCCAATTTCAAATTTGATTTGATCAGTTTTGAAATAAATCGTTCGAACCAATATTTATAAAATAGTCATTTTTCAAACAGTCTCGGAATTCGACGAAACTAGTTCCATTGGGTCCGGAATATTGAATTATTGCCAGATTTCAAATTTTGTATTGATCAGAGTTATTACGTGAGCACACGACACAAAAACGCGTTGAAATGAAATGAAATTCAATTTGAAATTTAAATAAAAAATTTAGTCAACACACACACACGTATCCCCTTATCTCACGCCTAAATTTTCGCCTGCAATCACGATACGAAATCGTGCAAAACCATACTCCTCTCTGATAAACTTCGTTTCTTCTCTCCCTCATTCCTCAGTTCAAACGAAAACAATTTCGTTCGTTCGAATTCAAAGTAATGGCCGTGCCCTCCCTCTCATTCGAAATCAAATTCACGTTTATAAAGAAATCAAAAAATTCCCCTTTTCGTTAAATTCATTTAAAACGCGGCCTTCCCTCTCCACAACAAAAAAAAAAGAATCAATTCGTTCAAATTCAATCGTTGCTCCTCATTTTGTAAATTTCCGAGAGGAGGCGTCTCGCGTACGATGGTGGAGGTGGAACTCGACTGGAATTCGATGCGGGTTTGTCGAAGTTGAACGACGCGAGGCCCACGAACATCGGCGGCGAACTTCGAAAACTCGAGGCGATGGAATTCGCGACTGGAAGGCGCGAGGGAAGAGGTGATGTGAGCGCGTGTCGACCGGAGCATGACCGATGAGATTAAGGCTGAAGGAAGTATTCGCGAATCAGGCAGAGATCTCGAGCGACGTGGGATTCAGGTATCGCGATGATGATCAGGCGAGGGCTGGAGTTGTTCGCGTGGAAAGGTCAGGATGGTGGTTTCAGGTGATGTTGAAGGCGATGGCTTCGACATAGGGGAGCCGCTCACCTAGGGTTCGATTGCCTCGGCATCTCCCTGTTAAGGTATTTAGCTTCTCGAAATTTTTAATTTGGTTTAGGTCTGAAAGAAAAATATAAATATATATATATATATATATATATCTATAGATATTTTTGAAGATAGCAGAAGAAAAAAATATATACGAATTAGAGATAGAAGTAGGGAATAAAAATATTAGCAGAGTTTTAGAATTTGTGATAAGGATTTAGTTTAAAATTTAAAAGAATATTGATTTTAAACAGATTTAAAAGAAGAAAAAAAAAGAGGATTAGGGAATTAACAGTAAAGTCTTTGTAAAAATATATGTATCAGTAAAATATATCTATATAAAAAAAATATACATGCCTATTTTAAATTAAGTTACATAGATAAACAGTGAAAATACATATATACAGATTAAGATTTGAAGGAGAAAAAATTTATTACTGTTTTATTTTCAAAAAATAAAATATAAATGTATTATGGACTTATCTAAAATTATTTAAGTTACTAAAAAGATTTTCAAAAGGGAATTCGATTTAATTAAATAAATTGGTAAGAGAAAGTTGTTAATAGAATACTTTAGCTAATTTAGTTTATCTAATAGAAAATAAATTATTAGATTAGTTCAAATTAAAAGTGTTGATTTATTTAATCTATTGAAAAGAAATTAAAATGTTCGATTTGTTCGAATATTAACGAAATGTATAAAATTGTTTATACCAGGTTACAATCGAGAAAACAAAACTGAAATGGAAATGGATTGCGAAATAAATGCTAAGGTGAGATTTTTCTCACTCGATTGAAAAGTGGAATTTTCAGTTATTTATTGATTGATGATTTGATTGCTATTGGATGTGCTATTAGATATGATAGGATATATATATATATAGCAGTATATACATATTGGCATATGTATATATTGGATTGATGATTTCCCGCCTCGTATAGCGGATGAGACCCTATTGCGCCGTTAGTAAGCGGATTTATAAAAACCTATATACCACGATAATTCCGTACTGGAGCGGAATTGGTATTGTGCTAACATCTTTGGATGCAGGGAAACAGGTTGGAGGGATCCAACTGGACCCCTCACATTGATTGAATTTATTTCTACTGTGATGTGATAATCTGTGAATGATTATATTGATCATATTGATGACTGGAAATTGTTGAAAGCTAAAATTTAGCTGAATGGATGTTTTGACATCATTGGATTCCAAAGTTAAACGAAATTGAATTTTTGAAATTCAAGTCGAAAATTTCTAAGTGAATTAATTTTTGAAATTGAAGAATTTTGAAGAGAGGAATTTTTAAAGTATAAAAAAGTAAATTTTTATAATCGTATTGAATAAATCCCAGAATTAAGTGAAAATGCTAAATAAATGGATTTCATAAAACAGTGATTTTAAATTGAAGAATTTAATTTAAATTTGGATTTTTAAAATAGATTAAAAGAAACGATTGAAATTTATTTTCTTAAAAAGGAATTTATTTAGAAGAAGATAAGTTGGAAATTCAGTTTGAAATTTAATTGGTAAATTGAAATAAGTTGTGAAATCAATGTAAATTGAATTCAATAAGGAATTTATTTAGTAGTGATAAATAAAATTTGAAATCAATCTGTAATTGATTTAATATTTAGAAATGAATTTTTGAGAAATCAATATGGAAGTTTTATTCAAACGTTGAAAATTAAATTAGAAATCAATATTGAAATTGATTTGGTATTGAAGCTTTTATAAATAGAATTAAAATTTATAAAAGTTGTTATAAACCCAAAGTCACTTATTTTGATAAGTTAAATAGAGAAGTTGATAAAAGAAGGTTTATAAGTCGAAGTTGTTATTAAAAGAGAAATAGAATTTATAAACGTGCTTATAAATTCGAAAATAGATTGAATGTGATAAATTTAATATAGAAGATTATTTAAGAAGATATATTCACGATTTTGAATAGCAAATTTTTATTGAAATAAAAATGTGTAGGAATGATTGAAATGGGGTTAAGTAAATTTTATTCACGATTTTGGACAGTGAATATATTGTTAAGTAAAATGGATTCATTTTTGAAGAAGTAATATTTTAAAAATGAAGGTAAACATGTTTAAAGGTGTTTTAAAATGTGTTATGAATCGAAAGCATAGATTTCAACATTTATTGTTGAAATAGACGTTTTCGAGAAATTTAAGGAAATGATAGACTATAACACTGTTGTTATAGTAAATGATTTCCGAAAGGAAATATTTTTTATGTAGTATTGGGATTTATATATCTATTTTAATTTCGAATCCCTATACTAGTGATTTTGAGTCGTCGTAACGATGTTTTACGCAACATTCGTTTTTGACTCAAATAGATGTTAAAATTTATGATTTCCTTAAAGAATGAATATATACTTAATATTGATTTAAGTATATCGAATATTTTCCAAGTGTTGAAAATAAATGATTTGTGAAATACTTATTATTAAATAAGTATGGAATTGATTTTCCAAAATGAAATGAAATGTTTTGAGAATTTATCTTCTTAAAGATAAATTGAAATTGAATATTGAAAACGATTTGAAAATCGAATATCAGTAGATATTCGAAAGTATAAATTCAATACGGAATTTATAAAAGAAAGCGAAGTTGTTTAAAAATAAATATTGATTTATTTTTGAAGTGTGGAAAATTTATTTGAAATTGTTTTCAAATGGTTAAGTGTGGAAATTTTATATCTAGTAAAGATATTTTTGAAGATGAAATAATTTGGAAAATTATTTGGAATCTGATGATGTTGCGCATCTTTATTGATAGTTAAATAACCGACTATCAATAATTACCTTGAGTAGGTATTTGTTGTGAATTGGATGAATTTGAATTCCACACTTGTTTTTAAATAATCGCTCACTATTCGGGTTAACCGGGAAAGGACCATGGGGTCGTATAACCCATTCCGAATATGTGATACGTCGTTATGAATCGCATTTGAAGACCGGTGTTGAAGACCGGATATTTTTGAAAGCGGAAGGATTACCGTCGAGTTACTCTACATCGACTGATCTTCGATTTAGAGGTTTTATCACCCTTAGTGACGGGAAGTCCTGACGTGATTGAAAATTATCCGGAAATGCAAGGGCTTCGTGAGAAGTGCCTTCGGTTCTGTTCGATCCCGGAACAGACTTGTATGGATTGTGTGTCTGACGTTACAATTTGAGATATAAAGCCGATTCCTTTCAAATACATATCTGTTGGTGGCGGAGAATTTATTCTCTTAGCTTAACACCCTTCTCTGAGACGTACGAGCTCAGAGGTTATGTAGTTGAAATTTATCAACGATATATCCCAATTTGGTAACGTGGCATACTGAGTGTTGCTGTGAAATGATCAGTGTTTGATCATTTGTGATATGATCATTTGTTTGATCTTATATCTTTGTGATCATAGGTTGATCATTTTGTTGGACCCGAAGCAGGGCTTTTTGAGAAAGCGTAGCTTTGTGGACGAGACTTCATCGAGCCTCACACCCCGGAAATGGTCGAAACAGGAAGGATGCGGCAAGGTTCTAGGGAGTAGCGCCCCTTAGTGTATGTCATTCCTTCTGGATAAAGGTGGTATTGTAACGACCCGCCATTTTGGACCATTCGCATCCATTATAAGTGTATAGGTAGACACTCATGCCGGTGTTGAATTGCTCAAAATACCGAATTGTTAATTTAAATTGGCAAAACTCAGCATATACAGTAAATAAAATATCACAGATCACAGACACAGAGTAATAAATGCAGCGGAAATAAAAGAGATAGTAGTTCATGAAGCTACTATATGAATATATAAAATACATCAGAATTTACAACAGAAGAGTAATACGATACATCAGATACAAATCAGAATACATCACTGGAATCATCGAATATTGAAAGCAGAATAGATGGCTGGATCTCCAAGCAAAGCTCCAACTCCAATGGTGAGTCTCGAATACTGGATCACTCAGTCTGACCCGAGCGTAAAGCGAAAACACAAGACACTCGAGTCAGGATTAACATTCTTATATTAATAAATCCAACTCAAGTGAAAATAGCAATTGAAGTACAAGTAACTCAAAGGATGTTTGGAATAACCATCCTTTAAGGATCCGTTAAACTATCTACTATGTAGTAATGTACGCTAAGTAGATAATGTCTATCAGTAATATAAAAAGATATCAAAATAGCGTTAAGTCATGGCCCATTCCACCCTTAACACATTTTTTTTTATTTCCCAAAAGCATATACAAGACCGTAGTTTCCCCAAAACCGGAAGTCACCAGAGGGCAATCCATATACTAAAGGTACAAATCAAAATCGTAGTGGTCGCGAATAGGATAATCAGTATGACAAGGTACATGAGGCGATACCAACTAGGATACTAGTAGTTGCCTGATCCGGACTGATGTTGGGCATAGCAGCTACTACCCCAACACCGCGAAACAACACTCCCAAATCGAGGGGTGCACCCAAATCGAATCACATAAGTAATAGATATGGTATCGAAGAAGTGTGTCCGCTAGAGATGGCGATCCTCAATGGCCCGGCGCGGCTCCTGTTTTAGTCATGTCAGGGGTCGTCCAATATCGTTCTCTTTCTTCAGTCAACGCGTTCACCAAACCATCCACTTCATTCTGGATCAACACTTCGCGTGTAATAGTTATTAAAGTGGTTTTCGGTTCAGATAGAGAGTATATCCATTACCGATCCCGGTCTCTTTAATAACTTTCGTAATTATTACACCGATTGGTCGTTTATATATTTCAAAAACCAAATCAATTTCAATTTCAAATAGAATTCGTAAATCAACATTTCATTTGTCTTTCTAAAACAATTTCCAAATTTTCGTTTCCAAAACTTCCAATTTTCCGTTTCAAAATCTTATAATTCAATTTCAATTTCTATTTAAAACAATTCAAATATTGATTCAAGTTCGTATATAAGTTTCATTCCGAAATCATTTAAATAAATTCTATTTAACATTCAAATCAATTTAAACTCATTTATCGATTCCATTCAATATTCGTTAAGTTACTTCATCATTCAAAACAATTTCTATTAAATTTCCAATTTATTAAATCAATTTCTTAAGTCCAACTTCATTAAATCACTTACACTTTTGAATTAAATTCAATTCATCAAATCAATTCTTTCAATTATAAGTCTTACATTAATTCCAAAATATGACATTTTCATTTCTTGTTAAAGAAATTCAATTTCACTTATTTACTTTCTTAAATAATTTTCCAAAACTCACTTAATAAAGAAAACTCGATTTCAATTATTTACGAAGTAAAATCCAGTTATTCGAAAGTTCAATTTTTATTAATTAAAAATCCAATTCAATTAAATAATTCAATCTTATTTAATTATTAAATAATCCAAAACTTAATTATTAAATAATTTCAAAGCTTAATAATTTCAAAACTTAATTATAATTCCAAACTTAATTATTAAATCATTTCAAAGTTTAATAATTTCAAACTAAATTCAATTTCAAACTTAATTTCAAAACCATATTATTTATTCAAATAAAATCTTTATTTATTTTAAATCAAATTCATTGACCAATCGGGTTTTATTTAAATTTCCTATCCTAGGTCAAAGTTCAATTTGGGTATTTATCATTTCAACCCGATTCCAATTCAATTCAAAATCAAAACATATCAAAGGGAACTTGCAGTGTGATAACTGGGATGGTGTCAAAGTAAATAAACAAGCAATAACAACAATCAATATCAATCCAATAATCAATTCAAATAATCCCGAAATAACCGTATTAATTCGCATTGTTATTTGTACGAATTAATATAATTATTTCTAGAATCTACACTATCATTTCATGTAGATTAAAGATTATTACACTACGGTTTCCACTTGTCACTTCAATTACAATTTCATCCATCATCAATTTAACAACATACATTCAGTGGTTCAAAATGTAATTAAACAAATCCTACGTGTCAATAAATTTAACAGTCAAAGGGGTCATAATATACAAATGTCATTTAATCAAATTTAACATTTAATTGTCCTATATTAAGTTCAATTTCATACTGTTTATCATTTTAACATTACAATTTAACGTCCAATATAAACATCAACAATCAATCAATTTCAGCCAAACTGTATTATTATCGCATAACTAATTAACAGATAATGGTGTCAGATGTCACAGGTGAACTGATACATGTAATAGCATATATAATAGTGTATTTAACTAGCAGCAGCATATTTCAATTGTCGTTTCAATTGAAATCAAATTTAATAAATAAAAGAACGTTAATCGTGAGTGAGTGCTCACCTTTCGAGGCTAGAGAGAGATTCGACGATAGAGTGAGTTACGATTCCAGACACGGATTTCAAAGCAAAGCAAGATTGAACATGAACTGGACGAACAAGGCTGATAATCAAGAATAGACGAATAAAAATCAAAATTGGATCGATTGAGATAACTACTATAAGTGAGCTTATATAGAACTATATATAACTATATATATATAAATCATATGCTAAATTCAACATATTTATATTGAATGCATATATATTTCAAATTCTATTATTTAAGTTAAAACACGTATCATTAATTAAAATTCAATATTAAAATAAATCACATAAATTTAAAGTCAAAATAATTTAAAATTTCAAAACAATACTTAAACAATACGCATAACGAAAAGTTTCACAAACAGCTAACACAAATAAATCAAATTCTATGTAAACTAGTACCTATACTTTATAATAACACGAAAAGTTTCACAAACAGCTAAGTTCATTCATTTCAATTCAATAGGAAAGCTAGTACCTATACTTTATAATATATATCACAGCTTGATATGTACATACCTACAAAAAGTTTCACAAACAGCTAACCCACATAAATAAAATTCTATGTAAACTAACATATAATTTTAAACTAACAGTTTTTCGAAGCTACAATTTAGTTTATACGTTCCCAACATTATTTATACTAAAGGCTCATATAAACATAACCTGTAACATATATAGTAGGCTTATATACTAAAATATACTCATATTATACTTACCTATTCAATACCCATATTATATACACGCCGATTATAAATGAATATATGTAGATAAATATATATATATATGTAACCCAGTAGTGTATTATAACATTTTAAACAAAACAAAATATATAGATATACCAGAATCCACCAAAACATATATCATATATAAACTTAGTTGAATAGAAAATGAGAAGCAGTAAGTTACAGCATATAAACTAAGCATATACAAAACTAACACCATATTTTTACTAATTTATATAGTATATACTGTAACCTTATTAATATCTTATTATGTAAATATTGTAACATGAGTATATGCAGCAATGAACGTGATATATATGCTAACCTATAAAAGATATAATATATACAATTGTATACTTACTAACCTTATATTTAAAATTTTTGCTTAAATACAAACTCATCCAGGACATATGTAACTGGGTGACGAGAAACTTCGGCATGGAAGCGAGAAAGGGGAGGCACGAGTGAAGGCTTCATGTGGAGGAGGTTGCTTGTTAGGCGGAGGGAAGGTGCTTGCGTGAGTAGGCCGAGGAAGGGAAGGAAGGTGGCGCGGGTATGCAGTGGGCGCGGCGGCGGGCTGTGGGCCGGGGGACGCGGGGAGGCAGGCGGAGTGGCGGTTGCTAGCGAGGTGGGTGTAGTGGGCTGGCATGGGCGGAGGCGGAGGGGCTGTGGGCAGGGGATGGGCGGCGGGGCAGGCGGGACGTGGGTGGAGGGCAGGGCTGGGGACGGGCGAAGCGGGTAGAGGCTGGGCGAAGGGCGCTGGGGCGGCAGGCGCGGCATGGGGCGGGGCAGGCGGGGCTGGGGAGGTTGGGTGGTGCGCTGGGGCGGAGGGACTGGCGGTTGCATGGGTGGGTGGAGGGAGAGGTCAGGCGGGTTGGTGGTGGGGCGGAGGGAGGCTGGGGTGCTGGAGCGGAGGAGCGGCATGGGCGGAGGAGGCTGGTAGAGTGGGAGGCGGTAGCACGAGGTGAAGGAGTGGGGTGGAGGGCAACAGGCCATGGGACATGCTTTGTGATTTTCATTTTTCTGGGGACAGAACAAAATAGAAAAAGAAAGATGGGAAGGGACGAAAGAGAGGGCAGAGCTATTACGTATCAGAGAGAAATGAAATGCAGTGGGCAACAATGAAGTGAGCTGTAGAGTGCAGAGGATAGCAGATATAAACAGAGAATTTAGAGTCCCCGTGCAAATAAAATGATTATTTGTCACAGTGGCTCTTCAGTTACTGAATGGACAAGGGCCATTTGAATTCTGAGCGGTAAAAGTAGGGTACCGGTTTGTGTGGCGTAACGGACCAGTTTATACTCCGTTAACCAATTAATAGCTTGCAACGCCGAACTCCGATTGACACAAACAAATATACCGTTTTGATCAGCGCGACGAGGCGGACCCAACGGTATGAAGATATTGGTGGTTTGACATTGTTTGCGAAGTGGCGAATCTTATTAACCCATTTGCACGAGTGAACATTTTTAACAAGCAATTAAAAGCGAAATTTGACGAAACGAAATGCGCCGTTAAGTTCAGAATATTTTTCTTATGAAACATTGCGAAAAATATTTGAGTTCGGACGATAGAAAATTTACACATAAAAATTAAAACTAATATGTAAATTTGACGAGCGAAATTTACTACAATATTCTACGACGAAATTTGGCGTACACCTGTGTCTATCTAGGCGTATTCCAAATGTGAAGTCTGAACGGTAACGGAAATCGTTTGTGAATATTTGAAATTTCTATTACGGTGAATGCAGCAAAACACCGAAGAATAAGATCGACGGAGCTAAAGATGTCCGAATTTTGAAAAAACGAAATATGACGCCTTTGTTAGAAAATGATTTAGAATTTTTCTATGTAAAAAATATTTAGGTTCGGAAGATAAAAATTTCACGCTTTTTAACTGATTAAATTGAAGTGAATTTACGTGCGAAATAAACTTTCGTATTTTCGGACGAAAATTTACCAGTTGCTATGTTTAACTAGACGTATTCCAAATATTAAATTTTTATTTCAAAATTTTATCGTTTAAAATTTTACAAAATTTCAACTAATTACGTTATTAAAACAGTTGAAATTTTACGGGTCGTTACAGGTATCATGGTATGGAGCCCAGATACTTAACCTCTGTGGTTACTGCATTATTATTATCTATGTGGTTTGTTGGAAATCGGGGATCCTCGGGAAGATCGGTGACGATCGGGGGATGGCATACGCGTGTCAGTAGTTACCTATTTTTGCAGAGGTAACCCGGCCTTGTGTTGGCAGAGATCCGGTTAGGTTCTCGGGTCGTCTATTCCAGGGACGTACCCATCGTGGAGAGGAAGTTCCTTAGCCTGACCATTTGTTGGAAATCCAAAGAAACAATACGTGACTTGTACGGTTTTAGTTGTAGAACCTGCCATCTAATATGGCAGCTATAGCAAGCATACTATAATGGTACCTATGCTGGCTAAGATTTATATTCTACTTTCGAAATGTTTTCTACACTATGCACTAATAATAATATCAAAAAGAATTTGATTTTTGCGTAGTAAGCATCTTTGACTATCATAAGAAGAAATCTCCTCCAAGTCTGCGTTTGCATTGTGTGTGTGGCGGGAGGTCTTATGGTAGTTTCATTTTCCAAAAGCATTGCGAATTGACATTAAAGTTTCCTTGTTTATTTTAAAGAATAACTGTTTTACGATCTCACACCAGTCACCATGACTGACTCGGAGTTTATTGTTTCCCTTCTAAACTCTGGGTGCCCACCAATTTCCACACGGGCAGTCTAGAGTTAGATTATCAGGATATTCTGGATATTCTGGAGCTTTGGAGATAAGCTGGATGACGAGACGTAGTATTTGTATCTGATAGTATCTATTCCGCTGTGTATTCTGTATGAGGACAAGTTTATATAACTGTCCATTGTTGTATATTGACTCTGATTGATGTATGTATAAAAAGATATAGTTCTTTGTTTTAAAAGACTAGTAATTATCTATTGTATATTGTTCCGCTGCGATATGTGAGATTCTGATATTGTTTCTGTTCTGATGTTGTTCTGTTGTTCTTCTTTTCTTTTTCCACTCTCTTCCTTCTACTTTCTTCTTCTTCTACTTTTTCTTCTTCTTAAAACCATAACTTTTCGGGTTTCCGGCATTCGATGGCTCAGCAGTCGATAAAGTGAGAATCGATGTTGAATTTTCGAAAGTCGAAAATTTTTGGGATGTTACAGTTACGCTGTCGAAGCCTCCTCTCATTCAGCAATCAAAGATCTTCAAGCATTCGAGACACTACAACAATCTTCGAGAAGAGCTCCTTACATCCACACGGATTCGTCGAGTTTCATCATCAAAGATCGAGCTAGTAATCAAGAGTGTTTTCATGATCAAGTTGTATTGTATTTTGAAGGATATTGTATCAAAAAATAACCGAATCAGCAATAAAGGACTATAAAGTGGACGTAGGCTCAATTACGGGCCGAACCACTATAAATCTGTTGTTCATTTACTGCTTTTCTGCTATTTTCAGCTTATATTTTGTTCCCGTACCAACGGGTGGTGCTTTCACAATTCTATTACACACACCGGGTGTTAGCGTTCACTTTTTACCGTTAACATTTTGGTGCTTTCACTGAGAGTTGAACTCAGGAGATCGTCCACCGTTGCTTCGCAAAGAGTCATAAAAAGAACCTCTCTTAAAAACCAGATCCGAAATAATGGCTCCTGGAAGAAGAGGTAGACCTATCAGATCCGGAAATGCTCACGAAGGAACTTCCGCTTCCCCAATAACAGACCAAGCAACTCCAACCGTTGGAGTCACCAGGGCTGAATTGGATGACGCAGTTTCTGGATTATACCAACAAATTGAAACTCAAAATGCTTTGATGATGGATAGAATAACTGCCCTGCTCGGGGCAAATCGTCAACCAGAAAACCATCAAACTACTCTTCCTAAAATGCCACCTTTCCAAGCCGATGGTTCTATGCCGCAACCAACTTGTCATGAACATATGCCCAGGCAAACTTCCGAGGGAAGAACTGATGCTTGCCCGGGGCTGTCTTTGAACAATAAAGAGTACCTGTCTGAAATGGTTGGCCGCATCATGAAAGAGAGCATGCAAAGGGAAGAGGATGAGAACGACTGGGGATTTGCGCCAAGCAGAACTCCGTTTACTGAAAGGATCCTGAGAGCGGAATTTCCAAGGAAATTTGCACCTCCTACTATCCAAACCTATAGGGAACCAGTGACCCTAATCATTTCCTCTACAAGTACGATTGGCATATGACTGGTGCAAGAGCATCAGACGAGATCAAGTGTCGATACTTTCCAGTATACCTGGAAGGTGTGGCTTTACTTTGGTTCACAAAGCTTCCAGTTCGATCTGTGGATAAATTCTCCGACTTAACGCAAAAGTTTAAAGAACAGTTCAGATTGTATGCTTCAAAAGCTAAGGATATAATGTCACTGTCTAACCTTGAACAAGCGCCCGGAGAATCAATCAAATCTTTCTTGAGCCGTTTCAATATAGCTTTAGCCGAAGTATAAAACACGGAACCACGCATGATCCTGACTTATTTGATGCGAGCCATTGATAAATCGAGTAAATTTGGAGTATGGCTAAAGATGAAGGAACCAAACTCACTTGATAAGTTTTATAAAAAGGCCGACGAGTTCATTCGCCTTGAAAGCCTTTCTACGACATCGAAAGTGGTTGCTGCCCAAACTAATAATAACAATGACCCATCTGATAAAAGAGAATCTGAAAGTCAGAAAAGAAAGAATGAAGGAGGAAAGAGCCAGGGAAATGAAAAGAAACCTTGCCGCTTTAATCCTTCGGATTATACTCCTTTAACTGATACACCAAGAAATATCTTTTTTGCAACAAAGGACGTTGTCAGGTATCCTAAGCCACCTGAGATGACGAGAGGTGCAAAGCGCAATGGAAAATTCTGCCAATTTCACAATCAACCTGGCCATGACACTGACCAGTGTCGCCAATTAAAGAACGTGGTTGAAGAATTGCTGGAGCAGGGTAAACTCCAACAATACGTTAAAAGAAGCGGAGTCGATCCAACTTCATCCACTCGGGATCAACAACGTCCTACCCGTCAATCCGATTCTCTCGACAACACTGCAGTGCAAGATTCAGGAAAGCTTGTCATTAATGCTATTACAGGAGGACCATACCCAGCAAGCAGAAGTTGGGACGACTACTAATTACCCACAAAACTGCGGCTGGGGCATCTCTCACTTTCTCTGGCATAAAAATCCAAAAGCTATGAATCAAGCACAAATGGAAATCCAGCTTGGAGAGTCTGAAACAACGATAACTAGCATCCATTTTTTACTTAGCAGCATTGCTTGAATTTGTAAAAATGATAATGGATGTATAACTTCTGCATTGTACACCGCTGAGAAATCAGCGTGATTGAATAATGAAAAACTATGCATTCTGTGTTTTCTATTATAAAATGCCTGTTATATTTCGATGTTTAAATGCTCTAAATGTATTGCTAAAATGTCGATCTAATATTGCAGGTCATTAAAGCAAAGCTCACCCATCACAAAGCTAAGCGAGCCTTACAAATCATTCATTAAAGCAAATACCAAGCAACAAAAAATTCCATATTCAAATCCGATACAAGAAGAACCTCACATGAAAAGTTGGCAACTTCACTGGGGCAAGCCTTCGTTAACCAGTTGCGATTGTCAATATGAACAGACATCCAGCTAGGTAACTCGCGTTTGTCCCATGAAGTTATTCAACAGTGAAGTACACTTCTTCGGATGAGCCAATTTACTTACAAAAGGAACGAAGATACGCTTGGAAATGATAATAAAAGGTCGCTAATGGACAAATGATGGGAGAACATGGCCAAGCAAGCATGGAGGCAACCAAAAGGAATATTGCTCCTCAATAAAAGGGCCGGTAGAACCACCAAAGGGCACTTGCCAACTGATCGTGATGCATCCGATCAGGCAGCTTGCGTCTGTCCCGTGGATCTACTCGCCCCTGAGGAGCAACCTTCCTGGCACACCAACCAACTAATGCTATTTCCCAAGGGTCAACAAAGCCCTCTAATGAAGCACGCCAATAAATGGAGAGCTTTCCTCAATCAAAAAGATCGGTGGGACTACCAAAGGGGCACCTTGTTAATTGATTGCGATCGTTTGTACAAACAAACATCCAATCAAGCAACTTACGCCTGTCCTGTGGACCCCTCCGACCATGAGAAAGTAACTTCCAGGCAATCACAAGCCCTCTTCGGAGGCACAAGCCCTCTTCGAAGGCACAAGCCATCTTCGGAGGCAAAAGCCCTTTTCGGAGGCACATTTCACCCGTGTAGAAGTGCAAAATGCTTCTCTTCGGAGACCCACTTCACCAGTGATGAAATGCTAAAAAGCCATTTTCGAAGGCACATTTCACCCGTGTAGAAGTGCAAAATGCTTCTCTTCGGAGACCCACTTCACCAGAGATGAAATGCCAAAACTGCTTCTCTTCGGAGACCAAAATTGCTTCTCTTCGGAGACCAAAACTGCTTCTCTTCGGAGACCAAAATTGCTTCTCTTCGGAGACCAAAATTGCTTCTCTTCGGAGACCAAAATCGCTTCTCTTCGGAGACCAAAAGACCTCTTCAGAGGCGTACTTCACCTTGCTTGAAGTACCAAAAATAAACCCTTTACTGGGGCACAAAAATCAAAACCTTCTTCAGAAGCTCATTTCGCTGTGCAGGAAAATTCACTTTCAAACAAATAAAAGTGATCATTCCCAGAAGTCGAAGTGTTCTTCAGGAAGAAAAAGAAAATAAAAATTTCTCCAAAGACAAGATATACTCTATTAAAAGCAGAATAATTCTTTCCTGAAAAAGTGGAAAGTTATTCTCTAAAATAAGAGTGTCGGTCTTATGAAAGCAAGAAATATTACAATATACTTGTGGTATGGGGGCAACATTATACAATTCAGTTACATTAATAAAAGTAATATACAAGCGACATACCACAAGTTCATTGAAATATCACGTAATAAAGATATGGAGTAAATGCGTTCTTGAAACACAGACAAAAAGTTTGTACAAATAGAAAGAATCGTTTACTCTACACTTCAAATGAAAAACAGATGTATTCCTACATACACAAGGATTTGTACAAGAAAATTATCTATTTATTTCAACACTATGAGAAATTTTTACATTGTATAGGTTACAAAAAGAAGCGGAGACCGGTATCCGCACAATCCCCGGTCAATACAAAAAGCAGAAAAGACAAAATCAAACTCATTTCTCCTTCTTCCCACCCTTAGAGCTTTTACCCGGCCTGGTAATTAGCTTCGTAGGCCGTATCGGAGAAGAAGGAGAAAGAGACTCAACCGGATCAATCTCTGCTTCATCCCCAGCAGCAGAAGAACTCTTCTTTCCTTTCTTCGAAACCGCACGCTTTCCCTTCTTCTTGGAAGAAGACTCGCTCCCCGGAGCAAGAAATGTAGAAAGCTTTGTGTCGTAGTCAAAAGACCGCTCCGAGGTCTTCTCGCTATCTTCCAGACCTTCTGCCTTCTGTTCTTCAGAAGCAGGTGGTTCGTCTAAACCTTGAAGGGCTGCTATTGGTTCTTCCTGTGAACCTGGTTGAGAAGTTGGAAGAGGTATAACTTGAGAAGGAGGAGGAACGACAGCTGAAGAAGGAAGAATTGGTGCAGTTTCCAACACGACTGCTGCATAATAAAAGAAATCAAAATCAGTATTCTCCGAGAAAAAAAAGAAGACCGTGAATCGTCAAAGTTACCTGGAGAAGCCGGTTTAGCGAGATCAATCTCAAATTCTCGAGCTTGGAAGTCCTTCATTGCCTCTTCCTCTGTAGGAGGTGTTTCTTTCTCAGGAAGCTTCTCTCCTGTCGCCTCGGCCCGCACTCGGATAAGCTGCTCTTTTCCTTTGGCAAGGGCAGCGCGATCGTTCTCACCTAAGTAGGTAGCTTGAAGATCTGTTTCAGAATATCCGGCACCACCAAATAAGTCAATGATTGCCTCCCATACTTCCGCTAAGGTGACTTCATATTCTGGTCCCAAAAATGAAAGGCTCCCACGCCCCAGGACACAATGCATATAAAAGTCGAACAGAGTCGCGTCAATGGTGGCTATGGTCGCCTTATGGGATTCTTCGGCTGCAGCTTTACCAGAGAGAACTTCATCACGTTCTCTTTCAGCCTTCAGTAGCTGAGATTGCAGTCTTATAATTTCTAAATCTTGAGAGCTGACTTTCTCTCGAAGCTGAACAGCGTCATCGCGGTATTTTCTCGTAACCTGCTGTTCTGCTTCGAGTTTCACCTCAATATCTCTCTGAGCAGCATGGGCGTCTCGAACTTGTTTTTGAAGCATTTCTTCTTTCTGAGAATAAGAAGTGGAAGAAGTAGCAAGCTCTTTTTTAAGTCTTTCAACTTCAGCTTCGAGCTTCCCATAACCATCGCTAATGCTTTTCATCTCCGCGTCATGCTGCTTACGCCATTTGTCCCACTCAGATTTATCATTCTCCATGGTCATCATCGCCTCAAGGTTCATATGGTTGACCCTTTGAAGTTCATCAACCAGCTTCTGCCATCCAGACATTCTTTCGATGTCAAGTTTTACAGCATCGACATTTTTCAGCATCGCCTGCTTATCAATGGGGACCAAATCCAAATCAAAACGCACTCCTTTCAGACACCAATTCGGAAATCGGCTTTGGAGTGTGGGAGGACCATCTCCAGCTTGGTACTGTGGCCTATTAATGATTGTCTGGATGTCAGACTCCTTAAGGGCAGGAGAACCGGAAGATGTATTAGGAGGAATAGAAGCGGTAGTCTTTTCCGAGATATTAGATGTATCTTTCTCGCCAAGTCTGATCCGTTTGCTGGAATCATCGGAAGTATGACTCTTCCCCTTGTCATCGTAAGATTTCCTCTTATAAGGATCGTCGCTTCTGCGGGAAGAGTCACGTCGCTCGTCCCTATTCCCATAGTATTCCTCATCTTCTCTCCGGCGACGCTCTTCATAAGATCGCCTCTCATGAGCCTTTCTGGCAGCCCTCTCCTCATCAGTTTCCTTCACAGCACCGATATAACTCCTAAAGTCATAAGCCTCACGGCTTCCGTAACGTTGGAATTTGTTGAAGTAAGAGCCGCTTCGCCCCATCAAAGAACCTGAAATTGAAGAAAAAGACCAGTTTTAGAAATCCTCAAATTGAAGAAGCTAAGTGCATATAAGTTCCAAAATTCTAAGTGTGTGTGATGTGCAAACTACACGCGTCAGACTACAAACCACTTTTGGGTGTAGAAATGGCAATAAGTTGTGTGGAAGGCGTTGTGGTTTGTTTCAAAGAAGAAGTTGCTTCGATAACAGGAGGGACCACTTTAGAAACATCATCTTTAAAGAGCTCCTGAGAGGTTATCATGATGTCGCTCAGACTGTCAAAAGTATCATCGCCATGGTGCATGGGAGAATTATCTTTTTCAACTTCCACCTCAGCCGTCTTTTCAAGAGTGTGAAGATTTTCCTCCTCTTCAACAACCGGGGCAAGTGCTAATTTACTGGACGATCCAACAATGTCGGTAGGAGTAGAACACTTTACCAATGAAGTCTTAGCGGTAAGTTCTTGTGGTAAAAGTTCTTTAGCAGGAACAGGGGCATCTGACTCCTCAGCAGGAGAATCAGGGACTTCATGTGGCTGAGTGGAACGGGAAGGATGTAAGAGTCCAAATTTGTGGAGGAACTCATCTCTCAATAGAAATTGAACACTCCTCTCCTCGACCGGCTCGGCCATAAGCCTCTCGAAGGTAGTTTTGTGACGAGTTTCCCTAGAAGGGGGAGGGAGCGCTGAAACAGTAGAGAAAGAAGTTAACATTTGACAATTTGGACTTCAAAGAATTTTAGAAACGCAGGGAAAAGATAGATAGTCTTACTTCCCACTCTCCAAATGGCGTAAAATCCCGGGGGACAGCGGACAAAGAAAAACTGGCTTAGAAACCCAGGAACGCTTTCAGGAAGACCAATAATCTGTTTACGGTTCCTGGCACTCCTTACAACTGTGATAGAGGGATGGTCTTTGTTCTTTGTAAATGAGCACAGGAAGCAAATTTCTCCAAAACTGGGAAAGCGGTCCAGCATTCTCCTAAAAAGCACACACAGTCCCAGCAGGATGGCGTAGCCATTAGGATGTAGTTGAAAAGGGGAGATAGATAATCGAAGGAGAAGTTCTCGAAGACAGTCATTAAACGGGGGAATCGCTCCACTCAAGCACATTTGGCGGTTCACTGCGACAAAGCCGTGGGGCGGCCTATCAGCAGTGTCATTTACTCCAGGGAGCAAAGCGTCAAATTCAGCAATGCCAAACTGGGTGCATAGTTGACGGAAGACTTTATGACTCAGAGTGGTAGGAATCCTTTCCGGGGGATCATTCAACGGAGTAGCAATTGGAAAAGCTTCTCCACTTGGTTCCAAGTCTTCTTGATGAGACGCCATTCTACACAATCAGTTGAATGTTCAAAAGTGAAGGTGCACGTTTCCTAGAAGTGTGAAGTGCTGTGCAAAACTAATGAAAACAAGAAAAAAACAAGTATAACTGGAATTAAACTAACTGACAATCAGGCGAATACGAGATTTCAGAACTTGTTAATACTCAAGTGTAGTGTTAATGCAGACAAATCAGTTTTAATTTACCATTACGATTTTGCTTTAATACTTCACTTGAGTTGGTTATTGTGTAGCATTTCACTCATACAGTTCATTTAATTTAATTTTCTCTTTATCAACTAATCTTTCATTCGATGTGGGCATTCAGTGGTAGTATATTCGTCCCAGTATTCTGTGAATGTTGTGTTAAGCAGGTTATTAGCATTAAAGTCAAGACAGTGTGAGAGGTAACACAACACAGTTCAAATTCAGGAGTTCAGCCAACTTCTGTACAAAATCATCTAAGTCTTAAGTCGTTAAACGACCTGTCATAAGTTGGGACTTGTAGGTCGTATTAGGCAAGTCAAGATGTTCAAGGCATGTTCTCTTAAGTCAGGTCATTCAAATCCAAGAATTCGAAGTCATAAAGTTCAAGTTATTAAGTCGTTCGGATGGGTTCGCGAGTTACGAGTTAAGGGCTATCTCATCCACGACCTAGTCATTCAGATGTGCTTGCAAGATTAAACCTTAAGTGCTAACTCGGCGATGACCTAAGAAAGATTCCCTATGAGTTAAGTCGTTGGTTGTCTAATTGTTCAAGTCATCAGCCACAACACTCAGAGATATGAAGCCTTGGTTTGAAACAACGCATCTGCTAACTCGTCCACGACCTAAGGGGCAAGCTATGAGTTAAAGTCAAGTCGTCAGTCCTTAAGTCGTACTGCAAGGAAAAAGTTTCAAGTCTGAATGCAAAAATGCAATGTCCTAGGTCGTTATCGACCTACGACCTACGACCTACTTAAGGTCGTCAAAAATTAAGTCGCGATTTCTGTTCAAAGGTGTTAAGGCGTTCATTCTCCCCAGTACATCAATTCGCCGAACTCCTAACCCGTTAACCCATTAGCCTCTCCTTCAACCAAAACTCTTGTCCCCTCAACGCATTCAATCATCCCGAAATCACCATACACCTAGTGTAATGATATTCCATCACAAATCACAAATCAGTCAAACTGAATCGCCGCAATCCGTCGTCTTGTTCTAACCGACTACCCAAAACCAGGACAAGCCATCTCAAACCCATCAGTAATCAATTGAAACAAGGATTGCAGAGAAGTACGGCATGAGAAAAGGGGGGTCGATGGTGAATATGGGATTCGTAATTGGGTGATAATCGAGGAATGAATAGCAATCGAATACACTTACGCAATACGAAATCAAAGATGTCTGGCGATCGAGTAATTGAGTTTGTCTGAGAAGAACTTGAATGCTTGCGAATGACGGAATGAAATAGGTGAAGGAGAAGAAGAAACGACCTAAGCTATTTATGCCCTGGGACAGTGAAAGGTGAATCGACACATCTGACTTACGACTTGTACTAAGTCGTTCGCGACCTACGACTCATCTTAAGTCGGTCACGGTCTAGCGCACTCATCAAGAAGCGAGCTAGGGAAATCGAAGCACACGACTTACGACTTAAGGCGTGTACTTCGAGGGGCAAATGTTAACTCCTCTTTAGCAACGACCTACGAGTTAAGAAATGGATGACTCAGATTGCCATGATTCAAGAAGCTGACGAGTTAAAAAGCCTACAACCTAAGTGGTCTTGACGACTTACGACCTAGCAACTGAAGAGAACTTACGACCTAAAAGTTTCGCAAGTTAGCGGACTACAACCTATAGCGGCTTACGACTTAACAAGTTGACGACTCAGCGAGTTAAGCGACCTACGACTTAAGAAGTTAAGAAGTCTCCGACTTAACTACTCAACGAGTTAAAGTCTATACGACTTAAGAAGGTTTCGACTTAACATGCTACGACTCATCAGGCTTACAACTCAAGAGGATCTTACGACTCACAAGGTCTGTACGACTCATCAAGTTAAGCCGCCTACGACTTAAGAGCTTTACGACTCATCAAGTTAACTCTTCTACGACTTAAGAGACTCAGTGACTTAACTTGCCCAGCGACCTAAGGCTACAGAAGACCTTGCGACCTAAGGCTACGGGAAAGTTCACGACCTTGCAACAGAAAGGATTGCGACCTAAAGGAACTTCGCGACCTAGAAGCTTGCGACCTAAAGGAGCTTGTGACCTAACTATTTAAGATATGTGCCGACCTAGAAGCCAACCGACTTAACAAATGGTCGACTTAAGATTGCGAGTTAACTCTACTCCGACCTAACAATGCCGAGCTATGAAATGCTCCGACTTAAGAGATTCACAGCCTACGACTCAAGGTCCTAACGACTCAACGAGTTAAGCTATCTACAACTTAAAGAAAGGGGATTTCGACTTAACGACTCAGCGAGTTAAGGTCTTACGAGTTAGGGTCTGATAAGTCGGCTACGACTTAATACTTGTCAAAGACAGCCACAGGATGGGCCCATAACAACCATCCCTTAACTCATCACCGACCTAACCCTATTCCTTAACTCGTCACCGACCTAACCCTATTCCTTAACTCGTCACCGATCTACCCTAAGTCGGCTACGACTTAAAGACTTAGAGAAATTTCCTGAGTCCAGATCATCTCCTATAAATACCCCACCACTTCCAACATAAAGAGGGACTTTTGGCCATTCATTTCTCCAAGCGCCGTTACGCTGTCGAAGCCTCCTCTCATTCAGCAATCAAAGATCTTCAAGCATTCGAGACACTACAACAATCTTCGAGAAGAGCTCCTCACATCCAACACGGATTCGTCGAGTTTCATCATTAAAGATCGAGCTAGTAATCAAGAGTGTTTTCATGATCAAGTTGTATTGTATTTTGAAGGATATTGTATCAAAAAATAACCGAATCAGCAATAAAGGACTATAAAGTGGACGTAGGCTCAATTACGGGCCGAACCACTATAAATCTGTTGTTCATTTACTGCTTTTCTGCTATTTTCAGCTTATATTCTGTTCCCGTACCAACGGGTGGTGCTTTTACAATTCTATTACACACACCGGGTGTTAGCGTTCACTTTTTACCGTTAACAATAATAATAAGCAGTGGAATTGATAAATAGTAGTTCATGAAATTACTATATAAACATCAGAGTTTGAAATACAACAGAATATCTCAGATACAATAGTCTCGAATACCAACAGATGACAAGTCTAAACAAAACCACTGGACAGCTGAAAGCTGAATAGATACAAATGGATCTCCAAGTGAAGCTTTAACTCCAAAGGTGAGTCTTGGATGTTGTGATACTCAGTCTGACCCGAGCGTAATGCAAAACACAAACACTCAAGTCAGGATTAACATTCTTTTATTAATAAATTCAACTCAAGTGAAATGTCAACTGAAATACAAGTAACTTAAAGGATGTTTGGGATTTCCATCCTCTAAGGATCCGTGGAACTATCTACTATGTAGTAATATACGGTATGATATTATGTCTATAGTAAAGTAAACTATTAAAATAGCGTTAAGGCGTTGCCCATATCCCCCTTAACACATTTTTATATATTCCCATAGTCTATACAGTACCGTAACTCCCCCTAAACTGGAGGGCTATCAGAGGGCACTCCATTGGTATGGTACAAAAAAAACTTATAGAAGGCGCGCTAGGGCATGTGAACAGGGCACTCGAGGCAATGCCATGGTAGATATACCAATTGCACTCTCGGACTGGTGGTAATGCATAGCAGCTACTACATCCCACCTCGTGACACACTCCCAAATCAAAGCTGCACCCAATCAAATGACAAAAGCAATAGAATGGTATCGATGAAATATGTCTGATAAGGGGAATGACCCCACTTGGCCCGGTATAGCTCCTGTTTTAGTCACATCAAAGCTGACTCGCGGGATTCCGGGTCACGTCATACCGTATAGAATCGTCGCCAAACCATCCTACTTCAGTTCTGGAATCTCCACCACGTACACAGTTGTTAAAGTGGTTTTCGGTATTGGCAGAGAGTATGACAATATCTGATCCCGGTCTCTTTAACAACCAAACGTTATTATAACACCGTGGTCATTTCATTTTTCAAACAGTTTATACTTCATATCAAAATATCATATTCATTCCAAAACCATATTAATTCGATATCATTATTCACTTTAAATAATATTCATTTTCCAAATTGTAACACTTTAAAAATTATAACATTTCGAAATCATAGCACTTTAAAATCACTTCTGAAATCATAGTAGTTTCCACCGAAACAGTTTAGAATTGAAATAGTATATATTAAAATAGTTATAAATTAAAATAGTTTATATATATTAAAATACTTTATATAATAAAGTTAGTTTCCTCCAATTTCACAAATCAATTCAAATCGACTTAAATTCCAAAATTCAATTTAAATCAATTCCAGTTTAACCATTTCCATTTAAAAGGTTAAAGCTTCAAGTTTAAATATTCAAACATTTACAATATAAATTTCATTTATATTTCCACATTTAACTTTAAATTTATCCAAATTGGAAATTATTCCCTTAACCATTTTTATAACAATTTATTTAAATTCCAATTTATATGTTTAAATCAATATTAAATATTCAATCTCAATTTCGTTCAAATTTTGAGAATATTCATTTAATCACTTTTTATCAAATCAAGTTATAAATGAAGTTATAATTATATTTTTTCAAAATCTCAAAACTAATAAGTTTAAATCAATTCTTTCTTAAATTAAATTATTAACCAATTTAAATTCCAAGTCAACATTAATTTATCTTTCCAACCTTTATTATTAAAGTTATGAATCTATTTTAAAATATTAATATATAATTTAAATAAATATTTTAAAACATATTATTCACTAATTAAATTAAATATTATTATATATATTTATTATATATTAAAACTTATTTTTATATATATATTAAAATAGTAAAATTATAAGTAAGATCTTAAAAATTATATTTTCAAAACTAACTTATAAATTTAAAATTTCCAAACATACAAATTTAAAAATCTAAAATTTGAAACCTTTATAAAAATAACATTTATTTATACATAATATTTAAAATCAATATTTATTAAAACCATATATTTCACTTTCAAAACCTTGAAAAATCATTTTCAAAGTATATATATATGCCAACGATGTCTGTATATAATTTTCTATCCTATGGTCAAGTGATACGGATATTTATCATTTCAATCCGCAATTTAAATATCTATGGGTATATATCATTTTAACCTGCAATCCCAAGATTCAAAGTAAATGAAAATTGCTTGGGTTTATTGTGATAACCCAGATTTTTGGAACATCTGTAAATTGATAATTAACTGGATTGAATTAGTAAAATGCTAGTTTATATGTGAACAAATAAAATTCTAGTAGTTAAAAATATCTGGATTGTATATAAATGGATTTGAGTTATAATAAATGTTGGATTATAAATATATTAATAATAATAACTCTTATAGTAAATCAATAAATATATATATATATATATAAATAGATATATGCAAACTCTATAATGATGAAAATCTTAAGTATATACATATACAAATCCATTGTGAATATATAATATTAATATAATAATTTAACAATAATAATTTGATAACTTTCTTTATAATATTAAAATATTTTCTAAATACATTGTGAATAGAAAGTTTTGAATATAATAGTTTTTCAAAAGCTATTTAAGGTTAAATTCTATATTTTCAAACATAAGATAAATATTTATTTTAAGTATGTGATAGCTTAAATAAGATTTAATAAAGGTTTAAATATATATGGTTTGTATGTATAAATAAAAAGGAAATATATTTAAAACATAAAGTACATGCAAAATACAAGTGTAGAAAGATTATAACATGAATAACATTTGTAAAATATGACAAGCACCATTGTCCCAGTGGTTAAGTGATTCGACTATGGTGCGAGATGTCACAAGTTCGAAACTTGCGTAGCGTGATTCGAACATATATTGACATGTGATTTGTGTTATGTTGTGCCATTGACATGTTGTATCAAAGTACCATTTCAAAAAAAAACATTTGTAAAATATCTATAACTTGCATAGACATGCGTAAATTTACTTTTTTTACAAGTGGCAAACATGTTCTTTAAAAATTTATTTTATGTATTAGAAGAAAACCAGGCTAATGCATACTTTATTAAAAAAAAAATTCTTCATTTTCAAACCTGGAAATGAGAATCAAAATAAAACTAAATCAAAAAGATCTGAATCAAGTAACATAGCAAAACAAAGATTCGAGATCAGATTCAACACAACTTCAACAATTCAAAGCTTCTGATCAGTTTCAAAACAACTAAGTTTCCAGATCAATTCAAAGCTTGCTGTTTCAAGATCAAGAGCATTTCCAGTTTTCAATTTCAAAAAGGAGCTTCTCTATTTAAACAAAATAAGTGAGTAAACTACCCTTCAAAAACAATATGGAATTTGTTATATCTTGGTTTGCATGTGATGATCTGTAAGTTGTGATTGAAATTATGCTTGCATGTATATGGATTCCAGATATATTAATAAGTTGAGATGTGCATGTCTGATATGTTTATGTTCATTTCTGTTTTTAGTTACAGAGTTTAAATTTAAATCAAAAATTTCTAATCTCCTTATCTATTCACTGATAGGCTTTAGTTTTCAAACCAAATAAGTTTGTTCAAACATAGATTAAGGTTTAAAAAAATATTTAAGCAAGTTTAGTTTGAAAATTTCTGGAAATCAAGAAGATCAGTAGGAAACTTAAGAACATGTTGAAATCCATTATCATAGTTTGCTGATTTATGTTTATAACCTGAATTCCCTTTGAAAATTAGGATATTTAAAATCAAAATTAAGATTTTTAGGTGAGTTTTGAATGAGTTTTTCGAAGTTAATCAGAATATGGGTTTTTGGCTATTTCTGGTGGTCGGAGGACTCGGGGAGGTCAGGATCGTTGCTGGAGGAAGGTCATGGGTAGGGGGTCATAGGAAAAATGGTCAATTAATTTTTAGATCACCGTGGTAGCATGGCGGTGGCAAAGTAGGGTTTAAGATCCTGTTCGAGTCGACGAGGTTGTCGAGGCAACTACGTCGACATGGGTGAACTGGAGGCGACCGGTGGTAGGGGAATCGAAGCGTGAAGGCGTGACGTAGCTTTGGACGTGATCGCGTGATGTTCGGTGGTTGGAATCGTCGACGTGAGGAGTTTTGGTCAATTGGGTTCTTGGGTTCCAGTCTGATCGAATACTCGATTTCGATTTTCAGACAAATTGATCGAATCTGAGTGCGCGGCTAATCGAGAAGGTCATCACTGACTTGTTGATGACGGCGAGGTCGATCGGAGTTCGACAGTTGTGTGTGCACGTGCACGCATGCATTCGCGTATCTGGGTTTTTGAAGAAGCTTTGGGGAAGAAAGCATCGACTTGAGATGATCTCGAAGGAGTTTGGGTGATGGCTCAAAGTAGCAAGAAGGGGTGGGTGACTCGGTGCTTTGTTTTAAATGCTCGGGTTTTTGTTTAATTTTGCTCGGGCGTTTTTTTAGTTTGGGAACAGGTTTCAAATTTTAAAGGAAATTTAGTTCGATACTTTTAAGCAAATGCAAGTTGATTAATCAATTTAAAAAGGGTTGTAGCCAAGTTTAGAGATATATAATTTTAAATATTTTCAAGAAAAAAAAAGAAAATGTCAAAGTTGTTGGTTAAAAGTAATTATATTTGAATTAATTATGTAATTAATTCCAGAATGATTCTCAAATAAAGTTTAATAATACAATGAAGTATTTAAATTTTAAATAAAGAATTTATCTTTATTTAAAGTAAGGTTGTGATTAATTGAGGTTAATTAATTAGTGAAATGAGTTTAGAAGTTAATCACTTAATGTAATTAATAATAGTTAATTAATTTAAGTACAATTAATTAAGGAAGTAATTAAGGGATAGTAAATGAATATAACTTAAATTAAGGAACATTAGCAATGGTTAAGAGATAATTAGTTAATATAAATTAATTCAAGATAATTGGTTAATTAATTAAGGTAGTAATTACTTAATTAATTAAAGGTAAATAGTCTAAGTAATTGAAGGTAATAAATTAATGGAAGTAAATAAAGGGATTAATTACTCAATGTAATTAATTAAATTAATGAGATTAATTTAAGTAAATTAATTAGGTATAGTAATTAAAGGATAATTAAGCAAAGGTGATTAAAGATTTGTAATTAATTTAATTAGAGATAAATTAAATTTATTTTGGAAGTAATCAATCTTGTTTATAAATGATTGAACGATGTTAAATGCCTTGAATTGGTTGATATCTCTGATATGAAATGTTTTGTGATATGATATGATTAGGTGGACAGTGATAATGTAGTTATTTATCGATGATAAATTGCTGTGTATAAGTGACATCCTATTTAAAGTTGAATTGTATTTCACTTGAATAACTTGGGTTAAGATGACATTGGATTTGAAGAGACAGGAGTCGGGTATTAGTAAATACCCGAAACCACTTCGATTCTTTATAGATTGATATGTGAAATCAATAAGCTGGAATGGAATGATTTAAGTGAATTGGACCATTAAATCTAAGTTTTGGTACTTAGAAATTAGTGAGTGAAATAAGTGATGTCTATAACAATTTATGAATTTGTAATTGATACAAGTTACCCCAGGTTATATATATAAGTTGTATGCTTTTGTAATTCATGTTAGATGGGTTTACTCATGCTGGTTTCCAGCCTGACCTGGGTGTTACTTTGATGTAATGCTCGGGTCAGACCGAGTATTACAGATTTCCAAGTAAGGACGTTCTAGAGCTCAGGAGGCGAGCTGGATGGCAAGAACGTATGGAGTGTATTCCGCTGTGATATATTGTTATTTATTTAGGACGAGTTATTTTAACTGTCCAGTGATTGTGAAATGTTGTAACTCTGATATATTAAAATGTAATTGACTGATACAGATTTCCTTGTATAATTGATATTATTATTTGATATTGTATTTTGATCCACTGCGAATGTGAGAATCTGTGTCTTGTTCTGTTTCTTTCTTCTATCTCTTTTCTTTTTCTCCTAACTATTTGGAATTTTCGGGTTCGAAAATTCTGGTTCGTTACATTTATCATTTCAACCCATAACGATTTCCTCCTATTCTATAAAATCGTTCGGGTATGTATCATTTCAACCCATGGGGAATAGGGAACTTGTAGAGTGAGAACAGTTATGATAATAATATAACATAATAACAACATGCATATATCATGCGTGATAAATAAAATATAAACAACACGATATGGTGTCATATCTCATAAGTGAACAGTTACAGATAATAGCATATCAAATATAGCAATTATAAAATTAATAGTTCGATTTTGCAGCATATTTCAATTGTCGTTTCAATTGAAATCAAATTTAATAAATATAAGGATGTTAATCGTGAGTGATTGCTCAACTTTCGTGGCTAGAAATGAACGAGAATGAGATGAGTTACGAATCCAAGCACGAATTCCAAAACAAAGCAAGATTGGCACGATTTCGATGAACAGGGCTGATAATAGGAATTGATGAAAACAAATCAAATCAGTTTTGATATAAACTAAAAATATATAAATTATTATCTTATTATTTCCCTAAACCAATATTCAATTAAAATACATATTTAAAATCTATATAAATAAATATAACATCAAATAAACCCTTGCTTTAACTTCAAAAATCAAACTGATATGTATATACAAACTATATAACTTTATATATATGAAAACTTTATATAACCTATACACTTTAAACAACTTTATATCTACTTGTTAATACTTCAGATCCAACTTTTTATAAAATCATTGCTTTATTGAAACTAATATATCTGTATATAACTCGACATGTCATATATATATATATACTTACAGAAACTATTATATTTACAACTCTTATACACTTATATGTATGTAAACTATAGATTATGTACAACAACCTATATATAAAATAAACTATTATAAATCTTTACATTAAAGCATAACAGACTAATATATATCTTACATATATATACTTTAAAAATTTGTACCTTCTGATATAAACTTAAATCACAAGATATACTTGTATATATATAAACTATTATATAGAACCAATATATAACTTCATAACATATTCGTATATACCTTGAAATATATGCAGGTTTCTAACAAATCCAACATTATATATATACTAACTGTAAACAAAATCTTATAAACTCATATATATACTTTTGTATATAACTAACTGTGAAACACAATTTTATTATGAACTGACATGCAAGAAAGTTTTGGAAAAACACACACGTATAAATATATAATTTACCTTACTACATATATATATATATATATATATATACACACACTACAGGCGATCAATACTACTACCCAATATGTAAACCAAATATGTATATTAAAATTTAAAGCTCTCTCTATATTTTAAAGATCAAAATATCAATATGTATATAATAAAACAGATCGGTACATATACATATATATATATATATAATATTTAAAAATCAAATAAAATCTTTATCGATATTTCTTATATCTCAGGCAAACAAATATATAAACATACATACTGTTCCATCTTTGTTCAAATATGAATGCATGGATTCGAAAGGAAAGAATGCTGTAAGTAAATAACGTTCGGGAAACCGATGGCGACAACATGCAGGTAGCTGGCGAAGCAAGGTGGCGAATGGAGTTGGAGTAGTGGATGGTCATTTGAGAAGGGTGTGCGAGGTCAGGCTATTGCAGCTGTTTGGGTGATTGTGGTGTTCGGCGAAGGAGGAGGTTGAAGGGTCTGACTTCGGTTTTGAGCTGCTTGGGGTGGTTGTGTTTGATTGATGAAGTGGTGGTCGGGCTTAGTCGCGGTTGATGGTGATGCTTCGGCGATGGGAAGGTCGGATGTAAGGGCATGATGGTGATCGAGGAACGCAACATGGAAAAGCTGGCCAGTTGCAAAAAAACGAGTAGGGGAAAAAGCAGTATTCATGGAAATTGAACCCAATAGCTTCTGTGATATGTTTTACTTTATATAATAAATATTTTCAAATGAACGAAGAAGAAGAAGGGAGAAAGTCACATGGAGAGAGCGGATCTGAATATATAAACTTTGTATGTAGTACTGACTTTTCCTTTCCAAAATGAAATAACCGAAAGAAACTTGAAAAACAACATTTCGAAGTAACCAGAGAACAATTGAAAGGACAACCTGTCTATATTTTGAACAGAGGGAATAGTTAAAGGTCAGCACAAATTAGGGAATAATAAAAGCAATGACCGTTTGAATTTGACCATTGCAATTTGAATGGACATAGGAAACCAGAGGCTCCAAACGGATAATTATACGGCTAACCGTTTCACGATCTCCGCTGCGTACCGAACACAAAAGCACACAAATGAATATACTACGAAGATCAGCACGATGAGACGATCAAAATGTTACACAGATACCAGTGATATGACTATTCTACCAAAAGTCAATAATCGGTACCGAAAATGCTGCTAAATCGCCGAAAATAAGATAAACGTAGCAATAGAAGTCCAAATTTGGCAAAAAGAAATATGACGTCTTACTCAGAAGATGATTTACAAATTTATTATATAAAAATATTCAAGTTTGAGAAATATTTTATTATCATCAAATTTAACTGATTTAAATTTAAATAAAATTATACAAGAAAATAAACTTCCATAATTTCAGATGAAAATTTACCATTTACTATGTTTAAATAGATGTATTATAATGATCCTGACTCGGCCTTCGAAAATCGGCACCCGTACTTTCACTTGTACTCGAATGCCGCAGATTCAAACGTCGAATCTTTCTCGCCGGAGCTTATAACACAATAAGTATAACAACACAGCGGAATAAAGAAATCAATGATATCATATACAACTCCAATGAATACAATATCCAGAATGATATACAACAATGATATCAATATAATACAACAATATCAGAGACAAATAAAGATGCTACAGCGGAAAACAGAAGTGATAACTCCAACATCAAGTTCGAACCACCATCACGTTGCACCAAGATAAGCAATGCCAGTCGTGCATGAACTCCAAAACTGAACTAGCTCTAGATAATCTACTAAACCTGACTATCTGAAAAACCCAACTCTAGACTACCCGTGTGGAAAATTGTGGGCACCCAGAGTTTAGGAAGGGAACAATAAACTCCAGGTCAGTCATGGGACTGGTGTGAGCAACAAAAACAGTTTATCTTTAAAATAAACAACCAAACAGTTTTAAACATTGAAATCCGCAATGCTTTTGGAAAATGAAACTACCATAAGACCTCCCACCACACACACAATGCAATCGCAGACTTGGAGGATATTTCTTCTTATGATAGTAAAATATGCTTACTACGCAAAAAAAACTCTTTTGATATTATTACTAGTGCATAGTGCAGAAAATCCTTTCGAAAATATAATATTAATCTTAGCCAGCATAGGTACCATTATATTATGCTTGCTATAGCTGCTGCCTGAGGAGACAAGTTATACAACTGCAATCGTAAAGGGCTCGTATTGTTTCTTTGGATTTTCCAACAAATGGTCAGGCTAAGGAACTTCCTATGCCACATGGGAACGCCTCTGGAGGGACGCCCCGAGAACCACCTGGCTCTCTGCCAACACAAGGCCGGTTACCCCCTTCCTGGGTAGTAAACCTGAGATATGCCACCCTCGGTCCTTTGGGACCTTTATCCGAGAGCTCTCGATCACAAAGCAACAACCACATAGAAAATGAGATTGGAGCAACCACACAGGTAAATATCTGGGCTCCATACCATGATACCACCTTTTTCCAGAACGAATGGTCATACCCTAGGGGAGCTACCCCTGAAACCTTGCCGCATCTTTCCTATTTCGACCATTACCGGTTTGTGAGGCTCGGTGAGGTCTCGTCCACAAAGCTACGCTTTTTCACAAAGCCATGCTTTGATCAACAAATGATCATCAACACACAACAACACTTAGCATGCCACACTACCAAATTGGGAGTATATCACTGATAACCTTCAACTTCATAACCTCTGAGCTCGTACGCTTCAGAGAAGGGTGTTAAGCTAAGAGAATAAATCTCCACCACCAAACAGAAATGTATTTGAAAGAAATCAGTTTTATATCTCAAAGTGTAGTGTCAGACATACAACCATACAAGTCTGTTCCGGGTTCGAACAGAACCGAAGGCACTTCCAAAGAAGCCCTTGCAATCCGGGTATTCACAATCCCGATCGGACTTCCCATCACTTAGGAAATCTCTATACCGGTGCGACTCAGTGCAGAGACAATCAACGGGTTATCCTTTCGTTTTCACAAATACCCTGTCTTCAACACCGGTCTTCAAATGCTATCCATTTACGTTGTATCACTATTCGGAATGGGTTATATGACACAAAGTCCTCTCCCGGCTAAACCGAATAGTAAGCGCTTAATTTTAAAACATATAGATATTGGGATTTCAGTTAAGTCACAACTTATTACCCAAAACTTTTCTTCAAATGGTTTAAACAAATTACCATTTTTATCTTTTACGCAAAACGATTCATCTCACAAAGTTCACCCAGTTTCACAAAGATTCATTCACAGATTTCCAAATCGATTTCCATTTCAATTGGATTAACTCATTAAATCTTTAAATCAAGATTTAATTTATAGCTTTCAAAAAGAATCCACTCATAACTTGGAAAACCATTTTTTCAATTCAAACTTGAAATTCCTTTAACTTAAATTGGAATTTCATTTCTTATATGAAAGCTTTTATCATTTGAAAACAAACAGTTTTCATTCCGGAAAATCTGATTCATATATACGAGTTAAAGTCCTTGGGTTAAATTCAAATTCTCAAAACCATACTTTTAGAATGGTTTAAATTCATATAAAACACATTTATAACTTGTATCACATTTTTAAACCATAATTTTCAACATAGAATTCAATTCCTTATTTTGAATTCAAATTCAAATTGAATTATTTAAATTGAAAACTTTACCAAGTTATTCAAAATAACTTTTCTCTTAAAAAATCCTTTTCAAATCTTTAACATTTAACCCAAATCCATTTCCAAAATCAATTGAAATTAAAATTTCAATTTCAAAAACATTAAATTTAAATCATCTGTGACTTAACCGATTTCCTCGTGAAATCCATATTTGTGTGTGTAAAAGTGTAGTCCAGGGGTTTCACACAATAGTGCAACATCATCCATCACAGATATATCAATATCGATAAGCGGTATAACCCATAACGCTTATCTTCATTCACAGATTCACAAATAAAGTAAATTTATTAATCACAAAGATTCATCATTATGATTCGATGTGGGTTCCGTATAACCAACTGGAATTCGACTCCCTGTCGCATCGAAATTCAAATGTCGTTTTACGGTCAAGGGGTTTTCACATACATACAGAAATAAATCACAAATCACGGTTCAGCATAAGGCAGTTCACATCACACAGTATCACAATCACAAACAGAAATAACAAACCAGTGCGCAACAATGGTTAATTGTTTCTAATCAAGGTGAATGTGATTTAATAAATTAACCACATAATTATTTTTATCGATTATTTTAAATCAATGATTAAATTTTGATAAATTAATTAAATCTTAATCAACTTGATGAATTAGTTATTCTTTAATTAATTATTTTAGTTAACTACTAATTATAAATTGATTAACTTTAATTATCTAATAAACAATTCTTATTTACAAATTAATTTAAACACTTAATTATTAATTAACCAATTTGAAATTACTATTATAAATCTTTCTTAATTATTTTTCAAAATAATTAATTAATAGTAACTATTTACCTTAATTAACATTTCAAATCTTCCTTACATTTTGAAAATCAATTTATTACAATTATAAAGAGCTTTAATGTTGATTGACTTTAATGCTTAACTTAAATTAAGTTATTTAGCTAAGGTATTAATTTGAAAAACTTTATTAACTCAACAAAATCAACATTAGTCATTCTGCTAACACTTAGAGCATTTTCAACCCAGCATTAATTTTGATGTAATGTCAAGCCACATCAGCAATTAGAAAATGTGTTTTAAAATACATTCTCCAATGCTAATGTAATTAATAATTTTAAGATGACATTGTGAAGTGCAATGTCTAGTTTTGGACATTGCACGTCACAATGTGAAGTATTAAATTAAGTAATTATTAATAAATTATGTAAATTACTTTAATTGTCTACGAATAATAGAATGACACGTATGAAACAAATGATCATATTTTGCATTTGCATTGGAGAGAAATGGTAAATGTTATTGTCATGTATGCAAACATTGACTTAACATTGTCTACAACCTATTGACACATAAGCTTTACGTGACATTCTTTGTGAAATGGGTTGGAGATGCTCTTAAAATTGTTTAACATTATAACTGGAAATTTGTTTGGGCTTAACCCATTTTAAAACAACCCGAGACTTCCCAGTTTTTTTTGTTCGAGCATACCCAGTTTCACTCGAGTTTTCTTCTCTCCCTCTCGTTCCTTTCTTCTTCTCTTTTTTTTTGTTTTGCTTAAGTTATAAACTTAGTTAACTGCTGAAAAAACTCCACTTAAACGCGAGCAACTTCCTGACACGAGACCGTCCTCGTGCACATCACCGCACCGCCGCTCCGGTGGCCATCGCGACCTTCGGCAAGTCACAAATCTCAAGCAAACTTGTAAAGACCCCGGATTTTAATTGATAATTGATTGAATTTTTGAATAAAAAATTTGTGAAATTCATTGATAGATTGATTCAAATTTCCTCGAATCCAAATAAAAATATATTAAATCATTTGAAATTTTAAATATATGTATATATATTTGATTTGAATTTAAATCGTAAATAAATGGTTTGAAAATAAAGATACAAATTATATAAGATATAAAGTATAAAGTAAATATATAGATCTTAATAAATCAATACAAAATAATACAAAGTAGTAGAACAAACAAAAATAATAAAAGAAAAAAATATAGAATATATTCAAGTAATAATACAAACAAAGTATATTCATAAGATAATAAAAATAAAAATATATGTAGACAATAACTATTTGGGTTAGAAATTCATTTGCAATATAACTTAAGAAAGCAAACACATTCAAGTATGAAACAAGTATTCATATATATGAAAGTAAGAAAATGGATAAACAAATATAAATGTAAGCATGTAAACAAATGTATATGAGTAGCTTGTAAAAGAATGGAACGAATATATATATATATATAAAGAAGTATAAGCTTCCAATGCAAGCCACAACAAATCATATCAGCCGAAATGTGCATAGTTAATAAAACAAGAAACAAAAATTTAAAACATCTTTTGTACAACTAAGATAAGTATGAGGACATAGGGTACATATGCATTAAATGCTTTCATCTCTAGCATAAACAAATGGTCAAATTCGAAATGCACCAACCACCAAAAGATGAAATATCTCTAGTTATGTTGTACAAAATATATATACATTGTTGTACAAACAAATATATCACCTGTACAAAAGGAACACACCCTGTAACTTGTTTATATCTATCAACCTGTAAACTTCTTTTATCTATCAACTTCTTCATTTTATTTTATTTTTCTTGTTCGTTCATCCAAAACTTGAGAAAATCTGAAGCATATGCAACTGTAAAATTTAAACAAGATTCAATCAAAACAACAACACGAATTAATCAAGGCAGAGATCAAAGGAATGGTTTCAGCTAGCAGATTCAACATTTCAAACTCTGTTTTCTTCTCCTGGAAAATACTGTGAGTAACTTAACTTCTAAAAACAGAAATAAAGGTCCATAACTTGATGATTGCTTTGTATACATGTTGCTTATGATCTGTTATCAATGTGAGGATGTATGTATGTATATATGAATATTGAGATGCTTGTTTGTTACAGATATACCCTACCTGTTTAAAATTAACAGATCCAACCCTGATCAATAAATCAAATTTCTCTTGAGCAAGTATGTATAAAATCTTAAGTATAGACAAAAGATATCTGTTATTCTATGGATTCAAATTTAGAAGTATAATTAGATCAAAATCTATATGGATAGACTCTGTGTACATCAAGCAGTAAATAAAGTGTTGAAATGAACAAAATTTATAATGTCAGGATCATGAATCAATTGCATAAATTAAAATTTGATTTTTAAAACTAAAATGGGAATTTTTAGTGGAGAGTGGAATGTGCATTTCTGTGTTGAACAGAAATGGGATTTTTGGGTATATCTGCAGTTCTTTGAACCTGGGGAGGTCGGGATTGGTTCGGTGGTTAGAGGAGTGATTATTGACGCTGGCAAAAATATTGGATCGAGGATTTAAGCTATGTGGATTTTGGGATTTGGATTTAAAATCTGCAGACCTAGTTTTGGTCTTGTTGGATAATTCGATCATCTCGGTTTCAAATGTTGATCGAGTGTTATGGAACTTCGGGTAGTGGAAGCTTTGGTGATGATGAAGTCGAGGCCAGAGGAGCAGGCTTTCAGATGGTCGGAGGTCGGAGGACGTCGCGTTGACAGGTTGGGGTCGTACGAGTTCGAATGTTCCAGGTTTCGAGTTTCAACTCAAATCTCGATTTCGAGGTAGAGTGATCGTTCGAGTGGTCGGAGTACGTTCGGGAGTTGATCGTCGATGGGTTCGACGTCGTGATGATGACCGGTGTTGGCCGTGAAGTTCGTGCACGTGCACTGTGCACCTTGGCGTATCTGGTTTGAAAAGTTTGGGGAAGATGAAGTAGAGCTCGGGGAAGAAAGCGATTTTTCTCGAGCTAATTTTCTGTTTGCTCGCGTGATTTCTAAGTGGGCTCGAGTCGTTTAAAATGAAGCTACCAGGTTTTAAACTTGAGAAAGAAAAATAAACAAGGTTCAACTGTTAAAGTCAAGAAAGTTAGTCAAGTTTTAATTATTTTTGTTAATACTTTGACGATGTTATAAACACCTAACTATTATTTTAATTAAGCAATTAATTTGAGTATAAAATTTAATTAACACTTAAGTTTGTAGTTAATAATAATTTGGTTTTCAAAATTTAAAGAAGATTTATAAAATGTTAACTAAGATGAGTAAATAATATCAATAAATTAGAAAGTAATTACATTATAATTGTAATTAGAGATTGGTAATTGATAATTAAGTGATTAATAAATTTAAAATTAACTACTTAAAGTTAATTTATTAACGATTAGTAGTTAAGTAATTAAGTAATTTAATTATGAATTAATGATTGATTGATTAAATAATTATATGATTTTAAAGGTTAATTAAATGGTAATTAACAATAATTAAATTGAGTTTAATTACTTAAGGATAGTAATTAAATAATTATGAATAGTTAATGTGGATCATTAACTTGAGATTTATTTGATAATTAATGTGATTAATCTTGATAATTAATGTGATAAATTAATTTGTGAATTGTTTTAAGTATAATTACTTAATGGTAAGGAATTAAAGTAAATTAGTTACTTAATGTAATTAATTAAGTTTATTTGATTTGTTAAGATTAATTAATTAAGTTTAATTAATATGGGAATAATCACTAGGTGATTTAATAAGTATAATTACTTAGGGAAGTAATCATTGGGAAATTACATGATGTAATTTATTGAAGAATAAAAGTAATTTGAATTCGATTTCTTGTGGAATTAATCAGGGGACTAAATAAAAAAAATTAATTAAGGTTAAATTAATTTGTAATTAAGAATAATTAATTAAGGGTAAATTAATGATTAATAAAAGAATCATTTATATTTTGTGATTAATTAATTTTTTATCTACCATGACCAAAAAATTATTCATAGAAATTTAATCTGATTTAAATTTTTCAGATAATTAAATTGATCCTACTTATGGATGTTTGGATTTTATTGGATGTTGAATTGTTAATATCCCTGATATGTGATGCTTTGTGATATATCCTAATTTATGTTGTGAGCTGTAATTTATTATCTGTGACCTTTATATACCTGTGATCTGTGAATGGAAGATGAGCGTTATAGTTTATACCGCTTATCAACTATATTTCTGTATTTTGATCTGTGATGATTATATGATGTTGCACTACTGTGTAAAACCCCTGGACTACACCATACACACACAAATATGGATTTCACGTGGAAATCGGTTAAGTCACAGATAATTTAAATTTAATATTTTTGAAATTGAAATTTTAATTTCAATTGATTTTGGAAATGGATTTGGGTTAAATATTAAAGCTTTGAAAAGAAGTTTTAAAGAGAAAAGTTATTTTGAATAACTTGGTAAAGTTTCAAATTAAATAATTCAATTTGAATTTGAATTCAAAATTTGGAATTGAATTCAATGTTTGGAAATTATGGTTAAAAATGTTATAAATGTGTTTATATGAAGTTAAACCATTTTAAAAGTATAATTTTGAGAATTTGGATTTAACCCAAGAACCTTAACTCGTATAAATGAATCAGATTTTCAAAATGAAAACTATTTGTTTTCAAATGATAAAAGCTTTCATATATAAGAAATGAAATTCCAGTTTAATTAAAGGAATTTCAAGTTTGAATTGAAAAATGATTTTTCCAAGTTATGAATGAATTCTTTTTGAAAGCTATGAATTGAATCTGTTTATTTTTAACAGATTTAAAATGGTGATTTGTTTAAAAACATTCGAAATGAAATTGTTTTGAAAGCTATGAGTTAAATCTTTGATTTAAAGATTTAACGAGTTAATCAAATTGAAATGGAAATTGATTTGGAAAATCTGTGAATGAATCTTTTGTTTAAAAGATTAAAGTGTGGACATCGTTTAAACTGTGAAGATTGTTAAAATGAATCTTTTTGTTTAAAGATTTGAAAATGGTAATTTGTTAAACCATTTGAAAAGAAAGTTTGGGTTTAAGTTGTGACTTAACTGAAATCCCAATATCCATATATTTTCGAATATTGCGCTCACTATTTGGTTTAGCCGGGAGAGGACCTTTGTGTCACATAACCCATTCTGAATAAGTGATACGTCGTATATGGATAGCATTTGCTATATTACAGCATGATAGGGGGTTCTCGCTTCGCAGTTTGGTGGAGAACCGGAGACTCTTACCCCTACATGTCCCTGAGTGGGATGGGTTGGTTGTGACAGTCGAAAAGCTGGTCGTAAAAGTAAATGCTAGATACCGGTGTATGCCACGGTGGGGCTAGGATGGTTGCAAAGCCTACCGGTTGCCACTGTCTTCGGATTGTTACATTTGGTATCAGAGCTGAGTGTAAAACTTTAGCTTAGGAGTATAACACATTAAGTAGCTCATTAGAGATAGGGTGAAAGTATACCCTAGAATGAGTAATCTCTAAGATATATGTTCGTGTGCCTCAGTAAATTATCTTGCTATTCACTGATAGTAGGTATGAGTGTAAGAAGAGTATGAGATAGAGGATAGGGAAATACGACTATAAATGGTCAATACCCTGAAACAACAAGGAAACAATCTTTGTAACGTCCCGAAAATTTTCGACTTTCGAAAATTCAACATCGATACTCATTTTATCGACTGCTGAGCCCTCGAATGCCGGAAACCCGGAAGGTAATGGTTTTAAGAAAGAAAAAGGTAGAAGAAGAAGATAGAAGAAAAAGAAAGAAGAACAACAACAGAACAAGAGCAGAAACAGAAACAGATATCAGAATCTTACACATCGCAGCGGAACAATATATAATAGATAAACACTAGTCTTTTAAAACAAAGAACTATATCAGTTTATACATACATCAATCAGAGTCAATATACAACAATGGACAGTTTTATAACTTGTCCTCATACAGAATACACAGCGGAATAAATACTATCAGATACAAATACTACGTCTCGCCATCCAGCTTATCTCCAAAGCTCCAGAATATCCAGAATATCCTGATAACATAACTCTAGGCTGCCCGTGTGGAAATTGGTGGGCACCCAGAGTTTAGAAGGGAACAATAAACTCCGAGTCAGTCATGGTGACTGGTGTGAGATCGTAAAACAGTTATTCTTTAAAAATAAACAGCAGAGAATTTTAAAGTCAATTCGCAATGCTTTTGGAAAATGAAACTACCATAAGACCTCCCGCCACACACACAATGCAAACGCAGACTTGGAGGAGATTTCTTCTTATGATAGTCAAAGATGCTTACTACGCAAAAATCAAATTCTTTTTGATATTATTATTAGTGCATAGTGTAGAAAACATTTCAAAAGTAGAATATTAATCTTAGCCAGCATAGGTACCATTATAGTATGCTTGCTATAGCTGCCATATTAGATGGCAGGTTCTACAACTAAAACCGTACAAGTCACGTATTGTTTCTTTGGATTTCCAACAAATGGTCAGGCTAAGGAACTTCCTATCCACGATGGGTACGTCCCTGGAATAGACGACCCGAGAACCTAACCGGATCTCTGCCAACACAAGGCCGGGTTACCTCTGCAAAAATAGGTAACTACTGACACGCGTATGCCATCCCCCGATCGTCACCGATCTTCCCGAGGATCCCCGATTCGCAACAAACCACATAGATAATAATAATGCAGTAACCACAGAGGTTAAGTATCTGGGCTCCATACCATGATACCACCTTTATCCAGAAGGAATGACATACACTAAGGGGCGCTACTCCCTAGAACCTTGCCGCATTCGTCCTGTTTCGACCATTTCCGGGGTGTGAGGCTCGACGAAGTCTCGTCCACAAAGCTACGCTTTCTCAAAAAGCCCTGCTTCGGGTCAAACAAAATGATCAACCTATGATCACAAAGATATAAGATCAAACAAATGATCATATCACAAATGATCAAACACTGATCATTTCACAGCAACACTCAGTATGCCACGTTACCAAATTGGGATATATCGCTGATAAATTTCAACTACATAACCTCTGAGCTCGTACGTCTCAGAGAAGGGTGTTAAGCTAAGAGAATAAATTCTCCGCCACCAACAGAAATGTATTTGAAAGAAATCAGCTTTATATCTCAAATTGTAACGTCAGACACACAATCCATACAAGTCTGTTCCGGGATCGAACAGAACCGAAGGCACTTCTCACGAAGCCCTTGCATTTCCGGATAATTTTCTAATCACGTCAGGACTTCCCGTCACTAAGGGTGATAAAACCTCTAAATCGAAGATCAGTCGATGTAGAGTAACTCGACGGTAATCCTTCCGTTTTCAAAAATATCCGGTCTTCAACACCGGTCTTCAAATGCAATTCATAACGACGTATCACATATTCGGAATGGGTTATACGACCCCATGGTCCTTTCCCGGCTAACCCGAATAGTGAGCGTTTATTTAAAAATAAGTGTGGCATTCAAATTCATCCAATTCACAACAGATACCTATCTAAAGGTAATTATTGATAGTCGGTTATTTAACTATCAATAAAGATGCGCAACATCATCAGATTCCAAATTATTTTCCAAATTATTTTATCTTCAAAAATATCTTTACTAGATATAAAATTTCCACACTTAAAAAATAAATCAACGTTTATTTTTAAAACAATTCCCATTTCTTTATAAATTCCATATTGAATTTATATTTCAAAATATCTTCTGATATACGATTTTCAAATCGATTTCAAATATATTCAATTTCAATTTACCTTTACAAAGGTAAATTCTCAAACGTTCACTTCATATTGGAAAAGCAATTCCATACTTATTTAAAAATAAGTGTTTCACAAATCTATTTATTTTCAACGTTTGAAAATATTCGATATACTTAAAATCAAATTTAAGTATATATCTCATTCTTTAAGGAAATCATTCTTAAATCACATTTATTTGAGTCAAAACGAATGTTGCGTAAAACATCGTTACGACGACTCGAAATCACTAGTGTAGGGATTCGAAATTAAAATAGATATATATATCCCAATACTACATAAAAATATTTCCTTTCGGAATCATTTACTATAACAACAGTGTTATAGTCCACCATTTCCTTATTTTTCGAAAACGTCTATTTCAACAATAAATGTTGAAATCTATGATTTCGATATTCAATATAATTTAAAACATCGTTTAAAAACAATTAACTTCATTTCAAATATCACTTTCCCAAAACCATATCTGTTTTACTTAACAATATATTCACTGTCCAAAATCGTGAATATAATTTACTTAACCCAATTTCAATCTTTTCCACACATTTTTATTTCAATAAAAATTCGCTATCCAAAATCGCGAATATATCTTCTTTGATAATCTTCTATATTTAGTTTATCAAATTCAATCGATTTCGAATTTATAAACACGGTTATAAATTCTATTTCTATTCATAAAAACTTCAGTTTATAAATCTTCTTTATTTACCAATTCAATTCACAATTCAATTTATATACCACAATCCATATTATAAGTTAAATACTTATAATTTCATTTATTTACAAAGATCATTCTTTTAAAACTTTACAACTGTAAAATTTACCCTTTTATAAACCCATTTTAACGTCATTTCCAAATACTACATCAATTACAGATTGATTTCCAAAATTTTATCATTTCTAAATAATTTTCCTTATTCTTTCCAATTTATTCAATATTCTATTTTTAAAAGAATTCTTCAATTTGAAATCATTTTTACATTGATTTCCCAAGTTATTTCAATTCATAAATTTAATTTCTAATTGGACTTCCAACTTATTTCATTTTAAATAAATTCCTTTTGAAGAGAATAAATTTCTTTGTCTCCTTCAATCTATTTAAAAATCCAAATTTAAATTAAATTCTTCAATTTATAATCACTGTTTTATGAAATTCTTTTATTTAGCAATTTCACTTTATTCTGGAATTTATTCCATAAGATTATAAAAATTAACTTTTTTATACTTTAAAAATTCCTTTCTTCAAAATTATTAAATTTCTAAAATTGATTCATTTAGAAATTCCTATTTTTGATTTCAAAAATCCAATTTCGTATATTTTGGAATCCAATGATATCAAACATCCATTCGGCCAATTTATATTTTCAAACAATTCCCAATCATCAATATCATCGATCGTATCAATATAATCATTCACAGAATTATCATATCACAATAAAATAAATTCACAACAATATTGAGGGGTCCAGTTGGATCCCTCCAACCTGTTTCCCTGCATCCAAAGACGTTAGCACAATACCAATTCCGCTCCAGTACGGAATTATCGCGGTATATAGGTTTTTTTATAAATCCGCTTACTAACGGCGCAATAGGGTCTCATCCGCTATACGAGGCGGGAATCAATCAATCCAATATATACATATGCCAATATGTATATACTGCTATATATATAGATATATCCTATCATATCTAATACCACATCCAATAGCAATCAAATCATCAATCAATAAATAACTGAAAATTCCACTTTTCAATCGAGTGAGAAAAATCTCACCTTAGCATTTATTTTGCAATCCATTTCCATTTCCGTTTGCCATTCACTTAAATCCTGATTTGGTTTTCCCGGTTCGACCTTGTATAAACAATTTATACAATTTATTAATATTCGAACAGATCGAATAATAAATTTTCATCGACAATTTTGATTCATCAATGATTTCATTTTAATAATGAAATCAATTTATAGTTTTATTTAAACCAATATCTCTCTTTTAATAAATTTTCTTTAAGTGTCTAAGAACAAATTTTAAAATTGTTAAATAAATTTATTAACTAATTTATCCCCTTATCTCATTATTAATGACTGAATGAATGCACATATGTATACTTATTTTATTTTATTAAATTTATATAAACAGTATAGAATTTCCTTTATCATTTAAAATTCCTATATTATTATTATTGTTTTTCCAGCTTTACACATATATATATTTTTAAGATTAAGTAAATTTTCACCTTTAAACTTGAACTTAAATCCAGATCAACAACAAAATGTACTTCACTGAAATCAAAAATTAAATCAAGGAAATGAACTTCGAATACCTCACTTACGAATTCCATTGATATTTCTGTCGATGCTCGAACGCGAGCCTACCAGAAAAACAAACGTGCTTCCTCCATTGCCGTGCCCTAGATACACCACGAACCCCAAATTGATCGGCAACAATTCGCCGAGCTCGATGCTGCAACCCACCTTGATCGCGAACGAAATCACGACCACCCACTGAAAATCATCGCAGTGTCGTGCCCTAGCTCGTATACGCCTCATCGCCCTCTTCGATAAAGTCTCCTCTCTGATCAAACGATCGACTCGATTTCGATCGATCGTACTCGCGAAACCCTCCAATACGCTGCTCCCCAAACTGCGACGTCGCGCTGCCATCCATCAGCGAACGATGTTCACTCCCCGGTCTTCCCAGCGACTAACGCGAGATCGTACGCGAACTCCTCCTCCTCGCGACTCCATCGCGCAGTGATGTCGCCTTCACTTCGTCATCCTCCACTATCGCGAATCCCCCCAGCTATACGAGCATGCGAGCGCGACTTCGATTCTTGTTTTCATTCATTCGTTTTTTTTTTCATTTGAACGAGGGGATTGGGGACGATTTGATTTTGAAGCTACTTATTGATTTGAGGAGAACGAGAGTGGAAAGGAACTCGGCCATTTATTTTTACTTCTTTTGTTTTGAACTGAGGGAGTTGCTAACGAAATAAAAGGAACGAAGGGTATGCCTTGCACGATCTCGTTCGTAATTCCTTGCGTGATACCGGGCGTGATTAAAGGAGACAACGTGTGGTGATGTTGACAAAATATAAATTTAAATTTAAATTTGAATCCGATTAAATTTCAACGCGTTAAATTTCCGTGTGCTCGCATATCAACTCAGAAAATTACGAAAATTGAAATCCGGCAATAATACAACATTCCGGACCCAATGGAACTGGTTTCGTCGAATTCCGAGACTGTTTGAAAATTGACTATTTTTATAAATATCGGTTCGAGTGATTATTTTCAAAACTGAACAAAACAGTTCGAAATTAAATTCTGAAGCTTCTTTCATCTTCAGTATTATCAATACGAATTTTAAAAGCTTTCAAAATATTTTTCTTCAGCTTAAAATTGAAGATATAAATTTAATTCAACTTACAATAGATTAAATTTTATAATTTAATCGTCAGCTTCAAGGTTATATCCGGGATTCGAATTAAATTACCGTTCAAATGTTTAAAATAAATTAAATATTCTCAATTAAATTTGTTCAAAATTCTGGGTCGTTACAAACTTCCCCCCTTAAAAGAATTTCGTCCTCGAAATTACAAGTTAGGAAAAAAAATGTCCTTAACTCGTCTATCATTTTTCAACATTCAATAGTTTTCTCAAATTTTCAAAACACATCTTTCTACTAAAGATTCGTTATTATTCATACTAAATTTTCAACTTCAACTATAAGTTTTCAAACAACATTGCTTTACTTCAATTCAAATTTAAATTCAAATTTCAAATTTAAACTTTCAAAATTTCTCAAAATTTTTTCTAACGCCCTAAATTTCCGAAAAATTTCGCCAGCGTCTCCTTTGCGCGGCTAATACGGTACGACTACAAAACGTCCCTACGGACTCTCAGATTTTAAAAAGAAAAAGAAAAAGCCAAGCGGCTAGACCAGAAATCATCAAAAACTCATATTATAATTCAAATACGTACCTTTTGTCGAGCAATTCAAATTATCTGTGAAATCAAATTCAATTCCCTTTATACCTGTATATCTACTAGCCATAATATCTAGTTATAACATCCAACTATTTTGCAAATTTTATTACAAACTTCTAATATCAACTTCTTATACCCTTTCTAGTTTACTATAGAAGTTATATCCATTATCATTCAATTTCACATTTCACATTCATTTGAAATTTATTTCTTCTTACTTGAATTTATTTGCAATTCTGAACCAGTCTTTTATTTAGTTCACAATTCAAGTTTCAATTTAACTAATTCAACTTCCATTTCTGTATTTCGTGAATTAATAAATTATCAAAGTAGCTTATTCGGATTCAAGTCTCATTTCATTTTCAATTCTATCGCTTACAGATTCGCAATGAATCTCAACTTTCAATTTTACTTTCATATGGTCTTCCAGAATCTTACCAACATTTCAAAATCATTTGAAAACAATTCAAATTATCCTTCGAATCTCCAAAACAAAAATCCAAATTTTCCAAACAACTTTCATTTAAAACAATTTGGCTGCAATTCCTCTTTTGGAAACCCGAAAATGAACACCGGTGATGTCGCGATCATCATCGGAATTATTTTCCAGCGACCGAAAAGAGTTTAGAGCTTTTCATCTCTTCAAAATATTTTTCAAAACCTTCGAAATTCATTTTCAAATCAAAAGGGATTTAAACTTTCCAATCCTTAAAATTTTCAAACTCCTTCCAAAACATTTCCAAAAACTTCTCTGGAATTCCATTTTAAATTATAAGTCACATTTATAATTTATAATCTCAAATTTCATTTGTAAATCACATTTACAATTCATATCCATAATTTTATTCTTATATGAATTTATTTCCAAATCTTTGGTTGTTATTTTTAATTTCTTATTCGATTTCAGATAACAATGATAATGTTTCAATGTTATTACTTTCTAACAACCAAACATCCATATACTATAGTATTTCATAGAAAATCGTTTCTTTTCTATACGAAAATAGTTTTGGGCAAAATTATCTCATTTACCCTATTTTAAAACAATACTGTGCCGAATTGTTCTATTCGAGTGTTTAGAGATCCCTATCAATGATCGTTAATTACTCGTATTGACCAGAATCCATATACCACTCAACAAATCAATCATCACAATATAAAACAATTTTTTATATATTCAATAACAAATACGCGCTCATATCTATTATTACACTCAAACTCATTCTAGAGCACTGCTGACTCTATCTCTAATGAGTAACACCCAACAGAGCAGGGTTGTCGCTTAACCATATGCTCTGATACCAAATGTAACGTCCCGAAAATTTTCGGAAGCGGTCACAACCGGTAGGCTTTTCAACCATCCCAGCCCCACCGTGGCTTACAATGATATCCCAAACTTGCTTTTACGGCCAGCCTCTCGACTGTCACGGCCTCTGCCTAACCAACCCATCCCTCTCAGGGACATGTAGGGGTAAGAGTCTCCCGTTCGCCACCAAACCGCGAAGCGAGAATCCCCTATCATGCTGTAATATAGCAAGACTGGTGTGAGATCGTAAAACAGTTATTCTTTAAAAATAAACAGCAGAGAATTTTAAAGTCAATTCGCAATGCTTTTGGAAAATGAAACTACCATAAGACCTCCCGCCACACACACAATGCAAACGCAGACTTGGAGGAGATTTCTTCTTATGATAGTCAAAGATGCTTACTACGCAAAAATCAAATTCTTTTTGATATTATTATTAGTGCATAGTGTAGAAAACATTTCAAAAGTAGAATATTAATCTTAGCCAGCATAGGTACCATTATAGTATGCTTGCTATAGCTGCCATATTAGATGGCAGGTTCTACAACTAAAACCGTACAAGTCACGTATTGTTTCTTTGGATTTCCAACAAATGGTCAGGCTAAGGAACTTCCTATCCACGATGGGTACGTCCCTGGAATAGACGACCCGAGAACCTAACCGGATCTCTGCCAACACAAGGCCGGGTTACCTCTGCAAAAATAGGTAACTACTGACACACGTATGCCATCCCCCGATCGTCACCGATCTTCCCGAGGATCCCCGATTCGCAACAAACCACATAGATAATAATAATGCAGTAACCACAGAGGTTAAGTATCTGGGCTCCATACCATGATACCACCTTTATCCAGAAGGAATGACATACACTAAGGGGCGCTACTCCCTAGAACCTTGCCGCATTCGTCCTGTTTCGACCATTTCCGGGGTGTGAGGCTCGACGAAGTCTCGTCCACAAAGCTACGCTTTCTCAAAAAGCCCTGCTTCGGGTCAAACAAAATGATCAACCTATGATCACAAAGATATAAGATCAAACAAATGATCATATCACAAATGATCAAACACTGATCATTTCACAGCAACACTCAGTATGCCACGTTACCAAATTGGGATATATCGCTGATAAATTTCAACTACATAACCTCTGAGCTCGTACGTCTCAGAGAAGGGTGTTAAGCTAAGAGAATAAATTCTCCGCCACCAACAGAAATGTATTTGAAAGAAATCAGCTTTATATCTCAAATTGTAACGTCAGACACACAATCCATACAAGTCTGTTCCGGGATCGAACAGAACCGAAGGCACTTCTCACGAAGCCCTTGCATTTCCGGATAATTTTCTAATCACGTCAGGACTTCCCGTCACTAAGGGTGATAAAACCTCTAAATCGAAGATCAGTCGATGTAGAGTAACTCGACGGTAATCCTTCCGTTTTCAAAAATATCCGGTCTTCAACACCGGTCTTCAAATGCAATTCATAACGACGTATCACATATTCGGAATGGGTTATACGACCCCATGGTCCTTTCCCGGCTAACCCGAATAGTGAGCGTTTATTTAAAAATAAGTGTGGCATTCAAATTCATCCAATTCACAACAGATACCTATCTAAAGGTAATTATTGATAGTCGGTTATTTAACTATCAATAAAGATGCGCAACATCATCAGATTCCAAATTATTTTCCAAATTATTTTATCTTCAAAAATATCTTTACTAGATATAAAATTTCCACACTTAAAAAATAAATCAACGTTTATTTTTAAAACAATTCCCATTTCTTTATAAATTCCATATTGAATTTATATTTCAAAATATCTTCTGATATACGATTTTCAAATCGATTTCAAATATATTCAATTTCAATTTACCTTTACAAAGGTAAATTCTCAAACGTTCACTTCATATTGGAAAAGCAATTCCATACTTATTTAAAAATAAGTGTTTCACAAATCTATTTATTTTCAACGTTTGAAAATATTCGATATACTTAAAATCAAATTTAAGTATATATCTCATTCTTTAAGGAAATCATTCTTAAATCACATTTATTTGAGTCAAAACGAATGTTGCGTAAAACATCGTTACGACGACTCGAAATCACTAGTGTAGGGATTCGAAATTAAAATAGATATATATATCCCAATACTACATAAAAATATTTCCTTTCGGAATCATTTACTATAACAACAGTGTTATAGTCCACCATTTCCTTATTTTTCGAAAACGTCTATTTCAACAATAAATGTTGAAATCTATGATTTCGATATTCAATATAATTTAAAACATCGTTTAAAAACAATTAACTTCATTTCAAATATCACTTTCCCAAAACCATATCTGTTTTACTTAACAATATATTCACTGTCCAAAATCGTGAATATAATTTACTTAACCCAATTTCAATCTTTTCCACACATTTTTATTTCAATAAAAATTCGCTATCCAAAATCGCGAATATATCTTCTTTGATAATCTTCTATATTTAGTTTATCAAATTCAATCGATTTCGAATTTATAAACACGGTTATAAATTCTATTTCTATTCATAAAAACTTCAGTTTATAAATCTTCTTTATTTACCAATTCAATTCACAATTCAATTTATATACCACAATCCATATTATAAGTTAAATACTTATAATTTCATTTATTTACAAAGATCATTCTTTTAAAACTTTACAACTGTAAAATTTACCCTTTTATAAACCCATTTTAACGTCATTTCCAAATACTACATCAATTACAGATTGATTTCCAAAATTTTATCATTTCTAAATAATTTTCCTTATTCTTTCCAATTTATTCAATATTCTATTTTTAAAAGAATTCTTCAATTTGAAATCATTTTTACATTGATTTCCCAAGTTATTTCAATTCATAAATTTAATTTCTAATTGGACTTCCAACTTATTTCATTTTAAATAAATTCCTTTTGAAGAGAATAAATTTCTTTGTCTCCTTCAATCTATTTAAAAATCCAAATTTAAATTAAATTCTTCAATTTATAATCACTGTTTTATGAAATTCTTTTATTTAGCAATTTCACTTTATTCTGGAATTTATTCCATAAGATTATAAAAATTAACTTTTTTATACTTTAAAAATTCCTTTCTTCAAAATTATTAAATTTCTAAAATTGATTCATTTAGAAATTCCTATTTTTGATTTCAAAAATCCAATTTCGTATATTTTGGAATCCAATGATATCAAACATCCATTCGGCCAATTTATATTTTCAAACAATTCCCAATCATTAATATCATCGATCGTATCAATATAATCATTCACAGAATTATCATATCACAATAAAATAAATTCACAACAATATTGAGGGGTCCAGTTGGATCCCTCCAACCTGTTTCCCTGCATCCAAAGACGTTAGCACAATACCAATTCCGCTCCAGTACGGAATTATCGCGGTATATAGGTTTTTTTATAAATCCGCTTACTAACGGCGCAATAGGGTCTCATCCGCTATACGAGGCGGGAATCAATCAATCCAATATATACATATGCCAATATGTATATACTGCTATATATATAGATATATCCTATCATATCTAATACCACATCCAATAGCAATCAAATCATCAATCAATAAATAACTGAAAATTCCACTTTTCAATCGAGTGAGAAAAATCTCACCTTAGCATTTATTTTGCAATCCATTTCCATTTCCGTTTGCCATTCACTTAAATCCTGATTTGGTTTTCCCGGTTCGACCTTGTATAAACAATTTATACAATTTATTAATATTCGAACAGATCGAATAATAAATTTTCATCGACAATTTTGATTCATCAATGATTTCATTTTAATAATGAAATCAATTTATAGTTTTATTTAAACCAATATCTCTCTTTTAATAAATTTTCTTTAAGTGTCTAAGAACAAATTTTAAAATTGTTAAATAAATTTATTAACTAATTTATCCCCTTATCTCATTATTAATGACTGAATGAATGCACATATGTATACTTATTTTATTTTATTAAATTTATATAAACAGTATAGAATTTCCTTTATCATTTAAAATTCCTATATTATTATTATTGTTTTTCCAGCTTTACACATATATATATTTTTAAGATTAAGTAAATTTTCACCTTTAAACTTGAACTTAAATCCAGATCAACAACAAAATGTACTTCACTGAAATCAAAAATTAAATCAAGGAAATGAACTTCGAATACCTCACTTACGAATTCCATTGATATTTCTGTCGATGCTCGAACGCGAGCCTACCAGAAAAACAAACGTGCTTCCTCCATTGCCGTGCCCTAGATACACCACGAACCCCAAATTGATCGGCAACAATTCGCCGAGCTCGATGCTGCAACCCACCTTGATCGCGAACGAAATCACGACCACCCACTGAAAATCATCGCAGTGTCGTGCCCTAGCTCGTATACGCCTCATCGCCCTCTTCGATAAAGTCTCCTCTCTGATCAAACGATCGACTCGATTTCGATCGATCGTACTCGCGAAACCCTCCAGTACGCTGCTCCCCAAACTGCGACGTCGCGCTGCCATCCATCAGCGAACGATGTTCACTCCCCGGTCTTCCCAGCGACTAACGCGAGATCGTACGCGAACTCCTCCTCCTCGCGACTCCATCGCGCAGTGATGTCGCCTTCACTTCGTCATCCTCCACTATCGCGAATCCCCCCAGCTATACGAGCATGCGAGCGCGACTTCGATTCTTGTTTTCATTCATTCGTTTTTTTTTTCATTTGAACGAGGGGATTGGGGACGATTTGATTTTGAAGCTACTTATTGATTTGAGGAGAACGAGAGTGGAAAGGAACTCGGCCATTTATTTTTACTTCTTTTGTTTTGAACTGAGGGAGTTGCTAACGAAATAAAAGGAACGAAGGGTATGCCTTGCACGATCTCGTTCGTAATTCCTTGCGTGATACCGGGCGTGATTAAAGGAGACAACGTGTGGTGATGTTGACAAAATATAAATTTAAATTTAAATTTGAATCCGATTAAATTTCAACGCGTTAAATTTCCGTGTGCTCGCATATCAACTCAGAAAATTACGAAAATTGAAATCCGGCAATAATACAACATTCCGGACCCAATGGAACTGGTTTCGTCGAATTCCGAGACTGTTTGAAAATTGACTATTTTTATAAATATCGGTTCGAGTGATTATTTTCAAAACTGAACAAAACAGTTCGAAATTAAATTCTGAAGCTTCTTTCATCTTCAGTATTATCAATACGAATTTTAAAAGCTTTCAAAATATTTTTCTTCAGCTTAAAATTGAAGATATAAATTTAATTCAACTTACAATAGATTAAATTTTATAATTTAATCGTCAGCTTCAAGGTTATATCCGGGATTCGAATTAAATTACCGTTCAAATGTTTAAAATAAATTAAATATTCTCAATTAAATTTGTTCAAAATTCTGGGTCGTTACAATCTTTTCTCTACCAATCTCTTCTGTTCGTCATCTTTTCTCAATTCGTTGATGGTTTCTGGTAGTTCCAGGAAGGAGATTTGATATATTAATATGGGACATAAACTCCATGTAACAACCCTAGATTTTGGCCTATATTTTAAATTTTGACTTTATATTATTTTAAATTATTTTAAACTTGTTCTATTTCAAACATTTCATTTTAAATATAAATGTTGACTATTAAGTGATTTATAGTTCAATTAAATTGGATATTTCACTAAAAAGTGAATTTCTATTGAAACTGGTCAAACTTTGACTTTTGAACTTTAAATTTAAATATTTCAAATTCTTAAATTTTATCTTTTATTATGAAAATAGATTTAATTCCATGGATACAGCTTTTCGTTTCGTTGGAAACAGAGTTAAATTGTGAAAGTTATGTATATTTCAATATTGTGTGTAAACTGATGTATTTAGCAATATTGTCTATTTTAAATTATATTTTATCTGTCATATTTTGTTCTAATATGTGTTAGTATTTTATTTTATGTATAATTTTGTCTTTTAAATAATTTAAAGTGATTATATAATTTTTCCAAAGCGTATTGAATTTAATTTCTATTTTTAAAGGCTAGTTTCTATTTTTCTGCTATCTTCTTCAATTAAATTATATTTAATTAAAATTTATTTATTCATTTTGTGAATTCATTTTTATTTTATGTTATTATCTTTGTTTATAAATGTTTTACAAGTCCATAAAATTTTTCCAAAGTCCATTGCATTTATTTTTCATATTTTCAAGACTAGTTGCAATTTTTGCTGTTTTACTTAATTAAATTTTATTTAATTAATAATTAATTTATTTATTTTTGTTTATTTACTAAATTTTCGTATTTTATCTGAGTTTATATATATATTTCAGTTATGTAAAACTTAAAAAGAAATTAGAGGAAATATGAAAAGTTTTAAACTATTGAAATTCCTATGGCTTTTCACCTCCCGACCTTTCACTTTCTCAACTCCTCTCTTCAATGTTTTTGGCCATGCATACCCTATTCTTTTCAGCGGACTTCTTTTCATTTTTTTTCACGCAAACAGTTCTCTTTCTCCTCCAAAAAAATCACGGCCATGGCTTCAAAATTTTGGGTAAAAATTCATTCTTTCTTCCTTGTTTTCTATGTTTTTCTATTGAAACTGCATATGCTCTCTACCTTCATAGTTTGGTTCCTCCTCCTCCAGGCTTTGGCCGACCACCACGACCCCCTTCCTCTGACCATCACCCATCCTAGCAACCCTCCTCCTCAGGCCTAACCAATCCAAGTCCAAGATCTACACAAAATCCACCAAAAACCATCACAAACTATCACTTATGACCTAGAATTGTCATCTCCTCCTTCTACCACCTTTTGCCACTACTACCTCCACCACCACCACCTCTGACCTGACCTTCCACCACCTCTGGCCCACACTCCAGCCACCACCTGACCACCACATACCATGGCCAAGCCACATCAGCAAGGGGCCGAACCCTATGGTGCAACAAAAGCCACACTTTGCCTTGAAACCCTTTGGTATTCCATTGCCTTCAACACCTTGTAACTTCCACTCACCTTCATCACCTTGTAGCCGCACCTTTTCCAGACCATACCTGATCCAAACCATGCCTTTAGCCGTGCCATTTCAGATCTGGAGCTGAAGCATAGGTGGTAGGAAGCAAGTGCAAACACTTTGACTTTGTTTATGCATCCATTTCTAGCATTGTTTATTGAATTTTTGGGTTGAAATCTTATGTTGTTTGTAATTGTTTGGTTTGAATGTGACAAGGCAATTAGCTTTGGCTCTCCCACACTCAAATAATTATCGTGCTCTCGTGCCTCTGGAAATCTTTGTTGTGCGTTTGTGGTTGTCATCTCCAGCTTGAACAAGTGAGTAATTCTCACCAGACAATGTGTACTTATATAACTAGTAAACTGACACCATTTGAATCTGTAAAATTATATCATCCTATTGTAACTGTTATATTATGATCATATAATGTTTACCCCTGTTATTACATATGTTATATCATCTATTACTGTTATCTCATGCTATTCTGTTTATTTATATCAGTTTATCACACTGCAAGTTCCCTGTAGATTAGAATCACTATGGGTTGAAATGATACATACCCGAACGGACTTTAGAATAAGGAAAAATCGTTATGGGCTGAAATGATAGGCCTGAACGGTTTTTATTTATTTATTTATATTACTTGGGATTGCGGGTTTGAAATGATAAAACCCGGTTTTTCTTTGTAAACTGCGGATTGAAATGATACATATCCGTATCACTTGACCTAGGCTAGAAAATTATATACAGACCCGTGGTTTATATATTTTTCTGAAATTTTTAAAATACTTTTTTTTATGTAAATATTATGGTATTTTGATTTAAATTTCATTAAAATGATTTCTATAAAGTATTTGTGATTTTCTAAAATTAAATAAGTGAATTAAGTAAATGGTGAAGTAGAATTTGAAATATAAGTTAATTTTGGAATTTATGATTTTGTTTATAAATGGAATTTTTGTAAAGTAAGAAAATATGACAAATTTGATTTAAAGATGAATTTAATGATTTTTATTAAGTAATAATAATGTTTTAAAGGTGTTAATGATTTTGTATAAATTAAAATATGGAATAAATGAACATTTAAGCTGAATTTGGAAATATAACTTAAATTGAATTTTGTGAAATTTGTTTAAAAGTGAAATTTTAATTAAGTAAAATAAATGGAAATAAGCTATATTTTTGGAAATTTAAACTTAGTTGTTAAGTTAATAATTTAATTAAAGAAATGAAAATTTAATTGTTATTAAATTTGATTTTTGTATGGAAATTTGACTTTATAAAATCATAGAAATAAAGGTATTTAAATGATTGTGTTAAATGTGAAATATATGATTTTATAAGTTAAAATGATTTATATTAAAAGTTAATTATTTGTGGAATTGTAAATAAAACTCTGAATATGATTTAACAGCATTTTGAAATGTAATGTAAAGGATATTACAGCAATTTGTAAATGTTGTAGTGTTTTAAATGAACTAAAAGGTTAATTTGAAATAAAGGCTATTATAGCACTTTGTAAGTGCTATAGTGGTTAAACTTAACATGTAAGTTAATTGAAACTTAAAAGAAATCTATTACAGCATTTAACGCTGTCTTTTGTTAATTAACTGTTTTAAACTATAACTTTACGTAGCATTTTATAAGTGCTACGGAAACTATATTTTGTTGTTTTAAATTAATTTTAATGAAAAATAATCTCTAGAAAATGATATAATTTTGGGAAATTAAATGTTAAATTTCTAAAGATAATGAAGAGATATTTAAGTGGAAGAATTTGATTTCTAATGTGAGTTTAAAATGGTATTTAAATTTAATAAAATGAATGGATTTAAATGGTATTTAAATGAATAAAAATGAATGGTGTTTTGAATAATATTTTGATATTGTGAAATGAGTTTGAAATGATACTTGATTTCTGACTTATTTAATTTATTTGATAAATGAATATTTGAAGTATATATTAATTGAGTTTATTTAAATGATATTGGATTTATGAAATGTGGGAGATTTAAAGTTTTGAAATATACTAAAGATTGAATATTGTATCTTGTGGATTTAATCTATATTGGGAATTGATAAGATTTGAAACGGTTTGTTGGTAAACTGTAATTGAATTGAAATTTGATGGTTTGAATATAATAAGTTTGTAAATGTATAGAATTAAAAGATGATTTTAAATATATGATTTCGAAATGATGTGATTTTCAAAGTATAATGATTTCAAATGTTTTGTTTCAAAAGAGTTATAACTTTGAAAGTATAGACTATTTGAAAGGTGAATATATGTTTGAAATGGAAATGATGTTGTTTTGAAATGAACATAGTTTTGAAATAAAATGATTTTGGTTTCGAAGTATAACTATCAAAGGTATGATATTTTGATATATAAAAATGATTTGAAATAAAGTTTGAAAAGATATAATATTTTGATGTATTAAAATGATTTGAAAAGAAGTTTGAAAGGATACGATATTTTAGAATATTGAAATGATTTGGAAATGATAAATCTTTATTTTGATAAAGACATGATTTTGAAATGATATCTTATTTTGAAGTAAAGTATTGTTTTTAAAAGTTATAACCACGGGTTATAATAACGATTGGTTGGCAAAGAGACCGGGATCGGATATGGACATACTCTCTGTCGATACCGAAAACCACTTTGACAACCGTGTACGCGGTGGAGATTCCAGAATGAAGTAGGATGGTGGCGACGTTCTTAAGGTATGTTACGTGGACCCAACTCCCGTGAGTTGGCATAAGGTGGCTAAAACAGGAGCGATTGACGGACCAAGGAGGTAGCACCTCTTATCGGACACACTTCTTCGATACCATTCTATTACTTGTGATTGATTTGGTGGCCACCCTTGATTGGGAGTGTTGTTCGAGGTGGGCGGTAGTGGCTGCTATGCGTCACCACTAGTCCGGATGCGTAATTGGTATATCTACCCTGGCATTGCCTAGTTGTGCCGTGTCACCTACCATATCGAGCTTTACTACGATTATGATTTTAAGATCCGACCGCGTTAAGGTTCTCCATCCCCTTAACGCTATTTTCTATATGATTATACTTTACTGATTAGACATTATTATAATAGCGAATATTACTACATAGTAGATAGTTTAACGGATCCTTAAAGAATGGGCGGTCCCAAGCATTCTTTAAGTTACGTGTACCTTATTACAGTTCACTTGAGTTGGTTTATATTATATAAGTATATATTGTCCTGACTCGAGTGTTTGTGTTTTGCTTTACGCTCGGGTCAGCCTGAGTATTCACAGATTTGGATTTCCACCTTCTGGAGATTTGAATCGCTGGAGATTATCTGCTAGTCTTGTTCTATCGACTTCAGTTAGGTTGCTCTGTTCAGCTTGTACTTGGTTATCTTATTTATACTTCCGTTGTACTCTATTTCTTCTATTGTATCTTATGTACTCTGATATATTTATATAGTAGCTTCATGAACTACTATTTCTTTTACTTCCGCTGCATTATTTTACTCTGTGTCTGTGATCTGTGATTATATTTATTTACTGTATATTCTGAGATTTGCCAAATTTTAATTACAACGCGGTATTTTGAGCAATTCAACTCCGGCATGAGTGTCTACCTATACACTTATAATGGATGCGAATGGTTGAAAATATCGGGTCGTTACAGTTGGTATCAGAGCTTTGGCTTTGAGGCAAAACTCAGCATATATAGTAGATTTATTTACAGAATCACTTTCTTTCGAGTTTGAATCTTTTCCTCTTGATTCGAATTTCCTTTTAATTTTTGGAACGTTCCATGCGGTTCTAAAATTCATTCTTGTCCCTCACTATTCATCTTCTTTTGATTCTGGAGTATCCCATAACTCCGCTTCGAATGAGCTTTATAGTGAATTGGTGGTCTCGCCAATATTCTACTGACTTGTAAAAGGGGGAAAACTCCTTTACAAATTTGCATTGATTCACCAGAGATTTATATTTATCCTTGGTTTAGATGCTAATATCTTTTGTTATTCCAAACTCTATCTCTTGAGATCGGATGTAGATTTACCCCAGGAAAATCCACATTTGCTCTTATTCATTAAGTCACGGTTGACCCGGTTAAGGTTGCCCGCGATTTATCTAAGCTTATCCATCTTCATATTTTGTTAATTAATCATCTTGTCTTTGTTTCTAAACTATCTCCAACATTTTGAATTGTACTTTTAAATCTATATTTTATTATATATTGTGTTGTTTGAGTTGTTGATGTCGATTTGGGTTTCTGATTGATTCGTCTGATCAACGCTATCGATAGGATTTCTAAAACACTTTGACAGAACAAACCGATACAATATTATTTTAAAATTTGGTTAATTAAATAAATTTTAATATATAAGTAAATTTATGGAACTTAATAAATTGGTTTAAATTGATTATTTAAAATGATAATACTTGATTTATCATTTATTGTTCTACAAAGGAATTTATAAATAGTTGTTTATAAATTTATTTGGGAACTAAAATGAATTTAAAACAAGAAATTTAAAGAGTTTAATTTCCGATGGATTTCAAACCTTGTGTTTAAAATTTTTAAAAGGATATTATTTAAAGTATTTATGAATAATTTTTTTTTTGTCTCTAAAGGATTTTAAAGTTTAAAAATTAAGTGCTCTTCTCTTTGTCGCTGGAAAATAATTTCGGTGATGACTGCAGCATCATCGACGTTCATTTTCGAGTTTCGAAGTGAAGAAACCATTCTGTAGTCTTACTACAGCTTTGTTTTGGGAAACTTGATTGATATAAATTTCTAAAATATGATTGATTTATAAAATATATAGATATATGATTTAAATTTGATTTGACAAATTATGTACATACATTTATCTATCTCTAAATGGTTTGAAAGGAATCGGAGATTTTATTCTTAAATTCTATCTTAAATAATAACTTCAAGTATAAAAAGAAAATCAAAATTTTTGAATAGATGATTCAAGCTTGAAATGATTGAATTAGGATGTTTATAGTGTATATTAATTTTAGAAAGTTTTATTTGTATAATTCTCAATTGCATTCCAATATAACTTACCTTAATTTTTAGAAGTTAACAATGTAATTGGATAATATACAATATAAAAAGATTTTTATAAATAAAATTTGAGTGGTTATAATAAATATTATACACTTAAATTTTAGTTATAAAAAGATTAACACAGGTAAATAGACTAAAAGGTTAATTGAATAATTTACAATACAAATGATGTTAAGGGAATTAGGAATAAATTAAAACAGTTATAATAAGTGTAAGCATATTTAACATATGTGATAAAATATTTGAGAGGGGTAAATTTAATTATAATTAGGAATAAAGAAGAATTAAATTTATTGAATGTTATACACTTAATTTTAATCAAATCATGATTTTAGAGATTGTTTGTTTAAGAAAATTTGATGATAGATAATGAAATTAGAGATAGTTAAGATTTATTTAACTTGTGTAAAATTAATTATCAGTTAAGCTGAAACCATGGAAATTTCAAACCTATTATCTTATTTTGTTTTTCAAACTTATTACCTAATTTTGTTTTTCAAACTGTCTGTTAGTTGTCCTTATTTTTCCTTATCTTGCTACAGACTGGTATAGGCATCTATCTATAATCTTTTTGCTTAGAAATCTTTCTATAATCTTTATAATCTTTGGTATTCATTTTAAATCTGAGCACTGCTTTCCACCCACAGACTGTCGGTCAAGCGGAAAGAGTGAATCAGATTCTAGATGATCTTTTCGTACTTGTGTTCTTGATTCTGGAGAATCTTGGGAAGACCATCTCCACCTTGTTAAACTTACCTATAACCACAGTTATCAGGTATAATTTCAATCTTTTGTCATCTTGTCTTAATCTCATTTCAATTTTATCTTTCCTGTGTTTTCCCGTACTTCATTCCTTTTCGGGGACGAAAAGTTTTGAGTGGGGGAGAGTGTAACAACCCTAGATTTTAGCCTATATTTTAAATTTTGACTTTATATTATTTTAAATTATTTTAAACTTGTTCTATTTCAAACATTTCATTTTAAATATAAATGTTGACTATTAAGTGATTTATAGTTCAATTAAATTGGATATTTCACTGAAAAGTGAATTTCTATTGAAACTGGTCAAACTTTGACTTTTGAACTTTAAATTTAAATATTTCAAATTCTTAAATTTTATCTTTTATTATGAAAATAGATTTAATTCCATGGATACAGCTTTTCGTTTCGTTGGAAACAGAGTTAAATTGTGAAAGTTATGTATATTTCAATATTGTGTGTAAACTGATGTATTTAGCAATATTGTCTATTTTAAATTATATTTTATCTGTCATATTTTGTTCTAATATGTGTTAGTATTTTATTTTATGTATAATTTTGTCTTTTAAATAATTTAAAGTGATTATATAATTTTTCCAAAGCGTATTGAATTTAATTTCTATTTTTAAAGGCTAGTTTCTATTTTTCTACTATCTTCTTCAATTAAATTATATTTAATTAAAATTTATTTATTCATTTTGTGAATTCATTTTTATTTTATGTTATTATCTTTGTTTATAAATGTTTTACAAGTCCATAAAATTTTTCCAAAGTCCATTGCATTTATTTTTCATATTTTCAAGACTAGTTGCAATTTTTGATGTTTTACTTAATTAAATTTTATTTAATTAATAATTAATTAATTTATTTTTGTTTATTTACTAAATTTTCGTATTTTATCTGAGTTTATATATATATTTCAGTTATGTAAAACTTAAAAAGAAATTAGAGGAAATATGAAAAGTTTTAAACTATTGAAATTCCTATGGCTTTTCACCTCCCGACCTTTCACTTTCTCAACTCCTCTCTTCAATGTTTTTGGCCATGCATACCCTATTCATTTCAGCGGACTTCTTTTCATTTTTTTTCACGCAAACACTTCTCTTTCTCCTCCAAAAAAATCACGGCCATGGCTTCAAAATTTTGGGTAAAAATTCATTCTTTCTTCCTTGTTTTCTATGTTTTTCTATTGAAACTGCATATGCTCTCTACCTTCATAGTTTGGTTCCTCCTCCTCCAGGCTTTGGCCGACCACCACGACCCCCTTCCTCTGACCATCACCCATCCTAGCAACCCTCCTCCTCAGGCCTAACCAATCCAAGTCCAAGATCTACACAAAATCCACCAAAAACCATCACAAACTATCACTTATGACCTAGAATTGTCATCTCCTCCTTCTACCACCTTTTGCCACCACTACCTCCACCACCACCACCTCTGACCTGACCTTCCACCACCTCTGGCCCACACTCCAGCCACCACCTGACCACCACATACCATGGCCAAGCCACATCAGCAAGGGGCCGAACCCTATGGTGCAACAAAAGCTACACTTTGCCTTGAAACCCTTTGGTATTCCATTGCCTTCAACACCTTGTAACTTCCACTCACCTTCATCACCTTGTAGCCGCACCTTTTCCAGACCATACCTGATCCAAACCATGCCTTTAGCCGTGCCATTTCAGATCTGGAGCTGAAGCATAGGTGGTAGGAAGCAAGTGCAAACACTTTGACTTTGTTTATGCATCCATTTCTAGCATTGTTTATTGAATTTTTGGGTTGAAATCTTATGTTGTTTGTAATTGTTTGGTTTGAATGTGACAAGGCAATTAGCTTTGGCTCTCCCACACTCAAATAATTATCGTGCTCTCGTGCCTCTAGAAATCTTTGTTGTGCGTTTGTGGTTGTCATCTCCAGCTTGAACAAGTGAGTAATTCTCACCAGACAATGTGTACTTATATAACTAGTAAACTGACACCATTTGAATCTGTAAAATTATATCATCCTATTGTAACTGTTATATTATGATCATATAATGTTTACCCCTGTTATTACATATGTTATATCATCTATTACTGTTATCTCATGCTATTCTGTTTATTTATATCAGTTTATCACACTGCAAGTTCCCTGTAGATTAGAATCACTATGGGTTGAAATGATACATACCCGAACGGACTTTAGAATAAGGAAAAATCGTTATGGGCTGAAATGATAGGCCTGAACGGTTTTTATTTATTTATTTATATTACTTGGGATTGCGGGTTTGAAATGATAAAACCCGGTTTTTCTTTGTAAACTGCGGATTGAAATGATACATATCCGTATCACTTGACCTAGGCTAGAAAATTATATACAGACCCGTGGTTTATATATTTTTCTGAAATTTTTAAAATACTTTTTTTTATGTAAATATTATGGTATTTTGATTTAAATTTCATTAAAATGATTTCTATAAAGTATTTGTGATTTTCTAAAATTAAATAAGTGAATTAAGTAAATGGTGAAGTAGAATTTGAAATATAAGTTAATTTTGGAATTTATGATTTTGTTTATAAATGGAATTTTTGTAAAGTAAGAAAATATGACAAATTTGATTTAAAGATGAATTTAATGATTTTTATTAAGTAATAATAATGTTTTAAAGGTGTTAATGATTTTGTATAAATTAAAATATGGAATAAATGAACATTTAAGCTGAATTTGGAAATATAACTTAAATTGAATTTTGTGAAATTTGTTTAAAAGTGAAATTTTAATTAAGTAAAATAAATGGAAATAAGCTATATTTTTGGAAATTTAAACTTAGTTGTTAAGTTAATAATTTAATTAAAGAAATGAAAATTTAATTGTTATTAAATTTGATTTTTGTATGGAAATTTGACTTTATAAAATCATAGAAATAAAGGTATTTAAATGATTGTGTTAAATGTGAAATATATGATTTTATAAGTTAAAATGATTTATATTAAAAGTTAATTATTTGTGGAATTGTAAATAAAACTCTGAATATGATTTAACAGCATTTTGAAATGTAATGTAAAGGATATTACAGCAATTTGTAAATGTTGTAGTGTTTTAAATGAACTAAAAGGTTAATTTGAAATAAAGGCTATTATAGCACTTTGTAAGTGCTATAGTGGTTAAACTTAACATGTAAGTTAATTGAAACTTAAAAGAAATCTATTACAGCATTTAACGCTGTCTTTTGTTAATTAACTGTTTTAAACTATAACTTTACGTAGCATTTTATAAGTGCTACGGAAACTATATTTTGTTGTTTTAAATTAATTTTAATGAAAAATAATCTCTAGAAAATGATATAATTTTGGGAAATTAAATGTTAAATTTCTAAAGATAATGAAGAGATATTTAAGTGGAAGAATTTGATTTCTAATGTGAGTTTAAAATGGTATTTAAATTTAATAAAATGAATGGATTTAAATGGTATTTAAATGAATAAAAATGAATGGTGTTTTGAATAATATTTTGATATTGTGAAATGAGTTTGAAATGATACTTGATTTCTGACTTATTTAATTTATTTGATAAATGAATATTTGAAGTATATATTAATTGAGTTTATTTAAATGATATTGGATTTATGAAATGTGGGAGATTTAAAGTTTTGAAATATACTAAAGATTGAATATTGTATCTTGTGGATTTAATCTATATTGGGAATTGATAAGATTTGAAACGGTTTGTTGGTAAACTGTAATTGAATTGAAATTTGATGGTTTGAATATAATAAGTTTGTAAATGTATAGAATTAAAAGATGATTTTAAATATATGATTTCGAAATGATGTGATTTTCAAAGTATAATGATTTCAAATGTTTTGTTTCAAAAGAGTTATAACTTTGAAAGTATAGACTATTTGAAAGGTGAATATATGTTTGAAATGGAAATGATGTTGTTTTGAAATGAACATAGTTTTGAAATAAAATGATTTTGGTTTCGAAGTATAACTATCAAAGGTATGATATTTTGATATATAAAAATGATTTGAAATAAAGTTTGAAAAGATATAATATTTTGATGTATTAAAATGATTTGAAAAGAAGTTTGAAAGGATACGATATTTTAGAATATTGAAATGATTTGGAAATGATAAATCTTTATTTTGATAAAGACATGATTTTGAAATGATATCTTATTTTGAAGTAAAGTATTGTTTTTAAAAGTTATAACCACGGGTTATAATAACGATTGGTTGGCAAAGAGACCGGGATCGGATATGGACATACTCTCTGTCGATACCGAAAACCACTTTGACAACCGTGTACGCGGTGGAGATTCTAGAATGAAGTAGGATGGTGGCGACGTTCTTAAGGTATGTTACGTGGACCCAACTCCCGTGAGTTGGCATAAGGTGGCTAAAACAGGAGCAATTGACGGACCAAGGAGGTAGCACCTCTTATCGGACATACTTCTTCGATACCATTCTATTACTTGTGATTGATTTGGTGGCCACCCTTGATTGGGAGTGTTGTTCGAGGTGGGCGGTAGTGGCTGCTATGCGTCACCACTAGTCCGGATGCGTAATTGGTATATCTACCCTGGCATTGCCTAGTTGTGCCGTGTCACCTACCATATCGAGCTTTACTACGATTATGATTTTAAGATCCGACCGCGTTAAGGTTCTCCATCCCCTTAACGCTATTTTCTATATGATTATACTTTACTGATTAGACATTATTATAATAGCGAATATTACTACATAGTAGATAGTTTAACGGATCCTTAAAGAATGGGCGGTCCCAAGCATTCTTTAAGTTACTTGTACCTTATTACAGTTCACTTGAGTTGGTTTATATTATATAAGTATATATTGTCCTGACTCGAGTGTTTGTGTTTTGCTTTACGCTCGGGTCAGCCTGAGTATTCACAGATTTGGATTTCCACCTTCTGGAGATTTGAATCGCTGGAGATTATCTGCTAGTCTTGTTCTATCGACTTCAGTTAGGTTGCTCTGTTCAGCTTGTACTTGGTTATCTTATTTATACTTCCGTTGTACTCTATTTCTTCTATTGTATCTTATGTACTCTGATATATTTATATAGTAGCTTCATGAACTACTATTTCTTTTACTTCCGCTGCATTATTTTACTCTGTGTCTGTGATCTGTGATTATATTTATTTACTGTATATTCTGAGATTTGCCAAATTTTAATTACAACGCGGTATTTTGAGCAATTCAACTCCGGCATGAGTGTCTACCTATACACTTATAATGGATGCGAATGGTTGAAAATATCGGGTCGTTACAGTTGGTATCAGAGCTTTGGCTTTGAGGCAAAACTCAGCATATATAGTAGATTTATTTACAGAATCACTTTCTTTCGAGTTTGAATCTTTTCCTCTTGATTCGAATTTCCTTTTAATTTTTGGAACGTTCCATGCGGTTCTAAAATTCATTCTTGTCCCTCACTATTCATCTTCTTTTGATTCTGGAGTATCCCATAACTCCGCTTCGAATGAGCTTTATAGTGAATTGGTGGTCTCGCCAATATTCTAATGACTTGTAAAAGGGGGAAAACTCCTTTACAAATTTGCATTGATTCACCAGAGATTTATATTTATCCTTGGTTTAGATGCTAATATCTTTTGTTATTCCAAACTCTATCTCTTGAGATCGGATGTAGATTTACCCCAGGAAAATCCACATTTGCTCTTATTCATTAAGTCACGGTTGACCCGGTTAAGGTTGCCCGCGATTTATCTAAGCTTATCCATCTTCATATTTTGTTAATTAATCATCTTGTCTTTGTTTCTAAACTATCTCCAACATTTTGAATTGTACTTTTAAATCTATATTTTATTATATATTGTGTTGTTTGAGTTGTTGATGTCGATTTGGGTTTCCGATCGATTCGTCTGATCAACGCTATCGATAGGATTTCTAAAACACTTTGACAGAACAAACCGATACAATATTATTTTAAAATTTGGTTAATTAAATAAATTTTAATATATAAGTAAATTTATGGAACTTAATAAATTGGTTTAAATTGATTATTTAAAATGATAATACTTGATTTATCATTTATTGTTCTACAAAGGAATTTATAAATAGTTGTTTATAAATTTATTTGGGAACTGAAATGAATTTAAAACAAGAAATTTAAAGAGTTTAATTTCCGATGGATTTCAAACCTTGTGTTTAAAATTTTTAAAAGGATATTATTTAAAGTATTTATGAATAATTTTTTTTTGTCTCTAAAGGATTTTAAAGTTTAAAAATTAAGTGCTCTTCTCTTTGTCGCTGGAAAATAATTTCGGTGATGACTGCAGCATCATCGACGTTCATTTTCGAGTTTCGAAGTGAAGAAACCATTCTGTAGTCTTACTACAGCTTTGTTTTGGGAAACTTGATTGATATAAATTTCTAAAATATGATTGATTTATAAAATATATAGATATATGATTTAAATTTGATTTGACAAATTATGTACATACATTTATCTATCTCTAAATGGTTTGAAAGGAATCGGAGATTTTATTCTTAAATTCTATCTTAAATAATAACTTCAAGTATAAAAAGAAAATCAAAATTTTTGAATAGATGATTCAAGCTTGAAATGATTGAATTAGGATGTTTATAGTGTATATTAATTTTAGAAAGTTTTATTTGTATAATTCTCAATTGCATTCCAATATAACTTACCTTAATTTTTAGAAGTTAACAATGTAATTGGATAATATACAATATAAAAAGATTTTTATAAATAAAATTTGAGTGGTTATAATAAATATTATACACTTAAATTTTAGTTATAAAAAGATTAACACAGGTAAATAGACTAAAAGGTTAATTGAATAATTTACAATACAAATGATGTTAAGGGAATTAGGAATAAATTAAAACAGTTATAATAAGTGTAAGCATATTTAACATATGTGATAAAATATTTGAGAGGGGTAAATTTAATTATAATTAGGAATAAAGAAGAATTAAATTTATTGAATGTTATACACTTAATTTTAATCAAATCATGATTTTAGAGATTGTTTGTTTAAGAAAATTTGATGATAGATAATGAAATTAGAGATAGTTAAGATTTATTTAACTTGTGTAAAATTAATAATCAGTTAAGCTGAAACCATGGAAATTTCAAACCTATTATCTTATTTTGTTTTTCAAACTTATTACCTAATTTTGTTTTTCAAACTGTCTGTTAGTTGTCCTTATTTTTCCTTATCTTGCTACAGACTGGTATAGGCATCTATCTATAATCTTTTTGCTTAGAAATCTTTCTATAATCTTTATAATCTTTGGTATTCATTTTAAATCTGAGCACTGCTTTCCACCCACAGACTGTCGGTCAAGCGGAAAGAGTGAATCAGATTCTAGATGATCTTTTCGTACTTGTGTTCTTGATTCTGGAGAATCTTGGGAAGACCATCTCCACCTTGTTAAACTTACCTATAACCACAGTTATCAGGTATAATTTCAATCTTTTGTCATCTTGTCTTAATCTCATTTCAATTTTATCTTTCCTGTGTTTTCCCGTACTTCATTCCTTTTCGGGGACGAAAAGTTTTGAGTGGGGGAGAGTGTAACAACCCTAGATTTTAGCCTATATTTTAAATTTTGACTTTATATTATTTTAAATTATTTTAAACTTGTTCTATTTCAAACATTTCATTTTAAATATAAATGTTGACTATTAAGTGATTTATAGTTCAATTAAATTGGATATTTCACTGAAAAGTGAATTTCTATTGAAACTGGTCAAACTTTGACTTTTGAACTTTAAATTTAAATATTTCAAATTCTTAAATTTTATCTTTTATTATGAAAATAGATTTAATTCCATGGATACAGCTTTTCGTTTCGTTGGAAACAGAGTTAAATTGTGAAAGTTATGTATATTTCAATATTGTGTGTAAACTGATGTATTTAGCAATGTTGTCTATTTTAAATTATATTTTATCTGTCATATTTTGTTCTAATATGTGTTAGTATTTTATTTTATGTATAATTTTGTCTTTTAAATAATTTAAAGTGATTATATAATTTTTCCAAAGCGTATTGAATTTAATTTCTATTTTTAAAGGCTAGTTTCTATTTTTCTGCTATCTTCTTCAATTAAATTATATTTAATTAAAATTTATTTATTCATTTTGTGAATTCATTTTTATTTTATGTTATTATCTTTGTTTATAAATGTTTTACAAGTCCATAAAATTTTTCCAAAGTCCATTGCATTTATTTTTCATATTTTCAAGACTAGTTGCAATTTTTGATGTTTTACTTAATTAAATTTTATTTAATTAATAATTAATTAATTTATTTTTGTTTATTTACTAAATTTTCGTATTTTATCTGAGTTTATATATATATTTCAGTTATGTAAAACTTAAAAAGAAATTAGAGGAAATATGAAAAGTTTTAAACTATTGAAATTCCTATGGCTTTTCACCTCCCGACCTTTCACTTTCTCAACTCCTCTCTTCAATGTTTTTGGCCATGCATACCCTATTCTTTTCAGCGGACTTCTTTTCATTTTTTTTCACGCAAACACTTCTCTTTCTCCTCCAAAAAAATCACGGCCATGGCTTCAAAATTTTGGGTAAAAATTCATTCTTTCTTCCTTGTTTTCTATGTTTTTCTATTGAAACTGCATATGCTCTCTACCTTCATAGTTTGGTTCCTCCTCCTCCAGGCTTTGGCCGACCACCACGACCCCCTTCCTCTGACCATCACCCATCCTAGCAACCCTCCTCCTCAGGCCTAACCAATCCAAGTCCAAGATCTACACAAAATCCACCAAAAACCATCACAAACTATCACTTATGACCTAGAATTGTCATCTCCTCCTTCTACCACCTTTTGCCACCACTACCTCCACCACCACCACCTCTGACCTGACCTTCCACCACCTCTGGCCCACACTCCAGCCACCACCTGACCACCACATACCATGGCCAAGCCACATCAGCAAGGGGCCGAACCCTATGGTGCAACAAAAGCCACACTTTGCCTTGAAACCCTTTGGTATTCCATTGCCTTCAACACCTTGTAACTTCCACTCACCTTCATCACCTTGTAGCCGCACCTTTTCCAGACCATACCTGATCCAAACCATGCCTTTAGCCATGCCATTTCAGATCTGGAGCTGAAGCATAGGTGGTAGGAAGCAAGTGCAAACACTTTGACTTTGTTTATGCATCCATTTCTAGCATTGTTTATTGAATTTTTGGGTTGAAATCTTATGTTGTTTGTAATTGTTTGGTTTGAATGTGACAAGGCAATTAGCTTTGGCTCTCCCACACTGAAATAATTATCGTGCTCTCGTGCCTCTGGAAATCTTTGTTGTGCGTTTGTGGTTGTCATCTCCAGCTTGAACAAGTGAGTAATTCTCACCAGACAATGTGTACTTATATAACTAGTAAACTGACACCATTTGAATCTGTAAAATTATATCATCCTATTGTAAATGTTATATTATGATCATATAATGTTTACCCCTGTTATTACATATGTTATATCATCTATTACTGTTATCTCATGCTATTCTGTTTATTTATATCAGTTTATCACACTGCAAGTTCCCTGTAGATTAGAATCACTATGGGTTGAAATGATACATACCCGAACGGACTTTAGAATAAGGAAAAATCGTTATGGGCTGAAATGATAGGCCTGAACGGTTTTTATTTATTTATTTATATTACTTGGGATTGCGGGTTTGAAATGATAAAACCCGGTTTTTCTTTGTAAACTGCGGATTGAAATGATACATATCCGTATCACTTGACCTAGGCTAGAAAATTATATACAGACCCGTGGTTTATATATTTTTCTGAAATTTTTAAAATACTTTTTTTTATGTAAATATTATGGTATTTTGATTTAAATTTCATTAAAATGATTTCTATAAAGTATTTGTGATTTTCTAAAATTAAATAAGTGAATTAAGTAAATGGTGAAGTAGAATTTGAAATATAAGTTAATTTTGGAATTTATGATTTTGTTTATAAATGGAATTTTTGTAAAGTAAGAAAATATGACAAATTTGATTTAAAGATGAATTTAATGATTTTTATTAAGTAATAATAATGTTTTAAAGGTGTTAATGATTTTGTATAAATAAATGAACATTTAAGCTGAATTTGGAAATATAACTTAAATTGAATTTTGTGAAATTTGTTTAAAAGTGAAATTTTAATTAAGTAAAATAAATGGAAATAAGCTATATTTTTGGAAATTTAAACTTAGTTGTTAAGTTAATAATTTAATTAAAGAAATGAAAATTTAATTGTTATTAAATTTGATTTTTGTATGGAAATTTGACTTTATAAAATCATAGAAATAAAGGTATTTAAATGATTGTGTTAAATGTGAAATATATGATTTTATAAGTTAAAATGATTTATATTAAAAGTTAATTATTTGTGGAATTGTAAATAAAACTCTGAATATGATTTAACAGCATTTTGAAATGTAATGTAAAGGATATTACAGCAATTTGTAAATGTTGTAGTGTTTTAAATGAACTAAAAGGTTAATTTGAAATAAAGGCTATTATAGCACTTTGTATGTGCTATAGTGGTTAAACTTAACATGTAAGTTAATTGAAACTTAAAAGAAATCTATTACAGCATTTATCGCTGTCTTTTGTTAATTAACTGTTTTAAACTATAACTTTACGTAGCATTTTATAAGTGCTACGGAAACTATATTTTGTTGTTTTAAATTAATTTTAATGAAAAATAATCTCTAGAAAATGATATAATTTTGGGAAATTAAATGTTAAATTTCTAAAGATAATGAAGAGATATTTAAGTGGAAGAATTTGATTTCTAATGTGAGTTTAAAATGGTATTTAAATTTAATAAAATGAATGGATTTAAATGGTATTTAAATGAATAAAAATGAATGGTGTTTTGAATAATATTTTGATATTGTGAAATGAGTTTGAAATGATACTTGATTTCTGACTTATTTAATTTATTTGATAAATGAATATTTGAAGTATATATTAATTGAGTTTATTTAAATGATATTGGATTTATGAAATGTGGGAGATTTAAAGTTTTGAAATATACTAAAGATTGAATATTGTATCTTGTGGATTTAATCTATATTGGGAATTGATAAGATTTGAAACGGTTTGTTGGTAAACTGTAATTGAATTGAAATTTGATGGTTTGAATATAATAAGTTTGTAAATGTATAGAATTAAAAGATGATTTTAAATATATGATTTCGAAATGATGTGATTTTCAAAGTATAATGATTTCAAATGTTTTGTTTCAAAAGAGTTATAACTTTGAAAGTATAGACTATTTGAAAGGTGAATATATGTTTGAAATGGAAATGATGTTGTTTTGAAATGAACATAGTTTTGAAATAAAATGATTTTGGTTTCGAAGTATAACTATCAAAGGTATGATATTTTGATATATAAAAATGATTTGAAATAAAGTTTGAAAAGATATAATATTTTGATGTACTAAAATGATTTGAAAAGAAGTTTGAAAGGATACGATATTTTAGAATATTGAAATGATTTGGAAATGATAAATCTTTATTTTGATAAAGACATGATTTTGAAATGATATCTTATTTTGAAGTAAAGTATTGTTTTTAAAAGTTATAACCACGGGTTATAATAACGATTGGTTGGCAAAGAGACCGGGATCGGATATGGACATACTCTCTGTCGATACCGAAAACCACTTTGACAACCGTGTACGCGGTGGAGATTCCAGAATGAAGTAGGATGGTGGCGACGTTCTTAAGGTATGTTACGTGGACCCAACTCCCGTGAGTTGGCATAAGGTGGCTAAAACAGGAGCGATTGACGGACCAAGGAGGTAGCACCTCTTATCGGACACACTTCTTCGATACCATTCTATTACTTGTGATTGATTTGGTGGCCACCCTTGATTGGGAGTGTTGTTCGAGGTGGGCGGTAGTGGCTGCTATGCGTCACCACTAGTCCGGATGCGTAATTGGTATATCTACCCTGGCATTGCCTAGTTGTGCCGTGTCACCTACCATATCGAGCTTTACTATGATTATGATTTTAAGATCCGACCGCGTTAAGGTTCTCCATCCCCTTAACGCTATTTTCTATATGATTATACTTTACTGATTAGACATTATTATAATAGCGAATATTACTACATAGTAGATAGTTTAACGGATCCTTAAAGAATGGGCGGTCCCAAGCATTCTTTAAGTTACTTGTACCTTATTACAGTTCACTTGAGTTGGTTTATATTATATAAGTATATATTGTCCTGACTCGAGTGTTTGTGTTTTGCTTTACGCTCGGGTCAGCCTGAGTATTCACAGATTTGGATTTCCACCTTCTGGAGATTTGAATCGCTGGAGATTATCTGCTAGTCTTGTTCTATCGACTTCAGTTAGGTTGCTCTGTTCAGCTTGTACTTGGTTATCTTATTTATACTTCCGTTGTACTCTATTTCTTCTATTGTATCTTATGTACTCTGATATATTTATATAGTAGCTTCATGAACTACTATTTCTTTTACTTCCGCTGCATTATTTTACTCTGTGTCTGTGATCTGTGATTATATTTATTTACTGTATATTCTGAGATTTGCCAAATTTTAATTACAACGCGGTATTTTGAGCAATTCAACTCCGGCATGAGTGTCTATCTATACACTTATAATGGATGCGAATGGTTGAAAATATCGGGTCGTTACACTCCAGATAGACCAAAATTGTTTGTTTGGATGTATTGGTTGTTTTGTTTGCTTTGGTTGCTATGGTTGATAGGTATACCTTAGTTCTAAACTGAAAATTTTGGAAATTGTATCCTTGTATCTATCTATCTTTTGGGTCCCAATATATTCTACGAATGGTTAGTTATTCTTTCGAACTAACCGATGCCACTGTATATTTCGTAGACCTGGATAACCCGAGTATTTTGTTGATTGTTAAATAGATTCGTTCCCGTATCTATTATTGATATTCTGATTTGGTAAGCCAAATGCAGAATAGACCTTCAGTTGATTTGATGAAATATTTATCATCTGTCTTTGTGTCTCCCTATGCAATTTCGAGGACGAAATTCTTTTAAGGGGGGAAGTCTGTAACGACCCCGGATTTTAATTTGATTTTAATTGATAATTGATTGAATTTTTGAATAAATAATTTGTGAAATTCATTGATAGATTGATTCGAGTTTCCCCGAATCCAAATAAAAATATATTAAATCATTTGAAATTTTAAATATATGTATATATATTTGATTTCAATTTAAATCGTAAATAAATGGTTTGAAAATAAAGATACAAATTATATAAGATATAAAGTATAAAGTAAATATATAGATCTTAATAAATCAATACAAAATAATACAAAGTAGTAGAACAAACAAAAATAATAAAAGAAAAAAATATAGAATATATTCAAGTAATAATACAAACAAAGTATATTCATAAGATAATAAAAATAAAAATATATGTAGACAATAACTATTTGGGTTAGAAATTCATTTCCAATATAACTTAAGAAAGCAAACACATTCAAGTATGAAACAAGTATTCATATATATGAAAGTAAGAAATCGGATAAACAAATATAAATGTAAGCATGTAAACAAATGTATATGAGTAGCTTGTAAAAGAATGGAATGAATATATATATATATATAAAGAAGCATAAGCTTCCAATGCAAGCCACAACAAATCATATCAGCCGAAATGTGCGTAGTTAATAAAACAAGAAACAAAAATTTAAAACATCTTTTGTACAACTAAGATAAGTATGAGGACATAGGGTACATATGCATTAAATGCTTTCATCTCTAGCATAAACAAATGGTCAAATTCGAAATGCACCAGCCACCAAAAGATGAAATATCTATGGTTATGTTGTACAAAATATATATACATTGTTGTACAAACAAATATATCACCTGTACAAAATGAACACACCCTGTAACTTGTTTATATCTATCAACCTGTAAACTTCTTTTATCTATCAACTTCTTCATTTTATTTTATTTTTCTTGTTCGTTCATCCAAAACTTGAGAAAATCTGAAGCATATGCAACTGTAAAATTTAAACAAGATTCGATCAAAACAACAACACGAATTAATCAAGGCAGAGATCAAAGGAATGGTTTCAGCTAGCAGATTCAACATTTCAAACTCTGTTTTCTTCTCCTGGAAAATACTGTGAGTAACTTAACTTCTAAAAACAGAAATAAAGGTCCATAATTTGATGATTGCTTTGTATACATGTTGCTTATGATCTGTTATCAATGTGAGGATGTATGTATGTATATATGAATATTGAGATGCCTGTTTGTTACAGATATACCCTGCCTATTTAAAATTAACAGATCCAACCCTGATCAATAAATCAAATTTCTCTTGAACAAGTATGTATAAAATCTTAAGTATAGACAAAAGATATATGTTATTCTATGGATTCAAATTTAGAAGTATAATTAGATCAAAATCTATATGGATAGACTCTGTGTACATCAAGCAGTAAATAAAGTGTTGAAATGAACAAAATTTAATGGTCAAAATTTATAATGTCAGGATCATGAATCAATTGCATAAATCAAAATTTGATTTTTAAAACTAAAATGGGAATTTTTAGTGGAGAGTGGAATGTGCATTTCTGTGTTGAACAGAAATGGGATTTTTGGGTATATCTGCAGTTCTTTGAACCTGGGGAGGTCGGGATTGGTTCGGTGGTTAGAGGAGTGATTATTGAAGCTAGGAAAAATATTGGATCGAGGATTTAAGCTATGTTTATTTTGGGATTTGGATTTCAAATCTGTTGACCTAGTTTTGGTCTTGTTGGATAATTCGATCATCTCGGTTTCAAATGTTGATCGAGTGTTATGGAACTTCGGGTAGTGGAAGCTTTGGTGATGATGAAGTCGAGGCCGGAGGAGCAGGCTTTCAGATGGTCGGAGGTCGGAGGATGTCGCGTTGACAGGTTGGGGTCGTACGAGTTCGAATGTTCCAGGTTTCGAGTTTCAACTTGAATCTCGATTTCGAGGTGGAGGGATCGTTCGAGTGGTCGGAGTACGTTCGGAAGTTGATCGTCGATGGGTTCGACGTCGTGATGATGACCGGTGTTGGCCGTGAAGTTCGTGCACGTGCACTGTGCACCTTGGCGTATCTGGTTTGAAGAGTTTGGGGAAGATGAAGTAGAGCTCGGGGAAGAAAGCAATTTTTCTCGAGCTAATTTTCTGTTTGCTCGCGTGATTTCTAAGTGGGCTCGAGTCGTTTAAAATGACGCTACCAGGTTTTAAACTTGAGAAAGAAAAATAAACAGGGTTCAACTGTTAAAGTCAAGAAAGTTAAACAAGTTTTAATTATTTTTGTTAATACTTTGACGATGTCATAAACACCTAACTATTATTTTAATTAAGCAATTAATTTGAGTATAAAATTTAGTTAACACTTAAGTTTGTAGTTAATAATAATTTGGTTTTCAAAATTTAAAGAAGATTTATAAAATGTTAACTAAGATGAGTAATTAATATCAATAAATTTGAAAGTAATTACATTATAATTGTAATTAGAGATTGATAATTGATAATTAAGTGATTAATAAATTTAAAATTAACTACTTAAAGTTAATTTATTAATGATTAGTAGTTAAGTAATTAAGTAATTTAATTACGAATTAATGATTGATTGATTAAATAATTATATGATTTTAAAGGTTAATTAAATGGTAATTAACAATAATTAAATTGAGTTTAATTACGTAAGGATAGTAGTTAAATAATTATGAATAGTTAATGTGGATCATTAACTTGAGATTTATTTGATAATTAATGTGATTAATCTTGATAATTAATGTGATAAATTAATTTGTGAATTGTTTTAAGTATAATTACTTAATTGTAAGGAATTAAAGTAAATTAGTTAATTAATGTAATTAATTAAGTTAATTTGATTTGTTAAGATTAATTAATTAAGTTTAATTAATATGGGAATAATCATTAGGTGATTTAATAAGTATAATTACTTAGGGAAGTAATCATTGGGAAATTACAAGAAGTAATTTATTGAAGAATAAAAGTAATTTGAATTCGATATCTTGTGGAATTAATCACGGGACTAAATAAAAAAAATCAATTAAGGTTAAATTAATTTGTAATTAAGAATAATTAATTAAGGGTAAATTAATGATTAATAAAAGAATCATTTATATTTTGTGATTAATTAATTTTTTATCTACCATGACCAGAAAATTATTCATAGAAATTTAATCTGATTTAAATTTGTCAGATAATTAAATTGATCCTACTTATGGATGTTTGGATTTTATTGGATGTTGAATTGTTAATATCCCTGATATGTGATGCTTTGTGATATATCCTGATTTGTGTTGTGAGCTGTAATTTATTATCTGTGACCTTTATATACCTGTGATCTGTGAATGGAAGATGAGCGTTATAGTTTATACCGCTTATCAACTATATTTCTGTATTATGATCTGTGATGATTGTATGATGTTGCAATACTGTGTAAAACCCCTGGACTACACCATACACACACAAATATGGATTTCACGTGGAAATTTAAGTCACAGATAATTTAAATTTAATATTTTTGAAATTGAAATTTTAATTTCAATTGATTTTGGAAATGGATTTGGGTTAAATATTAAAGCTTTGAAAAGAAGTTTTAAAGAGAAAAGTTATTTTGAATAACTTGGTAAAGTTTCAATTTAAATAATTCAATTTGAATTTGAATTCAAAATTTGGAATTGAATTCAATGTTTGGAAATTATGGTTATAAATGTGTTTATATGAAGTTAAACCATTTTAAAAGTATAATTTTGAGAATTTGGATTTAACCCAAGAACCTTAACTCGTATAAATGAATCAGATTTTCAAAATGAAAACTGTTTTTTTTTTCAAATGATAAAAGCTTTCATATATAAGAAATGAAATTCCAGTTTAATTAAAGGAATTTCAAGTTTGAATTGAAAAATGATTTTTCCAAGTTATGAATGAATTCTTTTTGAAAGCTATGAATTGAATCTGTTTATTTTTAACAGATTTAAAATGGTGATTTGTTTAAAACCATTCGAAATGAAATTGTTTTGAAAGCTATGAGTTAAATCTTTGATTTAAAGAATTAACGAGTTAATCAAATTGAAATGGAAATTGATTTGGAAAATCTGTGAATGAATCTTTTGTTTAAAAGATTAAAGTGTGGAAATTGTTTAAACCGTGAAGATTGTTAAAATGAATCTTTTTGTTTAAAGATTTGAAAATGGTAATTTGTTAAACCATTTGAAAAGAAAGTTTGGGTTTAAGTTGTGACTTAATCGAAACCCCAATATCCATATATTTTCGAATATTGCGCTCACTATTCGGTTTAGCCGGAAGAGGACCTTTGTGTCACATAACCCATTCCGAATAAGTGATACGTCGTATATGGATAGCATTTGAAGACCGATGTTGAAGACCGGGTATTTGCGAGAACGATAGGATAACCTATCGATTGTCTCTGCACTGGGTAGCTCCCAGTATAGAGATTCCCTAAGTGATGGGAAGTCCGATCGGGATTGTGAATACCCGGATTTGCAAGGGCTTCTTCGGAAGTGCCTTCGGTTCCGTTCGAACCCGGAACAGACTTGTATGGTTACATGTCTGACATTAAATTTTGAGATATAAAGCAGATTTCTTTCAAATACATTTCTGTTTGGTGGCGGAGAATTTATTCTCTTAGCTTAACACCCTTCTCTGAGACGTACGAGCTCAGAGGTTATGTAGTTGAAATTTATCAGCGATATACTCCCAATTTGGTAATGTGGCATGCTGAGTGTTGCTGTGTGATGATCATTTATTGATCAATTGTGATCAAAGCATGGCTTTGTAAAAAAGCGTAGCTTTGTGGATGAGACTTCGTCAGGGCCTCACAACCCGGAAATGGTCGAAACAAGAATGTTGCGGCAAGGTTATGAGGGTCGCGCCCTTTAGGGTATGTCATTTCCTTCTGGAAAGGGATAGTATCATGGTATGGAGCCCAGATACTTACTCATGTGGACACACTTTATTTATTATGTGTGATGTTGATTACCGAGTGCTCGGATAAAGGTCCCAAAGGACCGGGGGATGGCATAGTCGTGAGTTACCTAGTTACAGGGGTAACTCGGCCTTGTGTTGGCAGAGAACTAGTTAGTTCTCGGGACGTCCAGCCAGAGGCGATCCCATGTGGCAGTAGGAAAGGAAGTTCCTTAGCCTGACCATTTGTTGGAAATCCAATTTCCAATACGAACCCTGTACGCTTTTAGTTGTACAACCTGCCATTTACTTATGGTGGCGCCCCACTATTTAGATGGTAGCTATAGTAGGCATAGTTCGGAATGTCTATGTTGGCTCAGATTTATATTATACTTTCGAAATGTTTTTCCACTATGCACTAATAATAATAATCCAATGATTTGCGTAGTAAGCATGTTTGACTATCATAAGAAGAAATCTCCTCCAATTCTGCGTTTGCATTGTGTGTGTGGCGGGAGGTCTTATGGTAGTTTCATTTTCCAAAAGCATTGCGAATATTTTCTACTTGCTTTGTTGCTGTTGTTTTAAAGATAAACTGTTTTAGTTCTCACACCAGTCACCATGACTGACCTGGAGTTTATTGTTCCCTTCCTAAACTCTGGGTGCCCACCATTTTCCACACGGGCAGTCTAGAGTTGGGTTTCTCGGATATTCAGGTTGAGTAGATTATCTGTAGCTAGTCAGTCCTTGGACGACTGACCTTGCTTTTCGCTAGCTATGGATTGAAGCATTCTATTGGAGATGTTCTATCTGCTGCTGGTGTTATCTATTTTCTTTCCGCTCTTATTTCTTGTATTATATCTCTGATGTATATTGATATCTGTTGTATCATTCTGTTGTATCATATTGTATCAGACTTTGTATCTGTCATTGTATCAATGTTATATATATTGATATATTCGTTTTCTTCCGCTGTGTTGTTATACTTAATGGTGTTATAAGCTCCGGCAAGCCAGATTCGGCGTTTGAATCTACGGCATTTTGAGTACAAGTGAAGTACGGGTGCCGATTTTGAGTATAAGTGAAGTACAAGTGAATCTACAGCAAACTCGAAAACCCAACTTGAATCGCCTCCAAACGTTCGAAATCGAATTTTTAGCATTCGCTCAAAAAAACTACAACGCCACCTACCATCTAAAACACCTCGCCACCACCTCATAGACCACCAGAGACACTCGGACTTCGTCCACACCATGATAACCCGCCAAGCAACCATCCTCTAGAAATTCGTGCAACTCGATCGCGCGTAGAGGACGAACGCACCACGCTACAGACAAGACCAAAAATTTCAACTAAAATCCTAATATGATCTCGTATCCAAATTTCACGCAATAGAAATTTTTTTTGATAATTTTCACGAAATCACAGGTGTTCAAACTTGCTTCAAACCAAATTTCAACATTTATAATTGAATCGATTGTTAGAAATTGGACAAATTGCGAATTTGGTTCACATACAAATTTCTCTTAAAATACCAAACTAAAAATCTTCGTTTTAGTTTTAAAAATCATAACTTACAGTAAGAATTCAAGTTATGAACTTGAATTAGCTTTTTTCAACAATCAAATTTATCAAGATATTAGTTGATTTCCTGTAAAACAAGTTACAGTGGTGTATTCTTTCAAACATGATGTAATCAGCTAAAAAAAACTTGATTGAGGTTTAACATCTTGTTTGAATGCAAACTGAAAGCTTTACAAAGATTTGATGAGAATAATTTGAGTTTTGAAAAAAATATGCACCCTGTAACAAATAAACAGAGAAGTATAATACACAGAGCAACCAGAATCATATTCAAGTCTACAGCATATCAAACCAGATTATCAATAAATCTCCTGAACTGTTTTTAATTAAACTTAAAACTTTTAAAAAAAAATCTTGTTTACTCACAGTGATTAAAAGAAAGAACAGAGCCTTCCTTTATGTTGAAACTGGTTTTAAGAAAATTCAACTGGAATTCATCTTGATCTCTGGCTTGTACTGATTTGTTTGATGTTTTAAATTGAATTTTGTTTAACGTTTAAATGATAATTACTTAAAGTTTTCTCAGCTTCAAGGAATGAAACTGAAATGAAGAAAAGTTGATGTGGAGATGAAATATATAGGGTGTTAAATTTGTATAGGTTGATATTAATATCTTTGTACCATATATCAGTGATTTTCTTGCTTTGGGTGGCTGAGGTGATAAAACTTTGGCTTGCATTAATTATCTTGTACCATATTACCTTATTTTATTTGCTTTATCTTTATCCTGTACATTGCATAAATAAAAATCTGGTGGCTTTGTTCATACTTATCTTCATTTGCAAGCTATTACTTATCTTCTTTTCTTATTTACTTGTTTTTATGTTTGCAAGTGTTCATGAATACATATTTTTGATGTCTTCTTATACAAGCCTTTATATATATTTTTTACTTGTTTCATTCCATACTTATATTTGTATTTGTTTGTATATAGGTACTTATAAATTTTTTTTGTTTGTATTTCTTCTTTTGCCTTATGGCTTTGTGATGTAAATAAAGTTCTATATATTATTTCTTTATATTTTGTTATAATTTAACTAATTTGTTTACTATATATATTTCCTATAATTTATCTTATGTATTGGTATTTTTACTTTTATTTATTTCTATTTTTTTCTTTAGTCTTATTATTTTGTAATATGAATAATTTCTATTTTAACTTGTTATTAAAAATTTTAGCAAATGTTTTTCTTTATATTTGATAATTTATCTTATATTTATTTCTATTTCTAGTTTAAATATTTATTATTATTATTTTACTTTAATATACATTGTCTTATATTTATTTTATAAATTCAAATCATTATTAACCATCAATTCTAAGTTTAAATCATTTATTTATTTCCTTGTGTCCAAAGTCTATATTTTTATATTTATTTCTAACCCATTTATTTAAGATTTAAATTCAAATCAAATATATACATATATATTCAAATTTACTCATATATGCCTGTATACATGTATATTCACATATATATGCAATATTTAAATTCGAACGATTTAACACATATTTTATTTGAATTCGGGGAAACTCACATCAATTTACCAATTAATTATACAATTTTTATTCAGAAATTAAATTAATTATCAATTTTAATTTAATTAAAATCCGGGGTCGTTACAACCTTCCACCTTAAGAAATTTCGTCCTCGAAATTTGCCAGGGAGACACAAAGATAAATGAAAAATATTTCATCAAATCAACTGAACATCTATTCTGCATTTGGCTTACCAAATCAGAATATCAATGATAGATACAAGAACGAATCTTCTGAATTATTCACAAGATACTCGGGTTATCCAGATCTACGAAGTATACAGTGGCATTGATTAGTTCAAAGGAATAACTAACTATTTATAGAATTTATCGGGACCCAAAGAAATAGATAGATATATGGATACAATTTCAAAAAAATTTAGTTTAGAAACCAAAGTATACCTATCACCATAGCAACCAATGCAAACAATTCTGACCTATTTGGAGTTTACATCCCATTTTAATATATCGAATCTCTTCCTGGATCTACCAGGAACTATCAAAGAACTGAGAAAAGATGACGAACAAAAGAGATTGATAGAGAAAAGATTATTTCCTTGTTGTTACAAGGTATTGACCATTTATAGTCATATTCCCTTGTCCCCTATCTCATCCTCTTCTTGCACTCATATCTACTATCAGTGGATAGTAAGAGAATTTACTAAGGCATACGGATAGATATCTTAGAGATTACTCATTCTAGGGTATAATTCACCCTATCTCTAATGAGTTACTTAATGTGTTATACTCCTGAGCTAAAATTTAACCTTAGCTCTGATACCATTTATAACGATCCTGACTCGGCTTTCGAAAATCGGCACCCGTACTTTCACTTGTACTCGAATGCCGCAGATTCAAACACCGAATCTGGCTCGCCGGAGCTTATAACATAGTAAGTATAACAACACAGCGGAATAAAGAAATCAATGATATCATATACAACTCCAATGAATACAATATCCAGAATGATATACAACAATGATATCAATATAATACAACAATATCATAGATAAATAAAGATGCTACAGCGGAAAATAGAAGTGATAACTCCAACATCAAGCTCGAACCACCATCACGTTGCACCAAGATAAGCAACGTCAGTCGTGCGTGAACTCCAAAACTGAACTAGCTCCAGATAATCTACTAAACCTGACTATCTGAAAAACCCAACTCTAGACTGCCCGTGTGGAAAATTGTGGGCACCCAGAGCTTAGGAAGGGAACAATAAACTCCAGGTCAGTCATGGGACTGGTGTGAGTAACAAAAACAGTTTATCTTTAAAAAAACAACAAAACAGTTTTAAACATTGAAATCCGCAATGCTTTTGGAAAATGAAACTACCATATGACCTCCCACCACACACACAATGCAATCATAGACTTGGAGGAGATTTCTTCTTATGATAGTCAAATATGCTTACTACGCAAAAAAAACTCTTTTGATATTATTACTAGTGCATAGTGTAGAAAATTCTTTCGAAAATATAATATTAATCTCAGCCAGCATAGGTACCATTATATTATGCTTGCTATAGCTGCCGCCTGAGGAGACAGGTTATACAACTGCAATCAGAAAGGGCTCGTATTGTTTCTTTGGATTTTCCAACAAATGGTCAGGCTAAGGAACTTCCTATGCCACATGGGAACGCCTCTGGAGGGACGCCCCAAGAACAACCTGGCTCTCTGCCAACACAAGGCTGGTTACCCCCTTCCTGGGTAGTAAACCTGAGATATGCCACCCCCGGTCCTTTGGGACCTTTATCCGAGAGCTCTCGATCACAAAGCAACAACCACACAGAAAATGAGATTGGAGCAACCACACAGGTAAATATCTGGGCTCCATACCATGATACCACCTTTTTCCAGAACGAATGGTCATACCCTAGGGGAGCTACCCCTGAAACCTTGCCGCATCTTTCCTGTTTCGACCATTACCGGTTTGTGAGGCTCGGTGAGGTCTCGTCCACAAAGCTACGCTTTTTCACAATGTCATGCTTTGATCAACAAATGATCATCAACACACAACAACACTTAGCATGCCACACTACCAAATTGGGAGTATATCACCGATAACCTTCAACTACATAACCTCTGAGCTCGTACGTCTCAGAGAAGGGTATTAAGCTAAGAGAATAAATCTCCACCACCAGACAGAAATGTATTTAAAAGAAATCAGTTTTATATCTCAAAGTGTAGTGTCAGACATACAACCATACAAGTCTGTTCCGGGTTCGAACAGAATCGAAGGCACTTCCAAAGAAGCCCTTGCAATCCGGGTATTCACAATCTCGATCGGACTTCCCATCACTTAGAAAATCTCTATACCGGCGCGACTCAGTGCATAGACAATCAACGAGTTGTCCTTTCATTTTCACAAATACCCGGTCTTCAACACCGGTCTTCAAATGCTATCCATTTACGTCGTATCATTATTCGGAATGGGTTATATTACACAAAGTCCTCTCCCGGCTAAACCGAATAGTAAGCGCTTAATTTTAAAACATATAGATATTGGGATTTCAGTTAAGTCACAACTTATTACCCAAAACTTTTCTTCAAATGGTTTAAACAAATTACCATTTTTATCTTTTACGCAAAAAGATTCATCTCACAAAGTTCACCCAGTTTCACAAAGATTCATTCACAAATTTCCAAATCGATTTCCATTTCAATTGGATTAACTCATTAAATCTTTAAATCAAGATTTAACTTATAGCTTTCAAAAAGAATTCACTCATAACTTGGAAAACTGTAACAACCCGTATATTTGTCGGTTTTATATTTAAATATTTTATTTAAGTATTTTATAGTTAATCGAATTTTGGTCCGAAAAGCTACTTTTTCTCGCATGGGTGGGAAACCATTCAAGGGTTCTGAAACTATTATTGAAGTCCAGGCTTGGCTAAGAACATGCGATCGAATCTTTTCTCGCATGAATCTTATCGATCTTCACCGTGTTCAAGTGGCCTCCAGTATGCTCCAAGAAAGAGCATTGGACTGGTACGAACTTCTTATTTCTAAAATCAATGAGGCGGATCTCACCTGGGAGCAATTCCGGGAACGCTTCGAATTGAAATTCGTACCAGAAGCTGAGAAGGTAACACTGGCTCATCGTTTTATAGACCTTGTTCAAGGTGAATCTTCTGTGACAGATTATGTCGCATCCTTCGAGTCACTGTCTAAATATAGGGTTGAATACATCAACACCCCATTGAAGAAGAATCAAAGATTCATCTATGGCTTAAACAAGAATCTCAAGAAGCCATTACTTCTAAAATTAGAAGTTTCTTTCGATCAGCTTATTGATATCGCTCTTCATCTTGAAGAGGCCGATAAAGAGTGTGATGTTGAAGTTGTGGGTGCCAAATAGAACTTCAACAATAATATGAAGAGGCCTATTATGTTCAAAGGCCCCAACCCCAATAAGAAAGAGAAGCAAGAGACTTTGGTAGCAATGACCCCTACCTCTAGCAGTGGGCAATGCTACAATTGTGGTTCAATGGACCACTATGCGAGGGAGTGTCCGAAACCCCTTCATTGTCGCTATTGCAAAAATTCGGGTCACCTTATATCTTCTTGCCCCCAAACTTCAGAATAGGAGAGAGGGAAATCTAAATGCGCCTAGTGACACTTCTCGTGGTCGAGGTACTCCTCATTCAATCTTTGATGACATTCATTTTGTGATTCTCTTATTCAAGTTTTTTTTTATATGAGTTCATCTCATTATTTTTATCAAAAGAACTTGCGATTCATTTTCTTTAAACATTTTGGGCTTGTTGACTTCTTTGAGGATTGCGAATCCGGTTGGTGGATCCGCAACACTCAATTTGCTTTTTATTTATGTCGAAATTATTTTATGTGATTTTTCTTTCCGAACCAAGCTTTACTTATGCTTCGGAATTGACTTTTGTAAGGATTGGCTTAATTATTACGAAGCCATATCCTTTGTCCCGCGTGGGCTATTCATCTTCGACATTTTCAATCTGCTAATCAGATTTCTGCTTTTCCCTTTGTGATTTTGATCCAATTTGATGGCATCATTTTATTCTTTAAGCTCACATGATGAGGAAAGTGTCATTTCTCTCATTCATGTAGTTTGAGAATTTTCCGGTATTTTTGAGTTTTGTCTTAGGATTATCACTTAAGCAGTCTTTTGAGTGGTGATAAGGTCTTTTTCTAGCTCGACCTTACCACCAATTTTCATTTGCTACGAGTTGTGGGAGTTAGCATTCCATTTACCGCATTCCGCACTCGATATGAAACTTATGAATGACTTATTATGTCATTCTATTTGACCAGCTTATTTCATCCATTTTATGAATCGAGTATTCTACGATCTCGATGACTCCAATCTTGTATATATTGATTTTGGATGAAAATAGTAATTTAAAAATTTTCAAATCTTTTTCATAATATTTATTTATAAGTATAATTGGGTTTTGTTCTTCAATGAGCAACATTCAATTCGCATCATTGCTTCGGAGGTTGAGCGCCTTCGAAATAAAGATGTTTTTTGTGAAAGTTCAATGATTCTCAAAAGTCCCAAAGATTGCTCTTGGGAAACTAGAGAATTCATCGAGCGTACACGTTCGGACTTACCCTTTCATGCACTTTATGGTAAACTTCATATTTCAAAATTTCTTTTGTGTTAATATGCTTTTATGGTTGTTACTTTTTATTTCCATCTTATATATTGCGAGGACGCAATTTCTTTAAGGAGGGGAGTCTGTAACAACCCGTATATTTGTCGGTTTTATATTTAAATATTTTATTTAAGTATTTTATAGTTAATCGGATTTTGGTCCGAAAAGCTACTTTTTGCATACGGACGAATTTGGACTCGAGACCACTTCCATTGAGCTTGAAACGTCGTTTGCAATCTTTTAAGTACAAACATCGATATGTTTGGAGATAGTGGAATTTTGGTCACTTTTTGATTTGAGTCTTTGGTTTGGGCTGAACCACTTGTTAACTCAGCCCAACCCTCTCCTTCCATTCATACTTCTAATTTCTTAAACTTTGAAGCTTTGACAAAAATGGTGGAGGGAATGGGAAATTAAAACTCCAAAGTCTTCTTCTTCATTGCTAATCCATCATCAACTCCAAATTCGAGTGAAGAACATAGATTCAAGCTAGTGGTTGCTCTTGCTTAACTCTCAAGCTTCATCTCCATCAAATTCCGTGAAAAAGTGAGATTTTTAATCTCACACCTTGCCTATAATCGTCATTGGACTATTGGGAATGATTCCACATCACTTTAGCATGTTTGTTTGTATTGGATTTGGATTGAATGGGCGAAACCCCCAATTTTCTGTGTTTTTGGTGATTTCCTGGCACTAGGTCGCTCTGGAGTGTTAGCTCGCTGGCTTTAGGTCGTTTCCGACCTATTATCACTCGGCAGCGTTAGGTCGTTCGTCCTCGCTAAGTCGTAGGTCGTCTCCGACCTTATATCGCCTTGTTTGTTTGAGTTAAGTCGCTCGCCTGTAGTTAGGTCGTAGGTCGCTCGAAGGAGTTAGGTCGTAGGTCGCTCAGGGGAAGTTAGGTCGTAGGTCGCTCGGCCACACTTAAGTCGCGAACTACTAGGTCGCTTGACCCCGTACCTCGTTAGGTCGCAAAACTCTTTTAGGTTGCGAACTCCTTTTAGTCGCGAACCCTTTAAGTCGTGAACCATTTAGGTCGCGTACCCCTTTAGGACCCATGACCTTGTTTATGATTAGGTCGTTCGACCTGCTTACCTTTTTTAGGTCGCTTGACTCCATTTCTCTAAGGTCGTAGAACCTTGTTCCTTTTAGGTCGTAAGACCTTGTCCCTTAGGTCGTAAGACCTTAGGTCGCGCCACATTGGTCGTAGACCCTTAGGTCGCTCGATCATTCACCTGGAGTTAGGTCGCTAGGTCGCTCGCGAGTCAAGCATTAGGTCGTGTTTCCCCTTAGGTCGCTGGACCACTTAGGTCGCTGGACCACTTAGGTCGCTCGCCTTTAGGTCGCGTACCATTAGGTCGCTCGATCTTGATGAAGACATTAAGCCGCTCGACCCTTTTTACACTTAGGTCGCGTACCCATAGGTCGCACTATGCTTAGGTTGCTCGACTCTATCCTTTAGGTCGTTAGACCTTATTATGCTTTAGGTCGCTGGACCACTTAACCTATTAGATCGCTGGACCACTCTACCAGTTAGGTCGCTCGCCTTTTTATCAGTAGGTCGTTCGACCTGCATCTAGTTAGGTCGCTCTTCCTACTTCTACTTTGATGGTTTTGGGATTGATTCCTTTGGATTTTTCTCACGCCTTCGAACGTGAAATTTTCTGATGCGATTTGTTTCAACAATTGTTTTGGGACTTGTCACTTCAAAAATGTGAAGGCTTCAATACTAGTAGTAAATATCATAACTCTTTCACCAAAGCGATTTCAACACTGTTTTAAATATAAAGCTCGTTTTCTCAAACCGTTTTCTAATCTACTAGTATATACAAGCCTTTACTTCACTCGGATGAGAAATCTAATTAAACGACTTAGTAAAACGAGTGGTATGAAACGCTTGCGTTCACTTCGTCGGTTAATTCTTGGACTTGTTCGATTGAACCTTTTGTGACAATTTTCTAGTGAAGATTCACAGCTTGTTCGTAAATATTTAAGTTAAGCAAGTGGTTATGGGACATGAAGCTAAACTCATATATTTACTAGCTTGGTGTGATTGACACTTCTTGATGATCATGACGATCATTTTTGTGATTTGATTTAGACTAGCGATTGAGCGATGTCTTTTTAGTCTGCGAGGGAGACTAGCCCTCATTTATGTGATGTTTCTACTCACATTCGTGGAGCATTCGGCTCATAGGTCTTCGGACCATTCGTGGAGCATTCGGCTCATAGGTCTTCGAACCATTCGTGGAGCATTCGGCTCATAGGTCTTTGGACCATTCGTGGAGCATTCGGCTCATAGGTCTTCGGACCGTTCATGGAGCATTCGGCTCATAGGCCTTCCCCCCCTTTTTGTGATTTCTGGATTTCGTGTGTTGATTTCTGGAATTTATGCTTCCCAATTTTCATGCTTTTCATTGATATGATATCAATTTTTGTGCATTGGTGAGTTTATGTGTTATTGACTTGTTATGAATCCAAGTTTAGGGTATGATACCCCATTTCATCTTTGAGAAGATTCTTGTGATATTGTTTTATTTCTTGTTGATTTTCAATTACATACTTATAGTAGTATGCCATTATGGTTATTACATGTTCATGCCATGTCTCTTACTTTATACCGTATCATCTGATAATTATAGCTAGACTGATCCGTTTATTATTTTCTTATAAATAATACTCGGGTCAGACCGAGATGTTACAGGTGCTTCTGCTTGACTTCTCTTCAGGATTATTCTGACTTTTGGCTAACTACATAGATTAGTAGTTTTTGGATGTACACATTTGAGATATTGACTCTATGTCGTGTACTTATTCTTTTGTATAGCACATGTTGCTATTCTTTTTGTATTATCGTGGATCTTTCTGACCACTACTCTGATGTACACTTTCATGTGTTATATATACATTCTTATCTTCTTCCGCCTTTGTGATATGGATGTCTGTGACTGATTTATGTTATGATTATTTCTATGTTTTTTCCGAAGATTATATATAGCCACTGTGTGATAGCTTTGAGTTTGTATCGGTATGTCGGATTTCCTCCTTAAATGATATACATCCTATTCTACCTGACATATCGGTGCTCGCACAAAGAAGTCACATGGATGGTCGCTCTCCACAGCCTTATTCTCCGTGCTAATTGACAGCACTACATCGTAGTGTTTTTGGTCAGCGTGGGTATAGAGGTGGAGCGTCACAGCTTGGTATCAGAGCCAAACTTCGGAACAATGTAGAATAACTTAACAAGGATCATCGTCCTAAGTCCAACTTAGGAGTCGTGCCTTAGGATTTAACTCGGGTCTTCGTACCGAATTATCCTATTTCCTCTTGTGGATCCTTGTTTAATCTATCAAGACTTGCTTGATATTTATTTAGAGAATAACTTTTCTTCTTTTCTTTTCTTTAAGGAAGAGAATGTCTATACCAGGTCGTCCTAGAGCTGGACCATCTACTGTCACTCCCCAGGATGGAGTTTTTATGACTGCTCAGCAGCTTCTTGATTTAGTAAAGAACGCTCAAGCAACTGGTCCTAATCAGGAACCTACTCATCCTATGTCTGGATTTGCACGTTTGTGCAACGATTATACCAACTTGGGTGGGAAACCATTCAAGAGTTCTGAAACTATTATTGAAGTCCAGGCTTGGCTAAGAACATGCGATCGAATCTTTTCTCGCATGAATCTTATCGATCTTCACCGTGTTCAGGTGGCCTCCAGTATGCTCCAAGAAAGAGCATTGGACTGGTACGAACTTCTTATTTCTGAAATCAATGAGGCGGATCTCACCTGGGAGCAATTCCGGGAACGCTTCGAATTGAAATTCGTACCAGAAGCTGAGAAGGTAACACTGGCTCGTCGTTTTATAGACCTTGTTCAAGGTGAATCTTCTGTGACAGATTATGTCGCATCCTTCGAGTCACTGTCTAAATATGGGGTTGAATACATCAACACCTCATTGAAGAAGAATCAAAGATTCGTCTATGGCTTAAACAAGAATCTCAAGAAGCCATTACTTCTAAAATTAGAAGTTTCTTTCGATCAGCTTATTGATATCGCTCTTCATCTTGAAGAGGCCGATAAAGAGTGTGATGTTGAAGTTGTGGGTGCCAAAAAGAACTTCAACAATAATATGAAGAGGCCTATTATGTTCAAAGGCCCCAACCCCAATAAGAAAGGGAAGCAAGAGACTTCGGTAGCAATGACCCCTACCTCTAGCAGTGGGCAATGCTACAATTGTGGTTCCATGGACCACTATGCGAGGGAGTGTCCGAAACCCCTTCATTGTCGCTATTGCAAAAATTTGGGTCACCGTATATCTTCTTGCCCCCAAACTTCAGAATAGGAGAGAGGGAAATCTAAATGCGCCTAGTGACACTTCTCGTGGTCGAGGTACTCCTCATTCAATCTTTGCTGACATTTATTTTGTGATTCTCTTATTCAAGTTTTTTTTTATATGAGTTCATCTCATTATTTTTATCAAAAGAACTTGCGATTCATTTTCTTTAAACATTTTGGGCTTGTTGACTTCTTTGAGGATTGCGAATCCGATTGGTGGATCCGCAACACTCAATTTGCTTTTTATTTATGTCGAATTTATTCTATGTGATTTTTCTTTCCGAACCAATCTTTACTTATGCTTCGGAATTGACTTTTGTAAGGATTGGCTTAATTATTACGAAGCCATATCCTTTGTCCCGCGTGGGCTATTCATCTTCGACATTTTCAATCTACTAATCAGATTTCTGCTTTTCCCTTTGTGATTTTGATCCAATTTGATGGCATCATTTTATTCTTTAAGCTCACATGATGATGAAAGTGTCATTTCTCTCATTCATATAGTTTGAGAATTTTCCGGTATTTTTGAGTTTTGTCTTAGGATTATCACTTAAGCAGTCTTTTGAGTGGTGATAAGGTCTTTTTCTAGCTCGACCTTACCACCGATTTTCATTTGCTACGAGTTGTGGGAGTTAGCATTCAATTTACCACATTCCGCACTCGATATGAAACTTATGATTGACTTATTATGTCATTCTATTTGACCAGCTTATTTCATCCATTTTATGAATCGAGTATTCTACGATCTCGATGACTCCAATCTTGTATATATTGATTTTGGATGAAAATAGTAATTAAAAATTTTTCAAATCTTTTTCATAAGATTTATTTATAAGTATAATTGGGTTTTGTTCTTCAATGAGCAACATTCAATTCGCATCATTGCTTCGGAGGTTGAGCGCCTTCGAAATAAAGATGTTTTTCTTGTGAAAGTTCAATGATTCTCAAAAGTCCCAAAGATTGATCTTGGGAAACTAGAGAATTCATCGAGCGTACACGTTCGGACTTACCCTTTCATGCACTTTATGGTAAACTTCATATTTCAAAATTTCTTTTGTGTTAATATGCGTTTATGGTTGTTACTTTTTATTTCCATCTTATATATTGCGAGGACGCAATTTCTTTAAGGAGGGGAGTCTGTAACAACCCGTATATTTGTCAGTTTTATATTTAAATATTTTATTTAAGTATTTTATAGTTAATCGGATTTTGGTCCGAAAAGCTACTTTTTGCATACGGACGAATTTGGACTCGAGACCACTTCCATTGAGCTCGAAACGTCGTTTGCAATCTTTTAAGTATAAACATCGATATGTTTGGAGATAATGGAATTTTGGTCACTTTTTGATTTGAGTCTTTGGTTTGGGCTAAACCACTTGTTAACTCAGCCCAACCCTCTCCTTCCCTTCATACTTCTAATTTCTTAAACTTTGAAGCTTTGACAAAAATGGTGGAGGGAATGGGAAATTAAAACTCCAAAGTCTTCTTCTTCATTGCTAATCCATCATCAACTCCAAATTCGAGTGAAGAACATAGATTCAAGCTAGTGGTTGCTATTGCTTAACTCTCAAGCTTCATCTCCATCAAATTCCGTGAAAAAGTGAGATTTTTAATCTCACATCTTGCCTATAATCGTCATTGGACTGTTGGGAATGATTCCCCATCACTTTAGCATGTTTGTTTGTATTGGATTTGGATTGAATGGGCGAAAAGCCCCAATTTTCTGTGTTTTTGGTGATTTCCTGGCACTAGGTCGCTCTGGAGTGTTAGCTCGCTGGCTTTAGGTCATTTCCGACCTATTATCACTCGGTAGCGTTAGGTCGTTCGTCCTCGCTAAGTCGTAGGTCGTCTCCGACCTTATATCGCCTTGTTTGTTTGAGTTAAGTCGCTCGCCTGTAGTTAGGTCGTAGGTCGCTCGAAGGAGTTAGGTCGTAGGTCGCTCAGGGGAAGTTAGGTCGTAGGTCGCTCGGCCACACTTAAGTCGCGAACTACTAGGTCGCTTGACCCCGTACCTCGTTAGGTCGCGAAACCCTTTTAGGTCGCGAACTCCTTTTAGTCGCGAACCCTTTAAGTCGTGAACCATTTAGGTCGCGTACCCCTTTAGGACCCATGACCTTGTTTATGATTAGGTCGTTCGACCTGCTTACCTTTTTTAGGTCGCTTGACTCCATTTCTCTTAGGTCGTAGAACCTTGTTCCTTTTAGGTCGTAAGACCTTGTCCCTTAGGTCGTAAGACCTTAGGTCGCGCCACATTGGTCGTAGACCCTTAGGTCGCTCGATCATTCACCTGGAGTTAGGTCGCTAGGTCGCTCGCGAGTCAAGCATTAGGTCGTGTTACCCCTTAGGTCGCTGGACCACTTAGGTCGCTCGCCTTTAGGTCGCGTACCATTAGGTCGCTCGATCTTGATGAAGACATTAAGCCGCTCGACCCTTTTTACACTTAGGTCGCGTACCCATAGGTCGCACTATGCTTAGGTTGCTCGACTCTATCCTTTAGGTCGTTAGACCTTATTATGCTTTAGGTCGCTGGACCACTCAACCTATTAGGTCGCTGGACCACTCTACCAGTTAGGCCGCTCGCCTTTTTATCAGTAGGTCGTTCGACCTGCATCTAGTTAGGTCGCTCTGAAAGCCTGGCCGCTCTTCCTACTTCTACTTTGATGGTTTTGGGATTGATTCCTTTGGATTTTTCTCACGCCTTCGAACGTGAAATTTTCTGATGCGATTTGTTTCAATAATTGTTTTGGGACTTGTCACTTCAAAAATGTGAAGGCTTCAATACTAGTAGTAAATATCATAACTCTTTCACCAAAGCGATTTCAACACTGTTTTAAATATAAAGCTCGTTTTCTCAAATCGTTTTCTAATCTACTAGTATATACAAGCCTTTACTTCACTCGGATGAGAAATCTAATTAAACGATTTAGTAAAATGAGTGGTATGAAACACTTGCGTTCACTTCGTCGGTTAATTCTTGGACTTGTTCAATTGAACCTTTTGTGACAATTTTCTAGTGAAGATTCACAGCTTGTTCCTAAATATTTAAGTTAAGCAAGTGGTTATGGGACATGAAGCTAAACTCATATATTTACTAGCTTGGTGTGATTGACACTTCTTGATGATCACGACGATCATTTTTGTGATTTGATTTAGACTAGCGATTGAGCGATGTCTTTTAAGTCTGCGAGGGAGACTAGGCCTCATTTATGTGATGTTTCTACTCACATTCGTGGAGCATTCGGCTCATAGGTCTTCGGACCATTCGTGGAGCATTCGGCTCATAGGTCTTCGGACCATTCGTGGAGCATTCGGCTCATAGGTCTTCGGACCATTCGTGGACCATTTGGCTCAAAGGTCTTCGGACCGTTCGTGGAGAATTCGGCTCTTAGGCCTTCCCCCCCTTTTTGTGATTTCTGGATTTCGCGTGTTGATTTCTGGAATTTATGCTTCACCGATTTTCATGCTTTTCATTGATATGATATCAATTTTTGTGCATGGGTGAGTTTATGTGTTATTGACTTGTTATGAATCCAAGTTTAGGGTATGATAACCCATTTTATCTTTGAGAAGATTCTTGTGATATTGTTTTATTTCTTGTTGATTTTCAATTACATACTTATAGTAGTATGCCATTATGGTTATTACATGTTCATGCCATGTCTTTTACTTTATACCGTATCATATGATAATTATAGCTAGACTGATCCGTTTATTATTTTCTTATAAATAATACTCGGGTCAGACCGAGATGTTACAGGTGCTTCTGCTTGACTTCTCTTCAGGATTATTCTGACTTTTGGCTAACTACATAGATTAGTAGTTTTTGGATGTACACATTTGAGATATTGACTCTATGTCGTGTACTTATTCTTTTGTATAGCACATGTTGCTATTCTTTTTGTATTATCGTGGATCTTTCTGACCACTACTCTGATGTACACTTTCATGTGTTATATATACATTCTTATCTTCTTCCGCCTTTGTGATATGGATGTCTATGACTGATTTATGTTATGATTATTTCTATGTTTGTTTTCGAAGATTATATATTGCCACTGTATGATAGCTTTGAGTTTGTATCGGTATTCGGATTTCCTCCTTAAATGATATACATCCTATTCTACCTGACATATCGGTGCTCGCACAAAGAAGTCACATGGATGGTCGCTCCTCCACAGCCTTATTCTCCGTGCTAATTGACAGCACTACATCGTAGTGTTCTTGGTCAGCGTGGGTATAGAGGTGGGGCGTCACAAAAACCATTTTTTCAATTCAAACTTGAAATTCCTTTAACTTAAATTGGAATTTCATTTCTTATATGAAAGCTTTTATCATTTGAAAACAAACAGTTTTCATTTTGGAAAATCTGATTCATATATACGAGTTAAAGTCCTTGGGTTAAATTCAAATTCTCAAAACCATACTTTTAGAATGGTTTAAATTCATATAAAACACATTTATAACTTGTATCACATTTTTAAACCATAATTTTAAACATAGAATTCAATTCCTTATTTTGAATTCAAATTCAAATTGAATTATTTAAATTGAAAAACTTTACCAAGTTATTCAAAATAACTTTTCTCTTAAAAAATCCTTTTCAAAGCTTTAACATTTAACCGAAATCCATTTCCAAAATCAATTGAAATTAAAATTTCAATTTCAAAAACATTAAATTTAAATCATCTGTGACTTAACCGATTTCCTCGTGAAATCCATATTTGTGTGTGTAAAAGTGTAGTCCAAGGGTTTCACACAATAGTGCAACATCATCCATCACAGATATATCAATATCGATAAGCGGTATAACCCATAACGCTTATCTTCATTCATAGATTCACAAATAAAGTAAATTTATTAATCACAAAGATTCATCATGATGATTCGATGTGGGTTCCGGATAACCAACTGGAATCCGACTCTCTGTCGCATCGAAATTCAAATGTCGTTTTACGGTCAAGGGGTTTTCACATACATACAGAAACAAATCACAAATCACGGTTCAGCATAAGGCAGTTCACATCACATAGTATCACAATCACAAACAGAAATAACAATCCAGTGCGCAACAATGGTTAATTGTTTCTAATCAAGGTGAATGTGATTTAATAAATTAACCACATAATTATTTTTATCGATTATTTTAAATCAATGATTAAATTTTGATAAATTAATTAAATCTTAATCAACTTGATGAATTAGTTATTCTTTAATTAATTATTTTAGTTAACTACTAATTATAAATTGATTAACTTTAATTATCTAATAAACAATTCTTAATTACAAATTAATTTAAACACCTAATTATTAATTAACCAATTTGAAATTACTATTATAAATCATTCTTAATTATTTTTCAAAATAATTAATTACTAGTAACTATTTACCTTAATTAACATTTCAAATCTTCCTTACATTTTGAAAATCAATTTATTACAATTATAAAGAGCTTTAATGTTGATTGACTTTAATGCTTAACTTAAATTAAGTTATTTAGCTAAGGTATTAATTTGAAAAACTTTATTAACTCAACAAAATCAACATTAGTCATTCTGCTAACACTTAAACTTGTTTAACATTATAACTGGAAATTTGTTTGGGCTTAACACATTTTAAAACAACCCGAGACTTCCCAGTTTTTTTTGTTCGAGCATACCCAGTTTCACTCGAGTTTTCTTCTCTCCCTCTCGTTCCTTTCTTCTTCTCTTTTTTTTTTGTTTTGCTTAAGTCATAAACTTAGTTAACTGCTGAAAAAACTCCACTTAAACGCAAGCAACTTCCTGACACGAGACTGTCCTCGTGCACGTGCACATCACCGCGCCGCCGCTCCGGTGGCCATCGCGACCTTCAGCAAGTCACAAATCTTCAGCAAACTCGAAAACCCAACTTGAATCGCCTCCAAACGTTCGAAATCGAATTTTTAGCATTCGCTCAAAAAAACTACAACGCCGCCTACCATCTAAAACACCTCGCCACCACCTCATAGACCACCAGAGACACTCGGACTTTGTCCACACCATGACAACCCGCCAAGCAACCATCCTCCAGAAATTCATGCAACTCGATCGCGCGTAGAGGACGAACGCACCACGCTACAGACAAGACCAAAAATTTCAACTAAAACCCTAATATGATCTCGTATCCAAATTTCACGCAATAGAATTTTTTTTTGATAATTTTCACGAAATCACAGGTGTTCAAGCTTGCTTCAAACCAAATTTCAACATTTATAATTGAATCGATTGTTAGAAATTGGACAAAATGCGAATTTGGTTCACATACAAATTTCTCTTAAAATACCAAACTAAAAATCTTCGTTTTAGTTTTAAAAATCATAACTTACAGTAAGAATTCAAGTTATGAACTTGAATTAGCTTTTTTCAACAATCAAATTTATCAAGATATTAGTTGATTTCCTGTAAAACAAGTTACAATGGTGTATTCTTTCAAACATGATGTAATCAGCTAAAAAAAACTTGATTGAGGTTTAACATCTTGTTTGAATGCAAACTGAAAGCTTTACAAAGATTTGATGAGAATAATTTGAGTTTTGAAAAAAAAAATGCATCATGTAACAAATAAACAGAGAAGTATAATACACAGAGCAACCAGAATCATATTCAAGTCTACATCATATCAAACCAGATTATCTGTAAATCTCCTGAACTGTTTTTAATTAAACTTAAAACTTTTATAAAAAAATAATCTTGTTTACTCACAGTGATTAAAAGAAAGAACAGAGCCTTCCTTTATGTTGAAACTGGTTTTAAGAAAATTCAACTGGAATTCATCTTGATCTCTGACTTGTACTGATTTGTTTGATGTTTTAAATTGAATTTTGTTTAACGTTTAAATGATAATTACTTAAACTTTTCTCAGCTTCAAGGAGGAACGAAACTGAAATGAAGAAAAGTTGATGTGGAGATGAAATATATAGGGTGATAAATTTGTACAGGTTGATATTAATATCTTTGTACCATATATCAGGGATTTTCTTCCTTTGGGTGGCTGAGGTGATAAAACTTTGGCTTGCATTAATTATCTTGTACCATTTTACCTTATTTTATTTGCTTTATCTTTATCCTGTACATTGCATAAATAAAAATCTGGTGGCTTTGTTCATACTTATCTTCATTTGCAAGCTATTACTTATCTTCTTTTCTTATTTACTTGTTTTTATGTTTGCAAGTGTTCATGAATACGTATTTTTGATGTCTTCTTATACAAGCCTTTATATATATTTTTTACTTATTTCATTCCATACTTATATTTGTATTTGTTTGTATATAAGTACTTATAAAAAAATTTTGTTTGTATTTCTTCTTTTGCCTTATGGCTTTGTGATGTAAATAAAGTTCTATATATTATTTCTTTATATTTTGTTATAATTTAACTAATTTGTTTAATATATATATTTCCTATAATTTATCTTATGTATTGGTATTTTTACTTTTATTTATTTCTATTTTTTTTCTTTAGTCTTATTATTTTGTAATATGAATAATTTCTATTTTAACTTGTTATTAAAAAATTTAGCAAATGTTTTTCTTTATATTTGATAATTTATCTTATATTTATTTCTATTTCTAGTTTAAATATTTATTATTATTATTTTACTTTAATATACATTGTCTTATATTTATTTTATAAATTCAAATCATTATTAACCATCAATTCTAAGTTTAAATCATTTATTTATTTCCTTGTGTCCAAAGTCTATATTTTTATATTTATTTCTAACCCATTTATTTAAGATTTAAATTCAAATCAAATATATACATATATATTCAAATTTACTCATATATGCCTGTATACATGTATATTCACATATATATGCAAGATTTAAATTCGAACGATTTAACACATATTTTATTTGAATTCGGGGAAACTCGCATCAATTTACCAATTAATTATACAATTTTTATTCAGAAATTAAATTAATTATCAATTTTAATTTAATTAAAATCCGGGGTCGTTACATGTATTCCAAATATCAAATTTTTATTTCCAAATTCAATTAATTTAAAATTTTACAAAAATTCAGTTAATTACGTTATTAAAACAATTAAAATTTTACGGGTCATTACACTCTCCCCCACTCAAAACTTTTCATCCCCAAAAAGGAAGGAGGTAGGAGAATAGAAACAACCAGAAAGAAAAATAGATTAAAATACAAAATAAAACAATTAACTCAAAACCATATAAATTTCCTTTATTTTTAAATTGGTTTATATTCAACTAATTGATTTCAATTCAAGGTATTTTCATTCAGTTGATTTAATTTCAGCTTTATTAACCTCTATTACAAAAATTTCTTTTAAAACAAAATTTATTTTATTTAACTTATTTATTTAATTCATTTGATTTCACTTAAGTTAAATTCACTTATAAATCAATCTTAACTATTCCTAAATTCATATTTATTCATTTATTATCTTATTATTCAATTTATCTCAATTAACATTCTATAAATCATAAATTTTGTGTATAAACATTTATTATAATCATATTTTATTCAACAAATTAAAATTTTCCTTTTCCCAAATTATTATTCAATTTATTCCACTTAATATATCTTATCACATATATTAAGCATATTAACACTTATAATAACCACTCAAATTTATTTATAAATTCCTTTAACAACATTTTATATTGTAAATTTTATATTGTATACTATTCAATTACATAGCCAACTTCTGAATAATTTAGGTAAGTTATATATGTTGGAATGAAACTGAGTATTATACAAGTAAAATTTTCCCAATTTAATTATTTCAAGTTTAAATATTTATTCAAAAATTTTGGCATCATTTTATATTTGAAATCATCCCTTGACAAAATATCATTTTTGATATCCTATTACCTATATCATAGTGTATACTACCCAGTTACATTCTAATTACATTTAAACTTTTCTAGGTAAGTTATATTAATGATTCTGAATGTAATTAAACACTACGCAAGTTTACCTGTTATTTATAATATTTTTATTAAGCAAAGTTAAATTGGAACAATTTATTACCTAAGTTTTCTTTTTTATAACCTCAATTACATATTCACCCTAACATTTTAACTTTGAATATTTTAGGTAAGTTATATATATTAGAATGCAATTTAGTGTTATATAAATTAGTTTCATTCAAATTCAACTATTTCAAGTTGTTTAAATTTCACTTCTTATTTTAAACAATCCAATTATTCAAAATTTTACTTTATTTTAAAATTTGAAAACCCTTACCCAACATAGAATTTAAGAGTTCAATTTCCGGTTTTATTTTAAACAAATTTGAAATAAATATATATTTTATACATCAATCATACTCAAGAAAATTAAATCAAATTCCTTTTCAAAACAAAAGTGTAGCAAAGCTACTAAGTGGCTTCTTTGGTTCGAGACTCGAAAATGAATGTCGATGATGTTGTAGTCATCACCGAAATTATTTTCCAGCGACAAACGAAGAGAGTACTTATTTAAAACCAAAAAATTCTTTAGAAACGATTTCTATTCGAAAATACTTTAAATAATATACATTTTAAAACTTTAAAACTTTAAAACCAAATTTTGGAATCACCAAAAGTTAAATTCTCAAATTCTTAATTCAAATTAATTTAAATTCAAAATCAATTTATAAACCATGTTTTAAAATTTCCCTACTTTATTTATATCTTGTGACAATAGTCAATTATTTTCAAAACAATAAATGAAAATAAAATATTATCATTTTTAACAATCAATTCATTTAACTATTTAATTTCAGAAAATTATACCTTTATATATATAATATAATCATACACAAAATTATATCATTTACCAATTTTAAAAACAATATTGTGTCAGTTTGCTCTGTTCAAGTGTTTTGGAATTCTTATCGGCAGCGTTGGCTAAACGAATCGATCGAAATCCAAAATTCAAACTTAACAACTCAAACAACACAATATAAGACTTTTTATATTAATTACAAATACACTCCCTCACTAGATGATTCTAGAATAGATTTCAAAACAAGGATAGAGATCCAAATTTAGAGGAACCCTAATCGAGAAGAATTCTAACTAGAAGATAAGCTCGAAACGAAGATAAGATGATTAAATAGCAAAAGAGAAAAGATGGATAAACTTATATAAATCGCGGGTGACCTTAACCGGGTCAACCGTGACTTCAAGAATAAAATCGAGGCAGAATAAGATTGTTCACAAGAGAATTACCCTGGTCGTCTACTATAGAAACATTAGGGCATAACAAGAGATAGCAGCATCTAAACCGAGGATATTGAAATCTCCGATGAATCAATGCCTGTTGTAAAGGAGTTTCACCCTTTTTACGAATCATTCTAAGATTGGCGAGATGGCCAATTCATTATAGAGATCAACCGAAGTGGAGTTATGGGATGCTCCAGAATCAAGAAGAACACGAACAGGGAGAGACAAGAATGGATTTCAGAACGAAAGGGGAGTCCCGGAAATTCAAAGGATATTCGAATCAAAGAGGAAGAGACTCAAGTTCGAACGAAGGTGATTCCATTTTTGATTCTACTACATATGCTAAGTTTTGCCTAAAACCAGAGCTCTGATATCAATATATAATTACAACTCTTATACACTTATATGTATGTAAACTATAGATTATGTACAACAGCCTATATATAAAACAAACTATTATAAATCTTTACATTAAAACATAACAGACTAATATATATTATATATATATACTTTAAAAATTTGTACCTTTTGATATAAACTTAAATCAGAGGATATACTTGTATATATAAACTATTATATAGAACCAATATATAACTTCATAACATATTCGTATATACCTTGAAATATATACAGGTTTCTGACCAATCCAACTTTATATATATACTAACTGTAAACAAAATCTTATAAACTCATATATATATTTTTGTACATAACTAACTGTAACGACCCGACTTTCCAGACTCGGAAAATCGAACCATTTGAGTTAAGAAGAAGAGGTAGAAGAAGAAGAAAAATAGAAAACAACAGCAGAATCTCACATACGCAGCGGAATAAAATATAATATATATCAATAGATCTTTACACAAATCAAACTATATCTGTATATATATATATATATACATCATCCAAATACATCATCAGAGTACATCACATCAATATCATACAACTGAATACACAGCGGAAAAATAATAGCAAGTACGAGAGTACGTATCGTCATCCAGCTCGTCTCCTGAGCTCCACATCATCATATCCTGTAACCTATAATACTCAGTCTGACCCGAGCATCATATAAAACAATACCCGAGTCAGTCTGGAATACCAACGTGAGAAAATCACACTCAATTGATTATTAAAGTTTCAAAATCCTTTGAAACCAAAAGCATCTCGTAAGACCACGCCACAAATAAACATGTCGGGTTTTTACCTTACGATAGCTAAAACACTTTTTATCAAATTCCTCTGATTTTATAATGGTGTCTATATACAAATACTTATTCAAATAGCCGAAATTGTTACATTATTAAATTCCAGCATACTAGCCACAAAAGTGGGTAATACAAACAAATACCGTACAAGGCACGTAGGAAGAATGGATTTCCAACGAATGACTAGGCACTGGGGTACCACCTATCACAGTACCTGGCCTAGATCACCGTACCGAGGAGTACGCCCGCTCCCCTGCAACACAAGACCGGAATCATCCCTTACTGGATAATTCCAAATAAAATCACCCCACGGTTGGGATCAGCAACCGCACCACTAAGCCGAAATAAAAAGGGACATCTAGACAGGGATGACCTTACTCTCAAATGGGTGCTACCCACGAAGCCTTGCTGCATAACCCTTGATTTTCAGTCATTCCCGGTTGATGAGGTTCGAGGCTAACCGATACCTTTATAGCACATATCCCTTAGAATGCCCATCGTCCGCTGACGATGTTTCGAAAGCATTCGTCCATACAAGTCCGTCCTGGGTTCGAACGGAACCGAAGGCACTATTCCTACTACATCCATTTTGGAAATATCCTCAGGATTAGTAGCGACTATCCCTTGCACTTCACTGCTCCATCTTCTACTCCGAACACGTTACACGAAACGTACAAACCGGATCGAAGTGGTATTCGGGTCTCCAGACCTAGAATCCCGGTATACGGAAACCCGATCCCGGTCTCTTCGAAACGATCAGCGCATTTGGCCAATATTGATAGTCAGTTATTTAACTATCAATTAACATCCACAAGCAACCATCACACAATTAAATAATTTCCCACATTATTTATTTTCCCAAAAATCTTTCCAAGATATATTTCCAAATTTTCAAAACTCATTTGAAAATAATTTCAAAACAGTTTCTGCTTTCGGAATACATTTCCCAATTAATTATTTCCACTAAATCACCAAGTACAAAATACTTTTAGATTTTAAAATAATTTTAAAACACTTTACTATAAATATACTTTGTAATATTGAAATTTAAAAACTACTTTAATACCTTAACAAAATATATACTTAAGGAATATTTAAAATGAAACCACTTTACAAATATAAACTAAATTTCTCTTTTTAAAACATCATACCAAATCACTTTTATATAATTACTACAATAATAGATTTGAAAATTACTTACTTTAAAGTTTAAACATTTAAAAAGAATAGATTTCCCAAAACATACTTACTTAAGAAATTTACATTTAGAAATAATCAATTTTCTAAAATATGCTTTTAAAAACACAATTAGAACTTTTAACTTATATTAAAAATTGCTTTGAAAACGTACTTGGCTATCCAGAGAAATACCCTTCTCACTCCCATCTTTTAAAAATAAAACAACATTTATTTTTAAACCAAACCATATCCTTTTATAAATTCCCACTTTGAATTTATATTTTCAAATATCCACTGATATTTTATTTTACTTGATAAACCCAGTTTATATCTCCAAAATCTCATTTCTCCTTTAAAAATCCCGTTTTAACACTTAAATCAAATTCCAAATTGATTTCCGATTTACTTTACTTTGAAATAAATTTCTTGCTTACTTCATTTATTCCAAAATACTTTAACTTTTAGATTTATTTCCTTATTGTGAGTTAAAAACCTTTTAACTGAAAATACCAATTTTAAACTTCCAAAATTCCTTCCTTATCCCTTAATCAAACTTAATCCTTACATTTAAAAATAAATTCTTTATTCTTTCAGATAATAACTCTTAAGCTTTACAACTACATATTTCTCTTGTTAATTCAAAATTCCCTTATTCCAATTTACTTGAATTATTTTACTTAAAAATATACTCTTTTATTTCTTTCAAAATTCAATTCTATAGAATTTAATAACTCATTTTACTTAGATATTCAATCCAACAATATCTTCCAACATTTCAATCATCAATAAAATCATCACAGGATATCAATATTCATAACACAGAATATAAAACAGTCTAGATAAATTTTTGAGGAATCTAGTTGGATCCCTCCAACCTGTTTCCCTGCATCCACAGATGTTAGCACAATACCAATTCCACTTCGAGGTGGAATATCGCGGTATATGGGTTTTATAAAATATCATCCGCTATTATGCGGCGCATAGGGTCTCATCCGCTATATAATGCGGGAATATCAATTCCAATATATACATATGCCAATATATATATATATTGGTATATACTACTATATATATATATCATATCAACCAAATCAACCATTCAATCAATTATTTAAATTTAACCATTTAAATTTAAATCTAACTGAGTGAGATTAACTCACCTTTGGTTTTGTTGCACAACCCACTTCTTCCTCAACTTGATTTCTTGTGATTATTGACCTTACTGGAAAACAAGAACGGTCCCTCTACCACGAACACCATCGAACGGTGATTCTTCCCTTGTCGAGCTCGACTTCGATTCGATTCTTAGGCAGGCCTGAGCTCGACTTCTGACACCCCACGAAACCTTCCCCAAACTGAACTGCGGCCACTACTCCAGTCAACCCCAAAATCACGAATGAAAAGTGCCAGCGGCCTCGCAAACCCCAACGCGATCGACCCCCTTGCTTGACTTGAACAGTAGCCTCGCGAATCACCACCCTCAGAACGAACTCGCCAACGAACAACCGCCGATCTCCAGAAATCGCGAGTGCTTGCAGCAACCACCACACGGCTCACTAAAATCCTAGCTTCACGTCGACGAACACCCACAGCTGGCCGTGCCCTAGTTCTCTATCGCAACCTCCGCTACCACCCGCGCGACACCCAAACCCTAAATCGCGACATCGCTACCCAGCTCTGCCGAAGACCACATCGAAACAACCCAGCCCATCGAACGAGATCGACTGCTCACGTCTTCTTCCTCAATCGCGTACGTGCGACTCCTCGCTTAGGACACCTCGCGTTCGATAGATTTGAATGAATAGCTCCGAGCTAGCTTGAAAGGGAAACGGAGCTCTATCTTTGAATTGATTTCTTAAGAGACAAGATCGATTTTCATTTTTTTAGAAACTAAGGGGAATGCTCGGCTGAAAAGTTGTCAAGGAGAAGGAGACGCGTGTACAGATGTTTCAACGTGTGGACAGACAGCGTGATCCAGAAGGCTCGTAGTCTAGATATGGAAAGAAATATTGACTAGTCAAACACCATAGCTTATTTTAAAATTCCAAATTTTAAATCGACTCGAAATCGTAGCCAAAAATTTTTAAAACTGAACAAAACATCTTTAAATTAGATTCTATCACTTTTATTATCTTTCATATTATCAATATAAATTTTACAAGCTTTCAAATTATTTTTAACAAGCTTAAAACTCCGGATTCTCTATTTTACCCTATATTCAATTGTCTAATTCAAAAATTAAATTATCCAATAAATACTGTATATTTAAAATTAAAGTTAAAATTTAACCTCCGAATATTTAAAATAAATTAAATATTCCCATTTCAAATATACAAAAATTCCGGGTCGTCACATTCCTCCCCCCTTAAAAGAATTTCGTCCCCGAAATTACCAGTTAGGAAGAATGATCCAATACCCATTACTATTTCCCAAGTTCAAACAGTTTTAACAATACCCAAACAATCTTTTATTAATGATACACTAATCATCTTTTAACTTCCCAAACTTATTCATAAGTTCAACCCATACCACCTACTTATCCATTCAAATTTAAATTTGAATTCAAATTTTGAATTATCAAAATTTTTCCAAAATTTTTCTAACTCCCTAAATTTCCGAAAAATTTCGCCAGCGTCTCCTTTGCGCGGCTAGCTCGGTACTACTACAAAATGGCTCTACGGCCTCCCAATCTCAAAAAGAAAACAAAAAGCCAAGTGGCTGGATCAAAAACCCAATCAAATTTCATATAGAAATTCAAATACATACCTTTTGTCGGGCCATTAAATTTTATCTGTTAAAATCAAAAATCCCAATTTATCCATTGCTTTTATACACCTGTATATCCTACTAAGCAATAATATCCACTCACAATTCCAAAGTAATTTTATCGACTTCTTTACAAATTTTCAATATTTGTTTTACTTAAGCCCGTACGATGCACATATATCATCCGTACGCAATATCACATTCGATCGCTTAATCGATCACACAATTTCACTTCCGAACTAGTATCGTCCACCCGACTTCCTAGTGCGGACTCAGATCTGGTTTCTCGATCAGAAACCGTTATTCTCCTTGCATAGTCACAACTATGATAGAGAATATCCAGAATCAATCAACAATCCATATCCAGGCTCGCCATCGAAAATCAAGTGAAAAATCCTAATTTGGATCGATAAAATTATCTCGAAATTCTGTGTTCGACATCTGGACCAAATAGCTATGCGAATAAAATAATATATGTACACCTTACGTAATTAGCCCAATTGATTATTAGTTATATCAATTCTCCTTTATTCACATTCCTTTTTATTTGTTATCCCCTTATTCACAACTATCCCATTTCTCAACTTCAGTTTTAATCTTCATTCAACTATTCACTTAGTATTTATTTTATTTTTCCATTCCAAAATTACTAAGTATATTTCCAATACAAATTTTCTTAAGAATTTCATTCTTCAATTCTTAAGTTCATATAAATTTATATTTATTTACTACTTCACCCCCGAAGTGTATATATTCAAATTGAATTCCAATTTCATATGAATTTTAATTTACTTCAATTTACTACTTCATTTCCAATTTTTCCTTAAATTCAATTCATCTCCAACTTCCAAAAATTGAATTTTATTTAGCTCGACAACAATCCAAGTTAATTCATTAAATAACTATTTCTCAACTTATTTAAACCACTCCTCTGTTTGAATTCAGTTTCCATTCAACCTTTACTTAAGTCAATAACTTAAGTTTATTTTCCATTTAACCAACCCTTTAAAGTTTTATTTCCATCTTTCATTTGATTCTTATTTAATCAAATTCCATCCACTTATTTATTTAATATAATTGGTTTATTCACTCAATCATTATGAATTTTAATTTCCATACTCAATTCATCTGGAATTATTTTATTAATAACCAGGCCCTTTCCAATTTATTTTCACTTATTCGGATTCCATTCGCAATCCAAACCATCACTATTTAATCCAATTTCATTAACTAATTTATTATCTCATTAGTTCCTTCGCTGGTTAAAATTAAATACTTGCTTTTTAATTCCAAATATCACTTCACTTAATTATCTTAAGTTCAATTTATTTTATAATTCAAGTTTGGATTTATTTAAAAAAATTAAGATTGCTCATCTTAGTCGTTTCCATTTGATAATTGCAATTTCAAATTATAACTCTTAATGGTTCAAAGTAATGGATTCTCATTTATGACTTACAATTTTATTTCTATTCATAAGTTTAACTTACTTACTTAAGATCTGGGGCTATTCATCTAAGTCCATTTTCATCTTTATAATCAATTTCAAATTATTACTCTTAAGAACTTAAGAATATGAATTTCTTTATACAATTATAAGCATTTTACATTACCTTTATATCCAATTCAATTCGACTTCAACTTACTTATATTTAATTCAATTCCAATTCTCAATTTTTATTTAACTTATCTTAAGTTAAATTCAAATATATTTTATTCACCTTCATATACTCAAATTAAATTTTAATTCCAGGATACAAATTTTATACAAGTTTTACAATTCATTCACCTTCAAGTTCTCTAACTCTTTTATCTATCAACTTATATTACTCATTTAGTTATTTTCATCTCATAATTATAATCCCAGAATTAAACTTTCATTTCCTTCTTATTTCAATCAACTTCATTCTATACTTTATATTGTTGATTCATTTAAATTTCCACATTTATATTTTAAATAGAATTTCCAGAATCCAATTGCCCGATTTTATTCCAAAACCATTTTGAATCCATAAATAACTCATACACATCTGGTATATCACATCAAATCCCAATTTCTAAAACAATCTGCTTTTACCAAACAATTTTCCCTTTTGAATTTCAAAACCAACCCAGTTCACAATCATTTCCAATTTAAACAGTTTGGTAGCAATTTCTCTTTGGAAACTCGAAAATAGACATCGATGATGCTGCAGTCATCACCGAAATTATTTTCCAGCGACCGAAAGAGAATTTTAATGCTTTTATCACTTTAAAACATTTCAAATATTTTTAAATTCCAAATCCCACCATATTCAATTCCAATTCAAAGATATTTCCGAAATAATACCACTATATTTTTTTTTTCCCAAAACCCTTTGAAAACTATTTTTAAATCCAAAGGAATATAAACCTTTCCCAAAACTTCAAATTCAAAATCCATTCAATTTTATATCCAAACATTACTCTGGAATTCTATCACATTTTATTCCAAATTATAAGTCACATTTACAATTTACATTTACAAATTTCATTTGTTTATGAATTTATCTCCTTTGATTATAAATCACATTTGTAATTCTCATTTGTATAAAAAGTTTATTTCAATTCCATTTTGTTATATAAATTTATTCTTCAACTTAGGTTATAAGTTTCAATTTCTACTCAATAATGAGACTAACTCATTATTGTCATTTTCTAACAACCAAGCATCCAAATATATAACTATAATAATTTTCGAACAATTATTTCTTTTATATACAAAATAATTTGGGCAAAATTATTTCATTCACCCTATTTAAAACGATACTGTGTCGAACTGTTCTATTCAAGTGTTTAGAAACCCCTTCGATACAGTTGTACAGACTGTAATATCTCGGAAATTTTAACAATATCAATTTAATAATCTGTTAAATAATTAAATTGATATTGATGATCTTTGATAATAAAATTTGAATTTAATTTAATAATCTAATTAAATAAGTATCAAATATGTTATTTTCAAATAATAAGTATAATGTATTATTTTTAATATGTATGAATTTTAATGCTAAAAGGGATTTTATTCATATAAATTTAGAAAGTATTTATTTAATAGTAAATTTAGTACAAAAGATATATTTACACTTATAAATGAATTAAATACATGTATATGATTTTATTAGGATATAAATGAGTTTTATTTTATTTTCTTTTAAAGGTTTCATTTATTTATAATATAGAAAAGCATTTATAATTAAGAAATGTGTTTATTAATTAAGAAATTTATATAAAAGCTTTTAAAACTCTTTTTTTTAAAATAATATAAAAATGGAAAATTACAAGTGTTAGTTTTATATGCATCATAAATACATGTGTAAGGTAATTAAGAATGGATGAAGACAAGTGTCAATTTTCTTTCCATTTTCCTTGATTTTTAATAAACCATAAATTAAGTTTATAAAAGCCTACCTTTCCATTCCCTTTTTCTTTTTCTAATCTCAATCCTCAAAAACTAAAACCAGAAAATGATCAAAACCGAAATCATCTCAAACCAAAAATATACAACCTGAATTCATCTTCAAACCAAAACTGAGATTCATCTGCAAAGCTTAATTCTCAAATTTACAACATGAAATCCTGCAAACATTTCTCAAATTCAAATACCTGAAACCAGGCAATTTCTCAAACCTGAAACCCTTCCTCTGATTAAAAATCAGTACCCTGTAATCTGAAATCTTCTCCAAACCAAAGATCTGTAACCATTGTTCTTTCAAGCCTGTAAACTCATTTATAACATGCAAGAACAAAAGGTTTAACACTTTCTTCACCTGGAAGTGCATTTTCAAAACTAATATTCAAGACTGTAATCATTTCATCTCAAGCCTGAGACCAATTATCCTAAGACCAGAAACCATATTTCAAAACAAATCTGCAATGTTCTTCAAGTCTGAATCATTTCAAGATTTGCATGCAAGAAAATCTGAGGCAGAAGCAAGTTTTCAAAAGCTTTTCAAATTTTTAAAAGAAATCAAAACGAGCTCTTCAGTTTTTAAAGGAATGAAGCAAGTTCAGTTTCAAGTTTTCAAAGTCCAAATTCCAGTTTTTCTTTCAAAGCTCTGTTCATCTGAAATAGGTGAGTAAACAATTATTTTGCAAAGGTTAAAATAGATATAAATTTGCTTTCATATGATTCTTGAATGAAGTAACTTTGCATGTTTATAGATATGGATGTATACTGTCTGTATGTATTGAACTATGTATATATGCCTCTGTTTCCAGATTGTTGTGATAACCAGATTACCAAATTCCATACCTTCTTGTTTATTCACTGTTAACACATGGATTAAAGACAAATTAGCTTAGTTTTAATATAATCTAAGTACTAAAAATATAAGCAAGTATATATGTTTTGAAATATGTTTGCTTTTGTGAAATAACAGTAGGAATCCTGTAAGACATCAAAAATCAAATCTCGAATTATACTAATTCAAGTTGATGTCTGGAATCATCTTTGAAAAACAAGATTTTTAAAACAAAAACTAAAATTTTTAAAAATTATATTGAGGGTGCAGTTTGTAGTTAACCAGAGTTTGGTTTTTGAGTGATTTCTGGTGACTGGGATGTTTGTGGTGATCGAGATTGTTGCTGGAGTTAGGTGAATGATCAGGGTAGTGGGCATAAATAATAGGAGCAGTGGTAGTTCACCGTGGCGATAGCGGTAGGTCGAACTAAAATTTTGACCTAGTTTTGGTTGAGGATGGAATCGTGATCGATGCTTCGGCTATGATGGATCGAGTGTCTCGAAGCTGTGGGGGTTTGGTAGCGTACGTGTTCGGCTAGACGTGGACCAAGCGATTAAAATTCCGGTGGTCGGAGTTTGGCGATTCGTGGAAGTTTTGGTGACTGGGTTCGTTCCAGGTGGGTGCTCGAGTGCTCGTTTTCGTTTTCAAGTTTGAATTGATGATCGGAGTTGTCGAGATGGTCGAGAGGAAGGTGGGCGACTCGATGGTGATCAGCAAGTTGGTCGGAGTCGTCGATGTTCACCGTGCACGTGCACGTGTTCTCATTTGCGTATCTGGAATTTTGAATTGGGGAAGATGGAGTTCTCGTGTTCATACTCGAGGAGGACTCGTGATTTTTGAAAGTTTTTGCGGGGAAGACTCGGGTAAGATAGGGTTGCGACTCGAAGTAGTTTCAGATGGTCTCGAGTACTTTTAGTTGTTACCAGGTTTTAAAAACCTGTTTTGTTTAAATTTAAATTGAATTTAAATTTGTGAATAAATATTAAAACAGGAATTGAAATCAAAGTTGTAATATATGGATTTAAGTTTGGTTTCGAACCTTAGATTTAAGATAAATAAGTTTTATAAATTCAAATGTTTTAATAAGTTTAAATGTAAGGTAAATTTAAAAGTTTTGAAATTAAAAAGGGATTTGTTTAAATCTTGTAAAATTTCTTTTATAAGAAAAATATTATTTATCATTTAAAGGTTTTAAATTGATTTTAAAACTTGTTGAAGTTTAATTATAAGTTAATGATTTGTATGCATTTAATTATTAGAGTAATTAAATGGATAATTAATTTATCTAATAAATTAATGAAATAAATAATTACTTAAAAGTAATTAAAGGTTTAATCTTAAAGATTTAAGATTAATTATTTTTTTGAATAATTAACTTGTAATTAAGATTCATTAATTAAATAGGAATTTGATTTTAATTAATGATTAAGATAAATTAACTAGGAATGATTAATTTATAATTAAGGATTATAAGTTAGAATATTAATTAATGATTAAGAATTAATTAATAAAGTAATTAAAATATTAATTAAGTTATGGATAACACCTAATTAATTAAATAATTAGAGATTGATTAATTGGTTATTAAGATTTATAAATTTAGAATTAATAATATTAATATAAGTTAATTACTTAAGGAAAGTAATTAAATAATTGTTAATGAAAGTCATTAACTATGGATTATTAAATAATTAATTAATGTGATTAATATTAATAATTAATTAGATTAATTAATTTAAAGATAATCAATTATAGAATTTGTTTTAAATGGAATTACTTAATGGAAGTAATTAAGAATTAATTACTTATTGTAATTAATTGAAGTTAATTTGATTTGTTAAGTTAATTAATTAAGTTTAATTAATTTAGAATAATCAAGAGATGATTTGATAATAATTACTTAATGTAATTATTAAGGTAAGATTATTTAGGGGAGTAAATAATAAGATAATTACTGGAAGTAATTAGTTGAATAATGATTTTATTAATAGAGGTAATTTGAGTTAATTACTTTGAATAATTAATCAAGGGATTAATTAAGAAATTAATTAAGGAAGTAATTAATTTAGTTAGTGAAAGTAATTAAGGGTAGTTAATTACTGATTGAAGATTAATCAAGAGTGATTAATAAATATTGTTTAAATAAAGGTTAATTACTTAATGTAATTAATTTAATTAAGTAATTAATAATTAAGTTGTAATTAAGGATCATTAATTAATATAATTAATGATGTAATTAAGATTGATTAATTAAGTAATAATTAATAAATGAAGTGATTAATCAATGTAATTAATTAAGGATTAATGTAATTAATTATAGTTGATTAACTTAATTAATTTTAGATAATTAATTAATGATGTAATTAAAGGTTAATTACTATAATGGTTAAGGATAATTAATTTGAGTAATTAATTAAAGGATAAATTACCTAAAGGGTAATTAGAGGATAATTAATTGATTGTAATTAATTAATGGTTAAGTAAGCAGGATTTATAAAATGAAGTAATTAATTTAATTTACTTTAAATTAATTAGAGATGAGATAAATCATTACTTATGGATGGATAAATAATATGGAATGCTTTGCATTGTTTGATCTCTGATGAGATATATGCTGTATGATATGGATGTTAGTTGAATTGAATGGATTATCTGATAATGTTGATTATCTATTGTGAATTATCTTTCTATGTGTATAAAGAAAATGAATTGAATTGTTTTACCCTTAAAACAACTTGGCCTTAAAAGATACGCTTTGGATTTCGATGAGACCGGGATCGGGTTTCCGTATACCGGATTTCCAGGTCTGGAGACCCGAATACCACATCGATCCAAATTAACGATAGGTCGTGAATCAAGTGAAGATGAAGATTCAGAGTGCAAGGGTTATTGTCGTTAACTCTGAGGGTGATTCCAAAACGAGTGTAACGAGATAATGCCTTCGGTTTCGTTCGAACCCGGAACGAACTTGTATGGATTGAATGCTTTCAGAACATCGTCAGGTGGACGATGAGCATTCTAAGTGATGTGTTCTTTTCTAAGGTAAACGTGACCTCAAGCCTCACAAACCGGGAATGGCTAAAACAGGGGAGGTGCAGCAAGGTTAGTGGGTAGCACCCAAGTAGGACAAGGTTACCTCTGTCTAGATGTCCCTTTCTATTTTCGACTTAGTGGTGCGGTTGCTGATCCCAACCGTGAGGTATCTTGTGCGGGAATTATCCAGTAAGGGATGTTCCGACCTTGTGTTGCAGGGGATTGGGAGTGATCCTCGGTACGGTGATCTAGGCCACGTACTGTGACGGGCGGTACCCCAGTAGCCCTGCCATTGTATGGAATCCAAACTCCAATAAGTGCCGTACGTATTAGTTGTGCCCAACTATGTTGGAATGTGAGATGTAAGCATTTCAGCTATTTCTGTATTTTACTTGAAAATCCTAGACCCTATTATAATACAATCAGATTTCCTATCAAATGTTTTGGTTAGCGTAAGGTAAAAACTTACCCATGTTTATTTGTGGGGAGTCTTACGTGATACCTTTTCTTTCAAAAGGTTTTGAAGTTAAGCAATTTTAACCCGTTTACTCACACCAGACCCATGTCTGACCCAAGTTGTTTATTTCTGTTTTATAAACTCTTGGGTACTCAAATTTTTACGAGTAGCCAAGGGATTCAGGTTAGCTTTGACGAGTAATTTGGAGGAGCAATGGAGCAGGAGGCTTCAGCGTTGTAGATATAGATAGTAGTTTCCGCTGTGTTGATCTTGTTTAGATCTTTGTTTTGTATTGAGATGTAATAACTAGACAGATATTTATAACTGTCTAGTATATGTTATGTAATCTGTGTAACTCTGATAAGTGTTGTATATGATACAATGTAATATTTATGTGATATAATATATTTTGTTCGTTTCCGCTGTGAGTATTTGTGTTTGTTTCTTTTCTCTTCTTCTCTTTTCTACTTCTCACCCCTTTCTTTCTTATTAGCGATACGACTTTCTATGGAGAGAAAGTCGTGGTCGTTACAGTGGTATCAGAGCATAGGTTGAGCGAATGCCTAAGCTTTTGGTTAAGTGAATATCAGAGCACTAGGTTGAGTGAATACCTAGGTTCGGAAGGATTGTTCATTAGAGATAGGATCTGTAGCAACCTGTTTGAGTCTGAGTATATATATATACGAGAGCGCGTATTTGTTAGTTATATAAAATGGTTTTATATTGTGTTAATTGATCGGTTGAGTGGTATATGGATTCTGGTCAATACGAGTAGCTAACGTTATTGATAGGGATCTCTAAACACTTGAACCAGGCCAACAGACACAATATTGTTTTAAAGAGGTAGATGAAATAATTTTACCTAGAAATAATTTCTATATATAAAAAAAATATCATTTTAAATATATATATTTATGTATTTCTACCTATTTATTGGGTTACCTGTTCGGGTTTTCCAATATAAGTTATAAAGGTAGATAGGGTAGTGGTGTGTGTAACACGACTACAAATAGTTAGAATTTGAGTGTTGAGGTTGGAAGTGTATCTGTCGAGACTGTAGACCTAATACTGTCTCGAGTAAGCTTTGCTGTGGTGAAGGATTTCATCGATCTCCGAAGGAAACTGTAATGGTTCGGAGTTTATCTTTGAAGTATGGATGAGTAGAGTTGGATCTGTCGATGAGGCAAAAGTGAGTGATGGTATCTTGATACCTCAGGTAATAGTAGCTGTATGATGAGATACAGTGACGATGGATGTTCTTGAAGATGTTTTCTTTGGAACAAGATTAAGGAAGTGTGTATGCTTCGGTGTTGTGGCTGAGTTCAGCATGGAGTTTCTGCTTTGGTTTGGAGTCCGAGTTTCTCGAAGAGCTTTGGATAAGAGCATCAGTGTCAGTAGTGCAGCTCGGAGTATTCTGTGATGGCAGGAAGTTTTCTGGATGAGCAGTTTTTCTGGAAGTGAAGTTCAGAAGCAGCAGAGTGGATCCATTTCTTCGATAAATTGGATAAATAAGTGTAAGCTGTTCTAATTGGGAAAGAGAGAACAGTCTGTTTGGAATTAGGATGGGTTGATCGCAAAAGTGACTTGCGATTGTCTGAGTGTTCTCTTGGGTTGTCAGAATTTTTCTGGATGTCTTCAGGGAAGTCAGGAGTTATCCGCATCTGAAGGTTGAGTTTTCTTATCGACTGGATTCCATGAGTGATACCAGTGGTTCAGTCTAGTTGAAGGATGTTTTCCTAGAGATAGAGTTTGGTGAAGCAGCTCAAGTTTTGCTGGAATATCTGAGTTTTCTTTATGGATCAGTAAACCTTATTTCTAGAAGTGAGTTGTCCAGTCTGTGTTTGTGTTCTACCTCATATCGGAGTTGAGCAGCGAAAGCAGTTTGGAGTGTATCTCTGGATGGGAGAAGTAAGTTTGGAATCTACTGATGTTGTGAAGTAGAGTTATGTTTGGATCTCGTCTATGTTCTGATTTGGATAAGTAATTGGTCTACTTGGTTGAATTGTCAGTTTGGATAACTGGAATTCATTGAGTTTTACGTATCTCTGAGGGAGTACGTATTTGATCTATCTCTGGTTGTAGAATCAGCAGTTCTGGAAGTTTGGTAGTTGAGTCAGACTCGTCTGTAGTTTGATAGTCTGTTTAGTTCTGTAGATCTAGATGTGTAGGAGATCTATAGCTTAATAGTTTAGATTGTTTGTAGAGCGAGTATCCCGGTATATATATATACTTAGGGAAACTCGAGGAATTTTATCTAGAATTTAGTCTAGATAGTTAAATGGTTTGATTGGATGATTTGGCTGCTATGGTTGTTAGCATATGGATGATAGTATATGCTTATGTTTTAAATTTAAATCTTTAATAGGATTATTAAATTACCTTTGTTTAAATTTCGGGGACGAAATTATTTTAAGGGGGGAGGAATGTAATATCTCGGAAATTTTAACAATATCAATTTAATAATCTGTTAAATAATTAAATTGATATTGATGATCTTTGATAATAAAATTTGAATTTAATTTAATAATCTAATTAAATAAGTATCAAATATGTTATTTTCAAATAATAAGTATAATGTATTATTTTTAATATGTATGAATTTTAATGCTAAAAGGGATTTTATTCATATAAATTTAGAAAGTATTTATTTAATAGTAAATTTAGTACAAAAGATATATTTACACTTATAAATGAATTAAATACATGTATATGATTTTATTAGGATATAAATGAGTTTTATTTTATTTTCTTTTAAAGGTTTCATTTATTTATAATATAGAAAAGCATTTATAATTAAGAAATGTGTTTATTAATTAAGAAATTTATATAAAAGCTTTTAAAACTCTTTTTTTTAAAATAATATAAAAATGGAAAATTACAAGTGTTAGTTTTATATGCATCATAAATACATGTGTAAGGTAATTAAGAATGGATGAAGACAAGTGTCAATTTTCTTTCCATTTTCCTTGATTTTTAATAAACCATAAATTAAGTTTATAAAAGCCTACCTTTCCATTCCCTTTTTCTTTTTCTAATCTCAATCCTCAAAAACTAAAACCAGAAAATGATCAAAACCGAAATCATCTCAAACCAAAAATATACAACCTGAATTCATCTTCAAACCAAAACTGAGATTCATCTGCAAAGCTTAATTCTCAAATTTACAACATGAAATCCTGCAAACATTTCTCAAATTCAAATACCTGAAACCAGGCAATTTCTCAAACCTGAAACCCTTCCTCTGATTAAAAATCAGTACCCTGTAATCTGAAATCTTCTCCAAACCAAAGATCTGTAACCATTGTTCTTTCAAGCCTGTAAACTCATTTATAACATGCAAGAACAAAAGGTTTAACACTTTCTTCACCTGGAAGTGCATTTTCAAAACTAATATTCAAGACTGTAATCATTTCATCTCAAGCCTGAGACCAATTATCCTAAGACCAGAAACCATATTTCAAAACAAATCTGCAATGTTCTTCAAGTCTGAATCATTTCAAGATTTGCATGCAAGAAAATCTGAGGCAGAAGCAAGTTTTCAAAAGCTTTTCAAATTTTTAAAAGAAATCAAAACGAGCTCTTCAGTTTTTAAAGGAATGAAGCAAGTTCAGTTTCAAGTTTTCAAAGTCCAAATTCCAGTTTTTCTTTCAAAGCTCTGTTCATCTGAAATAGGTGAGTAAACAATTATTTTGCAAAGGTTAAAATAGATATAAATTTGCTTTCATATGATTCTTGAATGAAGTAACTTTGCATGTTTATAGATATGGATGTATACTGTCTGTATGTATTGAACTATGTATATATGCCTCTGTTTCCAGATTGTTGTGATAACCAGATTACCAAATTCCATACCTTCTTGTTTATTCACTGTTAACACATGGATTAAAGACAAATTAGCTTAGTTTTAATATAATCTAAGTACTAAAAATATAAGCAAGTATATATGTTTTGAAATATGTTTGCTTTTGTGAAATAACAGTAGGAATCCTGTAAGACATCAAAAATCAAATCTCGAATTATACTAATTCAAGTTGATGTCTGGAATCATCTTTGAAAAACAAGATTTTTAAAACAAAAACTAAAATTTTTAAAAATTATATTGAGGGTGCAGTTTGTAGTTAACCAGAGTTTGGTTTTTGAGTGATTTCTGGTGACTGGGATGTTTGTGGTGATCGAGATTGTTGCTGGAGTTAGGTGAATGATCAGGGTAGTGGGCATAAATAATAGGAGCAGTGGTAGTTCACCGTGGCGATAGCGGTAGGTCGAACTAAAATTTTGACCTAGTTTTGGTTGAGGATGGAATCGTGATCGATGCTTCGGCTATGATGGATCGAGTGTCTCGAAGCTGTGGGGGTTTGGTAGCGTACGTGTTCGGCTAGACGTGGACCAAGCGATTAAAATTCCGGTGGTCGGAGTTTGGCGATTCGTGGAAGTTTTGGTGACTGGGTTCGTTCCAGGTGGGTGCTCGAGTGCTCGTTTTCGTTTTCAAGTTTGAATTGATGATCGGAGTTGTCGAGATGGTCGAGAGGAAGGTGGGCGACTCGATGGTGATCAGCAAGTTGGTCGGAGTCGTCGATGTTCACCGTGCACGTGCACGTGTTCTCATTTGCGTATCTGGAATTTTGAATTGGGGAAGATGGAGTTCTCGTGTTCATACTCGAGGAGGACTCGTGATTTTTGAAAGTTTTTGCGGGGAAGACTCGGGTAAGATAGGGTTGCGACTCGAAGTAGTTTCAGATGGTCTCGAGTACTTTTAGTTGTTACCAGGTTTTAAAAACCTGTTTTGTTTAAATTTAAATTGAATTTAAATTTGTGAATAAATATTAAAACAGGAATTGAAATCAAAGTTGTAATATATGGATTTAAGTTTGGTTTCGAACCTTAGATTTAAGATAAATAAGTTTTATAAATTCAAATGTTTTAATAAGTTTAAATGTAAGGTAAATTTAAAAGTTTTGAAATTAAAAAGGGATTTGTTTAAATCTTGTAAAATTTCTTTTATAAGAAAAATATTATTTATCATTTAAAGGTTTTAAATTGATTTTAAAACTTGTTGAAGTTTAATTATAAGTTAATGATTTGTATGCATTTAATTATTAGAGTAATTAAATGGATAATTAATTTATCTAATAAATTAATGAAATAAATAATTACTTAAAAGTAATTAAAGGTTTAATCTTAAAGATTTAAGATTAATTATTTTTTTGAATAATTAACTTGTAATTAAGATTCATTAATTAAATAGGAATTTGATTTTAATTAATGATTAAGATAAATTAACTAGGAATGATTAATTTATAATTAAGGATTATAAGTTAGAATATTAATTAATGATTAAGAATTAATTAATAAAGTAATTAAAATATTAATTAAGTTATGGATAACACCTAATTAATTAAATAATTAGAGATTGATTAATTGGTTATTAAGATTTATAAATTTAGAATTAATAATATTAATATAAGTTAATTACTTAAGGAAAGTAATTAAATAATTGTTAATGAAAGTCATTAACTATGGATTATTAAATAATTAATTAATGTGATTAATATTAATAATTAATTAGATTAATTAATTTAAAGATAATCAATTATAGAATTTGTTTTAAATGGAATTACTTAATGGAAGTAATTAAGAATTAATTACTTATTGTAATTAATTGAAGTTAATTTGATTTGTTAAGTTAATTAATTAAGTTTAATTAATTTAGAATAATCAAGAGATGATTTGATAATAATTACTTAATGTAATTATTAAGGTAAGATTATTTAGGGGAGTAAATAATAAGATAATTACTGGAAGTAATTAGTTGAATAATGATTTTATTAATAGAGGTAATTTGAGTTAATTACTTTGAATAATTAATCAAGGGATTAATTAAGAAATTAATTAAGGAAGTAATTAATTTAGTTAGTGAAAGTAATTAAGGGTAGTTAATTACTGATTGAAGATTAATCAAGAGTGATTAATAAATATTGTTTAAATAAAGGTTAATTACTTAATGTAATTAATTTAATTAAGTAATTAATAATTAAGTTGTAATTAAGGATCATTAATTAATATAATTAATGATGTAATTAAGATTGATTAATTAAGTAATAATTAATAAATGAAGTGATTAATCAATGTAATTAATTAAGGATTAATGTAATTAATTATAGTTGATTAACTTAATTAATTTTAGATAATTAATTAATGATGTAATTAAAGGTTAATTACTATAATGGTTAAGGATAATTAATTTGAGTAATTAATTAAAGGATAAATTACCTAAAGGGTAATTAGAGGATAATTAATTGATTGTAATTAATTAATGGTTAAGTAAGCAGGATTTATAAAATGAAGTAATTAATTTAATTTACTTTAAATTAATTAGAGATGAGATAAATCATTACTTATGGATGGATAAATAATATGGAATGCTTTGCATTGTTTGATCTCTGATGAGATATATGCTGTATGATATGGATGTTAGTTGAATTGAATGGATTATCTGATAATGTTGATTATCTATTGTGAATTATCTTTCTATGTGTATAAAGAAAATGAATTGAATTGTTTTACCCTTAAAACAACTTGGCCTTAAAAGATACGCTTTGGATTTCGATGAGACCGGGATCGGGTTTCCGTATACCGGATTTCCAGGTCTGGAGACCCGAATACCACATCGATCCAAATTAACGATAGGTCGTGAATCAAGTGAAGATGAAGATTCAGAGTGCAAGGGTTATTGTCGTTAACTCTGAGGGTGATTCCAAAACGAGTGTAACGAGATAATGCCTTCGGTTTCGTTCGAACCCGGAACGAACTTGTATGGATTGAATGCTTTCAGAACATCGTCAGGTGGACGATGAGCATTCTAAGTGATGTGTTCTTTTCTAAGGTAAACGTGACCTCAAGCCTCGCAAACCGGGAATGGCTAAAACAGGGGAGGTGCAGCAAGGTTAGTGGGTAGCACCCAAGTAGGACAAGGTTACCTCTGTCTAGATGTCCCTTTCTATTTTCGACTTAGTGGTGCGGTTGCTGATCCCAACCGTGAGGTATCTTGTGCGGGAATTATCCAGTAAGGGATGTTCCGACCTTGTGTTGCAGGGGATTGGGAGTGATCCTCGGTACGGTGATCTAGGCCACGTACTGTGACGGGCGGTACCCCAGTAGCCCTGCCATTGTATGGAATCCAAACTCCAATAAGTGCCGTACGTATTAGTTGTGCCCAACTATGTTGGAATGTGAGATGTAAGCATTTCAGCTATTTCTGTATTTTACTTGAAAATCCTAGACCCTATTATAATACAATCAGATTTCCTATCAAATGTTTTGGTTAGCGTAAGGTAAAAACTTACCCATGTTTATTTGTGGGGAGTCTTACGTGATACCTTTTCTTTCAAAAGGTTTTGAAGTTAAGCAATTTTAACCCGTTTACTCACACCAGACCCATGTCTGACCCAAGTTGTTTATTTCTGTTTTATAAACTCTTGGGTACTCAAATTTTTACGAGTAGCCAAGGGATTCAGGTTAGCTTTGACGAGTAATTTGGAGGAGCAATGGAGCAGGAGGCTTCAGCGTTGTAGATATAGATAGTAGTTTCCGCTGTGTTGATCTTGTTTAGATCTTTGTTTTGTATTGAGATGTAATAACTAGACAGATATTTATAACTGTCTAGTATATGTTATGTAATCTGTGTAACTCTGATAAGTGTTGTATATGATACAATGTAATATTTATGTGATATAATATATTTTGTTCGTTTCCGCTGTGAGTATTTGTGTTTGTTTCTTTTCTCTTCTTCTCTTTTCTACTTCTCACCCCTTTCTTTCTTATTAGCGATACGACTTTCTATGGAGAGAAAGTCGTGGTCGTTACACAGACTGTGCCGATTAAGGTTCATATGCCACTAAATAAATCAACCAACACAATATAAAACCATTTTATATTCACAAACAAATACGCGCTCATATCTATTAATACTCTCAAAATTCCCACCAGAGCCAAGGTTATCGCCAACCTTCGCTCTGATACCACTGTAACGACCCGACTTTCCAGACTTGGAAAATCGAACCATTTGAGTTAAGAAGAAGAGGTAGAAGAAGAAGAAAAATAGAAAACAACAGCAGAATCTCACATACGCAACGGAATAAAATATAATATATATCAACAGATCTTTACACAAATCAAACTATATCTGTATATATATATATATATACATCATCCAAATACATCATCAGAGTACATCACATCAATATCATACAACTGAATACACAGCGGAAAAATAATAGCAAGTACGAGAGTACGTATCGTCATCCAGCTCGTCTCCTGAGCTCCACATCATCATATCCTGTAACCTATAATACTCGGTCTGACCCGAGCATCATATAAAACAATACCCGAGTCAGTCTGGAATACCAGCGTGAGAAAATCACACTCAATTGATTATTAAAGTTTCAAAATCCTTTGAAACCAAAAGCATCTCGTAAGACCACGCCACAAATAAACATGTCGGGTTTTTACCTTACGATAGCTAAAACACTTTTTTATCAAATTCCTCTGATTTTATAATAGTGTCTATATACAAATACTTATTCAAATAGCCGAAATTGTTACATTATTAAATTCCAGCATACTAGCCACAAAAGTGGGTAATACAAACAAATACCGTACAAGGCACGTAGGAAGAATGGATTTCCAACGAATGACTAGGCACTGGGGTACCACCTATCACAGTACGTGGCCTAGATCACCGTACCGAGGAGTACGCCCACTCCCCTGCAACACAAGACCGGAATCATCCCTTACTGCACAATTCCAAATAAAATCACCCCACGGTTGGGATCAGCAACCGCACCACTAAGCCGAAATAAAAAGGGACATCTAGACAGGGATGACCTTACTCTCAAATGGGTGCTACCCACGAAGCCTTGCTGCATAACCCCTGATTTTCAGTCATTCCCGGTTGATGAGGTTCGAGGCTAACCGATACCTTTATAGCACATATCCCTTAGAATGTCGATCGTCCGCTGACGATGTTTCGAAAGCATTCGTCCATACAAGTCCGTCCTGGGTTCGAACGGAACCGAAGGCACTATTCCTACTACATCCATTTTGGAAATATCCTCAGGATTAGTAGCGACTAGCCCTTGCACTTCATTGCTCCATCTTCTACTCCGAACACGTTACACGAAACGTACAAACCGGATCGAAGTGGTATTCGGGTCTCCAGACCTAGAATCCCGGTATACGGAAACCCGATCCCGGTCTCTTCGAAACGATCAGCGCATTTGGCCAATATTGATAGTCGGTTATTTAACTATCAATTAACATCCACAAGCAACCATCACACAATTAAATAATTTCCCACATTATTTATTTTCCCAAAAATCTTTCCAAGATATATTTCCAAATTTTCAAAACTCATTTGAAAATAATTTCAAAACAGTTTCTGCTTTCGGAATACATTTCCCAATAATTATTTCCACTAAATCACCAAGTACAAAATACTTTTAGATTTTAAAATAATTTTAAAACACTTTACTATAAATATACTTTATAATATTGAAATTTAAAAACTACTTTAATACCTTAACAAAATATATACTTAAGGAATATTTAAAATGAAACCACTTTACAAATATAAACTAAATTTCTCTTTTTAAAACATCATACCAAATCACTTTTATATAATTACTACAATAATAGATTTGAAAATTACTTACTTTAAAGTTTAAACATTTAAAATGAATAGATTTCCCAAAACATACTTACTTAAGAAATTTACATTTAGAAATAATCAATTTTCTAAAATATGCTTTTAAAAACACAATTAGAACTTTTAACTTATATTAAAAATTGCTTTGAAAACGTACTTGGCTATCCAGAGAAATACCCTTCTCACTCCCATCTTTTAAAAATAAAACAACATTTATTTTTAAACCAAACCATATCCTTTTATAAATTCCCACTTTGAATTTATATTTTCAAATATCCACTGATATTTTATTTTACTTGATAAACCCAGTTTATATCTCCAAAATCTCATTTCTCCTTTAAAAATCCCGTTTTAACACTTAAATCAAATTCCAAATTGATTTCCGATTTACTTTACTTTGAAATAAATTTCTTGCTTACTTCATTTATTCCAAAATACTTTAACTTTTAGATTTATTTCCTTATTGTGAGTTAAAAACCTTTTAACTGAAAATACCAATTTTAAACTTCCAAAATTCCTTCCTTATCCCTTAATCAAACTTAATCCTTACATTTAAAAATAAATTCTTTATTCTTTCAGATAATAACTCTTAAGCTTTACAACTACATATTTCTCTTGTTAATTCAAAATTCCCTTATTCCAATTTACTTGAATTATTTTACTTAAAAATTTACTCTTTTATTTCTTTCAAAATTCAATTCTATAGAATTTAATAACTCATTTTACTTAGATATTCAATCCAACAATATCTTCCAACATTTCAATCATCAATAAAATCATCACCGGATATCAATATTCATAACACAGAATATAAAACAGTCTAGATAAATTTTTGAGGAATCCAGTTGGATCCCTCCAACCTGTTTCCCTGCATCCACAGATGTTAGCACAATACCAATTCCACTGCGAGGTGGAATATCGCGGTATATGGGTTTTATAAAATATCATCCGCTATTATGCGGCGCATAGGGTCTCATCCGCTATATAATGCGGGAATATCAATTCCAATATATACATATGCCAATATATATATATATATATTGGTATATACTACTATATATATATATCATATCAACCAAATCAACCATTCAATCAATTATTTAAATTTAACCATTTAAATTTAAATCTAACTGAGTGAGATTAACTCACCTTTGGTTTTGTTGCACAACCCACTTCTTCCTCAACTTGATTTCTTGTGATTATTGACCTTACTGGAAAACAAGAACGGTCCCTCTACCACGAACACCATCGAACGGTGATTCTTCCCTTGGCAAGCTCGACTTCGATTCGATTCTTAGGCAGGCCTGAGCTCGACTTCTGACACCCCACGAAACCTTCCCCAAACTGAACTGCGGCCACTACTCCAGTCAACCCCAAAATCACGAATGAAAAGTGCCAGCGGCCTCGCAAACCCCAACGCGATCGACCCCCTTGCTTGACTTGAACAGTAGCCTCGCGAATCACCACCCTCAGAACGAACTCGCCAACGAACAACCGCCGATCTCCAGAAATCGCGAGTGCTTGCAGCAACCACCACACGGCTCACTAAAACCCTAGCTTCACGTCGACGAACACCCACAGCTGGCCGTGCCCTAGTTCTCTATCGCAACCTCCGCTACCACCCGCGCGACACCCAAACCCTAAATCGCGACATCGCTACCCAGCTCTGCCGAAGACCACATCGAAACAACCCAGCCCATCGAACGAGATCGACTGCTCACGTCTTCTTCCTCAATCGCGTACGTGCGACTCCTCGCTTAGGACACCTCGCGTTCGATAGATTTGAATGAATAGCTCCAAGCTAGCTTGAAAGGGAAACGGAGCTCTATCTTTGAATTGATTTCTTAAGAGACAAGATCGATTTTCATTTTTTTAGAAACTAAGGGGAATGCTCGGCTGAAAAGTTGTCAAGGAGAAGGAGACGCGTGTACAGATGTTTCAACGTGTGGACAGACAGCGTGATCCAGAAGGCTCGTAGTCTAGATATGGAAAGAAATATTGACTAGTCAAACACCATAGCTTATTTTAAAATTCCAAATTTTAAATCGACTCGAAATCGTAGCCAAAAATTTTTAAAACTGAACAAAACATCTTTAAATTAGATTCTATCACTTTTATTATCTTTCATATTATCAATATAAATTTTACAAGCTTTCAAATTATTTTTAACAAGCTCAAAACTCCGGATTCTCTATTTTACCCTATATTCAATTGTCTAATTCAAAAATTAAATTATCCAATAAATACTGTATATTTAAAATTAAAGTTAAAATTTAACCTTCGAATATTTAAAATAAATTAAATATTCCCATTTCAAATATACAAAAATTCCGGGTCGTCACACTAACTGTGAAACACAATTTTTTTATGAACTAACAAGCAAGAAAGTTTTGGAAAAACACACACGCATAAATATAAAATTTACTTTACTACATATATATATACTACAGGCGATCAATACTACTACCCAATATGTAAACCAAATATGTATATTAAAATTTAAAGCTCTGTCTATATTTTAAAGATCAAAATATCAATATCTTATACTATAAAGCAAAACCCTGGTCAAAGTGGTCAAAGTGAAGCCTTTTTTGCAATACCCAAATTACCCACACCGCAAGTGGAAAATGAAAAAAAAACTTTATGGGTACTTTTGTATTTCAAACACCATCTCATCCACGTTTTAGCAACAGATCTTCCCACGTTTCCCCATTTTTCCCTTTCTTCTCGATTGGAAACCACTTTACTTCTCCTTCCCCAGTTGACAATAACAATGAATTATTACGACATCCACCTCGAGAGGTTCAATAATTTCATTAGACGATCCATGGACAAGAGCACTGCGGCGAAGACGATGGCGCACTAGGGCATCTTCACTCACGGTATCGATTTTATAATTCAACTGAAATTTCTATTCTTTATTTTTTTATTTTAAAACTCTATTTCATCAATGTTATTTCCGCATGCAATATAGTGATTCAGATGGCTCTACAGAAGGAGACGATCCACAGACAAGAGCACTGCGGCGATCAATTAATTCGATTTTTGTCCAATTTTTAACCAAATCTATGTATCCCTTTTATGTTTCTTCCAATTACTAAAACACAAATTATTGATGACTTTTCTTGCAGAACGGGTTTTCTCTCTTGGAGATCAGATGATGCAATTCTTTCAACTTTTATGATTGGAAATTGGGTTTCTGGAATTTTGGTGATGGAAGAAGTTCTTCTGTTCAGGTTTGTTTATTCATACTCTAACTTATATTTGATTATTATAGCTCAGGCTTAACGGCCAGGAGATGGGAAGAAAAAGAGTGGGGGAGACTGAATATTCATGTAGGTATCACACGACTATTAGTGCAATACATCAGCACAGTTAATGATGCATATAACACCTTTAAATTATTTCACCCAATACAATGTTGAACAACTTCAATACCCCATGTTCTCTTTTAGAATTCTCCTCAAGTGGTTCATAGCAATAAAACCTCCATGATCAACACAGCCTTTGCCGTTGACCCATAAAACGTTTAAAACTAAAAGTAATTTCTCTATATTCCATGGCTTCCTTCACAAATCCAGTTATCAACTTATGCATTCAAGGGAAGTAATTTCTCAATTGATTTTTCTTTGATTTAATCGTCATGATTAATTTCCGTAATCTGGGTTTTCCGATGTATGTTGGTTTTCAGCACTATTTCTTAGATTAACATCATTGTTGGGATCTACATCAAGATTTGGAAGAGAGCAAAGATAGTGTAATAACTCAATTGATTCTGTTTTATAATTAGTTTGTAATTTTTTTTTAAAATTGATTGTGAATTTTATGTTCTGTCTCGGATCTGATTCCGATACCAACATGACAGATATGTTTGCAGTTAGATTTTAGGGAAGAAAGAGGTTAGTATAGATAACAATTTCTTCAATAGAGGTGCTATCTATTGTCATATGTTTATATAGATTGTGGTAATGATGAACGTTCACTTGATGAATGTTAACTCTTAACAAATGCTATATATTATATGCATTGTGCTGTTGTCTCAATTTTATGCATTTTTCTTTGTATATAATATGCATCTCTTGGAACTTTTTTTTGAAGACCTTTAACAGTCACTATAGTACAAAATTCTTAGTATGCAACTTTCCTTTTTCCTTTTTTAATAAAGAAGTCAAACGCTATGATATTATTGTTTAACAATCACTTATTTATGAGCCTGAAACTATAACAAAACTGTTAAGCTCATGCCATCTAGCTTCTATCTACAACTGTAATCTTAACAATTTTTTTTGAATTAACAATATATTTAAGAGAAATGGGAGAAGGGGAAAAACATAAATGGGAGAAATGGTTGCCATCCAGAGAATGTTAGTGGTTATACTTTTTTAATCTTAGAAAACGATTGTATTTTAGGAATACAAGTCTCAGTAAAAAAAAATATGTATGCCAATTCTGCTTTTAGTGATTGTATGACATTGAAAATTCATTATCAATTTATACAGTTTGTTGCAATACGTCATATCATGGTTTTTACTAGCTAAAATTTTTCAATTTGAATGAACATATTAAGATCTGACCTACTATTTAGTATGCGTGAGCTTCTATCAAGACATTAAATACCAAATATGGGTTTATTATCATATTACTTACCCTTCTTTTTTATAAATAAGATAAAATTGAATGCTAATAAAATAAAATTGAACACTAATATAACTTTTACAAATCCAAATTTAAACATATATTTTCATAGTTCTGTTACACTGTTACATGATTTAAATTTTGAGTAATTATTAAATATTGTGAAATATCTACGGTGTAGTTCTGTTTATAATCCTTTTTGATTTAAGCCTATCCACATGAACAATGTATAATACTTCCACACTTAGCCACTATAGGCTGTGGCTAAAGAAGCCAAGTCACAAACTAGTGGCGTTATTCAAGATAAGGTGGGTTCGGCCCATTTGGCCAAATAGTTCACAAATAGATAATAAATAATGTAAATGGCTTTTATATGTGTTAGAAAAAAATAATATACAATGAATTCATTACAGTTGCTGTACCATTGCTTCCAAGTATATTTGGCAGGTATTAATGAATATATTTCATCCTGCTTTGCAAATAATTTTGGTTAAACTTATTAATGCATAGTTCGATTATATGTACGATTATATGTGCTTTCAAATTTTAAATATAAACCCTGCATTCTTTTGCTTATCAAGTTGCAGAGGTCAAAGAATTGAGATGAACATCGCACACTTGATATATTTGATGAAAACTCAAACTTTGTTTAAAACCAAAACAAAAAATTTGAGGGATCCAATAAAGATTTCATGTAGTAAATTGCTTTCATAACCTTTGATGAATCTTTTTAGCAAATGCTTGATTAGCCTAATTGCTATTGATATGGTTTAATTTTCACGTTTCATTCAAATGTAAATGGTTTGGCTTATCTTATCTCATGCAGTACACTTACTTTCCCAACAGAGAATAGGACTTGAAGCTTTTTGTGGAGTAACAATGCACGGAAGTTTAGGGTATATTATATTTTTACTTATACAATTTTTTTGAACTGGAGAAGGAAAAAAACCTGCTAAATCAGTTCCATCTCTAGCCAATGGTGAGCCCCACATATGCCAAGTTCCAGAATCTTCCGCGTCTATTGCTTGACTTGACTCCGAAAAACTCTTCATTGGCTTTGGAGTGCACGGCATATGTCTTTCTTTGAAAACTCTTAATCGAGATAAAGGGGATTCAATTAGTGAAGGCTTACTCACATCAACCATTTTATGAATGCGAGGAGCTTTAAATTTACTATTTTCAATAAATCCAGTGCCCAAATCTAATGGAAAAGTGTCCAGTTGGTATTAAGGATCTGGAACATAACACGGATCTTCAAATAGCTCATCTTCTTCCATTGTGTTATGCGTTGGTTCTTTCTCACTAGGTAACATAGAGTTAATAATAGATGAACTAGATGTCATATTTCTAAACTTTTGTTGATTGTCAAGGTAACAAATAGGATGATCACCGTTGGCTTTAGCATTCATTTTTTCATTAGTAAGTTGAATCTGGGTCAGGAGAAATAGAAGATATGAATAACTGATGCCATGACTTCTTTGGTGCATTTGTTACTATCTATAAGAAAGATGACAAAACAATTTATAAGGGATACTTTGGATAGCTTATATTAAATTATTTTTACTCCTTTTAAAGGCAAAAAAACAAAAATTCAAATCGATAAGTGAATACAAATCACTTTCAATCGGTTATAATATATTTAATTGGAAGCAATTAGTATTTGTTTTTGGTTTTCTATATATCAACTTCTAAAAGTAGATTTAGCTAATGTTAGTTTATAGGATTTTTTTAACTTTACATAAATATTTTGCCAAATTGAATTTTCATCTTTTTGACTCTTTATAAGCAATAGGCCTTTTAGAAAAATGTAAAAGCAATTTTGGTTGCTAAAGTGCTCAAAACCTAATTTATTTTGAAGGTCATAAGAATACAATTACAAAACAGATAAATACTCACAGAGCGGTTATCTTTACTTGGAACATATTTTTTAGTAACATTGCCAGCATAACGAGCATCAATTTTACCACGCCCAGAGTTTTATGCATGATTTACAACTCCAGCATTACACTGTTAATTATTGATGTATTATTACAAGGTTGTGTATTTCTACCAAAAAAGGAAGTCGCGCCATTTAATTTTCTAGCATTCGTGAAAAAGTTTCCTTTCACCCTATCAAAGTACCTAGGCTTACCCGAAGCAGCCTTATTATTTGCTTCTAACACTTGAGCTTTAAAACTCTCAACCAAAGCTTTCTACCTTCCTAGTTCACTCCTTATCAAATTCCGTCCTCTTGCTCTCTCTACTCATCCTCTTCTCCATCTGAATTGCTTTTGCTTGAGTGACTGGATGCTTTATCCATCTTTCTTCTCCTTTATTTTTTCCTTTTTTCCGCCTCTCTTTTACTCTCTCTTTCACCATCACCTCTTGGAGTTGACTTCTTCAATTTATGCTCTGATTAATGAAGTCTTCGCTAAACTCAATAACAGATTAGGTGATAATAATTATATAATGGATAAAGCAACATTAGCCCCTAAAAATGAAACAGTAGACGGGATTAATAACAAAGTTATAAAAATGTTTCCAGGTAGCGAGTGCATTTATTGCTAATATGACAAAGTCGAAGAAGATACACATAATCTATATCAGTCCGAATTCTTGAACTCACTTTCTTTGGCTGGTCTACCACCCCATAAATTAACACTGAAAGTAGGAGCCCCAATCATGTTGCTTGGGAATATTGATCCAAGAATTGGATTATGTAATGAAACCAGATTACTAACATGCCTTTCAACCTAATACGTTAACAATTTCCTATTAAATTAGCTTCTTCCTTAACGATTAATAAATCATAAGGACAAACTATCCCCTAGGTTGGTATTTATCTTCTCGAACATGTTTTCAGCCATGGTCAACTATATGTTGCTTTATCAAGAGGAAATTCACGAAAAACAACAAAAGTTTTGGTGAAAAATGGAAACATTCGAAATAGAAAGGGTATACATAATAGAAATGTTGTACATAAGGATGTGTTATTAACACGTAATTATGAACTTAGTTAACTAAACTTCGTTTTTCACACTTCACCTGCAGTACTTTTACACTAAATATTATTCTTCGCCATGAATACACATATGCTCTTCACAAATGTTATATTACTCTTCTTAAATAAGGGATTTTTTTATATGACCACATATACAAAAAAATTGAAGTTAAAATCTCATTCCCCATTTTATTGTTTTCTGCTTATATACTCAACTATAGCTTCTATAAATTACAGCACTAGGTTAATTTTCTGTATATATGTATGTAAAAAAATTTCCAACTTTATTACTACAACCAGCATTAGTTAACATAAAAAATCTCTTATACAACGTTTTTAACTCCGCCATCAACTTATTGTTGATACCGGTCTCCAGCCCGGAACAAAGAGGAGAGAAAACGATTACGACAACTATACTTATCACTTACAGTTTGCTTTCACAACCAGCGTTTCGGAATACCAGTTCCTCCTGCGCACGTGCATCACACGTGCCAAACTACTCGTGTATATAATAAAACACATTGATATATATATATATATATAATATTTAAAAATCAAATAAAATCTTTATCGATATTTCTTATATCTCAAGCAAACAAATATATAAACATACATACTGTTCCATCTTTGTTCAAATATGAATACATGGATTCGAAAGGAAAGAATGATGCAAGTAAATAGCATTCGGGAAACCGATGGTGACAGCATGCAGGTGGCTGGCGAAGCAAGGTGGAGAATGGAGTTGGAGTAGTGGATGGGGGATGGTAATTTGAGAAGGGTGAGTGAGGTCAGGCTATTGCAGCTGTTCGGGTGATTGTGGAGTTCGGCAAAGGAGGAGGTTGAAGGGTCTGACTTCGGTTTTGAGCTGCTTGGGTGGCTGTGTTTGATTGATGAAGCGGTGGCCGGGCTTAGGCATGGTTGATGGTGATGCTTTGGCGGTGGGAAGGTCGGAGGTAAGGGCACGATTGTGATCGGGGAACGCGACATGGAGAAGGTGGCCAGTTGCAAAAAAATGAGTAGGGGAAAGAGCAGTATTCATGGAAATTGAACCCAATAGCTTCTGTGATATGTTTTACTTTATATAATAAATATTTTCAAATGAACGAAGAAGAAGAAGGGAGAAAGTCATGTGGAGAGAGCAGATATGAATATATAAACTTTGTATGGAGTACTGACCTTTCCTTTCCAAAATGAAATAATCGAAAGAAACTTGAAAAACAACATTTCGAAGTAACCAGAGAACAATTGAAAGGACAACCTGTCTATATTTTGAACAGAGGGAACAGGAAAAGGTTAGCACAAATTAGGGAATAATAAAAGCAATGACCGTTTGAATTCGACCGTTGCAATTTGAATGGACACAGGAAACCAGAGGCTCCAAACGGATACTTATACAGCTAACCGTTTCACGGTCTCCACCGCGTACCGAACACCAAAGCACACAAATGAATATACTACGGAGATCAGCACGATGAGACGATCAAAATGTTAACAGATACCAGTGATACGACTATTCTATCAAAAGTCGATAATCGGTACCGAAAATGCTGCTAAAACGCCAAAAATAAGATAAATGGAGCAATAGTAGTCCAAATTTGGCGAAACGAAATATGACGTCTTACTCAGAAGATGATTTACAAATTTATTATATAAAAATATTCAGGTTTGAGAAATATTTTATTATCAACTGATTTAAATTTAAATAAAATTATACAAGAAAATAAACTTCCATAATTTCAGATGAAAATTTACCATTTGCTATGTTTAAATAGACGTATTCCAAATATCAAATTTTTATTTCCAAATTCAATTAATTTCAAATTTTACAAAAATTCAGTTAATTACGTTATTAAAACCATTAAAATTTTAAGGGTCGTTACAGTTGTAATTGAAGATTTTATTTAATTGTTATTAAAATGATTAAGTGAACATCTTCCAATTTGAATAAAATTAAAGTTATATGTTGGAATATAAATTTGAAAATGTTTGAATATTTAACTTTGAATCTTATTGGACTTGAAATGATAGTTCAAAGCTAGATTTGAAATCGATAAAAATTAAAATGGTTTATTGAGAATTTGAATTGAATCTTTAACCTTTTAAATTGAAAGTGTTGAACACGGATTAATTTAAATTGAATTTTTGGAATTTAAGTTGATTTGAATCGATTTGTGGAATTGGATGAAACAAATTTTAATTGGGAAACTATTTCAGTATAATCTCTTTAAATAAATATAAACTATTTTTAATTTATAACTATTTTAATATATAAATGATTTTAATATATAAACTATTTTAATTTATAACTATTTTAATATATATACTATTTTCAATATCTAAACTGTTTAAGTTGGAACTGTTATGATTACGGAAGTGTTATGATTTCAAAAGCGTTATGATTTCAAAAGTGTTATGATCTCGAAAGTGTTGTGATTTTGAAAGTGTTACGATGTTGGAAATGAATATTATTTAAAGTGAATCATGATATCGAATTGATATGGTTTTGAAATGAATATGATATTTTGATATGAAGTATGAACTAGTTGAAATGAAATGACCATGGTATGAAATAAGCGTTTGGTTGTTACAGATACCGGGATCGGATATTGTCCTACTCTCTACTAATACCGAAAACCACTTTAACAACTGTGTACGTAGTGGAGTGTAACGATCCGGATTTTTCGACGTTTTATTTGGAATATTTAAAAGGTCCTAAATATCGAATTTGAATATAGATTGATTTTGGATATGAAAATTTGGGTTTTATTCATAGAATAAATAGATTCAGAATTTAAATATAGCGATTTACTGGATAATTTAATTATTTAAATCTATAATTTGAAATTGGTTAAAACATGGAACCTTATGTTTTAAGCTTGTTAAAAATAATTTAAGGGCTTGTAAAATTCACATTGATAATATTGAAGATAATAAAACTTTTTAAATTGAATTTAAAAGTGATTTGTTCAGTTTTAAAAATATATCGTTTAAATTGACGTTTAAAAATAGCCTTTCGAGGCACAATCTTGGAATTCGACGAAACTAGTTCCATTAGATCCGTAATATTGAATTATTATCATATTTCAAATTTCGTAGCATTTGGAGTTACCATTTGATCGTACGGGATAGAAACGCGCTGAAATTTATATCGAAAATTCAATATTTTAATTGGGTCCAAAAAGCTATCTTCTCCATACGATCGAATTTGGACTCGAAACCTTCGCCATTGCGTTCGGAATAGGGGTATAACATTATAAATGCCTAGCGGCATGCTTCGATAGGGATTCGAGATTTTTAGTTAGTAAATCAAAAATACTTTGATGTTTAATATATATATATATATATATATATATATATATATCGTCCCATTGCCCCTACTGTATCGTCCTTCTCCACCGACAACTCTGACTTTCCACCATGTCTTTCTGTCCTTCCCTCTGCTTCTTCTCTTTCGTCACCTATCTATCATGTCACGTCCACCTTGTTATCCTCTCCTGTCAGTAAACCATCCCCAGTTCCATCTCAGCTTCCATCAGTCCTTCCTCCGCCCCTTCTCCCTGACCAACGCGCTCCGCTGACGCCACCTGCTCTCTTCTCTGACCTACCTTCTTGCCTTTCTTCTCAACCTTCTTCTTTTCCGCCAGCTTTTAATCTTGTCACGTCCACCACCATGGCTTCCTCTTCTGTCAGTGATCCACCCCCTGAGCGTTTGAACTCTTCACCTTTAGCTTCTTTACCTCCTGACCCTCCACCGCTCCTCAACCCTGATCAATACCCCACCAAGCTACCTTCTTCTGTTTCGATGTCAAAACAACCTCTTCCTCCTTCCCCCAGTCAAGGTGAACGAAAATGGACTTCCTTGTTTAAGCACAAGCCCAGAAATGCTGGGAAGTACATTCCCGTTGACCTTATTCCTGTTTATGAAGAAGATGCTCTTGTGCCGCCGCAACTCGTTCTGGATGCTGGTGCAGAGATTTGGAATGACACACTTGTTGGATTCTTCCTGGACAAGCCTTTATCCTATACTGCTGTGATTCAAAAACTCAAAATCAACTGGAAGCTTAAAGGCTCTGTTAGAGTCAAATCAGATGGTACTGTCTTCCTTTTTAATTTTTGTTGTGATGAAGACAGACTCAAAGTACTTCAGGGTGACCCCATTATAATGAACACCAAGATGTTCATAGTTAAACCATACGATGTAGCTGTCAGTAACATTACTGGCTCAGTTACCTCAGTACCAGTTTGGGTCCATCCATATAATCTTCCAATATTTGCATGGTCGCCTCTGGGAATCAATTGGTTGTGTAGTCATCTGGGAAGAATGCTGTGCATGGATGAATCTACTGAGAAACAGAACAGGTTGAGCTACGCAAAGTGCTTAATTGAAGTGAAACCAGACAAGGAGCTTGTAAATGAATTTAAAGTTAAATTGGTGGAGGGTGGTTTTCAAAAAATATATGTAGAGTATCAATGGAGACCAGACATATGTGTTGAGTGCAAGAGATTTGGTCACACAACTGAAAGATGTGAGGAAGTGAGTATGAATACAACTGACAAAGAAAATGATGCAAGCAAGTATGAAGCAAAAGAAAACAAAGTTAATTCTGCAGGACATGTTCAGACAAATAAACGAATTAAACCCTATCAGATACAAGTAACAAGGAAATGGAAACGTGTAGGTAAAAAGAAAATTGTCTCAGTAGCGAATGAAAGGATCAGCGAGCAGAAAAGAGGTAACAATCAAGAAGTTATATATGACAAAGATAAAGACAATGATTATGAAGAAAAGAAAGATAAGGAGGGAGAATGTCATGAGATGGGAGATGTTAATAAGGAAAAGAAAGATGATAAAGGAGAATGTCAAGAGATAGGAGAAGAAATTGAAGGAATTAAAAAACAAACAAGTGGTAACAAAGCACACACAGAAAAAGTCAATATACAAACTGTTGAAGAAAATGCAAGCAAAGAAACAGAGATAAATGAAGGTATAACTGAAGAAGTGTTGCCTGATAAACTTATGATGTCCAACAGATTTGAAGCTTTGATTGGTTTGGAGGAATCAGAGCTACTAATAAACATGCCTGAAGCAAGTAAAAACAACAGAGGAACTATGGAAAGCGATTGGGTCAATGCAACAAACATAGAAGAAAGCAACATAAAACATAAGAAACAAAGCAACAAAATAGCAAGTCCATCTGGGGAAGATCGTTTTGAACAAGTGCAACAAAACGATTACAACAATATTGGGAAAACAAAGCTCAATGAAACAAAAGCAGAAAGTACGAAAGAACATGATGAAGAAAAGAGCAGCAGTGGTAGAAGAGGAAGCAGAAGCAATAGCAAGAGCAATAAATTCAAAAATTAGCTGACGCAGATGCTGACATGCAAAAGCACAAAACTGAATGCACAGCTAAACAAATCTATTCCCCAAACAAAGACAGAGAACAAAATGCATCATCTCCATCAACTTATGCCAAAATCAAACCTCCATTAGCCTACAAACCTCCTCCCAATTCGTCCCCTCTCGATTCTCCTACATTGCAACACACCCCTCCACCAACCCTCACTCGCAACCAAATGACCTCCACCACAATGGATAATGAAACTTCTAGCAAAGATAATAACCCCCTTTCGGCAACATTTCCAAATTACTTGTCCTCAACACATACGGTAACGAGGAGGATGAAAATAGAATATCTTAATGCTAGAATACTCCAATGATGTCACACATTGGAATTTAAAACATAAGAGGGGCACACCATGTTATCAAACAAGACCAGTGTAAACAACTCATTACTACTCACCAATTATCGATATTGGCGATTCTTGAAACCAAGCTTAACCTTCCTTTAACGATTAAGGCGGCTGAATATATTAATCCAAATTGGAAACTTATTCACAACCACAACGAATCACCCTATGGAAGAATCTTAATTCTTTTCAATCCCATGAAGTATCAGATTACTCCCATTCTCTCCTCTCCTCAATTTATTCACTGTTATGCCCAAGACCTCACTGACAGTACTCCTCTGTATATCACCTTTATATATGCTTCTAACTCTGTTGTTAATAGATCATCGCTGTTAACTATCATCCCATCTCTAAGGCAGTCCTCCCACCCCTGGATTATTCTAGGGGATTTCAACTGCTGTCTTTCTATCTCTGATAGAGTAGGAGGAAACCCTCTGTCCCTGAGCGAAATTCATCCACTCAGTAGTGCTTTACATGATGCTGAACTTGTATCTATAAAATCTGTTGGTATGCAATTCTCTTGGAATAACAAAAGGAAGCAAGGCAAGAGAACTTTTTCCAGAATTGATCATTCCTTTGCTAATCAAAATGCCCTAACCAAATGGCCCACCATATACAACCTTCTCCCCCCTCCACTTCTATCTGACCACTCCCCTCAAATTATTCATCTTCGTGAAGCGGACGTAAAGGAAAATCAAATTTTAAATTTTTTAACAGTTGGGTTTCTGAACCTGACTTTAAACCCACTGTCCAAGCTGCTTGGAACATAAACATAAATGGTAATCATCTTTTTATTTTGCAGGAAAAAATAAGAGAAATGAAAGACGTTCTGAAGCTATGGGCATCAAAAAAATTTGGCAAAGGCGATAAACTGAGTAGTAGTATTCTGGTAAAGCTTGTAGAGGTCCAGAAGGCTATGCTAAATAATGTTCTGGATGATAGCCTGTCTTCTACTGAAACAACTTTGTCTCAACAGTACTATAATGCACTTGTTCTTGAAAGTGACATGATTAGGCAAAAAGCGAGAATTAAATGGTGGGAAAAAGGGGATAGAAACAGTGCTTACTTTCACAACAGTCTTAAGAACAGGCAGAGGAGGGACAACATTGTCACTATCATTGACATGCATGATGTTTTGCAAACTACTTCTGTTGGAGTTGAGGAAGCTTTTGAGCAACATTTCATGAGTATTTATGGCAACACAAACAACTTCATTCCTAAGATTGATGACATCCCTTATGATATATTACCAAGACTTGATGAGGTTGAATTCAACTTACTATGCTCTGAAGTAACCAATGATGAAATTGAAAAAGCTATGTTCTCTCTTAATTCTAATTCATGCGGTGGTCCCGACGGGCTGAATGCTTATTTTTATACTACATGCTGGTTAATAGTTTCTGAAGATGTATGCAATGCCATATCTTTTTTCTTCAAAAAGGGTAAACTATATAGGTCATTCAATTATACCAATATTGCTTTAATCCCGAAGCATAAAAATGCATATCATGTTAAAGATTTTCGTCCTATATCCTGTTGCAACACAATATATAAATGCATCTCCAAAGTCATTGCTACTAGACTCAAGAATGTTCTCCCTACTATTGTTTCCAGCAACCAAGCTGCTTTTTTACCTGGTAGAAATATTCTACACCACATCCTGCTTGCGCATGAGCTTATTAAGGGTTATAAAAGCAAAAATTCCCCACCTAAAGCAATGATGAAGCTCGACATTATGAAGGCGTTTGATATGTTACAGTGGGACAGTATTGTACGCATCATGGGGTATATGAATTTCACTCCTCATATTATAGCATGGATCTTTGAATGCATCTCTTCTCCAACATATTCAATCAATGTCAACGGAACTGCCAAAGGATTTTTCAAAAGTAGGCAGGGAATAAGACAGGGAGACCCACTGTCAGCATACATATTCATTCTTGTCATGGAATTACTTACCAGGTTGATAAACAAAGCAATCCAACAAGGGAAAATCAAATTGCATCCAACATGTAAGGACCCGCTTATCTTTGCGTTGTTGTTTGCTGATGACTTGATTCTGTTTTGCTCTCCGGACACTGAAACCGTCAAAAACATAATGATAACCCTCGATCTTTTTTATTCTATGACGGGGTTAAAGGTAAATATTCAAAAGTCTAACATCACTCTTGCTGGTGTTGGTTTAGCTCAGGCAAATCTAATAACTCAAATGACTGGTCTACCCCATAACCAAACGACTGTTTCCTACCTTGGTCTGCCCCTTACTACGTCTAAAATCACAACTAATCACTGTCTTCCGATGTATGAGAAGATAATTGCTAAACTGAATTGTTGGACCACTCGAAAGCTTAGTCAAGCTGGTAGATTAACTTTGATTAAGTCTGTTACCTTTGCCATGCAAGTGTATTGGGCCAGAGCTTATATTCTCCCAACCAAATTAATTAATATGATTAGAACTGCTATCATGCGTTTCCTGTGGACTGGTAGAACATCGGGAAGATATATTGCACCAACTGGGTATGCTACTGTTGAGAAGCCTATGAACAAAGGAGGCCTTGGAATTATAAATATGAAACAGTGGAACAAGGCTGCTTTTGCTAAGCATGTTGATTCTTTGTTTAATTGCCCTGATAGTCTATGGGCTGAGTGGTCCAAAAAACATATTCTTAAATGCAAGAGAATGTGGAACATGGATAAAAGGCAAAAAATGAGCTGGACCTGGCAGAGTATGTTCAAGATCAAGGAGCTCTTTCTTCCTCTCATACAGATGAACACCAACAATGAACACAATGTTAGTTTCTGGGATGATCCATGGCTTGATAATGGTTTCATTCTTAGAAGACATCTTACTTACAATGAAATACAGCAGACTGGTGTGCATGCTAATACGAAAGTTAGTGATGTTCTCGAGCATTTTCAGGGTATTCAAACTTTTTCTTCTAATCAGAGAGTTCAAAAAGTGTGGAAATGGATGAAGAGAACTTGGAGTAGAGATAGTAGCATGAGAGAGAACTTAACATTGTGGAAAATTTTGAACCGTGCTATGCTGACCAAGGCAAAGCTAGTTAGTTTAGGCAAGAATATTGACATCTATTGCACCTTCTGTTGTGCTGAACCTGAAACTATCGAGCATTTATTCTTTGAATGTCCAGAGATCAAGTATCTGTGGAATGCGGTGATGAGTAAGATGCAAAGTAAACGACCAATGGATAACAACCAAGCTGAATGGGAACGGATATACACAAAAACAGGTAACAAGCAAAAGGTAAAGAGAATTTTTGGTGTGGCGTTGAAAAGTTTCGTTTACGCGGTGTGGAGAGAACGTAACTGCAGAGTTTTTGACGCCTCAAAGGCCAAGAATGCTACCACTTTCAGGCTATGGATTATGAATGATATTGATAGTTCACTAAGGTTTCTTTTCACCTATGATCCACGAATAGTGTAGAACTTTAATTCGTATATGTCTGTGTGTTATGTTTTTTTTTCTTTAGTTGTGTTTTCATCAGTTGTGCTTGTAGCACCATGTTTTTTCCCCGCTTTCAATGAGCTCATGCTCATCTTGTTGTAACTTGTGTCTTGTTATCTTTGGTGCTGCAATAAAATGGTTGGGGACCATCCAACCCCGTCGGCCTTGCCAAAAAAAGTACATATATATATATATATTGGCTATATATTGGCATGTCAATTTTCCCTTCAGCTGTATGCCTATCTTTTCACCATAACCTTCCTTTGCAAACACGCCATCCTTCACTTCCATCTTTTCCCCTTTCTCTTTCAAAAATACGGGCCCAAAAAAAAGAAGAAAAAAGTCAGACATAAGAGTGGAAACCCCTCGTTTAAATACCGCGAGCTATCTTTCTTTCAATCATCTGTTCAAATGAAGAGGATACAAATCCCTCTTTGATTCTAAATTCAAATTCATGAATCGTTCTAAAAAAAATCATCAGCGAATTCGCGAACGAACTCGCGACCAGGAAGACATCACGAGTGAATCGCGATTGCGCGTGCAGAGGGGAAAAGGAGTGGCGACGGTCAAGTGTGAAGCAGAGCGAGGGGAGGCAACGTTGTCGTTGCTCAACGATGGGGGTCGTGAAGTTTGGCAAGGGGGAAGGAGGCACCGCGCTCGAAGGTGATCGAGTGAGGAGCAGCGGCTAGGGTTCGCAAATTCCGAGGAGGTAGTCGCATGCTCTGCAAGTTGATTTGGGTGTGCGGTGCAGAGGAACACAGGGGAGGCCGAGGTCAAAGTCGCGGTGACGATGCCATGAATCGCGAATTGGCTGGAGAGAGTAGCAGTGAGGTAAATTTTTACAAATCATATATAAAGAAATAAAATATAATTTTATGGTTAAGGTAATTATAATTAAATTATTTCAAGGTTTATTAATGCCATATTAAATTCATACGAGGTCCGAAACAATGAAATCGAGTCGAGATTGAAGTGGATTGCAAACAAATAAAGGTGAGAAAAACTCTCACTCATTTGGATTACCAAAATTTAAAATTTAAAATGGTTGAAATTAAATTCTTGGATGGCTGTTGAATTTATAAATCTATTGTCTATTGAATGATAGTATATAGTAGTATATATATATTAGTATTTGGAGTGATATTCCCGCACATTATAGCAGATGAGACCCTATACGCCCCGCATAATAGCGGATGATCCTATATACCGTGATATCCCCCTCGAAGTGGGATTGGTATTTATTTTATGTTGTATTAACATTGTGGATGCAGGGAAATAGGTTGGAGGGATCCAACTGGATTCCTCAAATATATCGTTTATTGTTCATATATGGTGATATATGAATTGTGTAGAATAATCTAGTATAGGTTATTGCAGTGATTGTAATTATTGGATGCTATTGTAGCACTGGCCTGAATTTTGATAAATTTTAAAACTATAAATATATTTTAAAATTTATGGAATTGAAGAGAATTTGATAATAAAACATATATATTGGAATCAGAGTTATTTTAAAGAAAATAAATTAGAAAAGAATATAATTGATTTGGCTATACTTAACTATTTCGGATAAATAAATGGAGATTTTTAAAATGAATTATATTAGAGAATTTATAAATGATATTCTAGAAATATAAAAAAAAGAGTCAAATCAATATTGAAAATAGATTGGAAGTATTAATGGAATTTATAAGAAACAAAGTTATATAATGGGTTTTTGTAAATAAGATTTGTTTCTATAAACAAGTAAAACAAAAGGGGTTACAGAATTGATAACGATGTTTATAATAAAGGAATTTGATATCAGATGATAATTGGGAATATAAAATTCATAGGAGGAATTTATAGTAGAATATGAAAACAGGGTTGAGAAAAATGGAAAATTTTATTTTTGAAATGAGAATGGTTAGAAAATCGACAATTAATCGATATTTGTGGAATAGAGAGGAAGTTATAAAGTAAATTGGTTATTGAGATTTTTAAAAAATTATATTTTTAACTTTAAAAAGTGAGTTTGTTTTAAAGGAAGGTTTTATTATTTTTAAATTATGGGATTTTAAACTAGTTAAGATTGAAATACTACGGTAAGTGGATTTTCAAATATTAAGTATTCAATTTATTAAATTTTTAAGTTTTAAAAACCAGCTTTGAAATTTATTTGTTTAACTAAAAAAATGAGTTACTGTTGTTTATAAAAGAGTTTCGATACTTTGGATAATTATTCAAAACTTGTTTTTAAAACTAAATTATTTTTCTTTAAAATACTTATTATATATATATATATATGTAATGAAGTGATTGAAATTTTATTTTATAAATTCTCTCGAGATTCGAAAAGGGGCTTATAAAAGGAAGTGATTGTGAGGAGGGGGAATTATTTGTGATTCCAGAGATTTTTGGGGAAAAAAGTTACGGCATAATTTTCTGGAAACGTTAATATTGAAAGGATTTTTGGAAAATAAGACCGGTAATTTTTTTCCTAAGTATAGAAGATAGAAATTTGGGAATATTCCTAAGTGTTGAGGTCTTATGAATTTAAGTATTTGGAAAATTGTTTTCAAATGTTGGGGGGAATTGATATATCTTTTAAAGATATTTTGGAAGTAAATATTTTGGAAAAAAAATTTATATTAAGGCCAGATGATTTCTTATGGATGTTTTATTGATAGTTAAATAACCGACTATCAATATTGCCCAATATCGAATGTTGTTTCGAAGAGACCGGGATCATATTTGTGATATGAAAACCACTTCGATCCAACGAGTACGTTTTTGTAATGAAGACAAGAGCTTGGAGTCGAAGATGGAGTAGTGCAGTGCAAGGGCTAATCGCTTCTAATCCTGAGAGTGATTCCAAAATGGATATAGTAGGAGTAGTGCCTTCGGTTCCATTCGGACCAGGAATTGACTTGTATGGATGAATGCTATCAGTACATTGTCATTGGAGGAAAATGAGCATTCTAAGTGAATATTTCTAAAAAGGTAACACTTACCCTCGAGCCTCATCAACCGGGAATGACTGAAAATCAGGGGAGATGCAGCAAGGCTAAGTGGGTCGCACCCAAGAAGGGTAAGGTTACCCCTATCTGGAGATCTAGAGTCCGTTTTTATTCAGCTGTGTGGTGCGGTTGTTGATCCCAACCACGGGGTAATCTTATTCGGACTATCCAGTTTAAGGGGTAGTCCGGTCTTGTGTAGCAGGGGATCTCGGAGTGGTCCTCGGTACATTGTTCTAGAGGTGCACTATGACAGGTGGTACCCTAGTGCCTAGTCATTCGATGGAATCCATTCTCCAATAAGCGCCGTACGGTTTTGATTGTGCCCAACTATGTTGGAACGTGAGATGCAAGCATTTCAGCTATATTCTATTTACTTTCTATAGACACTATTATAATATCAGATGATTTTGATAAAAATTGTTTTGGTTATTGTTAACGCTAAAAAGTGAACGCTAAAACCCGGTGTGTGTAATAGAATCGTGAAAGCACCACCCGTTGGTACGGGAACAGAATATAAGCTGAAAATAGCAGAAAAGCAGTAAATGAACAACAGATTTACAGTGGTTTGGCTCGTAATTGAGCCTACGTCCACTTTATAGTCTTTTATTGCTGATTCGGTTACAATTCGATACAAATCACTTGTCAAATACAATGCAACTTGATCACACAACAATCTCGACTACTAGCTCAAACTCGGTGATGAATCTTGCTAAATCCGTGTCGGATGAATGAAGTCCTTCACGAAGCTTGTTGTAGTGCCTTGAGTGTTGGAAGAACTTTACTTGTTGAATGAGTTGTGAGTGCAGCAGAGTATGGACGCTTGAAGAAATGATTGGCCAAAAAGTCCTCTTCATGTTGGAAGTGATGGGGTATTTATAGGAGCAGCTCTGAATTCTGGGCAGAGAAATTGCTAAGTCTTAGGTCGCGTACGACTTAAGCTAGGTCGTAGGTCGCGAGCGACCTAAGATAGGTCGTACTCCATACACGACTTAAGAAGTGCAGTGATGAAGTTGTCTATGGTTTTCTCTAAGTGGTAAGTCGTCTGGTTTGCTTCAGGAATTAGGTCGCAGAGTCTCCTAGGTCGCTAAGCAAGTTAGGTCGCACTTTTAGGTCGCAGACTTTCTTTAATAGTTAGGCTGTTGAGATCACTTAAGTCGTAGGTCGTCAACCTTTTAACTCGTAGGTCGTTGAATCCCCATAAGTCGTGGCCATCCTTAACTCGCAAACTGTTAAGTCGGAGCTCTTCTTAAGTCGTAGTCTTTAGGTCGCAACATTGCTAGGTCGCGATGTTCCCTGTAGCTTTCGGTCGCAACATTGCTAGGTCGCAGTGTTCCTTAGGTTGGCTCTGTAGTTAAGCCGGAGACTTCTTTATGTCGCAGCTTGTTAAGTCGCTTAGGTAACAATACTGCTAGGTCACAATATCCCCTAAGTCGTAGGTCGCTGGGCTGCTTCAAGAGTTAGGTTGTGACATTCTTAGGTCGCGTCTTTCTTAGGTCGTGATATTCCTGTAGCTTAGGTTGTAACTTCACTAAGTCGCAGAATTCCCTAGGTCGTGACTTTGTTAGGTCGCAAAACTTCTCTTAGGTCGCAAAGTTTTAGGTCGCTGAAATAAAGGAATTAACATTTGCCCCTCGAGGTATATGACTATGCCATAGGTCGTATACTTCGATTCAACCTTGCTAAGTCGTGGACGACCTAAAACTTCGTGCCTATTCGCCTTCCATTCTTAGCCCATATAAACTGTTAAGTCGCCTTCTTCCTCCTAATCCTTCTGCTCTAATTTCCCGTTGCTATTGACAAATCTTTGAACCTCCAAGGGAGAATTCAACTTGTTTAAACGACGATTCATCCTTTCTAACAAACTACGTAAGTGAGTTTCGATCTCTATCCCACCATAATCGCCGCCCAATCATGAGTTCATGTTTTCTAACCCAAGTTTAATTCCATGCATTTGTGTTTCGTTTTTTGAATGATTGTCATAATCGACACGTTGATATGATTCGTGAATGCACAGTAATGTTCGTAATGAATCGAAGAACTTGAAATTGATTTACTGGGCGATTCGGTTGGTATGTAGAGATGAATGGGATTCAAGAAGAGGATGAATCGTTTTCTTTATACTAGCAGTATCGGGTTATTGGATCCAGTAAGATTGTTTGGAGAGGAAGCCAGCGACCTAGCAGATCCGGACGACTTTAAAAGTTAGGTCGTAAGGTTCTTGGTGACCTAAGCCTTGCAATCTAAAAAACATCCGCGACTAAAGCGAAGCTGACCAACCTCTTTTGCGACCTAAGAGTTCTCGACCTATGCTAAGTCATATGCGACCTAGGACATGGAGTAAATTGCATTGCCTTTATCCACACAGTTACATTGTGCGACCTAAATATGCCCCGACCTATGATAGGTCGCTGAACGACCTAGTACTTGAAACAAATTTGCAAAGCCCTGAATGCTTCAAATTGGACAGCACGACTTAAAATTGCTCCGACTTATGTTAGGTCGTGAACGACCTAGGACTTAGAAATTTAGGCAGAATTTGGCTGATTTTTGAATTTGAATTGTTTTAGACTTTGTTGTACTTCTTTTCAGATTGCCTTAACTTTAATGCTGATAACCTGTTTAAAAGCAACATTCACAGAAAAAATGGGACGAATATACTGCCATTGATTGCCCACATCAAATGACAGATTAGTCGACAAAGAATATCAAACTTAAATGAACTTCACGAATGAAATGCTGTGAACTAACAAATCTAAGTGAAGTATTAAAGCAAAATTGAAATGATCAACTAAAGCTGATTTATTTGCATCAACACAACACTGTTCTTGGACTTAAGATATCAAGCCCCGAAACTTTATAATCGACAAGTATCAACTAAGTTAGTTTCATTTATATTTGCTTGTTATTGCGTTAGTTTTGCCCAACACTTCACTCTTTTTTAGGAAACGTGCACCTTAATATTTGATCGTCCAGTTCCTTGTGTAGAATGGCATCTCAATAGGAAGACTTGGAAATAGCTGGAGAAGCTTTTCCAATTGCTACTCCACTGAACGACCCTCCGGAACGGACTTCTACTACTCTGAGCCACAAGGTCTTCAGACAATTGTGCATCCAGTTCGGTATTGCCGAAGCAGATGCTTTACTTCCTGGATCAAGCGACACTGCTGACAGGCCGCCTCTTGGCTTTGTTGCTGTGAATCGTCAGATGTGCTTGAGCGGAGCTATTCCGCCCTTTAATGATTGTCTTCGAGAACTTCTCCTTCGGCTATCTATCTCCCCTTTCCAACTGCACCCTAATGGATACTTCATCCTGCTGGGACTGTGTTTGCTATTCAGGAGAACATTGGACCGTTTTCCCAGTTTTGCCGAAATTCGCTTCTTGTGCACATTTGCAAAGAACAAAGATCATCCCTCTATTACACTTGTGAGGAGTGCCAGGAACCGTAAACTAATTCTAGACTTGCCTGAAAGTGCCCATGGGTTCTTGACTCAATTCTTTTACGTCCGCTGTCCTCCGGGATTTTATGCCATCTGGAGAGTCGGAAGTAAGATTGCCTCTTTCCGATTTGTTTTTAAGACTTTTCAGAATTCGAACTGTCAAATGCTTAACTCCATTCTTTCTTTTTGTAGCACTTCCTCCTCCACTTCGAGATACCAGTCACAAGGTGACTTTTGAGAGGCTTATGGTGGTGCCGGTAGAGGAGAGGAGTATCCAGTTTCTATTAGATGATGAGCTTTTGCACCAATTTGGGCTTTTACATCCTTCCAGGTCGACTCGGATTCATGAAATCTCTAGTTCTGATGCAGAAACGTTAGCTGCTTCGGGCTCTCAAGCAGAGGCATCGAATGCCCCAGTTTCTGTAGAAGAAGTTGCGTCAGAAACACCTGTCGTAGAGGCTGCTTTGATAAAATGTTCCGCATCCACCGATGTTGTAGGGTCAGTCAGCAAGTCGGCACTTGCTCCAATTATTGAAAAGGAAGAAAATCCTCGAATTTCTGAAAAATCAATTGATGTGGAAGTTGAGAAGGAGAATTCTGCTGAGCATCATAATGATGACACCTTTGATGACTTGAGTGACATAATGATAACTTCTCAAGAGCTTTTCAAGGATAATATTCCAAAGGCGAACTCTCCTGTCGTTGAAGCGACTTCCTCTTTGAGATAGACCTCGACGCCTTCTACACCTGTCGTCTCCGTTCCCGCACTAAAGCGTGGTTTGTAGTTTGATGCACGTAGTTCGCACGCCGCACACACTTAGGATTTTTCTGCACTTATAAGCATTTACTCTTTCTTTCTGGAAATTTCTAAACTTTACTTCTTTTCCGTTTTCAGATTCTCCGATGGGGCGCTCCGGCTCATACTATGACTCATTTCAGCGCCATGGAGGTCATGGATCCTATGACTTTAGGAAATATCTTGGTGACCAGAGAGAGACAGATGAGGAACGGGCCCAAAGGAAGGCTCAAGAAAAATGGGATTATGAGCAGCGGCAGAGAAGAAGAGATGCTGATCGATATGATTCTTCTTACAGAACTTACGATTCTCATAAGCGAAAGTCTTATGATGACAAAGGGAAGACTCATATTACTGATGAATCGAGCAAACGGTCTAAGCCAAGTGACGCGTCTGCTATTTCTGAGAAGACTAACGCTCCCATTTCTTCTGATATTCTAGCCGGTTCTCCTCCTCTAAAGGAATCTGATATTCAAACAATCATTAACAGGCCACAATATCAAGTTAAAGACTGCCCTCCAACGCTTCAGAGCCGATTTCCGAATTGGTGTCTAAGAGGAGTCCGTTTTGACTTAGATTTGGTTCCCATTGATAAGCAGGCAATGCTGAGAAATGTCGATGCTGTCAAGCTTGATATTGAAAGAATGTTTGGATGGCAGAAGCTGGTTGATGAACTTCAAAGGGTCAACCATATGAACCTTGAGGCGATGATGACCATGGAGAACGATAAATCAGAATGGGACAAATGGCGTAAGCAGCATGATGCGGAGATGACGAGCATTGCAGACGACAACGCAAAGCTTGCATCTGAAGTCAAGCGACTTAAGGAAGATCTCGCCTCATCTTCTGCATCACACACTCAAAAAGAAGAAGTCTTTCAGAAGCAAGTGCGGGATGCGCATGCTGCACAAAGAGATGTCGAAATGAAGCTTGCCGCCGAACAGCACATTACTGAGAAATATCGCATAGAAAACACTGAACTGCGGGAAAAGGTCACCTCCCAGAACGTAGAGATTGAGTTACTAAAGTCTCGACTCGCTAAAGCTGAGACAGAGCGTGATGCGGCTATTGCTGGTCGGGTTGCTGCCGTTGCCGAAAAGGAAGCGGCTGAGCAATCACATGAGGCGACGAAAGCAAACATCAGCTCTACCTTATTCGACTTTTATTTACACAGTGTTCTGGGTCGTGGGAGCCTTGCTTTTCTGGGTCCTGATTATGAAATCACTCTGGCTGAAGTGTGGGAAGCCGCACTTGATATGTTTAAAGGTGTCGGCTATGATGAAGCAGAACTCGAGGCTCGCTATCTTGATGATGAGGCTCGCGCCGCTCTTGTTAAAGGGAAGGAGAAGCTTGCTAAAGTACGAGCTAAATTAACGGAAGAAGAGCTTCCAAAAGAGGAAGCTCCTTTAACTGCCCCTGTTCATACTTCAACTTCAGCCGATGTTAATATTACGGATTCCAGCTCTCATTCTTCACATCCAGCTAAAGTTGCCCAAGAAACTGTGACCACTCCTACAGAAGAAGAGGCAATGAAGGACTTTCAGGCTCGGGAATTTGAGATTGATCTCGCCAAACTGACTTCTCCAGGTAACTTTGACGAGACGAATTCAGTGAACTGCTTATTCGACTTAATCGAGTTCGATGAACTTCTTGCTTATTACTTAAGCTTTGACGATCCACTATATTCTTTTTTCTCGGAGAATACTGATTTTGATTTCTTTTATTATGCAGCGGACGCGCTGGAAACTGCACCAATTTTTCCTTCTTCAGCTGCCGTTCCTCCTCCTTCTCAAGTTACTCCTCTTCCAGCTTCTCAACCAGGTTCATAGGAAGAACAGATAGCAGCCCTTCAAGGCTTGGATGAACCACCTGCTTCCGAGGAGCAGAAAGCAGAAGATCTGGAAGATAGTGAGAAGACCCCGGAGCAGTCTTTTGACTACGACACAAAGCTTTCTACATTTCTTACTCCGGGGAGTGAGTCTTCTTCCAAGAAGAAGGGGAAACGTGTGGTTTCGAAGAAAGGAAAGAAAAGTTCTTCTGCTGCTGGAGATGAAGCAGAAGTCGATCCGGCTGAGTCTCTTTCTCCTTCTTCTCCAATACGTCCTCCGAAACTAATTACCAGGCCGGGTAAAGGCTCCAAGGGTGGGAAGAAGGAGAAATGAGTTTGATTTTGACTTTTCTGCTTTTTGCATGTGTTGACCGGAGATTGTGCGAATACCGGTCTCCGCTCCTTTTTGTAATCTGCACAATGTAAAAAGTTTCCATAGTATTGAATAAAATAGCTATTTTACTTGTACAAATTCTTGTGTATGTGAGAATGCATCCGTTTCTCTTTTTTGGTGTAGAATAAACGATTCCTTTTACTTGTACAAACTTTTTGTCTGTGTTTGGGAATACATTTATTCCACCTCTATTTTTTGTGACATTGCAATGAACTTGTGGCATGTTGCTTTTATTAATACAATTAAATTATATAGTGTTGCCCCCATACCGCAAGTGCATTGCAACATTTCTAGCTTCTTCAAGACTGATATTCTTACTTCAGAGAATAACTACTTCACTTTTAAGGGAAGAATCATTCTGCTTTTAATAGAGTATATCTCGTCTTCAAAGAAGTTTTTACTTTCTCTTTCTTCCTGAAGAACACTTCAACTTTTGGGAATAATCACTTTTATTTGTTTAAAAGTGAATTTTCCTGCACAGTGAAATGAGCTTCTGAAGAAGGTTTTGATTTTGTGCCCCAATAAAGGGTTTATTTTTGGTACTTCAAGCAAGGTGAAGTACGCCTCTGAAGAGGTCTTTTGGTCTCTGAAGAGAAGCGATTTTGGTCTCCGAAGAGAAGCAATTTTGGTCTCCGAAGAGAAGCAATTTTGGTCTCCGAAGAGAAGCAATTTTGGTCTCCTAAGAGAAGCGATTTTGGTCTCCGAAGTGAAGCAATTTTGGACTCCGAAGAGAAGCAATTTTGGCAATTCAGCTCTGGTGAAGTGGGTCTCCGAAGAGATGCATTTTGCACTTCTACACGGGTGAAATGTGCCTCCGAAAAGGGCTTTTTAGCATTTCATCACTGGTGAAGTGGGTCTCCGAAGAGAAGCATTTTGCACTTCTACACGGGTGAAATGTGCCTCCGAAAAGGGCTTTTTAGCATTTCATCACTGGTGAAGTGGGCCTCCGAAGAGAAGCATTTTGCACTTCTACACGGGTGAAATGTGCCTCCGAAGAGGGCTTTTGCCTCCGAAGAGGTCTTGAAATTGCTTGGAAGTTACTTTCTCATGGTTGAGTGGATCCACGGGGCGGACGCAAGTTGCTTGATTGGATGTTCGTTTGCACAAACGATCGCAATCAATTAACAAGGGCCCTGTTCCTTCAGCTTGGGAAGGTGCCCCTCCGGTGGTTCCACCAATCTTGTTATTGAGAGAAGCACTTTCATTTATTGGCGTGCCTCGTTAGAGGGCTTTGTTGACCTTTGGGAAGGAGCATCAGTTGGTTGGTGTGCCAGGAAGGTTGCTTCTCAGGGGCGAGTAGATCCACGGGACGGACGCAAGCTGCCTGATCGGATGCATCACGATCAGTTAGCAAGGGCCCTGTTCCTTCTGCTTGGGAAGGTGTCCCTTCGGTGGTTCTACCGGCCCTTTTATTGAGGAGCAAAATTCCTTTTGGTTGCTTCCGTGCTTGCTTGGCCATGTTCTCCCACCATCTGCCCATTAGCGATCTTTTATTATCATTTCCAAGCGTATCTTCGTTCCTTTTGTAAGTAAATTGTCTTATCCGAAGAAGTGGACTTCACTGTTGAATAACTTCATGGGACAAACGCGAGTTACCTAGCTGGATGTCTGTTCATATTGATAATCACAACTGGTTAACGAAGGCTTGCCCCAGTGAAGTTGCCAACTTTTTATGTGAGGTTTTTCTTGTATAGGATTTGAATATGGAATTTTTTGTTGCTTGGTATTTGCTTTAATAAATGATTTGTAAGGCTCGCTTAGCTTTGCGATGGGTGAGCTTTGCTTTAATGACCTGCAATATTAGATCGACATTTTAGCAATACATTTAGAGTATTACACATCGAAATATAACAGGCATTTTATAATAGAAAACACAGAATGCATAGTTTTTCATTATTCAGTCACGCTGATTTCTCAGCGGTTTACAATGCAGAAGTTACACATCCATCATCATTTTTTACAAATTTAAGCAACGCTGTTAAGCAAAAAATGGATGTTAGTGATTGTTGTTTCAGAATCTCCGGACTGATTTTCCATTTGCACAAGATTTGCAGCTTCGGATTTATATGCCAGAGAAAGTGAAAGATGCCCCAGTTGCAGTTTTGTGGACAATTAGCAGTCGTCCCAACTTCTGCCTGCTGGGTGTGGACCTCCTGTGACAACATTAATGACAAGCTTTTCTGAATCTTGCACTGCAGTGTTGTTGAGAGAATCGAATTGATGGGTAGGACGTTGTTGATCCCGAGTGGATGAGGTTGGAGCGACTCCGCTTCTCTTAACGTATTGTTGGAGTTTACCCTGCTCCAGCAATTCTTCAATCACATTCTTTAATTGGCGACATTGGTCAGTGTCATGGCCAGGTTGATTGTAAAATTGGCAGAATTTTCCATTACGCTTTGCACCTCTCGTCATCTCAGGTGGCTTAGGATACCTGACAACGTCCTTTGTTGTAAAAAAAGATATTTCTTGGTGTATCGGTTAAAGGAGTATAATCCGAAGGATTAAAGCGGAGAGGTTTCTTTTCATTTCCCTGGCTCTTTCCTCCTTCATTCTCCCTTTTCTGACTTTCAGATTCTCTTTTATTAGATGGGACATTGTTATTATTAGTTTGGGCAGCAACCACTTTCGATGTCGTAGAAAGGCTTTCAAGGCGAATGAACTCGTCGGCCTTTTTATAAAATTTATCAAGTGAGTTCGGTTCCTTCATCTTTAGCCATATTCCAAATTTACTCGATTTATCAATGGCTCGCATCAAATAAGTCAGGATCATGCGTGGTTCCGCATTTTCTACTTCGGCTAAAGCTATATTGAAACGGCTCAAGAAAGATTTGATTGATTCTCCGGGCGCTTGTTCAAGGTTAGACGGTGACATTATATCCTTAGCTTTTGAAGCATACAATCTGAACTGTTCTTTAAACTTTTGCGTTAAGTCGGAGAACTTATCTACAGACCGAACTGGAAGCTTTGTGAACCAAAGTAAAGCCACACCTTCCAGGTATACTGGAAAGTATCGACACTTGATCTCGTCTGATGCTCTTGCAACGGTCATATGCCAATCGTATTTGTATAGGAAATGATTAGGGTCACTGGTTCCCCTATAGGCTTGGATAGTAGGAGGTGCAAATTTCCTTGGAAACTCCGCTCTCAGGATCCTTTCAGTAAATGGAGTTCTGCTTGGCGTGAATCCCCAGTCAGCCTCATCCTCTTCCCTTTGCATGCTCTCTTTCATGATGCGGCCAACCATTTCAGACAGGTACTCTTTATTGTTCAAAGACACCTCCGGGCAAGCATCAGTTCTTCCCTCGGAAGTTTGCCCGGGTATAGGTTCATGACAAGTTGGTTGCGGCATAGAACCATCAGCTTGGAAAGGTGGCATTTCAGGAAGGGTGGTTTGATGGTTTTCTGGTTGACGATTTGCCCCGAGCAGGGCAGTTATTTTATCCATCATCAAAGTGTTTTGAGTTTCAATTTGTTGGTATAATCCAGAAACTGCGTCATCTAATTCAGCCCTGGTGACTCCAACGGGAGGAGCTGCTTGGTCTGTTGTTGGGGAAGCAAAAGTCCCTTCGTGAGCATTTCTGGATCTGATAGGTCTACCTCTTCTTCCAGGAGCCATTATTTCGGATCTGGTTTTTAAGAGAGGTTCTTTTTATGAATCTTTGCGAAGCAACGGTGGATGATCGCCTGAGTCGGGTTCTCAGTGAAAGCACCAAAATGTTAACGCTAAAAAGTGAATGCTAACAACCGGTGTGTGTAATAGAATCGTGAAAGCACCACCCGTTGGTACGGGAACAGAATATAAGCTGAAAATAGCAGAAAAGCAGTAAATGAACAACAGATTTATAGTGGTTCGGCTCGTAATTGAGCCTACGTCCACTTTATAGTCTTTTATTGCTGATTCGGTTACAATTCGATACAAATCACTTGTCAAATACAATGCAACTTGATCACACAACAATCTCGACTACTAGCTCAAACTTCGGTGATGAATCTTGCTAAATCCGTATCGGATGAATGAAGTCCTTCACGAAGCTTGTTGTAGTGCCTTGAGTGTTGGAAGATCTTTACTTGTTGAATGAGTTGTGAGTGCAGCAGAGTATGGACGCTTGAAGAAATGATTGGCCAAAAAGTCCTCTTCATGTTGGAAGTGATGGGGTATTTATAGGAGCAGCTCTGAATTCTGGGCAGAGAAATTGCTAAGTCTTAGGTCGCGTACGACTTAAGCTAGGTCGTAGGTCGCGAGCGACCTAAGATAGGTCGTACTCCATACACGACTTAAGAAGTGCAGTGATGAAGTTGTCTGTGGTTTTCTCTAAGTGGTAAGTCGTCTGGTTTGCTTCAGGAATTAGGTCGCAGAGTCTCCTAGGTCGCCAAGCAAGTTAGGTCGCACTTTTAGGTCACGACGTTCTTAGGTCGCAGACTTTCTTTAATAGTTAGGCTGTTGAGATCACTTAAGTCGTAAGTCGTCAACCTTTTAACTCGTAGGTCGTTGAATCCCCATAAGTCGTGGCCATCCTTAACTCGCAAACTGTTAAGTCGGAGCTCTTCTTAAGTCGTAGTCTTTAGGTCGCAACATTGCTAGGTCGCGATGTTCCCTGTAGCTTTAGGTCGCAACATTGCTAGGTCGCAGTGTTCCTTAGGTTGGCTCTGTAGTTAAGCCGGAGACTTCTTTATGTCGCAGCTTGTTAAGTCGCTTAGGTAACAATACTGCTAGGTCGCAATATCCCCTAAGTCGTAGGTCGCTGGGCTGCTTCAAGAGTTAGGTTGTGACATTCTTAGGTCGCGTCTTTCTTAGGTCGTGATATTCCTGTAGCTTAGGTTGTAGCTTCACTAAGTCACAGAATTCCCTAGGTCGTGACTTCGTTAGGTCGCAAAACTTCTCTTAGGTCGCAAAGTTTTAGGTCGCTGAAATAAAGGAATTAACAGTTATCGTAAGGTAAAAACCCGTTTTTTTTATTTGTGACGTGGTCTTACGAGATACCTTTGTTTTTCAAAGGATTTTGAAAAGTTAATAATTCAATTTGAGTCTGATTTCTCACGCTGGTTTTCCGGACTGACTCGGGTGTTATTTTATTATAATGCTCGGGTCAGACCAAGTATTACCGATTCAGGTTAGAATGCTATGGAGCTCAAGAGACGAGTTGGAGGAGTTTAGACGTATATCACATACTTGGATATTTCCGCTGTATGAGGATGAGTTGTTATAACTGTCCAGATTTGATGTAATGAATGTGTACTCTGATGATTGTAAGTATTAAATAGTTACAGATTCTTTTGTATAAAAATCTGTTGTTATATATTATATTTTGTTCTGTTGCGATTGTGAGATTCTGTGTTGTTGTTTCTCTTTTTCTGCTATCTTTTTCTTCTTTACCCTAAAGATTCTTATTTCCGTCCAATTTGAGTTGAGCTGATATGAAATATTATCGACTCAAAGGGGTACGGAACTACGGGCCTTGACACTTGGTATCAGAGCGGAAGGTTAAGCGGGAACCTTGGCTCTAGTGGGATTACTCATTAGAGATAGAGTCAGAAGTACTTTAGAATGAGTTGAGTGTATTAATAGATATGAGCGCGTATTTGTTAGTGAATATAAATGGATTTATATTGTGTTTATTTATTAGTTGGGTGAAATATAAATTCTGATCGAATAGTGGGACGTCGCTAACTCGAGAGGAGTTTATAAACACTTGAACCCGATAGACTGACACAGTATTATTTTGAAGCGGCTAAATGAAATAATTTTACCCAAATTATATTTTTATATAAAGGAATTAATTTTCTAGAAATTTTTATAGCATATTGGAGTGTTGGTTGATAATATTATAATCGAAATAGGATTATAAGATTTGAAATAGTTATATATTTATAACCAAAGAGAAATGGTAAAAGTATGGATTGTACAATTGAATTAAAAACTAAGATTTGATTAAAACCAGAGTTTGAAAATATTAAATCCCGGAGATTTTTGGTAAAGTTTTCCAAAGTGTTTGAAAATATATAATAGTAATATTGTTTTGAAGATATTTTGAATAGGAAATTGATTATAAATGGATTTTTGAGATGTTATAGCACTGAAATCACTTCGGTCGCTGAAAAATAATTCCAATGATGATCGCGACATCATCGGTGTTCATTTTCGAGTTTCTAAGTGATGGATTGCTGCCGTGGTCGTTGTTTTGGATTGTTCTGAGGAAAAACAAGTTTGTTTTGAAAATTTCGGAAGGAAATTGTTTTGGAATGGAACCAAGTGAAAATTTAAAATTTCCAATGGATTGTTTGTTTCAAACAAAAGAGTTATATATGTGTGGATTTCAAAATGATTTGAAATAAATACCGGGTGTTTAATATTATCAAATTTCAGGCCAGTGCTACGATAGCATTCAAAATTCCAATTTCATCAACAATCTATAACAGATTATCTACACACATCATATATCACTATATATACAAAAATAAACAATATATTTGTGGAATCCTGTTGGATCCATCCAACTTGTTTCCCTGCATCCACAGATGTTAATACAACATAAAATAAATTATAATCCCACTTCGAGGGGATATCGCGGTATATAGGGTCATCCGCTATAATATGCGGGAATATCACTCCAAATACTATATATATACACACACTACTATATATATATAATATCATTCATAGATAACAAATTTTCTAAATTCAATCAGGCAGCCAATACTTAATTTTAACTAATTAAAATTAAATTCAAAATTTCCAAATGAGTGAGAGTTTTCTCACCTTGATTTTATTTGCAAACCATCTCCATCTCGATTTGTTCTTTCACGATTTTTAGGCCTCGTATAATAAATTAAAAAATTTATTAACATCCATATCCTGTGATGCCCCACCTCTATACCCACGGTAGCCAAGGACACTACGTGGTAATGACGTCGACTAGCGTGGAGAATAAGGCTGTTGAGGAGCGACCATCTGTGTAATTGCTTTATGCGAGTACCGATATGCCAGATAAAAATATAACTTTTCATCTCAAGAGGAAATCCGACATACCGATACAAACTCAAAGCTACTACACGGTGGCTATGTATATATACTTCGAAAACAAATATAGAAATAAACATAACACAAATCAGTCACAGACAATTCATATCACAAAGGCGGAAATAGATATGAATATATCACATGAAAGTGTACATCAGAGTAGTGGTCAAACAAGACCCACAATATCAAAAAGAATATATACAAGTGCTAGACAAAAGAATAAGTATACATCAAGGAGTCTGTATCTCAAATGTATACAACAAAAACTATAAGCTAAGTAATTAGCCAAAAGTCAGATGATGGTTCCAGATAGGAAGGCAAGAGGAAGCACCTATAAAATCTCAGTCTCACCCGAGTATTATTTAAGAAGAAAATAATAAATGGATCAGTCTAGCTATAATTATCAGATAAAATGAGATATAATAATAAAACGTATGATAACCAAAAATGTCATACAATATCTCAAGAATCTCATAGCATCAAAAAGAATATCATATTCATTATTTAATTCACCAAGCCACAAAAATGATAAACATATCAATGCCAATTGTAAATGCTGGTGAAACATAAATTCCAGAAATCAATAATTAGAAATCCAGAAATCACAAGAAAAGGATGGCCAATCCCAAGCGGGAGCATGAAAACTCACCAACACGTGTATTACAAACAATTCGGAACATCGACGCAGTACAAACGGTACGTCCAATGAATCGAAAAGCCGAGACATCGATGTAGTACAAACGGTACATCCAATGAATCGAAACACATAACAATTTGGAACATCGACGCAGTACAAACGGTATGTCCAATGAATCGAAAAGCCGAGACATCGATGTAGTAGAAACGGTACATCCAATGAATCGAAACACACAACAATTCGGAACATCGACGCAGTACAAACGGTACGTCTAATGAATCGAAAAGCCGAGACATCGATGTAGTACAAACGGTACATCCAATGAATCGAAACACATTAAAAGTACATGGGTCGCTAGCCCACAAAGAAATGAGACGAAGCTCAATAAAATGAGGTACAATCCTCCATGTGGACAAAGAGACATCGCACCTTGTTAGTCTAAACCATAAAATGATCATCATCGATCATCGAGAAGTGTCAATTACAGAAAGCTAGTAAATATATGAGTTTAGCTTCATGTCCCATAACCACTAGCTTAACTTAAATATTTACGAACAAATTGTAGATTCCCACTCGAAAATTGTCACAAGAATTTCAATCGAACAAGTCCAAGAATTAACCGACGAAGTAAACGCAAGCGTTTCATACCTCTTGTTTTGCTAAGCCGTTTAATTAGATTTTCTCATACGAGTGAGATAAAGGTTTGTGTATACTAATAGATTAGAAAACGGTTTTATAAAAGTGCTTTGTATTAAAAATAGATTTGAAATCATCTTTGTAAAAGAGTTTTAATATTTACTACTAGTATAGAAACCTTTGTATTTAGAAGTGACAAATCACAAAATGATTGTAGAAACAATCAATCACAAAAATTCACATTTCGATAACGTGAATCAAACCATGGAAATCGATATCAAATCGATCCAATAGAAACACCAAAAATCCAGAAAAGAAATCATCAAAGTTGATATTAATTGATAATAACTATATGGATAATCAAAAATCGATAAATTTGGAAATCCATATAAAAATAGTCTAATTTCCAGAAATCAACAGCCACAGACGTCTGTGGGAAATCCACAGACGTCTGTCGCCTATTTCGGGAAATATTTTCCCTGAAGCCACAGACGTCTGTGGATAATCCGCAGACGTCTGTCACCTGTTTCAGGAAATATTTTCCCTGAAGCCACCGACGTCTGTGAATAATCCACATACGTCTGTCACCTGTTTCGGGAAATTGTAACCCTGAAGTCATAGACGTCTATGGATAATCCACAGACGTCTGTCGCCTGTAGCGGGACAGAATTTGCAACGCCCAAAAATAGGCAAACCTACACAACTTCTCAGATTCAGAGCGATTGAATGAGCAACAACAACAAAGGATTTATGCCTAGCGACAACCCAGCCCTAAAGCTCTCCGAAACACCACCAAAAGCATGTTCATAAATCAAAGCTAGGATTTTCAAAGTTTTAACTTCCAAAACACCAAAAATTGAAATGTTCACCGAATTAATCCAAACCAAAATCAAATGAACATGAAAGGGTGTTAGGAATCCATACCAAGCAAGTAAGGATAGTTATAGACATAGATGTGAGATAAAAATCTCACCTTTAAACCCAAAACAAATGAAGAAGAAGCTATAGAGCAATGGCAAGAACAATCACTCTTCAATTCCAACCCAACAAGCTTGAATCTAAGCTTAAAAGAGAAACATTTCCTAAGTTAGGTTTAGGAATTTCTGAAATTGATAAGAGAATGAGTTAGAGAAGAAGAAGAGAAGGCTTACTAAAGCTTCTTCTTTGAATTTGGAGCTAGAACTTGGATTTGCAAAGATGGTTAGGGCTTGGAGTTTTAATTTCCCATTCCACTCTCCATTTTTGATGAAGCTTAAGTGTTAGTAAATGAAAGTGAAGTAATGAAGAGTTGGAGTGGAGTTGGGTTGATAAAACCATAATTGGGCAAATGGGCTGAACCCAAACCCAAAGCCCTAAGTGAAAAAGTATCAAAATTTCACTAACTCCAAACATATCAATGTTTATACTCAAAAAGGTCGCAAACGTCATTTTGGACTCAATGGAAGTGGTCTCGAGTCCCAATTCGACTGTTTGCAAAAAGTAGCTTTTCGGACTTCAATCCGATTAACGATGAAATATTTAAATAAAATATTTAAATATACAATCGATAAATATGCGGGTTGTTACATACCCACATAGCAAAATCAATAAATTTTTAATTATCATTTTTTTAACTTATATAAAAAAAATTTTAAGGTAAAATATTTTTACCTGACTGCTCTCTCCACCCTCACTAACACGCGCCATTGCAGCCTTGCCCACCACTAATACCTTGACCGATCGTGAGCTTACCAACACCAGATCGCGATCGACAGCCTAGGTCGTGATTGCCCCCCCCCCCCCCCCGACGAGCGTGCCTGGCGCCGCATACACCTCATCCACCTCGATCATTCGACCGCAACCCAACCCTAGCAGCTCCCCTTGCCTCATGCGAGAATCGAAACTCTCGAATCCTTCAACCTCGATGCCTGTCGCCATTGCCTCGGCATCCCAGTGCCTTGCCACCGTGCATACGCATGCGCCTCACGCTCGCGCCTACCCTCCCACCTCGTCGACCGAACTCTTCCTCATGCTCGCTTCGCGACCATATACCCATACTCGATTTCGACATCTTCCTTCAATTCCCCTTCATTTTTTTCTCTACTAAATCGAATTGGTTTGAATTTTGAATTCATTCTGGCCCATTTTATTCTTTTATTTATTTATTTTAGGAACATCAATTTGGCTTCGGGTTGAATTCGAATTAGAAGAAGGGAAAAGGAACTCGCCTGACTTCAATTTTATCAATCGCGATTTTGTCGCGAGTTCTATATATAATATTTTTTTTCTAAATTTTAAGTGCGCGGCCATTTTTCCTTTCTTTTTCTGAGTTCTGCGATTTCGATTTTGAATTTGAGAAAAGGGTGTGAGGAGGGACGTATTAAAAGGGGAAGGATACGAGAAAGAAGGAGGCACGATTTGAATTTTGAGGGAAAGGCTGTCTTCATGGATTAAACAGAAAAGAAGGAAGAGGACGTGATTTGATTTTGGAATGAGAGAAGAGAAGTTTTCGTGTTGGGTGTTGTCTACATTGACCCTGAAAAAAGGTGATGTGGATATTGACAAATTATATATGTGTATATATATTATTAAATATTTCCAAAACGTCTCGATTTCGCAGCTCTGAACCTCGAACTCCTATCGAGGCATGTCGCTAGGTGTTTATAATGTTATACCCCTATTCCGAACGTAGTGGAAAAGGTTTTGAGTCCTAATTCGATTGTATAGAGAAGATAGCTTTTTGGATCGGCTATTTAAATTGAATTCGATTAAATTATTTCTAGGCGTTTATATTTCATACGACCAAACGATTACTCCAAATGCTACGAAATTTGAAATCCAATAATAATACACTATTACGGATCCAATGGAACTAGTTTCGTCGAAATCCGAGACTGTGCCTCGGAAAGCTATTTTTAAATGTTAATTTAAACGATATATTTTTAAAACTAAACAACTAACCTTTAAATTCAAATTTAAAACTTTTATTATCTTTACTATTATCAATATAAATTTTAAAAGCCTTTACATTATTTTTAACAAGCTTAAAACTCAAGATTCAAAAATTTATCCAATATTCAATTATAAAATTCAAAATTTTAAATTATCCAATAAATCGCTATATTTAAATTCTAAATTTTTTCTATAGATAACCCAATTTCAAATTCAAATCAATTTATAATTCAAATTAAATATTTAAAATCATTTAAATATTCCAAATCAAACGTCGAAAAATCCGGGTCGTTACAAAAATTGATTTTTTAATCAATTTGAGATGGATATGAAATTATTTGACAAAAATAAATATAATGAAATAAATTGGGTTGTAAATCATTTTAGATTGAATGAAATGGTATATCAAACGAGTGGGAGTAATTAAATTAGTAACAGGACCTTGTAATTGCTTAAAAATCTTTGTTTGGCAAGTTGTATATGAAATTCATGTGTTTAATTGGTTAATTGAATGAAATGTTATTGAACTTTCATATTTTGGTACTTACGTGGTTTAAATTGAGTAAGTACAGGTAACCGGAGGCTGTTGGACTAGATTTTGGTTGCATATTTGCATATGAAGTAAATGCTTGCTAAATAATGCTTAATAACGCTAAATAAGGTATGTTTTCGGATTAAATACTGCGAAAAATATATAAATATTGATATATAATTTTGTTTTCCGACCATGTGGGTCGATGTATATATATTTATCTCTCTTGTCATATTGCAAAAGGGCCTTCGTACAGGGGAGACTCTGCCAAAAAATTTCGGAAATTTAGGGTGTTAGAAAAATTTTGAAAATTTTTTGTTAACGAAAATTTGATTACGGATTTGTAATCGAAATAAAGGATTTTGGTTTAGGATGAAAAACTAATTGTTTGAATGAAGTAAAAGTGTTTGAAAAGTGAAGTATGAGCTTCGCCAAGCGGGTTTTGATAAGAAATAGGTTTGGAGCAATTTACCTGCCTTAGCAATTTCGGGGACGAAATTCTTTTAAGGGGGAGGAATGTAACGACCTGGATTTTTTGTTGTTCGATTTTGAAAATTTAAATGGTTTTAAATATTAAATTTTAATTATAGATTGATTTTGAATATGGAAATTTTGGGTTTATTTATAAAATAAATTCGGAATTTAAGTATAGCAATTTATTAGATAATTTATTTTTTGAAGTTTATTGGTTAAATTATTATACCTTGAGTTTTAAGCCCGATAGAAATTATTTAACGGCTTATAAAATTTATATTAATAATACTGAAGACAATGCAACTTATAAAATTGAATTTAAAAGTGATTTGTTCAGTTTTAAAAATATATCGATTAAATTGACATTTAAAAATAGCCTTCTGAAACACAGTCTCAGAATTCGACGAAACTAGTTCCATTGGATCCGTAATAATGTATTATTATCGTATTTCAAATTTCGTAATATTTGGAGTTATCGTTTGGCTGTATGAGATATAAACGCGCTGAAATTTATATCGAAGATTTAATATAATAATTGGGTCCAAAAAGCTATCTTCTCCATACGATCGAATTAGGACTCGAAACCTTTTCCATTGCATTCGGAATAGGAGTATAACATTATAAACACCTAAGGGCATGCCTCGATAGGAGGTCGAGATTTTAAGCTGCGAAATTGAGACAATTTTAATTTAAATAATTTTTTTGTTGACTAGTCAAAGATTTTCAAATCAAGACTTTTCCCTTCCTATCAAAAAGCATTGTAGCCCTTCTTTTACATGCTACCTTCACTTCAATCGCTTCCCTCTTCTTTTATATTAGCATAGCCGACAGTTCAAAACTTTTTAACAATAAGTAAAGAAATTTAAGAAGGAAAAAGATATATGATGTTCGAAATCAACATTTCACTCCTCAGTTCAAATCGCATACCATTTTTTTCCCAATCTCCCTTCAATTCGAAAATCACGACCTTCCTCCCTGGTTCGAAATCAAATTCAGAAGAAAAAAATATATATTGAAATGGCGTGTGAGCACCACTCCAAGTTGAAGGCGTGCACGACCAGAGGCGTGATTGAGGGTGTTGCGATTTCATTCTTGAATTTCGATAGTGAGGTCGAAGGGAGTGTTGGACTAGGGTTAAGTTTTTCGAAGTTTTATTCGTCAATTCGTGAGATGGAGTTTTGTTTTGGAACTCGATGCAGAAGGTGCATTGTCTTGTGAGTTCTGGTGAAGAACGATGGCCGGGGGAATCACGACAGTCGCATGTAGAGGGAGGAGACCTGGTTGACGCGTTTGATTGAGGCGATGTTCGGCAGGAAGATATGTGTAGGTCGAGGATTTTTAGGAGCTGCGAGGTCGACTTGGTGAAGTTGAACTGAGGTGATGGCAATCTTGAGTATTGTGAAGTGACACGTGAGAGTGATGGTTGAGAACGCGTTGGCCATGATGATATTGAAACAGGTAGTAGTGTGCTTAGCTTAGGAAGAAAGGTAAATTAAATTTGTTAATAGATAATTAATTTAAATTCAATAATTAGTTGATTAATTATAATTAAAGTTTTAATCGTTAATCTATATTTTTTGAAATTTTCCTATACGAGGTTTAAATTGCCGGGGATCAGTCTTATAGGATTCGAAGTTGCGGAATCTACGAAATAGAATTTTAAAATTCGAACGGATTGCAAACAAAAACCAAGGTAAGAATTTCTCACTCGTTTGGATTACCGTATTTAAATTTAAATTTAAATTATTGGATGCTTGATTGGATTGATAAATTTATAATTATCTGTTGGAGGTTATTATATATATAGTAGTGTGTGTGTGTATATATATATTGGAGTGATTGATATTCCCGCATATATATAGCGGATGAGACCCTATGCGCCCTGCATAATAGCAGATGACCCTATATACCGTGATATCCCCCTCGAAGTGGGATTGGTATTTTATCGTTGTCTAACATCTGTGGATGCATGGAAAACAGGTTGGAGGGATCCAACTGGATTCCTCAAATATATTAGTATTTTTTCATATATATAAAATGCTGGATTATTGTGTGCTGTAAATTTTTAAAATGTTATAATGGCATGGAAATAAATTTTAGGTATATTAAATACCATAAATATTATTTTAAATGAGATTATTTTAGTGAAACTCAAAGGAGTTATAGAAAATTTATAAACGAAGTTTTAAATGAAGAAAAGTGATATCAGATGATAATTTGGAAATACGAATTTACGGGAAGAATTTATATTGGATTATGGGAATAGGGTGAGCAAAATAGCAGATACAATTTTTTAAAAAGTGAAATGGTTAAGGAGACCGGAATGGGAGTAATGTGATGGAAATCGAGAAGATTTATAAATTGAAATTTGGTTATTGAGATTTAAAAATTTATTTTATCGACAAGTAAAATTTTTATTTTAAAAAGGAACATTCTTATTTATTAAACTTGTTAACGTTAAAAATCGACGCTAACATCCCGGCGTGGGTATTAGTAATGTGAAAGCACCATCCGTTGGTACAGGAACTAGAAATAAGTAGAAAATAGCAGAAAAGTAAAGAGACAGCAGTTTTATAGTGGTTCGGCTCGAAATTAAGCTTACGTCCACTTTATCTTCTTTATTGATGATTTGGTTACAGCTCTTTACAATACACTTTGATTACAACACACTTTAGACGAGTAGCTAGAACTTTGATGTAAGAGAGCTCTTTGAATCCATGTCGGATGTGTTAGATCTCCCCTTGAAGTTCGTTGAAGCGTCTTTGGTGTTTGAAGTGTCAGATGAGTCGAGAAAACAACAGAGTATCGGTGTTCCAGAAATGATCCAAAAGTCCCTTTGAAGTTGGAGCTGGTGCTGTATTTATAGAGGAAAATCTGGGCAGGTGATAGGTCGTGAACGACCTGAGATAGGTCGTAGGTGGCGAGCGACCTTAGTTAGGTCGTGGGTCGCCAGCGATTTAGAAGACACGGCCTTATGGCTTGATAGGGTCGCACTTGATCTATCTGAACGGGGTAGTAAGTTGTAGGTGGTGAGCGACTTAACCATGTTGAGATATCTGGTCGAGCGACTTAAGTTGGTTCGACCTATAGCTTAGGTCGTTTAGTTGTTAAGTCGTTGGATCTCTAGGTCGTTGAACCATTCCATCCTTAGGTCGCTAGCAGTGTTCAACCCCTTAGGTCGCTAGGTCGCTATATCCTTTAGGTCGCTAGGTCGTCTCAAATTAGCTCCCTGTAGAACCTCTTCTCTGTTAGGTCGCTAGGTCGCTATATCCTTTAGGTCGCTAGGTCGTCTCATATTAGCTCGTTGTAGAACCTCTTCTCTGTTAGGTCGCTTGGATTGTTAAGTCGTTAGGTCGCTTGTGATATTAGGTCGTTAGGTCGCTGAGTCCATTATATCGCTGGGTCGCTTCAAAAAGTGGAATTAACACTTGCCCCTCGAAGTACAGGCCTATGCCATAGGTCGTGTGCTTCGACATAACTCCGCTAGGTTGTGAGCGACCTAAGAGATTCGTTAACTCGCGTGCCCATTCGCCTTCCTCTTTTTGCCTCATATAAACTGTTTAGCTCGTTTCTTCCTCTTTACTTAACTGCTTTGACGACCTTCTCCGCCATTAACGAACCCTCGAGCTTCCAAGGGCGAATCCAAGCTAACCAGTCGTCGATTCATCTTTACCATCATATCACGTAAGTGAATTCGATCTCTATTCAACCATGATCACCGCCAAATTGCGAATTCCCATCTTCTGACCCTAATCCAATTCTGTGTGTCGCGTTTCATTTCGAGTCATGTTGCGATCGATTTTTGATCGTTATTGTTCACGTTGTTGTTGTACTTTCACGAGAACACAGCAGTGCGTTGGATCTATGACGGATCTGAATCAGTTTTGGGTGATTTAGTGGTATGGAGAGATAGTAGACTTCAATGAGAAGATGATGGATTTCATTGTGTAGGTGATAACGGGTTATCGGATCACAAGTTAACGAGGTAGTGAGTTACTGAGTAAAGAGGAGTTAGTGGGGTTTAGGTTTAGTTACGATGCTTCAAGCGGCGCAATGGTTGGTGGACGCGTGGCAAAATGTAATTGGAGAGTAGGGCATAGCGGTTTTTGGCAGGAGATAGTTTGAGATCGCTGCGTTACTTCAGAAGTGACCTAGTGAATCTGAGCGACCTAAAGACCTTCACGACCTAACAGATTTGGCCGAGCTAACAACCTTCGCGACTTAATTCCCTACGACTTAATCTTTAGGTCGCGTAAGCGACCTAGTACTTAACTAAATTTGCACTGCCTTTACCTGAAGTTTCATGCCTTGAACTCTTTGACTTGCACAGTGCGACTTAAGAAAGTTCGACTTATGTTAAGTCATTTGAGCACAAACTGGACGACCTAAAGAATTCGACCTATGCTAGGTCGCTTGAAAACAGTCTGGACGACCTAGGACTTGTATAATTCTGAAAGAACTTGATTGAACTGCTTGAACTTTGAACTGTTTGAACTTTGTTGCGCTTCCTTACAGATTATACTAACTTTTAATCTAACAACCTGTCAAACACAACATTTGCAGAAAACTAGGGCGAATATACTGCCATTGACTGCCCATATCGAATGATAGATTAGTCGATAAAGAATAATCAACTTAACTGAACTGTGTGAAGGAAATGCTGTGAATCAACAAATTCAAATGAAGTATTAAAGCAAAGCTAAAATAATCAACTAAAGCTGATTTGTTTGCATCAACACTGCACTTGGACTTAATATAACAAGCCCTGAAACACTATAATTGACACATGTCAACTAATTTGATTCCAGTTATATTTGCTTGTCATTTTACTAGTTTTGCACAACACTTCACACTTTTAGGAAACGTGCACCTTCATATTTGAATATCTAGTTCCTTGTGTAGAATGACTTCTCAAGAAGAAGAAACAGGACAAGCCGGGGAGGTTTTCCCAATTGCTAACCCGTTGAATGATCCTCCGGAAAGAACTTCGACCACTTTGAACCACAGAGCTTTCAGTCAATTGTGCATTCAGTTTGGCATTGCTGAAGCAGACGCTCAGCTTCCTGGGACAAATGATACTGCAGATAGGCCACCTCACGGCTTCATTGCAGTTAACCGACAAATGTGCTTAAGTGGAGCTATTCCTCCCTTTAATGATTTTCTTCGACAGCTTCTCCTTCGACTAACTATCTCTCCCTTCCAGCTACACCCCAATGGTTATGCCATCTTGATGGGGTTGTGTGTGCTATTCAGGAGGACGCTTAGAGATCCCAGTCAGAAGCCAACCTTTGAAACGTTAAGTCTAGTGGCGGCTGAAGAGAGAAGCATTAAGTTTTTGTTGAAAGACGAGTTTCTGCACCAATTCGGACTTTTACATCCTTCTCGGTCTATTCACCTTCATGATGGCCTCGGTTCCCAAGCAGAAACATCAGATGCCCCGGTTTCTGCACAGGAACTTGCACCGGAAGAACCTATTGCAGAGGCTTCATTGGTGAAATGTTCTACTCCTGTTGACGTTGCGGGGTCATCTGGCAAGCTTACACTTTCCCCGGTGATTGAAGAAGGAGTTGAAAAAGAAAGCTCCGTTGAGCATGACGGTGGAGATACTTTTGATGAGCTAAGCGACTTAATGATAACTTCACAAGAGCTTTTTAAGGATGACCATGTTACTACTAAAGTTATTTCTTCAGCAATTGAGGCGACATCTGCCTTGTAGCAAACTCCATCAACCTAAGAGTTAACGCCAGCTGCAAAAGTTGACATTACCCCCAAGCCGAAGAGTGGTTTGTAGCTTGACGCGCATAGTTTACACGCCACACACACTTAGAATTTTTTGGCACTTATACGCACTTAGCTTCTTTACTTCGAAGATTTTGAAGTTTCGTATCTTTTTTATTTTCAGATTCTCCGATGGGGCACAATAGCTCGTACTATGATGATTTTCAGCACCATGGAAGGCGTGACACTTATGATCACAGGCGCTATCTCCCTGCCTGCAGGGAAACTGATGAAGAAAGAGCTGCTAGGAAGGCTCAAGAAAGAAGAGCCTATGAGGAGCGATACGAGAGAAGGGATGAACGATACGACTCTTCTCACAGAGGTGATGATTCCCATAAAAGAAAATCCCATGATGATAAAGGGAAGAGTCACATCGTCGAAGATCCAAGCAAGCGGGCCAAGCTTAGTGACGCGTCTGCAATTTTTGAAAAGACCACTACTTCTATCCCTCTTGACATCCCCTCCGGTTCTCCTGCTCTCAAGAAAACTGATATTCAGAAAATCATTAGCAGGCCTCAGTACCGAGTTGAACAAGGTCCGGCTACTCTTCAAAGTCGGTTCCCGCAGTGGTGCTTGAAGGGAGTGCACTTTCATCTTGATTTGGTCCCTATCGATAAGCAAGCCATGTTGAGGAATCTCGATGCCGTCAAGCTTGACATTGAGAGAATGTCCGGATGGCAAAAACTTGTCGACGAGCTTCAGAGAGTCAACCGTGCAAATCTTGAAGCCATGCTGACTATGGAAAACAATAAATTCGAGTGGCAGAAAGTTCTTGACCAGCATGGTGCAGAAATGAAGAGCATCGCCGATGATTATGAGAGACTTGAGGCTGAAGTCGAAAAACTCAAAAATGAGCTTGCTGACTCATCCACTTCCTATACTCAAAAGGAAGAAGTACTTCAAAAACAAGTTCGCGATGCTCATGCCGCTCAACGGTATGCCGAGGCTCAACTTGAAGCTGAACAGAAGATGACAGAAATCTATCGCACCGACATTGCCCAGCTACGGGAGAAGGCAAGTTCCCATGATTTGGAAATTATGCGGTTGCGAGCTAAACTGTCAAAAACTGAAAAAGTGTGTGATGAGGCTATTGCTGGAAAAGAAGCAGCTGAACAGTCACATGAAGCAACAAAAGCCAACGTCAGCTCTACTTTATTTGATTTTTATCTCCATAGTGTTTTGGGGGCGCGGAAGCCTCTCATTCTTGGGCCCGAAATATGAGATCACTCTGGCTGAAGTGTGGGAGGCCGCAATTGATATGCTCGGAGGTGCTGGCTATGCTGAAGCAGACCTTGAGGCATAATATTTTGATGATGAAACTCGTGCCGCTCTAGCCAAAGGAAAGGAGCAACTCGCTAAAGTGCGAGCCGGATCGACGGAAGAGGAGCATCCAGGGAAGAAAGCACCTTTAACTGCCCCTGTTCATACTTCGATTACGACCAACGTTGATATCATAGGCTCTAGTTCCCATTCTCCCCCTCCTGCTAAAGCCAAAACCGAAATTTCAACTGCACAGGGTGGAAACGAAGGCGAAGAAAGAGCCGATGCACAAGCCTATGAGATTGACATTATAAAACCGACTTCTCCAGGTAACTTCTACGTTGAACCAGGTCAAGCGGATTACTTGTTTTCTTCAACTGAGTTTGATGAATTTCTCGCTTGTTACTTAAGTCTCGATGAGCCACTGTCTCCTCTCTTTACGAGGAATACTGATTTTGACTTTTCTTCTTCTGTAGCGGAAATACTGAGTGCTGCACAAACTTCTCCTCCTCCAGCTGCTATTCCTCCATCTTCTCAAGTTACTCCTCCTTCTACTTCTCAACCGAGGTCGCAGGAAGAAAAATTAGAAGCTCTTCAAGACTTGGACGATCCGGTTGCTTCGCAAGAACAGAAGGCGGAAGAACTTGAGGAGGGCGAGAGGACCCCAGAGCAACCTTATGACGATGACACAAAGCTTTCTGCATTGATTACTCCGGGAAGTGAGTCTTCTTCAAAGAAGAAAGGGAAACGCGCAGTTCGAAGAAGAAGAAGAAAAGCGCTCCTGCTGGTGAAGAAAATGTGGAAGCAGATCCAGCTACACCTCCTTCTCCTTCTTCCCCGACCCATCCACACCGGATTCAGAAATTAGTCATCAAGCCGGGCAAGAGCTCTAAAGGTGGCGGGAAGAAGGAGTAATGAGCTTGACTTTACGCTTCTTGTTTTGCTTTTTGTTTGTATTCTTAGACTTGTATCGACCGGGGATTGTGCGGGTACCGGCCCCCGCTTTTTTGAAACTTGCGCATGTGTAATCAATCTTATAGTATGGAATAAAATGGCTATTTTTACTTGTACAATTTCTTGTCAGTATATGTGTGAATGCATTTATTCCTTGTTTTTGCACAAGTTTCTTTATTTACTTCATATGATACTGCAGTGAGCTCGTGGTATGATGTTTGAGCGTTGTTTTTATTAATATAGCTATATGCCCCCATATCACGGCTCATTGCAGTATTCTGAAAAGACTTGTACTTTTTTTTAGAGAATAATTCTTCCGTTTTGAGGAAATATTATTCTGCTTTTAGTAGAGTATGCCTTGTATTGGAAAAGTTTTTTCTCTCTTTTTTTTATATATATATACTTCAACTTTCGAAGATGGTCACTTTTTGTTTTTCTGAAAAGTGGACTCCCCTACGCAGTGAAGTGAGTTTTCGAAGAAAACTTCGATCTATTTGCCAGGAAACTATATTTCATCATTGAATGGGCCCACAGGACAGACATCAGCTATTTTATCGGATATTTGTTTGTACAAATAATCATAAATATTCAGCTACAGCCTGGAACCTTCTTTTTGAGAAGGCGCCCCTTTAGTGGTTCCATCGTCGAAGCTTTTGGATGTGCCTCGTTAAAGGGCTTCACTTGTTTAGCATTTCCGAAGAAGGTTTGTGCCTCCGAAGCAATTTTTTGCTTACGAAGAGGTCTTTGTTTGTGTGCCTCCGAAGAGGGCTTGCGCCTCCGAAGTAGTTTTTTGCTTACGAAGAGGTCTTTGTATGGCCTCCAAAGAGGAGCATTTGGACTCCGAACAGTAGCATTTTGACTCTGAGGAGTAGCATTTGGACTCCGAAGAGTAGCATATGGAATCTGAGGAGTAGCATTTGGACTCCGAAGAGTAGCATTTGGACTCCGAAGAGTAGCATTTGGACTCCGAAGAGTAGCATATGGACTCTTAGGAGTAGCATTTGGACTCCGAAGAGTAGCATTTGGACTCTGAGGAGTAGCATTTGGACTCCAAAGAGTAGCATATGGACTCTGAGGAGTAGCATTTGGACTCCAAAGAGTAGCATGTGGACTCTGAGGAGTAGCATTTGGACTCTAAAGAGTAGCATTTGGACTCCGAAGAGTAGCATGTGGACTCTGAGGAGTAGCATTTGGACTCCGAAGAGTAGCATTTGGACTCTGAGGAGTAGCATTTGGACTCCGAAGAGTAGCATATGGACTCTGAGGAGTAGCATTTGGACTCCGAAGAGTAGCATGTCGACTTTGAGGAGTAGCATTTGGACTCCGAAGAGTGCTTTTATTGCTTGTGTCCTTCCACCATCTGCTCCTGAGTGATTCCTCGTTATCACTTCAAATACATGTCCCATTCTTTTGCAAGTTGTTTGCTTTTTGCCAGAGAAGTGTACTTTATCGTTGAATGGATCCATGGGGCAGACGCAAGCTACTTTACCGGATGTTCATTTGCACAAACGATCGCGATTGGTTAGCAAGGGTCTGGAACCTTCTCGTCGGGAAGGTGCCCGCTTTGGTGGAATCATCAACTGTTTGTGAATAGCACTTCTTTTGTAGGAGTTGAATTTGGAATTTTATGGCTTGGCATTTGTTTGTTGAGTGATTTGTAGGAATCGCTTGGCTTCATGATGTGTTGAATAGGTAAGCTTTGCTTTGATAGCCTGCAATATTAAATCGACATTTTAGCAATATTTTTAGTATATTTTCATATCGAAATGAGACAGGCATCTTATAGTATTAAAGTACACAAGACTTATAGTTCTTTATTATTGATTCACACTGATTTCTCAGTAGTTTACAATACAAGAGTTATACATCCATCATCATTTTACAAATTTAAGCAATGCTTTTTAAGTAAAATATGGATGCAGTCATTGCTATTCCAGAATCTCGGGATTGAATTTCCATTTCCACTGGATTCGTAGTTTTGAGTCCATATGCTAGACAGAATGAAAGGTGCCCAGTTGCAGTTTTGTGGGTAGTTAGCAGCACTTTGATTAACTTCATCTCAAAGCGTAAGCATATTTCTCCAACTCGTCCCAACTTCTGCCTGCTGGGTGAGGACCCCCTGTGACTACATTAATGACAAGCCTCTCATATTTCTGCGCTGCAGCCTTGTCTTCTGAGCCGGATTGATGAGTAGGAAGTTGTTGCCCTTGAGTGGATGAGGTTGGGTCGACTCTGTTTTTCTTCACATATTGTTGCAGTTTATTCTGTTTCAGCAACTCTTCAATCACATTCTTTAACTGACGACATTGGTTAGTGTCATGGCCAGGTTGATTGTGGAATCGACAGAATCTCCCATTATGCATTGCCCTTCTCCCCATCTCAGGTGGTTTGGGATACTCGACAACATCCTTCGTTACGAAGAAGATATTTTCCGGTGTATCAGTTAAGGGAGTAAAATCTGAAAGATTAGAGCGGCGAGGTTTCTTCTCATTACCCTGCTTCTTTCCTCCGTCATTTTCCTTTTTCTGGTTTCCAGATTCTCTTTTGTTAGAAGCAATATCGTTATTCTTGACTTCGGCAACAACTACTTTTGCTGGCGCAGAAAGGCTTTCTAGGCGCATGAATTCGTCGGTCTTTTTATAAAACTTCTCAAGTGAATTCGGTTCCTTCATTTTTAACCATCTTCCGAATTCACTTGATTTGTCGATGGCTCGCATCAAGTAAGTCAGGATCATACGGGGTTCTGCATTATCCACTTCGGCCAAGGCTATGTTGAAACGGCTCAAGAAAGATTTGACAGATTCTCCGGGAGCTTGTTCAAGGCTGGACAGTGACATTATATCCTTAGCCTTTGAAGCATACAACCTGAACTGATCCTTGAATTTTCGGGTTAAGTCGGAGAATTGATCTACGGACCGAACTGGTAGCTTTGTGAACCAAAGTAGAGCCACCCCTTCCAAGTACACCGGAAAGTACCGGCATTTAATCTCATCTGATGCTCTTGCACCGGTCATATGCCAGTCATACTTATATAGGAAATGATTAGGGTCACTTGTTCCCCTATAGGTCGGGATAGTAGGAGGTACAAATTTCCTTGGAAATTCTGCTTTCAGGATCCTTTCAGTAAACGGAGTTTTGCTTGGAGCAAATCCCCAATCGCTCTCATTTTCTTCCCTCTGCATGCTCTCTTTCATGATTCGGCGAACCATCCCTGATAGGTACTCCTCATTGTTCAAAGGCATCGCCGGGCAGACGTCAGCTCTCCTTTCGGAAGTTTGCATGGGAAAATGTTCGCAAAAAGTTGGCTGCGGCCTTGAACCTTCAGCTTGGAAAGGTGGCGTTTCGGCGGTGCTAGTTGCTCTTTGGGGAATACCTTTCCTTTGGGAATTATGAGCATCTTCGGCAAAGATTGTTTCATTGTTTTCTGGTCGTTGATTTGCCCCAAGCAGAGCCTTTAATCTGTCCATCATCAAAGCGTTTTGAGCTTCAATTTGCTGGTATAATCCCGACACTACATCGTCTAATTCAGCCCTTGTGACTCCAACGGTAGGAGTTGTCTGGTTTGCTGTTAGGGAAGCGAAGGTCCCCTCATGAGCATTTCTGGATCTGGTAGACCTACTCTTTCTTCCAGGAGCCATCAATTCAGATAGACTTCTAGTCTTTAGAGAGATTCTTTCAGCAAATTTTTGGGGAGCAATGGTGAAGATATCCCTGAGTTCACTTTCTCAGTGAAAGCACCAAAATGTTAACGTTAAAAATCGACGCTAACACCCCGTCATGAGTATTAGTAATGTGAAAGCACCACCCGTTGGTACGGGAACTAGAAATAAGCAGAAAATAGCAGAAAAGTAAAGAGACAGGAGTTTTATAGTGGTTCGGTTCGAAATTAAGCCTGCGTCCACTTTATCTTCTTTATTAATGATTCGGTTACAACTCTTTACAATACACTTTGATTACAACACACTTTAGACGAGTAGCTAGAACTTTGACGTAAGAGAGCTCTTTGAATCCATGTCGGATGTGTTAGATCTCCTCTTGAAGTTCGTTGAAGCGTCTTTGGTGTTTGAAGTGTCGGATGAGTCGAGAAAACAGTAGAGTATCGACGTTCCAAAAATGATCCAAAAGTCCCTTTGAAGTTGGAGCTGGTGCTGTATTTATAGAGGAAAATCTGGGCAGGTGATAGGTTGTGAACGATCTAAGATAGGTCGTAGGTCGCGAGCGACCTTAGTTAGGTCGTGGGTCGCCAGCGATTTAGAAGACATGGCCTTATGGCTTGATAGGGTCGCACTTGATCTATCTGAACGGGGTAGTAAGTTGTAGGTCGTGAGCGACTTAACCATGTTGAGATATCTGGTCGAGCGACTTAAGTTGGTTCGACCTATAGCTTAGGTCGTTTAGTTGTTAAGTCGTTGGATCTCTAGGTCGTTGAACCATTCCATCCTTAGGTTGCTAGCAGTGTTCAACCCCTTAGGTCGCTAGGTCGCTATATCCTTTAGGTCGCTAGGTCGTCTCATATTAGCTCGCTGTAGAACCTCTTCTCTGTTAGTTCGCTTGCGTGTTAGACCGTTAGGTCACTTGGATTGTTAAGTCGTTAGGTCGCTTGTGATATTAGGTCGTTAGGTCGCTGAGTCCATTAGATCGCTGGGTCGCTTCAAAAAGTGGAGTTAACAAAACTATATAAATTTCAAAGTTAGTTAGTATTGAAATACTTTAGAAGTGAATTTTTAAAATACTTAATATCTATTTTAATAAAATCATAAATGTTTAACCTGCTTTGGAAAAATGATATTATAAAGAGTATTTCAATATTTTAGATAATTATTTGAACATGCCTTAAAATAAATTATTATTACTCTTTAAATACCTATTATTATATATATGTACAGAGTTTTGAAATGTTTTAAATTTATTTATAAACTTTCTTGAATGTCTGGAAATGGGTTATTCAGTATATGGAAATTTATAAGGAATATTCTTAAAATATAATTGGGAAGAAAAGTAAGAAGATTCTGAAGTGGTAAATAAAAGTGAACTTCGAAAAAAAAGGAAAATGAAAATATAATTCATAAAGAAGTACAAAGGGAAAATTGAGTTTATAAGTAAGTAAAATTGGCTATGGGATTATTAAGGAAATTAGTTAAGAATTCCAGAATTTATAGAATTCGTTATAAACTAGTCAAGGAATTTACAAATAAAATTGTAAATGATTTTGAGAAGAGAAATAAAAAATAAAAGGAATATTTTCTAAGTGTTGAATATAAAATGAAGTGGGAGAAAAAAAATTCTAAGTACTGGGAAGGGTTGGAAGTGTTCCGTTGAAAATATAAGGATTTGAAAACTGTTTGTTTCAAATGTTGAAGTACTGGAAATATATATCTTATAAAGATATTTTGGAATAAATTTGGGAAAATTTATAATAAGGCCTGATGATTGTTTATGAATGTGTATTGATAGTTAAATAACCAACTATCAATTTTGGCCAGTTTCATTAATCGTTTCGAAGAGACCGAGATCGGATTTAATTATTCGAAAACCACTTCGATCCGGTTTGAACGTTATGAATGAATACCGCAAAGATGATGAAGACAGTGATTCGGTTTGTCTAGACCTAGGGCAACTTGTATGGAAGAATGCTATCAGAACATCGTCATTGGAGGACGATGAGCATTCTAAGAGAAATCTTTCCTTGAAAGGTAACGCTTAGCCTCGAGCCTCATCAACCGGGAATGACAAAAACAGGGGAGATGAAGCAAGGCTAAGTGGGTCGCACCCAAGTTGGGTATGTTATGACTTTTCAAGGTGTCCTCGGAACCCTAATTATCTTAGATATGGATATACATGAAAGAAGAAGAGCTCGCTGGTAAGGGTGGGAACACCTTGGGTGATAACATATTCTGTCTATCCAGGTTAGGGGTAGGCTAGTCTTGTGTAGCATGGGATCCCGGCGTGGTCCTCCGTACATAGTTCTAGAGGTGTATTGTGACGGGCGGTACCCCAGTGGCCCAGTCATTCGTTGGAATCCATTCTCCAAAACGAGCTTACGATTTTGTTTGTAGAACCTAGTATGCTGGAATTTAATTAATGTAACAATTTCAGCTATTTGAATAAGTAATTGTATTTAGACACTATTATAATATCACTGGATTTTCTATAAAGTGTTTTGGTTATCGTAAGGGAAAAACCCGTCGTGTTTATTTGTGACGTGGTCTTACGAGGTACCTTTGTTTTTCAAAGGATTTTGAAAAGTTAATAATTCAAAATTAGTGTATTTTCTCACGCTGGTTTTCCAGACTGACTCGGGTGTTATTTTATTATAATTCTTGGGTCAAACCGAGTATTACATATTCAGGTAAAATGCTAGGAGATGAGCTGGAGGAGTTCAGACGTATATCACGTACTTGGTTATTTCCATTGTGTGAGGACAAGTTATATAATTGTCCATTTGATGTATTGAATTGATGTACTCTGGTAGTGTGTGTATATTAACAGTACAGTCCTTGTGTTTAAAATCTATTATTATATATTATATTTTGTTCCGCTGCGATTGTGAGATTCTGTGTTGTTCTGTTTCTTTTCTTCAACCTTTTTCTTCATCACCTCTAATGAACTGGTATTTCCGGCACTCGACTGCTCGGCATTTTATACAGTGGACGTATTGATGTCGATTTTCGAGGGTCGAAAATCATCGGTCGTTGCATTTAATATCGAATTTAATGGTCAATTGAATACCTGTTGATAATAATCAGTTAATTGATGTTATTTATTGGTTGGTTGGATGGTGATTGTGATGTATGTTTGATTGTTTAAGTTGGATGACTGGATGTTATATTTTTATATTGTTATAACACTGCAAGTTCCCTATGGGTTGAAATGATACATACCCGAACGATCTATAGATTAGGGAAAAATCACTATGTGTTGAAATGATAAACCCGAGCAATTTTATGGATTTTGAATTTTATTCGGGATTACGAGTTGAAATGATATATATCCATAAATATAAAATATTTGCGGATTGAAATGATAAATATCCGCATTACTTGACCATAGGGTAGAAAATTATATACGAACACTGGATTGGTTAAATTAAATGATTTTAAGTCCTTTAATTTTGAATTTTGTTAAATGATATTTTCATGAAAATTTGATTTATATAAACTGAAATATTTTTTAAACCCCGAGTTTTAAATGTGTAATTGGAATTGGTTTAAATTGAAAAGTTAGATTTGAAGTAGAAATGAAATTTATCGAAATTGAGTTATTGTAAACGTTTGAAATGTAACTTTGAAAACTACTAAATTTGAAATAGTTTGGATTTATTGTTCAAACTTGGATTTGAAATCGATATTGATTAAATGGTTTAAATGAGAATTTGAATTAAAGGACAAATTTAGTTGTTGATTTGAAAGCTGGACATGGTCGAGATGTGTTGAAATGAAAGAAATAGTCCAATTTGATATTAATTTCAATTTTATTATATTTAATATAAACTGTTTTAAAATATTTTTTTTCAAATCCTAATTATTAATATTTTCAAACTATTAACTAATTTAAGCTATTTTGAACTATTTTAAACTATTTAGTCAGTTTAAACTAATTTAATTTATTTAATCTATTTAATACAATTTAATCTGTTTTAATCTATTTTAACCTAATTAACCCATTTTAAACTATTTTAAATATATCTAATCTACTTTAAACCTATTTAATCTATTTTATAACTATTAAATCTATTTTAAATCCATTTAATCTAATTTAAATCTATTTAATCTATTTTAAATTAAATTTAAACTATCTTAAATCCACCTAAACTATTTCAATCTATTTATAAACTATTAAAAACTATTTTAATCTATTTTAAACTATCTAAAATATTTTCTAAATTTCAGGTTTTGTAAAGTGGAAGTTTATATTTAAATCCTTGATTTTTAAGGAGAATACGATTAAATGATGTTATAACCTAAGTTGTAATTTAATTGACATATTTGATATGATTTTGAAATGAAATTTAACCTATTTTATAAGTATGATTTTGAAAGTAATTATGATTTCGGAAGTAATATGATTTCAAATGTGATATGTTTTCGAAAGTGAATATGTTTTCGAAAGTGAATATGTGTTCGAAAGCGGTTTTGAGAATATGATATTTGATATAAATTAAGAATCGGTTTTGGAAATTTTAAAGAACCATCCGGTGTGAAATAAGCGTTTGGTTGTTAAAGAGACTGGGATCGAATATTGTCATACTCTATGCCAATACCAAAAAGCACTTTGACAACTGTGTATGTGGTGGAGATTCCAAAATGAAGTAGGATGGTTTGGCGAACGATTCCGTATGAGGTAGTTACATAGCCCTAACTCCCATGAGTCGGCTTAGATATGACTAAAACAGGAGCCACGCCGGGCCAAGTGAGGTCATTCCTCCGATCGGACATGCTTCTTCCATACCATATTATGACTTTGTGATGATTTGGTGGCCACCCCTCGATTTTGATTATGGGTGTGTGTTTTGAGGTGGGCGGTAGTAGCTTCTATGTGTTACCACCAGTCCGAATCCGCAAATGGTTGAATCATACCCTGGCATTGCCTTGAGTGGCGTGTTCACATGCCTTATCGCGCCTTCTATGAGTATGGTTTGTACCGTACCTATGGAGTGCCCTTTGATAGCCCTCTAGTTTACGGAGGAATTACGGTACTGTATAGACTACGGGAATATATAAAATTATGTTAAGGGGGATATGGGTAATGCCTTAACATTATTTTAATACTTTACTTTATTGTAGACACTATTATAATATCGTATTGTACTATGTATGTATATAGTTTAACGGATCCTTAGGAGATGGAATCTCGAACATCTCTTAAGTTATTGCACCCACATTTGACACTGGATAGGAGATGTCAAAATCCGTAAAGATCTCCGATGCTGTTACACTCCTTTTTATTTATGGTTGATTTAACATACATAAGGTCTTTTATTTCTGACTCGAGTGTTTTGTCTTTTCAATTCGCTCGGGTCAGTCTGATCTTTTCAGTGTATCGAAGACTGCTTTTGGAGGATGAAAATGAAGATCGTATACTATTATTTTCTTTTTTTTATTTCGCTGCATCATGTTGTTCCGCTGTATTTATTTATTTATTGATTCCGGTTTTATATAGCTCTGATTCTGTGTTGTAAAAGTGTAATAAAATGATATTTGTAAAACAACTTCATGAACTGTTTATTTGATTATTATATTTTGTCATTCCACTGTGAGATTCTGTGTTAGTTATTCTTTCTTTCTCTGCTTTTTCTTATTTACCCCATAACAGGCTTCCCTTTTAAATGGTTTGAGTCTGACATGTGTGGTTTATCGCTGATTTAAACTGTCTAAAAAGGTGGGTCGTTGCATTTGGTATCAGAGCTTTGGTTTAGCGATAACCTTAGCTTTGTGGGGTCTGACTCATTAGAAATAGGGTAGTAATACCTAGAATGAGTCGTTGAGTGTATATGAGGGAGCGTATTTGTTAGTGTTATAAAAGGTTTTGTATTGTGTTAATTTGTTCTGTTTAGTATTTATAAATTCCAATCGGTACATAGGACGCTATGGCATTGATAATGATTTCTAAATACTTAATAGAGCAGACCGACACAATATTATTTTCAAATATGGGTAAATGAAATAATATTTCCTAGTATTATATTTTGTATATAAAAGAATAATTTTAAAAGCAATATAATTGGATGTGATATAATTGTTTGTTAGGAAATGAACTTCCATGAATAATTGGTTGTGAAATAAGATTTACAAATAAAATGAATATAAATTGAAATTTGAGAACTTAAGTTCCGGGATTTTTGAAATTGGTTTTCAAAAGTTTTTGGAATTTAATATTTCAATATGATTTGAAAGAAATGTTTTAAAGGAATTTTAGAAGGAAATAAGTTCAGTTCTCCCCTCCTTGTCGTTGGAAAATAATTTTGGTGATGAGTGCACGCATCATCGACTTTCATTTTCGAGTTTCAAAGTGGGAAGACCGTTGTAGTAGTTTACTACACATTTGTTTTGATAAATAAATCTTAATTTTAATTTCGAAATATGATTTGATATATATAAAATATATGATTATATATATTATTTTAAAATAATTTGAAAGGAACCCAGTATTTTGTTCTTAAGTTTTATGCAAATCGAAAATTTCAATTATTATAATGAAATGAAATCTTGACTATTTTAGTAATTGGAAACTTTTAATATGTGTAATTAGAAACTAGATGTTAAGTGATTAATGAAAATATAGGAAATTTGTAACGACCCAAAAATTTTAACGGTTTAAATAACGTAATTAACTGAAATTTTGTGAAATTTAAAAAAAAAATTAAATTTGACAATGAAAATTTGATATTTGGAATACATCTATTTAAATATAGCAAATGGTAAATTTTCATCAGAAACTATGGAAGTTAGTTCTATTGTGCAATTTTCAATTTTAATTTAAATCGGTTAGTTTGATGAAAATAAAATATTTTTGAAATGTGAATCTTTCTATATAATAAAAATGTAAATCATTTTCTGAGTGAGACGTCATAATTTGTTTCGCCAAATTTGGGCTGCTCTAGCTCCATTTATCTTATTTTCAGCGTTTTAGCAGCATTCTGGCAGCGAATATCGATTTTTGATAGGATGATCGTATCATTGATATCTGTGTACCATTTTGTTTGTCTCGTCATACTGATCTCCGTAATTTATTCATTTGTGTACTTCGGCGTCCGGTACGGGGCGAAATCTACGAAACGGTTAACCGTATCGGTACCCGTTTTAAGCCTTTCGGTTTCTATTTGCCCTTTGGTTATCTGCCGTGTAAAACCTAATAGTCACTAGCTTTAAATATTCTCTAAAATTCAACCTATATGACTTTTACCATTCTCACTTTCCCAATATAATTCGGTTCGTTTTCCCACTTTTATTTTCTCTCTGGCCTTGTTCACTTCATTCTATCACTTGCTCTTTCTCTCCTTTTATTTTTTTTTCTGTAGGAAATTATAATAGAATTGATAATAAAGTTGTTGTTGCATTGAGATACCCTTCATCCTGTTCATTCCCACGTCCATGAAGCCTCCCACCATCAGCCGACCATCTTCCATTTCCATCATTTTTCGTTCATGCTGTCATGCTCCAAAAAAAAATTAAAAACTAGAAAGCAAGCATATATATTTGAACCCGCAACCCAACCTGCTCATCACGCCTTTCAACCGCCATCACCAAACGCCGCGACCATCCCTCCGACCCCCTTCGCCTCTGACCTATCCGACCTCATCTCTCCCATCTCCAGCATACACGATAGCTTTGCATCCGCTCCCTCAGCCTACCCCAGAGTGAATCACCACCAGCAGTCTATTGCATCGACACTCCACACTTAAACCGCCATAGTTCGTCTCGGCCTCGTCCACAACATCAGCTAGCTTGTCCTCCTTTTTGTTTTCCGATCACCGTAGATCCCTACCTAGCCCGACCAGATCCCTCCCCCCCACCCTGCCTGTCCTTGCATCTGTGCCATCCGCCTCCTTCTTGTATAAAAAAAAGAGAGAAAAACATGTTCACATATTTAGAGTTGCCTTCATTCTTGCCTGAGAGCACTACAAACTCCCCACAACAGATCCACCAACTCCTTGCCAGCCAGCAACCTTCTCCCCTCCGCCTTGATCCGCCCTCCATTGCACAGCAGCTTATCTTCTTTATATAAAAAATGCAACGACCTGGTATTTTGAACCACTCGCATCCGCACATGTCGGACTTGAATTGCTCAAAACAACAGATTGTTAATTTATAATTGGAAAAACTCAGCATATACAGTAAATAAATAAATCACAGAATCACAAACATGGAGTAATATAACAATAAGCAGCGAAATAGATAAATAGTAGTTCATGAAGCTACTATATAAACATTAGAGTTTGAAACAAATACAACAGAAATCTCAAATACGGAGTAGTCTCAAATTCAAAAGTAACTGACAAGACTGAACAGAAATCACTGGAAACAACTGGAATAACTAAAAGCTGGGTAGATAGATGGATCTCCAAGCGAAGCTCCAAACTTTAAAGGTGAGTCTCAAATGTTGTGACACTCAGTCTGATCCGAGCATAAAGCAAAGCACAAAATACTCGAGTCAGGATTAACATTCTTATATAGTAAATTCAACTCAAGTGAAATGTCAACTGAAATACAAGTAACTTAAAGGATGTTTGGGATTTCCATCCTCTAAGGATCCGTGGAACTATCTACTATGTAGTAATATACGCTATTATAATATGTCTATAGTAAAGTAAAAGTATAAAAATAGCGTTTAGGCATTACATATATCCCCCTTAACACATTTTATATATTCCCATAGTCTATACAATGCCATACGCTCCACCAAACCGGTGGTTTACCCAGAGGACACCACATAGGTACGGTACAAAACAAACTCGTAGAAGGCGCGAGAGGGCATGCGACAAGGTACTCGAGGCAATGCCAGGGTAGATATACCATTTGCGGATCCGGACTGGTGGTAACGCATAGCAGCTACTACCGCCTACCTCGTGACATACTCCCAAATCAAAGGTGCACCCAATCAAATCACAAAGTAATAGAATGGTATCAAAGAAATGTGTCTGATAGGAGGAATGACCTCACTTGGCCCGGCATGGCTCATGTTTTAGCCACATCAAGCTGACTCACAGGAGTTAGGGCTACGCTAATACCTCATATAGAATCACCGCTAAACCATCTTACTTCATTCTGGAATCTCCACCACGTGCACAGTTGTTACAGTGGTTTTCGGTATTGGCAAAGAGTATGACAATTTCCAATCCTAGTCTCTTTAACAACCAAACGCTTTCACACCGTGGTCATTTTATAATTCAATTAGTTTATACCTCATATCAAAATATCATATTCATTTCAAAAACCATATCAATTAAATATCATTATTCACTTTAAATAATATTCATTTCCAGAATCGCAACACTTTAAAAATTATAACACTTTGGAAATCATAACACTTTTGAAATCATAGCACTTTTGTAATCATAACAGTTTAAATATTGAAATAGTATATATATTAAAATAGTTATAAGTTAAAATAGTTTATATATTAAAATAATTTATATATCAAAATAGTTTATATTGTATTAAAATACTTTATATAATAAAAATAGTTTTCTCTAATTTCACAATGCGATTCAAATCAGCTTAAATTTCAAACTTCAATTTAAATCAATTTCAATTCAACACTTTCAATTTAAAAGGTTAAAGCTTCAATTCAAATTCTCATTAACCATTTCAATTCTTCTCAATTTCAAATCCAGGTTTGAACTATCTCTTCACTTCCAATAAGATTTCAAAGTTTAAATATTCAAACATTTTCAATATGGGTTTCATTTAGATTTCAACGTTTTACTTTAACTTTATTCAAATTGGAAGATATTCACTTAATCATTTTAATAACAATCAAATAAAATCTTAATTTATAAATTTAAATCAAAATTAAATATTCAGTCTCACTTTTATTTAAAATTTGAGAATATCCATTTAATCACTTTTTATCAAATCAAGTTATAAATCACATCTTTCAAAATCTCAAAATCAATAAGTTCAAATCAATTCTTATTTAAATTCAATTATTTACCAATTCAAATTCCAAGCCAACATTGATTTATCTTCCCAACCTTTATTATTAAAGTTATAAAATCTATTTTTAAAATATGAATATAAGTTTAAATAAATACTTAAACATATTATAAACTAATTAAATTAAATTTTTATTAAATTAAATCTTATTATTAAATTGATTTTTATATTAAATATATTTTTATATATTTTTAAAATAATAAAATTATAAGTAAAGTCTTAAAAATTTTATTTTCAAAACTAACTTATAAATTTAAAATTTCCAAAACATATAAATTTAAAAATCAAAATTTAGACATATATCGAAATATAACATTTATACATATTATATTTTAAAAATAAATATTTATAAAACCTATATATTTCCTTTCAAAGCTTTGGAAATCATTTTTAAAATATAGACCAACGGTGTCCGTATATAATTTTCAACCCATAACGATTTTCCCTTAATCTACAATATCGTTCGAGTATGTATCATTTCAACCAATATTGATTTCTAATTAACAGGGAACTTGCAGAGTGAGAACAAATATGATTAAATATAACTTATAAATAACATGCATATATCATCAGTGATAAATTAAATAAAATATATACAGCAGGATATGGTGTCATATATCACAGGTGAACAATTGTAGATAATGACATATCATATTTAACAATTAAATAACTAACAATTCGAATTTAACAACATATTTCAATTGTCGTTTCAAGTGAAATCAAATTTGCTAACTATAAGAATGTTAATCGTGAGTGATTGCTCACCTTTCGAGGCTAGAGAGATTTAACAATGAAATGGGTTACGAATCCAAGCACGAATTCCAAAGCAAAGCAAGATGGACATGAATTCGATGAACAAAGCTGATAAATTGGAAATCAAGAACCACAAATCATATTGATATAAGTGAGACGAAGAGTATATTATATTATAATTTTATTACTTTCTTTCGTAAAATCAATGTTTAATCAAAACCCGTATTTAGAAGTAGGCTCTATATATATATTTAAAAATTCAATATAATTTTTAAAACGCATACATATAAAAATCAAAATCTGTATATATTAAAATCAAATACACGTATTCAATATAATATAAAGTCTATAGGCATTTTGAAATCAAAATACCTATATATATAATATATGATAAAACACATATATTGGCAGGCATATTAGTTCGAAAAAATAAATAAATAATTTCACGCATAAAAATTACTATTACATAATTTCAGTTTACTATTATATATAAGAAATCAGTCAAAGCTACTGTGAAAACTTTTATATAAAATACTTACTTTATTACTTTACATATATATAACAGTAGCAAATTTGCACTGGCCCAAATTCACTTCATATTACTAATATAATACAAATACATTATAAATAACATATTATATATGCTACTAATATAACTTATACAAACAGATAACCATATATCTATTTATATATATATATATGATCAATATTTTATATATATAAAATTTAAAACCAACCCATATTTTCAAGTTCAGTAACATACTTATTTACATAATATATACTGGTTGTTACAAAAATCTATTTTAAACTATTAACGTAAGTTTAAATAAATATTTACACATAATATACATATATTTTAAATACGTTGAACAAATATTTTAAACACATATCTTTTTTTTCCAAAATATATGTATATTACATGTATATAAAACTGTAAGTATAAAACAAAAGAAGACATAGCAACTTTTATATATTATCTACATAACCAAGATGCTGCTGCTATGTTAATGAAGTAGAGGCTATAGTGGGAAGGATGTACGGCTTCTACCATAGAGGAGTAAAAATTGTAGCGACCCGTAGTTCCGTATCCCTTGAGTTGATAATAATTCTTCCTCGTTCAACCCAAAGTGTACGAAAGAGCGAATAACTAGGGTAAAAGAAGAAGAGGTAGAAGAAGAAAATAGAAAAACAACATCAAAATCTCACATCGCAGCGGAGTAAAATATAATAGATAAATGACTAATCTTTAAAACAAGAATTTTTATCTTTTTATACATTACATCATCAGAGTACAATATGATCAACATCACAATTCAGGACAGTTATAATAACTTGTCCCACATACAGAATACACAACATACACAATACAGCGGAATATACATCATATACGTGTGATACGTCTCGCCATCCAGCTCGTCTCCTGAGCTCCACAGCATCTTATCCTATAATCTATAATACTCGGTCTGACCCGAGCATTATAATAAAATAACACCCGAGTCAGTCTGGAAAACCAGCGTGAGAAAACACACTCAATTGGATTATTAAAGTTTTCCAAACCCTTTGAAATCAAAAGCATCTCGTAAGACAACGCCACAAATAAACATGTCGGGTTTTTACCATACGATAGCTAAAACACTTTTTATCAAATCCATCAGATATTATAATAGCGTCTACTGAAAGTAAAATATAATCTAGCTGAAATGCTTGCATCTCACATTTTAGCAATAGTTGGGCACAATCAAAACCGTATATGCGCGTAGGGAGAATGGATTTCCAACGAATGACTAGGCACTGGGGTACCACCTGTCATAGTACCTGGTCTAGATCAGTGTACCAAGGACCACGCCCGATCCCCTGCAACACAAGACCGGAACTACCTAAGGGTAATTCCGAGTAAGATCACCCTACGGTTGGCGCGACCAACCGCCACACAGCCGAAATAAAAGGGACATCTAGACAGGAATGATCTCACCCTAATGGGCGCTACCCACATAGCCTTGCTGCATAACTTTTGATTTTCAATCATTCCCGGTTGATGAGGCTTGAGGCTAAGCGTTACCTTTTTAGAACATATCCTTTAGAATGCCCATCATCCACCTGACGAGATGTTTCGAAAGCATTCATCCATACAAGTCCGTCCCAGGTTCGAACGGAACCGAAGGCACTACTCCTACTACATCCATTTTGGAATCACCCTCAGGATTAGTAGCGACTAGCCCTTTCACTTCACTGTACCATCTTCGATTCAAACTCGTTTCCCCACGAAACGTACAAACCAGATCGAAGTGGTTTTCGAAAAATAAATCCCGATCCCGGTCTCTTCGAAACGATCAGCGCATTGGCCAATATTGATAGTCGGTTATTTAACTATCAATTAACATTCACAAACATCCATCAAACAATAAATAATTCTCCAAATTATTTATTTACCTTACAAATATCTTCGCAAGATATATTTCCATTTTCAACCCTTTTGAAAACAGTTTCAAACCGTTCTTCTCTCATGGAATAAATTTCCCAAATATTTTCTATTTCCACTGAAATCACCAAGTACAAATACTTTAGATTTAAAAATAACTTAAAAACACTTTATTAAAAAATATACTTTAAACATTTAAATTAAAAACTACTTTAATACTTTATTCAAAAATATATACTTTAAAAATACTTAAAATAAAACTACTTTATAAAATATAAAACTAACTTTTTATCTTTTAAAACATAATACCCAGTCACCTTTAAATAATTACTACAAAATAAATTTGGAAAATACTTACTTTAAAACTTAAACGTTTAAAAATAATAAATTTCCTAAAACATGCTTTTAAAACAATCCTTAAAACTTTTAACTTATACTTAAAAATTTGCTTTGAAAACGTACTTGGCTATTCTGGGAAATACACTTCCCTTTCACAACTTTTAAAAATAAATCACTATTTATTTTTAACCAAATTTACCCATTCCTTTAATAAATTCCCATCGTGAATTTATTCTTCCAAATATCCACCGATATATTACTTTACTTTTATAAACCCAGTCTATAAATTCATGGTCTCAACTTCCTTTAAATTTCAATTTCAAACACTTAATCAGATTTCCAAATTGATTTCCAAATCGTTTCCATTTTGAAATAAATTCTTTTACTTACTCAAGTTTACTTTAAAATCCGTTAATTTCATTAATTCCAGATTCAGCTTCTAAAATAGGATTTTAAAATCTTATTTAACTTGAAATTACAAATTTCATGTTTATTTCCAAATTTCTTCCTTATCTTTCAAACAAGTTTAATCCTTGAATTTTTAAAATAAATTCTTTACTCCTTTTAAATATTATCACTTGAATTTATTTATTCAAAATGTCTCTTTTCTCATACTCTGGATTTATTGGTTACCATTTTAAAATCACCTTTTATTCTTCCAAATCATTTTAAATTATCCAAATTCCTTATAATTATTTTATTTGAAAGTTTTCCAGTTTATTTACTTTAAAATCCAAATTTCATATATATATATATATGTATGTATATATTTCAATTCTCAAAATTCCAAATATATATATATATATATTACCAAGCTAGAGTAATCAATAATTTCCAAATTCCCAATATGATCAATATAATTCATCACAGATCATCACATCGTCATATCGTTGGATATACACAATAAATTCAAACGTTTTGAGGAATCCAGTTGGATCCCTCCAACCCGTTTCCCTGCATCCACAGATGTTAGCATAATATAATAATACCAATTCCACTTCTAGGTGGAATATCGCGATATATGGGTTTATAAAATATCATCCGCTATTATGCGGCACATAGGGTCTCATCCGCTATATAATGCGGGAAATCAATCACTCCAATATATACTATATACTACTATATAATATACCACATCCAATCAACTCAATCATTCAACCAAAAATTAAATCTAACTATTTAAATTTAAATAAAACCCAAATGAGTGAGATTAACTCACCTTTAATTTTCGTTTGCAATCCAGTTCAATATTGCCTTGGTTTTCTCGATTTTTAACCTTGAATAAACAATTTATGATTTATTAACATTTGAACTAATCGAATAATTTATTTTTCATTTTATAATTTTAATTTACCAATGATTTTATTTTAAACTAATAATTTTCCTTTGAAAATCTTTTAAAATGATTAAATAGGTTAACTAACCATTTAATTACCATAATCCATTTTTAAAATTCCCATTTTAAAAATCGGATCTATATATATTTAAATTAAAACAGAAATGGTTTTGCCTTTTACCGTAAAAATTTAATACTGGGTTATATGTATATTTTCCCTTAACTTTAGCTATATAAATAATTCGTTGTTTTGAAATTTATCAGTAAGTCACAATATACTTTCCTTTCTGTTCAAAACCTTATGTGTATATATATATAATTTCCACTTTCAAAATCTCACCTCTATCATTTACTGTAATCAACATTTCATTTTTCTAATCTATATATTTATCTATGTTTATAAACATTTTATTATTATCTTTAAATTAAAAACAGAATTTTATACATGCTGTTATGATCGCAATGACCACCAACGAATTCGACTCCGACCCCAACAGAATCGAAGTCCACCAACCCAGCTTGACTTTGCAACCCACTGTCTGCTTGCCGCCATGTGCTCGCGAAACCCTAGAAGACTACGACCAGAAAACATCGCGATTCTCCCTTCTGTGCTTGAATTCATGACATCATCTCCACCCAGAGGCGGCCCCCAAATCGCGGTTTACTCGCGATAAATCTGAACTGTGGAGAGTTTCGACGAGGAGGAACTCGCGATTCGCTTTTAAATTTCGCGAACAGACTGAGAAATTTGGGGAAGTGGCTTGCGAGCGATTTTAGCTTCGATCGATATTTGTTTTTAAATCGATCCGGTTCGAATATGAATGAGGAAAGGAAATGGATTTGATTTCCTTATCTGCTTTGATTCGTAACGAAAAGGAATGTAGGAGGAAAGAATTCACTCGGCCATTATTTTTCTTCTGTAAATTTTGATTTTTTTGTATTTGATTATATAGAAGAAGGAAAAGGGGACAATGAGAGATATTTCTTTCGTGATTTAACTGAAGTGAAAGAAGGGAGGCGTGGCTTACACGAGAAGTAAGGGTGTGCAGATCATAGGGTGGCTGAGTAGAAAATTTTGATAAGACTGGATTTAATTATATATAAATATAATTTATTCTCCATATTACACATCTCAAAATCTCGAACCCCTATCGAGACGTGCCGCTAGGCGTTTGTAATGTTAAACCCCTATTCCGAATGCGATGGAAAGGTTTCGAGTCCTAATTCGATCGTATGGAGAAGATAGCTTTTTTGGACCTAGTTATTATATTTAATTTCTAATATAGATTTCAGCGCATTTATCTATCGTACGCTCACACAACAACTCCAAATATTACGAAAACTGAAATCCGATAATAATACAGTATTACGGATCCAATGGAACTGGTTTCGTCGAATTCCGAGATTGTGCCTCGGAAGTCTATTTTTAAATATCAATTTAACCAATATATTTTTAAAACTGAGCAAAACACATTTAAATTCAATTTTAACAGTTCTATCACCTTTAGTATTATCAATGGAAATTTTCCAAGCCTTCAAATTATTTTTAACAGGCTTAAAACTGAAGATTAAATATTTTACCCAACTTTCAATTATTAAATTCAATAATTTAATTGCCAAATAAATAGTGGTATTTGAAATTCAAGTCAAAAATTAACCTTTAAATATTTAAAATCAATTAAATATTCCAATTTCAAATATCCAAAATTTCGGGTCGTCGCATTCCTTCCCCCTTAAAAGAATTTCGTCCCCGAAATTACTAGTTAGGAAGAATGGTCCTATACCCATTAATTACTTCCCAAAACCAAACAGTTTCACACAACTTTTCATAACAATCTTTTAATAAAACACACACTATCTCTCTTATTAACATTCCAACCTTGTCCATAAGTCCCAACCCATATCACTTACTTATCAATTCAAATTTAAATTTGAAACCAAAATTTTGAATTATCAAAATTTTTCTAACTCCTTAAATTTCCAAAAAAATTTGCCAGCGTCTCCTTTGCGCGGCTAGCTCGGTACAACTACAAAATGCCTCTATGGGCCCTGAAATTTCAAAATAAAACAAAATGCCAAGTGGCTGGATCAAAAACCCAATCAAATTTCATTCAGAAATTTTAAATACATACCTTATTGTCGAGCAAATTCAAATTCATATTGAAATCTAAATCCAATTCCATTTTCCTATAGCCTTTATAATCCCTGTATACTTTACTTAACAACAATGGCCAAATTCACTTAGTGTATTCCCAATACCAAATTTACTTAAGAATTCCACCATTCATCTCTTAAGTCTAATATAGGCATTTTATATACTCTCACATTATTACTCTACCACTTTAGTCTTTATATCACTTATTTTTAAACTGGATCTCCAATTCCATATGAATTCAATTTACTTCATTTTAGACATTGAATTCTATTTACCTTATCTCAAACCATATTCAATCAATCATTTCTGAAATTAGTCTTATTACTAATTTATTTAAATCCCAATGGATTTATTTCCAACTTTAAATTATCTTTAGTCTACTACGAATTTATCTTTATCTCAAATCCCAATTTGAAATCTCTTGTCGTTAGTGAAAATTTTCAAAAATTTTCTAACTCCCAAAATTTTCGAAATATTTTGGTAGAGTCTCCTTTGTACGGAGGAGCTTTTGCAATTTGACAAGAGATATAAATATATATACATCGACCCACACGGTCGGAAAACAAAAACAGTTCATATTTCCTATTTTTATTGCGTAGGCATACCTCTATTTAGCATTTTAAAGCAAGCGGCTTATTTATTTAGCTATTTGCGCAACCACAATCCCGCTAAACGACCTCCCACTACCTGTACTTACTCAATTAAAACATGTAAGTGCGAAATATATGCAATTTGTTAACATTTCACTAACTTTCAATAGCTAACACATGCATTTCACTTATATTTACATAGCTAAAACATGGATTCTATAACCACTGCATGTTATATACTTCCATAAGCACATATGTAATTTTCGACACTTGTTTCAATTACTTTCAATCAATTCTCAAACCCTTCTATTCAATTTAAGTGATTTTCAACTCACTTGCTTGCATACAATTCATTTTCAAACGAAACGAACTCATGTTCATTTCAATTGATTCAAAAATCAATTTTTATTTACTTCTATTTATTCCAACTTCAAAACTTAAGTTCATTTCCATTTTAATTTGATTCTCATTTAATCAAATTTAATTCAATTAGCCATTCTCATAATCCATATAAATTTTTAATTCCATTCTCAATTCGTCAAAATAATATTCTAGACCATATTTAATTCATTCATACTCGAATTGGACTTATTTGCCATTCAAATCATCTCTATTTTAATCCAATTCCATAACAACTTTAATTCATGTTTAATTCACTTCAATTTTAAGTTGAATTTCTATTTATAACTTAGGTTTCATTTCCAAACCCCATCATAAATTCAAATTTCAACCTTTATTTATCCAATTTAGGTTCCATTTCCATATCCATTAAACAATTAATTATCCAATTAATTCACTTCCCAAATTAAAATTCAATATTTGATTTTTATATTCAAAAATCACTTTATTACTTTACTTGAATTCCTATTTTATAATTCAAGATTGGATTTTTTTTATTTCATTTACCAAAATATCAAACAATTCTATTTTGGGTTAGAATTTCACTCTTTTAGGTTTATAAGTCACACACTTATTTATATTCACACTTCCATCCATTTACAATCAATCCCATTCACATTCTACTTTTTATTCGAGATTATATATTTTTACTTAGCCAAGTATATATTTTTATTTCAATGCTTTTAACCTTTATGGGCTATTTTCCATTCATTCATCCCAATACAATTCTTATTCAACTTACTTTTACTTATTAAAGTAAGAATTTAATTCCACCCAATATTATCTATAATCCAACTATATTTTTATTTCAATTCAATTTTATTTAACTTAACTTCAGTTAATTCATACTATTCTCTTTAATCCACCCAATCACTTGATTTTTAAATTAAGTAAGGAATATTTTCACTTAATATCATCTATATCTCAATTCATTTCATTTCAATTCGATTTCAACTTAATTCTTACTTTCCCATTCAATCAAAACCATTCACCATTTATAAGTTTATAACTTAGCTCCTGATGATCTCTAAATTATTTAAATAAGGATTTCAGGATTTTTAAACACCCGGCTTTTGTTTCAAATCATTTGAAATCACTAATATCTCAAAATCACACCTTTCAAATTTTTAAACCAATCCTGGTCTTTATCCCCAACAAATTTCCTTTGACATTTCAAAACAAAACTAGTTCTTCTGAACAAATCAATTTGGCAGCAATCCGTCACTTAGAAACTCGAAAATGAACATCGATGATGCTGCAGTCATCACCAAAGTTATTTTCCAATGACTGAAGTGAGCTCAATGCTATACCCTTTTCCAAAATTTATTTGAAATACTTCCAAAATTAATAATGCTATTATTTGTCTTCAAAACACTTCGAAAACACTTCCAAAATCTCCGGGGTTTTAAACTTTCAGATTTTGACTTAAATCAAATTTTAACTATAATTCATTTGTGTAATTTATGCTCATACAAATTTTTATTTGATTTTACAGGTCATACAATTTTTTTTTATAATCTTATTTGTTTAGAATATTATCATCCAAACATCCAACTTATATAACAAATTAAGAAAATATTTCTTTTATGTCAAAATATATTTTGGGTAAAATTATTTCATTCACCCACCTTTAAAACAATATTGTGTCAATTTATCGTGTTAGGCGTTTATAAACTCTTCTCGAATAGCGACCAACTTACTCCATCAGAATTTATATTCCACTCAACCAATAAGTCAACACAATATTAAAACAATTTATACTCATTAACAAATACGCGCTCATATCTATTATACACTCAAACTCATTCTAGAGTACTACTGACTCTATTTTTAAATGAGTAATTCCCACCAGAGCCAATGTTATCGCCAAACTTCAGCTCTGATACCAACTGTAGCGACCCGCAGTTCCGTACCCCTTGAGTTGATAATAATTCTTCCTCGTTCAACCCAAAGTGTACGAAAGAGCGAAAAACTAGGGTAAAAGAAGAAGAGGTAGAAGAAGAAAATAGAAAAACAACATCAGAATCTCACATCGCAGCGGAGTAAAATATAATAGATAAATGACTAATCTTTAAAACAAGAATTTTTTATCTGTTTATACATTACATCATCAGAGTACAACATTAGAGTACAATATAATCAACATCACAAATCAGGACGGTAATAGTAACTTGTTCCACATACAGAATACACAACATACACAATACAGCGGAATATACATCATATACGTGAGATACGTCTCGCCATCCAGCTCGTCTCCTGAGCTCCATAACATCTTATCTTGTAATCTATAATACTCGGTCTGACCCGAGCATTATAATAAAATAACACCCAAGTCAGTCTGGAAAACCAGCGTGAGAAAACACACTCAATTGGATTATTAAAGTTTTCCAAACCCTTTGAAATCAAAAGCATCTCGTAAGACCACGCCACAAATAAACATGTCGGGTTTTTACCTTACGATAGCCAAAACACTTTTTATCAAATCCGTCTGATATTATAATAGGGTCTATTGAAAGTAAAATAGAATCTAGCTGAAATGCTTGCATCTCACATTTCAACAATAGTTGGGAACAATCAAAACCGTACAGGCACGTAGGGAGAACGGATTTCCAACGAATGACTAGGCACTGGGGTACCACCTGTCACAGTACCTAGTCTAGATCAGTGTATCGAGGACCACGCCTGATCCCCTGCAACACAAGACCAAAACTACCTAAGGGTAATTCCAAGTAAGATCACCCCATGGTTGGCGCGACCAACCGCCATACAGTCGAAATAAAAGGGACATCTAGCCAGGAATGATCTCACCCTAATGGGCGCTACCCACATAGCCTTGCTGCATAACCCCTGATTTTCAGTCATTCCCGGTTGATGAGGCTTGAGGCTAAGCGTTACCTTTTTAGAACATATCCTTTAGAATGTCCATCGTCCACCTGACGATGTTCCGAAAGCATTCATCCATACAAGTCCGTCCCAGGTTCGAACGGAACCGAAGGCACTACTCCTACTACATCCATTTTGGAATCACCCTCAGGATTAGTAGCGACTAGCCCTTTCACTTCACCGTACCATCTTCGATTCAAACTCGTTTCCCCACGAAACGTACAAACCGGATCGAAGTGGTTTTCGGAAAATAAATCCCGATCCCGGTCTCTTCGAAACGATCAGCGCATTGGCCAATATTGATAGTCGGTTATTTAACTATCAATTAACATTCACAAACATCCATCAAACAATAAATAATTCTCCAAATTATTTATTTACCTTACAAATATCTTCGCAAGATATATTTCCATTTTCAACCCTTTTGAAAACAGTTTCAAACCGTTCTTCTCTCATGGAATAAATTTCCCAAATATTTTCTATTTCCACTGAAATCACCAAGTACAAATACTTTAGATTTAAAAATAACTTAAAAACACTTTATTAAAAAATATACTTTAAACATTTAAATTAAAAACTACTTTAATACTTTATTCAAAAATATATACTTTAAGAATACTTAAAATAAAACTACTTTATAAAATATAAAACTAACTTTTTATCTTTTAAAACATAATACCCAGTCACCTTTAAATAATTACTACAAAATAAATTTGGAAAATACTTACTTTAAAACTTGAACGTTTAAAAATAATAAATTTCCTAAAACATGCTTTTAAAACAATCCTTAAAACTTTTAACTTATACTTAAAAATTTGCTTTGAAAACGTACTTGGCTATTCTGGGAAATACACTTCCCTTTCACATCTTTTAAAAATAAATCACTATTTATTTTTAACCAAATTTACCCATTCCTTTAATAAATTCCCATCGTGAATTTATTCTTCCAAATATCCACCGATATATTACTTTACTTTTATAAACCTAGTCTATAAATTCATGGTCTCAACTTCCTTTAAATTTCAATTTCAAACACTTAATCAGATTTCCAAATTGATTTCCAAATCAATTCCATTTTGAAATAAATTCTTTTACTTACTCAAGTTTACTTTAAAATCCGTTAATTTCATTAATTCCAGATTCAACTTCTAAATTAGGATTTTAAAATCTTATTTAACTTGAAATTACAAATTTCATGTTTATTTCCAAATTTCTTCCTTATCTTTCAAACAAGTTTAATCCTTGAATTTTTAAAATAAATTCTTTACTCCTTTTAAATATTATCACTTGAATTTATTTATTCAAAATATCTCTTTTCTCATACTCTGGATTTATTGGTTACCATTTTAAAATCACCTTTTATTCTTCCAAATCATTTTAAATTATCCAAATTCCTTATAACTATTTTATTTGAAAGTTTTCCATTTTATTTACTTTAAAATCCAAATTTCATATATATATATATAAATAAATATATTTCAATTCTCAAAATTCCAAATATATATATATATATAACCAGGCCAGAGTAATTAATAAATTCCAAATTCCCAATATGATCAATATAATTCATCACAGATCATCACATAGTCATATCGTTGAATATACACAATAAATTCAAACGTTTTGAGGAATCCAGTTGGATCCCTCCAACCTGTTTCCCTGCATCCACAGATGTTAGCACAATATAATAATACCAATTCCACTTCGAGGTGGAATATCGTGGTATATGGGTTTATAAAATATCATCCGTTATTATGCGGCGCATAGGGTCTCATCCACTATATAATGCAGGAAATCAATCACTCCAATATATAATATATACTACTATATAATATACCACATCCAATCAACTCAATCATTCAACCAAAATTTAAATTTAACTAATTAAATTTAACTATTTAAATTTAAATAAAACCAAGATGAGTGAGATTAACTCACCTTTAATTTTCGTTTGCAATCCACTTCAATATTGCCTTAGTTTTCCCGGTTTTTGACCTTCAATAAACAATTTATGATTTATTAACATTTGAACTAATCGAATAATTTATTTTCCATTTTATAATTTTAATTAACAAATGATTTTATTTTAAACTAATAATTTTCCTTTGAAAATCTTTTAAAATAATTAAATAGGTTAACTAACCATTTAATCACCATAATCCATTTTTAAAATTCCCATTTTCAAAATCGGATCTATATATATTTAAATTAAAACAGAAATGGTTTTGCCTTTTACCGTAAAAATTTAATACTTGGTTATATGTATATTTTCCCTTAACTTTAGCTATATAAAATAATTCTTTGTTTTGAAATTTATCAGTAAGTCACAGTATACTTTCCTTTTTGTTCAAAACCTTATGTATATATATATATATATATATGTATATATAATTTCCACTTTCAAAATCTTACCTCTATCATTTACTGTAATCAACATTTCATTTTTCTAATCTATATATTTATCTCTGTTTATAAACATTTTATTATTATCTTTAAATTAAAAACAGAATTTTATACCTGCTGTTATCATCGCAATGACCACCAACGAATTCGACTCCGACCCCAACAGAATCGAAGTCCACCAACCCAGCTTGACTTCGCAACCCACTGTTTGCTTGCCGCCATGTGCTCGCGAAACCCTAGAAGACTACGACCAGAAAACATCGCGATTCTCCCTTCTGTGCTTGAATTCATGACATCGTCTCCACCCAGAGGCGGCCCCCAAATCGCGATTTACTCGCGATAAATCTAAACTATGGAGAGTTTCGACGAGGAGGAACTCACGATTCGCTTTTAAATTTCGTGAACAGACTGAGAAATTTGGGGAAGTGGCTTGCGAGCGATTTTAGCTTCGATCGATATTTTTTTAAATTGATCCGGTTCGAATATGAATGAGGAAAGGAAATGGATTTGATTTCCTTGTCTGCTTTGATTCGAAACGAAAAGGAATGGAGGAGGAAAGAATTCACTCTGCAAATTTTGATTCTTTTGTATTTGATCGTATAGAAGAAGGAAAAGGGGACAATGGGAGATATTTGTTTCGTGATTTAACTGAAGTGAAAGAAAGGTGACGTGGCTTACATGAGAAGTAAGGGTGTGCAGATCATAGGGTGGCTGAGCAGAAAATTTTGATAAGATTGGATTTAATTATATATAAATATAATTTATTCTCCATATTACACATCTCAAAATCTCGAACCCCTATCGAGACGTGCCGCTAGGCGTTTGTAATGTTAAACCCCTATTCCGAACGCGATGGAAAAGATTTTGAGTCCTAATTCGATCGTATGGAGAAGATAGCTTTTTTGGACCCAGTTATTATATTTAATTTCCGATATAGATTTCAGCGCGTTTATCTATCGTACGATCACACAATAACTCCAAATATTATGAAAATTGAAATCCGATAATAATACAGTATTACGGATCCAATGGAACTAGTTTTGTCGAATTCCGAGACTGTGCCTCGGAAGGCTATTTTTAAATATCAATTTAACCAATATATTTTTAAAACCGACCAAAACACATTTAAATTCAATTTTAAAAGTTCTATCACCTTCAGTATTATCAATGTAAATTTTCCAAGCCTTCAAATTATTTTTAACAGGCTTAAAACTAAACATTCAATATTTTACCCAACTTTCAATTATTAAATTCAATAATTTAATTGCCAAATAAATAGTGGTATTTGAAATTCAAGTCAAAAATTAACCTTTAAATATTTAAAATCAATTAAATATTCCAATTTCAAATATCCAAAATTCCGGGTCGTCACAAAAATCACAGGAAAACTTTGCATATATTAAACTTATATATATAACTGGATGAAAAGTAGGGAAGCAAAAGTGGTGGACGGTCGGGCTTTAGGAAAACGATGGCAAGCTATGGGAAGTGGGGTGGGCTATTGTTCGGGTGGTTACACGGTGCGGAGTGGGTCAACAAAGGGTGGTCGGCTGTTGAGGTGGTAGGTGGAAGAACTTCGATTTAGGTGGTGGAAGCTTCAGGTGGCAAGGCGTCTTGGGTTGAGGAGTGACGTAGCGGGTGTGGACTGGTAAAAGCGTGGCAGGTGTGGAGTGGTGGAAGCGGGTCTGGAAATGGGTCAGGAAGGAGAGAGTTCGACAAGGACAGAGAAAAATAGGAGAGGTCGGTGACGTGGAAGAAGGTGGAAGCGGTTCAAGGCACGGCGAGCAAGGTGATGGCCATGGCTTCAATTAAAAGATGCGCAGCTATGTTGCGTGGGCTGTGGGCAATTTCTCAAAGCAAAGTAAATTAAGTCTCAAAGCAAAATGGAAGCAAGCTTTGGTTTTCAAAGGGGAGAGGACGAACTAAACCCAGAGAAAATATGAATGCAAGCTTATCTAATATCTCAATTATATATATATTTTTCTTTCTTCGGGCTAGAACAAATAAACAGGAGCTAGACCCAAATGAAGAAGGCAAGGTGGAAGATAAGCAGGTTTTCTTAGATCTCAATTTGTATAGCTGTTATATAAATAAATAGGTATACTTTATATATTAATTATTATTATAAAACCTTTCGAATTGACCAGAGAATGAATAGCTAAAAGATAGAAGAAAAGTCACCCAATATATACAATAATGACATAGCAACGGTCAGAGGCTTTAATTCCGAGAAAGTTATTAAAGCAATTATTTGATTCCTTGGGCTGCACGTTTAAATTTTGAAAAGGCACGGTAAGTTAAAAGTCACAATTTATGGTACCGTTTCAACGAACTGTTCAATCATTTCGTCGCGCATCGGACCTCAAAATACAAAAATAAATATACTACGGAGATCAGCATGATGAGGCGAACAGAATGGTACACAGATATCAACGGAAAAAAATCAAATTATAAAACTCGAATTTTCCGCTACAGAAAGTGCTGCTAAAATGCAGAAAATAAGACAAACGGAGCTAGAGAAGTCCAAATTTGATGAAACGAAAGATGACGTCTTGCTCAGAAAATATTTAACATTTTCCTTATATAAAAATATTCAGATTTCGAAAATATTTTATTTTCATCCAATTAACTGATCTTAAATTGAAAATTGGAAACTTACACAACAGAACTAACTTTCATATTTTCTAGTGAAAATCTATCATTTGCTCTGTTTAAATAGACGCATTACAAATCTCAAATTTTCATTCCCAAATTCAACTATTTAAATTTTCTCGAAATTCAGTTAAGTACGTCGTTAAAACCATTAAAATTTACGGGTCGTTATACTCTCCCCCACTCAAAACTTTTCGTCCCCGAAAAGGAAGGAGGTAGGAGAATAGAAGTAACAGAAGGGAAAGATAGATCTGAAGTACACAGTATTAGATACAACAGTTAATTTTTAAATCCATATAAATTTTATTTATTTTAAAATTGATAAATTTTTAGCAAATTTGGTTTCAGTCCATCAATAAATTTTCATTCAATTAATAAAATTTCAATTTATTGACATTTGTTACAAAATTTTCTTCCAAAACATAATTTATTATGTTTAACTTATCTATTTACTCCATTTACCTTTAATTAAGTTGATTCCACTTAAAATTCAATTATAACTATTCTTCAGTCCATATTTATTGGCTTAACTAGCCTTCTCCTTTATTTATTTAATTTGTTTCACTTAATATATATTTTGCAACATATATTACGTGTATAAACATTTATTATCCCTATATTATTCAACCAATTGATTCTCTTTTTATTATTCAATTTACTATCTAATTTATTATTTAAAACTTCCCTAAACAAAATATCATCTTTGGACATCTTGTTGTTTACCTTTATACTGTATATCCAATTGCTTATTCTCATTAACACTTAACTATTTCTAGGTAAGTCATATTAAGGTTCTAAGGGTAATTAAATACTGTACAAATTTACATTTTATTTACAACATTTATAAGCAGAATTTAGTTTAAACAATTTAATTTAAATAATTTATCACTTAAGGTTTTTCTTGTATAACTTTTAATCACAAATTCACATTCAATTAAACTTTTGAATATTTTAGGTAAGCTAAATATATTTTAGAACGCAAATGAGTATTATACAATTGAATTTTATCCTATTTCAACTGTTTCAAGCTATTTTAAATTCCAATTTAAATTTTAAACACTTCAAATATTTCAAATTTTTTTGATTTATTTCAATAATTGAAAATCCTAACTTAACACAGAATTTATGAATTAAATTTTCCGGTTTCACTTCCCACCATTTTGAAATAAATATATATAAGTATATTTTGTGAATAAAATCATATTCAAGAAATTTAAACCAAATTCCTTTTCCATAACAAAAGTGTAGCAAAGCTGCTACGTGGTCTCCACTTTGAGACTCGAAAATCAACGTCGATGATGCTGCAGTCATCACCGAAATTATTTTCCAGCGATAAACAAAGAGAGTACAGACTTAATTCTTTTAAAATTATTCTTTTGAAACAATTTCCATTCGAAAATAATTTCAAATAATATACTCTTTCAAACTATGAAAATCAAATTTTGAAAAGCACCGGAAATTAAATTCTTAAATTCCTAATTTAAATTTATTTCATTTGCAATTCAGATTTATAAACCATGTTTGAACAAACTCAACACCTTATAATATATAACAATAGTTAATGGTTTAGAAATGTTGACAACAATAAATGATAATCTAATATTATCGTTTCTAACAACCAATTTGTTTAACTATTTAATTTCAGAAAATTATACCTTTATATATACAATATAATCATACACAAAATTATTTTACTTACAAATTTCAAAAACAATATTGTGTCAGTTTGCTCTGTTCAAGTGTTTTGGAATTCCTATCGATAGCGTTGGTCAGACGAATCGATCGAAACCCAAAATTCAAACTTAACAACTCAAACAACACAATATAAATAATTTTATATTAATTACAAATACACTCCCTTACAGGATAATTCAAGAATAGATTTTAAAACAAGGATATAGATTCAAATTTAGAGAGACCCTAACCAAAGAAGTTTAAGTAAGGAGATAGTCTCGAAAGGAAAATAAAATAATTAAATTACAACAGAGAAAAGATGGATAGATTTACATTAATCGTGGGCGACCTTAACCGGGTCAACCAAGATTCCAGGGATAAGATCGATGTGGAAATTCAATTTCCCGCTCGAGAGGGAAAAAGGTGACTTCACCAAACATCAGGATAATCCCTGACTATCGGGTGGAGCCAAGATTACAAGGGAATTACCCTGATCGTCTACTAGAGACTGTTCGGGCTTTACAAGAGATAACAACATCAAAACCGAGGATATAAAAATCACCGGTGAATCGATGTTTGTTGTAAAGGAGTTCATCCTTTACAAATCATACTAAGGTTGGATGGAACAAAAATGGAGTTATGGGATGCTCCAGTATCAAGAAGAACACAAATAGGGAGAGACAAGAATGGGTTTCAGAACAGAAGGGAAAGTTCCGAAAATCCAAAAGAAGTCCTAACCAAAGAGGAGAAGTTCAAGCTCGAACGAAGGTAATCCTGTAATTAAATTTTACTTCATATGCTAAGTTTTGCCAAAACCAGAGTTCTGATACCAACTGTAATGACCTGGTATTTTGAACCGTTCGCATCTGCACATGTCAGACTTGAATTGCTCAAAACAACAAATTGTTAATTTATAATTGGAAAAACTCATCATATACAGTAAATAAATAAATCATAGAATCACAGACACAGAGTAATATAACAATAAGCAGCGGAATGGATAAATAGTAGTTCAAGAAACTACTATATAAACATCAGAGTTTGAAACAAATACAACAGAAATCTCAAATACAGAGTAGTCTCAAATACAAAAGTAACTGACAAGACTGAACAGAAATCACTGGAAACAACTGGAATAACTAAAAGCTGGATAGATAGATGGATTTCCAAGCGAAGCTCCAAATTCCAAAGGTAAGTCTCAAATGCTGTGACACTTAGTCTGACCCGAGCATAAAGCAAAACACAAAACACTCGAGTCAGGATTAACATTCTTATATAGTAAATTCAACTCAAGTGAAATGTCAACTGAAATACAAGTAACTTAAAGGATGTTTGGGATTTCCATTCTCTAAGGATCCGTGGAACTATCTACTATGTAGTAATATATGCTATTATAATATGTCTACAGTAAAGTAAAAGTATAAAAATAGCGTTAAGGCATTACCCATATCCTCCTTAACACATTTTATATATTCCTGTAGTCTATACAATGCCGTATGCTCCACCAAACCGGTGGTTTATCCAGAGGACACCACATAGGTATGGTACAAGACAAACTCCTTGAAGGCGCGATAGGGCATGCAACAAGGCACTCGAGGCAATGGCAGGTTAGATATATCGTTTGCGGATCTGGACTATTGGTAACGCATAACAGCTACTACAGCCCACCTCGTGACAAACTCCCAAATCAAAGGTGCACCCAATCAAATCACAAAGTAATAGAATGGTATCGAAGAAATGTGAATGACCTCACTTGGCCCGGCATGGCTCCTGTTTTAGCCACATCAAGCTGACTCTGTGCTAATACCTCATATAGAATCGCCACCAAACCATCCTACTTCATTCTGGAATCTCCCCTACGTGCACAGTTGTTAAAGTGGGTTTTGGTATTGGCAAAGAGTGTGACAATATCGGATCGCGGGTCTCTTTAACAACCAAATGCTTATTTCAAACCATGGTCATTTTATAATTCAATTAGTTTATACTTCATATCAAAATATCATATTCATTTCAAAAACCATATCAATTAAATATCATTATTCACTTTAAATAATATTCATTTTTAGAATTGCAACACTTTAAAAATTATAACACTTCGGAAATTATAACACATTGGAAATCATAGCACTTTTGAAATCATAACGCTTTTGTAATCATAACAGTTTAAATATTGAAATAGTATATATATTAAAATAGTTATAAGTTAAAATAGTTTATATATTAAAATAATTTATATGTTAAAATAGTTTATATAGGTATTAAAATACTTTATGTAATAAAAATAGTTTCCTCCAATTTCACAAATCGATTAAAATCAGCTTAAATTCCAAACTTCAATTTAAAACAATTTCAGTTCAACACTTTCAATTAAAAAGGTTAAAGCTTCAATTCAAATTCTCAATAACCATTTCAATTTTCTCAATTTCAAATCCAGGTTTGAACTATCTCTTCACTTCCAATAAGATTTCAGAGTTTAAATATTCAAACATTTTCAATATTAGTTTCATTTAGATTTCAACGTTTTACTTTAACTTTATTCAAATTGGAAGATATTCACTTAATCATTTTAATAACAATCAAATAAAATCTCAATTTATAAATTTAAATCAAAATTAAATATTCAGTCTCACTTTTATTTAAAATTTGAGAATATTCATTTAATCACTTTTTATCAAATCAAGTTATAAATCACATCTTTCAAAATCTCAAAATCAATAAGTTCAAATCAATTCTTATTTAAATTTAATTATTTACCAATTCAAATTCCAAGCAAACATTGATTTATCTTCCTAACCTTTATTATTAAAGTTATAAAATTTATTTTTAAAATATTAATATAAGCTTAAATAAATACTTAAACATATTATAAACTAATTAAATTAATTTTTTATTAAATTAAATCTTATTATTAAATTGATTTTTATATTAAATATATTTTTATATATTTTTAAAATAATAAAATTATAAGTAAAATCTTAAAAATTTTATTTTCAAAACTAACTTATAAATTTAAAATTTCCAAAACATATAAATATAAAAATCAAAATTTAGACATATATCAAAATATAACATTTATACATATTATATTTTAAAAATCAATATTTATAAAACTCATATATTTCCTTTCAAAGCTTTCGAAATCATTTTCAAAATATAGACCAGCGGTGTTCGTATATAATTTTCTATCATATGGTCAAGTGATACGGATATTTATCATTTCAATCCGCAATTTAAATATCTACGGGTATATATTATTTCAACCCGCAATCCCAAAGTTTAAAATCAATGAAAATCGCTTGGGTTTATCATTTCAACCCATAACAATTTTCCCTTAATCTACAATATCGTTCGGGTATGTATCATTTCAACCCATAGGGATTTCTAATTAACAGGGAACTTGCAGTGTGAGAACAAATATGACAAAATATAACATATCAATAACATGCATATATCATCAGTGATAAATAAAATAAAATATATACAGTTGTATATGGTGTCATATATCACAGGTGAACAATTGCAGATAATGGCATATTATATTTAACAATTAAATAACTAGCAATTTGAATTTAACAACATATTTCAATTGTCGTTTCAAATGAAATCAAATTTGCTAACTATAAGAATGTTAATCGTGATTGATTGCTCACCTTTCGAGGCTAGAGAGTTTTGACAATGAAATGGGTTACGAATCCAAGCACGAATTCCAAAGCAAAGCAAGATGGACACAAATTCGACGAACAAAGCCGATAAATTGGAAATCAAGAACCACAAATAAGCTTGATATAAGTGAAACGAAGAGTATTTATATTATTATTTTATTACTTTCTTTCGTAAAATCAATCTTTAATCAAAAATCGTATTTTGATGTACGCTCTATATATATATATTTGAAAATTCAATATAATTTTTAAAACACATACATATAAAAATCAAAATCTATATATATTAAAATCAAATACACATATAATATAATATAAAGTCTATAGGCATTTTGAAATCAAAATACCTATATATATAATATATGAAAAAACACATATATTGGTAGGCATATCAGTTCGAAAAAAAAATTCACGCATAAAAATTACTATTATATATAAGAAATCAGTCAAAGCTACTGTGCAAACTTTTATATATAAAACTTTATTACTTTACATATATATATATATATATATAACATCATTAAATTTGCACTGGCCCAAATTCACTTCATATAAATAATATAATACAAATACATTATAAATAACAGAATTCGATATACAACAGATTATATATACCAGTAATATAAATTATACAAACAGATAACCATATATCTATTTATATATATATATATGCTCAATATATTATATATATAAAATTTAAATCCAACCCATATTTTCAAGTTCAGTAACATACTTATTTACATAACATATATCCTAGTTGTTACAAAAATCTACTTTAAACTATTAATGTAAGTTTAAATAAATATTTACACAAAATATACATATATTTTAAATACGTTAAACAAATATTTTAAACACATATCTTTTTTCCAAAATATATGTATATTACATATATATAAAACTGTAAAGTATAAAACAAAAGAAGACAAAGCAGCTTTTATATATTATCTACATAACCAAGATGCTGCTATTAAGTAGATGAAGTAGAGGCAACAGTGGGAAGGACGTACGGCTTCTACCATAGAGGAGTACAAATCACAAGAAAACTTTGCATATATTAACTTATATATATATATATATATATATATATATATATATATATAACTGAATGAAAAGTAGGGAACCAAAAGAGGTGGATGGTCGGGCTTTAGGCAAATGGTGGCAGGATATGGGAAGTGGCGTGGGGCTGTTGTTCGGGTGGTTACATGGTGTGGAAGGGGTCAACAAAGGGTGGTCGGCTGTTGAGGTGACAGGTGGAAGAACTTCGGTCTAGGTGGTGGAAGCTTCAGGTGGCAAGGCGTCTTGAGTTGAGGAGTGACGTGGCGGGTATGGACTCGTGAAAGCGTGGCGGGTGTGGAGTGGTGGAATCGGGTTTGGAAATGGGTCAGGAAGAAGAGAGTTCGGCAAGGACAGAGAAAAATAGGAGAGGTCGGTGAAGTGGAAGCAGGTGGAAGCGGTTCAAGCCACGACGAGCAAGGTGATGGCTATGGCTTCAATTAGAGGATGCACAGCTATGTTGCGTGGGCTACAGGAAATTTCTCAAAGCAAAGTAAATTAAGTCTCAAAGCAAAATGGAAGCAAGCTCGAGTTTTCAAAGGGGAGAGGACGAACTAAACCCAGAGAAAATATGAATGCAAGCTTATCTAATATCTCAATTATATATATATTTTTCTTTCTTCAGGCTAGAACAAATAAACAGAAGCTAGACCCCAAATCAAGAAGGAAAGGTGGAAGATAAGCAGGTTTTCTTAGATCTTAATTTGTATAGCTGTTATATAAACGAATAGGTATACTTTATATATTAATTATTATTATAAAACCGTTCGAAGTGATCAGAGAATGAACAGCTAAAAGCTAAAAGAAAAGTCACCCAATATATACAATAATGACATAGCAACGGTCAGAGGCTTTGATTCCGGGAAAGTTATTGGTGCAATAATTTGATTCCTTGGGCTCCAGGTTTAAATTTTGAGAAGGCACGGTTGTAACGACCTGTAAATTTTCGATAATTAAAAGTTATTAATTTAATAAGTTTTATTATTCAATATTGGAAGAAATAAAAACATGCGATCTATTAATGAAAATAATAACTAGAATGAATTGTAACAATGTTAACTTAAGTTAAGTATTAACAAGTTTGATGGAATTCCAATTAAATAAATGGTGATTGAATAAATGTAACGACCCGATATTTTCAACCATTCGTGTCAAGACCCAAAAGTCGACCTTCGAAAATCGGCACCCGTACTTCACTTGTACTCAAAATGCCGTAGATTCAAATGCCGAATCTGGTTCTCGGGAGCTTATAACAACATTAAGTAAATAACACAGCGGAATAAAAAGAATAATACAGATATACAACATCTGATACAATATCCAGATACAATGATGATACAATGAATATCTATATACATCAGAGATATGATACAACAAATAGCAGCGGAAAGAAAAATAGATAACTAACATCAGCGGAATAGAATGTCTCCAATAGAATGCTCCAAGATAAGCAACGTCAGTCCATGAACTCCAAGAACTGAACTAGCTCCAGATAATCTACTAAACCTGAATATCTGAAAGACCCAACTCTAGACTGCCCGTGTGGAAAATGGTGGGCACCCAGAGTTTAGGAAGGGAACAATAAACTCCGGATCAGTCATGGGACTGGTGTGAGCAACAAAAACAGTTTATCTTTAAAAACAAATAGCAGAGAATTTGAAGTGAATTCGCAATGCTTTTGGAAAATGAAACTACCATAAGACCTCCCACCACACACACAATGCAAACGCAGAATTGGAGGAGATTTCTTCTTATGATAGTCAAAGATGCTTACTACGCAAAAATCAAATCCTTTTTGATATTATTATTAGTGCATAGTGTAGAAAACATTTCGAAAGTATAATATTAATCTTAGCCAACATACGACCAGTATCGTATGTCTACTATAGCTACCATCTAAACAGTGGTGACCACCGTACGTAAATGGCAGGTTCTACAACTAATACCGTACAAAGTTCGTATTGGAATTTGGATTTCCAACAAATGGTCAGGCTAAGGAACTTCCTATCCCACGATGGGTACGTCCCTGGAATAGACAACCCGAGAAATAACCTAACATTACGGTTAGATCTCTGCCAACACAAGGCCGGGTTACCTCTGCAAAAATAGGTAACTACTGACACGCGTATGTCATCCCCCGATCGTCACCGATCTTTCCGAGGATCCCCGATTTCCAACAAACCACAAAGTAATAAATTTGCAGCAACCACAGAGGTTAAGTATCTGGGCTCCATACCATGATACCACCTTTATCCAGAAGGAATGACATACACTAAGGGGCGCTACTCCCTAGAACCTTGCCGCATCTTTCCTGTTTTGACCATTTCCGGGTTGTGAGGCTCGATGAAGTCTCGTCCACAAAGCTACGCTTTGTCACAAAGCCATGCTTCGGGTCAAACAAATGATCAACCTATGATCACAAAGATATAAGATCAAACAAATGATCATATCACAAATGATCAAACACTGATCATCACACAGCAACACTCAGCATGCCACATTACCAAATTGGGATATATCGCTGATAAATTTCAACTACATAACCTCTGAGCTCGTACGTCTCAGAGAAGGGTGTTAAGCTAAGAGAATAAATTCTCCGCCACCAAACAGAAATGTATTTGAAAGAAATCGGCTTTATATCTCAAAGTGTAATGTCAGACATGTATCCATACAAGTCTGTTCCGGGTTCGAACAGAACCGAAGGCACTTCTCACGAAGCCCTTGCAATTCCGGATAATTTCCAATCACGTCCGGACTTCCCGTCACAAAAGAGTGATATAAATCTCTATACCGGCGCGACTCAGTGCAGAGACATTCGACAGGTTGTCCTTTCATTTTCGAAAAATATCCGGTCTTCAACACCGGTCTTCAAATGCTATCCATATACGACGTATCACTATTCGGAATGAGTTATACGACCCAAAGGTCCTTTCCCGGCTAACCCGAATAGTGAGCGAAATATTTAAAAACATATGGATATTGGGATTTCAATTAAGTCACAATTTAACCCCAAACTTTCTTTTCAAATGGTTTATCAAATTACCATTTTAATCTTTTTAAACAAAAAAGATTCAATTCATAAAGTTCACTTAATTTCACAAAGACTCATTCATAGATTTTCCAAATCGATTTCCATTTCAGTTTAATTAATTCGTTAAATCTTTAAATCAAAGATTTAACTAATAGCTTTCAAAACTATTTCATTTCGAATGGGTTAAACAAATCATCATTTTAAATCTGTTAAAAATAGACAGATTTAATTCATAGCTTTCAAAAAGAATTCATTCATAACTTGGAAAATCCATTTTTCAATTCATTCTTGAAATTCCTTTAATTTAATCTGGAATTTTTTTTACTTATCTAAAAGCTTTTATCATTTGAAAACAACAGTTTTCAATTTGGAAATCTGATTCATTCATACGAGTTGAAATCCTTGGTTTAAATTCAAATTTCCAACTTATACTTTTAAAATGGTTTAATTCATACAAACACATTTAATATCATCTTTTATCCCTAGTTTCCAAATCATAGATTTAATTTCAAACTTCAATTCAAATTTAAATCTAATTATTTAAATTTTCAAAACTCGATTAAGTTATTCAAAATAACTTTTATCTTTGAAATTCTATTTCAAAAACTTTTCACTTTTTATTTTAAACCCAAATTTCAAATTTCAAAATCAATTGAAATTAAAATTTCAATTTCAAAAACATCAAATTTAAATTATCTGTGACTTAATTGATTTCCACGTGAAATCCATATTTGTGTGTGTAACAGTGCGGTCCAGGGGTTTCACACACAATAGTGCAACATCAATCATCACAGATATATCGATAAGCGGTATAATCGATAACGCTTATCTAAATTCACAGATTCATAGATAAAATAAATTTATCAGTCACAAAGATTCACTATTATAATTCGATGTGGGTTTCGGATAACCAACTGGAATCCGACTCCCTGTCGCATCGAAATTCAAATGTCGTTTTACAGGTCAAGGGTTTCATATTCACATAGTAATATATCACAGAAATAGAAATTTCAGATCACAACATAAATCAGGATGTATCACAAAGCATCATATATCAGGATATCAAACAATTCAATCAATGATTACTTCCCTAAGTAATTATACTTATTAAATCACCTAGTGATCATTCCCAGATTAATTAAACTTAATAAATTAATCTTAACAAATCAAATTAACTTAATTAATTTCATTAAGTAACTAATTTCTTTTAATTCCTTACCATTAAGTAATTATACTAAAAACAATTCACAAATTAATTTATCACATTAATTATCAAGATTAAACACATTAATCATCAAATAAATCTTAAGTAAATGATCCTCATTAACTATTCATAATTATTTAATTACTATTCTTAGGTAATTAAACTCAATTTAATTATTGTTAATTACCATTTAATTACCCTTTAAAATCATATAACTAATAATCACAAATTAATTTTTCCTAATTAATAATTAACTTAAACCTTTATTAATTGGTTTAATCTCATAATTACTTAATTAATCCAATTATTAATTAAATTTTTCAATCCATTTTAATTAACTTATTAATTTGATGAATCCAAATTATTAAATTCAAACTTCAGGATTTTTAACTAAATTTCTTCTTAAATTTCAAATCATTAAAGTATGCTTTACTCTTACTTATTTACATCATTTAAAGTTATAAACTTTATGCTACTTTCAAAACTTAAGATTCAATTTCAATTCGAATTCAGATTTAAAAAAAAAACAAATTTAAACTTGGTTTTAAATTATGTTTCAGATTCTATATTAAATTCTAAAATTAAGAAAACTGCCAGGCTATACTTTCAAAAGCCTGGAAAAACATTATACTCGAATCAACTAAAATCTCTTCGAGTCACCTCCTTCCCTTCTTCGAGAAATTTACTCAAACGACCCGAGAAAACCAGAAACCCTCTCTGCTCAAACCCAAACTTCGCCAAACCAGAACAGTGCACCGTGCACGTGCACCACGTCGCTGGCCATCTTCCGGCACCGCTACGACATTGAACACTTCGACAATCGTCTCCAGAACATGCTCCAGTCACCTGAACTACGCCGTCGTCTCAAAATCGACATCGAGTAAAATAAAAAAAAACGAAACCTGGAAACTCGATAACCGTTCCCTCCAAAACCTGGCAACACCACTTCCTCGAAGCTCCGATCACCAGATCACCAGCGCCTCCGGCCACCGCTTCATCTACGACCCATCTACCATTACCCAGAGTCGCGTAACACTCGATCGCACGACGACGTCACGCGAATCGAAACTACCGGCTACCCCAAAACTAGGTTTTAAAACTTGAAATGAACGCCACCGCCACCACAATGCTCCGGCCACCTCCAGACCATTTTTCCCCGACCCACTGCAGTCTCCTCCACCTCCAGACCAATCGCCGACCTCCCCTGTCAACTCAGCCGACCCCAGAGACTCGAAAACCCAAAAACAAAGAATCACGAACTGCTCTTCAATTAGATCACTAAAAATTATGATATGAACCTTAAAATTCACGTCATCCCCTAAGTATTCAAGCTATGTAATTGAATTCGTAAATGGCGATATTCGAATTTTGTCAAAAATGAAGTTGTACTCGAAATATTTATTTCCAGAGATAATGTCAAATGATTTCTATTCAAATTTATTTTTAAAATTAAATTCAAAGTTAAACAAACAGAAACTCTTTTGATTCCCAGTCTAAATATCAAATGGTTTGGGAAGAAATGATTTTTGAATTCAAACTTGATTCCCAGATTATCAGAGTACAAATTGATAATCACTTCCAGTATTATGTTTATTCTGAGGCTCTATATATATATATGTACCAGTTATCCATCCATATATGTATATCTGTATATCTCCTTCAATCAACAAAGTATCAGACTTTCCCATACAACTAAATTTAAGTTTTAAAAAAAGAAGTTACTCACAGATAAAAGGATAAAGAGGTCTAAAAGAACAATTAAAGTTGCTCACCATTGTTTTTCCAGGAATAAGAACAGAGCACTTTAATGTTGAAAACAGTTTGAATTTGCATGCTTGATTTAGGTTGAGAGCTTTTAAATTTTAAATTCTTTCCAGGCTGTAGACTTTACTCTTGAACTTTGAATTGCTTGAAGTCTGATGATTTGCAAATTTGAAGCTGAATTTGGTCATTGAAAACCTTGCCTTGGGAATGCTTCAGGAATTTCAGAGTTGCAGTTGTTTGAGTTTTGTTTAAATTTTAGAAGATGAGATCACTTCAGATTTTCTTAACTTTGGAGATGAACGAATTGATATGAGGAAGGCTTGATAAAAGAGTGAGTTTGCTGGTTAAAATATTTGGTACAAGGTGATGATAAAATTTGTACAAGTTTTGATCAGTGATATTTTCGTTTGGGGGCTATGCAGATTTGTTGTAGTGGCTGAAGTGATGTTGTTATTAATTGCCTTGTACAACATCACCTTATTTTATTTGATTGTACATAGATATTTAGGTTTCTTTTTCCTTCTTGCTTTGACTATGCTAATGTTTGATTTCGGCTGAAGATATTAGCATTAAATAACTCTTGTTTACTTGTTTTCATATTTGCCTATGTATGTCTTTGTTTCATTTTTCTTTCGAGTGTACCTGGATAAATACATGTTACTATCTTCTTATATTTACTAATTTATAATATAAGTGAATTTTCTTATATACATCTATTTCCATTTCTATTTTAATTTCTGCTTTACTTTATATATTTACTTTTATCTCACTTAAATATCTATTCCTAGAAGTTTATAAGTTCATTTCATATTTTATATAACCACAGATTTATTCGAAATTTATTCGAATGTATTTCTATCTCAATTATTTATTTATAATTTAAACACAAATCAAATATATATTATATTATTTCAAATTTAGTCAGATATGTCCAAATACAAATATATATTCTCATATATACAATAATTTAAATTTGTAAACGATTTATACAGAATATACTTGGATATCGGTGAAACTCGCTCCATTTTATCGATTTATTCCACAAATATAAATTCAAAATAAATAAATTATCATTTTAAATATTTATAAAATTCGGGGTCGTTACAGACTTCCCCCCTTAAAAGAATTTCGTCCTCGAAATTACCAAGGAGACAAAAAGATAGATGAAGAATGTTTCATCAAATCAAACTGAACAACTATTCTGCATTCGGCTTACCAAATCAGAATATCAATAACAGATACACGAACGAATCTGTTTAAAACTTCACAAGATACTCGGGTTATCCAGATCTACGAAATATACAAGGGCATCGGTTAGTTCGAAGGAATAACTAACCATTCGTAGAATATACTGGGACCCAAAGAAATAAATAGATATATGGATACGATTTCAAAAATTTTAGTTTAGAACTAAGGTATACCTATCAACCATAGCAACCAATGCAACCAATGCAATCAATTCATCCATACAAACAAGTCTGGCCTATCTGGAGTTTATGTCCCATTTTAATATATCAAATTTCTTCCTGGATCTACCAGAAATCATCGAAGAATTGAGAAAAGATGCTGAACAAAAGAGATTGATAGAGAAAAGATTGTTTCCTTGTTGTTACAGAGTATTGATCATTTGTAGTCGTATTTCCCTGTCCCCTATCTCGTCCTCTTCTTGCACTCATACTCACTATCAGTGGATAGTAAGAGAATTTACTGAGATGTTCAGACGGATATCTTAGAGATTACTCATTCTAGAGTTTACTTCACTCTATCTCTAATGAGCTACTTAACGTGTTATACTCCTGAGCTAAAGTTCAACCAAAGCTCTGATACCACTTTGTCAAGACCCAAAAGTTGACCTTCGAAAATCGGCACCCGTACTTCACTTGTACTCAAAATGCCGTAGATTCAAATGCCGAATCTGGTTCTCGGGAGCTTATAACAACATTAAGTAAATAACACAGCGGAATAAAAAGAATAATACAGATATACAACATCTGATACAATATCCAGATACAATGATGATACAATGAATATCTATATACATCAGAGATATGATACAACAAATAGCAGCGGAAAGAAAAATAGATAACTAACATCAGCGGAATAGAATGTCTCCAATAGAATGCTCCAAGATAAGCAACGTCAGTCCATGAACTCCAAGAACTGAACTAGCTCCAGATAATCTACTAAACCTGAATATCTGAAAGACCCAACTCTAGACTGCCCGTGTGGAAAATGGTGGGCACCCAGAGTTTAGGAAGGGAACAATAAACTCCGGATCAGTCATGGGACTGGTGTGAGCAACAAAAACAGTTTATCTTTAAAAACAAATAGCAGAGAATTTGAAGTGAATTCGCAATGCTTTTGGAAAATGAAACTACCATAAGACCTCCCACCACACACACAATGCAAACGCAGAATTGGAGGAGATTTCTTCTTATGATAGTCAAAGATGCTTACTACGCAAAAATCAAATCCTTTTTGATATTATTATTAGTGCATAGTGTAGAAAACATTTCGAAAGTATAATATTAATCTTAGCCAACATACGACCAGTATCGTATGTCTACTATAGCTACCATCTAAACAGTGGTGACCACCGTACGTAAATGGCAGGTTCTACAACTAATACCGTACAAAGTTCGTATTGGAATTTGGATTTCCAACAAATGGTCAGGTTAAGGAACTTCCTATCCCACGATGGGTACGTCCCTGGAATAGACGACCCGAGAAATAACCTAACATTACGGTTAGATCTCTGCCAACACAAGGCCGGGTTACCTCTGCAAAAATAGGTAACTACTGACACGCGTATGTCATCCCCCGATCGTCACCGATCTTTCCGAGGATCCCCGATTTCCAACAAACCACAAAGTAATAAATTTGCAGCAACCACAGAGGTTAAGTATCTGGGCTCCATACCATGATACCACCTTTATCCAGAAGGAATGACATACACTAAGGGGCGCTACTCCCTAGAACCTTGCCGCATCTTTCCTGTTTTGACCATTTCCGGGTTGTGAGGCTCGATGAAGTCTCGTCCACAAAGCTACGCTTTGTCACAAAGCCATGCTTCGGGTCAAACAAATGATCAACCTATGATCACAAAGATATAAGATCAAACAAATGATCATATCACAAATGATCAAACACTGATCATCACACAGCAACACTCAGCATGCCACATTACCAAATTGGGATATATCGCTGATAAATTTCAACTACATAACCTCTGAGCTCGTACGTCTCAGAGAAGGGTGTTAAGCTAAGAGAATAAATTCTCCGCCACCAAACAGAAATGTATTTGAAAGAAATCGGCTTTATATCTCAAAGTGTAATGTCAGACATGTATCCATACAAGTCTGTTCCGGGTTCGAACAGAACCGAAGGCACTTCTCACGAAGCCCTTGCAATTCCGGATAATTTCCAATCATGTCCGGACTTCCCGTCACAAAAGAGTGATATAAATCTCTATACCGGCGCGACTCAGTGCAGAGACATTCGACAGGTTGTCCTTTCATTTTCGAAAAATATCCGGTCTTCAACACCGGTCTTCAAATGCTATCCATATACGACGTATCACTATTCGGAATGAGTTATACGACCCAAAGGTCCTTTCCCGGCTAACCCGAATAGTGAGCGAAATATTTAAAAACATATGGATATTGGGATTTCAATTAAGTCACAATTTAACCCCAAACTTTCTTTTCAAATGGTTTATCAAATTACCATTTTAATCTTTTTAAACAAAAAAGATTCAATTCATAAAGTTCACTTAATTTCACAAAGACTCATTCAAAGATTTTCCAAATCGATTTCCATTTCAGTTTAATTAATTCGTTAAATCTTTAAATCAAAGATTTAACTAATAGCTTTCAAAACTATTTCATTTCGAATGGGTTAAACAAATCATCATTTTAAATCTGTTAAAAATAGACAGATTTAATTCATAGCTTTCAAAAAGAATTCATTCATAACTTGGAAAATCCATTTTTCAATTCATTCTTGAAATTCCTTTAATTTAATCTGGAATTTTTTTTTACTTATCTAAAAGCTTTTATCATTTGAAAACAACAGTTTTCAATTTGGAAATCTGATTCATTCATACGAGTTGAAATCCTTGGTTTAAATTCAAATTTCCAACTTATACTTTTAAAATGGTTTAATTCATACAAACACATTTAATATCATCTTTTATCCCTAGTTTCCAAATCATAGATTTAATTTCAAACTTCAATTCAAATTTAAATCTAATTATTTAAATTTTCAAAACTCGATTAAGTTATTCAAAATAACTTTTATCTTTGAAATTCTATTTCAAAAACTTTTCACTTTTTATTTTAAACCCAAATTTCAAATTTCAAAATCAATTGAAATTAAAATTTCAATTTCAAAAACATCAAATTTAAATTATCTGTGACTTAATTGATTTCCACGTAAAATCCATATTTGTGTGTGTAACAGTGTGGTCCAGGGGTTTCACACACAATAGTGCAACATCAATCATCACAGATATATCGATAAGCGGTATAATCGATAACGCTTATCTAAATTCACAGATTCATAGATAAAATAAATTTATCAGTCACAAAGATTCACTATTACAATTCGATGTGGGTTTCGGATAACCAACTGGAATCCGACTCCCTGTCGCATCGAAATTCAAATGTCGTTTTACAGGTCAAGGGTTTCATATTCACATAGTAATATATCACAGAAATAGAAATTTCAGATCACAACATAAATCAGGATGTATCACAAAGCATCATATATCAGGATATCAAACAATTCAATCAATGATTACTTCCCTAAGTAATTATACTTATTAAATCACCTAGTGATCATTCCCAGATTAATTAAACTTAATAAATTAATCTTAACAAATCAAATTAACTTAATTAATTTCATTAAGTAACTAATTTCTTTTAATTCCTTACCATTAAGTAATTATACTAAAAACAATTCACAAATTAATTTATCACATTAATTATCAAGATTAAACACATTAATCATCAAATAAATCTTAAGTAAATGATCCTCATTAACTATTCATAATTATTTAATTACTATTCTTAGGTAATTAAACTCAATTTAATTATTGTTAATTACCATTTAATTACCCTTTAAAATCATATAACTAATAATCACAAATTAATTTTTCCTAATTAATAATTAACTTAAACCTTTATTAATTGGTTTAATCTCATAATTACTTAATTAATCCAATTATTAATTAAATTTTTCAATCCATTTTAATTAACTTATTAATTTGATGAATCCAAATTATTAAATTCAAACTTAAGGATTTTTAACTAAATTTCTTCTTAAATTTCAAATCATTAAAGTATGCTTTACTCTTACTTATTTACATCATTTAAAGTTATAAACTTTATGCTACTTTCAAAACTTAAGATTCAATTTCAATTCGAATTCAGATTTAAAAAAAAAACAAATTTAAACTTGGTTTTAAATTATGTTTCAGATTCTATATTAAATTCTAAAATTAAGAAAACTGCCAGGCTATACTTTCAAAAGCCTGGAAAAACATTATACTCGAATCAACTAAAATCTCTTCGAGTCACCTCCTTCCCTTCTTCGAGAAATTTACTCAAACGACCCGAGAAAACCAGAAACCCTCTCTGCTCAAACCCAAACTTCGCCAAACCAGAACAGTGCACCGTGCACGTGCACCACGTCGCTGGCCATCTTCCGGCACCGCTACGACATTGAACACTTCGACAATCGTCTCCAGAACATGCTCCAGTCACCTGAACTACGCCGTCGTCTCAAAATCGACATCGAGTAAAATAAAAAAAACGAAACCTGGAAACTCGATAACCGTTCCCTCCAAAACCTGGCAACACCACTTCCTCGAAGCTCCGATCACCAGATCACCAGCGCCTCCGGCCACCGCTTCATCTACGACCCATCTACCATTACCCAGAGTCGCGTAACACTCGATCGCACGACGACGTCACGCGAATCGAAACTACCGGCTACCCCAAAACTAGGTTTTAAAACTTGAAATGAACGCCACCGCCACCACAATGCTCCGGCCACCTCCAGACCATTTTTCCCCGACCCACTGCAGTCTCCTCCACCTCCAGACCAATCGCCGACCTCCCCTGTCAACTCAGCCGACCCCAGAGACTCGAAAACCCAAAAACAAAGAATCACGAACTGCTCTTCAATCAGATCACTAAAAATTATGATATGAACCTTAAAATTCACGTCATCCCCTAAGTATTCAAGCTATGTAATTGAATTCGTAAATGGCGATATTCGAATTTTGTCAAAAATGAAGTTGTACTCGAAATATTTATTTCCAGAGATAATGTCAAATGATTTCTATTCAAATTTATTTTTAAAATTAAATTCAAAGTTAAACAAACAGAAACTCTTTTGATTCCCAGTCTAAATATCAAATGGTTTGGGAAGAAATGATTTTTGAATTCAAACTTGATTCCCAGATTATCAGAGTACAAATTGATAATCACTTCCAGTATTATGTTTATTCTGAGGCTCTATATATATATGTACCAGTTATCCATCCATATATGTATATCTGTATATCTCCTTCAATCAACAAAGTATCAGACTTTCCCATACAACTAAATTTAAGTTTTAAAAAAAGAAGTTACTCACAGATAAAAGGATAAAGAGGTCTAAAAGAACAATTAAAGTTGCTCACCATTGTTTTTCCAGGAATAAGAACAGAGCACTTTAATGTTGAAAACAGTTTGAATTTGCATGCTTGATTTAGGTTGAGAGCTTTTAAATTTTAAATTCTTTCCAGGCTGTAGACTTTACTCTTGAACTTTGAATTGCTTGAAGTCTGATGATTTGCAAATTTGAAGCTGAATTTGGTCATTGAAAACCTTGCCTTGGGAATGCTTCAGGAATTTCAGAGTTGCAGTTGTTTGAGTTTTGTTTAAATTTTAGAAGATGAGATCACTTCAGATTTTCTTAACTTTGGAGATGAACGAATTGATATGAGGAAGGCTTGATAAAAGAGTGAGTTTGCTGGTTAAAATATTTGGTACAAGGTGATGATAAAATTTGTACAAGTTTTGATCAGTGATATTTTCGTTTGGGGGCTATGCAGATTTGTTGTAGTGGCTGAAGTGATGTTGTTATTAATTGCCTTGTACAACATCACCTTATTTTATTTGATTGTACATAGATATTTAGGTTTCTTTTTCCTTCTTGCTTTGACTATGCTAATGTTTGATTTCGGCTGAAGATATTAGCATTAAATAACTCTTGTTTACTTGTTTTCATATTTGCCTATGTATGTCTTTGTTTCATTTTTCTTTCGAGTGTACCTGGATAAATACATGTTACTATCTTCTTATATTTACTAATTTATAATATAAGTGAATTTTCTTATATACATCTATTTCCATTTCTATTTTAATTTCTGCTTTACTTTATATATTTACTTTTATCTCACTTAAATATCTATTCCTAGAAGTTTATAAGTTCATTTCATATTTTATATAACCACAGATTTATTCGAAATTTATTCGAATGTATTTCTATCTCAATTATTTATTTATAATTTAAACACAAATCAAATATATATTATATTATTTCAAATTTAGTCAGATATGTCCAAATACAAATATATATTCTCATATATACAATAATTTAAATTTGTAAACGATTTATACAGAATATACTTGGATATCGGTGAAACTCGCTCCATTTTATCGATTTATTCCACAAATATAAATTCAAAATAAATAAATTATCATTTTAAATATTTATAAAATTCGGGGTCGTTACAATTCGCATCCATTATAAGTGTATAGGTAGACACTCATGCCGGAGTTGAATTGCTCAAAATACCGCATTGTAATTAAAATTTGGCAAATCTCAGAATATACAGTAAATAAATATAATCACAGATCACAGACACAGAGTAAAATAATGCAGCGGAAGTAAAGAAATAGTAGTTCATGAAGCTACTATATAAATATAACAAGGTTACATAAGATACAACCGAAGGGATAAAGTACAACAGAAGTCTAAATACAATAACCAAGTACAAGCTGAGTAGAACAACAGAACTGAAATAGATAGGACAAGACAAGCAGATAATCTCCAGCGATTCAAATCTCTAGAAAGTGGAATCCGAATCTGTGAATAACTCAGGCTGACCCGAGCGTAAAGCAAAACACAAAACACTCGAGTCAGGACAATATATACTTATATAATGTAAACCAACTCAAGTGAACTGTAATAAAGGTACAAGTAACTTAGAAGATGCTTGGGACCGCCCATCCTCTAAGGATCCGTTAAACTATCTACTATGTAGTAATATTCGATATTATAATAGTGTCTAAATAAGTAAAGTATAATCATATAGAAAATAGCGTTAAGGGGATAGAGAACCTTAACGCGGTCGGATCTTAAAATCATAATCGTAGTAAAGCTCGATATGGTAGGTGACACGGCACAACTAGGCAATGCCAGGGTAGATATAGCAATTATGCATCCGGACTAGTGGTGACGCATAGCAGCCACTACCGCCCACCTCGAACAACACTCCCAATCAAGGGTGGCCACCAAATCAATCACAAGTAATAGAATGGTATCGAAGAAGTGTGTCCGATCAGAGGTGCTACCTCATTGGTCCGTCAATCGCTCCTGTTTTAGCCACCTTATGCCAACTCACGGGAGTTGGGTCCACGTATATACCTTAGGATCGTCGCCACCATCCTACTTCATTCTGGAATCTCCACCGCGTACACGGTTGTCAAAGTGGTTTTCGGTATCGACAGAGAGTATGTCCATATCCGATCCCGGTCTCTTTGCCAACCAATCGTTATTATAACCCGTGGTTATAACTTTTAAAAACAATACTTACTTCAAAATAAAATATCATTTCAAACCATATCTTTATCAAAATAAAGATTTATCATTTCCAAATCATTTCAATATTCCAAAATATCGTATCCTTTCAAACTTCTTTTCAAATCATTTCAATATATCAAAATATCATATCTTCCAAAAACTTAAATTTCAAATCATCTCAATCTCAAAATATCATATCTCTGATAGTTATACTTCGAAACCAATAATCATTTTTATTTCAATACTATACCCATTTAAAAACAATATCATTTCCATTTCAAACATATATTCACCTTTCAAATAGTCTATACTTTCAAAGTTATAATTCTTTTGAAACTAAAACATTTGAAATCATTATACTTTAAAAATCACAACATTTCGAAAACATATATTTGAAATCATCTTTTAATTCTACAAATTTACAAATTTATTAAATTAAACCCAAATTTCAAATTTTAATTTTTATTTCAAACCATCATTTTCAACTCAAATTCAGTTTACTAACAAACCATTTCAAATCTTATAAATTTCAAATATAGGTTTAATTCACAAAATACAATATTCAATCTTTAGTATATTTCAAAGCTTAAATATCCCACATTTCATAAATTCAAAATCATATATATATACATTTCAAAATATCAAAATATTATTCAAAACATCATTCATTTATATTTCATTTAAATACCATTTGAATCCATTCTTTTTATTAAATTTAAATACCATTTTAAACTCACATAAAAATCAAATTCTTCCATTTAAAACCATTTAAATGTCCTTTCATTATCTTTAGCATTCTTAACATTTTATTTCCAAAATTATATCATTTTCCAAAGATTATTTTTCATTAAAATTTATTAAAAACAAAATATAGTTTCCGTAGCACTTACAAAATGCTATATAAAGTTATAGTTTAAAATAGTTCATTTAACAAAACGACAGCACTTAAATGCTGTAATATATTTCCATTAAAATTAAAATAAACTTAAATGTTAAGTTTAACCACTACAGCACTTACAAAGTGCTATAATAGCCTTTATTCCAAATTAACTCTTTAGTTCATTTAAACAACTACAACAATTACAAAATGCTGTAATATCTTTTACATACATTTCAAAAATGCTGTCAAATCAAATTTAGAGCTTAATTACCATTTCACAAATTTAACTAAATTTCCAATTTATTTAATTAACTTAAACCTTTAATTAAAACCAAATTTCACATTTCCTAGTCAAGTTATATTTTAAAAGATCACCTTTAAACATTCATTTATTTAACCACTTAAATTCATAGAAAAATCAATAATACTTTAATAAATCACTTAAATTCAAATTTAATCAAATTATCATATTTACCATTTCCAAATAAAATTTAATATCCATTTTATTTATATAACTTAAAATATCATTTTTAACCAAATTCCAAATTTCCAACTTAAGTTATATTTCAAAAATCCAGTTAAACCATTCATAAATTACATTTTTAACACATAGAAAAATCATAATTTATTTATTTTAAAACATTTCAAAAATCTATTTAAATCAAATTTCATAAATTTATAATTTTTAAAATACTTAAAAATATCCAAAACACTTTATAAAATAACCACGGGCCTGTATATAATTTTCTAACTTAGGTCAAGTGATACGGATATGTATCATTTCAATCCGCAGTTAAAAAGAAAAATCCGGGTTCTATCATTTCAAACCCGCAATCCCAAGTTAAAATAATTTAAATAAAAATCGTTCAGGCCTATCATTTTAGCCCATAATGATTTTTCCCTATTCTAAAGTCCGTTCGGGTATGTATCATTTCAACCCATAGTGATTCTAATCTACAGGGAACTTGCAATGGTGATAACAGATATAAATAACAGAATAATATTAAATAACAGTAACATATGATATAACAGGTGTAATAACAGGTGTGAACATCATATGATAATAATATAAGCATATATAACATGATAATATATTTCTACAGATTCACAGGGTGTCAATTTACTAGTTATATAGGTACATATTGTCTGGTGAGAATAACTCACCTGTATTGAGCTGGAGATGACAACTAACACACACATCATAGAATCCACAAAGGCACGAGAGTATGATAGTGATTTGAGTGTGGGAGAGACAAGACTAAATGCCTTGAATACATGAAACAAACCAATACAATATACATGAATAAACACTACACAACAATTTAAATAACTTGTATATTCAAGCACAAATCAATTCCAAACCAATTGCACTTGCCTCCATCTAGCATAGGCTCAGCCATGGATGGAAAATACATGAATAAGGCTTGCTCTAAGGTCTGGTTGTGGACCTATAGGGGTCTGCCTAACCTAGAGAAGGTGGTGGACAAGTTTGTGAAGCAAAAATCTAATATTACAAGGCAAAAGCATTGAATTCAAGGCAACTAAAGGGCTCGGCCTTGGTCATGGAGGACATGGCTATCTCAGGTGGGATCAGTAGGTGGTGTGCAGATGTGTCTCAGGTCTGAAACAGGTTGGTGGTGGTGGTGGTTGGTCGGCCTAGGTTGTGGAGAGAGGTGGTGGAAGGAGGATGTGCTTGGCTATGGGATCTAGGTGATGTTGCATCAAAACTATGGTGGTTCTTCATCACATAGGGGCTAGGCTATGGCATGGGAAGGGGCTGGAGGAGGTGTTGGTCAGAGGGGATGGTGGTGGAGGTGGCCAAGGTGGTGGATGTGGTGTTGGCCGATCCAAAGAAGAGGAGGACAAGTGCAAAATCATGTGAAAACAAAGGAAAACATAGAAAAGAAGAAGGTTTTTACCCAAAAATCTTTGCAAATGATGATGGCCATGATTTTTGTGATTGAGAAGAGTTTGTATACGGAAATTAAAAGAAAAATAAGCAGCTGAAAGAAAAGTTAAGGTCGGCCAAAGAAATTGAATGAAAAAGGTTGGAAAACGAAGAGACGGGAAAACAAAGAGTCACAAACTCTTCAAATTTCCATTATTAATTTAGAAATTTGTAAATACATATAAAACTGATAAATAAAGATAAAACTCAGTAAAGAAAATTAATATATAAAATAAATAATTAAATTTTAATTATATAGCATTTAAATTAAGAAAATGGCTAAAATTTGCAAACTAGGCTTTAAAAATTTAGAAATAACCTCAATACACTTTGGAAACATTTATTTTAATTTGAATACATGTAAAATGAATAAAATAAAGTAAAACACAGCAAATAAGAGTGAATGCATAAAATAAATAAATAAATTTTAATTATATATAATTAAATTAAGAAAATAGAAAAGAAAATAGAAATTAGGCTTTAAAATTAGAAAACAATTTCAGTAGACTTTAAAAAAATTATATTATCATTTGTAAAAATATTAAAAGACAAAATATACATCAAATACCATATTATCACATATTTAAAATAAAATATAACAAAGAAAAAGTAATTTATACAATTTAAAATAGACAAAATTGCAAAATAAACAATTTATACTCAAAATTGAAATGTACATATCTTTTGCAGTTTGACTCCGTTTTCAACGAAACGAAAAGTAGTATTCATGTTATTAAATCTATTGTCATAATAAAAGATAAAATTTATAATTTCAAATATTTAAAATTTAAATTTAAAAGTCAAAGTTTGACTATTTGACCAAAATTCACATTTTCTGGAAATATTAAATTTAGTCATATTTCGAATGCTAATCCACATCAAAATCAAAGTTTATATTTAAAATAACAAAATTTATTCTTTTTCATAAATAAAGCTTTTTAACCTGGAAAAATCAATTTAGAAATATTTGTAAAATACAGGGTTGTTACACTCTCCCCCACTCAAAACTTTTCGTCCCCGAAAAGGAACGAGGTACGGGAAAGCACAGAAAAAGATAGAATGAATTAGAATTAAGATAAGATGATAAGAAGATTGGAATTACACCTGATAACTATTGTTATAGGTAAGTTTAACAAGATGGAGGTGATCAAATAAAGAATATAAGCACGAAAAAGATTCTCTAGAGTCTGAATCTCCCTTTTTCACTTGACCGACGGTCTATGAATGGAAAAACAGTGCTCAGGGTTAAAATGAGTACTAAAAATTTTCAAAGATTACAGAAAGATTTCTAAACAGACTGGTATAAGCAATAGCCTTCCCATTCTGTAACAAGATAAGAGAAATAAGGACAAACAAAAGATAGTTTGAAAAAAAAACAAAATAAGATAATAGATTTGTAACCATAATGTTTTGAAATCATAACAATTTAGAGATGTTATCATTTGGAAATCATAATACTAAAAATCATAACACTTTTTTAAAAAATAAACTTCATTTAAACCATTTTAATTCAAGGTCAAATAATATTCATTTTAAAGTTGTAACATTTATAAGTTCATTCAATTATAAAAGTTTCCAAAACATTGTCTTTTCAAAATAGCAGCACTTATAAAATGCTAAGTAGATATATTAATATTTCAAATCAGTTTAGTTCCAGAAATATTTATTTGGACATCATTTACCTTATGACTTATTAAAACAAACTTTTATGAATGGAATATCCAAATTAAACTATACTTCGTTTATTAAGTTAAAAGTTCACTAGTTTAGTTAGCTCTTAATTTAACACATAACCTAACACTTTATTTAAAATACCCATTTCACAAATAGATATTCCTTTAATAAGTTACATTTAAAATTCCATTTGAAAACCAAATTCTCAATTATCAATTTTTAGTGATGTTAAAATACATTTTAACTATTTAAATCATAATCATTCATTTTTCAAGACATATCTATTTTATAAATAAAATATTTATATAGCAAATATAACAATCAAATTTCTTTACACATTTATTCATTTAGACATCAATTAAACTATGAATTCAAGTTAAATAAACTTTATTACAAAATGTCTAATTCAAATGTATTTTATTTTATCTATTCAAAGATACATTATTTATAATACAACATATTCATTTAGGAAATAACCTTTATTAAAATTCCTAGGTTAGACTTAAGGTTCCATAGTAAATCAAATTTGATTATTAAGTTATTTAAATAAAATCTCTTTAAATTTCCTTTTCACTATTTACCTCTGTTAATCTTTTATAACTAAAATTTAAGTGTATAACATTTATCATAACCACTCAAAAAAAATCCTTTCTATATTGTATATTATCCAATTTCATATTCAACTTCTGTATAATTTAGGTAAGTTATATTGGAATGAAATTGTGTGTTATACAAGTAAAACTTTCCAATTCAATTATCTCAAGTTTGAATCATTTATTCAAAGTTTTGATTTTCTTCTTATAACTGAAATTATTCTTTAAGATAAAATGTAAGAATTAAATTTCCGATTCCCTTCAAACCATTAAGAGATAAATAAATATATGTATATAATATGTCAAATCAAATTTAAATCATATATCTATATATATTATAATCCAGTCATATTTAGAAATTCAAATCAATTAGATTTTCCAAAACAAAGCTGTAGCAAGACTACAGAACGGTCTCTTCACTTCGAAACTCGAAAATGAACGTCGATGATGCTGCAGTCATCACCGAAATTATTTTCCAGCGACAAAGAGAAGAGCACTTAATTTTTAAACTTTAAAATCCTTTAGAGACAAATTTTTATTCAAAATACTTTAAATAATATCCTTTTAAAAAATTTAAACACAAGGTTTGAAACCATCGGAAATTAAATTCTTTAAATTTCTTGTTTTTAAATTCATTTCATTTCCCAAATAAATTTATAAACAACTATTTATAAATTCATTTGTAGAACAATAAATGATAAATCAAGTATTATCATTTCAAATTATCAATTTAAATCAATTTATTAAGTTCCATAAAATTATATATCCAAATTTATTTCATTAACCAAATTTTAAAATAATATTGTGTCAGTTTGTTCTGTCAAAGTGTTTTAGAAATCCTATCGATAGCGTTGATCAGACGAATCGATCGGAAACCCAAATCAACATCAACAACCCAAACAACACAACATAGATTTACCAGTACAATTCAAAATGTTTGGAGATAGTTTAGAAACAAATGACAAGATGGTTAAACAGAGTAGAGAGATGGGTAAGCTTAGATAAATCACGGACAACCTTAACCGGGTCAACCGTGACTTAATGGATAAGATCAAATGTGGATTTTTTGGGGTAAATCTACCTTCGATCTCAAGAGATAGAGTTTGGAATAAAAAAAGATATTAGCATCTAAAACAAGGATAAATATAAATCTCTAGTGAATCGATGCCGATTATAAAGGATTTTCACCCTTTTACAAGAAAATTAGAATATTGGCGAGACCGCCAATTCACTATAAAGATCATTGGAAGTGGAGTCATGGGATACTCCAGAATCAAAAGATGATGAATAGTGAGGGACACGAATGAATTTCGGAACCGCAGGGAACGTTCCAAAATTCAAAGGAAAACGAATCAAAAGGAAAAGATTCAAACTCGAACGAAAGTGATTCTGTAAATAAATTTACCATACATTCTAAGTTTTGCCTCAAAGCCAAAGCTTTGATACCAACTGTAACGACCCGATATTTTCAACCATTCGCATCCATTATAAGTGTATAGGTAGACACTCATACCGGAGTTGAATTGCTCAAAATACCGCGTTGTAATTAAAATTTGGCAAATCTCAGAATATACAGTAAATAAATATAATCACAGATCACAGACACAGAGTAAAATAATGCAGCGGAAGTAAAAGAAATAGTAGTTCATGAAGCTACTATATAAATATAACAAGGTTACATAAGATACAACAGAAGGGATAAAGTACAACAGAAGTCTAAATACAATAACCAAGTACAAGCTGAGTAGAACAACAGAACTGAAATAGATAGGACAAGACAAGCAGATAATCTCCAGCGATTCAAATCTCCAGAAAGTGGAATCCGAATCTGTGAATAACTCAGGCTGACCCGAGCGTAAAGCAAAACACAAAACACTCGAGTCAGGACAATATATACTTATATAATGTAAACCAACTCAAGTGAACTGTAATAAAGGTACAAGTAACTTAGAAGATGCTTGGGACCGCCCATCCTCTAAGGATCCGTTAAACTATCTACTATGTAGTAATATTCGATATTATAATAGTGTCTAAATAATCAAAGTATAATCATATAGAAAATAGCGTTAAGGGGATGGAGAACCTTAACGTGGTCGGATCTTAAAATCATAATCGTAGTAAAGCTCGATATGGTAGGTGACACGGCACAACTAGGCAATGCCAGGGTAGATATACCAATTACGCATCCGGACTAGTGGTGACGCATAGCAGCCACTACCGCCCACCTCGAACAACACTCCCAATCAAGGGTGGCCACCAAATCAATCACAAGTAATAGAATGGTATCGAAGAAGTGTGTCCGATCAGAGGTGCTACCTCATTGGTCCGTCAATCGCTCCTGTTTTAGCCACCTTATGCCAACTCACGGGAGTTGGGTCCACGTATATACCTTAGGATCGTCGCCACCATCCTACTTCATTCTGGAATCTCCACCGCGTACACGGTTGTCAAAGTGGTTTTCGGTATCGACAGAGAGTATGTCCATATCCGATCCCGGTCTCTTTGCCAACCAATCGTTATTATAACCCGTGGTTATAACTTTTAAAAACAATACTTTACTTCAAAATAAAATATCATTTCAAACCATATCTTTATCAAAATAAAGATTTATCATTTCCAAATCATTTCAATATTCCAAAATATCGTATCCTTTCAAACTTCTTTTCAAATCATTTCAATATATCAAAATATCATATCTTCCAAAAACTTAAATTTCAAATCATCTCAATCTCAAAATATCATATCTTTGATAGTTATACATCGAAACCAAAAATCATTTTTATTTCAATACTATACCCATTTCAAAACAATATCATTTCCGTTTCAAACATATATTCACCTTTCAAATAGTCTATACTTTCAAAGTTATAATTCTTTTGAAACTAAAACATTTGAAATCATTATACTTTAAAAATCACAACATTTCGAAAACATATATTTGAAATCATCTTTTAATTCTAAAAATTTATTAAATTAAACCCAAATTTCAAATTTTAATTTTTATTTCAAACCATCATTTTCAACTCAAATTCAGTTTACTAACAAACCATTTCAAATCTTATAAATTTCAAATATAGGTTTAATTCACAAAATACAATATTCAATCTTTAGTATATTTCAAAGCTTAAATATCCCACATTTCATAAATTCAAAATCATATATATACATTTCAAAATATCAAAATATTATTCAAAGCATCATTCATTTATGCTTCATTTAAATACCATTTGAATCCATTCTTTTTATTAAATTTAAATACCATTTTAAACTCACATAAAAATCAAATTCTTCCATTTAAAACCATTTAAATGTCTCCTCATTATCTTTAGCATTTTTAACATTTTATTTCCAAAATATATCATTTTCCAAAGATTATTTTTCATTAAAATTTATTAAAACAACAAAATATAGTTTCCGTAACACTTACAAAATGCTATGTAAAGTTATAGTTTAAAATAGTTCATTTAACAAAACGACAGCACTTAAATGCTGTAATATATTTCCATTAAAATTAAAATAAACTTAAATGTTTAGTTTAACCACTACAGCACTTACAAAGTGTTATAATAGCCTTTATTCCAAATTAACTCTTTAGTTCATTTAAACAACTACATCAATTACAAAATGCTTTAATATCTTTTACATACATTTCAAAAATGCTGTCAAATCAAATTTAGAGCTTAATTACCATTTCACAAATTTAACTAAATTTCCAATTTATTTAATTAACTTAAACCTTTAATTAAAACCAAATTTCACATTTCCTAGTCAAGTTATATTTTAAAAGATCACCTTTAAACATTCATTTATTTAACCACTTAAATTCATAGAAAAATCAATAATACTTTAATAAATCACTTAAATTCAAATTTAATCAAATTATCATATTTACCATTTCCAAATAAAATTTAATATCCATTTTATTTATATAACTTAAAATATCATTTTTAACCAAATTCCAAATTTCCAACTTAAGTTATATTTCAAAAATCCAGTTAAACCATTCATAAATTACATTTTTAACACATAGAAAAATCATAATTTATTTATTTTAAAACATTTCAAAAATCTATTTAAATCAAATTTCATAAATTTATAATTTTTAAAATACTTAAAAATATCCAAAACACTTTATAAAATAACCACGGGCCTGTATATAATTTTCTAACTTAGGTCAAGTGATACGGATATGTATCATTTCAATCCGCAGTTAAAAAGAAAAATCCGGGTTCTATCATTTCAAACCCGCAATCCCAAGTTAAAATAATTTAAATAAAAATCGTTCAGGCCTATCATTTTAGCCCATAATGATTTTTCCCTATTCTAAAGTCCGTTCGGGTATGTATCATTTCAACCCATAGTGATTCTAATCTACAGGGAACTTGCAATGGTGATAACAGATATAAATAACAGAATAACATTAAATAATAGTAACATATGATATAACAGGTGTAATAACAGATGTGAACATCATATGATAATAATATAAGCATATATAACATGATAATATATTTCTACAGATTCATAGGGTGTCAATTTACTAGTTATATAGGTACATATTGTCTGGTGAGAATAACTCACCTGTATTGAGCTGGAGATGACAACTAACACACACATCATAGAATCCACAAAGGCACGAGAGTAGGATAGTGATTTGAGTATGGGAGAGACAAGACTAAATGCCTTGAATACATGAAACAAACCAATACAATATACATGAATAAACACTACACAACAATTTAAATAACTTGTATATTCAAGCACAAATCAATTCCAAACCAATTGCACTTGCCTCCATCTAGCATAGGCTCAGCCATGGATAGAAAATACATGAATAAGGCTTGCTCTAAGGTCTGGTTGTGGACCTATAGGGGTCGGCCTAACCTAGAGAAGGTGGTGGACAAGTTTGTGAAGCAAAAATCTAATATTACAAGGCAAAAGCATTGAATTCAAGGCAACTAAAGGGCTCGGCCTAGGTCATGGAGGACATGGCTATCTCAGGTGAGGTCAGTAGGTGGTGTGCAGAGGTGTCTCAGGTCTGAAACAGGTTGGTGGTGGTGGTGGTTGGTCGGCCTAGGTGGTGGAGAGAGGTGGTGGAAGGAGGATGTGCTTGGCTATGGGATCTAGGTGATGTTGCATCAAAACTATGGTGGTTCTTCATCACATAGGGGCTAGGCTATGGCATGGGAAGGGGCTGGAGGAGGTGTTGGTCAGAGGAGATGGTGGTGGAGGTGGCCAAGGTAGTGGATGTGGTGTTGGCCGATCCAAAGAAGAGGAGGACAAGTGCAAAATCATGTGAAAACAAAGGAAAACATAGAAAAGAAGAAGGTTTTTACCCAAAAATCTTTGCAAATGATGATGGCCATGATTTTTGTGATTGAGAAGAGTTTGTATACGGAAATAAAAAGAAAAATAAGCAGCTAAAAGAAAAGTTAAGGTCGGCCAAAGAAATTGAATGAAAAAGGTTGGAAAACGAAGAGACGGGAAAACAAAGAGCCTTAGGCAAACCAAGAGTCACAAACTCTTCAAATTTCCATTATTAATTTAGAAATTTGTAAATACATATAAAACTGATAAATAAAGATAAAACTCAGTAAAGAAAATTAATATATAAAATAAATAATTAAATTTTAATTATATAGCATTTAAATTAAGAAAATGGCTAAAATTTGCAAACTAGGCTTTAAAATTTTAGAAATAACCTCAATACACTTTGGAAACATTTATTTTAATTTGAATACATGTAAAATGAATAAAATAAAGTAAAACACAGCAAATAAGAGTGAATGCATAAAATAAATAAATAAATTTTAATTATATATAATTAAATTAAGAAAATAGCAAAGAAAATAGAAATTAGGCTTTAAAATTAGAAAACAATTTCAGTAGACTTTAGAAAAATTATATTATCATTTGTAAAAATATTAAAAGACAAAATATACATCAAATAACATATTAGCACATATTTAAAATAAAATATAACAAATAAAAAGTAATTTATACAATTTAAAATAGACAAAATTGCAAAATAAACAATTTATACTCAAAATTGAAATATACATATCTTTTCCAGTTTAACTCCGTTTTCAACGAAACGAAAAGTAGTATTCATGTTATTAAATCTATTGTCATTATAAAAGATAAAATTTATAATTTCAAATATTTAAAATTTAAATTTAAAAGTCAAAGTTTGACTATTTGACCAAAATTCACATTTTCTGGAAATATTAAATTTAGTCATATTTGGAATGCTAATCCACATCAAAATCAAAGTTTATATTTAAAGTAACAAAATTTATTCTTTTTCATAAATAAAGCTTTTTAACCTGGAAAAATCAATTTAGAAATATTTGTAAAATACAGGGTTGTTACAATAAAACTAGTATTATGTAAGTAATTGTACCATTGGTTTGTAAGTAATAAACTTATGAATGTGATTTAAAGGTTAATGATAAAAATTATTATAAGTTACCTATTTATTTAGTCCGTTAAATTTAATTTGAAAGCAATTGCAATTAATTCACTTAATTAGTGCAGTTAATGTAGATCAAATTGATAACTGTAGAATGTTAATTCAATAGGATGTAACCAATGTAAATTTTATTCTTAATATGATAATTGGGTGAATAAAATTGAATTAAAATCAAGTCTAATCAAATTTTTGGAATTTAAATTATAATAATTGAATCTATTGTAATTAAATGAAATTGGATATTACGTTAATGGGAATTAAGATGAAATTGGAGAATATTAAGGTACTAAGATATAAACCAATGTTAATTTTACCCATAACATGATAATTGATGGAATAACAAGATTTAAAAAAATCAAATAAATGGATTTATTGACATTCAATTTGTAATTACTGAACTTATTAAAAATTGAAATTAAATATTGAAAATTTTGCAATATTCAATTATAAATTAGTATAGCAATTGATTTAAAGGATTATAAAATTCTAAGTAATCCTAAGTGATAGAAAGGGTAAATTATTAAATTTTGATTGAAAAATTGATTTAATTAATTTAATTTTAATTTATTTAATTAATGTGAAAATCGGCATTTTGGCCACTGACTCGGATTTCGATGAAACCAATTTCATCGGATATGCAGTGAATTATTGTAAGATTTCAAGTTTCGTAGCGATCGGACTTGTCGTTTGATCGTACGGACTCGAAATGCCTAGAAATCAATTTAATTGAAATTAATTGGAATCAATTTGAAATAAGATGAATTTAACATAACTTCTTCATACAATTGAATTAGGACTTTAAACCTATTCCATTGAGTTTAAAATCATCAAAAACATATATTTTGATATATGGGATGCCCCATTTTCTTTCCGGAGACAGAACGGGCTTTTCGGGGCATTTATTGTTCAACGTGTAAATTAAATCTTGTCCATCCATTCTATTTTCAACTTTGTCTATAAATAGCCCGTTATAAACCCTAGCCACTTCTTATTTTCATTTGTCTGTATCTACATTTTCTTCTCAACTCCTCATTCCAATGGCAGACAAACCAAAAACCGAATTCCCAATTCAATTTCAAATCAAATTTCAAATCAAAATTAAAACTCCTCAAACCCTATCGAATTATATATCGATCTGAAGCTCTCGACGAGCGCATCTCAGATCTGTAATTCGTTTTTCCAATTTAAACCACTATTTTTCCACAAATTGAAGAACAATTCTCGGACGTTCGTTGGTGGTTGATGACCTTCGACAGACCGTTAAATCGAAAATACAGTCACATGGAGGGAGACGAGTGGAGTGCATTTGTGCTGTTCGTTGGGTCGATGGACGACTAGATCATCGGGAACAATTGATTAGGGTTTCAAAAAATTTGTGGTGGCTGTGTTTTGATCGGCCTGTAGTAGCACGATCGTGATCGTGGCTCGGTCGTGAGGCTGCGGAGGGGGCGGCGTTCGTCAGGAGGTGGCTGGGCGGCGTCTGGTGACGTGCAGTGGCGGCGGCGGCCTGTGGGTAGGCGAATGGTTAGGGTTAGGTTGGTTTCCACATTTCTAGTGTAACAACCCAATATTTTTGCAAATATTTTTAAATTATTTTAAATTAAATTTTATTTCAATATTTTATTTTTAAAACATTTTAAAAGTATAGTTATAAGTTTCCAAAGTTAATTGTATTTTGTTTGCAATTTTTAATCCTAGTTTCAATATAATAAACTGTTTTCTTTATTTGCTTTTTATTTTTCCTAAAATATTTGTTTATTTTCATTTTCTCTTTATTTTGTTTGTCTTTTATTTTTATTTACTGATTTTTATTTTGTTTATTTTGAATAAAAGAAAGTGGAAATTCGAAGAGACTAAGGCTTTAAACTTGTGACTTTTCATTGCCAGGACTCTTCATTTCTTGGCCGTTCTTTTTCTTTATTGTAGCCGTGAGTTTTTATTTGTTTTTCACGTGAGAAACTTCTCACTTTCTTCATCATTCACGGCTTTCATTTCTGAAATTAAATTGTAAGCAATGGCTTCTTCCTTTCTCACTTTTCTTCTTCATTTTTTCCATTGTTTTGCCTTGATTTCTTCATATATTTGCTCGGCCTAAACCCCACCATCTCCTCCACTGACCACCACCACTTCCTTCCACTCATCATCCACGGCAACATCTCCTCCTCCTATGACCAGATCTGGCCATGACCACCTATTGGACCAATCACCACAAAACTTTGCAAAACTCCAAAAAACAATGCATAGCCGAGCCCCTATTTCCCATCCCCTTCTCATACTTCACCTCGGCCACCACCTTTAGCTCCACCACCAGCAAGTGCTATCACCACTAGCCTTGTTTCAGATCTGACGTAACTTGTAGAAGAGCATGGCCGAGCCCAAACATGACCCTAGGTCGAGCCTTATTGCAACCAAACCCCTTCTTGCTTTGACCTTTAGCATTCCATGCATTTGTAACTCCAAACTCCTCACCTTCTCTAGCTTAGCCGTGTGTTAGTGAGCCAAACCCGAGCCATTTCCACCTATAAATATGTTGTGGACGAGCATATGTTGAGTCATGGTCAAGCAATTGTGATTTCAAAGCATGGTTAAGTCATTGATGTCTTTTGTTTATTTTGATTCCACTTTGTTTCAATATAATCTTTGTGTTAAAAATATATTTTTAATTGCTTTGTTTTATTGTTGTATACCAGATTAATATCTTGGCTCTCTCTCCACTTGAATCAAAAGTCGTGCTATCGTGCTTTCTGGAATTTATTTGTGTGTATTGATTTGCAAACTCCATCTTAAAAAGGTGAGTATTCACGCTTGACATTCATACTTATAGAATTGTGAAGTGAAAACAAGTGAATGTGTAGAAACTGTTATATCATGTTATACCTGCCTATGATATGTATTATATGATGTAAAACCCTGTTATAAACCTGTGACATCATCTGCTATGTTATATTCTGTTATACTGTTTATTTATTTCTGTTTCTCACACTGTAAGTTCCCTGTAGAATAGAATCACAATGGGTTGAAATGATACATACCCGAACGGACTTTAGAATAGGGAAAAATCGTTATGGGCTGAAATGATAGGCATGAGCAATTTTTATTAACTTGGGATTGCGGGTTTGAAATGATAGAACCCAGATTTTTCTTTCTAAATTACGAATTGAAATGATATATTGTCTGTATCACTTGACTTAGGCTAGAAAATATTATACAAACCCGTGGTTATTTTATATATTTTTCTAGGAAATTTTAAGTATTTTTAAATGTAAAAATATGATAACTTGATTTAAATTGAATTTAAAATGATTTAATAAAGTGATAGTGATTTTTCTATGTATTAAAAATGTTAAATAAATGAATGAAAAAATTGTGATTTGAAACATTACTTAATTTGGTAATTTGTGATTTGATTTTTTTAAATGGAAGTTTAAGTTAATTAAATAAAATGGAAATTAAGTTTTATTTTTGAAATGGAAATTTAAATTTAAGGGTTAAAGTAAATTGTTAAAAATGCAAAGAATGGGAAAATGGTACACTTGAATTAAATAAGTGAAATTATTGGAAAATTTGATTTTATTGTAAAAATTTTCTTTATAAAATCATAAGTTAAAGGGTATTTAAACGAACATTTTTGAAGTGAAAAAATATGATTTTTATAAGTTTAAATGGTTAAAATTAAAGTTTATTTGCTTCTGAAATTTTATTATAAATCTGGAAATTTAATTAGTAGCACTTCAGAAATGCTTTCATTTCTGAAATTAACTTAAAATCTAAAGTAAATGATACTGCAGCACTTTGTAAGTGCCGTGGTTGATGCAAATGAACTAAAGGCTAAATTAACTAAGGGCTACTGCAGCACTTGGTAAATGCTGTGGTTGCTGAATTTAAAACTAAAACTTGAAACTAGTAAAAGAGCAATAGTAGCACTTGATAAGTGCTGCAGTTGGCTAAAATGAAGATTTTCAAATTTAACCCTGAACTACTGGAGCAGTTTTGTAAATGCTGTCTTTTCTGAATTGAACTTGTTTTCAAATGAAACTGAACTACTACAGCAGTTTATAAATGCTGTCTTTGCTGAAATGAATTGTTTTCAAATATAACTTACTGCAACATTTTTCTAAATGCCGCGAAAGCTAAAATTTTAACGTTTTAAAGTATTTAAGTGAATAAATGAGCTCAGAAAAGGCAAATTTTTTGGAAATTGAGTATTTGATTTAAAGGTATAATGACTTCACTTTTAAATGGTTTAAATGAAGTATTTTGATTTGAAATATAAACTATTTTTGAAATTTATAACCATGGGTTATAATAACGATTGGTTGTTAAAGAGATCGGGATCGGATATGGACATACTCTCTGTCGATACCGAAAACCACTTTAACAACTGTGTACGCGGTGGAGATTCCAGAATGAAGTAGGATGGTGGTGACGATCCTATTGTGGTATGAACGTGGACCTGACTCCCGTGAGTTGGCATAAGGTGGCTAAAACAGGAGCGATCTCGGGCCAAGTGAGGTCATTCCTCCGATCGGGCACATTCCTTCGATATTATACTCTTACCTTGTGATTGATTTGATGGCCATCTTCGATTTTTGATTTGGGAGTGTGTTCAGAGGTGGGCGGTAGTGGCTGCTACGCGTTTCCACCAGCCCGTGTGCGTAATTGGTATATATACCCTGGCATTGCCTTGTGTGCCGTGTCACCTACTATAGCGTACTTTACTACAAGTTTGGTTTTCTCCCGTAGCCCATGGAGTATTTAGGGTATCCTCCCGATCTGGAGGTATGTTGATACTGGATGGACTATTGGGACTATTACGTGTTAAGGGCTATATGGGTAACCCCTTGATGCTATTAAAAAGTATGTTTATTTTACTGTTAGACATTATTATAATAGCGAATATTACTACATTGTAACAACCCGGTATTTCGTACCGATTAACTATCGTCTTTAGACGATTTCTTTTCCTAGCTAATTGCTGTTTGGAAATTATATCAAGTAAAATTCTTTTATAAAGAATTCGTTGACTGTTGAGTGGGCTTTACACTGTGAATAATTGCCCATGTATTCGTTTAATTGTTTCAGCCGTGATATCATTCAACACCCAAATCCCCCTTCCTCCATTCGTAAACCCTAAGCCGAAAATTGAAGAAAGCGAAATAATGGCGGCCTCGTCTCCTCCAAACTAGGGCATCGTAGAAATCGAGTATAGTGGCTGCTAACTTCGTTCGTCTTCCCCGAAATGCTTTGTCTTTTCGCATGGCTCGGCTGCCTCAACTGTAACAGAGGTGAGTGATTTATTGCTCACATCTAATTCAAGTACTCTGTTTCGTGACTTGAGATTTAAGTGTTTTAGTAATTGATGGTTCGCTTAATTAGGGTTTGAACCCCTTGTTTTCGTTTGTATATGATTTTTGAACTGTGATGATTTGAGTGTCGACTTCGACTTTATCGGAATGTCGCCTTCGACCACTTGAATCCGTTAACTCGTATTTTGACCACTTTGGGTCTGACACTTACATTTCATTGTTTTCGTTGCTTTGCTCTGATTTATGCTTGAACTTGATTGTTCTCTGTTGCACTTGCCTGATTTGATTAACGTGATTCCCACGTTGCCGATTCTTTCCTTTAAATTGTTTTGATATTTCTGGAAATTACTTTTGAGTCACGGCTTTGATTCTTGAACGTTCGTTCTTTTGATTTGAAGTATTTTAACAGTTGAACTTCTGATTTCTAAAACCTTCCTAAATTATAAAATTTTGACTTTTTCAATTTTTCGGCTTTGATATGTTTCCATATTTTCCCAACGTGATTTTCTGGCTTCTTTGACTTGCTTGTTTGATTGATACTGGTGTAGATAGTTTGATTATTTTAACTTCGCTGGTCTAATATACGGCCTGACTTATTCATCTCCTTGTTGCCACTACATATATTCTGACTTTGATCTTCACCATTTATAATATTGTTGCATCATGTTGTATTGAACTTGATACCATTCATGTTGAACTTCTGATGACTTCTCTTTTCAGTTTTTCCTTTTTTTTCATCCTTGTTCATGTACACATGTAGTTGCATTTGTTGTAGATATTGATGATGTTTGAAACTGCTACATGTAGTGTTATACTGGTGCACTGTTGTTTTTGTATTGATGCACTAGTCTTTCTTCACCTGTGCATTCATGTACTTGAAGTTACTTGAACTCTGGTCTGTGTTTGACCTGAGTGTATTTCATTTGCACTAATTCATGTAGATATCCACTTTGTTAGACACTATTTGATTACTGCTCCATGTATGTTTTGGCATTTATGCTGTAGTCTGTTCATTTGAGTCATTCACTAGACATTGGTTCATTCATTGTTTCACTATGGTCTTTGATCTTGAGTCAGTTGCCTGTCTTCATCAGTTTACTTGTACATGCATTTGTCTTGTTGCAGTTACACTTCATTCGATCACTGTTGCATTTTGATTATCTGTAGTAGTCTGGTTTACATTGATGCTGTAGCCTGTTTACTTGAATTACAATCATGAGTTGTACATTTTTGTTGAACTGCACTGTAACGACCCGTATTTTTACGGATCGATAAGTTCGACAGAATCTGGAGTTTTAGCATTTTGAGCCATTTCAGCTTTTAGGCAAATTTTGCCTAAGTCCTAAGTCGTTCACGACTTAGCATAAGTCGTGAGTCGTATACGACTTGGGAGATATGAGTGACCCAGGGTTTGGCGACTTAAGGAAATAAGTCGTAGCTGGGCTAGGTTAGTAGGTTGAAGTTAACTCGGCAAGTGTTAAGTCGTAGGTTGTAAGTCGTTGCCGAGTTAAGGTTTTGAGTTATGTTATTATAGACGACTTAAGGTTTTGAGTTAAGTGATAAGTCGGCTGACGAGTTAAGGTAGTGGTCGACTTAAGACCTGGACGACTTAGGAGTTGAGTCTTATCCTGGTAGGCTGCTGTGTTGAGTCATGGCCGAGTTAAGGTGATGAGTCGTACCCAAGCTATCTGATGAGTCGTATACTTGATAAGTCGTAGTCGAGTTAACCGTTAAGTCGTACGGGATCTGGGCTTTTTGTTGAGTCGTAAGTTGAGCCCTTTTTGATGAGTCGTACCTTCTGATGAGTCATACCTTCTGATGAGTCGTACCTTCTGATGAGTCGTACCTTCTAATGAGTCGTACCTTCTGATGAGTCGTACCTTTGATGAGTCGTACCTTCTGATGAGTCGTAAGCTGATGAGTCGCGCATGGGTGATAACTCGTGCAAGTGGATGAGTCGTGGCTTGGTTAAGTCGTAGGGGGTTGTTGAGTCGTAGGGGCTTGAGTCGTGAGTCGGAAACGACTTAGGAGATAGACTAGTTACGACTTAAGGGCAGTTTTCAGCTATAAATAGGAGGGGTTGTTCTCACTTTTTGGGATCCGGATTTTGAAGCGACGAAGTGCTGCCATTTTGAGAGCTCGACTTCTACACTTCTTCACTTCTTTTCTCCACTCTAATCTAGTGCTTCCATCCATCCAAATCGAAGATCAAGATTGAAGATCTTCATCTTTTCAAGAGAGATTTCTTCGTTTGAAGCGGATTCGTGATAGATCAAGCTTCATCCTTCGCTGTCCAGATCTGAAGCGTGTTGATTTGGGTTTGTTTAGGTGATTTGGTGAGTGGTGATTATCTCTCACACGGATCCAAAGGAGTATATCGGATTGTTGGCTCGATTTGGTGTTAAAATAGTGATTTCCATGCATTTTCTTCATCCAAAGTGTAGATCCATATAGATACATTGTTCATGATGATGTTACATCCATTTTATCATATGTTAACCTATGAAAGTTCATTCATCAAGTTTGTAGAGATATAATCCATGTTTTCATGCTTATTGGACTTTCAACTCTTTAATTACGAAAATGCCATTGTTGTTATAATTGTCCACTTAGATCATATTTGAATGCTTGATTGTTTGGATTGATGTTTGATTTGATTGCTTGTTATGAACTAGATGATTGATGATTAGATTTAGATCGAAGATGATTCAAAAGCTAAGGGAAAGGCTCTTGAATTGGGAAAGCTGCTCGTGGCATATGTAGCGGGATGATGAAGCTCTTATGCATAGATTTGATGATGTGAAGTTGAGATGAAGCTTTGCAAGGATGTAATGAAGCAAGGCATCATATGATGAAGACTTGGTCTAATCCAGACGGGATCATTCCAAGCATGTTGATAACTCGGTGATATGATTCGAGTTGAGGATAATGAATGGATATGAGAATAGTTGTCGAGGAGGATGACTAGGAGGCTTGGATAGCATCGTTGTTGAAGGTTCTAGCATGCTCTAAGAAAGAGTACGTTTGGGCAGATTCGATAGTCCCAACGGCCAACTGTTGATGGTCGAGTACTCTGGGCAGATTCGATAGTCCTAGGCACGGGCTGCGACGACGTGCGGGAGTTATGTCTAGAACCGGGGTTTCCATTAGCCCTTGACGGACGGCTGAAAGAATGTGCCGGTCATTCAATTTACGGTGATAACGAAGCAATGATAACAGTGATAGCCAGAGTCATGGATGTTTGGTTGTATCGTCATTCGGACTCAAGAGCGGTATTTTCTGGGTGCTTATCTGATTTAGGCCTTGGTACTTGGAAAAACATCGCCCTTGACTCGAGTGATAGTAGCTTTACTTTAAATTGTATGCTCTGCTATGTTTGCTTCTGCTTAGTGTGTGTCTGGGGGCTATCACTGTAGAATGAGGTTGGAGTTGGAGGGTTGTATTCCTATTCCTTTTCCTTTATGCTCTTTTGGTATGTTGTTAGTTAATTTACTGCTCACTAAGACTGTTGTCTGACTCAAGGCTTTATGTTTTTAATTCTTATTGCCTTGGGCTGTTCGTCCATTTTGGGACGGGCAGACTAGGTAGCAGGTGACAGGTGCTATTCTCTTCTCACGATGCTGATATCGAAGACGAGCTGGAGGGTTGCATATTATCTTCTTATTATATGTACTGGATATTCCGCTGTTTTGTATTCTCTGAGAGATATGTAGTGAGGCTTGATGTATTGACTATGTGGATGCTTGTATTCAACTATTATGGAGTTTTATATGATGTCATTTTGTTCTGTAAAGCTTCACTATACATATGTTCTATTGTATTTTGTCCATGCGCTGTGAGTAATACGATAGATTCTGTTGTTTTAAAATCTTACCTTGACAATCGTTCATGGTCGCCTGGCACACTTTACAGCGCTCTTTCTCTAGATTCGGTGCAGGGGTCATGGGCGGTCGTCACATTTGGTATCAGAGCTTTAGTTAATCGATTTTACCCAACGCTCGCTGAAGTAACTACGTATGAGAGACGTAATTGTAATTTTGATGGATGATTACTATATATAATATAGTAGTTTGGCAGTAAGTTAGTCCTTTATGCAGTTGTTTCTCTAGATGTTCTAATCATTCCTTTTTATAGATATTGAGAATGAGTCGAAGAGGGAGACCAGCTGCTAGGGAAGGTCGTGCTACTGAAGAGACTGCTGATTATGCAGCCATGTTCGAAGCTATGATGACTTCGATCATGAGAAGGATACCAGTTCCGGGGGCAGCAGTTGATGTCGGAGTTCAAGTCCAAACTCCGAAACCAGTGGATTTTGCTAAGCTGTGCAAGGATTATACTGCTCTTGGAGGGAAGGTTTTCTTGGGAACAGAATCTACCATTGAGGTCCAGAGGTGGATAGATGCTTGTAGAAGGATCTTTGGTGATTTGGGAATTGATGATGCAACTAAGAGGAAGTTGGCATCAAGGCAGCTTCAAGGGAGAGCTTCTGATTGGTGGAACTCTATTACCATCACTACTCCGGAAGAAGAGATTACTTGGGAGCAATTCCAAGTTAGATTTGAAGCTAAGTTCATTTCTACCGCTCAGAAGTCTGTTTTGTTCAAGAAGTTTGTAGAGCTCAAGCAGGGTGGAAGATCTGTTCTTGAGTATGTTTCTGAGTTTGAAGCTTTGTCCAAGTATGCTCGGTCATATATTGAATCCGCTTACCAGAAGAATGAGAAGTGTGTGACCGGCTTGGATAGTTATCTTGGGAGGCAGTTAGTGGATCATTTGGATGATTCATTTGAGAAGCTTGTGGAAAAAGCTCTTAGGCATGAGAGTCTGTTTCCTAAGGAAGGACCTGTTGTTGCTGTTACCAAGGGAGAATCTAAACCACAGCAGGGTGGAAACCAGAAGAGGAAGCAGCAGCAGCAGAAGGGTAAGGATGGCCAGAAGAAGCCGAAAGGCGAGGTGACTTGCTACAATTGTCAGCAGAAGGGCCATTTCTCTAAGGATTGTAAGAATCCGAAGGCACCGATGAAGTGTCACAACTGTGACAAGCCGGGGCATTTCAGGAAGAATTGTCCAGAACTGAGGAAGGACAGGCAGATTGTGCAAGCCTATGCTTTAGGAGCTGTTCCGTCGTCTTCGAAAGCTCCTACTGCTGAAGAGAAGGGAAAGAGTGTGGTGGTTCAAGGTACTCTTTTCCTATGTGGTGTTCCAGTTAGAGTTCTGTTTGATACTGGAGCATCGCATTCGTTTGTTTGTAATGAACTAGTAGGCCGGTTAGGTTTGGAACCGGATATTGTTGATAGGCCATTGGTTGTGACTAATCCAGTTGGGGGTTCGTCTTGTTTGTGTATGTTATGCCGTGGTCTAGTTGTATCGAGTCATGGTTGCTCTTTTGTTTGTGATTGCTTTGTTCTGAACTTTGCGGGGTTCGGAATTATCTTGGGTATGGACTGGCTTAGGAAGTATGCGGCTAAGGTTGATTGTGAGAGGCTGGAGGTGACAGTCGAGAATGTGGAGGGGCGAAAGATTGTGATACGATGTAAGCATGAGGAAGGCGTCTTCGTGAGCTTCATGTATTCGCTAGTTGTTCCACGGGATGGACTGTCTTTAGTGCCAATCGCAAATGGATTCGAGGATGTCTTTGACGAAGTCAAAGGGTTGCCACCGCATAGAGAGATCGAGTTTCGTATAGATCTAGTTGAAGGAGCCAGACCTGTTGTGATGCCTCTTAGGCGGATGGCGCCTAGGGAACAGCAGGAGTTGAGGGTGCAAGTTGATGATCTTTTACAGAAAGGATTCATTCGGCGTAGTGTGTCCGAGTGGGGTGCACCAGTTGTGTTTGCAACCAAGGCAGATGGGTCGTTGAGATTGTGTGTGGATTATCGTGAGCTGAATAAGGTAACTAAGAAGAACAAGTATCCATTGCCGAGGATAGATGACTTGTTTGATCAGCTTCACGAAGCTAAGGTGTTTTCTCAGATGGATTTGGCAACGGGATTTCACCAGCTGAGAGTAGCGAAGGATAGTGTGCCGAAGACTGCTTTTAGGACACCATCCGGTTTCTTTGAGTGGCTGGTAATGCCGTTTGGATTGACTAACGCGCCAGCATATTTTGTGGATCTTATGAATAGAGTGTTCAGAGATCAGTTGAACAAGTTCGTACTTGTGTTCGTGGATGATATTCTGATTTATTCCAGAACGGAAGAGGAGCACAAGACGCACTTGCGTATGGTTTTGGAAATCTTGCGGAAACATCAGCTAAAGGCTAAGTTTTCGAAGTGTCACTTCTGGAAGAGTGAAGTGAGGTTCTTAGGTCATGTGATTTCTGGAAATGGAATAGCGGTTGATCCCGCTAAGGTGGCAGCAATCCAGGATTGGGTTAGACCTAAGAATGCATTAGATGTGAGAAGTTTTCTTGGATTAGCAGGATATTATCGACGGTTTATCAAAGACTTCTCCAAGATAGCTGCACCATTAACAGGATTGACGAAAAAGAACCAAGTGTTCAGTTGGGATGCTAAGTGTGAGCAAGCTTTCGGAATCCTGAAAGAGCAATTGACGAGTGCTCCTGTTTTGACTATTCCTAGTGGGAATGATGAGATGGTGGTTTACACCGACGCATGTGGTACGGGACTTGGAGCAGTGCTGATGCAGAAGGATAAAGTTGTTGCGTATGCCAGTCGACAACTGAAGCCGCATGAAAGGAATTACCCAACTCATGATTTGGAATTAGCGGCGATTGTATTTGCTCTGAAGATGTGGAGGCATTATCTGTTGGGAGTTCGATTCGAGTTGTTTACGGATCACAAGTCGTTGAAGTATCTTTTCTCCCAAAAAGATTTGAATCTTCGGCAGCAACATTGGCTAGAGTTTTTGGCATCATATGATTTTGGTATAGCTTATACTCCGGGAAAAGGTAACGCAGTGGCAGATGCGTTAAGTCGAAGACATGCAGGATTGGGAGCCATGTTTTCAGAATGGAAGAGTCTCGAGTATTTAGCTGGATTTGACTTCAGGCCTAGATGCGAATTGGAACCTGAGATGTTGGCAAACTTATCAATAAGGCCGACTCTTGTGGAAAGGATTGGCGAGAGTCAAAAGCGAGATGATAAGATTGTCAAAATTATCCATGAATTGGAATCTGGATTGGATCCAGAAAAGGGTAAAGGATTCGAGGTCGATCGAGAAGGTTGGCTTCGGAAGCAAGGACGACTAGTTGTTCCCGATATAGATGAATTGAGGAGTGAAGTTCTGAAGGAAAGTCATCACTCGAAGTTGACAATTCATCCAGGTGGAAACAAGATGTATCGGGATATGAAGAGAACCTACTACTGGGAAGGCATGAAGAAGGATGTTGGAAATTTTATTTCCAAATGTATGAATTGCCAGTTGGTAAAAGCCGAACAGAAGAAGCCAAGCGGATTGCTTCAGCCATTAGAAGTTCCTACATGGAAGTGGGAACAAGTGTCGATGGATTTTATTGATGGATTACCTAGAACAAGAACGGGAAATGAAGGGATTTGGGTCATTGTGGATCGTTTGACCAAGAGTGCAAAATTCATTCCTGTTCGATCGACTAGGACTGCATCAAGGTTGGCTGAGTTGTATGTTAAGTGGATAGTTCGATTCCATGGTATTCCGAAGAGCATAGTGAGCGATTGAGACCCATTGTTCACTAGTGGGTTTTGGAAGAGCTTCCAGGAAGTTTTGGGAACCGAGTTGTGTTTGAGTACAGCTTATCACCCTCAGACGGATGGTCAGACCGAGAGAGTCAACCGAGTTTTGGAAGATCTCCTCAGAGCATGTGTTTTGGACTTCGGAGGATCATGGGAAGATCACCTTCATTTCGTGGAGTTTGCATACAACAACAGTTACCAGTCAAGCATTGGTATGGCACCGTATGAGGCATTGTATGGAAGACCGTGTAACTCTCCGACATGTTGGTTGGAAACTGGAGAAAAGCTGATACTTGGGCCAGAAATGATTCGGCAGACTTCAGATTGTATAGAGATCATTCGGCAACTGATAAAGGCAGCCCAAGACCGTCAGAAGAGTTATGCTGATAAGCGTCGTAAGGATTTGGAGTTCGATGTAGGTGAAATGGTTTTTTTGAAGATTTCTCCACTGAAGAATGTTATTCGATTCGGGAAGAAAGGTAAATTGACTCCGAGATTTGTTGGACCATTCCCGATCATCGAGCGAATTGGAAAGCTCGCCTATAGGTTGGAGTTACCTGAGAAGATGTCGGGTGTGCACAATGTTTTTCATGTATCATATCTACGGAAGTATGTGCACGACTCGAATACCGTGGTTTCTGCTGATAGCTATGAAGATTTTGAAGTTGATCCGGTCGATAGGAGACCTCGTAAGCCACTTCGTGTTGTGGAAACCGACACGAAACAGCTTAGGAGGAAGGTAGTTAAGTTGCTCAAGATACAATGGAGTGATGATGATAACGACTGTACGTGGGAGGTGGAAGAGAGGATGAAGGCAGCTCATCCTGAACTCTTCGAGGTATGGCCCTAAGGTGTCGTATCATCTAACAACATTGTAACTTGTTCTAAGTCTTAGAATTCTGTACGCTAAGCTAGAATTGGATGCATGGTTAGCTGATTGTTATGGTTGGTAGGCGTACAGAATAGTCTTCGATTGCTTTGTTTGTTTGGAATTTCGGGGGCGAAATTCCTAAGGGGGAGAGAATGTAACGACCCGTATTTTTACGGATCGATAAGTTCGACAGAATCTGGAGTTTTAGCATTTTGAGCCATTTCAGCTTTTAGGCAAATTTTGCCTAAGTCCTAAGTCGTTCACGACTTAGCATAAGTCGTGAGTCGTATACGACTTAGGAGATAGGAGTGACCCAGGGTTTGGCGACTTAAGGAAATAAGTCGTAGCTGGGCTAGGTTAGTAGGTTGAAGTTAACTCGGCAAGTGTTAAGTCGTAGGTTGTAAGTCGTTGCCGAGTTAAGGTTTTGAGTTATGTTATTATAGACGACTTAAGGTTTTGAGTTAAGTGATAAGTCGGCTGACGAGTTAAGGTAGTGGTCGACTTAAGACCTGGACGACTTAGGAGTTGAGTCTTATCCTGGTAGGCTGCTGTGTTGAGTCGTGGCCGAGTTAAGGTGATGAGTCGTACCCAAGCTATCTGATGAGTCGTATACTTGATAAGTCGTAGTCGAGTTAACCGTTAAGTCGTACGGGATCTGGGCTTTTTGTTGAGTCGTAAGTTGAGCCCTTTTTGATGAGTCGTACCTTCTGATGAGTCGTACCTTCTGATGAGTCGTACCTTCTGATGAGTCGTACCTTCTGATGAGTCGTACCTTCTGATGAGTCGTACCTTTGATGAGTCGTACCTTCTGATGAGTCATAAGCTGATGAGTCACGCATGGGTGATAACTCGTGCAAGTGGATGAGTCGTAGCTTGGTTAAGTCGTAGGGGGTTGTTGAGTCGTAGGGGCTTGAGTCGTGAGTCGGAAACGACTTAGGAGATAGACTAGTTACGACTTAAGGGCAGTTTTCAGCTATAAATAGGAGGGGTTGTTCTCACTTTTTGGGATCCGGATTTTGAAGCGACGAAGTGCTGCCATTTTGAGAGCTCGACTTCTACACTTCTTCACTTCTTTTCTCCACTCTAATCTAGTGCTTCCATCCATCCAAATCGAAGATCAAGATTGAAGATCTTCATCTTTTCAAGAGAGATTTCTTCGTTTGAAGCGGATTCGTGATAGATCAAGCTTCATCCTTCGCTGTCCAGATCTGAAGCGTGTTGATTTGGGTTTGTTTAGGTGATTTGGTGAGTGGTGATTATCTCTCACACGGATCCAAAGGAGTATATCTGATTGTTGGCTCGATTTGGTGTTAAAATAGTGATTTCCATGCATTTTCTTCATCCAAAGTGTAGATCCATATAGATACATTGTTCATGATGATGTTACATCCATTTTATCATATGTTAACCTATGCAAGTTCATTCATCAAGTTTGTAGAGATATAATCCATGTTTTCATGCTTATTGGACTTTCAACTCTTTAATTACGAAAATGCCATTGTTGTTATAATTGTCCACTTAGATCATATTTGAATGCTTGATTGTTTGGATTGATGTTTGATTTGATTGCTTGTTATGAACTAGATGATTGATGATTAGATTTAGATCGAAGATGATTCAAAAGCTAAGGGAAAGGCTCTTGAATTGGGAAAGCTGCTCGTGGCATATGTAGCGGGATGATGAAGCTCTTATGCATAGATTTGATGATGTGAAGTTGAGATGAAGCTTTGCAAGGATGTAATGAAGCAAGGCATCATATGATGAAGACTTGGTCTAATCCAGACGGGATCATTCCAAGCATGTTGATAACTCGGTGATATGATTCGAGTTGAGGATAATGAATGGATATGAGAATAGTTGTCGAGGAGGATGACTAGGAGGCTTGGATAGCATCGTTGTTGAAGGTTCTAGCATGCTCTAAGCAAGAGTACGTTTGGGCAGATTCGATAGTCCCAACGGCCAACTGTTGATGGTCGAGTACTCTGGGCAGATTCGATAGTCCTAGGCACGGGCTGCGACGACGTGCGGGAGTTATGTCTAGAACCGGGGTTTCCATTAGCCCTTGACGGACGGCTGAAAGAATGTGCCGGTCATTCAATTTACGGTGATATCGAAGCAATGATAACAGTGATATCCAGAGTCATGGATGTTTGGTTGTATCGTCATTCGGACTCAAGAGCGGTATTTTCTGGGTGCTTATCTGATTTAGGCCTTGGTACTTGGAAAAACATCGCCCTTGACTCGAGTGATAGTAGCTTTACTTTAAATTGTATGCTCTGCTATGTTTGCTTCTGCTTAGTGTGTGTCTGGGGGCTATCACTGTAGAATGAGGTTGGAGTGGGAGGGTTGTATTCCTATTCCTTTTCCTTTATGCTCTTTTGGTATGTTGTTAGTTAATTTACTGCTCACTAAGACTGTTGTCTGACTCAAGGCTTTATGTTTTTAATTCTTATTGCCTTGGGCTGTTCGTCCATTTTGGGACGGGCAGACTAGGTAGCAGGTGACAGGTGCTGTTCTCTTCTCACGATGCTGATATCGAAGACGAGCTGGAGGGTTGCATATTATCTTCTTATTATATGTACTGGATATTCCGCTGTTTTGTATTCTCTGAGAGATATGTAGTGAGGCTTGATGTATTGACTATGTGGATGCTTGTATTCAACTATTATGGAGTTTTATATGATGTCATTTTGTTCTGTAAAGCTTCACTATACATATGTTCTATTGTATTTTGTCCATGCGCTGTGAGTAATACGATAGATTCTGTTGTTTTAAAATCTTACCTTGACAATCGTTCATGGTCGCCTGGCACACTTTACAGCGCTCTTTCTCTAGATTCGGTGCAGGGGTCATGGGCGGTCGTCACATCTGCTTCATTGACTTGTAGATAGTCCATTTGTAGTTGCATGTTGTATTGAGTTGCACTTTGATGTTGCTGTTGGATCCAGTGTACATGCACATTTCATTGTTGCAGTGATACTTTGATATTTTGATTTGGTTTAATTTGATGATTTGGTTGTAATTGCCGTTTTGGCAATTCTGATACTTTCTAAATTATCTTTTCTGATAATCTCTTCATTTATCTTTGTTGATATTTTGAATCTGTTGATTTGTTGTATAACACTATTACGTGTTATATTCACCGATATCCTATTTCCTTGTTAAAGGATTGGATAGGTGAATTTATTTTGACTGTCGTTTTATTGTTATTTAATTATTATTGCTTCCGTGCATTAATGACTGAGTTTGAATTAGACTGACCCGTGTATTATTTTCTTTTGAATTTAATACTCGGGTCAGACCCAAGTTATTTCAGGTTGTAGATTTCCTTCTTTGAGTTGCTGTTCGGACTATGAAGACTTTTCACATCTTCTGAAGTTGTCTTTGTCTTTTTGTAGTAATCAGTGTATTGATTAGGATGACATGTATTCATGTACATTAGTTGATAATGTATTTGTGTATATAACTTCCAGAGTCGACAGTTATAGTTGTATCATATGTATTGTGTCAAATGTATTGTAACTGACATCAGTTATTATATATATATGATGAAAGAGTACGTGTAGTACTAAGGATCATGTAATATGGTATATTAATGCGGAAACTGGTAATAACAGTAAAGTAAAAATTAAAGTAAGCACACCAGGAATTTTTATACTGGTTCGAACTTCCCGTTCTACGTCCAGTCCCAGAATACCCTCTGGATTTAAACTAAACCCCTCACTTAACCCGGAGGAATAGGTATACGACACCTGAGCAGCCGAACAGGAATTTTTCCGCCTCAACAACCGAAGAGGACTTCAACTTAATACAAAATGTTTGTTGACGAATGTGTTCTAAATAACACTGATTGTCTTTTGATAGTACAAACTTTCCTATAATCAAATCCTCAAGAATATGTATGTGTGTGAAGATTTAGAAGGAAGATAATCACGTAGAATCGAAGTATATGAATAAATTCAAGGATTCTAGTGATATTGAATAAGATTGAATGCTTTTATTTGCAGAAATGAAAAGAGATTAGATTTCAGAAATATAAACAAGAATCGGTGATTGTAGAAGTGAATTGAATATGTTTATATAATTGTAGAAGAGTTGTAATCTTTCATGAATAGTTTTAGTCAACAGTAGTGTCCATACCTCTTGAAATAGAGGACATTACTCTTCATGAAAAGATCGCGTCTCTTCAAAAAACTAGCCGTTTTTCTCTGGTCGGTCGACCGGAAAAACTGGCCGGTCAGCTGAGTTGAAAAACGTATACAAAACAGAAAGTCACTGTGCATATGATACAGGGTCGGTCGACCGAGGATCCTGGTCGGTCGGCCGACCTGGTGTTATATGCACAGTGAACATATTTTTTGATATAAAATGTTTTGTGTGCACATATTTTTTGATATAAAATGTTTTGTGTGCGTGTGTGATTATTTGAGGAATGATTTTAACATTGTTCTAAGACTCAAATAAAATAAAATATCCATACTAATCTCTGAATTGTAAGATTATCTTCTTTGTAATGCACGGTATGCACTTATTCTCTTTTTGTCGCTTTCATATAGCATTCTCGTCGTATGATCTCTGAAGCTTGTGTCATGAATCAAAACTCATGAATCAACATTCTCCCCCTTTTTGATTGATGACAATACTTATGTGACGAAGTAATATTGACATATATATTATAGTTCTCCCCTTGAATATATGGCGACTTTTCTGCAAAAATTCGTTAATTTGCATACATTTCTCCCCCTTTGTCATCGACAAAAAGGAATACTTATAACAGATTGAAGTAAAGCAAAAAAATATTTTAAATTTACATGGTACATTCTTTGAGCTTAATTAGAAATAATTTAAAGATGTTTGCTTAGAACATAACATAACAATTAATTAAGAAACAAAATAAACTATAAGAGATTCTTGAAAGTTAAAATAAATTTTAAAAAATACTACAATTACTCCTCATCATCGTCGGTATCCCACTGTTCTGGATGAAGATTTTCATCGAGAGGAGCCGGTTCCTTACCCCGTCTGTGAGTGGTAGGTGCGGGAGTTGCCGATGTGCTGGAACTTGTGTTCTCGGATGTAGACCAAGAGAAATTTGGTGCGGGTCTTTTTCCAGGAGCAACAAATGAAGCACCGGCTTCAGAAGAGCATGATAAGGCATCCCATAAATTTACAAAGAAGCCTTTGATCTTTTTGAAACGACCATTAATTTTTCGAATGCGAGAATCCAAAGCTAGTTGATTTTGGGCTAAAATATCTATGGCAGCCGCTGTGCTAGTACCGGGAGGTGGTCTTTGGATAGAGGTTTGACGAGTTAAACGTTCTGTGGAATGAGTGGAGGGTTGAGGAGTAGAATAGCTACGACGTAGTTGTTCTCGTGGAATGGTACGCCATTGCTGAAAGGTTGTGATTTGAGATGGTGCATCGGGTAACTTCATCAATTTTATTGTTCGTGAGTCAAAGGTACGAACTTTGGATGTTTCAGATTCCGGTGCATGAGTGACAAAGTTGTTAATCAACCGCATTATGTATTCTCCATAGTTAATATGGAGCATTTTTCCTTGGTTGAAAGTAAGGAATTCATCCATAAGAAGTTGTGTCCAATTTACCCGAATGTTTCCACACATAGCATATAACGCCTTGAAGTTTTTGGGATATACTAAGTGGTACGACCCTCCTCTTGGAACAATAGACTTCATCATGAATCGATGAAAAAGTCGTGCTTTAGGTCGGAGAGATGAAGTTTGCCTTAAGTCGGTAGCATCATCTTCAAAGAATAAGTGACTTAGGCGGTCACGAGTTGATGGATTACAATCTACATCATGTAATGAGATTCCACCCGGTCGAGCATTTAAAATATGATTCATTCGATCAATGGAGAGAAACATCGATGTGCCACATACCGAAGTCCAAACACAATTTTCAGTGTTTCTAGGTGGATTGACAAGATTGAGATTTGCTAAGAATAACTTGACCATTATATGATTAATCTTCAAGTTGTTTTTCCTATGGTCAAGAAAAGCATCAAGACCACTTTCAAGAGCAGCGTTTTCAACACCGTAGGCGGTAAAATCAGGATAACTTACAAAAGACTCCTCAAAGATTTTTGCATCTTGAAGCTTTATCCATCTTTCTAAAGCTTTTTCACTTACTAACCAAGAAGCAATTTGAGAATCTACAGGAGTTGAGGAAGATTGGCCAGCGGTAGTCTTAGATTTCTTTTTGGGAGCCATTTTTCTTGAAGAATTTGAAGAAGTTTAGAAAGGTTGTAATAGGGGCTAGGGTTCAAATCTGTTGTGGAAGAGTAAAGTGAAGAGGAGAGATAAAAAGGTGAAGGGTTGGGTTAAAATATGAAGGCAATTTTAGCAGAATAACACGTTCGGTCGACTGAAGGACCTGGGTCGGTCGACCGAGTTTAGGTTCAGAATAGTGCTGAAACTTTCGGGAAAAGCTTCGGTCGACTGGTGCAGGGAATTCGGTTGACCGAGTTTAAAAAATATCCTACTGTTATTCGGGAAATACGTTCAGCTGACCGAGTCAGGTATTTCGGTCGACCGATTTGGAAGAAATCTGTTTTTAAAAACTTCTCGGGACAGCTTCAGTTGACCGGTTCAGGCATTTCGGTCGACCAAAAGCATGTCATGTTGTTGTTTTGTTTTTTTTTTAATAAGGATTATAGAAATATAATCATATTATTACATCATATTTATTTATACAGCTTATATAAAAAAAATAACATATATATACTAAAATATAGCCATGATGAATTAGCATCGACGTTCCCATGAATTTGGAGATGGAACGTTTTCTACCGGTGACCATATTGGAGCTATTGGGGATTGAACATGGTTAGAGGGAGATGGAGTTCTGTAAGAAGGTTCAGCAACATCATCCTTCTTAGATGAACAAAATTTCATGGCAATCTTTTCAAGGAAGCTTAAACGTCTTGCCGTGACTTTCTGTTCGTAATAAAGTTCCCTTTGCATATTCATCTGTTGTTGTTGGTAGTGATGAATTTCATCAATCTTTTGTTTGGTTGATGGAGTTACTACCATTTCCTTTTTCCCTTTCTTTTTATCAGGTGTATAACCTGTATGAGAGTCTTCCCAAGGTTTCCACCTGTGTCGGGGATCATTATCTGGAGAGGGAAATTCTAAAACACGATTTGGCATTGGAAATGTAGGATAAGGACCACCTTCGGGGATACGATCAGAATAGTCGTCGTCCGGGGAAGTATAAGAGAGATGAGAATTTTCAGAATTGTAGACATCATTGTTAGAAGACATTTTTGTTTTAAGTTTTTGTTTTGTATTTGATGTTCTATTCAATAAACATATGTATGTATATACATAACCATATTTTCTAAAAAAATAGTGGTCTAAAATCAAATTTTAGTTTTAATCACAGAATTATTTAAACAAAAACTGTTTACAAATGAATGACATACAATGCTTTAGAGTTAAAAAAATAGTATATTCTGAAATTAAGTTTCAATGATGTAAATTAGAAACAGAGGTGGAACAAGAAACACCCATAGCCCAAGTGGCTATACTACAACATCTAACATACAAGTCAGAAGTCATGAGTTCGAGTACCGCTTTGGTCAGAAAAAAAATAATTTTATATTTTTCATCATTTTATATATATATATATATATTTTTTTATTTTTTTTTATTCATAAGTCTTTAAACGACATTATACCTAAATCTCGTCTTAGTTTTATAAAAGAAATTTCATTTAGTGGTTTAGTAAAAATGTCAGCTATTTGATTTTCAGTATTGATAAATTCTAGATTTATTAATCCTTTTTCCAAACAATCACGAAGAAAATGATGACGAATATCTATGTGTTTTGTTCGGGAATGATTGACCGGATTTTTTGAAAGGTTTATTGCACTGGTATTATCACAATAAATTATTGATTTTTCAAGATGACAATTAAAATCTTGTAATGTTTGTTGCATATATACGACTTGTGCACATGCCAAAGCAGCAGATATATATTCTGCTTCACATGTTGATAAAGAAACACAATTTTGTTTCTTACTAAACCAAGAGACTAAGGAACGTCCAATGAAGTGACACGTTCCGCTCGTACTTTTTCGATCCGTCCGACTTCCTCCAAAATCAGCATCACTGTAGGAAACTAATTCAAAAGGACATTCTTTCGGATAAAATAGTCCAAAATCTTTGGTTTTAGTTAGATAACGAATAATGCGTTTAACTGCTCTCATATGTGATTCTTTGGGATTTGCTTGAAATCGAGCACATAAACAGACACTCATCCTAATATCGGGGCGACTCGCTGTTAAATAAAGTAAAGAACCTATCATACTACGATATAACTTTTGATCAACACTTTTGCCATCTTCATCTCTATCGAGATGAACCGTTGTACTCATAGGAGTTGGTTTGGCAGCAGTATTTTCAAGACCAAAACGTTTGATTAAATTATAACAATATTTTTCTTGATTAATAAAAATTCCATTTTCAATTTGTTTAATTTGTAATCCAAGAAAATATGACAATTCTCCCATATGAGACATTTCAAATTCATTTGTCATTATGGTTGAAAATTCTTGACATAATTTTTCATTTGTCGAGCCGAAAATAATATCGTCAACATATATTTGAATTATTAAAATATCTTTATTAGTTTTCTTAATAAAAAGTGTTTGATCTACTTTACCAATTTCAAAACCAGATTCTAATAAATAACTTTTAAGACGATCATACCAAGCACGTGGTGCTTGTTTTAAACCGTATAACGCCTTTTTAAGTTTATATACATGATCCGGAAAATTTTCATGATTAAACAAAGGTGGTTGTTCAACAAAAACATTTTCTTTTATGAATCCATTTAAAAATGCACTTTTAACATCCATTTGATATAGTTTAAAATTATGAAAACATGCATAAGCTAATAATATTCGTATTGCTTCAAGTCGGGCGACTGGAGCAAACGTCTCTTCGTAATCAATACCTTCTTCTTGATTATATCCTTGTGCAACTAATCTAGCTTTATTCCTTGTTATATTTCCTAGTTCATCTGCTTTATTTTTGAAAACCCATTTAGTACCGATGACTGATTGATCACTAGGTCTAGGAACGAGTTCCCAAACTTCGTTTCATTCGAATTGATTTAATTCTTCTTGCATGGCAAGTATCCAGTAGTCATCAGTTGAAGCTTCTTTTATATTCTTAGGTTCTATGTTAAAAAGAAAAGCAACATGACCAGCTTGATTTAATTGATGTCTGGTTTTAACATTCGTATTAACTTCTCCAATTATATTTTGCACAGGATGATCTTTTAAAATTCTAGGTGGAGATTTTATTAAATTAGAAGTTACATTTGTATTGGTTTCATGAATATCAAGATTTTCATTTGTACTAATATTCTCATTCTGAGTAGATTCATCATCAGAATCAATAGTAACACTCGGATTTATATTTTTAAAATTTTCGTTGAAAGAAACATGTAAACTTTCTTCAGTAATTTGAGTTCGTTTATTATAAATTCGATAGGCCTTGCTTCGTTCCGAATATCCAACAAATATACCTTCATCGGATTTTGGATCGAATTTGCCTAGTTGATCTTTAGTATTTAAAATAAAACATTTGGAACCAAAAACTTTTAGATATGAAATATTTGGTTTTCTTCCATTTAGAAGTTCATATGGTGTATTTTTAGTTAATGGTCGAATAGAAACGCGATTCAGTACGTAACAAGCAGTAGCTACAGCTTCTGCCCAAAATTGTTTCGACAAAGTTGTTCCATTTAGTAAAGTTCTTGCACATTCTTGTAAGGTTCTATTTTTCCTTTCTACAACTCCATTTTGTTGTGGTGTTCTAGGAAAAGAGAAATTATGGTTAATACCTTTTTTGTTACAAAATTGTTCAAAAACTTCATTTTCAAATTCGCCTCCATGATCACTTCTTATATTTTTAATTTTCAAAGTTTTAATATTTTGAATTCTTTTAACAAAAACTTTAAAATTATCAAAAGTATCACTTTTATTTTTCAAAAAGAAAATCCAAGTATATCTAGAGAAATCATCTACAATAACAAAAACATATCTATTATGATTAATAGATTGTACTTGAGTTGGACCAAAAAGATCCATGTGTAAAAGTTCAAGTGGTTGTTCTGTAGATATTACTTTCTTTGATTTAAAAGAAGATTTTGTTAATTTGCCTAATTTACATGCATCACAAAATATGTTAGTTTTGAATTTTATATCGGGTAACCCTTTAACTAATTTATTTTTAGCAAGTTTGTTGATGGTATTAAAATTTATGTGACAAAATCTTTTGTGCCAAAGGCAAGAATCATTCTCTTTAGCTACTAGACACAAATTTGAATCATTATTAACATTCATATTTAGGATATAAATATTTTTATCTCTATTTCCTTCGAAAATAATGTTGTGATTTTTATCAAAAATGTTACATTTATTTTCTGAAAAAGTTATATTAAAACCTTTGTCGCATAGTTGACTAATACTTAATAAATTATGTTTTAAATTTTTAACTAATAAAACATCAGTAATGAGAGGTAAATTAGATGTACCGTTGCTATTGACATTGCCTTTGCCGATGATATACCCTTTTGAGTTATCTCCAAAGGTGACTGCTCCTCCATTTGAGTATATAATGTTTGATAACATTTCTTTGTTTCCAGTCATGTGTTTTGAGCAACCGCTATCTAAAATCCATTTTCCTCTCTTTTTATGTGGTACCTACAAAAAATTATAAAAAGTTGGTACCCAATCTTTTTAGGGTCCTAAGAGTTAGATCTTAGGAAGCCAAACCCATACGGGTTCAGAATTCCCTTTATAAACATAATTCTTGTTATTATGAACAGTTTCCATAAAACTTTTGATATGTTTATTCCTTATCAATGTATTATTGGTTTTTGGAATCCATATCTTAATAGTTTTAGTATTTGAATAAACTGTTTTCCTAATATCTTTCTTAATTTTATTATTAATTTTACTTTTAGCATAATTATCTTGTTTCTTAAATCCTAGTCCAGATTTATTGTTGGAAGTTTGAGAGTTTTCTAGTATACTAGAAAGATTTTCTCTTCCTTTATTGAAATTAGAAACATTTTTAGAAATATCATCAAATTTTATTTTAAGACTAGATTTTTCTAACTCTAAATCCTTAATTTTAGATATTAAATCATTATTTTCAAAAAGTAAAACATCATTTTTATTTTTCTGAAATTCTAGTTCCTCAGATATTGACGTAATTTGAGAAGATAAGTTAAAATTCGATTGTTGAGAGATTTCAAGTTCTTCTTCCAATATTACCTTCTCATCTTTTAACATATCTACTTCTAAAACTGTTCTATCTAACTTTCTTTGCAACTCCTTATTTTTCTTTTAAAGTTATTTTGTTAAATTTACTAATTCAGAATTTATTTCAATTAAATCTTCAAAAGTAAAATCACTTACATCGTCTGACGAAGCCATGAAGCATACATTTGCTTGTTCATTATCACTTTCACTTTCTGATGAGGATGATGAGTCAGTGTCATCCCAAGTGACTGAAAAAGCTTTTCGTTTGTTTTTGTCCTTCTTGAAATTATTCTTTTTGCGATCTGGACAATCTTTCTTCATGTGTCCTTTCTTGTGACATTCATAACATTCCATTGTTGAAGATGATGGTTTGCTGCTATTAGAATTGTTGTTGGAATTATTTTTGTTTCCCTTGAATTTGTTTCTGTTGAATTTCAAAAACTTTTTGAAATTTTTAGCGATCATTGCCATATCTTCATTATCTGAGTCGGAATCATCTTTTTCTGCTTGGAATGCTACATTTTTCTTTTCTTGTGCTCCATTTCGTTTTGCCTGCAAATTTACTTCGTAGGACATTAAATTACCTATCAATTCTTCTGGTTTTAATGTTGACAAATCAGTTGCTTCTTCAATAGCTAGGACTTTTCGTTCCCATTCGTCCGTTAAAGAATTCAAGATTTTTGTAACAACATCAAAATCAGTAAACTTTTGTTCTAGAGACAATAGAGCATGATAAATATCCTGAAATCTAGAGTACATGTCATTTATAGATTCATTTGGCCTCATTTTAAAGTTTTCAAATTGATGTTTCAGCATAGAAATTTTGCTCAATTTAACTTTGTTCGTTCCTTCATGTGAAACTTTAAGAGTTCTCCAAATTTCATAGCCGGAAGTACACATACTAACTCTATTGAATTCATTTCTGTAACAACCCGCATATCTATCGATTTTATATTTAAATATTTTATTTAAATATTTTATCGTTAGTCGGATGTTAGTCCGAAAAGCTACTTTTTGCATACGGTCAAATTAGGACTCGAGACCACTTCCATTGAGTTCAAAATGACGTTTGCGATCTTTTTAAGTGTAAACTTCGATATGTTTGGAGATAGTGAACTTTTCGGCACTTTTTCCCGCCTTTGACTTTGGTTTGGACTGCACCCCTTTAGTTCAGCCCAACCCTCTTTCTCATTTGTTCTAACACTTCAAGCTTTGTCAAAAATGGTGGTGGGAAAGAGAAATTAAAACTCCCAACTCAAATTCTATTGCAAATCCGAGATTCAACATCAAATTCAAGTAGAAGATTGTGGATTCAAGCTTTGGATTGCTTCTCCTTGCTTTCAATCTTCATCTTCATCAATTTCGTGGAAAAGGTGAGATTTTTGATCTCACATCTTGCCTATGATTGTCATTGGACTGTTGGGAATGATTCCCTATCACTTTAGCATCAACATTTGCATTTGGTTTGGATTGGATTGGCGAAAAACTTCAATTTTCAGTGTTTTGGTGATTTTTCTGGCCTTAAGTCGTTTCTGGCCATCGCTAAGTCGTCCACGAGTTAAGCCTAAGTCGTAAGTCGTTCGCGAGTTAAGGGCTTAAGTCGCGCGCATTGAAAAGTCACCGCCTTTGTATTTCTGTTCGTCTGTGCTAAGTCGTTCACGAGTTAAGCCATAGGTCGTCCACGAGTTAACCCCTTAAGTCATCCACGAGTTAACATCTTAGGTCGTCCCCGAGTTAAGACTTAAGTCGTTGCCTTCTGCTATCTCGTCCTGGCTTAGGTCGTACTGAGATAAGTCGTTAGGTCGTATAGACCTTAGCTCGTAGCTTGTATTTGGGCTTAAGTCGTTAAGTCGTTCAAGGCTTAAGTCGTTAAGTCGTTCAAGGCTTAAGTCGTTAAGTCGTTCAAGGCTTAGGTCGTTAAGTCGTTCAAGGCTTAAGTCGTTAAGTCGTTCAAGGCTTAGGTCGTTAAGTCGTTCGTTCCACTAAGTCGTTCAAGGCTTAGGTCGTTAAGACATTCGTTTGCTAGGTCGTAGGTCGTTGGACCTTAAGTCGCTCGCCTCCCTTAACTCCACTTAGGTCGTATGACCTTATCCCTTAAGTCGTAAGTCGCTTATCCCTTAAGTCGTAAGTCGTTCGCGATTTAGTACTTAGGTCGTTTGACCTATTTTTCCCCTAGGTCGTTCGACCTGTTCTTCTGCTAGGTCGCGTGGCATTCTTCCCTTAGGTCGTTTGGCTCCTCGAGACCGCTTGCCTTCACTAGGTCGAACCCCGTATTACTCTACGTAGGCAATCTCGTCTGAAAAACATTTATCAGAATTTCTACTTTGATGGTTTTGGGATTGACTTCTTTGGACTTTACTCACGTCTTCGAACGTGAATTGATTTGTTTCTACAATCGTTTTATGACTTGTCACTTTAAAGATATATGAAGGTTTCAATACTAATAGTAAATATCAAAACTCTTTCATCAAAGCGATTTCAACACTATTTTAAATATCAAAAGTTCGTTTTCTCTAACCGATTTCCAATCTACTAATATATATAAGCCTTTACTTCACTCGAACGAGAAATCGACTTAAACGACTTAGTAAAACGAGTGGTATGAAACGCTTGCGTTCACTTCGTCGGTTAGCTCTTGGACTTGTTCGATTGAACCCTTTTGTGACAATTTCCTAGTGAAGATCTACAGTTTGTTCGTAAATATTTAAGTTAAGCAAGTGGTTATGGGACATGAAGCTAAACTCATATATTTACTAGCTTAGTGTAATCGACACTTCTTTATGATCGATGATGATCATTTTATGGTTTAGACTAGCAATGTGCGATGTCTCTTCGTCCGTGTGTCGGACTTGCCTACGGGCCATCCGTGTGTTCGGAAAATTTAAATGGATAGCTTCCATGAGATAGCTTCTCGTCCGTGTGTTCGGACTTCCCCCTTTTTAGTGATTTCTGGATTTCGTGTGTTGATTTCTGGGATTTGTTCTGGATTTCGTGTGTTGATTTCTGGATTTAGTGCTTCACCAACTTTTGTGGTTTTCACTGATATGATATCAGTTTTTTTGTGTATTGGTGAATTTGTGTGTCATTACCTTTTTATGTGTTTGGATCTTTGAGAAGATTCTTGTGACATTGATTAATCCCTTGTTGATTATCATTTACATACTTATAGTAGTATGCCATCATGGTTATTATATGTTTATGCCATACCCCTTATCCTATATCATGTCATCTGATATTTATAGTTAGACTGATCCATTTATTATTTTCTTATAAATAATACTCGGGTCAGACCGAGATGTTACAGGTGCTTCTGCTTGACTTCTCTTCTGGATTATTCTGACTTTTGGCTAACTACTTAGATTAGTAGTTTTTGGTTGTACACATTTGAGATATAGACTCTATGTTGTGTATCTATTCTTTTGTATAGCACGTGATGCTATTCTTTTGTATTATAGTGGATCTTTCTGACCACTACTCTGATGTACACATTCATGTGTTATATATTTATTCATATCTTCTTCCGCCTTTGTGATATGGATGTCTGTGACTGATTTATGTTATGATTATTTCTATGTTTGTTTCCGAAGATTATATATAGCCACCGTGTGATAGCTTTGTGTTTGTATTGGTATGTCGGATTTCCTCCTTAAAAGATATGCATTCTATTCTATCTGATGTATCGGTGCTCGCACAAAGAAGTTACATGGATGGTCGCTCCTCCACAGCCTTAATCTCCGTGCTAATTGACAGCACTACATCGTAGTGTTCTTGGTTAGCGTGGGTTTAGAGGTGGGGCGTCACAATTTCTATCTAATGCACAAAATAAAATATTCATAGCCTTAGCATTTGATGTAGCATCTAGTTTTTGTGTGTTACTCCAAGTCGAGTATTCTCCAGTAGGAATTGTGTATTCCCTTTGTATAATATTCCAGATATCAAACCCACTTGATTGCATATAGATTCTCATTCTAGTTGACCAATAATTATAATTTATACCATTGAAAAGTGGAGGTCGTGAAGTCGATTGACCTTCTGTGAAACTAGAATTAGTGTGAGTGTTAACATCGTTAATTTGTGTGGTTGCCATATTACTAAAAATAAGTAAATATCAAATAACTTTGTGATGGTTATAAGATAACCTTGCTCTGATACCAAATGAAAGAGTACGTGTAGTACTAAGGATCGTGTAATATGGTATATTAATGCGGAAACTGGTAATAACAGTAAAGTAAAAATTAAAGTAAGCACACCAGGAATTTTTATACTGGTTCGAACTTCCCGTTCTACGTCCAGTCCCAGAATACCCTCTGGATTTAAACTAAACCCCTCACTTAACCCGGAGGAATAGGTATACGACACCTGAGCAGCCGAACAGGAATTTTTCCGCCTCAACAACCGAAGAGGACTTCAACTTAATACAAAATGTTTGTTGACGAATGTGTTCTAAATAACACTGATTGTCTTTTGATAGTACAAACTTTCCTATAATCAAATCCTCAAGAATATGTATGTGTGTGAAGATTTAGAAGGAAGATAATCACGTAGAATCGAAGTATATGAATAAATTCAAGGATTCTAGTGATATTGAATAAGAGTGAATGCTTTTATTTGCAGAAATGAAAAGAGATTAGATTTCAGAAATATAAACAAGAATCGGTGATTGTAGAAGTGAATTGAATATGTTTATATAGTTGTAGAAGAGTTGTAATCTTTCATGAATAGTTTTAGTCAACAGTAGTGTCCATACCTCTTGAAATAGAGGACATTACTCTTCATGAAAAGATCGCGTCTCTTCAGAAAACTAGCCGTTTTTCTCTGGTCGGTCGACCGGAAAAACTGGCCGGTCAGCTGAGTTGAAAAACGTATACAAAACAGAAAGTCACTGTGCATATGATACAGGGTCGGTCGACCGAGGATCCTGGTCGGTCGGCCGACCTGGTGTTATATGCACAGTGAACATATTTTTTGATATAAAATGTTTTGTGTGCACATATTTTTTGATATAAAATGTTTTGTGTGCGTGTGTGATTATTTGAGGAATGATTTTAACATTGTTCTAAGACTCAAATAAAATAAAATATCCATACTAATCTCTGAATTGTAAGATTATCTTCTTTGTAATGCACGGTATGCACTTATTCTCTTTTTGTCGCTTTCATATAGCATTCTCGTCGTATGATCTCTGAAGCTTGTGTCATGAATCAAAACTCATGAATCAACATATGAGACTTTTTGTTCCATCTGTATTCCGCATTTATGTTATCTGTGTTATTTTTATATTTATTGTCCTAAACTATTATAGCCACTGTGTAGTAGCTTTGAGTTTGTATCGGTATGTCGGATTTCCTCTAAAAATGAAATGCATGTTTTACTATCTGACATATCGGTGCTCGCACAAAGCAATTACACGGATGGTCGCTCCTCAACAGCCTCATTCTCCATGCTAGTTGACAACACTACACCGTAGTGTTCTTGGCTAGCGTGGGTATAGAGGTGGGGCGTCACAGCTTGGTATCAGAGCCTGGGGTTTAGGACAATTATAAAACATAACTTAGATGGAGCATATGTTACAACTATTTGTCGATGTTTTATCTCTCATCTTTGCCTATGTTTGATTTTGATTTCGTGAAAGTATTTTTGGCTTCTGCCTCCGTTTGCTTTACGAACTCAAGTTGGGTTTTTGATGATGAGGAAATTGTTCTTGTGTTTTCGGCTTGAATTGATTTAGCCGATGTTGATTTTGTTTGAATCTCAGCAATTTTGAACTTGATATTTTGTGTTTTCCTCGGCTTGGTTTCCATTCGACTTCGGTCACTTTGTTTTTGAGAAATTGCTGATTTCTTGATTTCCAAAACTCTGATTTTGTTTGCCGTTGGATTCTTTGATGATAATGATTAATTCATTTTGTACTCGACTGCGGCCATTAATTGTTGACTTCGACATTGACTTGATTTTTATTTTTTGTTGAAGTCATTTCTGCATTTATGCTTGTTTTGCTTCGTTTTTCCAAGTGTTAATCGATTCTTCTTTTCCAATTGGTTGTTATCACTTTTGCCGACTTTGATAACTTCTACTTCCGGAATTTTTGGGTATTTCTACTTTGATGAATTTGGAATCGAATTCTTTGGATTTTATTCACATCTTCGAATGTGAAATTTTAGTGAATTTACTTGGTTTCCAAATTTAATCGGTTCTTGATTATTTCCCCGATTTGTTGCTATCATTTATTAGCAACTTTGATGACATTTTCTTCGGGATTTTTGTGAACATACTTTTTGATGGATTCGGTATCGATTTCTTTGGATCTATTCACATCTTTGTATGTGAATTCTTGTTATTGATTGTTTCTACAATCATTTTTGTGATTTATCACTTTAAAAATATAAAGGTTTTCTATACTAGTAGTAAATATTAAAATCCTTTTCTCCAAACAATTTCAAAACTATTTTACTACAAAGCTCCTTTTCTTAAACCGTTTTCCAATCTATTAGTATATACAAGCCTTTATTTCACTCGTATGAGAAATTGAATTAAACGGCTTAGTAAAACAAGTGGTATGAAACGCTTGCATTTACTTCATCGGTTAACTCCTGGACTTGTTCGATTGAATCTTTTGTGACAATTTTCTAGTGAAGATCTACAGTTTGTTCGTAAATATTTGAGTTAAGCAAGTGGTTATGGGACATGAAGCTTAACTCTTATATTCACTAACTTAGTGTAATTGACACTTCTTAATGATCATGACGATCATTTTTGTGATTTAGACTAGCAAATGTGCGATGTCTCTTTCTCTGCACGGTTAGACTAGGCCTCATCGGTGTGATTTCGTCTCACACATATCTCTTGTGCTTTGAGGATTGTCTAGACACCATTTGTGTGATTTCGTCTCACACATATTGCACGGTTAGACTAGACCTCATCGGTGTGATTATGTCTCACACATATCTCTTGGGCTTTGAGGATTGTCTAGACACCATTTGTGTGATTCCGTCTCACACATATTTCTTTGTTGCACGGTTAGACTAGACATCATCGGTGTGATTCTGTCTCACACATATCTCTTGGGCTTTGAGGATTGTCTAGACACCATTTGTGTGATTCCGTCTCACACATATTTCTTTGTTGCACGGTTAGACTAGACCTCATCGGTGTGATTCCGTCTCACACATATCTCTTGGGCTTTGAGGATTGTCTAGACACCATTTGTGTGATTCCGTCTCACACATATTTCTTTGTTGCACGGTTAGACTAGACCTCATCGGTGTGATTCCGTCTCACATATATCTCTTAGGCTTTGAGGATTGTCTAGACACCATTTGTGTGATTCCGTCTCACACATATTTTTGTTTGTTGCACGGTTAGACTAGACCTCATCGGTGTGATTCCATCTCACACATATCTCTTGGGCTTTGAGGATTGTCTAGACACCATTTGTATGATTCCGTCTCACACATATTTCTTTGTTGCACGGTTAGACTAGACCTCATCGGTGTGATTCCGTCTCACACATATCTCTTGGGCTTTAAGGATTGTCTAGACACCATTTGTGTGATTCCATCTCACACATATTTCTTTGTTGCACGGTTAGACTAGACCTCATCGGTGTGATTCCGTCTCACACATATCTCTTGGGCTTTGAGGATTGTCTAGACACCATTTGTGTGATTCCGTCTCACATATATTTCTTTGTTGAACGGTTAGACTAGACCTCATCGGTGTGATTCCATCTCACACATATCTCTTGGGCTTTGAGGATTGTCTAGACACCATTTGTGTGATTTCGTCTCACACATATTTCTTTGTTGCACGGTCTTCGGGCCATTCCTGTGTGAAAATTTAATGAATAGCTTCTGTTTCCTGGAGATTTGACCAGGCAACTAGTACTCGGCATCCAGTTCAACTCGGCATCAGAGAGGGATCGGCATCAGAGAGTGATCGGCATCAGAGAGTGACCGGCATCAGAGAGTGTCCGGCATCAGAGAGTGTCCGGCATTAGAGTGTGACCGGCATCAGAGAGTGTCCGGCATCAGAGAGTATCCGGCATCAGAGAGTGTCCGGCATCCAGGAGTGTTCGGCGAAGCGGTTGACATCCAGGAGCACTCGGCATCCCAATGGAACTCGGCGTCAACTGGCACTCGGCGACAACCAATGCTCGGCGCTAGCGTTCGGCATACAATGGTGCTCGGCATCGAGACTACTCAGCGCACAAGGGTGCTCGGCATCAAGGCTGCTCGGCATACAAGAACGCTCGGCATCGAGACTACTTGGTGTTAAGACTGCTCGGCATAACAGGGTACTCGGCGTCAAGACTGCTCGGCATAACAAGCTACTCGGCGTCAAGGAGAGCACTCGGCAACAACCTATGCTCGGCGTCGACTAGTGTCCGGCATCCCACGGTACTCGGCGTCAGTGGAGCTCGGCGGTAGGATAACTCGGCAACGAGAACGTTCGAACTACATACATTGGTTGGTCAAAAGCTTCAAAGGGAGATACGCTCGGCTTCGCTGCAATCACCCCACACTTCCCATACACCAGGAGCACCGTTCGGCATGGGAAGGACCGTTCGGCATGGGAAGGACCGTTCGGCACAGAAGCGTTCGGCGTACCTGGTTCGGCACACAGCACCTGGGCTCGAACGTTCGGCTAACAAGCCCGCTTGGGAAGTCCAGCCCATATTTGCCTATAAATAGAGGGGCAGGGTCACAGTGAAATGGATCCTTTTTTGGAGAGAGAACACTGGGGAGACTCTGCCATTTTCAAGACTCATCTTCTCTACTCAAACAACTTCATTCAAGCATTTGATTCACGAATTGTATTTGTAATCAACCATAAAGGAAATCAATAAAGTTGAGCAAAGTGGACTTAGGCAATTACGCCGAACCACTATAAATTTGGTGTTCTTACTTTCTGCACTTGAATTAGGATTGTCTTCTCTGTTTAATTTGCTTTCATCACTTATATCTCTACACAATCTTTCTGAACGAGGTTAGTGACCAATTTTGGTGCTAACACTTTGGTGCTTTCACTGAGAATCGAATTCTCAGACCTCAAGGATCTGCTTTGAAGCTACTGGATTGAGCAAATCCCCCAAAGAAGATCCGACTTACTGATAGAACATCCGCTGATCCTACTCAGAGTTCATACCAATAACTCTACAATGGCAAGACCACGTACCAGGTCAGCTTCTCTTAATGCGGATGCCCGAGAGACTGCTAGCGTGCAACAAGCAGGACCTAGCAATCAACCAGCAATCCCGAGTACAGGGATTGCCGCTCAAGAACAGACTCCAGTTGTCACCAGAGTGGAGTTCAACGACTTGATGAGAGAACTTAGGGAAAGCAGGAGACAACTGGGAGAACAGATGCAGGCTAATGCCAACTTGATGGCACAACTCACTCAACAGCAGCAACAGAATGCTGGGGGCAATCCAGCTGCTTATTCCTCTTCTGACAACTCAACTTCTTCTGATGAGCCACCCAGGCGCAGACGCTGTAAGACTGAAACTGCAAGGGCAGATGCTGCTGTTCGAACAGCAGGAGACCACGACCAAGCCAGAACTGGAAACTTCCGAACCGGAGTACAGGTGGAGGAGGGAGCTCCAGATCATCAAGATGTTAACAATGTTGAACCTCATGACGCACGATTGGCAGATCGCCAGGAAAGGAGGCATCAGCATGGACAGGCATGTAGAACTGACTCCAACCTCCCAGCTTCCATACAGACACCCGATCTGACAGCCATGATCAGGCAACTGATGAAAGAAAATCAGGGCTTATCAAATGACGATTGGGGAGTGTCAAGAAGTCATACTCCGTTCACGGATGTTGTGCTGCAAGCGTCCTACCCCAAGAAGTTTAGCATGCCAACCATTCCTGCATACGAAGGAAAGACTGACCCCAGACAACATGTAATGAGGTATGAACGGATGATGGATTCAGCCAGAGCAAATGATGCCACCAAGTGTAGGTGCTTTCCGATTACTCTATCTGGGATCGCTACTATGTGGTTCACCCGACTTCCTCCGCGATCCGTATCAAATTTCGAGGAGTTGGCAAAGAAGTTTATTGAGCAATTCAGGATACACACTACACGTCCGAAGGACGTGATGTCTCTGTCAAGTGTAATCCAAAATCCCGGAGAGTCGCTGAAGGAGTACTTACAAAGTTTCCACGTTGCGGCAACTGAAGTCAGTAATCCAAACGACCATGCAATTCTAATGGCTGTGATGAGAGGTGTAGATCCGGATTCTGAATTCGGAGATTGGCTGGCAGGAAAACCTCCGACTATGCTAGAGCGTTTCTACTCCAAGGCGCACCAGTTCATAAGAAGAGAGGAAGCTAGGTGGGTACGACGAGACAAGGCACCGGGACCTGCCCAAGAGTCAATTAAGAGCAACATTGCTGTGAAGCAATCTGGAGACAATTCAGGAAAGGTCCAAGTCAACGTCCAGAATAAGCCTGTGCAGCCCAAAGAGTCCGGAGGAAGGAGTCAAGGAAAGAGGAAAGAAGCGGGAAAGTGGAAGTCGAGAATTCCAAGCTACAGCGAGTACACTCCGCTAAACGCCCCGCTTGAGAACATTTACCTATCCACATGCAATACTTTTCAATACAGAAAACCACGTCCGAAAGAATCAACTGAAGAACAGAAACGGACTGGGAAATATTGCCGATTCCATGAAACCTATGGACACAACACGGAAGAATGCAGACACCTGCATGACGCTATCGAGAAATTGATCAGACAAAAGAAGTTGCAAGAATTTGTAAAGGATCCACAGGAAGGAGGACATGGAACGTCCGACCCAGGTCGTGCACCGGCCCCACGTCATCCAGAGGAACCTGCCCGGACTGTTGGAAGACTGGTTATAAATACGATTATCGGCGGACCTCATCCCGCAGATAAGAACTGGCAAGAGATGGAACGATATGCGAGCTCCTTGAAGCATGCAGATTTTGAGTGCTGTTCGAACATAGAGGACGGGCCCCCTGCTAAGCAGCAGCGCGTGATGACAGACGATATTGTGTTCAGAAACAGAGACGCTGATCAGGTGGAGGCTCCGACCATCGATCCCATGGTCATATCTGCAACAATCGGACCAGCATATGTAAAAAGAATTTTGATTGATTGTGGAAGTTCAGTCAACATCATCTTCAAGAAGGCCTATGATCAGATGAAGCTAGAGACAAAAGACTTGAAACCATCCAAAGCTCGTATCCACGGCTTTAACGGCGCTGCGACTGATGCAGTAGGATATGTCGAGTTACCAGTTGAACTGGGACAAGGCGAACGTCGGAGGGTACGAATTCTACCCTTTGTAGTTTTGGATGTGGACTCTCCGTATAATGTTTTCTTGGGTCGGCCGTCCCTGGATGAATTCAGGGCGGCACTAGCCCCGTGGTGCTTGACTTTGAAGTTTCCGACTGACAAAGGAGTAGGCATTGTTCACGGTGACCAAGCAGCTGGTCGTTCTTGTTATGTGGCCGAGCTCCGAGAAGCCCACCGGAGGGAGAAAGGAAAGGTTGCGGACAATCTCGTCCGCATCCCCAATACGAATAATTGACAAGTAGTGCCCGAGCCCTGGCTCGGGCATAGTTCTCGGATCTACGGAGATATAGATCCGAGAGACGACGATGGGAAACCCAGGGAAGAGAAGGCGGCACCGGCTGAATTAACAATTGACATTTCAGTTAGCCGTGATGACCCTTCGCGAATACTGAAGATCGGATCACAGTTAGGCCCCGCAATGACAGAAGACCTTAGCGACTTCCTCCGGGCAAACCTTGATGTTTTTGCCTGGACACATTCTGATATGTGTGGGATTTCTCCCGCCATCACAAGTCATATGTTGAACGTAGACCCGAAATACGTCCCAGTCAAGCAAAAGAGGAGAGGAATGGATCCAGAGAGATCCGCCGCTCTTGGAGAGGAGGTGGACAAACTCAAAGCAAATGGGTTCGTCCGCGACGCCCTCTACCCGGAGTGGGTCTCCAACCCCGTGCTAGTAAAAAAGGCAAATGGGAAATGGAGGACTTGCGTAGATTATTCCGACTTGAACAAAGCATGCCCTAAGGACAGTTTCCCGTTGCCTAGGATCGATCAGTTGGTCGATTCCACAGCAGGACACGAATTATTGTCATTCATGGATGCGTACTCGGGATACAACCAAATCCCAATGCATATTCCAGACCAAGAACACACCAGCTTCGTTACGAATGTCGGGCTGTATTGCTATGTAGTGATGCCCTTTGGATTAAAGAATGCTGGAGCAACTTACCAACGTCTGGTGAATCGAATGTTCAAGGACCAGCTGGGCAAAACCATGGAAGTCTATGTGGATGACATGCTCGTGAAATCACGGCAGTCAAACGACCACATTCAAGACTTAGCTTAAATGTTTAACATACTCAGGTCCTATGGAATGAAGATCAACCCGCTGAAGTGTTCTTTCGGCGTTGCATCAGGGAAGTTTTTAGGATTCATCGTCAACGCTAGGGGAATCGAAGCCAACCCAGAAAAGATCCAAGCCATTCGAGATGTACAAGCGCCCAGGACTATAAAGCAGGTACCGAGCTTGAACGGAAAAGTGGCTGCGCTAAGTCGATTTATATCCAAGGCAACTGACAAGTGCATCCCATTCTTCGACATAATAAAGAAAGGAAAGAGGAATTTTGAATGGACGTCTAGCTGCGAGGAAGCTTTCCAGAACTTGGTAAGGCATCTGGAGAGCCCACCAATGCTATCTAAACCAGTTGACCATGAGATGCTGTACGTTTACTTGGCTATATCCCCTCATGCGATAAGCGCAGCTTTGGTCCTTGAGGAGGATCGAGTCCAGAAGCCGGTATATTATGTTAGCAAGCGTTTAACGGGGGCAGAGAAGAATTACCCTAAAATTGAGAAATTGGCTTATTGCTTGGTGATTGCATCACGCAAGCTGCACCCGTACTTTCAAGCGCATTCAATCGGCGTTTATACCGATCAACCCCTGAGGCAGGTACTTCAACGACCGGAAACTTCTGGAAGATTGCTAAAATGGAACATCGAGTTGAGCCAATTCGATATCGCGTACCTACCACAGAGAGCTATTCGAGGGCAAGCGTTAGCAGACTTCATCGCTGAATTTACCATACCCATCAAACCGGACGATCACGACATCATTCCCCCCATTCGATGGAAATTATACACTGACGGTGCATCAAACGACCGTTGCTCCGGCGCGGGCGTAGTTCTTATGACTCCGGAAAACCGATCAATCTGTTATGCCCTGAAGCTCGATTTTCCGGCTACGAACAACGAAGCTGAATATGAAGCATTGATCGCTGGCTTGAAGCTTATCAAAGAACTCGGAATCAAATCAGTCGAAATCTTTTGCGACTCGTAGTTAGTGGTTTACCAAGTACGAGGAGACTACCAAGCAAAAGGACGAAAGCTTGCTCCGTACCTCGTTCAGGTCCAGGAACTACTATCAAATCTTGAGCGTTATGACATTTCACACATCCCGCGAGAACAAAACAAAGAAGCCGACTTGTTGGCTAAGTTCGCAAGTACCAACGATGTTCAACAAATGGGATTGTATCCCGTGGAAGTCTTGCATGCCCCGAGTGCGGACGAGATGAAAATCGATCTTGTGTTGGAAACAGAGATCGAGAAGGAATCGTGGATAACCCCATTCAAACTGTACCTGACAACCGGGGCTTTACCAGAAAGGAGAAGCGAAAGACGACAGGTCCTTCGAAAGGTTGCGCGGTACGTAATGCAGGATGGATCCATGTACCGGAAAGGATTCTCAGTCCCATTGTTACGGTGCATCGCTCATGATGAAACAAAGCGAGTCTTGAGGGAAGTCCACGAAGGGGAATGCGGCGACCATACTGGGGGCCAAACGCTAGCAAAGAAGATCCTCCGCTATGGGTATTACTGGCCTACCGTAAACCGGGATGCCGCGGACTACGCAAGAAAATGCGACAAGTGTTAAAGATATGCAAAAATCCCGAGGGCTCCGTCAACGGAACTCACACAAATGATCAGCCCTTGGCCATTCGCGATCTGGGGAATCGACATAATCAGCTCTTTGCCTCTATCCAAAGGTGGTGCGAAATACGCGATAGTTGCAGTCGACTATTTCACGAAATGGGCTGAGGCAGAACCTTTGGCCACTATCACCTCTAAGAAAGTCATTAACTTCGTTGTGCGAAACATTATATGCCGCTTTGGCCTTCCACGCACCATCATTACAGACAACGGAACGCAATTCGAAAGTAGAGAGTTCAAAGAGTTCTGTTTAAAGTACGGCATCGAGAAAAAGTTCGCTGCCGTTGCACACCCAAAAGCTAACGGACAAGTCGAGGCCGTTAACAAAATAATCAAGTCCATACTAAAGAAGCGTCTGGAGAAGGTTGGAGGCAAGTGGGTAGATGAACTCCCGACAGCATTATGGGCATATAGAACTACCCACAAGTCCGCGACCGGCCACACTCCGTTCGCCTTGGCATACGGCTCTGAAGCCGTAATACCCGTGGAACTTGAAGTTCCATCGCACCGAGTGACATACTATGACCCCAAGACGAACCAAAACCTCTTGCTGGAATCACTGGACTGCATCGACGAAAAGCGTGAAGAAGCTGAGTTAAGGGCGGCGGTGCACAGACATCGAGTCAAGCGCTACTACGATGGCAGAGTCCGCCCAAGAATCTTCGATGTGGGTGATCTCGTTCTGAAACGAGTCTTCCCAGTGCCATCACGCATGAATCCCAGCTGGGAAGGTCCATACGCCATTGAACGGAAGCTTGGAGAAGGAACATTCAAGCTAGCGACCGTTGATGGCGCGACACTCCCCCGAGCATGGAACAGTGAACATTTGCGGCACTATTACATTTAGCATGTTTCCCTTTCTTGTTATAGGCACTATTGTTTTCTGCATGTTTCCATTCAATAATGACTTAGTTTCCTTTTGAAGTTGTAATCAAGCAATTTAGTTGATTTTCATTAATAAAGGCTTGAAGCCACATTTTCTATGAAGTTTCTATATCTCTTAATTGGATGATAAATTACATTATTCTGTGCGGCGTACAGACTAGTATAAGCGATTTCCAATCTCCGAGTCCCCAGAGTGCGGAGCGGAGTACTCTAAGTCCCCAGAGCGCGGACTAGAGTATAAACGATTTCCAATTTCCGAATCCCCAGAGTGCGGAGCGGAGTACTCTAAGTCCCCAGAGCGCGGACTAGAGTATAAACGATTTCCAATTTCCGAATCCCCAGAGTGCGGAGCGGAGTACTCTAAGTCCCCAGAGCGCGGACTAGAGTATAAACGATTTCCAATCTCCGAATCCCCAGAGTGCGGAGCGGAGTACTCTAAGTCCCCAGAGCGCGGACTAGAGTATAAACGATTTCCAATCTCCGAATCCCCAGAGTGCGGAGCGGAGTACTCTAAGTCCCCAGAGCGCGGACTAGAGTATAAACGATTTCCAATCTCCGAATCCCCAGAGTGCGGAGCGGAGTACTCTAAGTCCCCAGAGCGCGGACTAGAGTATAAACGATTTCCAATCTCCGAATCCCCAGAGTGCGGAGCGGAGTACTCTAAGTCCCCAGAGCGCGGACTAGAGTATAAACAATTTCCAATCTCCGAATCCCCAGAGTGCGGAGCGGAGTACTCTAAGTCCCCAGAGCGCGGACTAGAGTATAAATGATTTCCAATCTCCGAGTCCCCAGAGTGCGGAGCGGAGTACTCTAAGTCCCCAGAGCGCGGACTAGAGTATAAACGACTTCCAATCTCCGAGTCCCCAGAGTGCGGAGCGGAGTACTCTAAGTCCCCAAAGCGCGGACTAGAGTATAAACGATTTCCAGTCTCCGAATCCCCAGAGTGCGGAGCGGAGTACTCTAAATCCCCAGAGCACGAACTAGAGTATAAACGATTTCCAATCTCCGAGTCCCCAGAGTGCGGAGCGGAGTACTCTAAGTCCCCAGAGCGCGGACTAGAGTATGAACAGTCTCAAGTCTCCAAGTCCCCGGAGCACAGTGTCAGCAAACCAAATAAAGACAAGAGAATCATTCAAACAAGAAGAAACTAAAATTTTATTCGATAAGTCCAAAATAGGGATACAAGATTACTCCTACAAAATTCGGGCCTATACAAACTACAAGTTATGAAAGATAGAAACTGTTACAAACTTAAGCAAAAACTTGTTGAACAAGTGCATCGATCATTTCTTCGACTTCTTCTTCTTGTCTACCTTCGGTGTTTCCGACGACTCCTCTCCCTCACGTTTCTTCTTGGAATTTTTGCTTGCTAGAGAGACGGAGTCAGGAGTAGGAGACGGAACATCTAATGGTTTGGACCTGCCCAGGAGAATGATTTTCAAAGGTCTATTCCGCGGGTCAGTAAGTTCCAGGACTTCAGATTCAACTTTGACTTTGACCTTTCTCTTCTCCTCGTCGGCAAGACGATCCTTCATGCTCATCTCTGAAGTATGTTCAGAGGCGCCAGTGATTTTAACTTCGTCGCTTCCTTCGGCAGGAGACGAGGTATCAAGTTTGTCATCGTCAAGCGCCCCGATCACTTGAGCGTCTGGGCCGGGAGTTACCCCTGCGTGAGCAACGTCGCTTGTTTTCCCCGCTTCCTCCTTGGCGTCATCGCTCCTCGGAGTTAGCTCAGTGTCAAAACAACCTGTGAGAAATATAAGAAGTGGGCATTAGAACGAATAACCACTGCTAAAAAATGACGGATCACTTCGACTTCTAGAGAAAGAAGAATCTCCTACCAGGATCAGGTTGGCTGTCGGTGGCGCGCGGGGTTTCACCCTCCAGGATAGGTGACAGCACATGAACGCCGAGCCCGGGATCTTCGGGGTCGTAGCTGGCATGCTGCTCGAATGGATCAAGCGTCGACCGACCAGCCGATTGAGCAGCATAAGGAGCGGCAATGTGAGGAGTAGTAGTGTCGGCCTCTGACGGGCCAGCCTCGTTATTCTTCTCTTTCGAAGGGGAAGAGCCTTTGCCATAGAGAGCCAATGCTACGGATAAATCCGATGGCTCATTCCCCCTCAGGAACTCCTTCACCAGAGCATCCTCGTCGATTTCTTCGGAGCCTGATTCGACTTTCTTGATCTTTATCAGAGTCTCCCATGCCTCAGCCAGGGATTCATGGTAGTCGTCGCCCAAGAATGTTAGGTCGCGGTGCATAAGGACGCGGGCTCCGTACTCGGCGATCAACGGGTCAAACATACTTTTGACTTCTTCCCTGCCGGTCTCTGCGGCCGCCTCCAGGCGAGAATCAAGCTCCTCCTCAGCCATTCTTTTGCCCTCCTCACGGGCCTCATCCTTCATTTTCTCGACCCCGGCAAGTTCACCGTCAAGCTTTGCCTTCAGGAGCCGGGTAGCCACAATCTCATCACAATACCGCTGTGATTCTTCCTGAGCGGCTATTTTGTCTTCTTTCTCCTTGGAGAGTTGTTCTTTCAGCTCTTTGACTTGAGTAGCGAGCGCGTCCCTTTCTTTTTGGACAGAGTCTTTTTCTAGGGCAAGGGCGCCGCTGCGCTGAACTGCTTCGTCAAGCTCCTTTTTGTGAGCCACCTCTAAGCGAGTAACTGCCTCGGCAGTATCTTTTGCACCTTGTTCAGCGGCTTCTAGCTTTAACTTATAAGAGGCGAGTTCTTCGTCTTGGAGTTTGATGATTTTCTTATCGCTATCAGCCTCCAGAGTCAGACGGTCAATCTCGTGTTGACGCTCAACAGATACTTCTGATATCTTCTCCACCAAGTGCACGAATGCGTCATGTTGAACATAGACGTCATTGTTGCATGCAATGGCACTTTGCTTCACGTGCCCAGGAATGTGATGGATGGCCGGGAGGAATTTCAAACCGTCAAAACAAATTTTCGGAAACTTGGCCTTAAGGTCGACCATCTTTTCTGCAACAGTCGGGTCCACGGCAGGAGCAGGAGGAGGAGGCTTAGAGAATTCCGTTCTTTTACGCGGCTCTCGAACTTGCCTCGTACTCGATGAACTGGAATGTTGTTCTCGAGCAGCATCAGACTGATAACCCTTCTGCAAAGACTTCTCTTTATCCGACTCAGCGGTAGGAGGAAGATCACGGGACTGAGAAGATTGATAGTGCGCTTTCTTGCGGTGAGACGACTCGCGAGGGCGATTGTCCCTATCTTCGTAATCACCTCGGTCCCGGCGTCTGCCTGAACCGGAATCCCGTCCGGAGTGATGAAATATTGAAGACCCCTGAAGGCGATCAAGTCCGTGGGAGCGGCCCATATCACCTGCAAAGAAGGAAGATAACAACGAATTAAGGAGAATTCACGAATTAAAAAGACTTGAAGTATGTTATGGAATGCGCATGTGCGTGTGTGTCCTAAGTGTTCCCCCCGACGGACCCGTTCGTTTGTCTTTGCTAATCGGAGTATTGTCTCTGTGAGCTGGGAGTTGAACTCCTACATTGCCTCTAGCGGGCGAGGAGAATTTGAGAGCTTCAGGATCATCGAACCCGTAATTAAGTATGTCTTCGGGAATAGAGAGGTTCGAGAGACCCCTCAGAGAACTCTCCAGACGCTGCGAAGAAGCCTCTTTTTCAGGAGGGATAGGCGTAGATGTTGAGGTGTCGCCAACTTTCTCTTTCTGAACCGTATATTTCAGCTTTTTCTTTCCCTTCGAAGGGGAAGATGACGTCTCAATGTCCTGAACTTCGATTGCCGGATTCCAAGCAGGACCCACGTTCTCGCCCTGAGTGTCGGGTGCATCATCCTCTCTACGCTCGCCTTCTTCGTGCGCGTCGGGAGCGCGACGCGACGACGGGCCGACAAGTTTTTTCCCTTTACCAGATGGAGGTTTGGGAATTGTAACACCTTCTGGAAGGCTGACCCGACGATCAGGAGCTAGCAAGCCGAACCCCGACAGCGATTCATTTGAAATGATAGCTCGAATATCTCGATCCTCGGCCGGAAGAGCTCTAATCGCGTCGACAGCATCAGAATATCCTCGGCCTTCCGGACGCGGGTTAATACCTGAAAAGAGGAAATGGAGAGTTAAGAAAAACGTGACTCCCATTAAGTACGAGTAACGGTTCAGCAGAGAGACTTACTGCCTTCAACCCATCTCCTAGCAAAACCAGACGGGCATCGCACATAGAACCATTCCTGTTTGTATAGGGCGAACTTGCTACAGGCCCCTGTCAAGATCTGGCATTTGTGATACGGCTCGAGGAAAATGAAGGAAGGGCTATCTTTCCGTCTCTTGAACATGTAAATGTATCGAATATCACCGGGGGTTGGAGGTCTGGAGAAGACAGCCATGAAGAGTAAGTAAGTCCCATATAGGAACGCATGACCATTCGGGTGCAGCTGCGACGGAGCGATGTCTATATACTGCAGCACATCCCGGAGAAATAGGTTAAACGGAGGCACGCTGCCCATCCAGCACATGAACTTGTTGCAGGCCGTGTACCCGACTGGGGGCAAATGAGGACGGTCGTGTCTCGAAGGAACTAACACGTCAGTAAAGGGAATTCCGTGAATGGAACATATCCGTCGCAGAGCGGCCTCATTGATCCTCGAGGCTTGAGAATCGACCGGATTGTCCAGTAAGATGGTTGACTCCAGAGCATCGGGCGCCAGATTATGAGCGGGAGAGATTGACAGGTTGGAAGCATCTGCGGCTCCTTGCTTTGCTGACGGCCCAGGCCTGTCAGATATGGTGGCAGAACTAGATTTTCCTGACATCCCGAATAAATAATGAACCTGGCTAAATGCTCGAGAAAGCTATACTTGAAAAACGTTGAGCGTTAGAATTAGCAACACGAGTTTTCCCCCCACGTGGTGTGTGAACTAGTGCAAGCAATTGTGTACAGACAATAAGAAGGTTTTTAAGATATAATAATTAGCTTCGAATCATCGCCTTCGAAGACCGTCATCGCTGACCGTCTCAAAAAGCTTGCCTTGAGGTGATTACAGTTCAAGATTCAGAAAACATGTAATTTATGAAGCATCCGGCTTAAGTCTAATTTGAAATTTATATCGTTCGGCATTTAAATGTCGTTCCGCGGTTACATTGTTCGTCCCGAGAAGAGTTCGGTGTGTATCTTGGTTCGGTTGAGTCATTGTCAAGTGTTCGGCATTGAAATTGTTCGGCATATGTATGTTTGTTCGGCATTTGAATGTTGTTCGGCTTGAGTTATTGTGCGACAATTATATTGTTCATCCTAAGTATAGTTCGGCACGTATATTGTTCGGCCTAGGTATTTATATTGTTCGGCATTTTTGATGTTCGGCGAATATAATGTTCGGCAGTTATATTGTTCGGCAGGTATGTAACTGTTCGGCATTAGTTCGTTTGGCTAAGGCAGTGCTCCGCCCTCGACCATAACTCCGCCCTGCTCTCCCTCCATTCACGACGAACGACAGAGACAAGATCGCCCGGCGAAGGTTACGCCGTTCGACACCCCATCTCCTTTTTTTTTTCTTCCAATCTTGATCAGCACAGAGGAGCTAGGTCTAACTACCACGCACCGTTCGGCGACTCCGAACGTGCGAACCACTTCTACTAGTGAACCTAAATTTGAAGTAATGTAATCGTGGAGGGAATGATACCTAGTTCGATGATCGAGGTTGAGGAAGGATCAACTAGACTTTATATCTGATAGAGTGGCAAGAATTGCAAATCTCTGGGAATAACAGAAGAGAAAGCGTAAAGGGAAAATGGTGGAAGGGCGCCTGGTTATATAGAGGGAGGTAGAAGTCGAAAAGGCCATGACCGGTAGAACCGGTCAAGGTCATAGCGTTCGGCGCATAACGGTTCGACACTGAAGCATCGCTCGGCAAGGAAGCACCATTCGAACGCGCATGTCTCGTTCGGCATTTGGAACACGTCCGGCACACATCGATCCCACAAAAGGGGCGTCTCCGTTCGAGGTTAGCCAAGGGTTTAAGACGTGACGAAAAGGTTGCACGGTTCAAAGCGTACCACGTTCGGCCACGCGATACACTTTGGGGGGCAAGTGTTTCCTGGAGATTTGACCAGGCAACTAGTACTCGGCATCCAGTTCAACTCGGCATCAGAGAGGGATCGGCATCAGAGAGTGATCGGCATCAGAGAGTGACCGGCATCAGAGAGTGTCCGGCATCAGAGAGTGTCCGGCATCAGAGTGTGACCGGCATCAGAGAGTGTCCGGCATCAGAGAGTGACCGGCATCAGAGAGTGTCCGGCATCAGAGAGTGTCCGGCATCCAGGAGTGTTCGGCGAAGCGGTTGACATCCAGGAGCACTCGGCATCCCAATGGAACTCGGCGTCAACTGGCACTCGGCGACAACCAATGCTTGGCGCTAGCGTTCGGCATACAATGGTGCTCGGCATCAAGACTACTCAGCGCACAAGGGTGCTCGGCATCAAGGCTGCTCGGCATACAAGAACGCTCGGCATCGAGACTACTCGGTGTCAAGACTGCTCGGCATAACAGGGTACTCGGCGTCAAGACTGCTCGGCATAACAAGCTACTCGGCGTCAAGGAGAGCACTCGGCAACAACCTATGCTCGGCGTTGACTAGTGTCTGGCATCCCACGGTACTCGGCGTCAGTGGAGCTCGGCGGTAGGATAACTCGGCAACGAGAACGTTCGAACTACATACATTGGTTGGTCAAAAGCTTCAAAGGGAGATACGCTCGGCTTCGCTGCAATCACCCCACACTTCCCATACACCAGGAGCACCGTTCGGCATGGGAAGGACCGTTCGGCATGGGAAGGACCGTTCGGCACAGAAGCGTTCGGCGTACCTGGTTCGGCACACAACACCTGGGCTCGAACGTTCGGCTAACAAGCCCGCTTGGGAAGTCCAGCCCATATTTGCCTATAAATAGAGGGGTAGGGTCACAGTGAAATGGATCCTTTTTTGGAGAGAGAACACTGGGGAGACTCTGCCATTTTCAAGACTCATCTTCTCTACTCAAACAACTTCATTCAAGCATTTGATTCATGAATTGTATTTGTAATCAACCATAAAGGAAATCAATAAAGTTGAGCAAAGTGGACGTAGGCAATTACGCCGAACCACTATAAATTTGGTGTTCTTACTTTCTGCACTTGAATTAGGATTGTCTTCTCTGTTTAATTTGCTTTCATCACTTATATCTCTACACAATCTTTCTGAACGAGGTTAGTGACCAATTTTGGTGCTAACAGCTTCCATAAGTTGGCTTCTCATTCCTGTGTGATACGCGTAGGTGAGTTTTCATGCTCCCATTCATGTGTTAGGCCTCCCCCTCTTTGTGATTTCTGGATTTCGTGTGTAGATTTCTAGAATTTGTGTTTTCCGGATTTCTTGTGATGATTTCTAGAATTTGTGCTTCACCAATTTTCGCGATTTTTATTGATAAGTTTTATCAATTTTTGTGCATTGGTGAATTCGTGTGTCATTGACTTGTTATGAATACAAGTTTAGGGTATGGTATCCCTTTCTATCTTTGAGAAGATTCTTGTAACATTTTTGATGAATGAAAATTCATTGGTATTATATTTTGATGCCAGTTATTTTGATGAGATTTTGACGTGTTAACTTCATTAACCGTCAATTTTGAAATGGATTTACATGCGGTTCCCCCGCAATGCTGATTTTGTTGTCCGTTTTTACGGTATTTAGAGAAGTTCAACTTCCTTATCAAAGTTACTACTGATATTGCTAATTTAATCACGTGTTTTCAAAATTCTTTATTTTTAAAAGTTGTTTCAAAAATATAAATTAAAATTGTTTTCAAAATTTTTACAGTTTACACTTTCAAAAGAACGATGAAGCGATTTAAACGTTTCAGCAAAATCGAGGACTATGACCCCTTTCTTTTACTGATTCGCTTAATTCCGGACTTGTCCGTTTGAGAATGTGAAATGTTATTTTAGAAAAAACACACAATTTTGCACTTTCAAGGAAACGATAAAGAGATTTAAACGATTTAGCAAAAGTACGGAGTATGGAACCATACTTTTACTACTTCGCTTAATTCCGGACTCGTCAATTGAATATTTATGACTTCTGATTATCGTTTTTGATAATCAGATGTTTGTGTTTCTGATTATCGTTTTTGATAATCAGATATTTGTGAGATTTGATTATCTTTTGTGATAATTAAATATTTGTGTTTCTGATTATCGTTTTTGATAATTAGATATTTGTGAAATTTGATTATCAATTATGATAATTAAATATTTGTGTTTCTGATTATCGTTTTTGATAATCAGATATTTGTGAAATTTGATTATCAATTGTGATAATTAAATATTTGTGATTTCTGATTATCGTTTTTGATAATCGGATATTTGTGATTTCTGATTATCGTTTTTGATAATCGGATATTTGTGATTTCTGATTATCGTTTTTGATAATCGGATATTTGTGTTTTCTGATTATCGTTTTTGATAATCAGATATTTGTGATTTTTGATTATCGCTTGTGATAATTCGATATTTGAGATTCTAATTGTCGTTTTGATAATTAAATATTTGTTGATTTGATTATCGTTTGAGATAAGTAAATATTTGCGATTTGAAAATTCGATTATCGTTTTTGATGATTGAATATTTGCGATTTTGAGATTTGAGCTTCGTCTTTTTCTCTGGTGATTCAGGTGAGTAATTTGATTTACTCACATTCGATTCGTGCTCAGTATGTGATTTCTGCTCTGTTTTCCTTTTCTTTTAATTGCTGGAACTCGATTGTTCTTGCTTTTGTTAGTCGATGATGATGTTTGGGGTTGTTTATATATAGTCGTCTGATTTTGATTCCTTGATCCCCACGATGTTGATTCTTTTGATTTGAAGTAGTCGAACCTTTTGATTTTATATCTAATACTTCCTTGTTGACATTTGCTTTGCTTATGCATTCGACACTGCCATGCTCTTTTGGTTGTTACCATTTGTCCATTTATTCCTTATGATTGCGAGGACGCAATTTCTTTAAGGAGGGGAGTCTGTAACAACCCGGTATTTCGTACCGATTAACTATCGTCTTTAGACGATTTCTTTTCCTAGCTAATTGCTGTTTGGAAATTATATCAAGTAAAATTCTTTTATAAAGAATTTGTTGACTATTGAGTGGGCTTTACACTGTGAATAATTGCCCACGTATTCGTTTAATTGTTTCAGCCGTGATATCATTCAACACCCAAATCCACCTTCCTCCATTCGTAAACCCTAAGCCCAAAATCGAAGAAAGCGAAATAATGGCGGCCTCGTCTCCTCCAAACTAGGGCATCGTAGAAATCGAGTATAGTGGCTGCTAACTTCGTTCGTCTTCCCCGAAATGCTTCGTCTTTTCGCATGGCTCGGCTGCCTCGATTGTAACAGAGGTGAGTGATTTATTGCTCACATCTAATTCAAGTACTCTATTTCGTGTCTTGAGATTTAAGTGTTTTAGTAATTGATGGTTCGCTTAATTAGGGTTTGAACCCCTTGTTTTCGTTCGTATATGATTTTTGAACTGTGATGATTTGAGTGTCAACTTCGACTTTATCGGAATGTCGCCTTCGACCACTTGAATCCGTTAACTCGTATTTTGACCACTTTGGGTCTGACACTTCAATTTCATTCTTTTCGTTGCTTTGCTCTGATTTATGCTTGAACTTGATTGTTCTCTGTTGCACTTGCCTGATTTGATTAACGTGATTCCCACGTTGCCGATTCTTTCCTTTAAATTGTTTTGATATTTCTGGAAATTACTTTTGAGTCATGGCTTTGATTCTTGAACGTTCGTTCTTTTGCTTTGAAGTATTTTAACAGTCGAACTTCTGATTTCTAAAACCTTCCTAAATTATAAAGTTTTGACTTTTTCAATTTTTTGGCTTTGATATGTTTCCATATTTTCCCAACGTGATTTTCTTGCTTCTTTGACTTGCTGGTTTGATTGATACTGGTGTAGATAGTTTGATCATTTTAACTTCGGTGGTCTAATATACGGCCTGACTTGTTCATCTCCTTGTTGCCACTACATATATTCTGACTTTGATCTTCACCATTTATAATATTGCTGCATCATGTTGTATTGAACTTGATACCATTCCTGTTGAACTTTTGATGACTTCTCTTTTCAGTTTTTCCTTTTTTTCATCCTTGTTCATGTACATATGTAGTTGCATTTGTTGTAGATATTGATGATGTTTGAAACTGCTACATGTAGTGTTATACTGGTGCACTGTTGTTTTTGTATTGATGCACTAGTCTTGCATCACCTGTGCATTCATGTACTTGAAGTTACTTGAACTCTGGTCTGTGTTTGACCTGAGTGTATTTCATTTGCACTAATTCATGTAGATATCCACTTTGTTAGACACTGTTTGATTACTGCTCCATGTATGCTTTGGCATTTATGCTGTAGTCTGTTCATTTGAGTCATTCACTAGACATTGGTTCATTCATTGTTTCACTATGGTCTTTGATCTTGAGTCAGTTGCCTGCCTTCATCAGTTTACTTGTACATGAATTTGTCTTGTTGCAGTTACACTTCATTCGATCACTGTTGCATTTTGATCATCTGTAGTAGTCTGGTTTACATTGATGCTGTAGCCTGTTTACTTGAATTACAATCATGAGTTGTACATTTCTGTTGAACTGCACTGCTTCATTGACTTGTAGATAGTCCATTTGTAGTTGCATGTTGTATTGAGTTGCACTTTGATGTTGCTGTTGGATCCAGTGTACATGCACATTTCATTGTTGCAGTGATACTTTGATATTTTAATTTAGTTTAATTTGATGATTTGGTTGTAATTGTCGTTTTGGCAATTCTGATGTTTTCTAAATTATCTTTTCTGATAATCTCTTCATTTATCTTTGTTGATATTTTGAATTTGTTGATTTGTTGTATAACACTATTACGTGTTATATTCACCGATATCCTATTTCCTTGTTAAAGGATCGGATAGGTGAATTTATTTTGAATGTCGTCTTATTGTTATTTAATTATTATTGCTTCTGTGCATTAATGACTGAGTTTGAATTAGACTGACCCGTGTATTATTTTCTTTTGAATTTAATACTCGGGTCAGACCCGAGTTATTTCAGTTTGTAGATTTCCTTCTTTGAGTTGCTGTTCGGACTATGAAGACTTTTCACATCTTCTGAAGTTGTCTTTGTCTTTTTGTAGTAATAAGTGTATTGATTAGGATGACATGTATTCATGTACATTAGTTGATAATGTATTTGTGTATATAACTTCCAGAGTCGATAGTTATAGTTGTATCATATGTATTGTGTCAAATGTATTGTAACTGACATCAGTTATTATATATATATGAGACTTTTTGTTCCATCTGTATTCCGCATTTATGTTATCTGTGTTATTTTTATATTTATTGTCCTAAACTATTATAGCCACTGTGTAGTAGCTTTGAGTTTGTATCGGTATGTCGGATTTCCTCTAAAAATGAAATGCATGTTTTACTATCTGACATATCGGTGCTCGCACAAAGCAATTACACGGATGGTCGCTCCTCAACAGCCTCATTCTCCGTGCTAGTTGACAACATTACACCATAGTGTTCTTGGCTAGCGCGGGTATAGAGGTGGGGCGTCACATACATAGTAAATAGTTTGACGGATCCTTAGAGGATGGGCAGTCCCAAGCATCCTTTAAGTTACTTGTACATTTATTGCAGTTCACTTGAGTTGGTTTACATTGTAAGTATGTATGTCCTAACTCGTGTGTTTTGTTTTTTTATTTATGCTCGGGTCAGCCTGAGTATTCACAGCTTTGGATTTCACTTTCTGGAGCTAGGAATCGCTGGAGATTCTGCTTATCTAGTTATTTATCTATTTCAGTTTCAGTTGTTCTATTTCAGCTCTTGTATTAGTGGACTTCTATGTATTTGGAATTTCTATTGTATTTGTTTTCAAACTGATAGTATGTATTTGTTTTAAGACTTTGTTATAGTAGCTTCATGAACTACTATGGTATTTTATCTTCCGCTGCGAGTTATTCTGATATTTCTGTGTCTGTGCTGTGAATAATTTTATTTGCTCCAAATTTTATTACAATCTGTTATTTTGAATTATTCAATTCCGACATGTGTGGATTATTGTTGATTTGAATGGTCCAAAATAATGGGTCGTTTCATCTGGTTTTCGTGTGCTTCTGTTTGACGTGGCAATAACGTGGGGTAACGTGATTCTGTTTTATTTTATTTTTATTTATTTTGAAATTTCAAACTTCTAATTGTAATAACTTTCACATACGATGTCCGTTTCACGCGCGGTTTGATCCATTAGGATCGTATCGAAATTCCGGACATTTAGATGCTGGTTTGGTCGAATTCTGAGATCATTTGATTTTGGACCATATTTTGGATTTCAAATCGATTTGAAATTCAAAGGTGAGTGTTTTAACCCACTCACAACTTCTAAAATTTCTTATGGTTGTTAAATTTAATCTCTGATGTGATCAGAAATTTATTGATCAACGTTTGGTATATTTAAATTGTCATTCTGATTTAATTTGACTCTTATTGCACTTAATTAACATTTAATTGAATATTGAATTTTAAATTGTCAATTTAATACCTGCATTGATTATTATTTATCTATTGATGTTCATTGTTTGATTTAGATAATGATTGCGGTGTATGTCTGATTTATTGATATTGGATGACTGGATGTTGCATTTCATATTGTTATAATATTGCAAGTTCTCTATGGGTTGAAATGATACATACCCGAATGATCTATAAGCTAGGGAAAAATCGTTATGGGTTGAAATGATAGACTCGAGCGATTTTATGGATTTATTTTATTCTGGATTGCGGTTTGAAATGATATACAACCGTAAAATTTTAAATTGTGGATTGAAATGATAAATATCTGTATCACTTGACCCTAGGGTAGAGAACTATATACTGACACCGAATTGGTTAAATTAAATGATTTTAAATCCTTAAATTTTGAATTTAATTGAATGATATTTTGAAATAAACTTGTTTTATATAAATTGAATTACTATTGGAATAGTTATGTTGAAAATTGAATTGGTTAAAGGAATTGTCTAAAGAAATTAGATTTAAAATTTTAAGTTGAATTTTTAACTATAAATGGAATTATACTGAATTGAGTTACTGAAATTGTTTGAAATATAATTTTGAAATATATTGGAATGTGAGTGATTTAAATTGATATTTCAAAACATGGTTTGGAAGCAATATAAAGTTTAAAAAGTTATTGTGAGTTGAATTGAAGACTGAAATTGGGTTTGTTGATTTGGAAATATGAAATGGTTCAAATGTGTTGAAATAAAATAAATAATTTTAATTATTAAGATTTTCGAATTATTAAACTATTTTAACCTATATCAACTATATTAAATCATTTTAACCTATTTTAAACCATTTTATTTATTTTAAAACTAAATAAACAATTTTAACTTATTTTAAATCTAATTAATCTATTTTAAAGCCATTTAATCTATTATAATCATATTTAATCTATTTAATTATTTTAGAGTATTCTAACTATCCTAAAAATTTATTTTACTATGTTAAGCTATTTTTAACTATCTAAACTATTTTTCTAAATTCCAAACTAAGTAAAGTAGATGGGTTTATATTTAAATCCTCGATTTTTAAAGGGAATATGGTTAAATGATATGGTAACCTAAGTTGGGATTTAAATTACATATTTGATATGAATATGAAGTTTTGAAATGAGTATATAACTATTTTGAATTATGATTCCAATGTGAATATGATTTCGAAAGTATTATGGTTTTTAGAATATGATATTTTGATATAAATTGTGAATTGACATTTGAAATGTAAAAGAACCATCCGGTGTGAAATAAGTGTTTGGTTGTTAAAGAGACCGGGATCAGATATTGTCATACTCTGTGCCAATACCGAAAACCACTTTAACAACTATGGACGTGGTGGAGATTCCAGAAATTAAGTAGGATGGCTTAGTTAACGATTTTTGAATGAGCTATGACGTGACCCTGACTCCCGTCAGTTAGCTTAGATGTGACTAAAATCACGAACCATGCCGAGCCAAGTGAGGTCATTCCTCCAATCGGACACACTTCTTCGATACTACATTCTGACTTTGTGATTGATTTGGTGGCCACCCTCCGATTTTTGATTTGGGAGTGTGTTACGAGGTGGGCGGTAGTAGCTGCTATACGTTACCACCAGTCCGGATCCGCAAACAGTATATCTACCTTGGCATTTCCTCGTGTGCTGTGTTCACATGCCCTAGAGTGCCTTCTACGAGATTGTTTTGTACCATACCTATGGAGTACCCTCTAATAGCCCTCCAGTTTACGGAGGAATTACGGTACTGTATAGACTATAGGAATATATAAAAATGTGTTAAGGGAGATATGAGTAACGCCTTAACACTATTTTAATAATTTACTTTATTGTAGACACTATTATAATAGTGTATTGTACTACATAGTAGATAGTTTAACGGATCCTTAGGAGATGTGAATCTCGAACATCTCTTAAGTTATTGCACTCACATTGGACACTGGATAGGAGATGTCAAACCCCGTAAGCATCTCTGACGCCGTTTACACTCATATTTATTTACCGTTGATTTAACTTACATAAGATCTTTTAGTTCTGACTCGAGTGTTTTGTCTTTTCAATTCGCTCGGGTCAGCCTGAGCATTTCAGGGTTGAAGACATTATTTCTGAAGGACGAAGACAAAGATTTATTTATTTATTTATTATATTTATTCCACTGCATCACGTTGTTCCGTTGCATTTATTTAGTTATTCATATTCATGTAACTCTGATGTTTGTGTTGTAAAGAATAATCAAATGTATTTATAAAACAGCTTCATGAACTGTTATTTGATTATTATATTTTATCATTCCGCTGCGAGATTCTGTATTTGTTTTATTTCTTTCTCTTTTTCTTATTTACCCCATAACAATCTGCCCTTTTGAATGGTTTGAGTTGACATGTGTGGCTGTGACGCCCCACCTCTATACCCATGCTAGCCAAGAACACTACGGAGTAATGCTGTCAACTAGCACGGAGAATAAGGCTGTTGAGGAGTGACCATCCGTGTAATTTCTTTGTGCGAGCACCGATATGTCAAATAGTATAGCATGCATTTCTTTTAAGGAGGAAACCCGACATACCGATAAAACTCAAAGCTATCACACAGTGGCTATATATAATCTTCGGAAAACAAACATAGAAATAAACATAACACAAATCAGTCACAGACATCCATATCACAAAGGCGGAAAAAGATATGAATATATATATAACACATGAAAGTGTACATCAGAGTAGTGGTCTGAAAGATCCAGGATAATACAAAAGATTAGCTACAAGCTACACAAAAGAATAAGTATACATCACGGAGTCTATATCTCAGATGTATACAACAAAAACTACTAATCTAAGTAGTTAGCCAAAAGTCAGAGTAATAAATCCCTGGAGAGAAGTCAAGCAGAAGCACCTATAACATCTCGGTCTGACCCGAGTATTATTCATAAGAAAATAATAAACGGATCAGTCTAGCTTTAAATATCAGATGACATGATATAGAATAAGAGATATGGCATAAACGTATAATAACTATAATGGCATACTACTATAAGTATGTAAATGATAATCAACAAGAGATTAATCAATATCACAAGAATCTTCTCAAAGATCCAAATCCACAAAAAGGTAATGACACACGAATTCACCAATGCACAAAAATTGATAAAACTTATCAATGAAAATCACGAAAATTGGTGAAGCACAAATTTCAGAAATCAACACACGAAATCCAGAAATCACAAAAAGGCGGAGGCCTATCACAAGAACGGGAGCATGAAAGCTCACCAACACGTGTATCACACAAACGAGACGCTATCTCATGGTAGCTAACCATTAATTTTGAGCCGAGGCTCCACACGAACGGCCCGAAGACCATGGGGCGCTACCCCACATATGTGAGTCGAAACATCACACAAACGGGGTTTAGTCTCCCTCGTAGACAAAGAGACATCGCACAATTGCTAGTCTAAAACACAAAAATGATCGTCAATGATCATCAAGAAGTGTCAATTACACTAAGTCAGTAAATATATGAGTTTAGCTTCATGTCCTATAACCAGTTGCTTCACTTAAATATTTACGAACAAACTGTAGATCTTCACTAGAAAATTGTCACAAGAGGTTCAATCAAACAAGTCCAAGAATTAACCGACGAAGTAAACGCAAGCGTTTCATACCACTTGTTTTACTAAGCCATTTAATTAGATTTCTCATCCGAGTGAAGTAAAGGCTTGTATATACTAATAGATTGGAAAACGGTTTAGGAAAAGAGCTTTGTAATAAAATAGTGTTGAAATCGTTTTGATGAAAGTGTTTTGATATTTACTACTAGTATTGAAACCTTTATATTTTTAAAGTGACAAGTCACAAAATTGATTGTAGAAACAAATCAATTCACTAAAATTCACATTCGAAGACAAATCCAAGGAAATCAGTTCCAAAACCATCAAAGTAGAAATTCCCACTCGACCTAATCATGGCCGAGCTAAAGTGCAACGACCTAAAGAGGTAGCGACTTAAACTAAAATAGGTCGAACGACCTAAGGATGGCATGCCGAGCGACCTAGGTGGGCACGACCTATCTTGGTGACAAGGCCGAGCGACTTATCAAGGCAATAGGGCGAGCGACCTATAGGTGATGCGACCTAAGGTTCAAGCGACCTAAGGTAGTGAGGTCGAGCGACCTAAAGGAAGTAAGGCCGAGCGACAAAAAAGAAGTAAGGCCTAACGACCTAAAGAAAATAAGATCCAACGACCTAGAGGAAATAAGGTCAAGCGACCTAAAGGAAATAAGGTCAAGCGACCTAAGAAAATCGCGACCTAATGTGTGAAAGGCCAAGCGACCTAAGGACGAGCGAGCTAAAGATTCAAGGCAAAACGACCCAAGCGACTCAATGTGGCCGAGCGACCTAACGTAAAACAGGTCAAACGACCTAAGGCCTAGCGACCTAAAGCCAAGCGACCTAACACCGAGGTGCCGTTTCCAACAGAGGGAGTGAGCTAACGACCTACGACCTACGACCTAATTCCGAACGACCTAAGGGCGAACGAAAATATGCAGGCCGAGTCTTCGAGGCAGTCCGACCTAAACCCAGTAATTCACCCAAAAACACTAAAAATTGGAGTTTTTCGCCAATCCAATCCAAACCAAATGCAAATGTACATGCTAAAGTGATGGGGAGTCATTCCCAACAATTCAAGATAGTTATAGACAAGAATGTGAGATAAAAATCTCACCTTTTCACGGAAATTGATGGAGATGAAGCTTGAAAGCAAAGTAAGAACAATCACAAGCTTGAATCAATGTCTTCTCTTTGAATTTGGAGTTGAATGATGGATTTGCAAGAGAACTTGAGCTTGGAGTTTTAATTTCCCATTCCCTCCTCCATTTTTGATGAAGCTTGATGTGTTAGGAAATGAAGAATGAAGTGATCAAGAGGAGATGGGTTGGGACTGAGTTAGTAAGTGGTTCAGCCCAAACCAAAGCCCAAAGCGAAAAAGTGACAAAATTCCACTAACTCCAAACATATCAAAGTTTATACTCAAAAAGATCGCAAACGTCATTTTGAACTCAATGGAGGTGGTCTCGAGTCCTAATTTGACCGTATGCAAAAAGTAGCTTTTCGGACTAAGATCTGACTAACGATAAAATATTTAAATAAAATATTTAAATATAAAATCGATAAATATGTGGGTTGTTACTGTGGCTGCTTAAAACGTCCAAAAAGGCAGGTCGTTACATTTGGTAGCAGAGCCAAGTTTAGCGATAACCTTAGCGTTGTGGGGTCTGACTCTTTATTAATAGGGTAGTAATACCCTAGAATGAGTCGCTGAGTGTATATATATGAGAGAGCATATTTGTCAGTGTTATAAAAGATTTTGTATTTTGTTGATTTGTTCCGTTTTGTATTTATAAATTCTGGTCAGTGCATAGGACGCTATGACATCGATAGGGATTTCTAAACACTTAATAGAACAGACCGACACAATATTGTTTTGAAATATAGGTAAATGAAATAATTATGCCTATTATATTTTTGTATATAAAATAATAAATTTTATAAATGATATATTTGGTTGTAATATATTTGTTCATTAGGTACTGAAATTTATAAATATTGGTTGAAAATAAAGATGTGTAAATAAAATAAATATAAATTGGGGATTTTAGAACTTAAGTTCTAGGATTTTTTTTTTAAAATTTCTTTCGAAAGATTTTGAAATATAATAATATTATTATTTAGAAGTATTTTCTGATATAAGTATTTCAATATGATTTGGAAGAATTGTTTTAAAGACATTTTGGGAAGAAATAAGTTCTGTACCCCCTCCCCACTCTGTCGCTGGAAAATAATTTCGGTGATGAGTGCATGCATCATCGACATTCATTTTCGAGTTTCAAGTGGGAAGACCACTATAGTAGTTGTACTGTAGATTTATTTTGATAAACAAATATAAATATAAATTTTCTTTAAATATAATTGTATATATAAGTTGTAAGTATATACATCTATCTATTATTTTTAAAATGATTTGAAATGGAACCCGGTATTTAGTTCTTAAATTTCTATAAATTAGAGATTTCAATTATTGTAACGAAGTGAACTTTTAACTGATTAATAATTGGATGTAACAACCCTATATTTTGTAATTATTTTTATTGTATATTTTAATTCTTTTAATTTGAATTTTTGATTTAAAAACTTTATTTTCTTTTGAAATTATTTTTAAACATGTTTTATTTTCAATATTTCATTTTAAATATAAATTTTGATTATCATATGAAATATAATTCCAAACTTGTATAAATTGAGTATTTTCCTTAAAAGTGGATTTGTGGTCAAACTGGTCAAACTTTGACTTTTAAATTTTAAATTTAAATATTTAAATTCTTAAATTTTATCTTTTATTATGAAAATAGATTTAATAACATGAATACTTCTTTTCGTTTCGTTGGAAACGGAGTCATATTGTGTAAGTTATACATTTTTCAATATTGTGTGTAAACTTATTTGTTTAGCAATATTGTCTATTTTAAATTATATAAATTATATCTTTATTGTCATATTTTGTTTTAATATGTGTTAATATGTTATTTTATGTCTTTATATATTTTTAAAGTGATAAAATAATTTTTCCAAAAATTATTTGAATTGTTTTCAATTTATTTAGCCTAGTTGTATATATATTGTTATTTTCTTCATTTAAATTATATAATTTAATTATTTATTTCACTTTGACAATGTTTTAAAAATCATTTTATTTCAAATTTTGTTTTAGAATATTTTTAAAATGAAGTAAATAATTTCCCAAAGTCAATGGTGATTTATTTGTAATTTCTGGACACTGTTTGCATTTTTAAGCTATTTTCTTAATTTAAATTCTATTTAATTAAAATTTGATTATTTGTTTTTTTTTCTTACTCACTTTATTCTAAGATTATTTATCTTTATTATCAGCCTTTTCAATATATATAAGTTAAAGAGAAATAAAAAAAGAAATTTGAAAGGTTTTAAACTCTTGAAATTCCAAAGCCCTTTTACATTCCGACCTTTCATTTTCTCAACCTCCACCTTAATTGTTTTGGCCGTACCTTTACTCTTTCCTTTCAGCCACATTTCACTTTATTTTTCACTAAAAAATATCATTTCATCTTCTTCTTCCTTTGTTTTTCTAGTTTTCCTATTGAAATTTGCATATGGTTCTCAACTTCATGGCTCCGCTCCTCCTCAACCAGATCTGACCTGACCTTCACCACCTTTTATTCTGATCAACTACCCCCCTAGTACCCCACCATGGCCAGGCCGAGCCATCTAGGCTAGAGATCACCACCAAAAATCCAATAAAACCATCACAAACTATGCAAACAAGCCTAGAATTGCCACATTCACCTTCTACCACCTTTAGCCGCCACTACCACCACCCTCTGCCACATCACCCACTACCACCTGCACTACTGGATGGGCCCACACAGCCCATGGCCGAACCTAGTTATAGCTTGAAATGATGTAGCTTTTCCTTGTAGTGTAGTATTGTTGCACCTAGACTAAACCCACCTTTGTTAACACATGCTAGGCTGACCTTTGGAACCCAAACCTGATCCAAACCATGCCTTTAGCCGTGCCATTTCATATCTGGAGCTGAAGCATAGATGGTAGAAAGCAAGTGCAAACACATTGGCTTTGTTTCATGCATTCATTTCTAACATTGTTTTATTGAATTTTTGGGTTGAAAACTCATGTTGTCTATATTTGTTTTGTTTGAATGTGACAAGGCAATTAGTTTTGGATCTTCCAATCTCAAATCATTGTCGTGCTTTCGTGCCTCTGGAAATCCTTGTTGTGTGTTCGTGGTCGTCATCTCCAGCTTATACAAGTGAGTAATTCTCACCAGACGATGTGTACTTATATAACTAGTAAACTGACACCATTTGAATCTGTAAAATTATATCATCCTGTTATAACTGTTATATTTTGATCATATAATGCTCACCCCTGTTATTACACCTGTTATATCATCAGTTACTGTTATATAATGCTATTCTGTTATTTATATCAGTTTATCACACAGCAAGTTCCCTGTAGATTAGAAATCACTATGGGTTGAAATGATACATACCCGAACGGACTTCAGAATAGGGAAAAATCATTATGGGCTGAAATGATAGGCCTGAACGGTTTTTTTTAAACTTGGGATTGCGGGTTTGAAATGATAAAACCCGGTTTTTCTTTGTAAACTACGGATTGAAATGATACATATCTGTATCACTTGACCTAGGCTAGAAAATTATATACAGACCCGTGGTTTATATATTTTTCTGAAATTTCTAAAATATTTTTAAAAATGTAAATATTATGATATTTTGATTTAAATTTTATTAAAATGATTTCTATAAAATATTTGTGATTTTCTACAAATTAAATAAGTGAATTAAGTAAATGGTGAAGTAGAATTTGAAATATAAGTAAATTTTGGAATTTATGTAAAGTAAGAATATATGACAAATTTGATTTAAAGGATGAATTTAATGATTTTATTAAGTAATAATAATTTTTAAAAGTGTTAATGATTTTGTATAAATTAAAATATGGATTAAATGAATGTTTAAGTTGAATTTTTTTGAAATATAACTTAAATTGGGAAATTGTGAATTTTGTTAAAAGTGAAATTTTAATTAAGTAAAATAAATGGAAATAAGTTATATTTTGGAAATTTAAAACTTAGTTGTTAAGTTAAGAATTTAATTAAAGAAATGAAAATTTAATTGTTATTCAATTTGATTTTTGTATGGAAATTTGACTTTATAAAAATCATAGAAATAAAGGTATTTAAATGATTGTTTTTAAATGTGAAAATATATGATTTTATAAGTCAAAATGATTTATATTAAAAGTTAATTATGTGTGAAATTGTATATAAAACTCTGAATTTGATTTGATATCATTTTTGAAATGTAATGTAAAGATATTACAGCATTGGAAAATGCTGTGGTTGTTTAAATGAACCTAATAGCAAAATTTGAACCAAGGGTTATTATAGAACTTTGTAAGTGCTATAGTTGTTAAATTTAACTAAAATTTTAATTGAAACTAAATTAAGATATTACAGCATTTTAAATGCCGTCTTTTATTAATGAACTGTTTTTAAACATAACATTTCGTTGCATTTTATAAGTGCTGCGAAAGTTGAATTTTCTTTGTTTAATAAATTCCAATGAATAAATGATCTTTGAAAAAGATTAAATTTTGGAAATTAAATACTTAATTATTTAATATAATGAATTGACTTTAAATGATTTAAAAGGAATAGTTGATTTGAGAAATACAACTATTTTGAAATGTGATTAAATGGTATTTAAATTTAAATTAAATAAATGATATTTTGAAATGATATTTTGATATTTTGAAATGAATTTGAAATGATATTAAATCTTGGAATAAATAATTGAAGTTTATATTAGTATGAAAAATATTTGGTTTACTTGTAATTTGAATCTATTTAAAAGATATTGGACTTATGAAATATAGGATAATAAAGCTTTGGAATTTATTTTTATAATTTGAATAGTTATTTTGTGGATTAAATCTATATTTGAAATTTATAAGATTTGAAATGGTCTATGGAAATTTAATTGAAATAAATGATTGAATTGAATTGAAACTTTGGAAATTGAATACTTGATTTGAAATTATAATAATTACACTTTTAATGGTTTAAACGAATTATTTTGATTGAAATATAAACTATTTAAAAGGGTGACTTGAAATGAAGTTTTGAAAGGATATGATATTTTAATATATTAAAATGATTTGAAATGAAGTTTTGAAGGGATATGATATTTTGATATACTAAAATGATTTGAAATGAAGTTTTGAAAGGATATGATATTTTGATATATTAAAATGATTTGAAATGAAGTTTTGGAAAGATATGATATTTTGATATATCGAAATGATTTGAAATGAAGTTTTGAAATAATATGATATTTTAAATATATTGAAATGGTTTGGAATTGAGTTAATCTTTATTTTGATAAAGATTTGGATTTGAAATGATATTCTATTTTGAAGTATAAACTGTTTTTAAATTATAACCACGGGTTATAATAACGATTGGTTGTTAAAGAGACCGGGATCGGATATGGACACACTCTCTGTCGATACCGAAAACCACTTTGACAACTGTGTACACGGTGGAGTTTCCATAATGAAGCAGGATGGTGGCGACGATCCTAAGGTATATACGTGGACCCAACTCCCGTGAGTTGGCATAAGGTGGCTAAAACAGGAGCGATTGACGGACCAGTGAGGTAGCACCTCTGATCGAACACACTTCTTCGATACCATTCTATTACTTGTGATTGATTTGGTGCACACCCTTGATTTGGGAGTGTTGTTCGAGGTGGGCGGTAGTGGTTGCTATGCGTCACCACCAGTCCGGATGCGTAATTGGTATATCTACCTTGACATTGCCTTGTGTGCCGTGTCACCTACCATATTGAGCTTTACTACGATTTGTGATTTCTCTTGTAGCCTGTGAAGTATCGAGGGTAGCCCCCATTTTGGGAGTATGCTAATACTGGATAGACTACTGGGACTATTACATGTTAAGGTGGAAAATGTAAAGCCTTAATGCTATTTAAAAGTATGTTTAATTTATATTAGACATTATTATAATAGCGAATATTACTACATAGTAGATAGTTTAACGGATCCTTAAAGAATGGGCGATCCCAAGCATTCTTTAAGTTACTTGTACCTTTATTACAGTTCACTTGAGTTGGTTTACATTGTATAAGTATGTATGTCCTGACTCGAGTGTTTGTATTTTTATTTACGCTCGGGTCAGCCTGAGTTATTCACATATTTGGATTTCCGCTCTCTTGGAGATTTGAATCGCTGGAGATTATCTGCTTGTCTTGTCCTATCTTTTTCAGTTCTGTTGTTCTACTCAGCTTGTACTTGGTTATTTTATTGAGACTTCTGTTGTACTATATTTTTTTCTATTATATCTTATGTAACTCTGATATATTTATATAGTAGCTTCATGAACTACTATTTCTTTTACTTCCGCTGCATTATTTTGTCTGTGATCTGTGATTATATTTATTTACTGTATATTATGAGATTTGCCAAATTTTATTTACAACGCGGTATTTTGAGCAATTCAAGCCCGACATGTGCGGATGCGAATGGTTGAAAATATTGGGTCGTTATAGTTGGTATCAGAGCTTTGGCTTTGAGGCAAAACTTAGAATGTATGGTAAATTTAGTTACAGAATCACTTTCATTCGAGCTTGAATCTCTTCATTTTATTTGATTTCCTTTCAATTTTGGAACGTTCCCTACGGTTCCAAAATCCATTCTTGTCCCTCACTATTCATCTTCTTGTGATTCTGAAGTATCCCATAACTCCGCTTCGAATGAGCTTTATAGTGAATTGGCGGTCTCGCCAATACTCTAATGACTTGTAAAAAGGAAACTCCTTTACAATTAGCATCGATTCACCAGAGATTTATATCTATCCTTGGTTTAAATGATAATATCTTTTGTTATTCCAAACTCTATCTCTTGAGATTAGATGTAGATTTACCCCAGAAAAAAATACACATTTGATCTTATTCATTAAGTCATGGTTGACCCGGTTAAGTTGCCCGCGATTTATCTAAGCTTATCCATCTTCATAATTTGTTAATTAATCATCTTGTCTTTGTTTCCAAAATATCTCCAAACATTTTGAATCGTACTTGTAAATCTATGTTTTGTCTTATATATTGTGTTGTTTGAGTTGTTGATGTTGATTTGGGCTTCCGATCGATTCGTCTGATCAACGCTATCGATAGCATTTCTAAAACACTTTGACAGAACAAACTGACACAATATTATTTTAAAATTTGGTCAATGAAATAAATTTTGATATAAGTAAATATTATGGAACTTAATAAATTGATTTAAATTGATTATTTGAAATGATAATACTTGATTTATCATTCTATAAATGAATTTATAAATAGTTGTTTATAAATTTGATTTGGGAATTGAAATGAATTTAAATCAAGAATTTGAGAATTTAATTTCTGATGGTTTCAAACCTTGTGTTTAAAGTTTTGAAAGGATATATTATTTAAAGTATTTTGAATAGAAATTTGTTTCCAAAGAATTTTAAATTTTTAAAATTTTAGTGCTCTTCTCTTTGTCGCTAGAAAATAATTTCGATGATGACCGCGACATCATCGACGTTCATTTTCGAGTTTTGAAGTAAAGAGACCATTCTGTAGTCTTGCTACAGCTTTGTTTTGGGAAATATAATTGATTTGAATTTCTAAATTATGATTTGATTTATAATATATATAGATATATGATTTAAATTTGATTTGACAAATTATGTACATACATTTATTTATCTCTAAATGGTTTGAAAGGAATCGGAAATTTTATTCTTAAATTCTATCTTAAATAATAACTTCAAGTATAAAAAGAAAATCAAAATTTTTAATAAATATTCAAGCTTGAAATGATTGAATTAGAATGTTTATATTGTATATTAATTTTAGAAAGTTTTATTTGTATAATTCTCAATTGCATTCCAATATAACTTACCTTAATTTTTAGAAGTTAACAATGTAATTGGATAATATACAATATAAAAAGTTTTATAAATAAAATTTGAGTGGTTATAATAAATATTATACACTTAAATTTTAGTTATAAAAAGATTAAAAAAGGTAAATAGAATAAAAGGTTAATTGAATAATCTACAATATAAATGATGTTAACGGAACAAAAAATAAATTAAAGCGGTTGTAATAAGTGTAAGTATATTTAACATAGGTGATAAAATATATTGAGAGGGATAAATTTAACTTTAATAAGGAATAAAGAGGAATTAAATTTATTAAGTACATTATGAGTATAATAAATAATGAATTTGCAAATCCATGATTTTTTAAACTGTTAATTTAAGAAAATTAGATGATAAGATAATGAAATTAGAGATAATTAAGATTTATTTAACTTGTGTAAAATTAATTATCTATTTAAGTTGAAATTTCCATGGTTTCAAACTTATTATCTTATTTTGTTTTCAAACTGTCTGTTAGCTGTCCTTATTTTCCTTATCTTGCTACAGACTGGTATATGCATCTATCTATAATCTTTCTGCATAGAAATCTTTCTATAATCTTTGATACTCATTTTGAATCTGAGAACTGCTTTCCACCCACAGACTGTCGGTCAAGCGGAAAGAGTAAATCAGATTCTAGAAGATCTTTTCGTGCTTGTGTCCTTGATTTCGGAGGATCTTGGGAAGACCATTTCCACCTTGTTAAACTTACCTATAACCACAGTTATCAAGTATAATTTCAATCTTTTGTCATTTTGTCTTAATCTCATTTCAATTTTATCTTTTTCCTGTGCTTTCTAGTACCTCATTCCTTTTCGGGGATGAAAAGTTTTGAGTGGGGGAGAGTGTAACAACCCTATATTTTGTAATTATTTTTATTGTATATTTTAATTCTTTTAATTTGAATTTTTGATTTAAAAACTTCATTTTCTTTTGAAATTATTTTTAAACATGTTTTATTTTCAATATTTCATTTTAAATATAAATTTTGATTATCATATGAAATATAATTCCAAACTTGTATAAATTGAGTATTTTCCTTAAAAGTGGATTTGTGGTCAAACTGGTCAAACTTTGACTTTTAAATTTTAATTAAATATTTAAATTCTTAAATTTTATCTTTTATCATGAAAATAGATTTAATAACATGAATACTTCTTTTCGTTTCGTTGGAAACGGAGTCATATTGTGTAAGTTATACATTTTTCAATATTGTGTGTAAACTTATTTTTTTAGCAATATTGTCTATTTTAAATTATATAAATTATATCTTTATTGTCATATATTGTTTTAATATGTTATTTTATGTCTTTATATATTTTTAAAGTGATAAAATAATTTTTCCAAAAATTATTTGAATTGTTTTCAATTTATTTAGCCTAGTTGTATATATATTGTTATTTTGTTCATTTAAATTATATAATTTAATTATTTATTTCACTTTGACAATGTTTTAAAAATCATTTTATTTCAAATTTTGTTTTAGAATATTTTTAAAATGAAGTAAATAATTTCCCAAAGTCAATGGTGATTTATTTGTAATTTCTGGACACTGTTTGCATTTTTAAGCTATTTTTTTAATTTAAATTCTATTTAATTAAAATTTGATTATTTGTTTTTTTTCCTTACTCACTTTATTCTAAGATTATTTATCTTTATTATCAGCCTTTTCAATATATATAAGTTAAAGAGAAATAAAAAAAGAAATTTGAAAGGTTTTAAACTCTTGAAATTCCAAAGCCCTTTTACATTCCGACCTTTCATTTTCTCAACCTCCACCTTAATTTTTTTGGCCGTACCTTTACTCTTTCCTTTCAGCCACATTTCACTTTATTTTTCACGAAAAAAATATCATTTCTCAAGCTCTAAAACATACGGCCATTGGTGTTAAAGTTTGGGTAAATTTCATCTTCTTCTTCCTTTGTTTTTCTAGTTTTCCTATTGAAATTTGCATATGGTTCTCAACTTCATGGTTCCACTCCTCCTCAACCAGATCTGACCCGACCTTCACCACCTTTTATTCTGATCAACCACCCCCCTAGTACCCTACCATGGCCAGGCCGAGCCATCTAGGCTAGAGATCACCACCAAAAATCCAATAAAACCATCACAAACTATACAAACAAGCCTAGAATTGCCACGTTCACCTTCTACCACCTTTAGCCGCCACTACCACCACCACCAGCCCAGATCTGACCACCACCCTCTGCCACATCACCCACCACCACCTGCACCAATGGTTGGGCCCACATAGTGATGCAGCCCGATCTTCCTACGTTTTAGGTCGCCAACGACCTAACAAGATGTTAAGTCACGCTAGCGACCTAACGAGGCATGAAGGCGAGTTATGGCCACAAGTAAAGCTTGTGTACGAGCTACGACCTAAAATGCCACGATCTAAAAGGCTACGACCTAACGTGCTATACCTTGAGTCGCTTGAACGACCTAGCGGAGTATGCCAGTTAAGTGACGAGTTCGGTAGCAACGACCTAACAAGCTTATACCACATTTCTTTAAGTCGTTGGAAGCTTAGGTCGTTCCAGAATTATAGGTCGCGAAGTTTTAGGTCGCATGCAGAATCCCTATGCCGCTTCCCAGTTAGGTCGCTGAAGACATTATTCCTTAGGTCGTTGAAGTTCATATATCGATCATTCTTAAGTCGCGTGAGAAGCTCAAGACTTAGGTCGCGGAAGACTTTATTCCTTAGATCGCTGAAGTTCATATATCGCTCATTCTTAAGTCGCTCAGAACGTAATGACGAGCTACGACCTAAATGGACTGTGCTACGACCTAGGCAGGATATGTGGCATTCTCACATACCAATCTCCTTAAGTCGCGTCAACATTAAGTCGCAACCACCTTAAGTCGTAAGTCGTATGCCGCTTGGACTTAGGTCGCTGACCTTAAGTCACTCTCCGATTGGTGCTATTGTCTACTTTAGGTCACATGGAGCATATGCCGATTGATGGGTTAAGTCGCAAGGTCGCTTAAGTTTATGCCGAAGTAAAGATGATCTTGTTGCTTTGTCAAAGTTTTAAGTCTTAGGTCGTGTTGTTTGTTTTAGGTCGCAAGATGTTAGGTCGTTACCGACCTATATGTGTATGTGTTGTAATGTGTTGAAATGTGTTGTAACTTGTATTGTATTTGTTTGTTTCCTTTTAAGTCGTCTGTTTAGGTCGTTTGTTTTTAGGTCGCGTCTTGTGTTAGGTCGTGGCCGACCTAAGTGTTGTACAGTTTTCTGTTGTGAATTGTAACTTCTATAAATAGCGAAGTGTTGGTCATTTGTTAGAGACGTTGATTTGAATAAAAACTTTTGTTTGTTAGCTTTGTGCTTTCATTAAATTGGTAGTTGAGTGTAATCTCCTATCTCCTCTTTTGGCATTCGAATGCGCTCGGATCAACGATCGTAGAAGCCAATTCACAGTATCAAGTGCGCTTGATCAACGTCTGAAGAATTGCAGATCTTCTTTCACGGTATCGTGCGCGATCAACGTGACGAAGGTAGCTAGAATTCGGTATCTTCGGATCAATGAATTTGGGCCATTCAGTATTTTTCATTCCATCGATTACAACTTTCATAGAATCTTCATTTTGTCATTCCGCTGCTGCATCATTTGGTATCAGAGCTAGACTTAGCCAATCATAGCTAAGCCGAGTCTTGGAGCCAATTCTTATTGAAGAAGTTTGAGGAGTTAGTGAAGCCGAGCTACATCAAGCAAAGCCGAGCTAAGTGAAGTATTTGGGGTTAGAGCCGAGAGCAAGTGAAGGCCGTGCATCATTTGTTCATCATATTTGTTCATACCGAGAGTTGAAGTTTGTTTCATTTAGCAATGCCGCCAAGGAGAGCTAATCGACATCAAAATATTGAAAATTTGTACAAGAGGGAAGATGCCGAGCAAATGGAACAACGCATAAGTAATAAATTCAATGAGAAGTTAGATGAAGGTATTGGAAGGCTAGAGAAATTGATGAATGATATGAATCAAGGTCAAAGAAGGAGGTCGCCAATCTCGAACCATGGAGGAAACCGAGTTTCGCCATCGGTTACGGAAGTGAGAAGGGTATCGCCACAATCTGATCGAGGAAGAAGAGAATCATCAGTTTCGATGAGAAGAGATCACCATGAGTATCGAGATGAAGAAAGAAGAACTCAACGTGAGTTTGAGTATGAGCCATATCATGATGAAGAACGACATAGTAGAAGAGACATGCATGATCGAAGAGATGTTAATGGTCGAGATCGATATCGAAATACACGTGAATATGATGAAGAGAGTGATAGAAGCAATAATCATTATCGAGATCGAGACCAAGGACGAAATGCATATCGGGATGTAGAAGATGATCGCCGATGGGAGTCGGGGATGAAAACTGAAATTCCAGAATTCAAGGGTGGAATGGAAGCGGAGGAATTTTTGGATTGGGTTTCAAATGTTGAAATTTTTGACTTCAAAGAAGTTCCCGAGGATCGAAGAGTGAAGTTGGTTGCTACAAGATTAAGAGGGAGAGCTATGGCTTGGTGGCAACAAACAAAACTTACACGGGAGAGGATGGGGAAGTCAAAGATTGTCACATGGGATAAGATGAGAAGGATGATGAGAGCAACTTTCTTGTCGCACAATTATCAATCCCTTATGTATCAACGACTACAGAATCTAAGGCAAGGGACGAAGACAGTGAATGACTATGCGAATGAATTTTATCAGTTGATTGCGAGGAATGATATCATGGAGACAGAAGAACAATTAACCGCTTGATATGTGGGAGGATTGAGAACGCAAATTCAAGACATGGTAAATATGTTTGATCCAAGATCTGTCGCCGAAGCACATCAAAAAGCACTTGCTTGGGAGAAACAAGGAAGGAGAGGTGGTGGAGTGTTTACAAATTCCAACAATCAGAACAAGGATGTTGGTAATAGTGCGGATGTTTCCAAAGCCGTCAATAGACCGAATGTGAATGAGGCAAACAAAGCTAAGGTCAATAGTAATCTCAAATGCTTTAATTGCCAAGAGTTTGGCCACAATAGCAATGAATGTATAAAGCCCAAGAAGCGAGCCATGATTGCGGAAATTGAACATGAAGATGCAGAAGTAGATGGTGTCAATTCATTACCGGTTGAAGAAGAGGAATTATTGACAGGAGATGAGGGTTGTAGTTTGTTGTTGAGGAGATCTTGTTTGACCCCAAAACAAGAGGATAATTCAAGTTGGTTAAGGAGTAACATCTTTCAATCAACATGCACTATCTTGGGAAGGGTTTGCAAATTTGTCATTAATGCGGGAAGTTGTGACAACATTATTTCTTCAGAAGCTGTAAAGAAGCTGTCATTGAAAACCGAAAAACATCCAACTCCCTAAAAATTAGCTTAGTTGAGGAAAGGAGGGGAGGTGAAAGTTAATCGAAGAGCTTGTGTTAATTTTTCCATTGGGAAGAAATACAAGGACGAAATTTGGTGTGATGTGGTTGACATGGATGTATGCCATCTGTTATTGGGAAGGCCATGGCAATACGACAGGGCTGTGCAACATGATGGACGCGCAAATAGTTACAGTTTTATGTTCGAGGATACACAAATCGTTTTGGTTCCTAAGAAGCGTCAACAGAGTGAAAACAAATTGGAGGAAATCGAGGAGCTAAAGACTTTGTTCTCTTTAAAGGAATTTGTTGATATGAAAGATGAAGTCGATTGTTTACAATCACCAAAGTTTGATAAAGATGAAGTTGATGATTTTCAACCAACAAAAGCTGATGAGCATGAGGTTGAAATTTCACAACCAGTGAAGTTTGATAAGGATGAAGAAAGTGCGTCCGGAGATGGAGGGAGAAGTTTAATGGTGAAGAAAATGGATTCGACTAGTCTACAATCTACAAAAGAGCTTGTTAAAGAAGTGGAGGGTAGTGCAGAAATATACTTGTTGAATAAAATTGAAACCAGCAAAAGTGTTGAAATTATCGAAGAGGTTAAGCCAATGGTGAATGAATGTGAAGATGTAGTTTCTACAGAAATGTTCAAAGAATTACTGCCACTGAGGAACGTACATCATGTTAATAAAAAGTCAAGTGCTATTGTACCATATATGCCACGTAAACATATGTGTCCGACAAAACAGGTAGGATTGAGAAGATTGGTTGATGTATTTTTGTTCAAAGAACAGCAATTGTATACTCCTGATCGCAGTTGGCAAATAAAAGTTATCAAAGATGAGCTAGTAAAAAGATACGTGGACAATGACCATACCATGCAGATGGTTACAAGGTTTTGTTTTGAGTCGTCAATAAGGAAAGGGGTTGAACGAGTTGTTATTAATACTTACAATAAGCTAGATGCTGAAGGAATGGGTCGTATGGAAATTGTGAAGGACATTTGTGAGAATAATTGTAAGATGGGTTTGCCGGATCATCTTCCTATTACTAACATTAACAATATCAAACACTTGGTTCTGTTTCACGAGGATGAGAATATCGAAGACGAAGGAACTGTAAATTCGAGGACGAATTTTTTTCGACAACAACCCGATCTTCCTACGTTTTAGGTCGCCAATGACCTAACAAGATGTTAAGTCGCGCTAGCGACCTAACGAGGCATGAAGGCGAGTTATGGCCACAAGTAAAGCCTGCGTGCGAGCTACGACCTAAAATGCCACGATCTAAAAGGCTACGACCTAACGTGCTATACCTTGAGTCGCTTGAACGACCTAGCGGAGTATGCCAATTAAGTGACGAGTTTGGGAGCAATGACCTAACAAGCTTATACCACATTTCTTTAAGTCGTTGGAAGCTTAGGTAGTTCCAGAATTATAGGTCGCGAAGTTTTAGGTCGCGTGCAGAATCCCTATGCCGCTTCCCAGTTAGGTCGCTGAAGACATTATTCCTTAGGTCGCTGAAGTTCATATATCGATCATTCTTAAGTCGCGTGAGAAGCTCAAGACTTAGGTCGTGGAAGACTTTATTCTTTGGATCGCTGAAGTTCATATATCGCTCATTCTTAAGTCGCTCAGAACGTAATGACGAGCTACGACCTAAATGGACTGTGCTACGACCTAGGCAGGATATGCCGCATTCTCACATACCAATCTCCTTAAGTCGCGTCAACATTAAGTCGCAACCACCTTAAGTCGTAAGTCGTATGCCGCTTGGACTTAGGTCGCTGACCTTAAGTCGCTCTCCGATTGGTGCTGTTGTCTACTTTAGGTCGCATGGAGCATATGCCGATTGATGGGTTAAGTCGCAAGGTCACTCAAGTTTATGCCGAAGTAAAGATGATCCTGTTGATTTGTCAAAGTTTTAAGTCGTAGGTCGTGTTGTTTGTTTTAGGTCGCAAGATGTTAGGTCGTTACCGACCTATATGTGTATGTGTTGTAATGTGTTGAAATGTGTTGTAACTTGTATTGTATTTGTTTGTTTCCTTTTAAGTCGTCTATTTAGGTCGTTTGTTTTTAGGTCGCGTCTTGTATTAGGTCGTGGCCGACCTAAGTGTTGTACAGTTTTCTGTTGTGAATTGTAACTTCTATAAATAGCGAAGTGTTGGTCATTTGTAAGAGACGTTGATTTGAATAAAAACTTTTGTTTGTTAGCTTTGTGCTTTCATTAAATTAGTAGTTGAGTGTAATCTCCTATCTCCTCTTTCGGCATTCGAGTGCGCTCGGATCAACGATCGTAGAAGCCAATTCACGGTATCAAGTGCACTTGATCAACGTCTGAAGAATTGCAGATCTTCTTTCACGGTATCGTGCGCGATCAACGTGACGAAGGTAGCTAGAATTCGGTATCTTCGGATCAACGAATTTCGGCCATTCAGTATTTTTCATTCCATCGATTACAACTTTCACAGAATCTTCATTTTGTCATTCCGCTGCTGCATCACACAGCCCATGGCCGAACCTAGTTATAGCTTGAAATGATGTAGCTTTTCCTTGTAGTGTAGTATTGTTGCACCTAGACTAAACCCACCTTTGTTAACACATGCTAGGCCGACCTTTAGGAACCCAAACCTAATCCAAACCATGCCTTTAGCCGTGCCATTTCAGATCTGGAGCTGAAGCATAGATGGTAGAAAGCAAGTGCAAACACTTTGGCTTTGTTTCATGCATTCATTTCTAACATTGTTTTATTGAATTTTTGGGTTGAAAACTCATGTTGTCTATATTTGTTTTGTTTGAATGTGACAAGGCAATTAGTTTTGGCTCTTCCAATCTCAAATCATTTTCGTGCTTTCGTGCCTTTGGAAATCCTTGTTGTGTGTTCGTGGTCGTCATCTCCAGCTTATACAAGTGAGTAATTCTCACCAGACGATGTGTACTTATATAACTAGTAAACTGACACCATTTGAATCTGTAAAATTATATCATCCTGTTATAACTGTTATATTTTGATCATATAATGCTCACCCCCTATTATTACACCTGTTATATCATCAGTTACTGTTATATAATGCTATTTTGTTATTTATATCAGTTTATCACACTGCAAGTTCCCTGTAGATTAGAAATCACTATGGGTTGAAATGATACATACCGAACGGACTTCAGAATAGGGAAAAATCGTTATGGGCTGAAATGATAGGCCTGAACGGTTTTTTTTTAACTTGGGATTGCGGGTTTGAAATGATAAAACCTGGGTTTTCTTTGTAAACTGCGAATTGAAATGATACATATCTGTATCACTTGACCTAGGCTAGAAAATTATATACAGATCCGTGGTTTATATATTTTTCTGAAATTTTTAAAATATTTTTAAAAATGTAAATATTATGATATTTTGATTTAAATTTTAGTAAAATGATTTCTATAAAATATTTGTGATTTTCTACAAATTAAATAAGTGAATTAAGTAAATGGTGAAGTAGAATTTGAAATATTAGTAAATTTTGGAATTTATGATTTTGTTTATAAATGGAATTTATGTAAAGTAAGAATATATGACAAATTTGATTTAAAGGATGAATTTAATGATTTTATTAAGTAATAATAATTTTTAAAAGTGTTAATGATTTTGTATAAATTAAAATATGGAATAAATGAATGTTTAAGTTGAATTTTTTTGAAATATAACTTAAATTGGGAAATTGTGAATTTTGTTAAAAGTGAAATTTTAATTAAGTAAAATAAATGGAAATAAGTTATATTTTGGAAATTTAAAACTTAGTTGTTAAGTTAAGAATTTAATTAAAGAAATGAAAATTTAATTGTTATTCAATTTGATTTTTGTATGGAAATTTGACTTTATAAAAATCATAGAAATAAAGGTATTTAAATGATTGTTTTTAAATGTGAAAATATATGATTTTGTAAGTCAAATTGATTTATATTAAAAGTTAATTATGTGTGAAATTGTAAATAAAACTCTGAATTTGATTTGACAGCATTTTTGAAATGTAATGTAAAGATATTACAGCATTGGAAAATGCTGTGGTTGTTTTAAATGAACCTAGTAGCAAAATTTGAACTAAGGGTTATTATAGCACTTTGTAAGTGCTATAGTTGTTTTTTTTTAATACGGGTTCAAGCTTTTCTATTACTATAAGCAAAATATAAACAAAAGTCAAAATACAAGACCAATACAAAGCTAAGCCAGCTCTTAAACAAACAAAACAGGCCCAAACTAAACAAACAACGCTATCAGCCCAAAGCCCACCAATCAAAAAAAACAAATGCCAGAAACTTCGAGACTGATCTCAAAGCAAAAAAGGCAAAACGACACTTCTACTACTTCATTTACTTAATATCTCATCTCGAAAGAAAATAAAATAAAAAAGAAACAACAATGGCGGCGAGCGAGGAAGTAACGAAACATCCTTTGCTACTTCCAGATCGTAGCTTCTTCCTTTAAGACCGAGGAGATGAACAACAACAACAACTCGAAGGACATCAGCTAACAAGATCTTCGATCCAAACAAAACGGAACAAGACAGGTATTAGATCTGACAAAACCATCTAAGAAAAAACTCATAGCTTCAGACTAAACTTCTTTCGTGACCAGGACGTGAATACGAGAACTCGGGGCAGCCTACAGTTGCTCGAAACCTCGTCTTCAACTTCTAGATCTAAGATGCAAGCTGGTCTAGAAAACCAGCACTTCCTCATGAAGAACGGCGAAGAAACTTAACAAGATAAGTCTCTAATAACCAAAAAGATGCTTCTTTTATCTTTATGAGAATTAATTTCTAAGAATCTTCTTCCAGATCTGTAGGTAATGCAAAACTAGAAGTATCAAGACTGAATCATAAAAAATTATCGAGACTCAAGCTGAATATTCTTAAGTGTCCAGGACGAGGCTACAATACTCGGAGCAACCTGCAAATCTGCATCCTTATAAACTAATTCAATAATTATTGTTAATTGTAAATTATAATGTAATTAAGTGAGAGGAGGAGAGAAACACTATAAGTAATACAGGTTCGCGAAACCTAGAGCCAAGGAACATTGAAACAGGAAGATGGCAGAGGAACAATACTTGTGATAAAGCAGATGATGCCCCAATTCAGCGTTGGGAGGTATATCCCCATTTCAATGCTATTGCTTCATTCAAGTCAGTGATGTTCTTAAAATGTTTTGATTTAGCCATTCTAATATTCATAGTCTGGAAAATTTTGGTACAAATCTGCGACCTATCAATGAAACGATTCTGAAAAATCCCGTCGTTCCTTTCTTTCCAAATATGCCAAACACAAACGGAAAGAGATAGTTGAAACAAGTCTGAATTGAGACTTTTTGAGCTAGATAAAGAAACAATTTTCTGTAAATCATCTTTCAAAGAAAAAGAGAATAGATTTTTTGGCGATTGGAAAATTTTTTTACAGCTCCAAAGCCAAACATTTTCTGTAAAATTACATTGAAAAAATAGATGGTCTATATTTTCAATGTGATTATTACAAAAGACGCAGTTTTGGTCCACGACTATCTGCTTCTGAAGTAATCTTTCTTTTGTTAAAAGATAGTCATTAATGGCTTTAAAAAGGCATACCGCCATCTTAGGAACGTGAATTTTGTTCCAGACCAAAGACGCCCAGTTCTTAATTTCAAAATTGGATCGAACCGAATTCCAAACTTTTTTAAACTGATACAAACCATCCTTAGAACACTTCCAAGACCAGAAATCCCTCTCCCTATTCTTGTGGATCTTGACACCTTCAATTTCTACATGAATTTGAAATAAGAAACTATACGAATTCCACTTCCACTTTCCATTACTTAAGATCTTACTGAGATACAAATTTTTCGTACCAGTTCTGAAAGCTGTGTCTCTCCCAATACGTTCCATAATAGTACTTCCATTTAACCATGGATCAAACCAAAGAGAAGTAGTTTTACCGTCTGCAATGTTAAGGGAAAGGCAATTCAAAGCTTCGTGTCTGTTCTTCAAAATGAATTTCCACACTCCCAAATCATCCGATCGCTGGTTAATTTCCCAAAAACTTTTAAGACCAATATATTTACAATGCATTAGTTCCGCCCAAATACCTTCTGAATTGATTACTTTCCATATCAGTTTGATATATAGAGCTTTGTTCATCTCTTCTAAATTTCTCAATCCCATTCCTCCTTCTTCTTTTTGCCTGCACAAAACCTCCCAAGGGATCTTGCTGCTACGAATTTTCCAAAGAAAGTTCAGAATCAAGTGTTTAATTTTGTGAACTGTAGAAACTGGGAGGCAAAAGCAATGCATCCAGAATTGTATAATGGGGTAAATGGTAGATTTAATAAGTTCAAGTCTCCCAGCTAAGCTCAACATTCTTGTTTCCCATCTACCAATCCTAACCTTGATCTTCTCTATTAAAGGAGAACAATCCTTATCCCTCAGGTTAGCACTAGACAAAGGAATACCCAGATACCTTATTGGGAGATCCGATTGCTGAATATTGAGGATCATACTAATATCAGTACAGCAATCCACCCCTTTCCCAAAGAAAACGTTAGATTTCTCAAAGCTTAGCTCCAAGCTAGTAACCCTCTTCATGGTCTTAAAAACATCACTAATAGCAATTGCATTTTGAGCATTGGCTTTAGTAAAAACAATAATGTCGTCAGCGTAAATAAGGTGAGTCAATTTATTGTCAAAGTCTGTAATTGGGGAAATAAGACCAGCCCTGACTTTTTCATCCATCAGTAGCGTAAAATATTCCATAACCAGGGTGAACAGTATAGGGGAAAGCGGGTCGCCTTGTCTAAGCCCATTAGAACTCTTGAAATAACCGTGCGCTTCTCCATTTGCAATGATAGAAAACACGGGAGTCTTAATTAAATTTTCAATAATTTCACCCATTTATCTGGGAAACCCAAGCTTAGTAACATATGTATGACAAAAGATCGATTAATCGAATCATATGCTTTCTTTAAATCAACTTTAATACACATATATTTGTTATCCTTTCTTCCAAGACCCCTGATAATTTCATGAGCAAACAAAATACCATCCCATATTGATCTACCTTTAATAAAAGCCGTCTGATTCGGGGACACCAACTAATCCAAAAAAACACCCAGTCTATTACACAGGATTTTGGTGAAAACCTTATACAAGGTATTACAACAGGAAATGGGTCTAAAATCTAAGATGCATGTGGAATGGTCTTTTTTTGGAATCAAGTGTATGAACGTATGATTCCACTCGTTGATAATAAGACCCTTTTGAAAAATATCATTCAAAGCTTTGAAAATTAAGTCTTTCGAAAGATTCCAATAAGTTTTAAAAAACAGCAAGTTAAAACCGTCCGGACCTGGAGAGGTAGAATCTTTAATATCCCACAAAGCAAATTTAATTTCTTCCAAATATATACCGTCGTTCAAAAAATTAGCTCCGTAATCAGTAACATTCGATTTACAGATAACTTCAGGGAACTGATCGCATAATGGAAGGTTAAAAATTCATTTGTAGAAATCAATAGCCGATTCTACATACTTATCTTCCAAAATCACCTTTCCATCGACACTAATGTTGGTCAAACACTTTCTACTTCTTTTACTAGACATTTTAGCATAGAAAAAAGAAGAAGCCTCATCACCCATCATCAACCATTCACATTTAGCCTTTTGTTTGGCATCCAGGAATTCTTTCTTGAGTGTTATTTCCAGGTTTATCTTGGCATTTTGAAATTCCATAGCTAAAAAGTGATCATAAGTTTTTTCCAGAAGTTTCTGAAGTCTTGAACAATTCTCTCTCTGCATAATAACCTCTTGTTTGGTATTACGTGATTTAGCGCTCCAACTCTTAAGCTCTCTCTTGATATTCTTGAGAATACTAATGATTTGATACAAAGGTCTATCTGTATGATCAGAAATACAATGTTTCTCAATCAGAGGAAAGTATTGATCACATAAAGACTAATGGTTCATATATCTGAACGGTCTATTCTTGACCCTTGGCTTAGCGGAAAGCGAGATGAGGACTACATTATGATCGCTCACAGAAGGAGGCAAATATTCAGCCGATAAGTCTGTGAATAAGTTGGTCCAGTCTAGGTTTGCAAAAATCCTGTCAATTTTAGAAAATATGTTTCGACTCGGACCAGACCACCATGAAAATTCATAACCTTTAATATTAATCTCATTAAGACCAGTAAGATTAGACATATCATCTAATTCAAACAAGTTACCAAAAGTAACTGGGTTACCTCCCTTTCTATCTGAGGGACTGCGGATACAATTAAAGTCCCCAAGAACAAGCCATGGTCTATAAATATTGATAGCATCCTCCTGTAAATTCTTTCATAATCTACTTCTTAATGCAACAAAATTATGAGCGTAGACAAAGGTAAGATTACATTTGAATTTCGAGGTATTAATCAATTCAATGGTAATGTGTTGATCAGTCATACTAATATAGTTGAAATCCCAAGAATCTCCGTCTATGAGGACCATAATCCTGCACTTAAAATAACAAGAGGCATTACTTATTATTTTCCCTCTGTCATCCAACGCTTTTTCCAGCTTCAAAATATCTGGCAACAACAGCTTATTTTCCAAAACACTGAAACAACTGATTTTATGCTTATCAATGAGTTTTGTCACTTCTCCCATTCTGTTGGGGTTATGAAACCCTCTTACATTCCAACAAGCTATAGACATTATATAACCTTGTTATTGCGGGTCCTCAATGACCTACTACTGGAGGACTCCCCTTTGTCTTCCGCAGGAATACCTAACATCTGAACCCACTTGGGACTCTTACGAACAAGCTTATCCTTTTGAATGTTCTCAAACTCTATACCTTGAGGATTAGGAAAAGGTTGCTCCAGACGAACCTCCTAAATTGGGTCTGCATTATCATAAGTATTCTGTTCCTCTACCCTTTCTGTCATTCCTGTATCCTGATCCAGATTATTCTGCACCTGTAAATCAATACAAGTTTCAGTGCCTCTTCTAAAATTAACATTATTAATTATACAATCATCAATAATTATATCGTTAGAAAATAAAGATTTAGGAACAGAAGGAGACTCCGATGATGACGAAGGGCGTTTGAGAATAGTTATGTGGGTCTAAGGTGACTTCGGAGATGATGAACTCGGATCTCTGGCTCCCGGGGTAGTTGGAGACGTAGGAATGAATGGCTCATAGGTTCCTTGATCAGGAGGAACTTCCGACCTGGCTAGCGGAACAATGTAGCAATATTCACTGACTCCTACTTCGGTACGAGTAACAGGTTCTGACTCTAGTACTTCTGAGGTTGCCCCCTCATCGCACTCTTCTGAGGATGCAGCTCTTTCTAAATCATGATCCGAGGGAATAACTTCTGTTTGCTTTTGTTCAGAAAAGGAATATCCTCTAATTTCTGTCTCCGTCCTATTAGAAGCTATCTGGTGCCTATCCTGAGACCCATCCATAGGTGGGCAGTCAACAATTAGATTTTGATTATCTTTAAACACTACTGACTGTAAAGTTTCAGTCAAGCCATCACCACTTGAGACCTCCGCCACAAAATTCCTACTTAGTTCATTAGACACGTGAAGTGATTCTGAATTAAGAGAATCAGTGGGACAGCCATCATTCAACTGCTTTTCGAGATCAATAGAAATCTCAATTCCGCCTCCTCCCTTACAACTTCCGCACAACCAACCAGACTTTGATCCACAGGGCTTACCTTATCAGAGTTGGAACCTTGAGACAGTTTGGGAACCCAAGACTTGGTCATTGGGCATTCATCAGTTACATATCTGAAACACACGCACTTACCACATATGGGAGGAGGGTTCTCGTATTCCACTTCCTGAGTGAAACTCCTCCCATTGTCATCCATACCTTCTATGATGTTGGGCATACCATAAGTAGCATTAACCTCGACCAAAACTCTGGCGTAGGCTCATCTAGATTTATTTTTCGTGGCCTCGTCCATCTTTATGGGAACTCCAATAGTACTTGTTAGAGCGCTAATAGCCTTATTGCCCCATAGTTTAAAACTTAAACCAGGAAGTCTGACCCACATAGGCAAGGATGTAAGTAGATCTCTATCTGTTCTCATGTCTGGGGACAATCGCTTCATAATGATCAAGTTCCGGTCCATGAACCAAGGACCTGATTTCAAAATCTTGTTGCAGTCCTCCTCAGAGCCAAATCTCACTACAAAGAATCCATTATTCCTTGAATGAACTGAAAATGTTTTCTTTGTAGCCCAAACCCTGTTGGCATAACCCTAAAAGTTCTCAGCCATGGTTTATACCCAACCACATACAATAATATACATAACTCCCAGCCTCCCTCCGCTTCTTTGATAGCTTCAGAGGAAAGGGTACCAATCCTTTTACCATCCGCTACTTTAGGCTCAATAAACTCAATATCTAGATTACCTAAATCTCCTACCGCACCTGCTTTCACTACCTCACTGTACGAAAAAAATTTAGTGTTCTCTGAGACAGTGAATTTGATTTTTGGGTTGCTTCCTGGCAGCAAAACTTTCTGCTTCGTTGATTTCAAAAACTTTGATGATGTCCGCCCAACGTGGTCTGCCTGCACCTTCCTCCCCGTGTTTTGATCTGGAAAAGGCCCAGATATGCTCGGTCTTTGCCCTCCTAGGTTGAGCCTTTGTTCAGGACCCAAAGACGCTGGAGCCTTGCCCCTTTTCCTTCTCACCTCCTCCCAACCTTCATCATCCCGCAAAGATCCCATGATTTAATTATGACGTCCAGTTTGAGGAGATAGAAGTAAAGATGGGAAAAAGAAAAAAACAGAGAAAAGCACGAATACTTGGAAAAATCAAAAGAAGAAAGGAGAAAAGGGAGAAACCCTAATCTCCAGATCTAGATCTGGAAGCCATTAATCGAAAAGTTGAAAAATATAAATAAGCTTTGTGTTGTAGTTGAATTTAACTAAAATTTTAATTGAAACTAAATTAAGATATTACAGCATTTTAAAAGCCGTCTTTTATTAATGAACTTTTTTTAAACATAACATTTCGTAGCATTTTATAAGTGCTACGAAAGTTGAATTTTCTTGGTTTAATAAATTCCAATGAATAAATGATCTTTGAAAAAGATTAAATTTTGGAAATTAAATATTTAATTATTAAATATAATGAATTGACTTTAAATGATTTAAATGGAATAGTTGATTTGAGAAATACAACTATTTGAAATGTGATTAAATGGTATTTAAATTTAGATTAAATAAATGATGTTTTGAAATGGTATTTTGATATTTTGAAATGAATTTGAAATGATATTAAATCTTGGAATAAATAATTGAAGTTTATATTAGTATGAAAAATATTTGGTTTAATTGTAATTTGAATCTATTTAAAAGATATTGGACTTATGAAATATAGGATAATAAAGCTTTGGAATTTATTTTTATAATTTGAATAGTTATTTTGTGGATTAAATCTATATTTGAAATTTATAAGATTTGAAATGGTCTATGGAAATTTAATTGAAATAAATGATTGAATTGAATTGAAACTTTGGAAATGGAATACTTGATTTGAAATTATAATAATTACACTTTTAATGGTTTAAACAAAATATTTTGATTGAAATACAAACTATTTAAAAGGGTGAATTGAAATGAAGTTTTGAAAGGATATGATATTTTAATATATTAAAATGATTTGAAATGAAGTTTTGAAGGGATATGATATTTTGATATATTAAAATGATTTAAAATGAAGTTTTTAAAGGATATGATATTTTGATATATTAAAATGATTTGAAATGAAGTTTTGGAAAGATATGATATTTTGATATATTGAAATGATTTGAAATGAAGTTTTGAAATAATATGATATTTTAAATATATTGAAATGGTTTGGAATTGATTTAATCTTTATTTTGATAAAGATTTGGATTTGAAATAATATTCTATTTTGAAGTATAAACTATTTTTAAATTATAACCACGGGTTATAATAACGATTGGTTGTTAAAGAGACCGGGATCGGATATGGACACACTCTCTGTCGATATCGAAAACCACTTTGACAACTGTGTACGCGGTGGAGTTTCTAGAATGAAGCAGGATGGTGGCGACGATCCTAAGGTATATACGTGGACCCAACTCCCGTGAGTTGGCATAAGGTGGCTAAAACAGGAGCGATTGACCAACCAGTGAGGTAGCACCTCTGATCGAACACACTACTTCGATACCATTCTATTACTTGTGATTGATTTGGTGCACACCCTTGATTTGGGAGTGTTGTTCGAGGTAGGCGGTAGTGGCTACTATGCGTCACCACCAGTCCAGATGCGTAATTGGTATATCTACCTTGGCATTGCCTTGTGTTCCATGTCACCTACCATATCGAGCTTTACTACGATTTGTGATTTCTCCCGTAGCCTGTGGAGTATCGAGGGTAGCCCCCATTTTGGGAGTATGCTAATACTAGATAGACTACTGGGACTATTACGTGTTAAGGTGGAAAATATAAAGCCTTAATGCTATTTAAAAGTATGTTTATTTTATATTAGACATTATTATAATAGTGAATATTACTACATAGTAGATAGTTTAACGGATCCTTAAAGAATGGGTGATCCCAAGCATTCTTTAGGTTACTTGTACCTTTATTACAGTTCACTTGAGTTGGTTTACATTGTATAAGTATGTATGTCATGACTCGAGTGTTTGTATTTTTATTTACGCTCGGGTCAGCCTGAGTTATTCACAGATTTGGATTTCCTCTCTCTTGGAGATTTGAATCGCTGGAGATTATCTGCTTGTCTTGTCCTATCTATTTCAGTTCCGTTGTTCTACTCAGCTTGTGCTTGGTTATTTTATTGAGACTTCTGTTGTACTCTATTTTTTCTGTTATATCTTATGTAACTCTGATATATTTATATAGTAGCTTCATGAACTACTATTTCTTTTACTTCCGCTGCATTATTTTGTCTGTGATCTGTGATTATATTTATTTACTGTATATTATGAGATGCCAAATTTTATTTACAACGCGGTATTTTAAGCAATTCAAGCCCGACATGTGCGGATGCGAATGGTTGAAAATATCGGGTCGTTACATTGGAACTTCTAAATTGAAAATAAGAAATTAAATGCTAAGTTATAAATAAAATACACAAGGAATTTGAAATTTGTAACTTGTAAATAAAAAAGATATGAAAATAAGAAACGAGAACTATTGAACATCTATTTACTAAAATAATTAAGTTAAACTTGTGTAACTTTCAATTGCATTCTTATATATATATATATATATGTATATATATATGTATATATATATATAACTTACCAAAAGATTAAAAGTTGAAAAATGTTTAATAAGAAAATGTAATGGAATATTATATAAGTAGAACTTGGAAAATGAAAATGTTCAATGAAATTCTTTTATAAATAAGAACTTTGATATTATAGTTGTTATAAACTTAAGTTATAATTGAAATGCTACAAATTGAATGTAATAGAAAGTATGTATTGTAAGTAAATAATTATAAACTTAAGTTGATGAATTAATATGCTAAGTAATTGAATTGAACATGAATACTATAAATAAATAAGTATAAACTTATGTAAATGGTTGAAGTTAATTACAATTAAAAATGAGTAGAAAAGATGAATACTATAAGTAGATGATTATAAACTCCAGTTAATGATGGAAGCCATTTAATAATAAAATGAATACTATATTAAATTAAATGATTATAACTTCAGAAATTGTTTAAATGATTTAAAAAATGGATTTAATAGCCAATGACACTATATAATGAAATGAATGTAAATTAAAAAGTAATGAAAATTAAGTATGAACTTATACACTGATGGATATTAAGGTCTTAAGGAAATCAAGTATATAAATTAATAAATGTAAACTAAACCGTAATAAAATGTGTGTAATACTTAAATAATGAAATCATAGATGGTTATAAACAATTGAATGGCATTAATTTATGTAAGAAGTGAATGTAAAATAATGAAAAGAAATTTTCATTATATGAATAAATGAAGAAAAAATGAATTTGGTAAATAATGACTGAAAGTAATTGAACATAAGTAACGAATGAATGTGAAATTATTTACAAAGAAACCCATATAGTACTTTAAGAATTGATTTGCATATGTTAAATAATTGGGTATGTGTAACATATGTAAGAAAATGTAAATAACCTATGTAAATAAATGGCACTAAGGATTATATGAATGAACGAAAATTGAAATTTTAGAATTAAGTGTAAATTAAAGAAAACAACCATTGCATGGATGAAAATTTTGAATAGCAATGATATAAAAAAAAGAAATTAATAAGAATAGACTTAATATTATTGGATTCTTTGTTTGTATTGGTCTATGGGTTGTTTGGGAAAGGATACTTCTAATTGTTTGGATGTATGAATAACCTGTTGAGTTTTATCTAAGACTGTTGAGTAGATGATATGTAACGACCCGTATTTTTATGGATCGAAACAATGTAAAACAGTTATTATTAGACTGTTAGTGTTGTTGATAAGTTGTCCAGAGTCTAAGTCTTAGGTCGTATGAGAGTTTTGAGCGACCTAAGGAAGTTGGCGAGTTAAGGAGTAGACGACTTAGTGAAGTGGAGCGACCTAAGAAGTTAGGTCGTGTGATAGTTAGGTCGTGTGATAGTTAGGTCGTGTGGTAGATAGGTCGTGTGATAGTTTAGGTCTGTCGAGCGACCTAAGTAGTAGACGACCTAAGGAGTTTACGACTTAAGGGTTTGGAGCGACCTATAGGAGTTAGCGACCTAAGGAATGAAGCGACAGGAAGTTTGCGACCTAAGAAGTTAGCGACAACGACCTAGTGGTTAGCGACCTAGTGGTTAGCGACCTATTTGTTAGCGACCTAAGAGTTAACGGTATAGGAGTTAGCAGGTTAGCGTAGTTAGGTCGTTAGACGACCTAAGATGTTAGGTCGTGTGTGTGTTAGGTCGTAGGTCGCATGGATGCGCATGTCTGTGTTAGTCGTAGGTCGTAGAGGCGCATTTGTTAGGTCGTGGGTTCTAAGGTCGTGGACGACCTAATTACGAGCGGACGACCTAAGGGGGATTTCAGCCTATAAATAGGAGGGTTCTTCTTCACTTTTGGGATCCGGATTTTGAAGCGACGAAGTGCTGCCATTTTGAGAGCTCGAGTTCTACACTTCTTCACTTCTTTTCTCCACTTTAATCTTGTGCTTCCATCCATCCAAATCGAAGATCCAAGAGCTTAGATTGAAGATCTACATCCATAGAAGAGAGATTTCATCATTTGAAGCGGATTTGTGATAGATCGAGTTAGATCCTTCGCTGTCCAGATCTGAAGTGTGTTTCTTTTGAAGTGTTTAGGTGATTCGGTGAGTGGTGATTATCTCTCACACGGATCCAAAGGAGTATATCGGATCGTTGGCTTGATTTTGTGTTAAATAGTGATTTCCATGCATTTTCTTAACCCTAAGTATAGATCCATATAGATCCATTGTTCATGATGATTTGACATCCATTTTACTACATGTTAACCTATGAAAATTCATTCATCAAGATTATAGAGATATTGCTCATGTTTTCATGCTTGTTAGACTTTAGACTCTTTATTTACGAAATTGCCATTATTGTTATAATTGTCCATTAGATCATATTTGAATGCTTGATTACTTGGATTAATGTTTGACTTGATTGATTACTATGAATTAGATGATTGATGATTTGATTTAGACAAGACGGTCGAAGATGATTCAAAAGCTAAGTGAAAGGCTCTTGAATTGGGAAAGCTGCTCGTGGCATATGTAGCGGATGATGAAGCTCATATGGATAGATTTGATGATGATGTTGAGATGAGGCTTTGCTATGATGGGATGAGGCGAAGCATAGTATGAGATAGTCTTGGTCTAATCCAGACGGGATCATTCCAAGCATGTTAACAACTCGGTGAAATGGTTCGAGTTTGAGGATAATGGTTTGCTCGAGAGGCGCTTGAGCTAGTATGGAAATAGTCGTCGAGGAGGATGACTAGAAGGCTGAGATCTCATCGTTGTTGAAGGTTCTAGCATGCTCAAAGCAAGAGTACGTTGGGCAGATTCGATAGTCCCTGAAGGCTACTGATTGGTAGTCGAGTACTCTGGGCAGATTCGATAGTCCTAGGCACGGGTCACGATGACGTGCGGAGTCATGTCTAGAACTGGGGTTTCCATTAGCCCTTGACGGACGGATGAAATAATGAGCCGGTCATTCAATTAACGATGATATCGAAGCAATGATAACAGTGATAGCCAGAGTCATGGATGTTTGGTTGTATCGTCATTCGGTCTCAAGAGCGGTATTTTCTGGGTGCTTATCTGATCTTGGTTTAGGCCTTGGGGGTTTGTACTTGGAAAACATCGCCCTTGACTCGAGTGATAATTGCTTTACTTTAAATTGTATGCTTTGCTATGTTTGCTTCTGCTTAGTGTGTGTCTGGGGGCTATCACTGTAGAAAGAGGTGGAGTGGGAGGGTTGGATTCCTATTCCTTTTTCCTTTATGCTCTTTTGGTATGTTGTTAGTTAATTTACCGCTCACTAAGACTGTTGTCTGACTCAAGGCTTTATGTTTTAACTCTTATTGCCTTGGGCTGTTCGTCCATTTTGGGACGGGCAGACTAGGTAGCAAGTGACAGGTGCTGTTCTTGCTTTCTACGATGCTGATGATGAAGACGAGCTGGAGGATTGCATATTGTTTCTTACTATATGTACTGGATGTTCCGCTGCTTGTATATTCTCTGAGTGATATGTAGTGAGGCTTGTTGTATAGACTATTCAGATGTTTGTATTCAACTATTATGAAGCTTAATTGATGAAATTCATTTGTGAAGCTTTACTATATATGTTCTCTATTGTATTTTTGATCCATGCACTGTGAGTAATACGATAGATTCTGCTGTTTTAACTTTACCTGACAATCGTCCATGGCTGCCTGGCACACTTTACAGCGCACTATGTCTAGGTTTAGTGCGGCGGTCATGGGCGGTCGTCACATTTGGTATCAGAGCATTGTTTAATCGATTTTACCCAACGCTCGCTAACGTAACTACGTATGAGAGACGTAATTGTATTTTGATGGATGATTACTAAATATAATATAGTAGCTTAGAAAAGTTTGAGTCGTTTATGCAGTTGTTTCTCAAGGTGTGCTAATCATTCCTTTTTATAGATATTAAGGATGAGTCGAAGAGGGAGACCAGCTGCTAGGGAAGGCCGTGCTGCTGAGGGGACTGCTGATTATGCAGCTATGTTCGAAGCTATGATGACTTCGATCATGAGAAGGATGCCAGCTCCGGGGCCATCGGTGGATGTTGGAGTTCAAGTTCAAACTCCAAAGCCGGTGGATTTTGCTAAGTTGTGTAAGGATTATTCTGCTCTTGGAGGAAAGATTTTCTTGGGAACAGAATCAACCACAGAAGTTCAGAGATGGATAGATGCTTGTAGAAGGATCGTTGGTGATTTGGGAATCGATGATGAAACTAAAATGAAGCTTGCGTCAAGACAGCTTCAAGGAAGAGCTTCTGATTGGTGGAACTCTATCACCATTGAACTCCGGAGGAAGAAATTACTTGGGTACAGTTCCAAGCCAGATTTGAAGCTAAGTTCATTTCTACAGCTCAGAAGTCTGTTCTGTTCAAGAAGTTTGTGGAACTCAAGCAAGGTGGAAGGCCAGTTCTTGAGTATGTTTCTGAGTTTGAAGCTTTGTCCAAGTATGCCCGGTCGTATATTGAATCTTCGTATCAGAAGAATGAGAAGTTTGTGACAGGCTTGGACAGTTATCTTGGGAGGCAGTTGGTGGATCATTTGGACGATCCATTTGAGAAGCTTGTGGAGAAAGCTCTCAGGCATGAGAATCTGTTTCCTAAGGAAGGATCTGTTGTTGCTGTGACCAGGGGAGAGTCTAAACCACAGCAGGGTGGAAACAAGAAAAGGAAGCAGCAGCAGCAAAAGGGAAAGGATGGCCAGAAGAAGCCGAAGGGCGAAGTGACCTGCTACAATTGTCAGCAGAAGGGCCATTTCTCTAGAGATTGCAAGAATCCGAAGGTGCCGGTGAAGTGTCACAACTGTAATAAGCCGGGGCATGTTAAGAAGTATTGTCTAGAACCGAGGAAGGACAAGCAGATTGTGCAAGCTTATGCTTTGGGGGCTGTTCCATCATCTTCGAAAGCCTCTACCGCTGAAGAGAAAGGGAAGAGTGTTGTGGTTCAAGGTACTCTTTTCCTATGTGGTGTTCCAGTTAGAGTGTTATTTGATACTGGGGCGTCGCATTCTTTTGTTTGTAATGAACTTGTAGGCCGGTTGGGTTTAGAACCGGATATTGTTGATAGGACATTGGTTGTGACTAATCCAGTTGGGGGTTCGTCTTGTTTGTGTATGCTATGTCGTGGTCTGATTGTATCGAGTCATGATTGCTCTTTTGTTTGTGATTGTTTTGTTCTGAACTTTGCGGGGTTCAGAATTATTTTGGGTATGGACTGGCTTAGGAAGTATGCGGCAAAGGTTGATTGTGATAAGTTGGAGGTGACAGTCGAGAATGTGGAGGGGCGAAAGATTGTGATACGATGTAAGCATGAAGAAGGCGTCTTCATGAGCTTCATGTATTCGCTGGTTGTTCCACGGGATGGATTTTCATCTGTGCGAATCACTAATGAATTTGAGGATGTCTTTGACGAGGTCAAAGGGTTACCGCCACATAGAGAGATCGAGTTTTGTATAGATCTAGTTGAAGGAGCCAGACCTGTTGTGATGCCTCTTAGGCGGATGGCGCCTAGAGAACAGCAGGAGTTGAAGGTGCAAGTTGATGATCTTTTGCAGAAAGGATTCATTCGGTGTAGTGTGTCCGAATGGGGTGCACCTGTTGTGTTTGTAACCAAAGCGGATGGATCGCTGAGGTTATGTGTGGATTATCGTGAGCTGAATAAAGTGACTAAGAAGAACAAGTATCCATTGCCGAGAATAGATGACTTGTTTGATCAGCTTCACAAAGCGAAGGTGTTTTCTCAAATGGATTTGGCAACGGGATTTCACCAGTTAAGAGTGGCTAAGGATAGTGTGCCTAAGACTGCTTTTAGGACACCGTCCGGTTTCTTTGAGTGGCTGGTAATGCCGTTTGGATTGACTAATGCGCCAGCATATTTTGTGGATCTTATGAATAGATTGTTCAGAGATCAGTTGAACAGGTTCGTGCTAGTGTTCTTGGATGATATTTTGATTTATTCCAGAACTGAAGAAGAGCACAAGACGCACTTGCGTATTTTTTTGGAAATCTTACGGAAACATCAGCTGAGGGCTAAGTTTTCGAAGTGTCACTTCTGGAAGAGTGAAGTGAGGTTCTTAGGCCATATTATTTCTGGAAATGGAATAGCGGTTGATCCCGCCAAGATAGCAGCAATCCAGGATTGGGTTAGACCTAAGAATGCATCAGATGTGAGAAGTTTTCTTGGATTAGCAGGATATTATCGTCGGTTTATCAAAGACTTTTCCAAAGTAGCTGCACCGTTAACAGGATTGACGAAAAAGAATCAAGTATTCAGATGGGATGCTAAGTGTGAGCAAGCTTTCGGAATCCTGAAAGAGCGACTGACAAGTGCTCTTGTTTTGACTATTCCAAGTGGAAATGATGAGATGGTGGTTTACACCGATGCATGTGGTACTGGACTTGGAGCAGTGCTGATGCAGAAGGATAAAGTTATTGCGTATGCAAGTCGACAACTGAAGCTGCATGAAAGGAATTATCCGACTCATGATTTGGAGTTAGCGGCGATTGTTTTTGCTCTGAAGATGTGGAGACATTATCTATTGGGAGTTCGATTCGAGTTGTTTACAGATCATAAGTCGTTGAAGTATCTTTTCTCCCAAAAGGATTTGAATCTTCGGTAGCAACGGTGGCTAGAGTTTTTGGCGTCATATGATTTTGGTATAGCTTATACTCCAGGAAAGGGTAACGCAGTAGTAGATGCGTTAAGTCGAAGACATGTAGGATTGGGAGTCATGTTTTCAGAATGGAAGAATCTCGAGTATTTAGCTGGATTTGACTTCAGGCCCAGATGTGAATTGGAACCTGAGATATTGGCAAACTTATCGATAAGACCTACTCTTGTGGAAAGGATTGGCGAGAGCCAAAAGCGAGATGATAAGCTTGTCAAGATTATCCGTGATTTGGAATCTGGATTGGACCCAGAAAAGGATAAAGGATTCGAGGTAGATCAAGAGGGTTGGCTTCGAAAGCAAGGACGACTAGTTGTTTCCGATATAGATGAATTGAGAAATGAAGTTCTAAGGGAAATTCATCACTCGAAGTTGACAATTCATCCAGGAGGAAATAAGATGTATCGGGATATGAAGAGAACCTATTACTGGGAAGGTATGAAGAAGGATGTTGGAAATTTTATTTCCAAGTGCATGAACTGCCAGTTGGTAAAAGCCGAACAGAAGAAGCCAAGTGGATTGCTTCAGCCATTAGAAGATCCTACATGGAAGTGGGAGCAACTATCGATGGATTTTATTGATGGGCTACCTAGAACAAGAACGGGAAATGAAGGGATTTGGGTCATTGTAGATCGTCTGACTAAGAGTGCAAGATTCATTCCGGTTCGATCGACTAGGACTGCATCAAAGTTGGCTGAGTTGTATGTTAAGTGGATAGTTCGATTCCATGGTATTCCGAAGAGTATAGTGAGCGATCGAGATCCATTGTTCACTAGTGGATTTTGGAAGAGCTTCCAGGAAGTTTTGGGAACCGAGTTGTGTTTGAGTACAGCTTATCACCCCCAAACAGATGGTCAGACCGAGATAGTCAATCGAGTTTTGGAAGATCTCCTTAGAGCTTGTGTTTTGGATTTCGGAGGATCTTGGGAAGATCACCTTCATTTGGTAGAATTTTCGTACAATAACAGTTACCAGTCAAGCATTGGTATGGCACCGTATGAGGCATTGTATGGAAGACCGTGTAACTCTCCGACATGTTGGTTAGAGACCGGAGAAAAGCTGATGCTTGGGCCAGAGATGATTCGACAGACTTCGAAATTACATAGAGATCATTCGGCAACGAATGAAGGCAGCCCAAGACCGATAGAAAAGTTATGCCGATAAGCGTCGTAAGGATTTGGAATTCGACGTAGGTGATATGGTTTTTGTGAAGATTTCTCCACTGAAGATTTGTTGGACCATTCCCGATCATCGAGCGAATTGGAAAGCTCGCCTACAGATTGGAGTTACCAGAAAAGATGTCGAGTGTGCACAATGTTTTTCATATATCATATCTACGGAAGTATGTGCACGACTCGAATACAGTGGTTTCTGCTGATAGCTGTGAAGATTTAGAAGTCGATCCGGTTGTTGAGAGACCTCGTAAGCCACTTCGTGTTGTGGAAACCGACACGAAACAGCTTAGGAGGAAGGTAGTTAAGTTGCTCAAGATACAATGGAGTGATGATGATAACGACTGTACATGGGAGGTGGAAGAGAGGATGAAGGCAGCTCATCCTGAACTCTTCAAGGTATGGCCCTAAGGTGTCGTGTCATCTAACGACATTGTAACTTGTTCTAGTTTTAGAATTCTGCATGCGAAGCTAGAATTGGATGCATGGTTTGTTGATTGCTATGGATGGTAGGCATGCAGAATAGTCTTTGATTGCTCTGTTTGTTTGGAATTTCGGGGGCGAAATTCCTAAGGGGGAGAGAATGTAAAACATTGTAAAACAGTTATTATTAGACTGTTAGTGTTGTTGATAAGTTGTCCAGAGTCTAAGTCTTAGGTCGTATGAGAGTTTGGAGCGACCTAAGGAAGTTGGCGAGTTAAGGAGTAGACGACTTAGTGAAGTGGAGCGACCTAAGAAGTTAGGTCGTGTGATAGTTAGGTCGTGTGATAGTTAGGTCGTGTGATAGTTAGGTCGTGTGATAGATAGGTCGTGTGATAGTTTAGGTCAGTCGAGCGACCTAAGTAGTAGACGACCTAAGGAGTTTACGACTTAAGGGTTTGGAGCGACCTATAGGAGTTAGCGACCTAAGGAATGAAGCGGTAGGAAGTTTGCGACCTAAGAAGTTAGCGGCAACGACCTAGTGGTTAGCGACCTAGTGGTTAGCGACCTAGTGGTTAGCAACCTATTTGTTAGCGACCTAAGAGTTAACAGTATAGGAGTTAGCAGGTTAGCGTAGTTAGGTCGTTAGACGACCTAAGATGTTAGGTCGCGTGTGTGTTAGGTCGTAGGTCGCATGGATGCGCATGTCTGTGTTAGTTGTAGGTCGTAGAGGCGCATTTGTTAGGTCGTGGGTTTTTAGGTCATGGGTTCTTAGGTCGTGGACGACCTAATTACGAGCGGACGACCTAAGGGGGATTTCAGCCTATAAATAGGAGGGTTCTTCTTCACTTTTGGGATCCGAATTTTGAAGCGACGAAGTGCTTCCATTTTGAGAGCTCGAGTTCTACACTTCTTCACTTCTTTTCTCCACTTTAATCTTGTGCTTCCATCCATCCAAATCGAAGATCCAAGAGCTTAGATTGAAGATCTACAACCATAGAAGAGAGATTTCATTGTTTGAAGCGGATTTGTGATAGATCGAGTTAGATCCTTCGCTGTCCAGATCTGAAGTGTGTTGCTTTTGAAGTGTTTAGGTGATTCGGTGAGTGGTGATTATCTCTCACACGGATCCAAAGGAGTATATCGGATCGTTGGCTTGATTTTGTGTAAAATAGTGATTTCCATGCATTTTCTTAACCCTAAGTATAGATCCATATAGATCCATTGTTCATGATGATTTGACATCCATTTTACTACATGTTAACCTATGCAAATTCATTCATCAAGATTATAGAGATATTGCTCATGTTTTCATGCTTGTTAGACTTTAGACTCTTTATTTACGAAATTGCCATTATTGTTATAATTGTCCATTAGATCATATTTGAATGCTTGATTACTTGGATTAATGTTTGACTTGATTGATTGCTATGAATTAGATGATTGATGATTTGATTTAGACAAGATGGTCGAAGATGATTCAAAAGCTAAGTGAAAGGCTCTTGAATTGGGAAAGCTGCTCGTGGCATATGTAGCGGATGATGAAGCTCATATGGATAGATTTGATGATGATGTTGAGATGAGGCTTTGCTATGATGGGATGAGGCGAAGCATAGTATGAGATAGTCTTGGTCTAATCCAGACGGGATCATTCCAAGCATGTTGACAACTCGGTGAAATGGTTCGAGTTTGAGGATAATGGTTTGCTCGAGAGGCGCTTGAGCTAGTATGGAAATAGTCGTCGAGGAGGATGACTAGAAGGCTGAGATCTCATCGTTGTTGAAGGTTCTAGCATGCTCAAAGAAAGAGTACGTTGGGCAGATTCGATAGTCCCTGAAGGCTACTGATTGGTAGTCGAGTACTCTGGGCAGATTCGATAGTCCTAGGCACGGGTCACGATGACGTGCGGAGTCATGTCTAGAACCGGGGTTTCCATTAGCCCTTGACGGACGGATGAAATAATGAGCCGGTCATTCAATTAACGATGATATCGAAGCAATGATAACAATGATAGCCAGAGTCATGGATGTTTGGTTGTATCGTCATTCAGTCTCAAGAGCGGTATTTTCTGGGTGCTTATCTGATCTTGGTTTAGGCCTTGGGGGTTTGTACTTGGAAAACATCGCCCTTGACTCAAGTGATAATTGCTTTACTTTAAATTGTATGCTTTGCTATGTTTGCTTCTGCTTAGTGTGTGTCTGGGGGCTATCACTGTAGAAAGAGGTGGAGTGGGAGGGTTGGATTCCTATTCCTTTTTCCTTTATGCTCTTTTGGTATGTTGTTAGTTAATTTACCGCTCACTAAGACTGTTGTCTGACTCAAGGCTTTATGTTTTAACTCTTATTGCCTTGGGCTGTTCGTCCATTTTGGGACGGGCAGACTAGGTAGCAGGTGACAGGTGCTGTTCTTGCTTTCTACGATGCTGATGACGAAGACGAGCTGGAGGATTGCATATTGTTTCTTACTATATGTACTAGATGTTCCGCTGCTTGTATATTCTCTGAGTGATATGTAGTGAGGCTTGTTGTATAGACTATTCAGATGTTTGTATTCAACTATTATGAAGCTTAATTGATGAGATTCATTTGTGAAGCTTTACTATATATGTTCTCTATTGTATTTTTGATCCATGCGCTGTGAGTAATACGATAGATTCTGCTGTTTTAACTTTACTCTGACAATCATCCATGGCTGCCTGACACACTTTACAGCGCACTATGTCTAGGTTTAGTGCGGGAGTCATGGGCGGTCGTCACATGATATACTTAGTAGTTTATTTGTCATTCCATGTGATTAAAAGTTCCCGAACCCTAACAAAACCCTTTGTTTAGATTTCTATGGATGGATGATTTAATGCATTGATTTCATGTGATGATAGTATGGTTCTGTTGCTTGTGACTATGGTATGTTGTGTTGATTTTGTTGTGACTAATTGAAACAACCTAAGTATTCCTCTTTTATATAATTATTAACTTCTTTGGATTATATAAGTGAAATACAGGTTATGGAAGCAATAGCTACTGCTTTTGGTTTCATAAATTAAGCGTTGTTTGCCCGACAAATAGGTACGTTCCCGGATTACGGTTTTATAACGATATTATATTGTTTTCCCGCTGTTGGGATATATTATTTTGAAAAAATATTATGATATATATTGTTATTATTGATATTATTATTATTCCCAAACCTCTTCGTACAAAGGAGACTCTACCGAAATTTTCCATAAATGTTGGACTTAGAAAATTTTGTAAAATGTTTCCAAACTTTATTAATTTGAGTATAAAAGGATTTAAGTGTTTATAAATTGATATATTTTATTTAAATTGTTTAATTTTGTAAATTAATTGTTTATAAATTTAATATTTTGAATAAGATATATTGATTTCTTGATTCCTTCTTTTCCCCTATTTTTCCTTTTCGAGGACGAAAAGTTTTGAGCAGGGGAGAGTGTAACGACCCGTAAATTTTCGATAATTAAAAATTGCTGATTTAATAAGTTTTATTATTCAATATTGGAAGAAATAAAAACATGCGATCTACTAATGAAAATAATAACTAGAATATATAAATTGTAACAATGTTAACTTAAGTTAATTATTAACAAGTTTGATGGAATTCCAATTAAATAAATGGTGATTGAATAAAACCAATATTATGTAAGTAATTGTACCATTGGTTTGTAAGTAATAAACTTATGAATGTGATTTAAAGGTTAATGGTAAAAATTATTATAAGTTACCTATTTATTTAGTCCGTTAAATTTAATTTGAAAGCAATTGCAATTAATTCACTTAATTAGTGCAGTTAATGTAGATCAAATTGATAACTGTAGAATGTTAATTCAATAAGATGTAACCAATGTAAATTTTATTCTTAATATGATAATTGAGTGAATAAAATTGAACTGAAATCAAGTCTAATCAAACTTTTGGAATTTAAATTATAATAATTGAATCTATTGCAATTAAATGAAATTGAATATTACGTTAATGGGAATTAAGATGAAATTGGAGAATATTAAGGTACTAAGATATAAACCAATGTTAATTTTACCCATAAGACGATAATTGATGGAATAACAAGATTTAAAAAAATCAAATTAATGGATTTATTGAGATTCAATTTGTAATTACTGAACTTGTAACGACCCGTAAAATTTTAATGATTTTAATAACATAATTTACTGGAATTTTGTGAAATTTTAAATAATTGAATTTGGAAATAAAAATTTGATATTTAGATTACATCCATTAAAACATAGCAAATAGTAAATTTTCATCTGTTAATATGAAAGTTTATTTTCTTGTATAATTTTATTTCAATTTAAATCAGTTAATATTTAATGATAATAAAATATTTTCCAAACCTGAATATTTAATATAATAAATTTGTAAATCATCTTCTGAGTGAGATGTCATATTTCGTTTCTCCAAATTTGGACTGCTATTGTTCCGTTTATCTTATTTTCGGCAAATTAGCAGCATTTTCGATACCGAATATCAACTTTTGATAGGATGATCGTACCGCTGATATTTGTGTACCGTCTTGATCATTTTGTCGTGCCGATCCCCGTAGTATATTCATTTCCGTATTTCGGTATCTGTTACGTGATGAAAATCGCGAAACGGATATCCGTATCGGTTACTAAATTTCAACTCTTTGTTTCTTTTGTCTTTTTAGTTGTCCACACTAAACGGCTATTTTCTTTTATTATTCCATAAATGCAGCCGTGACTATCACTATTTCCATATTGTACTTTCTCTATTCCTAGTTTCAAAATATAACTACTACATTGTGCATTACTTTTTCTCTGCCTTCTCTTCTTTTGAATAAATACATACTATATTATAACCTGTGAAAGTATATATATCTAAGTTTGTATTTGTAGTTATTCATCTTCTTCTCCCTAACCTGCTATTTCTTTCATTCTGACATATATATATATATTTTTGTTTGCAAATCATCAACTGCTATTTGTGCTCGCCTCCCTCTTTGCTCTGCAGCACCCCCCGGCATCCTACCGCAAACACTCTCTCTCCACGACATCCACTTCCATGCGACCAGATCCGCCACAAACTGCGCTACCACCTCAGCATATCTCCCTCCTCCATCGCATGGCCTCGCAAACTTCTTCCTTCGCGTTTTCAAGCAGCCGAGCCATCGTTCAGCCCATTTTCACCTCGCCCAGCCACGCAACCCAAAGAAATTTCCTAACCCCTCCGCACTTTTGTAACGACCCGTATTTTTACGGATCGAAAAGTTTGTCAAAATCCGGGATTTTCAGCATTTTCTAGTTGTTTCAGATTTTGGTGTATTTGTCTAAGTCCTAGGTCGTGAACGACCTAAGAGCTAAGTCGTGACCGACCTATAGGATGGTAGCAAGTTAAGAGCTATGTTGTAGACGACCTAAGATAGGAGACTTAAGGGTTTTGAGCAACCTAAGGGATAGGTCGGCAACGACCTAAGGAAATGTTGTGAGCGACCTAAGTGTTTGGGTGAGTTAAGTGTTAGGTCGGCAGTTCGAGTTAGCGACCTAAGAGATAGGAGGGAGCGACCTAGTAGAGTTAATGACTTAGGGGATAAGCAGTTTGCGACCTATAAGAGTTAGCGACCTATGGGATTGACCGACCTAAGTGTTAGCGTAGTTAGGTCGTTAGATCTGTGTTGAGTTAGGTCGTAGGCGACCTAAGATGGTTAGGTCGCGTGTGTGTTAGGTCGCGAGCTTGCTAAGTCGTAGGTCGCGTGAGTTGTTAGGTCGCTAGGATAGTTTAAGTGTTAGGTCGCGTGGATCTAACTGTTAGGTCGTATGTTGTTTTAGGTTGACATGTGTTAGGTCGCGTAGAAGCCTAAGTTGTTAGGTCGCAACCCAACTGAGTCGTAGGTAGTTAAGTCGTTAGGTTGTTAGGTCGCTGCGTTTCCTAAGTGTTAGGTCATACCTGTTGCTAAGTCGTAGGTCGAAGGAAAGCGCATTGCTTTAGGTCGTCAAGTGTTAGGTCGCTGAGGAGTTAAGTCGTGCATCTGTTAGGTCGGAGAGACTTAGGTCGGAGAGGCTTAGGTCGGAAGCGACTTAGGGAGATAGCCAGATTTCGACTTAAGGAATTTCAACTATAAATAGGAGGGGTTGTTCTCACTTTTTGGGATCCGGATTTTTGAAGCGACGAAGTGCTGCCATTTTGAGAGCTCGACTTCTACACTTCTTCACTTCTTTTCTCCACTCTAATCTAGTGCTTCCATCCATCCAAGTTGAAGATCAAATTGAAGATCCAAGAGCTTAGATTGAAGATCTTCATCTTTTCAAGAGAGAGTTCTTCGTTTGAAGCGGATTCGTGATAGATCAAGCTTCATCCTTTGCTGTCCAGATCTGAAGCGTGTTGATTTGGGTTTGTTTAGGTGATTTGGTGAGTGGTGATTATCTCTCACCGGATCCAAAGGAGTATATCGGATTGTTGGCTCGATTTGGTGTTAAAATAGTGATTTCCATGCATTTTCTTCATCCTAAGTGTAGATCCATATAGATCCATTGTTCATGATGATGTTACATCCATTTTATCATATGTTAACCTATGCAAGTTCATTCATCAAGTTTGTAGAGATATAATCCATGTTTTCATGCTTATTGGACTTTCAACTCTTTAATTACGAAAATGCCATTATTGTTGTAATTGTCTACTTAGATCATTTTTGAATGCTTGATTGCTTGGATTGATGTTTGATTTGATTGATTGTTATGAACTAGATGATTGATGACTAGATTTAGATCGAAGGTGATTCAAAAGCTAAGGGAAAGGCTCTTGAATTGGGAAAGCTGCTCGTGGCATATGTAGCGGGATGATGAAGCTCTTATGCATAGATTTGATGATGTGATGATGAGATGAGGCTTTGCGAGGATGTAATGAAGCGAGGCAATCATGTGATGAAGACTTGGTCTAATCCAGATGGGATCATTCCAAGCATGTTGATAACTCGGTGATATGATTCGAGTTGAGGATAATGAATGGATATGAAAATAGTCGTCAAGGAGGATGATTAGGAGGCTTGGATAGCATCGTTGTTGAAGGTTCTAGCATGCTCTAAGCAAGAGTACGTTTGGGCAGATTCGATAGTCCCAACGGCCAACTGTTGATGGTCGAGTACTCTGGGCAGATTCGATAGTCCTAGGCACGGGCTGCGACGACGTGCGGGAGTTATGTCTAGAACCGAGGTTTTCATTAGCCCTTGACGGACGGCTGAAAGAATGTGCCGGTCATTCAATTAACGGTGATATCGAAGCAATGATAACAGTGATAGCCAGAGTCATGGATGTTTGGTTGTATCGTCATTCGGACTCAAGAGCGGTATTTTCTGGGTGCTTATCTGATTTAGGCCTTGGTACTTGGAAAACATCGCCCTTGACTTGAGTGATAGTAGCTTTACTTTAAATTGTATGCTCTGCTATGTTTGCTTCTGCTTAGTGTGTGTCTGGGGGCTATCACTATAGAATGAGGTTGGAGTGGGAGGGTTGTATTCCTATTCCTTTTCCTTTATGCTCTTTTGGTATGTTGTTAGTTAATTTACTGCTCACTAAGACTGTTGTCTGACTCAAGGCTTTATGTTTTAATTCTTATTACCTTAGGCTGTTCGTCCATTTTGAGACGGGCAGACTAGGTAGCAGGTGACAGGTGCTGTTCTCTTCTCACGATGCTGATATCGAAGACGAGCTAGAGGGTTGCATATTATCTTCTTATATGTACTGGATATTCCGCTGTTTTGTATTCTCTGAGAGATATGTAGTGAGGCTGGATGTATTGACTATGTGGATGCTTGTATACAACTATTATGGAGTTTTATATGATGTCATTTTGTTCTGTAAAGCTTCACAATACATATGTTCTATTGTATTTTGTCCATGCGCTATGAGTAATACGATAGATTCTGTTGTTTTAAATCTTACCTTGACAATCGTCCATGGTCGCCTGGCACACTTTACAGCGCTCTATCTCTAGATTCGGTGCAGGGGTCATGGGCGGTCGTCACATTTGGTATCAGAGCATTGGTTAATCGATTTTACCCAACGCTCGCCGTCGTAACTACGTATGAGAGACGTAATTGTATTTTGATGGATGAATACTATAGATAATATAGTAGTTTAGTAGAGTTGAGTCCTTTATGCAGTTGTTTGTCTAGATGTTCTAATCATTCCTTTTTATAGATATTGAGAATGAGTCGAAGAGGGAGACCAGCTGCTAGGGAAGGCCGTGCTACTGAAGAGACTGCTGATTATGCAGCCATGTTCGAAGCTATGATGACTTCGATCATGAGAAGGATACCAGTTCCGGGGGCAGCAGTTGATGTTGGAGTTCAAGTCCAAACTCCGAAACCAGTGGATTTTGCTAAGCTGTGCAAGGATTATACTGCTCTTGGAGGGAAGGTTTTCTTGGGAACAGAATCTACCATTGAGGTCCAGAGGTGGATAGATGCTTGTAGAAGGATCTTTGGTGATTTGGGAATTGATGATGCAACTAAGAGGAAGTTGGCATCGAGGCAGCTTCAAGGGAGAGCTTCTGATTGGTGGAACTCTATTACCATCACTACTCCGGAAGAAGAGATTACTTGGGAGCAATTCCAAGTCAGATTTGAAGCTAAGTTCATTTCTACAGCTCAGAAGTCTGTTCTGTTCAAGAAGTTTGTAGAGCTCAAGCAGGGTGGAAGATCTGTTCTTGAGTATGTTTCTGAGTTTGAAGCTTTGTCCAAGTATGCCTGGTCATATATTGAATCTGCTTATCAGAAGAATGAGAAGTTTGTGACCGGCTTGGATACTTATCTTGGGAGGCAGTTGGTGGATCATTTGGACGATTCATTTGAGAAGCTTGTGGAGAAAGCTCTCAGGCATGAGAGTCTGTTTCCTAAGGATGGATCTGTTGTTGCTGTGACCAGGGAAGAGTCTAAACCCCAACAGGGTGGAAACAAGAAGAGGAAGCAGCAGCAGTAGAAGGGTAAGGATGGTCAGAAGAAGCCGAAAGGCGAGGTGACTTGCTACAACTGTCAGCAGAAGGGCCATTTCTCGAAGGATTGTAAGAATCCTAAGGTGCCGATGAAGTGTCACAACTGTGACAAGCTGGGACATTTCAGGAAGAATTGTCCAGAGCCGAGGAGGGACAAGCAGATTGTGCAAGCTTATGCTTTGGGAGCTGTTCCGTCGTCTTCGAAAGCTCCTACTGCTGAAGAGAAGGGAAAGAGTGTGGTGGTTCAAGGTACTCTTTTCCAATGTGGTATTCCTGTTAGAGTTTTGTTTGATACTGGAGCATCGCATTCGTTTGTTTGTAATGAACTAGTAGGCCGGTTAGATTTGAAGCCGGATATTGTTGATAGGCCATTGGTTGTGACTAATCCAGTTGGGGGTTCGTCTTGTTTGTGTATGTTATGCCGTGGTCTAGTTGTATCGAGTCATGGTTGCTCTTTTGTTTGTGATTGTTTTGTTCTGAACTTTGCGGGGTTCCGAATTATCTTGGGTATGGACTGGCTTAGGAAGTATGTGGCAAAGGTTGATTGCGAAAAGCTGGAAGTGACAGTCGAGAATGTGGAGGGGCGAAAGGTTGTGATACGATGTAAGCATGAGGAAGGCGTCTTCATGAGCTTCATGTATTCGCTGGTTGTTCCACGGGATGGACTGTCATCAGTGCCGATCGCTAATGGATTCAAGGATGTCTTTGACGAAGTCAAAGGATTGCCGCCGCATAGAGAGATCGAGTTTCGTATAGATCTAGTTGAAGGAGCCAGACCTGTTGTGATGCCTCTAAGGCGGATGGCGCCTAGGGAACAGCAAGAGTTGAGGGTGCAAGTTGATGACCTTTTACAGAAAGGATTCATTCGGCGTAGTGTGTCTGAGTGGGGTGCACCAGTTGTGTTTGCAACCAAGGCAGATGGGTCGTTGAGATTGTGTGTGGATTATCGTGAGCTGAATAAGGTGACTAAGAAGAACAAGTATCCATTGCCGAGAATAGATGACTTGTTTGATCAGCTTCACGAAGCAAAGGTGTTTTCTCAGATGGATTTGGCAACGGGATTTCACTAGTTGAGAGTAGCTAAGGATAGTGTGCCGAAGACTGCTTTTAGGACACCATCCGGTTTCTTTGAGTGGCTGGTAATGCCGTTTGGATTGACTAACGCGCCAGCATATTTTGTGGATCTTATGAACAGAGTGTTCAGAGATCAGTTGAACAAGTTCGTACTTGTGTTCGTGGATGATATTCTGATTTATTCCAGAACTGAAGAAGAGCACAAGACGCACTTGCGTATTGTTTTGGAAATCTTGCGGAAACATCAGCTGAAGGCTAAGTTTTCGAAGTGTCACTTCTGGAAGAGTGAAGTGAGGTTCTTAGGCCATGTGATTTCTGGAAATGGAATAGCGGTTGATCCCGCTAAGGTGGCAGCAATCCAGGATTGGGTTAGACCTAAGAATGCATCAGATGTGAGAAGTTTTCTTGGATTAGCAGGATATTATCGACGGTTTATCAAAGACTTCTCCAAGGTAGCTGCACCGTTAACAGGATTAACGAAGAAGAACCAAGTGTTCTGTTGGGATGCTAAGTGTGAGCAAGCTTTCGGAATCCTGAAAGAGCGATTGACGAGTGCTCCTGTTTTGACTATTCCTAGTGGGAATGATGAGATGGTGGTTTACACCGACGCATGTGGTACTGGACTTGGAGCAGTGCTGATGCAGAAGGATAAAGTTGTTGCGTATGCAAGTCGACAGCTGAAGCCGCATGAAAGGAATTACCCAACTCATGATTTGGAATTAGCGGCGATTGTATTTGCTCTGAAGATGTGGAGGCATTATTTGTTGGGAGTTCGATTCGAGTTGATTACGGATCACAAGTCGTTGAAGTATCTTTTCTCCCAAAAGGATTTGAATCTTCGGCAGCAACGTTGGCTAGAGTTTTTGGCATCATATGATTTTGGTATAGCTTATACTCCGGGAAAGGGTAATGCAGTGGCAGATGCGTTAAGTCGAAGACATGCAGGATTGGGAGCCATGTTTTTAGAATGGAAGAGTCTTGAGTATTTAGCTGGATTTGACTTCAGGCCTAGATGCGAATTGGAACCTGAGATGTTGGCAAACTTATCAATAAGACCCACTCTTGTGGAAAGGATTGGTGAGAGCCAAAAGCGAGATGATAAGCTTGTCAAGATTATCCGTGAATTGGAATCTGGATTGGATCCAGAAAAGGATAAAGGATTCGAGGTCGATCGAGAGGGTTGGCTTCGGAAGCAAGGACGACTAGTTGTTCCCGATATAGATGAATTGAGGAGTGAAGTTCTGAAGGAAAGTCATCACTCGAAGCTGACAATTCATCCAGGTGGAAATAAGATGTATCGGGATATGAAGAGAACCTACTACTGGGAAGGTATGAAGAAGGATGTTGGAAATTTTATTTCCAAATGTATGAACTGCCAGTTGGTAAAAGCCGAACAGAAGAAGCCAAGTGGATTGCTTCAGCCATTAGAAGTTCCTACATGGAAGTGGGAACAAGTATCGATGGATTTTATTGATGGGTTACCTAGAACCAGAACCGGAAATGAAGGGATTTGGGTCATTGTGGATCGTCTGACTAAGAGTGCACGATTCATTCCTGTTCGATCGACTAGGACTGCATCAAAGTTGGCTGAGTTGTATGTTAAGTGGATAGTCTGATTCCATGGTATTCCGAAGAGTATAGTGAGCGATCGAGATCCATTGTTCACTAGTGGATTTTGGAAGAGCTTCTAGGAAGTTTTGGGAACCGAGTTGTGTTTGAGTACAGCTTATCACCCTCAAACAGATGGTCAGACTGAGAGAGTCAACCGAGTTTTGGAAGATCTCCTCAGAGCTTGTGTTTTGGATTTCGGAGGATCATGGGAAGATCACCTTCATTTGGTGGAATTTGCGTACAACAACAGTTACCAGTCAAGTATTGGTATGGCACCATATGAGGCATTAAATGGAAGACCATGTAACTCTCCGACATGTTGGTTGGAAACTGGAGAAAAGCTGATGCTTGGGCCAGAGATGATTCGTCAGACTTCAGATTGTATAGAGATCATTCGGCAACGAATGAAGGCAGCCCAAGACCGTCAGAAGAGTTATGCCGATAAGCGTCGTAAGGATTTGGAATTCGACGTCGGAGATATGGTTTTTGTGAAGATTTCTCCACTAAAGAATGTTATTCGATTCGGGAAGAAAGGAAAATTGACTCCGAGATTTGTTGGACCATTTCCGATCATCGAGCGAATTGGAAAGCTCGCCTACAAATTGGAATTACTTGAGAAGATGTCGAGTGTGCACAATGTTTTTCACGTATCATATCTACGGAAGTATGTGCACGACTCGAATACAGTGGTTTCTGCTGATAGCTGTGAAGACTTCGAAGTTGATCCAGTCGGTAGAAGACCTCGTAAGCCGCTTCGTGTTGTGGAAACCGACACGAAACAGCTTAGGAGGAAGGTAGTTAAGTTGCTCAAGATACAATGGAGTGATGATGATAACGACTGTACGTGGGAGGTGGAAGAGAGGATGAAGGCAGCTCATCCTGAACTCTTCAAGGTATGGCCCTAAGGTGTCGTGTCATCTCGCGATATTGTAACTTGTTCTAGTTTTAGAATTATGTATGCTAAGCTAGAATTGGATGTATGGTTTGTTGATTGTTATGGATGGTAGGCGTACAGAATAGTCTTTTGATTGCTTTGATTGCTTGGAATTTCGGGACGAAATTCCTAAGGGGGAGAGAATGTAACGACCCGTATTTTTACGGATCGAAAAGTTTGTCAAAATCCGGGATTTTCAGCATTTTCTAGTTGTTTCAGATTTTGGTGTATTTGTCTAAGTCCTAGGTCGTGAACGACCTAAGAGCTAAGTCGTGACCGACCTATAGGATGGTAGCAAGTTAAGAGCTATGTTGTAGACGACCTAAGATAGGAGACTTAAGGGTTTTGAGCGACCTAAGGGATAGGTCGGCAACGACCTAAGGAAATGTTGTGAGCGACCTAAGTGTTTGGGTGAGTTAAGTGTTAGGTCGGCAGTTCGAGTTAGCGACCTAAGAGATAGGAGGGAGCGACCTAGTAGAGTTAATGACTTAGGGGATAAGCAGTTTGCGACCTATAAGAGTTAGCGACCTATGGGATTGACCGACCTAAGTGTTAGCGTAGTTAGGTCGTTAGATCTGTGTTGAGTTAGGTCGTAGGCGACCTAAGATGGTTAGGTCGCGTGTGTGTTAGGTCGCGAGCTTGCTAAGTCGTAGGTCGCGTGAGTTGTTAGGTCGCTAGGATAGTTTAAGTGTTAGGTCGCGTGGATCTAACTGTTAGGTCGTATGTTGTTTTAGGTCGACATGTGTTAGGTCGCGTAGAAGCCTAAGTTGTTAGGTCGCAACCCAACTGAGTCGTAGGTAGTTAAGTCGTTAGGTTGTTAGGTCGCTGGGTTTCCTAAGTGTTAGGTCATACCTGTTGCTAAGTCGTAGGTCGAAGGAAAGCGCATTGCTTTAGGTCGTCAAGTGTTAGGTCGCTGAGGAGTTAAGTCGTGCATCTGTTAGGTCGGAGAGACTTAGGTCGGAGAGGCTTAGGTCGGAAGCGACTTAGGGAGATAGCCAGATTTCGACTTAAGGAATTTCAGCTATAAATAGGAGGGGTTGTTCTCACTTTTTGGGATCCGGATTTTTGAAGCGACGAAGTGCTGCCATTTTGAGAGCTCGACTTCTACACTTCTTCACTTCTTTTCTCCACTCTAATCTAGTGCTTCCATCCATCCAAGTTGAAGATCAAATTGAAGATCCAAGAGCTTAGATTGAAGATCTTCATCTTTTCAAGAGAGAGTTCTTCGTTTGAAGCAGATTCGTGATAGATCAAGCTTCATCCTTTGCTGTCTAGATCTGAAGCGTGTTGATTTGGGTTTGTTTAGGTGATTTGGTGAGTGGTGATTATCTCTCACCGGATCCAAAGGAGTATATCGGATTGTTGGCTCGATTTGGTGTTAAAATAGTGATTTCCATGCATTTTTTTCATCCTAAGTGTAGATCCATATAGATCCATTGTTCATGATGATGTTACATCCATTTTATCATATGCTAACCTATGTAAGTTCATTCATCAAGTTTGTAGAGATATAATCCATGTTTTCATGCTTATTGGACTTTCAACTCTTTAATTACGAAAATGCCATTATTGTTGTAATTGTCTACTTAGATCATTTTTGAATGCTTGATTGCTTGGATTGATGTTTGATTGATTGTTATGAACTAGATGATTGATGACTAGATTTAGATCGAAGGTGATTCAAAAGCTAAGGGAAAGGCTCTTGAATTGGGAAAGCTGCTCGTGGCATATGTAGCGGGATGATGAAGCTCTTATGCATAGATTTGATGATGTGATGATGAGATGAGGCTTTGCGAGGATGTAATGAAGCGAGGCAATCATGTGATAAAGACTTGGTCTAATCCAGACGGGATCATTCCAAGCATGTTGATAACTCGGTGATATGATTCGAGTTGAGGATAATGAATGGATATGAAAATAGTCGTCAAGGAGGATGACTAGGAGGCTTAGATAGCATCGTTGTTGAAGGTTCTAGCATGCTCTAAGCAAGAGTACGTTTGGGCAGATTCGATAGTCCCAACGGCCAACTGTTGATGGTCGAGTACTCTGGGCAGATTTGATAGTCCTAGGCACGGGCTGCGACGACGTGCGGGAGTTATGTCTAGAACCGGGGTTTTCATTAGCCCTTGACGGACGGCTGAAAGAATGTGCCGGTCATTCAATTAACGGTGATATCGAAGCAATGATAACAGTGATAGCCAGAGTCATGGATGTTTGGTTGTATCGTCATTCGGACTCAAGAGCGGTATTTTCTGGGTGCTTATCTGATTTAGGCCTTGGTACTTGGAAAACATCGCCCTTGACTTGAGTGATAGTAGCTTTACTTTAAATTGTATGCTCTGCTATGTTTGCTTCTGCTTAGTGTGTGTCTAGGGGCTATCACTGTAGAATGAGGTTGGAGTGGGAGGGTTGTATTCCTATTCCTTTTCCTTTATGCTCTTTTGGTATGTTGTTAGTTAATTTACTGCTCACTAAGACTGTTGTCTGACTCAAGGCTTTATGTTTTAATTCTTATTGCTTTGGGCTGTTCGTCCATTTTGAGACGGGCAGACTAGGTAGCAGGTGACAGGTGCTGTTCTCTTCTCACGATGCTGATATCGAAGACGAGCTAGAGGGTTGCATATTATCTTCTTATATGTACTGGATATTCCGCTGTTTTGTATTCTCTGAGAGATATGTAGTGAGGCTGGATGTATTGACTATGTGGATGCTTGTATTCAACTATTATGGAGTTTTATATGATGTCATTTTGTTATGTAAAGCTTCACTATACATATGTTCTATTGAATTTTGTCCATGCGCTGTGAGTAATACGATAGATTCTGTTGTTTTAAATCTTACCTTGACAATCGTCCATGGTCGCCTGGCACACTTTACAACGCTCTATCTCTAGATTCGGTGCAGGGGTCATGGGCGGTCGTCACAACTTTCCCTCTCCTTTAGCCTTGCTAGCCTCGCTTTGTCCCCACCTGCTCACACACCTGACAACACCGCTAGCATAGCCCAGCACCTCCTCTCTCTCTTATTTGAAGGTATTTGCTGTATATATGTGTACAAGTCTTATTTATATATATTTCATATATATAGTTTGTATATGCATAAGTTGATTTTGGAGATAAAGCAAGCTTATGGATCTGGGTCTATTATATGTTATATATATAAATTATTTTATCTACCTGCTTATATATATTATATATGTTGTGTGATCGGTTGCTATTTATATAAGTTTATATATATATATATGATTAATTGAATATTATATATATGCTTGAATTTTAGATAAAATGTGGTTTATATAAGTAAAATATTTGGACAGTTTATATAAATGAACAAAGGTTAAGTTATATAAGTTTATATATATAGATAATCTGGTGTATGTATATAAGGTTATATAGTTATATAGCATTTGTTGTGTATATAAACATATATAGGTTATGTAAGTGTATATATTTGAAGAAAAAAATAAAGAAAAGAAAGTTAGGATATGTATGTCGTATATGATATGTTATTTGTTGTCTGCGCATATATAAGATTTACACGAATATAAGTATACGTAGGTTAATATATGCCTTATATATGTTTAGTTACTGTAAGTATATATATGAATTTATAAGAAAACGAAAAAATAGATATTCTGTAATTTATCCAGTTGCATGCTTCAATTTAAATATGTATATGTATTATAAATAAAGTTATAAATTGTATAGATATTTTGGATATGCATTATCTAAACCTATATATTTTGAGTAAATTTCATTAATCTATTCATCTATTTTGTTTTGTTTATGATCTGCATATATATATATTATCAGTCTGCATAATATATTGTTATTTACTATTGATTTTAAACTGTATGCATATATGGTTATTTTAATTTTAAATGTATATAGATTTAAATTATAAGTTTATATAAGTTGTTGTTTTATGTTATATATATATATACAAAGTGGTATGTCAGATTTTCTATATAAGTATTTATTTTAAAATATATTATGTATTTATGTTTGATTTATATATATATATATATATGTTTTGATTTAAAAAATTGATTCTGAAATACATATATATTTAAATTTAAAATGTGTTTGAAGTTAGAATATGGTTTTACATATGAAAATAGTTATATATATATATATACATGTTCACTTATACCATTATCTTCATCGATGCAGTTCTGATTTGATTTCGTCTATTCTTATTTATCAGTTTGTTCATCGAATTTGTGCCAATCTTTGCTTTGATTCGAAATTCGTGCTTGGATTCATAACTCATTTCTTCGTCAAATCTCTCTAGCCTCGGAAGGTGAGCAATCACTCATGATTAACATTCTTATATTTATTAAATTTGATTTCCATTGGAACGACAATTGAAATATGCTGCTAAATTGAACTGTTAATTTTATAATTGCTATATATGATATGTTATTACATGAAATTGTTCACCTGAGGGATATGACACCATATCCTATTGTTTATATTTTATTTAATTTGTTATTGATGATATATGCCTGTTTTGGGTTGAAATGATAAACCCAAGCGATTTTCATTGATTTGAATTTGGGATTGCGGGTTGAAATGATATATATCCGTATGTATTTAAATTGCGGATTGAAATGATAAATATCCGTATCACTTGACCATATGATAGAAAATTATATACAGACACCATTGGTCTATATATATATATATATATATATATATTGAAAATGATTTCCAAGGTTTTGAAAGGAAATATATATGGTTTTAATAAATATTGATTTTAAGATATTATATTTTTAATATGGATTTTTATAATAATTTCAATAAATTAAGTTGGAACGAGAAATAGAAATTAATTTGAAATTTACTTGAGTTTTACTTAAATAAAACCGATGTGAAACTTATTAAATTTGAGATTTTAAAGATATGATTTATAACTTGATTTTTGATTTAAGGTGATTAAATGAATATTTCAAGTAAATAAATTGAAGGGAATATTTAGTTTATATAAATTTCAATTTAAGGTTTCATTTAAATGATATTGGATTGACTAAGTGAATTTTCAATATTAAATAATGGTAAAATTGAATTTGAAATATAAATAAATTTAAGCTTTGAAATCTATTGAAATTGAAATGGGTTAAATTGTAGTTTATAAATGTATTTTAAATGGTTTTGAACTGAATTGAAATTGGTGTATTGAGGTTAAATTAAATTGAATTTTGGAATTCGAGTTGATCTGAATCGATTTGTGAAATTTGAGGAAACTATTTTTATATTATATAAAGTAATTTAATATATATAAATATTTTACCTTATGAATTATTTTAATATAAACTATTTTTAATATAAAACTATTTTAATATACTAATTATTTTAATATAAACTATTTTTAATTTATAACTATTTTAATATAAACTATTTTATTATAAACTATTTTATTATATAAACTATTTTATTTTATATACTATTTTAACATATATTATTTTCTATATCTAAACTGGTTAAGTAAAAGCGTTATGATTTTAAAAGTGCTATGATTTCGAAAGTGATATAATTTTGAAGGTGTTACGATTTTGGAAATGAATATGATTTAAAGTGTATAATGATAACAAATTGATATGGTTTGAAATGATATGATATTTTGATATGAAGTATAAACTGTTTGAAAATGAAATGACCATGGTGTTATAATAACGTTTGGTTGTTAAAGAGACCAGGATCAGATATTGTTATACTCTTTGCCAATACCGAAAACCACTTTAACAACTGTGTACGTGGTGGAGATTCTAGAAATGAAGTAGGATGATTTGACAACGATTCTATATGGTATGACGTGACCCTGACTCTGTAACGACTCCGGATTTTATATAAATTTAAATTGATATTTAAATTTATTTTTGAATTAAAATTGTGAAATTTATCGATTAAAGGGATGCGAGTTTCCCCGAAATCGAAATAAATTTGGTATAAATCATTTAAATTTAATAATATTGTAAATATTGTACCTATATGTGAATATATATGTATACGTGATATATGAGAAAAATTTGAAGTTAGTATATATGTATATTGAATTCGAGTTTAAATCTAAGTTTAAATGGTTTAATAATAATAATAAATGATAATAATAGATATTAAGTTATAAATAGAAACGAAAATATATAAGATAAATTATATAGTATAAAATAGAAACTTATTTACATTATAAAGTGATAGGATTTTAAAAACATAACAAAATAAAATAAGTAAACAAATATATAAGATTGGAGTAAGTGATACAAAATAAATACGTATAGTTAAAATTCAAAACAAACACATTAACTAAGATTTTAACAACATAGAATTTCATTTATATTGCTAAGCAATTAGACTAGACAAAAGAAAGAAAAGAGTATTGCAAAAGTATGAAACAAAATCTTCTCAATATCATTTTCAGCCGAGACAAGCTTGCAAAGGCAAGTAAAAGAAGTACATAAAAACAAATGAAAGCTGCCAGGCATGAGCAAAATAATAAGAATCTTGTAGGTGAAGTATGGAAAGGCAAAGCAAGAGACATAAAGTACTCATACAATTAATGCTAGCACCCAAAATGTTCTCATCAGCCACAAGCAAGAAAATATCACTGCTAAAAACTTGTACAAATCTATATCTGCACCCTGTGTAAAGACTTATCACCAGCAAACTCTTCTTTTTATCAAACTCCTCAATTCATTTTTGCTTCGTTCCATTTCAAAGCTGAAGAAAAAAATACTGAAGCTAATCTATACAACTGAAATTTAAATCAAACACAGAATCAAAGCAAGCAAATTTAAAAGCCTGATTCAAATGAAGCAGCTCTGTTCCTCATTTTCAGAAAAACTGGTGAGCAACTTTGTCTTTCCTAGACTCCTTTGTTTTCACCAGTGAGTAACATATGTTTTAAAATTTAAAAGCTTGAATCTGTTGCATATATATATCTGTGAATAAGTAGATTTCTATATATATATATATATCAGGATCCTCTAAATACATTGGGAAACTGGAAATGCTTTGTACAGGTTATTGTTCTACATGTTCTCTGTTCTAAGATTTCCAGATATCAGACTTTGATTCAAAAATCATTTTCACGTGATTTATTTGATGTTTCGATTTAGTGTTAAAACAAGAATTGTTTGTTACTGTATATATTCAAGATTTGAAATTTATTTAAGTCAAAACAACTTGTTTATAACCCTGGGAAGCAAGAAACTGAGCAAAGCTTTAAATTTGTCAAAATGCAACCATTTTTGTTTACAAACTCAGGTATGTAATTGAAATTCTTATACCTTAAAATGATTTTTAAAACAAGAACTAAAATTTTTAGATCAAAAATGTGAGAGTAGTTTTGAATTGAACGAAGATGGGTTTTCGTCGAATTTCAGGCGATCGAGAGGGGGGTTGATGGTCGAGGCTTCGCGAGGGGGTAGGCGAGCCTACGGTGAGTCGAGGAAAAATATTTCGATGGTCAATCGATGACCACGGTGGCGGCGGGAGATGTTTAAATTTCGGTGACCTAGTTTTGGGGTGGATAATATTTTCCACTCGCGCGACGTCGATAGGCGATCGAGTGCCACATGGCTTTGCGAGAAGGTAGAGGGGAGATGGACGAGGCTGTGGCCGAAGTTTGGTGGCCTCTGGTGGTTGAGGGGTGGAGAACGACGTCGTGACAGGTTTTGAAGTAGATGGTGTTTTTCTGTTCCAGGTCTTAAATTTTTAACTCAAATTCAAATTCGAGTTGTTGTGGTGGATTTGGGGAATTGTGATCATACCTGGAGATGGTCGGCGATGTGAGAAGGCCGTCGAAGGTGGCTGGAGTTGGCTGGAGCCACGGTGCACGTGCACGCGTGATAGCTTGTACCTGGGTTTGTGAAGTGGGAAGAAGAAGCAGTTTGCTCGAAGTGTTGGCTTGTTGACTCGAAGCAAGTTATTGAATGGCTCGGGTATTTTAAGTATTTGACTCGAAGTAAATAGGGGGAAGCTCGGGTCGAAGTTTTTTAAAAGTTTAAACCTGTAACCATTTTAACAGTTTTTAAAATTCTTGTTTTAAATTAAAAAATCAAAGTTAAACCAAGTTCCAAACCAAGGTTTAATAATGAATTCAAGTTTGTTTTGAAATCTGTAGATTTAGTATGAAAACAGTTTTAACTTTTAAAACTAAATCAAGTTTTATTTAAACAATTTTGTAAAACCAGTCCTTTTGTAAATAGTAAATGTTATTCAAGTTTTGAATTGGAAAGGGTTTTCAAATAATATTATTTTTAATTAACCAAGTTTAAAAATGTTTAAGATATGTATAACCTTTATTTTAAAGTTATTTTTTTAACTTAATAATGTAATTAAGTAATGTTTTTATATTTAAATAAACTTAAGGGCATGAGATAAATTATAGGTTAATTCATTAAGATAAGTAATTAAAGGTGATTAATTACTTGAAGATAATTACTTAATTTAAAGTAATTAAATAAATGATAAAAAAATTGACAAATCAAGTGATTAAAGAATAATTGTGCAATGTGATAAATTTGTGATAGGGATAATCATTTTTGTAATTAATTAAGGGTTGATTAATTATAAATAAAAGGTTAATTAATTAATTAATTGATTAAGAAGTAATTAATTAATGAAAGTGATTAAGATTTAATTAATTAATAATTAAGGATAATTAATCATTGATTAAAGATACTTAATAAAAGTAATTATGTGATTAATTAGTTATAATTACACAATTAATTCATCTTAATTATAGATGATTGATTAATATCGAATGCTTTGTGATATGATGCTTTGTGATATAAATTGCTTTGTATTGAGCAGTTATATCTGTGATGAATGTACTGTTATGTGAATATGCAAACCCTTAGCCTGTAAACGGCACTTGAATTTCGATGCGACTGGGAGTCATATTCCAGTTGGTTATCCGAAACCCACATCGAATTGTAATAGTGAATCTTTGTGACTGATAAATTTATTTTATCTATGAATCTGTGAATGAAGATAAGCGTTATGGGTTATACCGCTTATCGATATATCTGTGATGATTGATGTTGTGCACTATTGTGTAAAACCCCTGGACTACACCATACACACACAAATATGGATTTCATGTGGAAATTGGTTAAATCACAGATGATGTAAATTTGATGTTTTTGAAATTGAAATTTTAATTTCAATTGATTTTGAAATTGGAAATTGGGGTTTAAAGTGAAAATCTTTTGAAATGGAATTTCAAAGATAAAAGTTATTTTGAATAACTTAAATCGAGTTTTGAAATTTAAATAATTTGATTTAAATTTGAATTCAAGTTTAAAGTTGAATTCTATGATTTGAAACTAGGGATTAAAGATGCTATACAAGTTATATATGGGTTAAACCATTTTAAAGGCATTGATTTGGGAATTTGAATTTAATTCAAGAGTTTTAACTCGTGTAAATATAACTGGATTTTTCCGAAACGAAAACTACTTGTTTTCAAATAATAATAGCTTTCATTTTAAGAAAGGATTTCCAAATTGTGTTGAATGGTTTCAAGTTTGAAATGGAATTGAAATGTTTTGAAAACTATGAAATGAGTCTTTGATTCAAAGACCGGACGAGTTAATTCAACTTGAAATAGAATTGTTTTGAAAGGCAATGAATGAATCTTTGGAAACGAGTTTTGAAGGCTATAAGTTAAATCTTGATTTAAAGATTTAACGAGTTAATCAAATTGAAATGGAAATCGATTTGAAAATCTATGAATGAATCTTTGTGAACGGGGTGAACTTTGTGAATTGAATCTTTTTGTTTAAAAGATAAAAGTGTGGAAAATTGTTTAAACCATGGAAGGTTTTTGAAATGAATCTTTTTGTTTAAAAGATTGGAAATGGTAATTTGTTTTAACCATTCGAATGAAAAGTTTGGTTTTTAAGCTGTGATTTAACTGAGACCCCAGTATCCATATGATTTTTAATTGTGCTCGTTATTCGGTTTAGCCGGGAAAGGACCTTTGTGTCATATAACCCATTCCGAATAATGATACGTCGTATATGGATGGCATTTGAAGACCGGTGGTGAAGACCGGGTATTTGCGAGAATGATAGGATGACCTATCGATTGTCTCTGCACCGAGTAGCGCCCGGTATAGAGATTCCCTAAGTGATGGGAAGTCCGATCGGGATTGTGAATACCCGGATTTGCAAGGGCTTCTTCAAGAGTGCCTTCGGTTCTGTTCGAACCCGGAACAGACTTGTATGTATGTGTGTCTGACATTACACTTTGAGATGTAAAGCTGGTTTCTATCAAATACATTTCTGTTGGTGGCGGAGAATTTATTCTCTTAGCTTAACACCCTTCTCTGAGACGTACGAGCTCAGAGGTTATGTAGTTGATGGTTACTAGTGATACATTCCCAATTTGGTAATGTGGCATACGAAGTGCTGATGATCATTTGTTGATCAAAGCATGGCTTTGTGAAAAAGCGTAGCTTTGTGGACGAGACTTCGTCGAGCCTCACAACCCGGTAATGGTCGAAACAGGAATGTTGCGACAAAGGTTTGTAGCGGTAGCGCCCTTAGGGTATGTCATTTCCTTCTGGATAAAAGGTGATATCATGGTATGGAGCCCAGATATCTTACCTATGTTGATTATACTTTGTGGCTGTTGCTTTATGATTGAGGATCCTCGGATAAAGGTCGATGACGACCGGGGGATGACATGACTCGTGTGTTAGTTACCTAGTTACAGCTGTACAGCGTGAGGTAGCGTCGGCCTTTTGTTTGCAGAGATCCGGTTAGGTTCTCGGGGCGTCTTTCCAGAGGCGTTTCTATTTCGGTGTAAGGATGTTCCTTAGCCTGATCATTTATTGGAAATCCAAAGAAACAATACGAACGCCATACAGTTTTAGTTGTATAACCTGCTATGGAATGTGGCGGTAACCTGCTATTGAACGTAGTAGCTATAGTAGGCATACAACAATGGTTGTATGCTGGCTAAGATTGATATTATACTTTCGAAATATTTTCACACTATGCACTAGTAATAATATCAAAAGAATTTCTTTTGCGTAGTAAGCATGTTTGACTATCATAAGAAGAAATCTCCTCCAATTCTGCATTTGCATTGTGTGTGTGGCGGGAGGTCTTATGGTAGTTTCATTTTCGAAAAGCATTGCGGGTTTCAATGTTTAAAAGCCTTTTGTGTTTGTTTAAAGATAAACTGTTTTGGTTTGCTCATACCAGTCCCATGACTGATCCGGAGTTTATTGTTCCCTTCCTAAACTCTGGGTGCCCACAAATTTTCCACACGGGCAGTCTAGAGTTGGGTTTTTCAGATATTCAGGTTTAGTAGATTATCTGGAGCTAGTTCAGTTCTTGGAGTACATGGACTGACGTTGCTTATCTTGGAGCATTCTATTGGAGACATTCTATCCGCTGCTGGAGTTATCATTTCTGATTTCCGCTGTATCATTATTTATCTCTGATATTATTGTATCATATTGATATCATTGTTGTATATCATTATGGATATTGTATTCATTGGAGTTGTATATGATATCATTGTTTTCTTTTTCTTCCGCTGTGTTATTTACTTAATTGTGTTATAAGCTCCGGCGACTCGGATTTGAACGGTCGAATCTATGGCATTCGAGTACGATGTAAAGTATGGATGTCGATTTTCGAACGCGAAAAATCCGTATCGTTACAGACTCCCATGAGTCAGCTTGATGTGGCTAAAACAAGAGCTATACCGGGCCAAGTGAGGTCATTCCTCCTATCGGACACATTTCTTCGATACCATTCTATTGCTTTTGTGATGTGATTGGGTGCACCCTTTGATTTGGGAGTGTGTCACGAGGTGGGCAGTAGTAGCTGCTATGCGTTACCACTTGTCCGGGAGTGCAAATGGTATATCTACCCCGACATTGCCTCGAGTGCCTTGTCGCATGCCTTATCGCGCCTTCTACAAGTTTGTTTTGTACCGTACCTATGTGATGACCTCTGGGTAAACCTCCAGTTTACGGAGGAGCATACGGCATTGTATAGACTACGGGAATATATAAAATGTGTTAAGCGGGATATGGGTAACGTGTGATAACCCGAATTTTTAGACATTTGTTAATTGGCAATTAACAGGATTAAATTTATTAAAAATACTGATTTGTATGTTAAACAAATTAATATGATGATAAATATTTATATATGGATGGAAATTTATTTGGTAATTTCCTAATATAATTACTTAAAAATTTATAAATTGAATTTGTGTTTATATATATATATATTAAGAAAGTGTTTATTTAATAGTAAAATAAATACAAAAGCTTTTTATTTACATTTAGAAACAATTTAAAATTTGCTTAATTACAAGTGTAAGCCTTTTAAATTATGTAAAGTACATGTGTAATGAGATTAAAAATATGAACTGACAAATGTTAACTAGTATAATAAGTGTCACTAATTTGTGTTTATTTTCTTTAATTTTAAATAAATTCTAATTAACACTATATAAACTCCTTACTACTCTTTCCCATTTCTTTTCCTAATCTTCTCATTTTCAAAAGCCAAGAGAACTAAAACCCTGTAAAAACTATTTTCAAACCAGAAAATCAAACAAATCGAAACCCTGTAAACATTATACAAATCAGAAGCCAAAACCCTGTAAAATTTTTTTACAAACCACAAGAAACTCAAAGCCTGTATACAACTATAACCAGAAATTCATAAGCAATCAACTACTTGAATCATCAAGGCTTCAGATTTCAAAGCATTTTCAAGCTTCAGTTTTCAAAAGATCAGATCACCTCAATAATCAAGCAAGTCAGATTTTAAATTCAAGATTTAATTCCTGTTCAAAAGCAAAGATCAATTTCCAGGCTTTGCTCTCTGTTCAACATTAAAGGTGAGTGAACGAACCTATATTTTGTTTAAAATCTGTTGCATGTGAATTGTTGAAATAAATTAGGCCTTGCATGTATATATATTAGAGAAATCTGTATATATGTGTTTAAACTGTGCATGTCTAGATATGTCTGTTCTTCTCTGTTTTCAAGTTACAGAGTTTAAAAATAACAAGTGAGAAAACAATCTATACAAAAGCTTTAATTTGTTCTAACTTGCTGCATGTGATGGATATATGAATTAGTGTTGTGATAGTTGCTTGCATGAATGTAAATAATGCTTGTATGTTTATAAATATAAATCTGTTAAGTAGGCATGCCTGTATATATATATATAAGTACCCCTGTTTTGTTTTACGGTTTCAAAAACAATAAAAAAAATCATCTTCTCTTCCTCAAACCTTCTATAGTTTATGATATTTAGACAAAGTATGCTTGGATTATCAAGATTTAAGTTCTAAATATAAAATTAAGTATAATAGGTTTAAATATTTCCTGGAAATTAAGAAAACAGTGAAATACTTAAGAATATGTTAACTTCAAACATAATGATTCTTGAACTCACCTATATAGTCTGAATCGTCTTCGAAAACTAGGATTTTTAAAAATAAAATCAAGATTTTTAATGTTGTTTTTGGGAAGAAATCGTGGGATGAACGGAAATCCTATTTAGGGTAATTTCTGGCGATCGAGGAAGGATTGGATGTCGTGATCATTTCCGAAGGTAGTTCGTGGGTCGGTGGTGGTAGGAAAAATGGCCGGAGGGTTCAATGATCATCATGGCGGCGCCGTGATGGGATTATAGGGTTTTACAGCTCGATGGGTTCGTTCTTGATTTCGAGCCGATACCTCCGACTATGGTGCATCGGTCTTGGACAGGGTGAGTGGAATAGGAGCGTTGGTCTTCGGCGAGGTTCGGGACAGGGTGTTGTGGTTTCCGGTGGTCGGTGGTGGCGTCGCAGGAAGAATTTTGGGCGATGTTTGTTCAAGTTTGGGTTCAGCCGGGCTCGATCTCATTTCCATGTTTGAATAGAAGTAATGATGGCCGTAATCAAGCAGAGAGGTCAGGGTCGACTCGCAGTGAAGGTGACGATGATCGGAGCAGCGTCCGATGATGTGTGCACGTGCACGAGGGGTTTCTGTGCATCACTATTTTGTTTTGGGTACGAAGAAATTTTTCTCGGGTGTGAATCGGGGAAACAAAGGAGATGTCTCGGGTTAGTCACGTGTAGACTCATGTGTGTTTACTGTTTTCTGGTTTTAAAGTTTTAAACTTGAATTTAAACTAAAGTTTTTTAAAAAGAAAAGAAAAGAAAGAAGTGGTGGGTTTCTCGGGTCAGGACTCGAGAGTTTGACGGGTTGAACCCGAAGTAGGGTTTTAAACAGTTTTTAAATTTTATAAAAGCAAGTTTTAAATTTAATCTAGTTTAAAATATTATATGATAAATGTTTTAAATTATTTGATTGAAGGAAGTTATGATTTGTTTAACTTAAATTTGTTAAGTTAAATGCTTAAGTTTTTTTTTTAAAAATAGATTAAATAATTTAATTAAGTAGTTAATTATAAAAGATAAATGTTTTAAATAATGTTAATGATAATTAAGTAATTAATAAAGGTAATGATTTATCTTAAAGTTAATTAAGGATTTGATAATTAAAGTTAAATTAAATTAATTAAGTAATTAATAAAGAGTAATTAATTAATTTAATTAATTAATGATTAAGGAATGATTAATGTATTAATTAAGGGTTAATTACTTAATGTACTTAAAGGATAATTAATTAATGTGATTAATTAATTAAGGAGATTAATTAAAAGTTAATGTGAATGGTTAAGGCTAATTAATCTATGGGGTAATTAAGGGTAATTACTTAATGTAATTAAAGGATAATTAATCAAGAATGATTAATTAAGATGGATGATTAAAGAATGATTTATTGGGTTGTAATTAATAAATGTTGAGTATGCAGGATTAAGGTAATCTAAATGATTAAAGTTGATAATTAATTTAATTGGAGATTAATTAAATTAATTAGGAATTATATATCTAATAAACCTTGTTATGGATGGTTGAATGATATTGGATGACTTGGATTGATTTTATCTTTGATGGGAGATTTAGATGTGCTGTGATATGAATGGGTTAAACTGTAATAATGTAAGTTACTTATCTGAGTTGAATTGTTGCATGATATCCTGGATTTGAATTATATTGTTTAAAACTAAACAACTTGGATTAGAGATGACATTGAATTCGAAGAGACCGGGCAGTAAATACCCGAAACCACTTCGATTTGAAATCTTCTATAATTCTTTATAGATTGATATGTGAAACCAATAGGCCGGTTTGGGATAATATGGACATTTAAACTAAGTTAGATACTTAGATATTGTTTTGTGAAAAATAGTGTTGACTATATAAGTTGTTTACTTATAGTAAAGTACTAGTTACCCCGGGTTTAAATAAGTTCTATGAATTGAAATTTCATGTTAGATGAGTTTACTCATGCTGGTTTCCAGCCTGACCCGGGTGTTACTTTGGTGTAATGCTCGGGTCAGACCGAGTATTACAAATTTTCAGGTAGGACGTTCTGGAGCTCAGGAGACGAGCTAGATGGCGAGTACGTGTAGAGTAATTCCGTTGTAGTATATTATTGTATTTCTGAGGCATGATTACTGTATATATATTCAGTGACTGTGTATATGTAAAACTCTGATGTATAAAAATGAAATCGACAGATATAGTATTCTTTTGTAAACTGTATTTATTTATTATATTTTATCCGCTGCGAATGTGAGTGTTGATATTTCTGTTCTTCTTCTTCTACCTCTTTCTTCTCTTTCATAACTATCTGGAATTTTCGGGTTTGAAAATTTCGGGATGTTACATAACGCCTTAACGCTATTTTAATACTTTTACTTTACTATAGACATATTATAATAGCGTAGATTACTACATAGTAGATAGTTCCACGGATCCTTAAAGGATGGTTATCCCAAACATCCTTTCAGTTACTTGTATTTCAGTTGCTATTTCACTTGAGTTGGATTTATTAATATAAGAATGTTAATCCTGACTCGAGTGTTTTGTGTTTTTCTTTACGCTCGAGTCAGACTGAGTGCCACAGCATTAGAGACTCACCTTTGAAGTTGGAGCTTCGCTTGGAGATCCATCTGTATCTTTTAAGGTTTCAGCTATCTAGTGGTTTTGTTCAGATTTGTCATCTGTTGTATCTGAGACTACATTGTACATATATATTCTATTGTATTTTATTTCAAACTCTGATGTTTATATAGTAGCTTCATGAACTACTATTCATTTGTTTCCGCTGCTTATTGTTGTAATACTCTGTGATTTTGATTCTGTGATTGATTTATTTACTATATATGCTGAGTTTTGCCAAATATAAATTAACAATCTGATATTTTGAGCAGTTCAAGTCCGACATGTGCGGATGCAAATGGCATGAAATACCGAGTCATTATAGTACTTGTTAAAAATTGAAATTAAATACTGTAAATTTTGCAATATTCAATTATAAATTGGTATAGCAATTGGTTTAAAGGATTATAAAATTCTAAGTAATCCTAAGTGATAGAAAGGGTAAATTATTAAATTTGGATTGAAAAATTGATTTAATTAATTTAATTTTAATTAATTTAATTAATGTGAAAATAGCCATTTTGGCCACTGGCTCGGATTTCGACGAAACTAGTTTCTTCGGATCCGTAACAGTGAATTATTGTAAAATTTTAAGTTTCGTAGCGATCGGACTTGTCGTTTGATCGTACGGACTCGAAACGCCTAGAAATCAATTTAATTGAAATCAATTGGAATCAATTTGAAATAAGTTGATTTTAACATAACTTCTTCATACGATGGAATTAGGACTTGAAACCTGTTCCATTGAGTTTAAAATATTCAAAAACATCTGTTTTGATATATGGGATGCCCCATTTTCATTCCGAAGACAGAACGGGCTTTTTGGGGCATTTTTCCTTCAACGTGTAAATCAAATCTTTTCCATCCATTCTATTTTCAACTTTCTCTATAAATAGCCTGTTATAAACCCTAGTCACTTCTTATTTTCATTTGTCTGTATGTACATTTCCTTCTCAACTCCTCATTCCAATGGCAGACAAACCAAAAACCAAATTCCCAATTCAATTTCAAATCAAAATTAAAACTCCTCAAACCCTATCGAATTATATATTGATTTGAAGCTCTCGACGAGTGCATCTCAGATCTGTAATTCGTTTTTCCAATTTGAACCACTGTTTGTCCATAAATTGAAGAACAATTCTCGGCCGTTCGTTGGTGGTTGACGACCTTCGACAGATCGTCAAATCGGAAATACAGTCACGTGGAGGGGGACGAGTGGAGTGAATCTGTGATGTTCGTTGGTTCGATGGACGGCTAGATCGTCGGGAACAATTGATTAGGGTTTCAAAAATTTTGTGGCGCCTGCGTTTCGATCGGCCTGTAGCAACACGATTGTGATCGTGGGTCGCGCGGAGGGGGGCGACATTCGTTAGGAGGGGGACGGCGTTCGTCAAGAGGTGGCGGCGGCCAGTGGTTAGGCAAAAGGTTAGGGTTAGGTTAGGTTTTAGAGTTTCTGGTTTTCGTGAGCTTCTTGTTGACGTGGTGATAACGTGGGGTAACGTGATTCTGTTTTATTTTATTTTATTTTTATTTTTTTTGAAATTTCAAACTTGTAATAACTTTCACATACGAGGTCCGTTTCACGCACGGTTTGATCCGTTGGGATCTTATCAAAATTCCAGACATTTTGACGCTGGTTTGGTCGAATTCTGAGATTATTTAAATTTGGGACCTATTTTGGATTTCAAATCGATTTGAAATTCAATGGTGAGTATTTTAACACACTCACAACTTCTAAAATTTCTTATGTTTGTTAAATTTAATCTCTGATGTGATTAGAAATTTATTGATCAATGTTTGGTATATTTAAATTTTCATTCTGATTTAATTTGACTCTTATTGCATTTACTTATCATTTAATTAAATATTGAATTTTAAATTGTCAATTTAATACCTACATTGATTATCAGTTATCTATTGATGTTCATTGTTTGATTTGGATGATGATTGTGATGTATGTCTGATTTGTTGATATTGGATGACTGGATGTTGCATTTCATATTGTTATAATATTGCAAGTTCCCTATGGGTTGAAATGATACATACCCGAATGATATATAGACTAGGGAAAAATCGTTATGGGTTGAAATGATAGACTCGAGCGATTTTATGGATTTATTTTATTCGAGATTGCGATTCGAAATCATGTACAACCGTAAAATTTTAAATTGCGGATTGAAATGATAAATATCTGTATCACTTGACCCTAGGGTAGAGAATTATATACGAATATCAAATTGGTTAACTGAAATGATTTTAAATCCTTAAATTTTCAATTTAATTGAATGATATTTTGAAATAAACTTGTTTTATATAAATTGAATTACTATCGGAATAGTTATGTTGAAAATTGAATTGGTTAAAGGAATGGTTTGAAGAAATTAAATTTAAAATTTTAAGTTGAATTTTTAAGCATAAATGGAATTAAACGGAATTGAGTTATTGAAATTGTTTGATATATAACTTTGAAATATATTGGAATGTGAGTAATTTAAATTGATATTTCAAAACATGGTTTGGAAGCAATATAAAGTTTAAAAAGTTATTGTGAGTTGAATTGAAGATTGAAATTGGGTTTGTTGATTTGGAAATTTGAAATGGTTCAAATGTGTTGAAATAAAATAAATAATTTTAATTATTAAGATTTTCAAATTATTAAACTATTTTAACCTATATCAACTATATTAAATCATTTTAACCTATTTTAAACCATTTTATTTATTTTAAAACTAAATAAACTATTTTAACTTATTTTAAATCTAATTAATCTATTTTAAAGCCATTTAATCTATTATAATCATATTTAATCTATTTAAATATTTTAGAGTATTCTAACTATCCTAAAAATTATTTTACTATATTAAGCTATTTTTAACTATCTAAACTATTTTTCTAAATTCCAAACTAAGTAAAGTAGATGGGTTTATATTTAAATCCTCGTTTTTAAAGGGAATATGGTTAAATGATATGGTAACCTAAGTTGGGATTTAAATTACATATTTGATTTGAATATGAAGTTTTGAAATGAGGATTTAAACTATTTTGAATTATGATTCCAAAGTGAACATGATTTCGAAAGGATTATGGTTTTTAGAATATGATATTTTGATATAAATTGTGAATTGACTTTTGAACTATAAAAGAACTGTAACGCCTCACTCTGAGACCCACATTAGCAAAGAGTATTACTAAGTAACACTGTCTACTAATGCGGAGAATAGAGCTGGTTAAGAGCGACCATCTATAGCCTTGTCTTAATTATCTATTGAATACGCCGACAATGCCCCTTCTTACTTAAGTGAATCGACATATCCAATAAATACTTAATACAAAGCCATAGGTGGCTGAAGGATCTATCAGAATAAAATATAACAACTCAAATGTAATACACATCACAGAACAGTGGATCATCACATACATTTTCACATATACAGATACGTCACAGAGTTTACAAAATGATACATGTCATGTGGTAAAGAAAACCACAATATACAGGCGAGTCAATAGAGTACATATCAGAGCTACAGGCAAAAAGGACTACACAAAAAGCTATAACAAAAAGGAGCTAGCGGAATAGTCCATGCGGAAGCAAAATAGGCTAAGTCCAATGTACCTAACCTGAAACATCTCGGTCTGACCCGAGTATAAAATACCCGGGTCAGTCTAGCTAAACAAATCAGTTAGATCAACTAAATGATAATGAACATTCAAGATCATAAAGTACCACAAATATCTCCAAAAGAGATAACCAAATCATCTAACAAAAGATGAACCCAAAATAAGCCTCATATCATAAGCAACTCAATTAAACCAAGGACATACATATCCCAAAACACGCCAAAAGGCAAATAACAAATACTAACAAAGGTAACACAAGTTTCCACAAGGTAATCGCTATATATCGTGCGGTTCAAAGAACCTACACCGAAGGGTGATACACTAGGGAAATATAATAGTCAAAGAAACAAAAGATGCTCGAGCTCAGTACTGTATAACAAGGATCCACAAACCCGAAGGCAACAAACCCAAATATCACTCGAGCGGTGATGAATGACCAACTCCAAAAGCGATACTATAGGGCAACAAACCCGAAGGCACAAACCCGAAGGTACAAGCCCGAAGGTACAAGCCCGAAGGCAACATACCCGAAGGCAACAAACCCAATATCACTCGAGCGGTGACGATGGACCAACTCCAAAATTGATACTATAGGGCAACAAACCGTAGTGGCGAAGGTCCGAAGGCCCAGTACTGGACACCAATAACTGGCGGAATGTGTCACAACTCTCAGAAAGGAACCCAAAAAATGTTAACGTGAGTCCCATACCACACGTTCGCACTAAACGGTTTACTAACCGTTAGTCAATTTCACACTCAAAGCAGTACAAAGTTCACCTCATATCATCGGTAAACCAGACCCAAAGGTCAAAATGGTCAAACGAATAGATTAGGAATTAACTAGAAAGATAAACCCACGTGTTCATAGAACGCGTTTTATTTAATAATTTAATTCTCCTCCTTCTTCGCTTGAAGTGCAAAATTGTGTGTGTGTTTTAAATAGAAATTATAAATTGGAGAAACGAGCTTTTAATACAATTTAAAAAGATCACTTTATAAAAACCCGTGTACGAAATCTAAAAAGAATCATCAATGTCAAAGAATGCAAAAACAACTAATTGGATCAACACGAATCGATTACACAATGGAAATTCAATCAAAAATAGGCAAATAGGCAAAAAATAGGCAATCCTAAACGTCTGGGGGTCAATCCAGACATCTGGATTTAGGTTCTGGAAATTCAGAAACCATCCAGCCGTTTGGAGGGTGGCTTCAAACGTCTGACAGGGTGGTTCAGACGTTTGAAAGGGCGTTTCAGACGTCTGAATGATTGTTTCAGACGTTTGACTCTGTTTTCTGCCATTTTTGTAAATTTCCGCCGTATAAACTTTTGCTCCAGGTTTAAAACCAGACGTCTGAACTTACATTTCAGACGTCTGAAGACCTGGTCTAGGCAACAATTTGCCTAGGCCATGATGGCCAAAACGATTCGGGAGCGATCGATCGAGCAATGACGACCAAGGATTTATGCCAAACGACAACCCGGCCTTATGGTCTCTTTGATACACCCTAAACATCAAAGTCCAAACATCCACAAGAGGATTTTCATAAAATTGGGCCAAAACACAAAAATTGGAATATTCACCAATTCAATTCAAATCAAAAGCAAATGGACATAGATAAGTGTTAGGAATTCATACCTAACAACAATGATATATATAGAAGTAGATGTGAGTTCAAAAACTCACCTTTTTACTCCAAAACAACAAAGGAGAAGCTTGAAAACAAAAGAAGATCAACTATTCTTCCTATTCAACTCAAGATACTCCAATCTAAGATCAAAACAAGTATTTCCTAAATTAGGGTTTAGGAATTTCCTGAAATTGGAGAGAGATTGAGATGGAGATGCTTACCTTAGCTTCTCTTCGAATTTGGAGCAAGAATTTCTATTTGCAAAGTAAACTACGGTTTTGAATTCTAATTTCTCATTCCTCTACCCATTTTCAGTTGTGCTTGGAAAAAAATGAAATGAGGATGAATGGATGAAGAGTGGGATGAGTTAGGATATAGGATGAGTTGGGTGAAACCCAAACCCAAAAGCCCACTTAGAAAACAGCAAAATTCAACTTACTCCAAACATATCGAAGCTTATACTCAAAAAAGTCGCAAACGCCATTTTGGACTCAATGGAAGTGGTCTCGAGTCCCAATTCGACTGTTTGCAAAAAGTGACATTTTGGACTTTAATACGACTAACGATGTTATATTTAAATAAAATATTTAAATATACAATCGTAAAATATGCGGATTGTTACAAGAACCATCCGATGTGAAATAAGCGTTTGGTTGTTAAAGAGACCGGGATCAGATATTGTCATACTCTCTGCCAATACCGAAACCACTTTAACAACTGTGTACGTGGTGGAGATTCCAGAAATGAAGTAAGATGGTTTGGTGAACGATTTCTATATGAGGTATGACGTAACCTTGACTCCCGTGAGTCAGCTTAGATGTGACTAAAATCAGGAGCCATGCCGGGCCAAGTGAGGTCATTCCTTATATCGGATACACTTCTTCGAAACTACATTCCGACTTTGTGATTGATTTGGTGGCCACCCTCTAATTTTTGATTTGGGAGTGTGTTTTAAGGTGGGCGGTAGTAGCTTCTATGCGTTACCACCAGTCCAGATCCACAAACGATATATTCACCCTGGCATTTCCTCATGTGACGTGTTCACATGCCCTAGAGCGCCTTCTATGAGTTTGTTTTGTACCATACCTATGGAGTGCCCTCTGATAGCCCTCCAGTTTACGGAGGAATTACGTTACTTTATAGACTATGGGAATATATAAAAATGTGTTAAGGGGGATATGGGTAACGCCTTAATGTTATTTTAATACTTTACTTTATTGTAGACACTATTATAATAGCGTATTGTACTACATAGTAGATAGTTTAACGGATCCTTAGGAGATGTGAATCCCGAACATCTCTTAAGTTATTACACTCACGTTAGACACTGGATAGGAGATGTCAAACCCCGTAAGCATCTCTGATGCTGTTTACACTCATATTTATTTACCGTTGATTTAGCTTACATAAGATCTTTTAGTTCTGACTCGTGTGTTTTGTCTTTTCAATTCGCTCGGGTCAGCCTGAGCATTTCAGGGTTGAAGACCTTATTTCTGAAGGACGAAGACAAATATTTTTATTATTATTTATTATATTTACTCCACTGCATCACGTTGTTCCGCTGCATTTATTTAGTTATTCCTTTTCATGTAACTCTGATGTTTGTGTTGTAAAGAATAATCAAATGTATTTATAAAACAGCTTCATGAACTGTTATTTGATTATTATATTTTATCATTCCGCTGCGAGATTCTATATTTGTTTTATTTCTTTCTCTTTTTCTTATATACCCCATAACAATCCGCCCTTTTGAATGGTTTGAGTTGACATGTGTGTATGCTTAACACGTCCAAAAAGGCAGGTCGTTACAACGGTAAGTTAAAAGAAGTAAAAAGACACAATTTATGGTACCATTTCAACAAACTGTTCAATCATTTCGTCGCTCATCAGACCTCAAAATACAGAAATAATTATACTGTCGAGATCAGTACGATGAGGCGAACAGAATTGTACACAGATATCAGTGCAAAAAAATCAAATTATAAAACTCGAATTTTCCGCTGTAGAAAGTGTTGCTAAAATGCAGAAAATAAGATAAACGGAGCTAGAGAAGTCCAAATTTGATGAAATGAAAGATGACGTCTTGCTCAGAAAATATTAAACATTTTTCTTATATAAGAATGTTCAGATTTCGAAAATATTTTATTTTCATCCAATTAACTGATTTAAAATTGAAATTTGGAAAATTACACAACAGAACTAACTTTCATATTTTCCAGTGAAAACCTATCATTTGCTATGTTTAAATAGACGCATTACAAATCTCAAATTTTCATTTCCAAATTCAACTATTTAAATTTTCTCAAAATTCAGTTAATTACGTAATTAAAACCATTAAAATTTACGGGTCGTTACAAAAAAACAAAGAAAGAGAAGAAATATTTAAGCTCGCTGTCATATTTTACCCGAGGAACCCAGCCGTGCCCACCTTTGCTGTAGGTTTCTCTTATTTTAATAAAAAAAAGATATGTATAATATGATTAGAGTAGTATATAATTTGTTTAGATATATATATATATATATATATATATATATATATATAATAGTAATTTATAATAATAATAATAAGGGGGAATTAATTTAAAGGACAAAAATTTGTATATTTTTAGCCTCAAGGACACAACCTCAGTATTTTAATCATAAGGACAAATATTCTTCCAAAATTGTTCATAAGGACAAACATTCTTCCAAAATTATTCATAAGGACAAACATACTTTTAAAACTGCTACCGAACTAAAAACCGATACCTAAAACTGCTACCGATAACTACAAACTGATACCTAAAAACTGCTATCAATAACTAAAAACAGATACCTAAATAAAGTTGTCCTTCAGGCTAAAATACTGAAGGTTTATCCCTGAGGCTAAAATGTTGAGAAATTTTGTCCTTCACAATAATTTCCTGTAATAATAATATGTAAGTTAGATACATATGTTTTCCAAAGTATTTGCATAATGGCTATTGTGCTTATATATATGTTAAAGTAATATTGATTTTTTTAAAGTAATTATATTACATGTTATGTGTTCTAAATGTTTATTTTATATGTTATATATTATGTGTTTTAAATGTTCATTTACAATGTATAGCATTATTTTAAAATAGATTTTGTATGAATTCTTATATGTGTAAAATATGTTAAAATATTTATTTGAAATTTTGGAAAGAAATATAATATATAATGATTTTGGTATGTGTTTTAAGAAAAAAAGGATTTAAAATAGATTATATATAAAGATTTTACTTTTAATATGAGTTTTAAATTTAATATTGATGTTTAAATATAAATATATATATAAAGATTTTTATTTTGATACGTGTTTTTAAATTGAATATTGAATTTTAAATATAATATATATTTGTTTCCATTAATTCAAGATCTTGCTTCGTCGATGTCCAGTTTGTTGTTTTGTTCGGCACTGTCCCGAAATCTCAGCAGCTTTTGATTTTCTTTGCTCGTGTCCGTATCCGTGTGCATGTCCTTGTCATCTTCTTCGCCATTGTTGTTCTCTAGCCTCGAAAGGTGAGCAATCACTCACGATTAACGTTCTTATATTTAGTAAATTTAATTCACCTGAAATGACAATTGAAATATGTTGTTAAATTTTATTGTTAAGTTATTAAATTGTTAAATATGATATGCCATTATCTGCTAATGTTTACCTATGACATACGACACCATAACCTGTTGTATATATTATATTTTAATTTGTTACTGATGATATATGTCTGTTGTTGATATGTTATATTATTATCATATTTATTCTCACTCTGCAAGTTCCCTGTTAGTTTAGAATTCCCTATCGGTTGAAATGATACTGTAACGTCCCGAAAATTTTCGACTTTCGAAAATTCAACATCGATACTCACTTTATCGACTGTCGAGCCATCGAATGCCGGAAACCCGAAAAGTTATGGTTTTAAGAAAGAAGAAAAAGGTAGAAGAAGAAGATAGAAGAAAAGAACAACAACAGATAACACTATCAGAAACGACATCAATAGAAACACAGAACAGAGACAATATCAGAATCTCACATATCGCAGCGGAACAATATATAATAAATAAACACTAGTCTTTAAAAACAAAGAACTATATCATTTTATATATACATCAATCATCAGAGTCAATATACAACAATGGACAGTTATATAAACTTGTCCTCATACAGAATACACAGCGGAATAAATACTATCAGATACAAATACTATGTCTCGTCCTCCAGCTTATCTCCAAGCTCCAGAATATCCAGAATATCCTGATAACATAACTCTAGGCTGCCCGTGTGGAAATTGGTGGGCACCCAGAGTTTAGAAGGGAACAATAAACTCCGAGTCAGTCATGGTGACTGGTGTGAGATCGTAAAACAGTTATTTATCTTTAAATTAGATAGCAGAGAATTTTAAAGTCAATTCGCAATGCTTTTGGAAAATGAAACTACCATAAGACCTCCCGCCACACACACAATGCAAACGCAGAATTGGAGGAGATTTCTTCTTATGATAGTCAAAGATGCTTACTACGCAAAATCAAATTCTTTTTGATATTATTATTAGTGCATAGTGTAGAAATCATTTCGAAAGTATAATATTAATCTTAGCCAGCATAGGCATTCCGCACTTATGCCTACTATAACTACTATGTTCAATAGCAGGTTACCGCCACATTCCATAGCAGGTAATACAACTAAAACCGTACACGTCACGTATTGTTTCTTTGGATTTCCAACAAATGGTCAGGCTAAGGAACTTCCTATCCACGATGGGTACGTCCCTGGAATAGACGACCCGAGAACCTAACCGGATCTCTGCCAACACAAGGCCGGGTTACCTCTACAAAAATAGGTAACTACTGACACGCGTATGCCATCCCCCGATCGTCACCGATCTTCCCGAGGATCCCCGATTTCCAACAAACCACAAAGTAATAATAACTGTGCAGCAACCACAGAGGTTAAGTATCTGGGCTCCATACCATGATACCACCTTTATCCAGAAGGAATGACATACACTAAGGGGCGCTACTCCCTAGAACCTTGCCGCATTCGTCCTGTTTCGACCATTTCCGGGGTGTGAGGCTCGACGAAGTCTCGTCCACAAAGCTACGCTTTCTATAAAAAGCCCTGCTTCGGGTCAAACAAAATGATCAACCTATGATCACAAAGATATAAGATCAAACAAATGATCATATCACAAATGATCAAACACTGATCATTTCACAGCAACACTCAGTATGCCACGTTACCATATTGGGATATATCGCTGATAAATTTCAACTACATAACCTCTGAGCTCGTACGTCTCAGAGAAGGGTGTTAAGCTAAGAGAATAAATTCTCCGCCACCAACAGAAATGTATTTGAAAGAAATCAGCTTTATATCTCAAAGTGTAACGTCAGACACACAATCCATACAAGTCTGTTCCGGGATCGAACAGAACCGAAGGCACTTCTCACGAAGCCCTTGCACATCCGGATAGTTTTCAATCACGTCAGGACTTCCCGTCACTAAGGGTGATAAAACCTCTAAATCGAAGATCAGTCGATGTAGAGTAACTCGACGGTAATCCTTCCGTTTTCAAAAATATCCGGTCTTCAACACCGGTCTTCAAATGCGATTCATAACGACGTATCACATATTCGGAATGGGTTATACGACCCCATGGTCCTTTCCCGGCTAACCCGAATAGTGAGCGTAAATTTAAAAATAAGTGTGGTATTCAAATTCATCCAATTCACAACCAATACCTATCTAAAGGTAATTATTGATAGTCGGTTATTTAACTATCAATAAAAATGCGCAACATCATCAGATTCCAAATAATTTTCCAAATTATTTCATCTTCAAAAATATCTTTACTAGATATAAAAATTTTCACACTTAACCATTTGAAAACAATTTCAAATCAATTTTCCACACTTCAAAAATAAATCAACGTTTATTTTTAAAACGAATTCCCATTTCTTTATAAATTCCATATTGAATTTATATTTCAAAATATCTTCTGATATACGATTTTCAAATCGATTTTCAATATTCAATTTCAATTTATCTTTTACAAAGATAAATTCTCAAAACGTTCATTTCATTGGAAAAGCATTTCCATACTTATTTAAAAATAAGTGTTTCACAAATCTATTCATTTTCAACACTTGAAAATATTCGATATACTTAAATCAAATTAAGTATATATTCATCCTTTAAGGAAAATATTCTTTTAACACATTTATTTGAGTCAAAACGAATGTTGCGTAAAACATCGTTACGACGACTCGAAATCACTAGTATAGGGATTCGGAATTTAGGTAGATATATAAATCCCAATACTATATAAAACATTTCCTTTCGGAAATCATTTACTATAACAACAGTGTTATAGTCCATCATCTCCTTATTTTCTCGAAAACGTCTATTTCAACAATAAATGTTGAAATCTATGATTTCGATATTTAACACGTTTTAAAACATCTTTTAAAACAATTACTTCATTTTATAATATCGTTTCTCCAGAACATATCCATTTTCCTTAAGAGTATATTCACTGTCCAAAATCGTGAATATAATTCACTTAACTAAATTTCAGCCATCTCTACACGTTTTATTTCAATAAAGATTCGCTATTCAAAATCGCGAATATATCTTCTTTAAAAATCTTCTATATTTAATTTATCAAACTCCATTGATTTTGAATTTATAAAACAACGTTTATAAATCCTATTTCTATATTTTTTCCACAACTTTGATTTATAAATCTTCTTTATTAACGATCCGATCAATATTCCATTTAAAAGCAGAAATCCAATTTATAAGTAAATTTTCTTATAATCATTCATTCTACAACTTCATTCTTTATAAATCTATAAATTTCATATCTTTACAATTTATAATTCTATACATTTCATATCTTCACATTTTATAATTATAAATTTCATATCTCTTATAAAACTTATTTTAAAATTCCAATAACTTTAATTGATAAATATCAATTTGATACATCTTTTTATATACATTGGTTTAAGAATTCAAAAATCTCAACTTAAACCATTTCATAAATTTCTTAACTCTTTATTTCAAAAGAAATTACTTCTTTGTTAAAATTCACAAAATCTCAACTTTTATAACTTAAAAGTTTTAACATTTATCTTTTTAAAGTAATTAATTCAACAATTTAAATAAACGTATATTTTCAAAGATCACTTTTAAAATTTCACTTTTAAAAATCAACATCGTTATTTTTAAATTTCAAAATTTGAAACCGATGATGCAACGCATCAATTAGTCAATCACAACAGTCAATATCATATCTCAACATATGACAACAGAATATATATCATCTGTAAATAAATAAATACAGTTGAGGAATCCAGTTGGATCCCTCCAACCTGTTTCCCTGCATCCAAAGATGTTAGCACAATACCAATTCCGCTCCAGTACGGAATTATCGCGGTATATAGGTTTTTATAAATCCGCTTACTAACGGCGCAATAGGGTCTCATCCGCTATACGAGGCGGGAAAATCATCAATCCAATATATACATATGCCAATATGTATATACTGCTATATATATAGATATATCCTATCATATCTAATAGCACATCCAATAGCAATCAAACAGTCAATAATAACTATAATTCAAAATTTCCTTCGAGTGAGAAAATCTCACCTTAGCATTTATTTTGCAATCCAATCCAATCCTTCTTTTGTTTTCTCGACTTTAACCTTGTATAAGTAATTTATAAAATCTATTAATATCCGAGATGATCGAACAATTAAATTTCCGTTTGATCAATTTAATTAACCGATGTTTTACTTTTAATAAATCTATCTAACAAAAATTTAAATCAAAACTATTCTTCCTTTAAATAAATATTCCACAAATTAAATTATATTAGTTTTGATTTATAAATAACTACTTAACATTTTAAAATTCCAAATTATCTTCCAAAATATCATACAATTTAAATTAACATTCGAACCCATTAAATAATTCAATTTCCGTTTTTAATTGTTTAATCCTGATAGTTTCGTTCCAAACCAATTTCTCAATTAATTATCTTATTTACCCAGCATTTAAATTTCTTTAAACCCATTTTCTTTTTATAAATTCATCTAACTAAAATTCAACTTCGTTTTTAGTAATTTTAATTATCCAATGATTTACTTTCAAACTAATTCTCTTTAACAAATTTTCTTATTTTTAAAATAACACCTTAAATTCTAAACAACTCCTATTTGATAATTTATACGAACCAATGATTTTACCTTAACAAACCTTCTTATTTTCTTTACTGAAATATATTTAAATTGAAAATGAAGAAAAAAAATTAATTACTGCAGATATACCTCACAGCAACAAGAACGACCACCACAACCAAATTTCAACCCCACCGTCGATCGAAGCCCCTTCGCACGCTGCTCACACGCGAGCTCCCTCTGGCATCGCGACTGACCCCAGCACCACCTCTTCCCCTGAAGCACACGCGATTGGATCGCGACCTCCCATTGCCGAAGATCCATCGCGATTCCGGTCTTCCCACGCGTTCGTGGCTGCCATCAATCACCAGAGACGAAATCGACCAAGCTACGACGTCGACGAATCCCCAAACCCCTATGCGAAACCCTAGTCGATGCCTCACTTGATTCAATCGCGAGTCGACTTCCCTAGCTTGATCGTGAATCCCACTGTTCCCTTCTTCCTCGAGCTAGTACCAGAACGAGGCCGCCCCTACCTCTGCTTTTCGAAGAGAGCATGAAGACGCCGCCGTTCGTGAATTTGAACGAGTCGCCATCGCGACCAAATACTTCCCCAAAATCATGCGATCGGAACCCACACACGCGACTTTAGATTTGAACATAAGCAACCATTTTCTTTTTTTTTTTGATTTTGTTTAGAAGGGAGGAACTCGGCATATTATTTTTTTTGAACTGGAGAGCTCGGTTTTGTTTTGATTTTTTGGACGAGAGAAGGATTTTAAAAAACTGATGAAGTATGGGTTTGCACGTTTTAGCTCCGTGATATTTGGCGTGATCTTTGGCGTGTTTATAGGGAGAAAACGTATTGATGTAAATTAATATACATTTAGATTTTAAATTTGAATTTTCATTTTATTCTCTACGCGTTTAACTATCGTGTGTTCTCAAAACAACTCCAAACGCTACGAAATTTGAAATCCGGCAATAATACAATATTACGGACCCAATGGAACTGGTTTCGTCGAATTCCGAGACTGTGCCTCGGAACGCTATTTTTAAATATCGATACGAACGATAATTTTTCAAAACTGAACAAATCGTTTTCAAATTCGATTCTGAAGCTTCTATTATCTCCAGTGTTATCATTACCAATTTTTAAAAGCTTTTGAAATATTTGTCTTCAACTTAAAATTGAAGATTCAAAGTTTTATTCAACATTCAACCGATTAAATTTTATAATTTAATCGCAAATTTCAAATGATATCGGGGATTCAAATTAAATCATCGTTCGAATATTTAAAATCAATTAAATATTCTCAATTTAATTTGTCCAAAATTCTGGGTCGTTACAGACTTCCCCCCTTAAAAGAATTTCGTCCTCGAAATTACAAGTTAGGAAAAATGATCCCTAACTCGTCTACTATTTTTCACAATCTAATAGTCTTATTAAATTTTCGAAACAAATCTTTCTACTAAAGATTCATTATCATTCAACTAAATTTTCAACTTCAACTATAAGTTCTAAACAACATTGTTTAACTTCTCAATTCAAATTTAAATCCAAATTCAAATTTAAACTTTCAAAATTTTCTCAAAAATTTTCTAACACCCGAAATTTTCGAAAAATTTCGCCAGCGTCTCCTTTGCGCGGCTAATACGGCACTACTCCAAAACGTCCCTACGGACTCTCAGATTTCAAAAAGAAAAAGAAAAAGCCAAGCGGCTAGAGAGAAATCATCAAAAACTCATATTATAATTCAAATACGTACCTTTTTCGAGCAATTCAAATTATCTTTGAAATCAAATCCAATTCCCTTTATACCTGTATATCTACTAGCCATAATATCTAGTTATAACATCCAACTATTTTGCAAATTTTATTACAAACTTCTAATATCAACTTCTTATACATTTTTAGCTGACTATTGAAGTTACATATTCACTTTCCTTCAATTTTGCATTTCAAATTTCATTTCAATTTACTTTGCGATTCCAATCAAATTTGGATTCAGTTCAACTTCTGAATATTGAATTTTATTGATTAGCTTTCATTCATAACTGCACCATTTTAAATTAGTTTCAGTTACTAATCCATTTCAAATTCTAATTCACTTATTCAAATTCGGTTTCAACATTCAGTTTTAATCTTATTCACTTCATTTATTCAAATTTATTTACTCATTCACAAATTCTTTCATTTTCAATTTGAATCTCATTTCTATCAAATTCCAAATATTTTATAAGTCTTCGACTTATTTACATCTTGATTTATAAAATCATCTATACATTCATATTACTAATTCTATTCCTTTATGAATTTTATCTTCAAATACTTTTCTGGAACTTTATTTCAAATTATATCTCACATTAATATTTCATAAATATTTCTACATAGTATTTCAGAGTCTTAGCAACATTTCAAAAAATCATTTTTTGAAAACAATTCAAATTATCCTTTGAATTTCTAAAACAAATTTCAATTTTTTCAAACACTTCCGTTTTTAAAACAATTTGGCAGCAATTCCTCTTCTGGAAACCCGAAAATGAACACCGGTGATGTCGCGATCATCATCGGAATTATTTTCCAGCGACCTAAAAGAGTTTAGAGCTTTCAACTCTCCAAAATATTTTTTCAAAACCTTCGAAATTCATTTTCAACTCCAAAAATGATTTAACTTTCCAAATCTCCAAAATTTTCAAGTTCCTTTCAAAACATTTCCAAAAATTTCTCTGGAATTCCGTTTTAAATTACAATTCACAGTTATAATTTACATTCTTTAAATTTCACTTGTCTGTGAATTTTATTTTAACCTTGGAGTTATAATTCCACTTTCTCATTCAATTTTAATGATAAGAGATTAATATTATCACCTCTAACAACCATGCAACCATATACTATTATAATTTACAGAAAATCATTTCTTTTCTATACAAAAATAGATTTGGGTAAAATTATTTCATTTACCCTATTTAAAACAATACTGTGCCGAACTGTTCTATTCAAGTGTTTAGAAACCCCTTCGATACAGTTTTGCAGACTGTGCCGACGAAGGTTCATATGCCACTCAATAAACCAATCATCACAATACAAAACAATTTTATATTCAATAACAAATACGCGCTCATATCTATTATTACACTCAAACTCATTCTAGAGCACTACTGACTCTATCTCTAATGAGTAACACCCAACAGAGCAGGGTTGTCGCTTAACCATATGCTCTGATACCAAATGTAACGTCCCGAAAATTTTCGACTTTCGAAAATTCAACATCGATACTCACTTTATCGACTGTCGAGCCATCGAATGCCGGAAACCCGAAAAGTTATGGTTTTAAGAAAGAAGAAAAAGGTAGAAGAAGAAGATAGAAGAAAAGAACAACAACAGATAACACTATCAGAAACGACATCAATAGAAACACAGAACAGAGACAATATCAGAATCTCACATATCGCAGCGGAACAATATATAATAAATAAACACTAGTCTTTAAAAACAAAGAACTATATCATTTTATATATACATCAATCATCAGAGTCAATATACAACAATGGACAGTTATATAAACTTGTCCTCATACAGAATACACAGCGGAATAAATACTATCAGATACAAATACTACGTCTCGTCCTCCAGCTTATCTCCAAGCTCCAGAATATCCAGAATATCCTGATAACATAACTCTAGGCTGCCCGTGTGGAAATTGGTGGGCACCCAGAGTTTAGAAGGGAACAATAAACTCCGAGTCAGTCATGGTGACTGGTGTGAGATCGTAAAACAGTTATTTATCTTTAAATTAGATAGCAGAGAATTTTAAAGTCAATTCGCAATGCTTTTGGAAAATGAAACTACCATAAGACCTCCCGCCACACACACAATGCAAACGCAGAATTGGAGGAGATTTCTTCTTATGATAGTCAAAGATGCTTACTACGCAAAATCAAATTCTTTTTGATATTATTATTAGTGCATAGTGTAGAAATCATTTCGAAAGTATAATATTAATCTTAGCCAGCATAGGCATTCCGCACTTATGCATACTATAACTACTATGTTCAATAGCAGGTTACCGCCACATTCCATAGCAGGTAATACAACTAAAACCGTACACGTCACGTATTGTTTCTTTGGATTTCCAACAAATGGTCAGGCTAAGGAACTTCCTATCCACGATGGGTACGTCCCTGGAATAGACGACCCGAGAACCTAACCGGATCTCTGCCAACACAAGGCCGGGTTACCTCTGCAAAAATAGGTAACTACTGACACGCGTATGCCATCCCCCGATCGTCACCGATCTTCCCGAGGATCCCCGATTTCCAACAAACCATAAAGTAATAATAACTGTGCAGCAACCACAGAGGTTAAGTATCTGGGCTCCATACCATGATACCACCTTTATCCAGAAGGAATGACATACACTAAGGGGCGCTACTCCCTAGAACCTTGCCGCATTCGTCCTGTTTCGACCATTTCCGGGGTGTGAGGCTCGACGAAGTCTCGTCCACAAAGCTACGCTTTCTATAAAAAGCCCTGCTTCGGGTCAAACAAAATGATCAACCTATGATCACAAAGATATAAGATCAAACAAATGATCATATCACAAATGATCAAACACTGATCATTTCACAGCAACACTCAGTATGCCACGTTACCAAATTGGGATATATCGCTGATAAATTTCAACTACATAACCTCTGAGCTCGTACGTCTCAGAGAAGGGTGTTAAGCTAAGAGAATAAATTCTCCGCCACCAACAGAAATGTATTTGAAAGAAATCAGCTTTATATCTCAAAGTGTAACGTCAGACACACAATCCATACAAGTCTGTTCCGGGATCGAACAGAACCGAAGGCACTTCTCACGAAGCCCTTGCACATCCGGATAGTTTTCAATCACGTCAGGACTTCCCGTCACTAAGGGTGATAAAACCTCTAAATCGAAGATCAGTCGATGTAGAGTAACTCGACGGTAATCCTTCCGTTTTCAAAAATATCCGGTCTTCAACACCGGTCTTCAAATGCGATTCATAACGACGTATCACATATTCGGAATGGGTTATACGACCCCATGGTCCTTTCCCGGCTAACCCGAATAGTGAGCGTAAATTTAAAAATAAGTGTGGTATTCAAATTCATCCAATTCACAACCAATACCTATCTAAAGGTAATTATTGATAGTCGGTTATTTAACTATCAATAAAAATGCGCAACATCATCACATTCCAAATAATTTTCCAAATTATTTCATCTTCAAAAATATCTTTACTAGATATAAAAATTTTCACACTTAACCATTTGAAAACAATTTCAAATCAATTTTCCACACTTCAAAAATAAATCAACGTTTATTTTTAAAACGAATTCCCATTTCTTTATAAATTCCATATTGAATTTATATTTCAAAATATCTTCTGATATACGATTTTCAAATCGATTTTCAATATTCAATTTCAATTTATCTTTTACAAAGATAAATTCTCAAAACGTTCATTTCATTGGAAAAGCATTTCCATACTTATTTAAAAATAAGTGTTTCACAAATCTATTCATTTTCAACACTTGAAAATATTCGATATACTTAAATCAAATTAAGTATATATTCATCCTTTAAGGAAAATATTCTTTTAACACATTTATTTGAGTCAAAACGAATGTTGCGTAAAACATCGTTACGACGACTCGAAATCACTAGTATAGGGATTCGGAATTTAGGTAGATATATAAATCCCAATACTATATAAAACATTTCCTTTCGGAAATCATTTACTATAACAACAGTGTTATAGTCCATCATCTCCTTATTTTCTCGAAAACGTCTATTTCAACAATAAATGTTGAAATCTATGATTTCGATATTTAACACGTTTTAAAACATCTTTTAAAACAATTACTTCATTTTATAATATCGTTTCTCCAGAACATATCCATTTTCCTTAAGAGTATATTCACTGTCCAAAATCGTGAATATAATTCACTTAACTAAATTTCAGCCATCTCTACACGTTTTATTTCAATAAAGATTCGCTATTCAAAATCGCGAATATATCTTCTTTAAAAATCTTCTATATTTAATTTATCAAACTCCATTGATTTTGAATTTATAAAACAACGTTTATAAATCCTATTTCTATATTTTTTCCACAACTTTGATTTATAAATCTTCTTTATTAACGATCCGATCAATATTCCATTTAAAAGCAGAAATCCAATTTATAAGTAAATTTTCTTATAATCATTCATTCTACAACTTCATTCTTTATAAATCTATAAATTTCATATCTTTACAATTTATAATTCTATACATTTCATATCTTCACATTTTATAATTATAAATTTCATATCTCTTATAAAACTTATTTTAAAATTCCAATAACTTTAATTGATAAATATCAATTTGATACATCTTTTTATATACATTGGTTTAAGAATTCAAAAATCTCAACTTAAACCATTTCATAAATTTCTTAACTCTTTATTTCAAAAGAAATTACTTCTTTGTTAAAATTCACAAAATCTCAACTTTTATAACTTAAAAGTTTTAACATTTATCTTTTTAAAGTAATTAATTCAACAATTTAAATAAACGTATATTTTCAAAGATCACTTTTAAAATTTCACTTTTAAAAATCAACATCGTTATTTTTAAATTTTTAAATTTCAAAATTTGAAACCGATGATGCAACGCATCAATTAGTCAATCACAACAGTCAATATCATATCTCAACATATGACAACATAATATATATCATCTGTAAATAAATAAATACAGTTGAGGAATCCAGTTGGATCCCTCCAACCTGTTTCCCTGCATCCAAAGATGTTAGCACAATACCAATTCCGCTCCAGTACGGAATTATCGCGGTATATAGGTTTTTATAAATCCGCTTACTAACGGCGCAATAGGGTCTCATCCGCTATACGAGGCGGGAAAATCATCAATCCAATATATACATATGCCAATATGTATATACTGCTATATATATAGATATATCCTATCATATCTAATAGCACATCCAATAGCAATCAAACAGTCAATAATAACTGTAATTCAAAATTTCCTTCGAGTGAGAAAATCTCACCTTAGCATTTATTTTGCAATCCAATCCAATCCTTCTTTTGTTTTCTCGACTTTAACCTTGTATAAGTAATTTATAAAATCTATTAATATCCGAGATGATCGAACAATTAAATTTCCGTTTGATCAATTTAATTAACCGATGTTTTACTTTTAATAAATCTATCTAACAAAAATTTAAATCAAAACTATTCTTCCTTTAAATAAATATTCCACAAATTAAATTATATTAGTTTTGATTTATAAATAACTACTTAACATTTTAAAATTCCAAATTATCTTCCAAAATATCATACAATTTAAATTAACATTCGAACCCATTAAATAATTCAATTTCCGTTTTTAATTGTTTAATCCTGATAGTTTCGTTCCAAACCAATTTCTCAATTAATAATCTTATTTACCCAGCATTTAAATTTCTTTAAACCCATTTTCTTTTTATAAATTCATCTAACTAAAATTCAACTTCGTTTTTAGTAATTTTAATTATCCAATGATTTACTTTCAAACTAATTCTCTTTAACAAATTTTCTTATTTTTAAAATAACACCTTAAATTCTAAACAACTCCTATTTGATAATTTATACGAACCAATGATTTTACCTTAACAAACCTTCTTATTTTCTTTACTGAAATATATTTAAATTGAAAATGAAGAAAAAAAATTAATTACTGCAGATATACCTCACAGCAACAAGAACGACCACCACAACCAAATTTCAACCCCACCGTCGATCGAAGCCCCTTCGCACGCTGCTCACACGCGAGCTCCCTCTGGCATCGCGACTGACCCCAGCACCACCTCTTCCCCTGAAGCACACGCGATTGGATCGCGACCTCCCATTGCCGAAGATCCATCGCGATTCCGGTCTTCCCACGCGTTCGTGGCTGCCATCAATCACCAGAGACGAAATCGACCAAGCTACGACGTCGACGAATCCCCAAACCCCTATGCGAAACCCTAGTCGATGCCTCACTTGATTCAATCGCGAGTCGACTTCCCTAGCTTGATCGTGAATCCCACTGTTCCCTTCTTCCTCGAGCTAGTACCAGAACGAGGCCGCCCCTACCTCTGCTTTTCGAAGAGAGCATGAAGACGCCGCCGTTCGTGAATTTGAACGAGTCGCCATCGCGACCAAATACTTCCCCAAAATCATGCGATCGGAACCCACACACGCGACTTTAGATTTGAACATAAGCAACCATTTTCTTTTTTTTTTTTTTGATTTTGTTTAGAAGGGAGGAACTCGGCATATTATTATTTTTGAACTGGAGAGCTCCGTTTTGTTTTGATTTTTTGGACGAGAGAAGGATTTTAAAAAACTGATGAAGTATGGGTTTGCACGTTTTAGCTCCGTGATATTTGGCGTGATCTTTGGCGTGTTTATAGGGAGAAAACGTATTGATGTAAATTAATATACATTTAGATTTTAAATTTGAATTTTCATTTTATTCTCTACGCGTTTAACTATCGTGTGTTCTCAAAACAACTCCAAACGCTACGAAATTTGAAATCCAGCAATAATACAATATTACGGACCCAATGGAACTGGTTTCGTCGAATTTCGAGACTGTGCCTCGGAACGCTATTTTTAAATATCGATACGAACGATAATTTTTCAAAACTGAACAAATCGTTTTCAAATTCGATTCTGAAGCTTCTATTATCTCCAGTGTTATCATTACCAATTTTTAAAAGCTTTTGAAATATTTGTCTTCAACTTAAAATTGAAGATTCAAAGTTTTATTCAACATTCAACCGATTAAATTTTATAATTTAATCGCAAATTTCAAATGATATCGGGGATTCAAATTAAATCATCGTTCGAATATTTAAAATCAATTAAATATTCTCAATTTAATTTGTCCAAAATTCTGGGTCGTTACAGATACATACCCGAACGATCTTATAGATTAGGGGAAAATCGTTATGAGTTGAAATGATAAACCCAAGCAATTTTTATTGATTATGAAATTTTGGGATTGTGGGTTGAAATGATATATGCCCGTAAAATATTAAATTTAAATTGCGGATTGAAATGATAAATATCTGTATCACTTGACCATAGGATAGAAAATTTTATACGAACACCGTTGGTCTATTTTTGAAAAATGATTTCCAAAGTTTTAAAAGGAAATATTTGGGTTTTAATAAATATTGATTTAAAATATAATATAAATATCTTATTTTTATATATGTGTAAAATTTAGATTTTAAAATTATATGTTTTGAAATTTAAAAATTATAAGTTATGTTTTAAAATGTAAATTATAAAATTTTACTTATAACTTTATTATTTCTAAAAATATAAAATAAGATTTAAAATGTGGAAATTAGGTTGAAGGGCTTTTATTTCCAAGGTAATTAGTTTTAAGGACATCACTTTTGAATAATTAGTTTTAAGGACAATTTACAAGATAATGATAAATTCATTTATCTTTTTAAGTTATACAGGAAAATGATATATCCTTTTAGCATTATTTTTGTATAACTGAAAATGATAAATTCTTTTATCTTTTTCCTATAAAATGTCCTTAAAACTAATTTTTCAAAAGTAGTTTCCTTAAAACTTATTACCCACACAAATAAGCCCTTGAAGTGAAAATCCCCATTTAAAATAGATTTAATAATAATAAGCTTTAATTTAATAATTATTAATATAATAAAATTTAATAAGAATTTAATATAACTTTATTTATATATAATATGTTTTAAATATTTTAAAAATAGATTTTATAACTTCAACAAATTAATGATGGAAATATGAATTGAAATTGATTTGTAATTTAATTTTGTTCGAGATTGAATTTAACTAAGAATTGATTCGTAATTTAACTTAAATAAGATGTGATTTGAAACTTATTGATATAAGATTTTAAAGATATGATTTTATAAACTAATAACATGATTTTGATAAGGGTGATTTAATGGATATTTCAAATTTAAATAAAGTGTAATTGAATATTCAATTTCGATTTAGATTTGTAAATTGAGGTTTTAATTAAATGTTATTATAAATGATTAAGTGAATATTTCGAATTTAAATAAAGTTAAAGTTGAAGTTTGAAATATAAATGAAATTTATAAAATTGAGTTACTGTAAATTTGTCAGATATTTAACTTTGAAATGGTTTAATTTGTAGTTCAAATCTGTATTTGAAACCGATATAAATTAAAAATGGTTTTGTTGAGTATTTGAATTGAATTGTAATTATAGAACTAAGATTAGTTTAAACTGAATTTTGGAACTAAACGTTGATTTGAATTAATTCGTGGAATTTGACGAAACAAATTCTAATTTGAAACTATTTTTGATATAAACTCTATTATTATAAACTATTTTAATATATAAACTATTTTAAATATAAAATGTTTTTAAACTATAACTATTTTTAATATAGATAAACCCTTTTCAATTGATTAAGTTTTAACTGGTATGATTTAGATTAAATGGATTTAGATGCGAATACTTTAATATGATTTTGGAAAGTAAATATGATTTTGAAAGTGATATGATTTCGATTGTGAAACAATTTTGAAATAAGTATGATATTTTGTTATGAAGTATGAACCGTTTGAAACTATAAAACGACCAAGGTGTGAAATAAGCGTTTTGGTTGTTAAAGAGACCGGGATCAGATATTGTCATACTCTCTGCGAATACTGAAAACCACTTTAACAACTGTGTATGTGGTGGAGACTCTAGAATGAAGTAGGATGGTTTGGTGTATGATTCTGTATGAGGTATTTACGTAGCCCTGACTCCCGTGAGTTAGCTTAGATGTGACAAAAACAGGAGCCATGCTGGGCCAAGTGAGGTCATTCCTCCTATCGGGCACATTTCATCGATACCATTATATTACTTTGTGATTTGATATGGGTGCACCTTTTGAATTGGGAGTGTGTCTCGAGGTGGGCGGTAGTAGCGGCTATGCGTTACCACCAGTCCAGATCCGCAAAACGGTAGAATCCTACCCTGGCATTGCCTCGCGTGCCGTGTTCACATACCCTATCGTGCCTTCTACGAGTTTGGCTTGTACCGTACTTATGGAGTGCCATCTGAGTAAACCACCTGTTTGGTGGAGCTTACGGTACTGTATAGACTACGGGAATATATAAAATGTGTTAAGGGGGATATGGGTAACGCCTTAATGCTATTTTAATACTTTACTTTACTGATAGACATATTATAATAATGTATATTACTACATAGTAGATAGTTTCACGGATCCTTAGAGGATGGAAATCCCAAACATCCTTTAAGTTATATTGTATTTCACTTGGACATTTCACTTGAGTTGATTTACTGGTATAAGAATCTTAATCCTGACTTGAATGTTTTGTGTTTTGCTTTTTGCTCGAGTCAGACTGAGTGTCACAGCATTTGAGACTCATCTTTGGAGATTGGAGCTTTGCTTGAAGATCTGTCTTATCTATTCAGCTTTTCCAGATGTTTTGTTCATACTTGTCATCTGTTTGTATTCGAGACTAAATTGTATTTGAGATATTCTGTTGTATTTTATTTCAAACTCTGATGTTTATATAGTAGCTTCATGAACTACTATTTATCTATTCCGCTGCTTATTGTTATATTACTCTTTGTCTGTGATTCTGCGATTTATTTATTTACTGTATATGCTGAGTTTTTCCAAATATAAATTAACAATCTGTTGCTTTAAGCAATTAAAGTCTGACATGAGTGGATGATAATCGATTTGAACGGTTCGAAATACCAGGTCGTTACAAAATTGAAATTTTGTAAACTGTAAATCAAAAGGATATGAAAAATGAGAAATGATAACTATTGAACATTTTATCTACTGAATGAATAAGATGAACTTGTGTAACATTCCATTACACTCTAAAAGACATATATATATATAACTTACCAAAATGTAAAAAGTTGTAATTTTAAATAGGAATATGTAATAGAATACTATACAAGTAAACTTTAGTTAATGAAAGTGTCAATGGAATTACTTTTACAAATAAGAATTCTGATATTATAAATTGTTATATACTTAGGTTAATAGTATGAAATGTTACTAATCAAATGTAATAGAAAAGTGAATAATTTAAGAAAAACAATTATAAACTTGAGTTAACATTTTAAGCTATTTATAATTAGATTGAATAGTAAAAGGTGAATACTGTAAGTAAATAATTATAAACTTAAGTTAATGTTGAAGCCATTTATAATTAAAGTGAGTACTATATTAATTGAATAATTATAACTTCAAAAAAAACATTAAAATGATTTAGAAATGGATTTAATATTCAATAATACTATATATGGAAGAATGAATGTGAAAAAGAAATAATCTATTAACGGTGAATTAAGTTGTAAAGAGACTTATATAATAATGGATAATTTAATAATTGAAATGGAATAAACTTATGTAAGCAATGAATGCAAAATAATGAAAAGAGAAAATGGCGTTGTATAAACGAATGAAAATGAATTTTGTAAGTGGTGAATGTAAATTAATTAAATAAACATTACATGAATGAATGAAACTGAAGAACAGTAAATAATATGAAATGAGATTTATAACAATAAACCTAATTGATATTTGAACTTTTTGTTTGTATTGGCTTATGGGATGATTGGGAAAGGATATTTCTAACTGTATAAAAATGTGTAAATAATCTATTGAGTTTTATCTAAGACTGTTGAGTGTATGCTATACTTAGTAGTTTATTTATCATTTTATACGATTAAAAGTTTCTAAACTCGAACAAACCTTTTGTTGTTCCTATTAATGGATGGTTGATTACTTTGATTGCATGTGATGATTGTATGGTTTTGGTTGCAAGTGATTGTTGTTATGTTGTCATGATTTTTTGTTATAAATTGAAACAACGTAAATATATATCTCTCTTTTGCAAAATTCTAACTCTTTGGATTGTATAAGTGAAATACAGGTTTATGGAAGCAATAACTACTGCTTTTGGTTTCATAAATAAGCGTTGTTTGCCTGACAAATAGGTACGTTTAGGATTACGGTTTTCTAGCGATATTATATTGTTTTCCCATGGTTTGGGATATATTATTTTGAAATATGTAATATATATTGATTATTTTTTAATTATTATTTCTCCCGGACCTCTTCGTACAAAGGAGACTCTTCCAAAATTTTCTGTAAATTTTGGACGTAGAATTTTTTTATGAAAGTGGAAATATTTTCAAACTTTTATTTAACTTGAATATGAAGATTTAATTGTTTATAAATTTATATATTATATATAAATACTTAATTATGTAAGTTTAAAATGTTTATATATTGATTGTTGAATAATAATATATTAATTCCTTAATTCCTTCTTTTCCCTTTTCGAGGACGAAAAGTTTGAGTGGGGGAGAGTGTAACGGCCCGTTATTTTTGATAATTAAATTTAATTAATTAAATAAGTTTTGGAATTTAATATTGTGAATAATTGAAAATTTAAGATTTATTAAGGAGAAGAATTACTAGAATGAAATATTATAATGTTAATTTAAGGCAATTACTACCTATCTTAATGTAATTCCAATTAATTGAAATGATTGAAAAGTTATAATTGGTAAAAAAAATAAGAAAATGAATTAAATGCTGTATTAATGGTGAAATTATATGTAATTTAATTGAAAGTGGTTTTAATATAGAATATGAAAGCACTATTTGTAAGTAGATGTATAATCTTTGTTTGTAAACATTAAGTTAATGAATATGGATTACTAAGCTATAACAATTGGTTTTTCCTCATCTCATTAATTAGTCCGTTTGAATATATTGAATTGGTAATTATTGGAATTAAATGTAATTAAGTATTGTGGTTGATGTAAGAAAAGGCATCAATTTTAGAAAACGAGGATAATAAGATAGAAACCTATGTTAATAATTTCATAAGATATTGGTTGGTTTAATAGTAGGAGTGTAAATCAAAATAAAAGAATAAAAATGTATAAATTTAGTAAAGGAGTAAATATATGTTTATTTATTTGAAATGTTTGGTAGCTGAAAGATTGATTGTAGAGACGAGAAACTATTATTTAGTAAGAAATGTATAATTATTGTTTGCATCCAATAGTGTATAAATATGTTTAAATTACTATTAGATAGGAAATAATTGTTCTACTTCTCATTACATTCATTTAGTCACTACAAGAAAAATAGTCTTTTATAGTGGCATATAGCCGCTATTAAACACAACTATAGCGGTTTGATAAACGTTGTATATCGACATGTTATAAAAAAGAATTGCACATTTATAACACACAAAAAAACCGCTATAAAAGAGCATGGTTTCATAGCATATATATACCGCTATAAAATGTGTAGATACAATTACGCCTATTTGCTGCTATCCTTTGATAGTAACCTCAAACATTGCATTATCTTTTTATAGCACTTATGCTATATAGTTATAACGCTTTTTAGGAGCTATGCTTTATTTTACTATATATTTGATGCACCCCACTATTACATTTCAATAATAACAATCAAATTGAATCTTCTTTAAATAGATAACAATTTGAACAATGTATGAATGAAAAAATATATTAATCAGCAAATGTAACGCATATTCATGATAACAAAATAAAGTATCAACTAACAAAAAATAAGTTCAATACATGAGTTACCAAATTCAATACATATTCATGATAACAAAAGACAACATAGTTCAAAGTTAACGTCTACAAGTACCAAATGCATCACTAAGAACTTGAACTGCTAAAAGCCTTCCTTCATGCATGTCTTCGGTCATTGGTCATTGGTAGTACTTCCTTTTGCAATTCTGATGTCCTAGCAAAAATTTCTCCCTGAATTAAAGTCAAAGTAACAACCATATATTCATATTCTAATAGTCGACAATTGCATGAAAGTCTAAAAGGCTAAATCCTATAGCTTAGCAATTTTACAACCAGACACTTACAAGGTATGCTTGTTCTTGAGAAATGCATGTAACATCACAGCCAGTACTCAAAGAATCCTCCAAATGAAAAACTTCATCCTCATCTAAATATATATTGAAAACGACAACATCAAGCATTGATATTTGGCAATGATGTCAAATTACTAAAGTTGAAAATTAGATAGTAGATTATTAGTCCACACGGAGAGGGGACACACCTGAGAGTTCAATATCAGCTTTACTTGACCACTGAACTATGCTACTAAAAGCATTACCCACTTGGGTTAATGATGGGGCAAAATCTGTAAACAATAACAAATTCAGAAAATTTAAATCCTAATATAATGAGTAATTTCAACAGCAGCAACATTAATCACTTGCCTATAGCTCTTGTAACTTCCAACATGAAAACTGCACAAGGTCTTTCAAAAGGATTAGGGAACAAAATTTCATTTAACTGTAACCATATGGCAGTGTTAAAGCTAGAATATCGGGATTCTTCTGATACTTAACAAAAAGGAAAAAGCAAATTACCTTTTTTGATGACTGAGCTGAAAGTGAAACAGGGGCTGAACAAAGTAACACATACACAGTTGCAGCAACTTGATTTTCAGATAATGTGCTGCCTTGATAACAGAAAATTAGAAAACAATATTTCAATTTCTGTATCGAGTTAGGAACCCCTAAAACATAAGCAATATTGCTAGTCATTCAAAATTAACAATACAAAAGGAGATTACCAATATCAACAAATTCTACTTCTTTAACAGTAAAGAGGGTAGTGTTTCAACAAGATCAAGATGTACTGTTTTTGCATCAATACAAAATATAGTGTAACAAATTGAATTTCAACAAGGTAAAATCCTTTTTTAGGCTACTTCTTCCTCCTTCCAAAAGCAGAGATCATAAATTCGACAAATCTACTATCTTTCTTCTCTTATTCCCCATTTTAATTCTTATCCACATCCCACATACTAATTCTTCCTATGACATTACAAACTACAGGTTAACCCTAGACACAACCTAAATTTAACTATAGCCTTCTACGATTGAATATACTTATCATCTAACATCGATGAGAAGCATATTTTAGACTAATTGCATAATAAATAACAATTTTACACCAATTCGGGCATCGTGTTGAAGTGTCAAAATTTTGGGTTGGCCTAACGAATAAGGCTTTCACATAACTGATCTCCAAAGGAGCTACTATTGCCCTGTAGTTGCTGCCTACTGTTGCCTTACAGGCAGCACGACCCTTACTTTTATAATTTATTATTATTATTATAATAAACTTAGTTAACCATTATTTTTATTATAAAATTGTTAATTATTATTATTATTATTAGTATTATTATTATTATTATAAACTTGTTGTTGTTGTTATTGTTATTATATTGTTATTATTTAATTGTTAATAAACTTGTTGTTGTTGTTGTTATAAACTTGTTATAATAATTAGGAAATCATGTTACATATATAACCAAAATTTACGCACACACATAATGGTACACAATAGATGTTGATTGTTAGACAGTTAATGAGAACGTTATAAATATTTCTGTTTTACTTTATACATCTCTGTGTGTGTGTGTCTCTTTTGTTGCACCTCATTCTATACCTTTACGGTTTCATAATTTTGTCGAGTGCTTTAGGTAGAACAATATAACATATGCTCTAAAATAACCTTGTGAATCTCAATCTTAAAAAAAGGTGAAAAAACAAATCTAAGTTTACCAAAAACTGTATTTCTTAAATGGTATTGTAATAAAAAGAAGGTGGCATTATGGTATTCAAAACTGCTATTGTATCAGCATATATTCCAGAAAAATCATATTTACTTATTATTATTTTTAACCAGAGTTGGATACTATCGTTACAGAGTTTCATTTCGCAAAAGATATTTCAGTTTCCCTATATCTGATAATTTGCATGTAAAACATACCTGTTCGATATACACCATATCAAATGTGGCTTCAAGTACTCATTGTACTAATTATATGTAGTTATTGTTCCATGAGTTGTATTGTAATTACTTGCGATTCTATCAAGGTCGATAACTTTGAAATAACCACTCATCCAATCATACTTGATCAAATTGTTCTTATCCAAGATGCTAGCAGTAGAATGGATCCGCAATTGCCATACATACAGTAACATCAAAAAGAAATATTAATATAAATAATTAGAAAGACAGAGTAGGAAAGCCAAAAATATTCTGCATATTAGTTTTCAAGAAAGGGAAAAAAAATTAGGCACAAACCAAATACAGTTTCCAGTGCCCATATTATTATAGAATGTGAGCATGGCTTCTTCAAGAAAACATCTGTTAGTGGCGTCTTTGATACCGGTAGCATCTTAAGTATATTCAACAACTGTAACAAAAATAAGCGGCAAATTGATAGAACCATATTAGTCACAGGCTAACTTTTCATCCTTTCTATGTAGATTAACCAATAACTAATTCTCATAGTAAAAAGGAATTTTCATAAATATTTTATTTAAAAATATTTATTACCTCATCACGATTCACATCTACCGCTTTTTGTTCAAGAATATCTACATCATCGATGCCCAATTTTTTGAAAAAACGTATAGCATTTGAGACACTAGCCGGAAGTACGTTTAAGTCATCGCTAATCATATAAGTTGCTTCTCCTTTTAAGAACACTTCCTGCTTTCCTTCCTTTACTTCTGTCCATTCAAAATTTGTATTCATAGTTTTACCACATGAACAAATTATTATGCCGACACACAAACCCTTCATCCCCTCGAAAGCAAACTCACCACCATCATGCGAAACTTTCCAGCTAGATGCAGTTTGCACGTCTTTATCAATTAATGGAACCTTACTGTTGCACTTATCATGAATATCCAATTTTCTATTATTAGCCTCTCCCACATCCCCTACCATTCCTATTCCACACCATGCATATATATTACTTTGTGTACAGAATCACAAGTCTCTAACTTATCGGCCAATGCCTGAACATTATTATGCTGCATTAATTTCTTTGAACCCATTCCCATTCCTGAGTCAAATACGCATGAACCCACTTCATTACCGCCTCTTAATTGCATTCCCCATTTCTTTCTCAAGCATTGCTGTAACGACCGTATTTTTACGGATCGAAAAGTTTGTCAAAATCTGGAATTTTAGCATTTTTGAGCCATTTCAGATTTTAGGCAAAAATATGGCTAAGTCCTAAGTCGTTCAAGACTTAGTATAAGTCGTAAGTCGTATACGACTTAGGGGATTGGAGCTACCCAGGTGAATGGCGAGTTAAGGCAGTTAGGTCAGCAACGACTTAGAGCGTAGAGAAGTTAGGTCGGTTGGACGAGTTAGCGAGTTGACCGACTTATGGTTGTAGACGACTTAAGGGTTAAGTCATGACCGAGTTAAATGTTAGGTCGCGAAGTAGTGTACCTGTTAAGCTGTTGAGTTGTTAGGAGTTAGGCGCACGCGTTAAGTCGTAGACGACTTAGGGAAGTTAAGTCTTAAGTCGTAGAGACTGGGGTCTGTTTTAAGTCGTAGCCTAGATGTCTGCTAAGTCGTAAGTCGCTAAGTCGCGCATAGGCTAAGTCGTTAAGTCGAAGACTATTATGTCGCGCGCTATGTTAAGTCGAAGACCTAGTTGAGTCGTAAGTCGTAGGACTGCTAAGTCGTATAGGAGCAGGTGTTAAGTCGCAACCGACTTAGGGGTTAGCTGCTAAGTCTTATGTCGTAAGTTCACTAAGTCGTAGTCTGTTAGGTTGGAGGCTTTGTTAAGTCTGAGGTGTCTTAGGTCGTAAGTCGGAGATGACTTAGGAGATAGCCGAGTTACGACTTAGTGTATTTTCAGCTATAAATAGGAGGGGTTGTTCTCACTTTTTGGGATCCGGATTTCGAAGCGACGAAGTGCTGCCATTTTGAGAGCTCGACTTCTACACTTCTTCACTTCTTTTCTCCACTCTAATCTAGTGCTTCCATCCATCCAAGTTGAAGATCAAATTGAAGATTCAAGAGCATAGATTGAAGATCTTCATCTTTTCAAGAGAGATTTCTTCGTTTGAAGCGGATTCGAGATAGATCAAGATTGATCCTTCGCTGTCCAGATCTGAAGCTTGTTGATTTGGGGTTGTTTAGGTGATTTGGTGAGTGGTGATTATCTCTCACACGGATCCAAAGGAGTATATCGGATTGTTGGCTCGATTTGGTGTTAAAATAGTGATTTTCATGCATTTTCTTCATCCTAAGTGTAGATCCATGTAGACCCATTGTTCATGATGTTTTGACAACCATTTTATCACATGTTAACCTATGCAAGTTCATTCATCAAGTTTGTAGAGATATTGTTCATGTTTTCATGCTTGTTGGACTTTTAACTCTTTAATTACGAAAATGCCATTATCGTTATAATTGTCTACTTAGATCATATTTGAATGCTTGATTGCTTGGATTAATGTTTGATTTGGTTGATTGTTATGAATTAGATGATTGATGGTTTGATTTAGACCGAAGATGATTCAAAAGCTAGGAGAAAGGCTCTTGAATTGGGTAAGCTCCTCGTGGCATATGTAGCGGGATGATGAAGCTCTTATGCGTAGATTTGATGATGTGATGTTGAGATGAGACTTTGCGAGGATGTGATGAAGCGAGGCAATCATGTGTTGAAGACTTGGTCTAATCCAGACGGGATCATTCCAAGCATGTTGATAACTCGGTGATATGATTCGAGTTGAGGATAATGAATGGATATGAGAATAGTCGTCAAGGAGGATGACTAGGAGGCTTGGATAGCATCATTGTTGAAGGTTCTAGCACGCTCTAAGCAAGAGTACGTTTGGGCAGATTCGATAGTCCCAACGGCCAACTGTTGATGGTCGAGTACTCTGGGCAGATTCGATAGTCCTAGGCACGGGCTGCGACGACGTGCGGGAGTTATGTCTAGAACCGGGGTTTCCATTAGCCCTTGACGGACGGCTGAAAGAATGTGCCGGTCATTCAATTAACGGTGATATCGAAGCAATGATAACATTGATAGCCAGAGTCATGGATGTTTGGTTGTATCGTCATTCGGACTCAAGAGCGGTATTTTCTGGGTGCTTATCTGATTTAGGCCTTGGTACTTGGAAAACATCGCCCTTGACTCGAATGATTATTATTTTACCTTAAATTGTATGCTCTGCTATGTGCTTCTGCTTAGTGTGTGTCTGGGGGCTATCACTGTAGAAAGGGGTGGAGTGGGAGGGTTGTATTCCTATTCCTTTTCCTTTATGCTCTTTTGGTATGTTGTTAGTTAATTTACTGCTCACTAAGACTGTTGTCTGACTCAAGGCTTTATGTTTTAATTCTTATTGCCTTGCGATGTTTGTCCATTTTTGGGACGGGCAGACTAGGTAGCAGGTGACAGGTGATGTTCTCTTCTCACGATGCTGATATCGAAGACGAGCTGGAGGGTTGCATATTATCTTCTTATTATATGTACTGGATGTTCCGCTGTTTGTATAATCTCTGAGTGTTATGTAGTGAGGCTTGATGTATTGACTATTTGGATGCTTGTATTCAACTATTATGAAGTTTTATTGATGGGATTTATTCTGTGAAGCTTCACTATACATATATGTTCTATTGTATTTTGTCCATGCGCTGTGAGTAATACGATAGATTCTGTTGTTTTAATCTACCCTGACAATCGTCCATGGTCGCCTGGCACACTTTACAGCGCACTATCTCTAGATTCGGTGCAGGGGTCAGGGGCGGTCGTCACATTTGGTATCAGAGCATTGGTTAATCGATTTTACCCAACGCTCGCTGACGTAACTACGTATGAGAGACGTAATTGTATTTTGATGGATGAATACTATATATAATATAGTAGCTTAGTAGAGTTTGAGTCCTTTATGCAGTTGTTTCTCTAGATGTTCTAATCATTCCTTTTTATAGATATTGAGAATGAGTCGAAGAGGGAGACCAGCTGCTAGGGAAGGCCGTGCTACTGAGGGGACTGCTGATTATGCAGCTATGTTCGAAGCTATGATGACTTCGATCATGAGAAGGATACCCGTTCCGGGGGCAGCAGTAGATGTTGGAGTTCAAGTCCAGACTCCGAAACCAGTGGATTTTGCTAAGTTGTGCAAAGACTATACTGCTCTTGGAGGGAAGGTTTTCTTGGGAACAGAATCAACTATTGAAGTCCAGAGATGGATCGATGCCTGTAGAAGGATTTTTGATGATTTGGGAATTGATGATGCAACTAAGAGGAAGTTGGCATCAAGGCAGCTTCAAGGGAGAGCTTCTGATTGGTGGAACTCTATTACCATCACTACTCCGGAGGAAGAGATTACTTGGGAGCAATTCCAAGTTAGGTTTGAAGCTAAGTTCATTTCTACAGCTCAGAAGTCTGTTCTGTTCAAGAAGTTTGTGGAGCTCAAGCAAGGAGGGAGATCAGTTCTTGAGTATGTTTCTGAGTTTGAAGCGTTGTTCAAGTATGCCCGGTCATATATTGAGTCTGCATACCAGAAGAATGAGAAGTTTGTGACAGGCTTGGATAGTTATCTTGGGAGACAGTTGGTGGATCATTTGGACGATTCATTTGAGAAGCTTGTGGAGAAAGCTCTTAGGCATGAGAGTTTGTTTCCTAAGGAAGGACCTGTTGTTGCTGTTACCAGGGGAGAATCTAAACCACAGCGGGGTGGAAACCAAAAGAGGAAGCAGCAGCAGCAGTAGGGTAAGGATGGCCAGAAGAAGCCGAAAGGCGAGGTGACTTGCTACAATTGTCAGCAGAAGGGTCATTTCTCGAAGGATTTAAGAATCTGAAGGTGCCGATGAAGTGTCACAACTGTGACAAGCCAGGGCATTTCAGGAAGAATTGTCCAGAACGGAGGAGGGACAAGCAGATTGTGCAAGCTTATGCTTTGGGAGCTGTTCCGTCGTCTTCGAAAGCTCCTACTGCTGAAGAGAAAGGAAAGAGTGTGGTTGTTCAAGGTACTCTTTTCCTATGTGGTGTTCCAGTTAGAGTTTTGTTTGATACTAGAGCGTCGCATTCGTTTGTTTGTAATGAACTAGTAGGCCGGTTAGATTTGAAGCCGGATATTGTTGATAGGCCATTGGTTGTGACTAATCCAGTTGGGGGTTCGTCTTGTTTGTGTATGTTATGCCGTGGTCTAGTTGTATCGAGTCATGGTTGCTCTTTTGTTTGTGATTGCTTTGTTCTGAACTTTGCGGGGTTCGGAATTATTTTGGGTATGGACTGGCTTAGGAAGTATGCGGCTAAGGTTGATTGCGAAAGGTTGGAAGTGACAGTCGAGAATGTGGAGGGGCGAAAGATTATGATACGATGTAAGCATGAGGAAGGCGTCTTCGTGCGCTTCATGTATTCGCCGGTTGTTCCACGGGATGGACTGTCATCGGTGCCAATCGCTAATGGATTCGAGGATGTCTTTGACGAAGTCAAAGGGTTGCCGCCGCATAGAGAGATCGAGTTTCGTATAGATCTAGTTGAAGGAGCCAGACCTGTTGTGATGCCTCTTAGGCGGATGGCGCCTAGGGAACAGCAGGAGTTGAGGGTGCAAGTTGATGATCTTTTGCAGAAAAGATTCATTCGGCGTAGTGTGTCCGAGTGGGGTGCACCAGTTGTGTTTGCAACCAAGGCAGATGGGTCATTGAGGTTGTGTGTGGATTATCGTGAGCTGAATTAGGTGACTAAGAAGAACAAGTATCCATTGCCGAGAATAGATGACTTGTTTGATCAGCTTCACGAAGCTAAGGTGTTTTCCCAGATGGATTTGGCAACAGGATTTCACCAGTTGAGAGTAGCTAAGGATAGTGTGCCGAAGACTGCTTTTCGGACACCATCGGGTTTCTTTGGGCGGCTGGTAATGCCGTTTGGATTGACTAACGCACCATCATATTTTGTGGATCTTATGAATAGAGTGTTTAGAGATCAGTTGAACAAGTTCGTACTTGTGTTCGTGGATGATATTCTGATTTATTCCAGAACGGAAGAAGAGCATAAGACGCACTTGCGTATTGTTTTGGAAATCTTGCGGAAACATCAGCCGAAGGCTAAGTTTTCGAAGTGTCACTTCTGGAAGAGTGAAGTGAGGTTCTTAGGCCATGTGATTTCTGGAAATGGAATAGCGGTTGATCCCGCTAAGGTGGCAGCAATCCAGGATTGGGTTAAACCTAAGAATGCATCTGATGTGAGAAGTTTTCTTGGATTAGCAGGATATTATCGACGGTTTATCAAAGACTTCTCCGAGGTAGCAGCACCGTTAACAGGATTGACGAAAAAGAACCAAGTGTTCAGTTGGGATGCTAAGTGTGAGAAAGCTTTCGGAATCCTGAAAGAGAGATTGACGAGTGCTCCTGTTTTGACTATTCCAAGTGGGAATGATGAGATGGTGGTTTACACCGACGCATGTGGTACTGGACTTGGAGCAGTGCTGATGCAGAGGGATAAATTTGTTGCGTATGCAAGTCGACAACTGAAGCCGCATGAAAGGAATTACCCGACTCATGATTTGGAGTTAGCAGCGATTGTATTTGCTCTGAAGATGTGGAGACATTATCTGTTGGGAGTTCGATTCGAGTTGTTTATGGATCATAAGTCGCTGAAGTATCTTTTCTCCCAAAAGGATTTGAATCTTCGGCAGCAACGTTGGCTAGAGTTTTTAGCATCATATGATTTTGGTATAGCTTATACTCCGGGAAAAGGTAACGCAATGGCAGATGCGTTAAGTCGAAGACATGCAGGATTAGGAGCCATGTTTTCAGAATGGAAGAGTCTCGAGTATTTAGATGGATTTGACTTTAGGCCTAGATGTGAATTGGAACCTGAGATGTTGGCAAACTTATCGATAAGACCCACTCTTGTGGAAAGGATTGGCGAGGGCCAAAAGCGAGATGATAAGCTTGTCAAGATTTTCCGTGAATTGGAATCTGGATTGGATCCAGAAAAGGATAAAGGATTTGAGGTCGATCGAGAGGGTTGGCTTCGGAAGCAAGGACGACTAGTTGTTCCCGATATAGATGAATTGAGGAGTGAAGTTCTGAAGGAAAATCATCACTCGAAGTTGACAATTCATCCAGGTGGAAATAAGATGTATCGGGATATGAAGAGAACCTACTATTGGGAAGGTATGAAGAAGGATGTTGGAAATTTTATTTCCAAATGTATGAACTGCCAGTTGGTAAAAGCCAAACAGAAAAAGCCAAGTGGATTACTTCAGCCATTAGAAGTTCCTACATGGAAGTGGGAGCAGATATCGATGGATTTTATTGATGGACTACCTAGAATAAGAACGGGAAATGAAGGGATTTGAGTCATTGTAGATCGTTTGACTAAGAGTGTAAGATTCATTCCTGTTCGATCGACTAGGACTGCATCAAAGTTGGCTGAGTTGTATGTTAAGTGGATAGTTCGATTCCATGGTATTCCGAAGATTATAGTGAGCGATCGAGACCCATTGTTCACTAGTGGATTTTGGAAGAGCTTCCAGGAAGTTTTGGGAACCGAGTTGTGTTTGAGTACAGCTTATCACCCTCAAACAGATGGTCAGACCGAGAGAGTCAACCGAGTTTTGGAAGATCTTCTTAGAGCATGTGTTTTGGACTTCGGAGGATCATGGGAAGATCACCTTCATTTGGTGGAGTTTGCGTACAACAACAGTTACCAGTCAATCATTGGTATGGCACCGTATGAGGCATTGTATGGAAGACCGTGTAACTCTCCGACATGTTGGTTGGAAACTGGAGAAAAGCTGATACTTGGACCAGAGATGATTCGGCAGACTTCAGATTGTATAGAGATCATTCGGCAACGAATGAAGGCAGCCCAAGACCGTCAGAAAAGTTATGCCGATAAGCGTCGTAAGGATTTGGAGTTCGACGTTGGTGATATGGTTTTTGTGAAGATTTCTCCACTGAAGAATGTTATTCGATTCGGGAAGAAAGAAAAATTAACTCCGAGATTTGTTGGACCATTCCCGATCATCGAGCGAATTGGAAAGCTCGCCTATAGATTGGAGTTACCTGAGAAGATGTCGAGTGTGCACAATGTTTTTCATGTATCATATCTACGGAAGTATGTGCACAACTCGAATACTGTGGTTTCTGCTGATAGCTGTGAAGATTTCGAAGTTGATACAGTCAATAGAAGACCTCGTAAGCCGCTTCGTGTTGTTGAAACTGACACGAAACAGCTCAGGAGGAAGGTAGTTAAGTTGCTCAAGATACAATGGAGTGATGATGATAACGACTGCACGTGGGAGGTGGAAGAGAGGATGAAGGCAGCTCATCCTGAACTCTTCAAGGTATGGCCCTAAGGTGTCGTGTCATCTCGCGATATTGTAACTTGTTCCAGTTTTAGAATTCTGTACGCTAAGCTAGAATTGGATGCATGGTTTGTTGATTGTTATGGATGATAGGCGTACAGAAAAGTCTTTGATTGCTTTGTTTGCTTGGAATTTCGAGGGCGAAATTCCTAAGGGGGAGAGAATGTAACGACCCGTATTTTTACGGATCGAAAAGTTTGTCAAAATCTAGAATTTTAGCATTTTTGAGCCATTTCAGATTTTAGGCAAAAATATGGCTAAGTCCTAAGTCGTTCACGACTTAGTATAAGTCGTAAGTCATATACGACTTAGGGGATTGGAGCTACCCAGGTGAATGGCGAGTTAAGGCAGTTAGGTCGGCAACGACTTAGAGCGTAGAGAAGTTAGGTCGGTTGGACGAGTTAGCGAGTTGACCGACTTATGGTTGTAGACGACTTAAGGGTTAAGTCATGACTGAGTTAAATGTTAGGTCGCGAAGTAGTGTACCTGTTAAGCTGTTGAGTTGTTAGGAGTTAGGCGCACGCGTTAAGTCGTAGACGACTTAGGGAAGTTAAGTCTTAAGTTGTAGAGACTGGGGTCTGTTTTAAGTCGTAGCCTAGATGTCTGCTAAGTCGTAAGTCGCTAAGTCGCGCATAGGCTAAGTCGTTAAGTCGAAGACTATTATGTCGCGCGCTATGTTAAGTCGGAGACCCAGTTGAGTCGTAAGTCGTAGGACTGCTAAGTCGTATAGGAGCAGGTGTTAAGTCGCAACCGACTTAGGGGTTAGCTGCTAAGTCTTATGTCGTAAGTTCACTAAGTCGTAGTCTGTTAGGTTGGAGGCTTTGTTAAGTCGGAGGTGTCTTAGGTCGTAAGTCGGAGACGACTTAGGAGATAGCCGAGTTACGACTTAGTGTATTTTCAGCTATAAATAGGAGGGGTTGTTCTCACTTTTTGGGATCCGGATTTCGAAGCGACAAAGTGCTGCCATTTTGAGAGCTCGACTTCTACACTTCTTCACTTCTTTTCTCCACTCTAATCTAGTGCTTCCATCCATCCAAGTTGAAGATCAAATTGAAGATTCAAGAGCATAGATTGAAGATCTTCATCTTTTCAAGAGAGATTTCTTCGTTTGAAGCGGATTCGTGATAGATCAAGATTGATCCTTCGCTGTCTAGATCTGAAGCTTGTTGATTTGGGGTTGTTTAGGTGATTTGGTGAGTGGTGATTATCTCTCACACGGATCCAAAGGAGTATATCGGATTGTTGGCTCGATTTGGTGTTAAAATAGTGATTTTCATGCATTTTCTTCATCCTAAGTGTAGATCCATGTAGACCCATTGTTCATGATGTTTTGACAACCATTTTATCACATGTTAACCTATGCAAGTCTATTCATCAAGTTTGTAGAGATATTGTTCATGTTTTCATGCTTGTTGGACTTTCAACTCTTTAATTACGAAAATGCCTGTTTGCACAAAAAATGGACAAACACCTCAAAATTGTATGATTTAGTAGATCTTATGTTGTTCTTAGTGATTTGGGTGATTTATGCAAATATATGAAAAGCAGGGGCTAAACTGTAAAAAGACACGCAGATTTATAGTGGTTCAGCCAGAATGTGCCTACGTCCACTTTATATGTTATTTCTCTTCTCTTGTTTTGATTACAAGTACAAAGCTTTGATACAAGTAAAAGAAAGTTGTTTGAAAGTTCTCTCCGTGCTTGAGCTCTCAAACTTGTCCCCCATTGTCGTACCCCTGCCCCTCTATTTATAGAGTGAGGGTGGGAGCAGGGGTCTTGGATGTATATAGCTGCTGGTGGGCCTGGGCTGATGTGATCTGGCCTGGCACGTCTTGGTTTGGCAGCGTTTGGTCCGGTGGTAGGAGGTGAGTTGGTTCGGTGAAGCATGGGAGGTGAGTTGGTTCGGCGAAGCATGGGAGGTGAGCTGGTTCGGCGAAGCATGGGAGGTGAGCTGGTTCGGCGAAGCATGGGAGGTGAGCTGGTTCGGCGAAGCATGGGAGGTGAGCTGGTTCGGCAGAGCATGGGGATGAGTTGGTTCGGCAGGGTCGTTGCATGCGAGCAGGTTGGATCGGCGAAGATTTGGACCGGTGGTGAGAATCTACCCAACATTTGCCCCCCAAAGTGGGGTGTATGCTGGCGTATGGCCTACTTTGTTTCCTCTTATTCGGTCGCTGAGCGCCGATCCAACTGGTCCGGCATCCTATATTTGCCTATAAGTAGGGGCTGTATACTCTCGTTATTCACTTCCAATTCAAGATAGCCGAACCAAACGTTTCTGCCGAATCAAGCTCTCTGACGAATTGCTTCAGAATACCGAATCAAGTACTGCCGAACGAATTTACGTACTATAAGTGCCGAATGATCATTTACTCTGGGTGCCGAATGAACATTCACTCTAGATGCCGAATGAACTTGATTCTAGGTGCCGAATGAACGTTCACTCTGGGTGCCGAATGAACTTGATAAACTTGATTTTTTTCACTTGAAATTTCAGACAGCAGACACTTGCTCCTTTACTTCCTCTATTCTAACGACGTTCTTCTTTGTGTTTGCAGATAATGTCTCGTAAAGCGGAAACTCGATCAGACAAAAAGAAATCCGGGGGCGAAGGAGGTTCCTCCGCCGTGCCCCCAGCTCAGCCGAATCCGGAACGTCACGGACCTGCCCCGAGATCACTAGTGGATGGGTACGGCCCTCAGGAACTTCTGAACTCCCCGCCCGATTGCTTTCCTAGCTCCCTCAAGGAGGAGCAGCTTGATGTTATTTCCCGATCTTTTGGAATTGATAGGGCGCACTTGCTATTGCCAGGGAGGAGATGATGGACGAAATGCTTCAGGACATGTACTTCCGTACCTGGAAGCAGGGCAACCTATCCTGGATGGATGATTATCCCAGGGTCATGGCTAAGATCTATCTTCGGGCTTTGGAGGAGGCTAAGGCCGATGCGGATAAAGATGGTGGCGTGGTCTTTAGCATGGATGCGGTCACGGCTCAATTTGCCAAGGAGGAGAAGGTGGCGGTGAAGGAAGGTATGCGGTTTCTTGCTGCTAAGGAGGTAGGCGTGCAAGTAGAGGACGACGATCAGGATAGCCAAGAAGCAGGTGCTGGTAAGTCTTCCTTTTTAGTCTCTCCATTAACTTGGTTGCTTATTGCTAATGAATCCTTTCTTTGACTGGACAGGTGGTTAACAGGACAAGGATAAAACTCCAATGCAGCCGGCCCCTTGATTATACCTGGAAAGACTCCAAAAGAAGAAAATACCGCCTTTCATGCTCTAATTGTAGATGGCAGTTTTGAGTATCTTGTTTGACCGAGAATGGAAAGCAGTTGAATGCCCTGCCATCCGATTGTGAGTCCCTGCACCCATTGGCGAGTATCTCCTACTCTGTATCCTATACTTTAGGGGTTGTTATAAAGCTTTTTAAGTAAAATTGAAATAGGTGAAATAGTAAAACTTCCAATCACGGAAGGCCTTCGATGTGCTTAAGTTCGTGGCAAACGGGTTTTGTAGTCACTTTCCCTAGCTGTGGGTCTTGGAGACATTTGTCACCCATCTTACGCCTCCGCGGGGAGTTAATTCTTTTTTTACCACAGCCGCACTTAAGACACATCGGAGCCGAGATCGCGCACAGTAACTACCTGGGCCATTATGGCCCGTAATCGTGGGTATTATTCGATTTACTATGGCCGGCTAGCGTGGGTGCCGATCGTCAACTGTGAACTGCCCCTGGCTGGCCACACCTTATGTTGGGGCTTATAGTCGGTTCACAGTTGCCGGCGAGCCTAACGCCGTAATGAGCTGCCTCGGCTATAGTCGGCCTTCTCGGTGGCTTATAATCGGCTCATTACAGTTGGCTTTAAGGGCCGTCGCGAGCAATAAGTTAACCCGCAGCAGAGGGATGCCGGAGCGAAAGTGTCTCATTGGCGAGGGCATAGATTCGCATAGTACCTGTTAGGTTTTGTCCAGGAGAGGTTGCGCTGCGGAGCGCCTTGAATGAAAATGCTATTTGCACAGGATTTTGTTCAACAGAAAAGGATACAGTTAACAAGCAGCCAAGATATGAAGAAACAAGTTAAAAAGAGACAAGTTTTTTAAAGTGGTTCGACACGAAAATGCCTACGTCCACTGATTCTCTTTGTTAATTCACTTCATATGGGCAGTATGAGTTAAGAAAAGTATCGACGAAGGTGTTGGATGTTCCATGCCCTCTGGAACACCTCTCCGTCCACTGTTGACAAAATATAGGCTCCATTGTGGAGATCTTTATGAATTACATATGGTCCATCCCAGATTGGGTCTAGTGCTCCGGGACGAGGGAAGATTCGCTTGAGGACAAGATCCCCTTCTTGTAAGGTACGATGCTTGACTTTGGAGTTGTAGTGTGCCGCCACTTTTTGTTTGTGGGCTGCTGCTTTAAGGACTGCATCATTTCTTCTCTCCTCAATTAGATCCAAAGACATGTGAAGGAGTTCTTCGTTCTCTTCTGGGTTATAGTGGATTCTACGGTGAGAAGGCACAATGGTTTCAACTGGGAGCATAGCCTCTGATCCGTATGCCAAAGAGAAAGGAGTGTGCCCTATTGATGTTCTGAAAGATGTGTGGTAGGCCCATAGTGCCGTAGGGAGTTCATCCACCCAAGCGCCCTTTGACTTTTCGAGCTTCTTTTTGATCAGGGTTTTCAGAATTTTGTTGACTGCTTCGAATTGTCCGTTTGCCTGGGGATATGCTACGGATGAGAAGCTTTTATGAATTCCGTGTTCTCGGCACCAGTTGGCGAATTCCTCGCTGTCAAACTGAAGTCCATTGTCTGATATGATTTTGAGTGGGACTCCATACCTGCATAGAACATTTTTGATTAAGAAGTTAATAACTTTTGCTGAAGATACTTTATTCAGAGGTTCCGCTTCCACCCATTTGGTGAAATAATCAACCACCACTATAGCATATTTGGCCCCGCCTCGGCCCATCGGTAGCTCGCCGATTAAGTCAATTCCCCATATTGCGAAGGGCCAAGGGCTGGTCATTTGAGTAATCTCGGTTGTTGGTAGCCGAGGAATCTTATCAAATTTTTGGCATCTGTCACACTTCTTGACGAAATCTAAGGCGTCCTTGCTTAAGGTGGGCCAGAAATATCCGTATCGGAGTATCTTTTTTGCTATCGTTTGCCCTCCGGTGTGATCTCCGCAGCTTCCCTGATGGATGTTGGACAAGATTTCCTTGGCTTCTCTCCCAGCGACACACCTTAATAACGGGTTAGAGAATCCACGCCAATAGAGGATGTCTTCTTGTATTGTGTAGCGGGATGCTTTCCTAAGGATTTTCTTGACTTCGTTACGCCCGTTGGGTAGAGTGCCACTTCGTAGGTAGTCTCGGATGGGAGTCATCCAAGTTGCTTCTTCGGTTGCAGCTATCAGATTCACTTGCTCAAAACTTGGGGCCAGTTGCTTTGAGATGGTTACTGCCCCGAAGATGGTGGTGTCTCTCACACTTGCTCGCTTTGCTAACTCGTCGGCCTCTCGGTTCTTCTCCCAAGGGATGTTTTTGACTAAGTAGTGGTCCAATCGGCTGAGAAGTAACTTGGTCTTCTTTAGATATGCTATGAGTCGTTCTTCTCGAGCTTGGAATTCTCCTAGTATTTGATTGACAATAAGTTGAGCATCGCTGTGAAGACACAAAGAATTGGCCCCGATTTCTATGGCAATTTCTAGTCCAGCTATCACTGCTTCATATTCTGCATCGTTGTTGGTGGCAGCGAACTCCAACCTTATAGCATAGTGCAGTTTGTTTCCCCTGGGAGTGATTATTACCACACCTGCCCCGAGCCTTGTTCGTTTGATGCACCATCCACAAAGAGATTCCACTTGATATCTTCTGTTATTTCCAATTGCTCCTGATCTTCGTTGGTAGTGAACTCTGCAATGAAATTAGCCATGGCCTGTCCCTTGATGGCGGTGCGAGGGTGATAGGTGATATCATACTGACTCAGTTCAATGCATCATTTGAGTAATCGCCTAGAAGTGTCGGGACGATGGAGTACCTGCCTCAGTGGTTGATCGGTCAGAACTTTGATGGAATGGGACTGGAAGTAGTGACGCAATTTCCTTGATGTGATTAGTAAACAGTATGCTAACTTCTCAAGTTTAGGATATCTGACTTCTGCCCCAGTAAACCTTTTGCTGACGAAGTAAACTGGTCGTTGCGTGCGGTTGTCTTCCCTTACCAAGGCAGCGCTTAGAGCGTGAGATGACACAGCAAGGTATAGGTATAATTCTTCGCCTTCGCTTGGAGTTGAGAGTACCGATGGTTTCTGGAGGTGTTCGATTAGGTTAAGGAAAGCGGTTAAGCATTCGTCCGTCCATTCGAACTTTCCTTTATCTTTCTTTAGAGCTTCGAAAAAGGGGACGCACTTGTCCGTTGCCTTGGAGATGAATCGGCTTAGGGCGACCACTTTTCCATTTAGGCTTTGCATTTCCTTTCGGGTGGAAGGTTTCTTGATATCCCTTAGCGCTCGGACTTGTTCAGGGTTTGCTTCAATCCCTCGGGCATGGACGATGAACCCTAAGAATTTTCCAGATGATACTCCGAAGGAGCACTTTAGTGGATTCAACTTCATTCCATACTGTCGAAGTACCTGGAACATTTCGCTTAGGTGGCTTACGTGATCTTTGGCTTTCCGTGATTTCACCAGCATGTCGTCCACATATACTTCCATAGTTTGTCCTATTAGCCCCGCAAACATCTTGTTGACGAGGCGCTGGTAGGTGGCTCCTGCATTTTTAAGTCCGAAAGGCATTACCTTATAGCAGTACAAACCCCGGTCGGTGATGAAACTAGTGTGGTCTTGGTCGGGAGCATGCATAGGAATTTGGTTATATCCTGAGTATGCGTCCATAAAAGATAGGAGATCGTGCCCGGCTGTGCTGTCTACAAGTTGGTCGATTCTGGGAAGTGGGAAGCAATCCTTTGGGCAGGCGTCGTTTAGGTTGGAGAAGTCGATGCAGGTCCGCCACTTCCCATTAGCCTTCTTTACTAGTACCGGGTTGGCGATCCATTCTGGGTAAACAACTTCTCGTATGAAGTCATTGGCGAGTAGGTTTTTTACTTCTTCATCGAGGGCTGCTGATCGCTCTACCCCCATACTTCTCTTTCTTTGTTTTACAGGCGCCTTGGTAGGATCAATGTTTAATACATGGCATGCTATGTCGGGGGAGATTCCGGTCATGTCAGCGTGTGACCAAGCGAATACATCCAAGTTGTGGCGGAGAAAATCGATGAGTTGTTCCTTCAATTCGGCTTTTAGTTAGGACCCAATTTTCAATAGTCTACTTGAGTCGTGCTTGTCTACAGATATAAACTCCATAGCCTCTGCAGGCTCGGCGGTGGCCTCCTCCTCTTTGTCCCTAGGGTTTAATTCATTGAAAGGGTCGCTGGTATATCGAAGAGGAGGGGCTTTCTTTAGTTGCTATGCTTCTAGGCTTTTTGTGCAGAGGGCAATCTCTACACCCTTCCCATTATCCTTCCTGTGGTTGTTGCGAAGTTCAGTCACATAGCAGTCTCGAGCAACGTCCTGGTCTCCTTCCACTTCCCCTACTCCATTGTCTGTTGGGAATTTCATCTTTAGGCACCATGGGGCTAAGACAATTTGGAAGTCAAACAAGGATGGCCTTCCTAAGAAGGCGTTGTAGGCCGACTGGTTTTCTATTAGCACAAACGTTTGTTTCCGTACAGCAGAGCGGGGATGGCTTCCAATTTCAACAAAAAGGTCCAGTTGCCCGAGGGGCATCTTCGCATCTCCAGTGAAGCCGTGTAGTGGTTTATCGCAGGGGGATACATCCTTCATTGATAGCTTCATTTTGTCGAAAGCGTGTTTGAACAGGATGTTTGCCGAGCTTCAAGTGTCTACCAGGATTCGGTAGACTTCGGCGGGACCAAGTCGGGCAGAGATGACCAGGGTACTGCCTTCCTTCTAGGTCACGCTTACCGAACGTGATGTCATTACTTTCTTTCCGCTTCGGGTGGCGCTCTTCTATAACCGAATTGACATAGTCTTTATTGTCTCTAAGCGACTTTCCGTATCTTTCCATATCTTTCCAACTTCTGTCTACGATGTGTGGCCCTCCTGAGATGGTATGGACCACTATCTTTTCTTAGCTAGAGCTGCTAGCGTTGCGGTTTCCTCTATCGGCCCCCGGTGAGGGTAGCCTTGGGTTTTCATTGGCAGGAGCTGGGGTCCTGTCCTGACCTTTTACATAACGTTCCAGTTTCTTTCTTCTGATGCGTTCCTCAATCAGATCTCGGAGATGATGGCATTCGTTGGTATCATGCCCGTGAGATTCGTGGAAGCGGCAGAATTTTCCAGACTTCTGTGCGTTATCTGATTCTTTCTTGTATGGTGGGTGTTTGTATCTAACTTCGCCTTAGGTGGCAAGGAAGATATTTTCGACGGTTTCGTTCAAAGGGGTGTAAGTGTCGAATCTTGGTCCTGGCCGATATAGGCGCTTTTCTCCCTTCTTGCCCCCAGCATTGTCTCTGGAATCATTTCTTCGAACGTCCCTTGCCACAGCAGGGGCGTTGCCATGGGTTGTCTTATTTTGCTGTCCTGACTGCCCCTCAACGGCAGCATCCTCAAGCCTCATGTATTTCCCGGCTTCATGGAAGAAATCGGGTAAAGTAGCTGGTTTTTCTTTTGTCAGCCTTCTAGCAAATTTAGTGTCCGGATGCTGCATGAGATGAGATGGTCCGCCAAGGCTTCCTGCTGGGACGTGAAGCGGTTAGTTACTTCAACCACAACTCTATCCAAATCTGCCCTAGTAATTGCTGCAGGCTGTTCCGTGGCAGGAGTGGTGGGGTTAGCCTGTTCTTCATTTGTTATTGTTGCTGGAGGAGGACGATTTGCTTGATTCGTGACAGCTGGATCTGGAAGACTGCTGGATGCGATGTTTTTTCCTTTGTTAACATCTTTTCTCTATTTGGGAGGCATGTTTTCCAAGTGGCGAACGATGCTGTTAGGAAAGCTGTTAAGTGGATGAAGCTGAAGCTTCGAGCTTCTCCGTTCTCAGTGAAAGCACCAAAAGTGTTTGCACAAAAAATGGACAAACACCTCAAAATTGTATGATTTAGTAGATCTTATGTTGTTCATAGTGATTTGGGTGATTTATGCAAATATATGAAAAGCAGGGGCTAAACTGTAAAAAGACACGCAGATTTATAGTGGTTCAGCCAGAATGTGCCTACGTCCACTTTATATGTTATTTCTCTTCTCTTGTTTTGATTATAAGTACAAAGCTTTGATACAAGTAAAAGAAAGTTGTTTGAAAGTTCTCTCCGTGCTTGAGCTCTCAAACTTGTCCCCCATTGTCGTACCCCTGCCCCTCTATTTATAGAGTGAGGGTGGGAGCAGGGGTCTTGGATGTATATAGCTGCTGGTGGGCCTGGGATGATGTGATCTGGCCTGGCACGTCTTGGTTCGGCAGCGTTTGGTCCGGTGGTAGGAGGTGAGTTGGTTCGGCGAAGCATGGGAGGTGAGTTGGTTCGGCGAAGCATGGGAGGTGAGCTGGTTCGGCGAAGCATGGGAGGTGAGCTGGTTCGGCGAAGCATGGGAGGTGAGCTGGTTCGGCGAAGCATGGGAGGTGAGCTGGTTCGGCAGAGCATGGGGATGAGTTGGTTCGGCAGGGTCGTTGCATGCGAAGCAAGTTGGATCGGCGAAGCTTTGGACCGGTGGTGAGAATCTACCCAACAATGCCATTATCGTTATAATTGTCTACTTAGATCATATTTGAATGCTTGATTGCTTGGATTAATATTTGATTTGGTTGATTGTTATGAATTAGATGATTGATGGTTTGATTTAGACCAAAGATGATTCAAAAGCTAGGAGAAAGGCTCTTGAATTGGGTAAGCTGCTCGTGGCATATGTAGCGGGATGATGAAGCTCTTATGCGTAGATTTGATGATGTGATGTTGAGATGAGGCTTTGCGAGGATGTGATGAAGCGAGGCAATCATGTGTTGAAGACTTGGTCTAATCCAGACGGGATCATTCCAAGCATGTTGATAACTCGGTGATATGATTCGAGTTGAGGATAATGAATGGATATGAGAATAGTCGTCAAGGAGGATGACTAGGAGGCTTGGATAGCATCGTTGTTGAAGGTTCTAGCATGCTCTAAGCAAGAGTACGTTTGGGCAGATTCGATAGTCCCAACGGCCAACTGTTGATGGTCGAGTACTCTGGGAAGATTCGATAGTCCTAGGCACGGGTTGCGACGACGTGCGGGAGTTATGTCTAGAACCGGGGTTTCCATTAGCCCTTGACGGATGGCTGAAAGAATGTGCCGGTCATTCAATTAACGGTGATATCGAAGCAATGATAACAGTGATAGCCAGAGTCATGGATGTTTGGTTGTATCGTCATTCGGACTCAAGAGTGGTATTTTCTGGGTGCTTATCTGATTTAGGCCTTGGTACTTGGAAAACATCGCCCTTGACTCGAATGATTATTATTTTACCTTAAATTGTATGCTCTGCTATGTGCTTCTGCTTAGTGTGTGTCTGGGGGCTATCACTGTAGAAAGGGGTGGAGTGGGAGGGTTGTATTCCTTTTCCTTTATGCTCTTTTGGTATGTTGTTAGTTAATTTACTGCTCACTAAGACTGTTGTCTGACTCAAGGCTTTATGTTTTAATTCTTATTGCCTTGGGCTGTTCGTCCATTTTTGGGACGGGCAGACTAGGTAGTAGATGACAGGTGCTGTTCTCTTCTCATGATGCTGATATCGAAGACGAGCTGGAGGGTTGCATATTATCTTCTTATTATATGTACTGGATGTTCCGCTGTTTGTATAATCTCTGAGTGTTATGTAGTGAGGCTTGATGTATTGACTATTTGGATGCTTGTATTCAACTATTATGAAGTTTTATTGATGGGATTTTATTCTGTGAAGCTTCACTATACATATATGTTCTATTGTATTTTGTCCATGCGCTGTGAGTAATACGATAGATTCTGTAGTTTTAATCTACCCTGACAATCGTCCATGGTCGCCTGGCACACTTTACAGCGCACTATCTCTAGATTCGGTGCAGGGGTCAGGGGCGGTCGTCACAATTGCAACTTCATCAGGAGAAATTCTTTCTAAATAATTCCCTGATTCTTCTTCCGTGTGACCCAAACTGTAGTGCGTATCCTTCAAAACTGTGCATGTTTCAGTGCAGACAAGCATCCTCATGTCCAGAAGTATTATCTTCTTCCTTATTTGAACTGCTCGCAAGAAACCTCTCCTTATGAATAATATCTTCAGAAATAAACACACATTTGTATTAAACATGAATGTAATATTATACATACATACTATATCAATTTGCACTTACCCAACACTTAATTTTGTTGGTATAATGGGACCATGATTACAGGCAGCCATTTTTTAGCAACTTTAGATCATTATGAAATTATTTGATGGTAGGGATATCATTACTTTATGCATAATGATATAATTTACAAACATAATAAACCCATTTACAAACATTATATTACCTTTACATTACCATACACTTGATATATTGAGTAGAGATGAAAAATCACGATTAGTACCATTTTTTGCTAACTTTATACTTTATGACATCCTTTGATGGTAGGAGTATTAACCATTATTTATTAGACTTTACAACTTAAGCTATCATAGTTAATTACATGTATTATTTTCTCTAAATAACTTTTTCTATCAAAGAGTTGCCATACTTGTATAAAATTTGATTTCATGATTAATCCTTATATAAGAAGTGCCATGATAAATATTTGTAGACACCCATGTACACTGAGTGAAATGAATAATAAATTAGATTCATATAATATTTTTCAAACACTTACATGTCAACCTTTAGTTAACTTCCCTTTCCCAAATTCAAAGTAAATGTATTCATTCTCCATTATTACTACAAAATATTATTATCTGCCATATGCTTCAGATGTTGTCATCTTTGTAACAACAAAACATTATCAGCCTAGAAGAGTTCATGATTTTTTTTAATCATTAGCAATACTGATAAGTAGGTATTCACTTTTTTATACTTGGTGCTAAAATCTTGTGCTTAATTGATTGTAGAGACAGACTTGTAAAATTTATGCCCGTAATAAGATAAAGTTGGGAAACCCAAAATGTATTGAGTTATATAATGTTCGTAATTTTGAAATGCTCACCTTTGTAGTTGTCACAAACCTAGTTAATGTTCTATAGTCCTAAATAAGGGTTTGTATAAGTAATGAAATATAACTTCCAAATAACCAAGGAAACTTATTCCACAAATGATCTGTTTGGCTTAAACTTCAATAAACAATTTCTGAAAACAATAATAGCCAAGAAATTTAGCAAACTTAATTACAAATTCGGATGAAATTGAATAAATCCGAATTAAAAATTGAGCTTGTTTCTCCTCTTTTCTTCTTACCTTATATTACATTCTAGTGCCTATTTTTCTTATTCCCTTATAATATAGTTCATCTTCTTATTACCTGAACCTCTTCTTATTATACGAACCTGTTCTTCCTGCTTTCTCAAGTATACATTTCCTGAAACCACCACCAAATCACCACCTTTTCACCACCAAACAACCGCAAAACTGATCATGGGCCAATACTAGACAACAAACAAGGGAGAAAGGGTCTACCACTAATACAACTATGACTAACTCACTGAAATTAGATTAGAGCTTAAATAAAATGATGATAAAAAAATTCCACCTTTGATGCTAATTTGAAATTGTAACTAATAATAATATTTCCTAAGGCAGACCTTTCATCATTTACATTAGATGTATTTTTGGCATACTAACCAACTTAAGCTAATAGGTGAAATACTAAAAATATTCTCATAAACATGAGATATCATCATATTAACATCTTTTATCCAAAAATAACCGATAGACCTTCTTTAACAAACAAAAAAAAGTATTAATAATGAAATTAGTATAAGTACCTTTAACAAAAAAGGAAAAAGAAAGCCAACTAGTAGATTTAGAGAAAGCTTCTCCTCACTAGTGATTATTTGAGAATCCATTTTCGAAGCAGGTGGGATCCAGTAAGAAGATCCAGGAACGAAAAGGATGTCCAATTGGAAGCGGCTCTTCTTATTATAACAGCCTGTAGTGCTTTTCTGAACATTCGCAATTTATGCCCGTTGAAACCAGGTTCTGAACCAAAATCGTCATTATCGGCTCCTATATATATTTCAATGAGCTCGACGGCTTTCTGATTTGGTTGGTTCGATTGTAATCAAAGGCTGCTATATCCTAGAGAAGAATATGATAAAGACGGGGCTGTAGTTTTATTGATAAGGTTTTTAGAGAGGATTCTCGACATTGCTTTTACTTGCGACCACTAAACACAGTTGCGACAACTAGAGACAGATGCTTTGACCTGAAGCCATTGCTTTTGCTTTTCCAGTATTAGTAAAGCCCTAGAATGGTGGCTTTCGAGGGATGGGGAAGTGGGTTTGGGTGATTATAACTTGACAAAGGATTTGTTTTTGGGTAAGAGGGGATAATTTGAGGAAGAGGAAAGTGGTAAAACATTAAGGGAATTGGCGGCCACGAAAATAAAAGACCGCCAGAATGCGTTACATCCCTCCTAAATGAAACAAATGAAATAACTTAAACAAAATAAAATAAATGATAACGCTATGGGATAAAGCGTTATCTAACGGAGTTATAAAAATCTACTTTTCTTGTAGTGAGTCCATTTATATCAAATATAAGGAAAGTTTGATTTAAAGAAAAGAACATTTACATCAAATAAAATGAATGTTTCATTTGTGAATGTAGGTTTAATTTCATTAAAATAAAGAATAGAATGATTGATTTTAGAGGAAGAAATATATGATTTTTTGAACAGTGTTTTAGCTTATAGATTGATTACCAGAATAGGAAAATAATCTATTTCAGTAAGTTATTTATTACTCTTGTGTATAAACAACAAATTTATAAATGTGTTTAAATAAACAATTGTTCTATTTTTAACCTATTTTAATTGTCTGTTTTGAAATTTAACTTTGTAAGTAATTGCAATTAATGTAATTCAAATATTTCAATTAAAAGGAAAGAAAACGTTGATTGCAATTAATAGATTTTAAAAAAGAAATGCATGTTTTGTGTTAAACTAAAAGAGTGTTTTAATGGAAATAAAAGATCATTTTTGGAAAACCAAATTGAACGTTTTCATTTTTAAGGTAAGTATAAAATTTTTTTATTATGCGCAGATAAAAACCTAAATGCATACAAATTTGAATATTATTTGAGTTAATGAAGTTAATTTGGTTATGTAATGACCTGGTATTTTGAACCATTCACATCCGCACATTTCAGACCCGAATGTGCTCAAAACAACAGATTGTTAATTTATATTTGGTAAACTCAGCATATACAGTAAATAAATAAATCACAGAATCACAGACAAAGATTATTACAACAATAAGCAGTGGAAATAGATAAATAGTAGTATGTGAAGCTACTATATAAACATCAGAGTAACAACAAAATACAACAGAAGTCTCGAATACATAGAAGTCTCAATACATCGTCAAATGACAAAATATGAATATGAACAACTAGAGGCAACTGAATAACTAAAAGTTGAATAGATATAGATGGATCTCCAAGTGAAGCTCCAAACTCCAAAGGCGAGTCTCACTGTTGTGACACTCAGTCTGACCCGAGCATAAACACAAAACACTCGAGTCAGGATTAACATTCTTATATTAGTAAATTTAACTCAAGTGAAATGTCAACCGAAATACAAGTAACTTAAAAGATGTTTGGGATTTCCATCCTCTAAGAATCCGTGGAACTATCTACTATGTACTAATATACGCTATTATAATATGTCTATAGTAAAGTAAAGTATTAAAATAACGTTAAGGCATTACCCATATCTCCCTTAACACATTTTATATATTCTCATAGTCTATACAATGCCGTACACTCCACAAAACCGGTGGTTTACCCAAAGGACATCACATAGGTATGGTACAAAAAAACTCGTAGAAGGCGCGCTAGGGCATGTGACAAGGCACGCGAGGCAATGCCAGGGTAGATATATCGTTTGCGGATCCGGACTGGTGGTAACTCATAGCAGCAACTACCGCCCACCTCGAGACACACTCCCAAATCAAAGGTGCACCCAATCAAATCACAAAGTAATAGAATGGTATCGAAGAAATATGTCTGATAGGAGGAATGACCTCACTTAGCCTGGCGTGGCTCCTGTTTTAGCCAAATCAAGCTGACTCACGGTAGTCAGGGCTGCGTTAATACCTCATATAGAATCGTACACCAACCATCCTACTTTGCTCTGGAATCTCCACTATGTACACAGTTGTTAAAGTGGTTTTCGGTATTGGCAGAGAGTATGACAATATCCGATCCTGGTCTCTTTAACAACCAAATGCTTATTTCACACCGTGGTCATTTCTCTTCAAATAGTTCATACTTCATATCAAAATATCATATTCATTTCCAACCATATAAATTCGATATCATTATTCACTTTAAATAATATTCATTTCCAGAATCGTAACATTTTCAAATTTACAACACTTTCGGAGTCATAGCACTTTCTAGATCATAACACTTTTGATATCATAACACTTTCGTAATCATAACAGTTCCATCTTAAACAGTTTAGATATTGAAAATAGTATATATATATTAAAATAGTTATAAATTAAAATAGTTTATATATTAAAATAATTTATACATTAAAATAGTTTGTATATTAAAATACTTTATATTCTAAAATATTTTCCTCTAATTTCACAAATCGATTCAAATCAGCTTAAATTCAAAAATTCAATTTTAATAAATTTTAAACATTTTCAATTTAAAAGGTTAAAGATTGAAATTCAAATTCTCAATAACCATTTCAATTTTTATCGATTTCAAATGAAGTTTGAACTATCATTTCAATTCCAATAAGATTCAAGGTTTAAATATTCATACCATTTCAATATAAGTTTCATTTATATTTCAACATTTAACTTTAACTTTATTCAAATCGGAAAATATTCACTTAATCAATTTAATAACAATTAAATAAAATATCAATTTATAAATTTGAATCAATATTAAGTATTCAGTCTAGATTTTTATTTAAAGTTGAGAATATTCATTTAAATCACTTTTCATCAAATCAAGTTATAAATCATACCTTCCAAATCTCAAAATCAATAAGTTCTAATAAATTCTTATTTAAATTCAATTATTAACCAATTAGATTTCAAGTCAATTTTACTTTATTTTTCCAACCTCTATTTATTTAAGTTATAAAAATTTATTTTTAAAATATTAATACAAATTTAAATATATGCTTATACATATTATATACAAATTAAATTAAATTTTATTAAATTAAATCTTATTGTTAAATTTATTTTATATTAAATCTTACTTTGTATATTTTTAAAAACATAAAATTATAAGTAAATCTTAAAATTTATATTTTCCAAAACTAACTTATAAATTAAATTTCCAAAACATATTATCTTAAAAATCTAAATTTAATACATATATAAAATAGCATTTATATTTTTTTAAAAGGCAATATTCGATAAAACTCATATAATTCCTTTCAAACTTTGAAAATCATTTTTAAATATAGACCAACGGTGTCCGTATATAATTTTCTATCCTATGGTCAAGTGATATGGATATTTATCATTTCAATCCGTAATTTAAATATTTACGGGTATATATCATTTCAACCCGCAAGCCAAAAATTTGAATTCAATGAAAATTGCTTGGTTTATCATTTCAACCCATAATGATTGTTAGCGCCAAAATAGGTCAATAACACCCAAATCCAGATGAAAGCACCAAATGTCAGTCATAGCTCAGAGATAATGTGTATGTAGAGAGTAATAATGTGAAGAATAGTAAAAATTAAGAAGAAAGCAGTAAGGAACAACAGATTTTATAGTGGTTCGGCTAACTTCGGCCTACGTCCACTTAGAAGTTTTCTTTTTATTACTGTAATAATTGATTACAGTTACAAAAGTGGCAGAGTAGCCTTAGCCTTAGAAAGTAAGAGAGCAGAAAGAAGAAGAAGAAGATCCCCCATCTGGAGACCCACATGCTGTATTTATAGGCAAAACCAGGTTGTTGGGCCTCCTAAGTAGTTTGGGCCCATCAAGGTCATAGCCGAACCCTACTTCATTATGCCGACCATTCCTGAGCAGCTGGTATGCCGAAAGTGGGGAGGTGCGAGGTATGGAGGTATGGAGGTGCGAGGTACCGAGGTATGGAGGTGCGAGGTACCGAGGTATGGAGGTATCGAGGTATGGAGGTGCAAGGTACCGAGGTACCGAGGTATGGAGGTGCGATGTAACAACCCGCATATTTATCGATTTTATATTTAAATATTTTATTTAAATATTTCATCGTTAGTCGGATTTTACTCCGAAAAGCTACTTTTTGCAAACAGTAGAATTAGGACTCGAGACCACCCCCATTGAGTTCAAAATAACGTTTTCGACCTTTTTGAGTATAAACTTCGATATGTTTGGAGTTAGTAGAATTTTGCTACTTTTTCATTTTGGGTTTGGGTTTGTGTTTCAGCCCATCAACCTTCTAATATCCAAACTGAACCCCTCTCCCTTCATTCACTTTCTTTTCCTTATACTTTCAGCTCTAAAGAGAATAATGGGGGAAAAGATTGGAAATGGAAATTCCTAAACCCTAGTTTCATTTGCAAATCAAGTTCTAGCTCCAAATTCAAGAAGAAGCTTTGGTAAGCCTTCTCTTCTGCTTCTCCAACTCTTTCTCCTTCCAATTTCAGAAATTCCTAAACCTAACTTAGGAAATATTTCTCTTTTAAGCTTAGATTCAGGCTTGTTGAGTGGGAATTGGAGAGTGATTGTCCTTGCCATTGCTATATAGCTTCTTCTTCATTTGTTTGTGTAAAAGGTGAGATTTTTATCTCACATCTATGCCTATAACTATCTTTGTTGTTAGGTATGAATTCCTAGCATCTATTTCGTGTTCACTTGTTGTGATTTGAATTGGTTTTGTGAATTCTTCAATTTTGGTGTTTTGGTCCAATTTTATGAAAATCCTTCTATGGACATTTGGACATTGATATTCAGAGTGTATCGAGGAGCCTTTAAGGCCGGGCTGCCGCTTGGCGTAAATCCTTAGCCGCCATTGCTCATCTGATCACTTCCGAATCGTTTTGGCCACTTTGGCCTAGGCAAAATGTTGCCCAGACCAGGTGACCAGACGTCTGGATTCAAAACCAGACGTCTGGCCATGGCTCAGATGTCTGATTGGCTATTCCAGACATCTGGGTGGTTTTTTGAACTATTTCCAGAAAACAAATCCAGATGTTTGGATTCCAAATCAGACGTCTGGAAACGTGCAATTTTGCTTGTTTAGGCTTTTCTTGATTGAAATTCCATTGTTTATCGATTTTGATTGATCCGACTTATTGTTATCAATTATTATCGACTTTGATGACTTCTTTTTCGGGGTTTATGTGAATATCCATTTTTATGGATTTATTATCGATTTCTTTGGATTTGATTCACGTCTTCGTATGTGAATTTTGATGATTGATTGTTTCTACAATCATTTTGTAATTTGTCACTTTAAAATATACAAAGGTTTCTATACTAGTAGTAAATATCAAAACTCTTTCATTAAAACGATTTCAACACTATTTTATTACAAAGCTCGTTTCTTAAACCGTTTTCCAATCTACTAGTATATACAAACCTTTACCTCACTCGTATGAGAAATCTAATTAAACGACTTAGTAAAACAAGTGGTATGAAACGCTTGCGTTTACTTCGTCGGTTAATTTTTGGACTTGTTCGATTGAATCTCTTGTGACAATTTTCTAGTGGAGATCTACAATTTGTTCGTAAATATTTAAGTTAAGCAAGTGGTTATGGGACATGAAGCTAAACTCATATATTTACTAGCTTAGTGTAATTGACACTTCTTGATGATCGATGATGAGCATTTTATGGTTTAGACTAGCAATGTGCGATGTCTCTTTGTCCATGTGAAGGACTGCACATCATTTTATTGAGCTTCGTCTCATTTCTTTGTGGGCTAGCAACCCATGTACTTTTAATGTGTTTCGATTCATCTGATGTACCGTTTGTACTACATCGATGTCTCAACTTTCCGGTTCATTGGACGTACCGTTTGCACTGCATCAATGTTCCGAATTGTTATGTGTTTCGATTCATCTGATGTACCATTTGTACTACATCGATGTCTCAACTTTCTGGTTCATTGGACGTACCGTTTGCACTGCGTCAATGTTCCAAATTGTTTTGTATTTCGATTCATCTGATGTACCGTTTGTACTACATCGATGTCTCGACTTTCCAGTTCATTGGACGTACCGTTTGCACTGCGTCAATGTTCCGAATTGTTTTGTATTTCGATTCATCTGATGTACCGTTTGTACTACATTGATGTCTCGACTTTCCTGTTCATTGGACGTACCGTTTGCACTGCGTCAATGTTCCAAATTGTTTGTGATACACGTGTTTGTGAGTTTTCATGCTCCCGCTTGGGATTGGCCATCCTTTTCTTGTGATTTCTGGATTTCTAATTATTGATTTCTGGGATTTATGTTTCACCACCTTTTTCAATTGGCATTGATATGTATGTCATTTATTGTGGCTTGGTGAATTAAATTAAGAATATGACATTCTTTTAATCTTTGAGAAGATTCTTGTGATATTGATTAATCTCTGGATTGATTTTCGATTAGATACTTATCACAGTATGACTTTATGGTTATCATACGTTTTTGTCATATCTCTTATTCTATATCATTTTATCTGATAATTATAGCTAGACTGATCCGTTTATTATTTTCTTCTTAAATAATACTCGGGTCAGACTGAGATCTTACAGGTGCTTCCTCATGACTTCCTATCTGGAACCATCATCTGACTTTTGGCTAACTACTCTAGTTTAGTAGTTTTTTTGTATACGTTTGAGATTAGACTCTTTGATGTATACATATTCTATTGTCTTGCACTTGTATCTATTCTTTTGTGTTATTGTGGATCTTATTTGACCACTACTCTGATGTACACTTTCATGTGTTATATTCATATCTATTTCCGCCTTTGTGATATGAATTGTCTGTGACTGATTTGTGTTATGTTTATTTCTATACTTGTTTCTGAAGTCCATATAGCCACTATGTAGTAGCTTTGAGTTTGTATCGGTATGTCGGATTTCCTCTTGAGATGAAATGAAAGTTATATTTTATCTGACATATCGGTGCTCGCACAAAGCAATTACATGGATGGTCGCTCCTCAACAGCCTTATTCTCCGTGCTAGTTGACGGCATTACTCCGTAGTGTCCTTGGCTAGCGTGGGTATAGAGGTGGTGCGTCACAGCTTGGTATCAGAGCCAAACTTCGGAACAATGTAGAATAATTTAGCAAGGATCATGTCCTAAGTCTTTCTTGGGAGTCGTGCTTTAGGAATTTATTCGAGTCAATTGGACCGTTCTATCCTATTTTCTTTTTATGATTCCTTGTTTTATCAATTGTGATTGTTTGATATTCATTCTGAGAATAAATTTTTCTTCTTCTTTCTTTCTTAAAGAAGAGAAAGGGTTAGATCTGGCCGTACCGACGTCGGTCAATCCAGTGCTACTCCTCAGGAGGGAGTATTTATGTCTGCCCAGCAGCTTCTAGATCTTGTTAAGAATGCTCAAGCTATCGGACCCATTCCAGAGCCTACTCATCCTAGATCCGGTTTTGCACGCTTGTGTAGAGATTACACCGATTTGGGTGGAAGTCCATTCCGGGGATCCGAGAGTGTCAATGAAATCTAAGCTTGGCTTAGATCATGCGACCGCATCTTTTCTCGCATGAATCTTGTTGATCTCCACCGAGTCCAAGTGGCTTCTAGCATGCTCCAAGAAAGAGCATTGGATTGGTATGAGCTTCTTATTTCTGAAATCGTTGAAGCAGATCTCACTTGGGTGCAATTTCGGGAAAGATTCGAATTGAAATTTGTGCCGGAGGCTGAAAAAGTAACTTTGGCCCGGCGTTTTATCGACCTTGTTCAAGGTGAATCTTCTGTGATGGACTACATCACATCTTTCAAATCTCTTTCTAAATACGGGGTTGAATACATTAATACCCCATTGAAGAAAAATCAGAGATTTGTTTATGGCTTGAACAATGATCTCAAGAAGCCATTACTTCTAAAATTGGAAGTTTCTTTCGATCAGCTTATTGATATCGCTCTTCGTCTTGAAGAGGCCGATAAAGAGTGTGATGTTGAAGTTGTGGGTGCTAAACAAAACTTCAACAACAACATGAAAAGGCCTATCAAATTTAAAGGCCCCAATCCCAATCCCAACAAAAAGGGGAAGCAAGAAACTTCGATAACAAAGTCTCCTACCTCTAGTCGTGGACGATGCTATAATTGTGGTTCTACGGACCACTATGTAAATGAGTGTCCGAAACCATTTTTTGTCATTATTGCAAAGGTTCGGGACATCTTTTATCTTCATGCCCCAAACTTCCAAACAAGAGAGAGGGAAAGATAAATGTCGTTCAAGCCCCTAGTGACTCTTCTCTTGGTCAAGGTATCCATTTTATCCTTGATGACATTTATTTTGTGATCATTTTATTCGAGTTCTTTTTTATGTGGGTTTCATCTCATTATTTTTATATCAAAAGAACTTGTGATTCTTCTTCTTTAAACAATTCTGGGCTTGATGACTTCTTTGAGTATTGCGAATCCGGATTGGTGGATCCGCAACACTCAATTTGCTTTATATTGATGTCGAAATTATTTTATGTGATTTTTCTTTCCGAACCGATTTTTACTTATGCTTCGGAATTGACTTTTGTAAGGATTGGCTTAATCATTATGAAGCCATATCCTTTGTCCCGTGTGGACTATTCATCTTCGACCTTTTCAATCTGTTAAGCAGATTTCTGATTTTCCTTTGTGATTTTGATTCCAATTTGATAGCATCATTTTATTCTTTAAGCTCACATGATGAGGAAAGTGTTATTTCTCTCATTCATGTAGTTTGAGAATTTTCCGGTATTTTTGAGTTTGTCTTAGGATTATCACCTAAGCAATCTTTTGAGTGGTGTTAAGGTCTTTTTTACCTCGACCTTGCCACCGATTTTCATTTGCTACGAGTTGCGGGAGTTAGCATTCTATTTACCGCATTCCGCACTCATTATGAAACTTATGAATGACTTATTATGTCATTCAGTTTGTCCAGCCTATTTCATCCATTTTATGAATCGAGTATTCTACGATCTCGATGACTCCATTCTTGTATTCATTGATTTTGGATGAAAATAGCGATTTAAAATTTTGCAAATCTTTTTCATAAGATATTTACAAGCACAATTGGATTTTTGTTCTTAAACGAGCAAAGAGTATTTGTAAATTTTATAAGAGATATGTTTATCATATAGAAAATGATTTTGTGATTGTATTGCCCATTGAGTGCTTTAAGAATTCTGGTCGATGCGCTTGATCAACGTTATCGATAAGAATCTCCTAAACGCTTTGATGAGACAGTCAGACACGATATATATTGACATGTAAAAATGTAAATTTTTCTAGAAAGATTATTACATAAAGATAAATGTAATTTGAAAGTTTTAGCTTTTCGGGAAAGAAGTTAAAAGAACTCTTTTCTGATACACTTATTCTTGTGATTCCCGAAGGGAACCAAGACTTTATCTCTTGTACCAATGCTAATCGTATTGGTTTGGATGCCGTTCTCTTGCAAAAGAGAACGTGCTATCACTTGTGCTTCTAAATAATTTAAGCCGATCGAGACTAGATATGCCACTCATGATCTAGTGCTCGCGGCTATTGTTTTCGCTTTTAGAGTTTGGCATCATCATTTTGGGGAGAAATTTGTTCTCCACCTCGATCATAAATCTTTGGAATATTTATTTTCTCATAAGGAACTTCATGTTGACTCGAGTTCCTGGCATCTTATGATCTTGATATTCTTTTTATTCCCAGAAGGGAAATCGTGTTGTCAATGCGCTTAGTTGTAAACAACAAGTGGTTGATTCTTTGATGATGTCTGAATGGAATTATCTTTTTATCAAGTTCATCGGACGTTTTGATATACTTCGTTTTATTGAGTTTTATCTCATTTCTTATATGGACTAGCGCCCGTTGTTCTTTTATGGTGTTAGGTTCATTTGACGTACCGTTATTGTACTACGTCGATGTTCGGAGTTATTCGTGTTTCCAGTTTCTCGGGCGTATTGTTTTTGTACTACGCCATTACACCGGCTCAATTTTCTGCTATTCTAGACGTTTTCCACGTCTTTTAACTTTGGAAATGATTTTGGGTTTCCGATTTTTATTCTTGAGCCAGGTGTTATAGCAGGGATTGAAGTTTCACTAGATTTGACTTTTGAGCAACATTCGATTCGCATTATTTCTTCGGGGGTTGAGTGCCTTCGAAATAAAGATGTTCTTTTTGTGAAAGTCCGATGGTTCTCAAATCCTAAGGATTTCTCTTGGGAATCCAGAGAATTCATCGAGCGAACATGTTCGAGCTAACTCTTTCTTGCTCTTTATGGTGAACTTCTTATTTCAAATTTTCTTTTATGTTGATATGCTTCTATGGTTGTTACTCTTTATTTTCTTCTTAAGTACTGCGAGGACGCAATTTCTTTAAGGAGGAGAGTCTGTAACAACCCGCATATTTATCGATTTTATATTTAAATATTTCATCATTAGTCGGATTTTACTCCGAAAAGCTACTTTTTGCAAACAGTCGAATTAGGACTCGAGACCACCCCCATTGAGTTCAAAATAACGTTTGCGACCTTTTTGAGTATAAACTTCGATATGTTTGGAGTTAGTAGAATTTTGCTACTTTTTCACTTTGGGTTTGGGTTTGTGTTTCAGCCCATCAACCTTCTAATATCCAAACTGAACCCCTCTCCCTTCATTCACTTTCTTTTCCTTATACTTTCAGCTCTAAAGAGAATAATAGGGGAAAAGATTGGAAATGGAAATTCCTAAACCCTAGTTTCATTTGCAAATCAAGTTCTAGCTCCAAATTCAAGAAGAAGCTTTGGTAAGCCTTCTCTTCTGCTTCTCCAACTCTTTCTCCTTCCAATTTCAGAAATTCCTAAACCTAACTTAGGAAATATTTCTCTTTTAAGCTTAGATTCAAGCTTGTTGAGTTGGAATTGGAGAGTGATTGTCCTTGCCATTGCTCTATAGCTTCTTCTTCATTTGTTTGTGTAAAAGGTGAGATTTTTATCTCACATCTATGCCTATAATTATCTTTGTTGTTAGGTATGAATTCCTAGCATCTATTTCATGTTCACTTGTTGTGAGTTGAATTGGTTTTGTGAATTCTTCAATTTTGGTGTTTTGGTCCAATTTTATGAAAATCCTTCTATGGACATTTGGACATTGATATTCAGAGTGTATCGAGGAGCCTTTAAGGCCGGGTTACCGCTTGGCGTAAATCCTTAGCCGCCATTGCTCATCCGATCGCTTCCGAATCGTTTTGGCCACTTTGGCCTAGGCAAAATGTTGCCCAGACCAGGTGACCAGACGTCTGGTGACCAAGCCCAGACGTCTGGTTTGGACCTGGAGAGAAAAATGTATGCACGCATTTTATTAAAAAAAGCCAGAGACTGATTTCAGACGTTTGGAATTCAAGATCAGACGTCTGGATGAGTCTCAGACGTCTAACTTGAAGTTTCAGACGTTTGGGGTTTCTCTGGAGAATTTCCAGAGAATGAAACCAGACGTCTGGATTCAAAACCAGACGTCTGGCCATGGCTCAAACGTCTGATTGGCTATTCCAGACGTCTGGATGGTTTTTTGAACTATTTCCAGAAAACAAATGCAGACGTCTGGATTCCAAATCAGACGTTTGGAAACGTGCAATTTTGCCTGTTTAGGCTTTTCTTGATTGAAATTCCATTGTTTATCGATTTTGATTGATCCGACTTATTGTTATCAATTATTATCGACTTTGATGACTTCTTTTTCGGGGTTTATGTGAATATCCATTTTGATGGATTTATTATCGATTTCTTTGGATTTGATTCACGTCTTCGTATGTGAATTTTGATGATTGATTGTTTCTACAATCATTTTGTAATTTGTCACTTTAAAATATACAAAGGTTTCTATACTAGTAGTAAATATCAAAACTCTTTCATTAAAATGATTTCAACACTATTTTATTACAAAGCTCGTTTCTTAAACCGTTTTCTAATCTACTAGTATATACAAACCTTTACCTCACTCGTATGAGAAATCTAATTAAATGACTTAGTAAAACAAGTGGTATGAAACGCTTGCGTTTACTTCGTCGGTTAATTTTTGGACTTGTTCGATTGAATCTCTTGTGATAATTTTCTAGTGGAGATCTACAATTTGTTCGTAAATATTTAAGTTAAGAAAGTGGTTATAGGACATGAAGCTAAACTCATATATTTACTAGCTTAGTGTAATTGACACTTCTTGATGATCGATGATGAGCATTTTATGGTTTAGACTAGCAATGTGCGATGTCTCTCTGTCCATGTGAAGGACTGCACTTCATTTTATTGAGCTTCGTCTCATTTCTTTGTGGGCTAGCAACCCATGTACTTTTAATGTGTTTCGATTCATCTGATGTACCGTTTGTACTACATCGATGTCTCAACTTTTCGGTTCATTGGACGTACCGTTTGCACTGCGTCAATGTTCCGAATTGTTATGTGTTTCGATTCATCTGATGTACCGTTTGTACTACATCATTGTCTCAACTTTCCGGTTCATTGGACGTACCGTTTGCACTACGTCAATGTTCTGTATTGTTTTGTATTTCAATTCATCTGATGTACCGTTTGTACTACATCGATGTCTCGACTTTCCGGTTCATTGGACGTACCGTTTGCACTACGTCAATGTTCCGAATTGTTTTGTATTTCGATTCATCTGATGTACTGTTTGTACTACATCGATGTCTCGACTTTCCGGTTCATTGGACGTACCGTTTGCACTACGTCAATGTTCCAAATTGTTTGTGATACACGTGTTTGTGAGTTTTCATGCTCCCGCTTGGGATTGGCCATCCTTTTCTTGTGATTTCTGGATTTCTAATTATTGATTTCTGGGATTTATGTTTCACCACCTTTTTCAGTTGGCATTGATATGTATGTCATTTATTGCGGCTTGGTGAATTAAATTAAGAATATGACATTCTTTTAATCTTTGAGAAGATTCTTGTGATATTGATTAATCTCTGGATTGATTTCGATTAGACACTTATCACAGTATGACTTTATGGTTATCATATGTTTTTGTCATATCTCTTATTCTATATCATTTTATCTGATAATTATAGCTAGACTGATCCGTTTATTATTTTCTTCTTAAATAATACTCGGGTCAGACTGAGATCTTACAGGTGCTTCCTCATGACTTCCTATCTGGAACCATCATCTGACTTTTGGCTAACTACTCTAGTTTAGTAGTTTTTGTTGTATACGTTTGAGATTAGACTCCTTGATGTATACATATTCTATTGTCTTGCACTTGTATCTATTCTTTTGTGTTATTGTGGATCTTATTTGACCACTACTCTGATGTACACTTTCATGTGTTATATTCATATCTATTTCCACCTTTGTGATATGAATTGTTTGTGACTGATTTGTGTTATGTTTATTTCTATACTTGTTTCCGAAGTCCATATAGCCACTGTGTAGTTGCTTTGAGTTTGTATCGGTATATCGGATTTCCTCTTGAGATGAAATGAAAGTTATATTTTATCTGACATATCGGTGCTCGCACAAAGCAATTACACGGATGGTCGCTCCTCAACAGCCTTATTCTCCGTGCTAGTTGACGGCATTACTCTGTAGTGTCCTTGGCTAGCGTGGGTATAGAGGTAGGGCATGACATGCGAGGTACCGAGGTATGGAGGTGCGTGGTACCGAGGTATGGAGGTGCGAGGTACCGAGGTATGGAGGTGCGAGGTGCAATGCCGAGCGAGGTGAGGTATGTCGAACGACCCATCCAATGTCGAACGCTCCCTGATGCCGAACGATCCATCCAATGCCGAACGAGATTTATGCTGAGCGCTCCATCCAATGCCAAACGAGATTTATGCCGAGCGCTCCATCCAATGTCAAACGAGATTTATGCCGAGTGCTCCATCCAATGCCGAATGATCGTTAATGCCGAACCTCCATCATGCCGAACCATGTCTGATGCCGAACAGTTTCTAATGCCGAGCGCCCATCATGCCGAACGATCTCTAATGCTGAGCGCCTCTAAATGCCAAGTGCTCCTGGATGCCGAGCGCTACTGAATGTCGAGTGCTCCTGGAATGCCAAACCACTCATGTATGCCGAACGCTCTATGTATGCCGAGTACTCTTGAATGCTATTCGAACGTGAATGCCAGACGAACTATTTGTGCCGAACCTCCACCATGCCGAACCATGTTTAATGTCGAACCATGTTTCCTAGACCCAAATTATAGTTGATCCATCTTTATCCAATCATATTTCCATCTCCCAAGCACGTTGCGTCATCCATCCATCCAGTCGACTGAATCCATCGTACACCAGCCTCGACGAGCATGCAGTCGATTAAGTTAAACCCGCCTGTCCACAGCCTTGTAAAAAGGCGGGTTAACAATAATTTTCCCTTAATCTATAAAATCGTTCGGGTATGTATCATTTCAACCCATAAGAAACTTCTAAATTAACAGGGAACTTGCATAGTGAGAACAAATAACATATCAATAACAGGCATATATCATCAATAACAAATTAAATATAATATATACAACAGGATATGGTATCATACATCGTAGGTGAACAATTGCAGATAATGGCATATCATATTTAACAATTAAATACTAACAATTAAAATTTGACAGCATATTTCAATTGTCGTTTCAAGTGAAATCAAATTTACTAAATATAAGAACGTTAATCGTGAGTGATTGCTCACCTTTCGTGGATATGGAAGCAACGATAACAAGATGTAGACAGACACGGATAAGCGCAGATCGACAACAGGACAACGAGATAAGAGATAAACTACTTCGACCTGGACAACGACAAGCAAGATCTAGAATTCAATGGAAAACAAATGTATTTTATATTTCCTTAAAATCAATATTCCATTAAAACACATATAAAAATAAAATTTATATATTCAAAATCATTATCGTTATAAACATATATAAATAAGGTAGCCACTATGTAAAATAATTTTGAAGACATATATATATATATAAATATATATATGAACTTACTTTGTTATTATTATTAATTGTAGACACGTATATAAAAAACAAGGAATCAACATGCATAGTATAGTATAATATATATAATAAGACTTAATATATCTATATGTTCTAAAATCCAAACATAATGTATTATACATACTTTTTCATATAATATAACACAAATAGTATACCATATATAATACTCTTTATATACTCTTATATAATATATACAGTAAACCTATACAAAATGTAAGCATATATATATACCTTCTTTTACAACACAATAGATACTGTAAACATATTTATAATATATACCCATATATTTTTAACTAATATATAAACTAACATACATATTATATTTTAAAATCAATATATATTATTAAAAAAATAAACTTGCTTTATTGTAATATATCTATACTCAAACAGATTATATATATAAATTTATATAACCTATATATACAAACCAAACAGCTTATATATATTTTATAAAAAAAGTCAAATAGATTGTATATAACTTATACATCACAATGCCTATAAATTATGTATATAAATCTATATAAATGTACAAATCAAAATACATACATATACATATACATATACATATATATATATATATATATGTTTCGTAAATGCCTCGGGCAAATATATATATCTCAGCAAATATGTACACTATTTTTGAATTATAGCTTATTCATTCAAACAGATAAATACTTCATATACTTATATATAACTTATATAAAATCTTATATATATATATATATAAGCAAACCGATGGTATATTACATATATATATAACCTAACCGATCATATAGTTTTTATAAACTTCTACATTATAAATCAACATACCAAAAATAAATAAGCTAATATATATACAAACCATAAAATGAATTGAGAGAGGCTTTAGGAGATGGTATAGCAGGTTCGGCAAGCTACTGTGTGGGATGCGGGGAGTATGGGTGGTGCAACATTCGGTATTTAGTGGTGTAGAGGTCGAAGATGTGGTCGGTGTCGGAGCACTGCAGTGGTCAGAGGATGGTGGTGAGGACAAGGCAGCGGAGGGAGGAGGTTGCGGTGATGGAGAAGAAGCTACGTGCTTGCGGAGGAGGAAAAGGAAGGCGAGTTGAAGGGTTTGGACGGCGGCGTACGAAACTGTGTGTGGTGGAGATGTGAATGGGTGGCCAAAGTCGATGGGTAAGGGGAAGATGATGGTGCAAAAGATGAGAAGGCGATCGAGTTGGAGGATGATTGGTCGAAGGTCGTGGAAATGAAGGCATGGCTATTGATGGTGGATCGGTTGCAAAAGGAAGGAGGTTGAGACGAAAGGTTTCAAGTGACAGCATGGGTTTGAGGAAGATGAAGCAAGCATGTATTGAAACTTTATATATATAATATATAATTTTTCAAAATGAACAGAGAAAAAGACAATGAGAGAAAACGAACGAACCAAAATATTTTGAATATGTTGGGAATAACAAAAATCAATACGTGAATTGTTGGGAATATGAAACAGATGGCTGTTTGTTTTTCGAACGGTAGACAATGAAAGGACACTGGGAACTTAAAAGACCCAAATACGGAACCAATGTGGAAATCATTTCGTGAATTTCCACGCGTATCGGACGCCAAAATACTGAAATAAATATACTGTAGAAATCAGCACGACGAGGCGAACAGAATGGCACACATATATCAATAATATGTTCATTTTATCAAAAGTCGATACCTGGTGCCGAAAATGCTGCTAAAATGTAACGACCTGATATTTTCAACCATTCGCATCCATTATAAGTGTATAGGTAGACACTCATGCTGGAATTGAATTGCTCAAAATACTGCGTTGTAGATAAAATTTGGCAAATCTCAGAATACACAGTAAATAAATAATCACAGATCACAGACACAGAGTAAAATAATGCAGCGGAAGTAAAAGAAATAGTAGTTCATGAAGCTACTATATAAATATATCAGAGTTACATAAGATATAACAGAAGAAATAAAATACAACAGAAGTCTCAATATGATAACCAAGTACAAGTTGAACAAAACAACAGAACTGAAATAGATAGGACAAGACAAGCAGATAATCTCCAGCGATTCAAATCTCCAAGAGAGTGGAAATCCAAATCTATGAATAACTCAGGCTGACCCGAGCGTAAAGCAAAACACAAAACACTCGAGTCAGGACAATATATACTTATATAATGTAAACCAACTCAAGTGAACTGTAATAAAGGTACAAGTAACTTAAAGAAGGCTTGGGATCGCCCATTCTTTAAGGATCCGTTAAACTATTTACTATATAGTAATATACGCTATATACAGTAGTCTCTAATTAGTAAAGTATAATCATATAGAAAATAGCGTTAAGGGGATGGTGAACCTTAACGCGGTCGGATCTTTAAATCAAAATCGTAGTGGGCTCGATATGGTAGGTGACACGGCACACAAGGCAATGCCAGGGTAGATATACCAATTACACACACGGGCTGATGGAAACGCATAGCAGCCACTACCGCTCCACCTCGAACAACACTCCCAAATCAAGGGTGCGCACCAAATCAATCACAAGTAATAGAATGGTATCGAAGAAGTGTGTCCGATAAGAGGTGCTACCTCACTGGTCTGAGATCGCTCCTGTTTTAGCCACCTTATGCCAACTCACGGGAGTTGGGTCCACGTAACATACCTTAAGAACGTCGCCACCATCCTACTTCATTCTGGAATCTCCACCGCGTACACGGTTGTCAAAGTGGTTTTCGGTATCGACAGAGAGTATGTCCATATCCGATCCCGGTCTCTTTAACAACCAATCGTTATTATAACCCGTGGTTATAATTTAAAACAATATTTTTTTTTACTTCAAAATAGAATATCATTTCAAATCCAAATCTTTATCAAAATAAAGATTAAATCAATTCCAAACCATTTCAATATATTTAAAATATCATATCATTTCAAAACTTCATTTCAAATCATTTCAATATATCAAAATATCACATCTTTCTAAAACTTCATTTCAAATCATTTAATATATCAAAATATCACATCTTTCCAAAACTTCATTTCAAATTATTTAATATATCAAAATTTCACATTTTCCAAAACTTCATTTCAAATCATTTTAATATATCAAAATATCATTTGAGTTCAAATCTAAATATTCAACTTTAAATACCTTTTAAATTTAAAGATATAATTCATTTGTTATCATTTCAAGTCACCTTTTAAATAGTTTATATTTCAATCAAAATAATTCATCTAAACCATTTAAAAGTGTAATTATTATACTTTCAAATCAAGTATTAAAATTTCCAAAGTTTCAATTCAAGTCAATCATTTATTTCAATTAAATTTCTATAGACCATTTCAAATCTTATAAATTTCAAATATAGATTTAATCCACAAAATAACTATTCAAATTATAAAATAAATTCCAAAGCTTTATTATCCTATATTTCATAAGTCCAATATCTTTTAAATAGATTCAAATTACAAGTAAACCAAATATTTTTCATACTAATATAAACTTCAATTATTTATTCCAAGATTTAATATCATTTCAAATTCATTTCAAAATATCAAAATATCATTTATTTAATTTAAATTTAAATACCATTTAATCACATTTCAAAATAGTTGTATTTCCCAAATCAACTATTCCATTTAAATCATTTAAAGTCAATTTATTATATTTAATAATTAAATATTTAATTTCCAAAATTTAATCTTTTTAAAAGATCATTTATTCATCTGAATTTATTAAACAAAGAAAATTCAACTTTCGCAGCACTTAGAAAATGCTACGAAATGTTATGTTTTAAAATAATTCATTAACAAAAGACAGCATTTAAAATGCTGTAATATCTTAACTTAGTTTCAATTAAAATCTTAGTTAAATTTAACCACTATAGCACTAACAAAGTGTTATAATAATCCTTAGTTCAAATTTGCTATTTGGTTAATTTAAAACAACTACAGCATTTTCCAATGCTGTGATATCTTTACATTACATTTCAAAAATGCTGTCAAATCAAATTCAGAGTTTTATTTACAATTTCACACATAATTAACTTTTAATATAAATCATTTAACTTATAAAATCATATATTTTCACATTAAAAACAATCATTTAAATACCTTTATTTCTATGATTTTATAAAGTCAAATTTCCATACAAAGATCAAATTAAATAACAATTAAATTTTCATTTCTTTAATTAAATTCTTAACTTAACAACTAAGTTTAAATTTCCAAAATATAACTTATTTCCATTTATTTTACTTAATTAAAATTTCACTTTTAACAAAATTCACAATTTCTTCATTTAAGTTATATTTCAAAATTTAGCTTAAATATTCATTTATTTCATATTTTAAGTTATACAAAATCATTAACACTTTATAAAATAATTATTTCTTAATAAAATCATTAAATTCATTATTAAATCAAATTTGTCATATATTCATACTTTACATAATTTCATTTATAAACAAAATCATAAATTCCAAAATTAACCTATATTACAAATTCTACTTCACCATTTACTTAATTCACTTATTTAATTTGTAGAAAATCACAAATATTTTATAGAAATCATTTTAAATAAAGTTTAAATCAAAATATCATAATATTTACATTTTTAAAATATTTTAAAGATTTCAGAAAAATATATAAACCACGGGTCTGTATATAATTTTCTAGCCTAGGTCAAGTGATACGGATAAGTATCATTTCAATCCACAGTTTACAAAGAAAAACCGGGTTCTATCATTTCAAACCCGCAATCCCAAGTTAAATAAAATAAATAAAAAGTCGCTCAGGCTTATCATTTCAGCCCATAACGATCTTTCCCTATTCTAAAGTCCGTTCGGGTATGTATCATTTCAACCAATAGTGAACCTAATCTACAGGGAACTTGCAGTGTGATAAACTGATATAAATAAACAGAATAACATGATATAACAGTAACATAAGAGATAACAGGCGTATAAGCATGTGTGAACATCATATGATAATAATATAAGCATATATAACATGATGATATACATTACAGATTCAAATGATGTCGGTTTATTAGTTATATAAGTACATATTGTCAGGTGAGAATAACTCACTTGTTAAAAGCTGGAGATGGCCACCAAAGCACACAACAAAGATTTCCAGAGGCACGAAAGCAGGACATTGATTCAAGTGAGAAGAGAGAGCCAAGATATGATCTTGTAAACAACACCCAAACAAGACAAAACAATATACACATGAATATATTTAACACAAAATAATGTTGAACAAATTGAAATACAAAGCAACAAAGACAAGACCTTGCCTTTACCATTCAAATACTTGACCATAGGGGCACTAGTTCTTGGCCATGATGGTGTTAGCTCAGGTTTGGGTCAGGTATGACAACAATATGGCACGGCTACACAAGTGGAGATGTGAAGAGGTAGTGGTGATAAAAAGAAGCATACATAGGAACAAGGCAAAAAGGCAAGGGTTTGTTCAACTTTTTGGCTCGGCCATGACATCATAGGGCTCGGCTATGGTCCACTACAAGTCAGGTCAGAGGTTGAGCTGATGGTCAGAGGTCATGGCAGCAAGTGGTGGTGGTGTTGGAGGTGGTGGCCAAGGCTAAACATGAAGGGGTGATGGGATAAGTGCTCGGGTAGGCAATGTTTTGGAGTATAGCAATGTTTTTTGTGGTGTTTGCATCATTTTGTTGCCATGGCCTGATCTGGTCAGAGGAGGGGAAAGGTCAGGCTGTGGGTTAGGTGGGGAAGAGGAGGAGTGGTGGTTGGTGGTGGTGGTGGAGGGGATGGCCGAGCAAAGCTATGAAGAAGGCAAGGCAAAAACATAGAAAACAATGGAAAAAAAATAAAGAAAAAGAGGAGAAATGAAAGAGGCCATTACTAAAATCCTTTTTTCAGAGATGATAGTCGAAAGTTTTCTGAAATGAGAAGCTTGCATTCACGTGAAAACAATAAAACTCACGGCTAGCAATAAAGTTTTGAACGGCCAAGAGAAATGAAGAGTTTAGCAAATGAAAGGTCATTGTTTTTAAAGCTTTTGTCTCTTTGATTTCCAAATTCTTTTAAACAAACTAAACTAAATAAATTTTAGTAAATACTTTTAAAAACCAAAACAAAGTGAAATAAAATGAAAATAAATAAATAAATTTTAATTATATATAATTAAATGAAGAAAATAGCAAAGAAAATGTAAACTAGGCTAGAAAATTTGAAAATAAATGCAATGGACTTTGGAAAAATTTTATATACTTGAAAAATATTTATAAATAAAGATAAGAACACCAAATAAAAATGAATTCACAAAAATAAATAACTTATAATTAAATAAAATTTAAACGAATAAAATAACAGAAAAATGGAAACTAGTCTTCAAAAATAGAAAATAAATGCAACATATTTTGGAAAAATTCAAATGAACTGTAGAAAAATTATATTATCACTTTAAAAATATTAAAAGACTAAAATATACATAAAATAATATATTAACACATATTAAAATAAAATATGACAAAGAAAAATATAATATATATAATTTAAAATAAACAAAATTGCCAAATAAATCAACTTACACTCAATATTGAAAGTTACATAACTTTCACATTTTAAATCCGTTTTCAACGAAACGAAAAGCAGTGTTCATGTTATTAAATCTATTTTCATAGTAAAATATAAAATTTAAGAATTTAAATAATTAAATTTGAAATTTAAAAAGTCAAAGATTGACCAGTTTTACCAGAAATCGATATTTCAGGAAAATATTCAAAATAAACAGAAATGAAATTATAATTCACATAATAATCAAAATTTAATTTAAAAAAATGAAATGTTTGAAATAAAGAAAGTTTAAAATAATTTCAAAATAAAAGAAAGTCAATTTTAAATAACATACAAAATCTAGGGTTGTTACACTCTCCCCCACTCAAAACTTTTCGTCCCCGAAAAGGAATGAGGTACGGGAAAGCATAGAAAAAGATAGTGTGAAATAAGATTAAGACAAGATGACAAAGAGGTTAAAATTATACCTGATAACTATTGTTATAGGTAAGTTTAACAAGGTGGAGATGGCAAGCAATGCTCAGATTAAAATAAGTATCAAAGGTTATCAAGGGTTATTGGAAGATTTCTAAACAGAAAGACTATAGAAAGATGCCTATACTAGTCTGTAGCAAGATGAGGAAAATAAGAACAATGAAAGACAGTTTGAAAACAAGATAATATAATAAGTTTGAAAAACAAAATAAGATAATAGGTTTGAAATTTCCATGGTTTCAGCTTAAATTGATAATTAATTTTACACAAGTTAAATAAATCTTAACCGTTTCTAATTTCATTATCTTATCATCCAAATTTCTTAAACTAACAATTTCAAAAATCATGGAATTGCAAAATCATTATTTATACTCATAATGTACTTAATAAATTTAATTCCTCTTTATTCCTAATTATAATTAAATTTATCCTTCTCAATATTTTATCACCTATGTTAAATATACTTACACTTATTATAACTGTTTTAATTTATTTTTAATTCCCTTAACATCATTTATATTGTAAATTATTCAATTAACCTTTTAGTCTATTTATCTCTGTTAATCTTTTTATAACTAAAATTTAAGTGTATAATATTTATTATAACCACTCAAATTTTATTTATAAAAATCCTTTTATATTGTATATTATCCAATTACATTGCTAACTTCTAAGAATTAAGGTAAGTTATATTGGAATGCAATTGAGAATTATACAAATAAAACTTTCTAAAATTAATATATAGTATAAAAATTCTAATTCAATCATTTCAATCTTGAATATTTATTCAAAATTTTGATTTTTTTTATACTTGAAGTTATTATTTAAGATAGAATTTAAGAATAAAATTTCCAATTCCTTTCAAACCATTTAGAGATAAATAAATGTATGTACATAATTTGTCAAATCAAATTTAAGTCATATATCTATATATATGATAAATCAAATCATCTTTTAGAAATTCAAATCAATCAAATTTCCCAAAACAAAGCTGTAGCAAAACTACAGAATGGTTTCTTCACTTCGAAACTCGAAAATGAACGTCGATGATGCTGCAGTCATCATAGAAATTATTTTCCAGCGACAAAGAGAAGAGCACTGATTTTTAAACTTTAAAATTCTTTGGAAACAAATTTCTATTCAAAAATACTTTAAATAATATATCCTTTTAAAGCTTTAAACACAAAGTTCGAAACCATCAGAAATTAAATTCTCAAATTCTTGATTTAAATTTATTTTAGTTCCCAAATCAAATTTATAAACAACTATTTATAAATTCATTTATAGAATGATAAATCAAGTATTATCATTTCAAATAATCAATTTAAATCAATTTATTATGTTCCATAATATTTACTTATATCAAAATTTATTTCATTAACCAAATTTTAAAATAATATTGTGTTAGTTTGTTCTGTCAAAGTGTTTTAGAAATCCTATCGATAGCGTTGATCAGACGAATCGATCGGAAGCTCAAATCAACATCAACAACTCAAACAACACAATATATAAAATAAACATAGATTTACAAGTTCAATTCAAAATGTTTGGAGATATTTTGGAAACAAAACAAGATGATTAATTATCAAAATATGAAGATCGATAAGCTTAGATAAATCGTGGGCAACCTTAACCGGGTCAACCGTAACTTAATTAATAAGATCAAATGTGGATTTTCTGGGGTAAACCTACATCCGATCTCAAGAGATAGAATTTGGAATAACAAAAGATATTAGCTTCTAAACCAAGGATATATATAAAACTCTAGTGAATCGATGTAAATTTGTAAAGGAGTTTCCCCCATTACCAGAAAATTAGAATATTGGCGAGATCGCCAATCCACTATAAAGATCATTCGAAGTGGAGTTATGGAATACTCCAGAATCAAAAGAAGATGAATAGTGAGGGGCAAGAATGGATTTTGGAACCGCAGGGAACGTTCCAAAATTCAAATGAAATTCAAATCAAAAGGAAGAGATTCAAGCTCGGATGAAAGTGATTCTATAAATAAATTTACCATACATTCTAAGTTTTGCCTAGAGCTACCAATGCTCTGATACCAACTGTAACGACCCGATATTTTCAACCATTCGCATCCATTATAAGTGTATAGGTAGACACTCATGCCGGAATTGAATTGCTCAAAATACCGCGTTGTAAATAAAATTTGGCAAATCTCAGAATATACAGTAAATAAATAATCACAGATCACAGACACAGAGTAAAATAATGCAGCGGAAGTAAAAGAAATATAGTTCATGAAGCTACTATATAAATATATCAGAGTTACATAAGATATAACAGAAGAAATAAAATACAACAGAAGTCTCAATATGATAACCAAGTACAAGCTGAACAAAACAACAGAACTGAAATAGATAGGACAAGACAAGCAGATAATCTCCAGCGATTCAAATCTCCAAGAGAGTGGAAATCCAAATCTGTGAATAACTCAGGCTGACCCGAGCGTAAAGCAAAAGACAAAACACTCGAGTCAGGACAATATATACTTATATAATGTAAACCAACTCAAGTGAACTGTAATAAAGGTACAAGTAACTTAAAGAATGCTTGGGATCGCCCATTCTTTAAGGATCCGTTAAACTATTTACTATGTAGTAATATACGCTATATACAGTAGTGTCTAATTAGTAAAGTATAATCATATAGAAAATAGCATTAAGGGGATGGTGAACCTTAACGCGGTCGGATCTTTAAACCAAAATCGTAGTGGGCTCGATATGGTAAGTGACACGGCACACAAGGCAATGCCAGGGTAGATATACCAATTACGCACACGGACTGATGGAAACGCATAGCAGCCACTACCGCTCCACCTCGAACAACACTCCAAAATCAAGGGTGCACACCAAATCAATCACAAGTAATAGAATGATATCGAAGAAGTGTGTCCGAGAAGAGGTGCTACCTCACTTGTCCGAGATCGCTCCTGTTTTAGCCACCTTATGCCAACTCACGGGAGTTGGGACCACGTATATATACCTTCGGATCGTCGTCACCATCCTACTTCATTCTGGAAACTCCACCGCGTACACAGTTGTCAAAGTGGTTTTCGGTATCGACAGAGAGTATGTCCATATCCGATCCCGGTCTCTTTAACAACTAATCGTTATTATAACCCGTGGTTATAATTTAAAACAATTTTTTTTTTACTTCAAAATAGAAAATCATTTCAAATCCAAATCTTTATCAAAATAAAGATTAAATCAATTCCAAACCATTTCAATATATTTAAAATATCATATCATTTCAAAACTTCATTTCAAATCATTTCAATATATCAAAATATCACATCTTTCTAAAACTTCATTTCAAATCATTTAATATATCAAAATATCACATCTTTCCAAAACTTCATTTCAAATTATTTAATATATCAAAATTTCACATTTTCCAAAACTTCATTTCAAATCATTTTAATATATCAAAATATCATTTGAGTTCAAATCTAAATATTCAACTTTAAATACCTTTTAAATTTAAAGATATAATTCATTCGTTATCATTTCAAGTCACCTTTTAAATAGTTTATATTTCAATCAAAATAATTCAACTAAACCATTTAAAAGTGTAATTATTATACTTTCAAATCAAGTATTAAAATTTCCAAAGTTTCAATGCAAGTCAATCATTTATTTCAATTAAATTTCCATAGACCATTTCAAATCTTATAAATTTCAAATATAGATTTAATCCATAAAATAACTATTCAAATTATAAAATAAATTCCAAAGCTTTATTATCCTATATTTCATAAGTCCAATATCTTTTAAATAGATTCAAATTACAAGTAAACCAAATATTTTTCATACGAATATAAACTTCAATTATTTATTCCAAGATTTAATATCATTTCAAATTCATTTCAAAATATCAAAATATCATTTATTTAATTTAAATTTAAATACCATTTAGTCACATTTCAAAATAGTTGTATTTCCCAAATCAACTATTCCATTTAAATCATTTAAAGTCAATTTATTATATTTTATAATTAAATATTTAATTTCCAAAATTTAATCTTTTTAAAAGATCATTTATTCATCTGAATTTATTAAACAAAGAAAATTCAACTTTCGCAGCACTTAGAAAATGCTACGAAATGTTATGTTTTAAAATAATTCATTAACAAAAGACAGCATTTAAAATGCTGTAATATCTTAACTTAGTTTCAATTAAAATCTTAGTTAAATTTAACCACTATAGCACTAACAAAGTGCTATAATAATCGTTAGTTCAAATTTGCTATTTGGTTCATTTAAAACAACTACAGCATTTTCCAATGCTGTAATATCTTTACATTACATTTCAAAAATACTGTCAAATCAAATTCAGAGTTTTATTTACAATTTCACACATAATTAACTTTTAATATAAATCATTTAACTTATAAAATCATATATTTTCACATTAAAAACAATCATTTAAATACCTTTATGTCTATGATTTTATAAAGTCAAATTTCCATTCAAAGATCAAATTAAATAACAATTAAATTTTCATTTCTTTAATTAAATTCTTAACTTAACAACTAAGTTTAAATTTCCAAAATATACCTTATTTCCATTTATTTTACTTAATTAAAATTTCACTTTTAACAAAATTCACAATTTCCCAATTTAAGTTATATTTCAAAATTTAGCTTAAATATTCATTTATTTCATATTTTAAGTTATACAAAATCATTAACACTTTATAAAATAATTATTTCTTAATAAAATCCTTAAATTCATTTTTAAATCAAATTTGTCATATATTCATACTTTACATAAATTCCATTTATAAACAAAATCATAAATTCCAAAATTAACCTATATTACAAATTCTACTTCACCATTTACTTAATTCACTTATTTAATTTGTAGAAAATCACAAATATTTTATAGAAATCATTTTAAATAAAGTTTAAATCAAAATATCATAATATTTACATTTTTAAAATATTTTAAAATTTTCAGAAAAATATATAAACCATGGGTCTGTATATAATTTTCTAGCCTAGGTCAAGTGATACGAATATGTATCATTTCAATCTACAGTTTACAAAGAAAAACCGGGTTCTATCATTTCAAACCCGCAATCCCAAGTTAAATAAAATAAATAAAAAGTCGCTCAGGCTTATCATTTCAGCCCATAACGATCTTTCCCTATTCTAAAGTCCGTTCGGGTATGTATCATTTCAACCCATAGTGAATCTAATCTACAGGGAACTTGCAGTGTGATAAACTGATATAAATAAACAGAATAACATGATATAATAGTAACATAAGAGATAACAGGTTTATAAGCATGTGTGAACATCATATGATAATAATATAAGCATATATAACATGATGATATACATTACAGATTCAAATGATGTCGGTTTATCAGTTATATAAGTACATATTGTCAAGTGAGAATAACTCACTTGTTAAAAGCTGGAGATGGCCACCAAAGCACACAACAAAGATTTCCAGAGGAACGAAAGCACGACATTGATTCAAGTGAGAAGAGAGAGCCAAGATATGATCTTGTAAACAACACCCAAACAAGACAAAACAATATACACATGAATATATTTAACACAAAACAATGTTGAAATAATTGAAATACAAAGCAACAAAGACAAGAGCTTGCCTTTACCATTCAAATACTTGACCATAGGGGATCTAGTGCTTGGCCATGATGGTGTTAGCTCAGGTTTGGGTCAGGTATGACAACAATATGGCACGGCTACACAAGTGGAGATGTGAAGAGGTAGTGGTGATAACAAGAAGCATACATAGGAACAAGGCAAAAAGGCAAGGGTTTGTTCAACTTTTTGGCTCGGCCATGACATCATAGGGCTCAGCTATGGTCCACTACAAGTCAGGTCAGAGGTTGAGCTGATGTTCAGAGGTCATGGCAGCAAGTGGTGGTGGTGTTGGAGGTGGTGGCCAAGGCTAAACATGAAGGGGTGATGGGATAAGTGCTTGGGTAGGCAATGTTTTGGAGTATAGCAATGTTTTTTGTGGTGTTTGCATCATTTGGTTGCCCTGGCCTGATCTGGTCAGAGGAGGGGAAAGGTCAGGCTATGGGTTAGGTGGGGAAGAGGAGGAGTGGTGGTTGGTGGTGGTGGTGGAGGGGATGGCCGAGCAAAGCTATGAAGAAGGCAAGGCAAAAACATAGAAACAATGGAAAAAAAATGAAGAAAATGAGGAGAAATGGAAGAGGCCATTACTAAAATCCTTTTTTCAGAGATGATAGTCGAAAGTTTTCTGAAATGAGAAGCTTTCATTCACGTGAAAACAATAAAACTCATGGCTAGCAATAAAGTTTTGAACGGCCAAGAGAAATGAAGAGTTTAGCAAATGAAAGGTCATTGTTTTTAAAGCTTTTGTCTCTTTGATTTCCAAATTCTTTTAAACAAACTAAACTAAATAAATTTCAGTAAATACTTTTAAAAACCGAAACAAAGTGAAATAAAATTAAAATAAATAAATAAATTTTAATTATATATAATTAAATGAAGAAAATAGCAAAGAAAATGTAAACTAGGCTAGAAAATTTGAAAATAAATGCAATGGACTTTGGAAAATTTTTATATACTTGAAAAATATTTATAAATAAAGATAAGAACACCAAATAAAAATGAATTCAAAAAAATAAATAAATAACTTTTAATTAAATAAAATTTAAATGAATAAAATAACAGAAAAATGGAAACTAGTCTTTAAAAATAGAAAATAAATGCAACATATTTTGGAAAAATTCAAATGAACTATAGAAAAATTATATTATCACTTTAAAAATATTAAAAGACTAAAATATACATAAAATAACATATTAACACATATTAAAATAAAATATGACAAAGAAAAATATAATTTATATAATTTAAAATAAACAAAATTGCCAAATAAATCAACTTACACTCAATATTGAAAGTTACATAACTTTCACATTTTAAATCCGTTTTCAACGAAATGAAAAGCAGTGTTCATGTTATTAAATCTATTTTCATAATAAAATATAAAATTTAAGAATTTAAATAATTAAATTTGAAATTTAAAAAGTCAAAGATTGACCAGTTTGACCAGAAATCAATATTTCAGGAAAATATTCAAAATAAACAGAAATGAAATTATAATTCACATAATAATCAAAATTTAATTTAAAAAATGAAATGTTTGAAATAAAGAAAGTTTAAAATAATTTCAAAATAAAAGAAAGTCAATATTAAATAACATACAAAATATAGGGTTGTTACATAAAATGTCGAAAATAAGATAAACGGGGCTAGAGAAGTCCAAATTTAACGAAACGAATTATGACGCCTCACTCAAAAAAAGATTTACATTTTATTATATAAAAATATCCAGGTTTCAAAAATATTTTGTTTTTATTAATTTAACTGATTTTAAATTGAAAATTCCATAACCAGATTTACTTTCATATTTTCCAATAAATTTTTTCCAGTTACTATATTAAAATAGACGCATACCAAATATCAAATTTTTATTTCCAGATTCAATTATTTAAAATTTCCCAAAAATTCAATTAATTATGTTATTAAAACGGTAAAATTTATGGGTCGTTACACTTTACCCTACTCAAAACTTTTCGTTCCTTTTTCATCCCCGAAAGGAATGAAAAGGGAGAATAGAATAAACCGAAGGGAAGATAGATTCAAAATGTATAGTGTTAGATATAATAATTAATTCAAAACCATAAATTTCATTTGTTTCAAATTGATTAATATTTACCAAATTTAGTTTCCATCCATTTTATTTAATCAATAAATTTTCATTCAATTGATTAAATTTCAATCTATTAACATTTGTTACAAAAAAATTTCTTCCAAAACATAATTTATTTTATTTAACTCATTTATTAAATCCAATTAACTTCACTTAAGTTAATTCCACTTAAAAATTCAATTTCAACTATTCTTAAATTCATATTTATTTTCTTAACTAGCATTCTCCTTTATTTATTTAATTTATTTCACTTAATATATTTTGCTACATATATTACGTGTATAAACATTTATTATAACCCTATATTATTCAACAAATTAATTCTCTTTTTATTATTCAATTTGTTATCCAATTTATTATTTAAATATTCCCTGAATAAAATATCATTTTTGGACATCTTATTACTTATATTTATATTGTATATTATTCAATTACATTCAACCTTTCCCCAGTAGTATTTATTTGTGTTTCGAATGCAATTGAACACTATACTAGTTTACCTTTTAAATTTACAACTTCTATTAAGCAAAAATTTTGTTTGAACATTTTATTACTTAAATTTCTCTTGTAAAATTTTCAATTACATAATTCATTAACATTTTAACTTTTTGAATATTTCAGGTAAGTTATGTATATTTTAGAATGCAATTGGGTATTATACAAACTAAATTTATTATATTTCAACGGTTTCAAGGTGTTTTAAATTCCAATTTCAATTTTAAGCACTTCAAATATTTCAAATTTTTTAATTCATTTCAATAATTGAAAATCCTAACTTAACATAGAATTTAAGAATTAAATTTCTGGTTTCACTTCCAACCATTTTGAAATAAATATATACATATATATATTTTATAAATCAAATCATACTCAAGAAATTCCAATCAAATCCATCTTCAAAACAAATGTGTAGCAAAGCTACTAAGTGGTCTCTCCACTCTGAGACTCAAAAATGAATGTCGATGATGCTGCAGTCATCATCAAAATTATTTTCCAACGACAAAAGGAGAGTATTGACTTACTTCTTCAAAAATACTTTGGAAACAGAAATTCATCCGAAAATACCTTTAAATAATATATTTTCCAAACTTTGAAACCGTATTTAGAAAAACTCCGGAAATTAAATTCTCAAATCCTTAATTGAAATTCATTTCATTTCCAAATCCAATTTATAAACCATATTTTTGAAAATTCAACTTCCGATAACATACAACAATAGTTAATGGTTCACAAAACCATAAATGATGATCTAGTATTATCATTTCAAACACCAATTCATTGAACTATTTAATTTCAGAAAATTATACTTATATATATATATAATATAATCATACATAAAATTATTCCATTTACCAATTTCGAAAAAAATATTGTGTCAGTTTGTTCTATTCAAGTGTTTTGGAATTCCTATCGATAGCATTGGCCAAACGAATCGATCGAAACCCAAAATTCAAACTTAACAACTCAAAAAACACAATATAAAACATTTTTTATTCCAAATACACTCCGTCACAGGATAATTCAAAAAAATGGATTCTGAAACAAGGATAGAGATTCAAGTTTAGATGAACCCTAGTCAAAGAGAATTCTAACTACGAAGATAGACTCGAAGAGAAGATAATTAAATTATAGAAGAAAAAATGGATAGACCTATATTTATTGCGACAACCTTAATTGGGTCAACCGAGATTCTAGGAATAAAATCGATGCGGAAATTCAATTTCCTACTTGAAGGGAAGAGAAGTGACTTTACCAAAACAATCAGGATAATCTCTGACGAGCAGAGAAAGTCAAGATCACAAGGCTGAACATCAAGCGAAATGATAAACTGCCTGCAAAAATCTCGAGGAAATCTACATCTGACATAAAATGGTTCGGGCTTGGCAAGAGATAACAGCATCAAAACCGAGGACGTAGCAATCTCTGGTGAATCAATGCCTGTTGTAAAAGGAGTTTCACCCCTTTACTAATCATTCAAAGATTGGCGGGATCAGCGATGGAATTAGACACACGCAAGGATGAAATTGCCAATGGGATGCTCCAGAATCAAGAAGAACGCGAACAAGAAGAGACCGGAATGGATTTCGGAACAAAGGGGAAAGTTCCAAAAATTCAAAGGAAACCCGAGTCAAAGAGAAAGAAACTAAAGCTCGACGAAGGTGATTCTTTAATTAAATTTACTCTATATGCTAAGTTTTGCCTAAACCAGAGCTTTGACACCAACTGTAACGACCAGGTATTTTGAACCATTCACATTCGCACATTTCAGACTTGAATGTGCTCAAGACAACATATTGTTAATTTATATTTGGCAAACTCAGCATATAAAGTAAAAAATAAATCGTAGAATCACAAACACAGAGTATTACAACAATAAGCAGCGGAAATAGATAAATAGTAGTTTGTGAAGTAATTATATAAACATCAGAGTTACAACAAAATACAACAGAAGTCTCGAATACATAGAAGTTTCAATACATCGTCAAATGACAAAATCTGAATATGAACAACTGGAGACAATTGAATAACTGAAAGCTGAATAGATATAGATGGATCTCCAAGTGAAGCTCCAAACTCCAAAGGTGAGTATCAATGCTGTGAAACTCAGTCTGACCCGAGCATAAAGCAAAACACAAAACACTCGAGTCAGGATTAACATTATTATATTAGTAAATTTAACTCAAGTGAAATGTCAACTGAAATGCAAGTAACTTAAAGGATGTTTGGGATTTCCATCCTCTAAGGATCCGTGGAACTATCTACTATGTAGTAATATATGCTATTATAATATGTCTACAGTAAAGTAAAGTATTAAAATAGCGTTAAAGCGTTACTCATATCCCTCTTAACACATTTTATATATTCCCATTATAACAACACTAGTTTTGGTGATTACCTGCAATATTAAATTATCACGGTGGTTATAATTTAATATTTGAAAATAAAATTAAACTGGAGAATTAAAAAAAATTATTTTGTATAAAAAAATAAATTTGGAAAGAAATAAAATGGAGTAAGATGATAATATTTGTTATAAATGGTGAATATTGGAAATACTTTGATTTGTGTGTTAATTGAATTAATTCAGCGAGATAAAAGAATTAATTCAATAATAATTTGTTGAAATCAATGTAAAATGGTAAAAATATAGTTTTAAAAAGCTTATTATGTTTGTTTAGAAAAAATGAGAATTTTATAGTTTTAATTTGGTAAAATGCAACAATTTTACAATTTATTGCCAAATGTGATTTTTATCAATTTTACATGAAGTAAATGAATTTATTACGATGTACTTTATAAATTAAAAGATGGAATTTTGTTCTAAAATAATATTTTGATGTAAAAATGAAGTTTACATGGTTTGTTTTACTGGTTTTGACAAGAAAATAATTTTTGTATAAATTTTTATGTTAAAAATAGTGTTTTGTGTAACAAAAGGAGTAAATTGATGTATTTATGTGAAAATATGGTTTTAGTGATAGAAATTAATTTTTATAGTTAAAATAAAAAAAAATTGTTGTGAAAATATTTTATTTTACATAAACTTTTGGTTGTAAAAATTTATTTGGTTTTTAAATGAGTAAATAATGTGAATATATGAGAATTAAAGAGTGAAAACATGATTACTTAGCCAAATTTAGGCTAAGTATGGTATGTGGGTATTTGGATATTGGGTTCAAACCCAATACCCATTTCTAGAATACTCCAGAGAAAAGTTTGAACGTAGGTTTCTTTCCCTAGTTCATCAGCTTCTCAAAACAGAAATACAGTAAAAAAAACTATGGCTTCCTCTTTACCAAACTAAAAATCTTGTTTCTAACTAGTGGAAATTAGAGAGAACATTAGCTAATAAGAGATTATAATAGGTAATCACCACCAATATCTCAAGTTATTTCATCAAATTTTGTTTCTGAAAAGAGGTTGTCTGTAACTCGATCTTCTTCTTTCCGCATGTTCTATTTTAAGCTTCTACAGGTTCATAGAGTTTCTATCTTCATCAAAGATCATTGCTTGTACCTAAATTCTTTGGTAAATCCTCATGTGAGTGCAAGCTCACAAATTTGCTAGCTGAAAGTGATAATCTTGTGAAAAAAATTGTTTGAGATTTAAGCTGAAACGAATTTTACCATAACTTTTTCGTTTCTTAACCAAATTCAATAATTTAGGATGTTCTGGAAAGCTTAGATATAGTGCTACAAGTTTCATGTTTTGAGTTTTCAGAAATTTTGAAATTTGCTTGATCAAAATCATGCTTGTTGGTTGCTGTCCCGGGAGCAAATCGATAGCAACAACAATCACAGGCCTAAGAATTGTTTTGGCCATAGCTCTTTCCTATCTTAACTAAATACAATAATTTTAGATGTTCTGGAAAGAATAGACATAGAGCTACAAATTACGTGTTTTGAGTTTTCTGAAATTTTGATGTTTGCTTGATCAAAATCGTGCTTGTTTGTTGCTGTCCCGAGAGCAAATCGACAACAACAACAATCACAGGTCAGGAAATTGTTTTGACCATAACTCTTTCGTTTTTTAACTAAAATCAACAATTTTAAATGTTCTATAAATTTTAGATATAGTGCTACAAGTTTCATGTTTTGAGTTTTTAGAAATTTTGATGTTTGCTTGATCAAAATCGTGCTTGTTTGTTGCTGTCCCGAGAGCAAATCGACAACAATAGCAATCACAGGCCTGAGAATTGTTTTGGCCATAACTCTTTCGTTTCTTAACCAAATTCAATAATTTTGAATATTCTGCAAAGGTTAGATCATGTACTACAAGCTACTTGTTTTGAGCTTTCTGAAATTATGAAGTTTTCTTGGTCGAAATTATGTTGTATGTTGTTGTCCTGAGTGCAAAATGACAGCAATAACAATCATCGACCTTAGAATTGTATTAGCTCATTGTTGCTCTCATTCTCATTCGGTTTTGATTTTGTTTTTGAGATATTTTGAGAGCTATGATGCCTATAAATAGGCTAGCTATATTGGGAGAATTTGAAATTCAAATTTAAATGGAATTTGAATTGATTTTGGGATAAATTTGTATTGAATTTGTATTGAATTCAAGTTATCGGTTTTTAGATATCCTTCTTAGATTTTATTGTTTTCGAGAACGGTTTTCACTAAACCATTTTTGAAATATATGGACATTTCAAATTATTATCATATAGAATTTTAAAATTATTTTTCTAAAAAAATATATATTTATTTCCTATAATAAAGAAATTTCAAATATTGGTTTTAATAATCGTTTTCGGAAAATCGTTTTAAATTCCTGTTTTCGTCTAATAAAATTATTTTATAAATAAAATTACTTATTTTTATGAATTTCGAACGTATCAGAAAGGCAATTAAATGGTAAAGTATAACATGTGGTATGGGACACATGGATTTTCTTTATCGCTTAATATCGGACTTATACGATCGAAACTGTGATATCACAGAATTTCAAGGAATTTAAAATGTGATAATCTCTTAATTAAAATTATTTAAAATTTATAAAATTGTTATTTTCAAATATAAATAACCAAATAATAATAATGTGATGTTTTAATTATGGTTATAGATTGACTTTTTATAAGAATAATTATTTAATTTGTGTTATTTTATAAATTTGATTTTTAAATAGACTTATCATTTTCAAATTTAATAAGTATTGTTTAAATATATATATATATATATATTTATATATATGTCTTGAGTTGTTTTTAAATGAAATAATCAATTTCAAACTTAATAATGTGTTTATTTAAAAATATAAATGTTTGAACTGATTCTTATATTGGATTTTTAAAAGTAAAATTTGAATTTGAATCTGGATTTAAATTTGAATCTTTAAAAGATAATTATTTTAATATATTTGGGTATAAAATATATGAACAAGGCTTTTATTTAAAATAAGATTTGTTTTATAATATTTTCTTTAAAAGAAATTTATTTATATAAATTTAGGAAGTGTTTATTTAATGGTAAATAAATACAAAAGTTTTATATTGTCATTTAAAAATGGATTAAATGTATATTATATATGATTTTATTTAAATTATAAATTGGTTTATATTTTATTTCTTTTAAAAAGTTTTATTTATATAAATTAGATAGGGAATTTAAAATATATTTATTAATTAGGAAATTTAATTCAAAAAAAACTTTTAAATCATTTAAAAATAAAATAAAAATAAAAAATTACAAGTGTTAATTTTATATGCATCTTACATACATGTGTAAGATAATTGAGATTTTAATGACAAGTGTCATAATTCAATTTTATTTTTCTTTAATTTTAAAACAAATCTAAATGAATCTATATAAATTTATATCTTCCCTCTCTTCTCCATTTTCTTTGTTTATTCTCACATTTTCAAGACAAAAACCAAAACCAGAAATCATTTGTGTCAAACCTGAATCATCTCCACAAACCAAACCTGAAATTCATTTCCTAATCTACAACCTGAACCATATCTCAAATCAAGCTTGCAAACACTCCTCAAACCAAAACCAAAACCTGTAATCTAACAAAACCCTGTAACCATTTCATCTCAAGACTGTAATCAAATTATCAAGCAAAGTTTCAATTTCAAAATATAACCTGAAGCAACAACAAAGGATTTCCAGTAATTCAAAGCATTTCAGTTTTAAAGAAAGCAAAGCAAATTCAGTTTCAAAGTTTCCAGTTTTTCAAGCCCTGTTCAAAACTGCTTTAACTTCTTTGCTCATCATATCTGTGAGTAAACCTTTAAATTAAAAACCTAAGTATCAAATATTTGTTGCATGTGAATTAATGTGTTGATGATTGCTTTGCATGTCTGTATTTATGTAATGTAATACCCCAAAATTTTGTGAAAAATCATTTTTGTAAAATGATTAAATTTTTGAAATATTTAGATTTAAATATGGTGAAATTTCTGGAATAAATAGTGTGCAAGTATATGTGTGCACGTGCACACTGAAATGGCACAAGGAAGAACTCCAGATTTCTTGGATTTAAAACAAGAATTAAAAAGCAATACAAACATGATTTTGCAACATGGATATTTGATTTCTGGAATTATATGGATCATCTTAGAAAATAAGAAAAGTAAGTTTTCCTTTAAATCAGTAAACAGATTTTAATTAAAACCCAGAAAAGAAAATTATACATATGTATATGTTATAAGGATTTGTAAACTTGTATACATATAGGTGCATATGTTTCTAAATTTAAAAGAGGAATTAAAATAAGCCTAGATAAGATATGTATACAAATATACATTTTTTTTAATACTGAAAAGTACATATATATAAGCAAGTGAAACCATAACATTAAAATGACATGAAATGTGATACAAGTCAATATGCTTGTGTAGGCAAAAATGGCAAAGGGGATTTTCAGAAATAATTAAAATATAAAATAGGATAGTCACACTTTTAACATGACTAGGTGAGTGGCCATTTTCTGAAAAGTAAAAGAAAGAAAATGCAGCCTTTAAATTGGTTAATATGGCCGGGGTATTATGAATGAAAAATACATGATGCTAGCCAGGACAGAAATGGAATTCTGTTTCAACAAAACCCTAGAGGAAAAATGCATATAAATAGGCAGTAGAATTGTCTTTACCCCGGGCTGCACAAAAATAAGAAAAAGAAGAAAAATATTGGAAGGAAGGAGAAAACACTCAAACAAGAATTTTCTGGATTAATAAGAAGAAACATTTAGGTGAGTAATCTCACTGAGTTCATGGCATTAAGACCTGAGATGAGGCAGCCACTTTTTATTGTGACGACCGCCCATGACCCCTGCACCTAATCTAGAGATAGAGCGCTGTAAAGTGTGCCAGGCGACCATGGACGATTGTCAAGGTAAGATTAAAACAACAGAATCTATCGTATTACTCACAGCGCATGGACAAAATACAATAGAACATATGTATAGTGAAGCTTTACAGAACAAAATGACATCTTATAAAACTCCATAATAGTTGAATACAAGCATTCACATAGTCAATACATCCAGCCTCACTACAAATCTCTCAGAGAATACAAAACAGCGGAATAACCAGTACATATAATAAGAAGATAATATGCAACCCTCCAGCTCGTCTTCGATATCAGCATCGTGAGAAGAGAACGGCACCTGTCACCTGCTACCTAGTCTGCCCGTCCCAAAATGGACGAACAGCCCAAGGCAATAAGAATTAAAAACATAAAGCCTTGAGTCAGACAACAGTCTTAGTGAGCAGTAAATTAACTAACAACATACCAAAAGAGCATAAAGGAAAAGGAATAGGAATACAACCCTCCCACTCCAACCTCATTCTACAGTGATAGCCCCCAGACACACACTAAGCAGAAGCAAACATAGCAGAGAATACAATTTAAAGTAAAGCAATTGTCACTCGAGTCAAGAGCGATGTTTTCCAAGTACAAATCCCAAGGTCTAAAACCAAGGTCAGATAAGCACCCAGGAAATACCGCTCTTGAGACCGAATGACGATACAACCAAACATCCATGACTCGGCTATCACTGTTATCATTGTTGCGATATCACCGTTAATTGAATGACCGGCACATTCTTTCAGCCGTCCGTCAAGGGCTAATGGTAACCCCGGTTCTAGACATAACTCCCGCACGTCATCGTGACCCGTGCCTAGGATTATCGAATCTACCCAGAGTACTCGACCATCAACTTAGTCTTTTGGGCGTCCCCATGTACTCTTGCTTAGAGCATGCTAGAACCTTCAACAACGATGCGATCTCAACCTCCTAGTCATCCTCCTCGACGACTATTGCCATACTAGCTCAAGCGCCTCTCGAGCATCCATTATCCTCAACTCGAATCATATCACCGAGTTATCAACATGCTTGGAATGATCCCGCCTGGATTAGACCAAGTCTTCATCATATGATGCCTCGCTTCATTACATCCTCGCAAAGCTTCATCTCAACTTCACATCATCAAATCTATGCATAGGAGCTTCATCATCCCGCTACATATGCCACGAGCAGCTTTTCCAATTCAAGAGCCTTTCCCTTAGCTTTTGAATCACCTTCGATCTAAATCTAATCATCAATCATCTAGTTCATAACAATCAATCAAATCAAACATCAATCCAAGCAATCAAGCATTCAAAAATGATCTAAGTAGACAATTATAACAATAATGGCATTTTCGTAATTAAAGAGTTGAAAGTCCAATAAGCATGAAAACATGGATTATATCTCTACAAACTTGATGAATGAACTTGCATAGGTTAACATATGATAAAATGGATGTAACATCATCATGAGCAATGGATCTATATGGATCTATACATAGGATGAAGAAAATGCATGGAAATCTCTATTTTAACACCAAAACGAGCCAACAATCCGATATACTCCTTTGGATCCGTGTGAGAGATAATCACCACTCACCAAATCACCTAAACAATCCAAAAGATAACAACTTCAGATCTGGACAGCGAAGAACTAAGCTAGATCCGACAAGATCTCACTTCAAACGAAGAAATCTCTCTTGAAAAGACGAAGATCTTCAATCTAAACTCTTGAATCTTCAATCTTGATCTTCGATTTGGATGGATGGAAGCACTAGATTAGAGTGGAGAAAAGAAGTGAAGAAGTGTAGAAGTCGAGCTCTCAAAATGGCAGCACTTCGTCGCTTCAAAATCCGGATCCCAAAAAGTGAGAACAACCCCTCCTATTTATAGCTGAAAACTGCCTGAGTCGTAACTCGGCTATCTCCTTAAGTCGTTGCCGACCTAACATATGCCGACCTACGACCTAAAAACCCCTACGACTTAACAGAGCCTCCGACCTAACTTATGCGCGCTTCACTCCTAAGTCGCCTGGACGACTTAACAACTTAGCACCATTCGACTTAACACTGCGCGACTTAACTATGCACGACTTAACACTTAGACGAAACCCAGCGACCTAACACACTGCCTCTCTACGACCTACGACTTATAAAACCTTGCGACCTAACAACTCGGCAACCCACGCGACCTAACAGATGAACGACTTAACTCCTCAGCGACCTAACAGTCTTCGACCTAACGACTTCGCCTATGCGCGACTTAACAATCTCGCGACCTAACACTTAAGTCGATACGCGACCTAAGACTTAAACTATTCTAGCGACCTAACAACTCACGCGACCTACGACTCAGCAAACTCGCGACCTAACACACACGCGACCTAACCATCTTAGGTCGCCTACGACCTAACTCAACACAGATCTAACGACCTAACTACGCTAACACTTAGGTCGGTCAATCCCATAGGTCGCTAACTCTTATAGGTCGCAAACTGCTTATTCCCTAAGTCGTTAACTCTACTAGGTCGCTAACAAGCTAACTCCTTAGGTCGCTAACAAGCTAATACCACTAGGTCGCTAACTCGGCAACTACTAGGTCGCTAACTTTCCCAGCCGACCTAACACTTAACAAAACTTAGGTCGCTCACAACATTCTCTTAGGTCGTTGCCGACCTAACTCTACCCCAGAATACTTAGGTCGCCTACTACTCTTCCTTAGGTCGCCTAAACTTCTTAAGTCGGTCAGTCTTTAGGTCGTTAACTCGCCCTGCCGACCTAATTACTTAACTAAATCCTAGGTTGCACAATTCTATAGGTCGCTCCAACTAACTCACGACCTAACACTAACTCGCCGAAGTCCTTAACTCGGTCACGACTTAGCTCTTAGGTCGTCCACGACCTAGGACTTAGACAAATTTCCCCAAAAAATCTGAAATGACTTAAAAATGCAAAAAAATTCCAGATTTTGACGAACTTGTCGATCCGTAAAAATACGGGTCGTTACATTCTCTCCCCCTTAGGAATTTCGCCCCCGAAATTCCAAGCAATCAAAACTATTCTGTACGCCTACCATCCATAGCAATCAACAAACCATGCATCCAATTCTAACTTAGCGTACAGAATTCTAAAATTAGAACAAGTTACAATATCGTGAGATGACACGACACCTTAGGGCCATACCTTGAAGAGTTCAGGATGAGCTGCTTTCATCCTCTCTTCCACCTCCCACGTATAGTCGTTATCATCATCACTCCATTGTATCTTGAGCAACTTAACTACCTTCCTCCTAAGCTGTTTCGTGTCGGTTTCCACAACACGAAGTGGCTTACGAGGTCTTCTATCAACTGGATCAACTTCAAAGTCTTCATAGCTATCAGCAGAAACCACCGTACTCGAGTCGTGCACATACTTCCGTAGATACGATACGTGAAAAACATTGTGCACACTCGACATTTTCTCTGGTAACTCCAATCTGTAAGCGAGCTTTCCAATTCGCTCGATAATCGGGAATGGTCCAACAAATCTCGGAGTCAATTTTCCTTTCTTCCCGAATCGAATAACATTCTTCAGTGGAGAAATCTTCACAAAAACCATATCTCCAACGTCGAATTCCAAATCCTTACGACGTTTATCGGCATAACTTTTCTGACGGTCTTGGGCTGCCTTCATCCGTTGCCGAATGATCTCTATGCAATCCGAAGTCTGTCGAATCATCTCTGGCCCAAGCATCAGCTTTTCTCCAGTTTCCAACCAACATGTCGGAGAGTTACACGGTCTTCCATACAATGCCTCATACGGTGCCATACCAATGCTTGACTGGTAACTGTTGTTGTACGCAAACTCCACCAAATGAAGGTGATCTTCCCATGATCCTCCGAAGTCCAAAACACAAGCTCTGAGGAGATCTTCCAAAACTCGGTTGACTCTCTCAGTCTGACCATCTGTTTGAGGGTGATAAGCTGTACTCAAACACAACTCGGATCCCAAGACTCCCTGGAAGCTCTTCCAAAATCCACTAGTGAACAATGGGTCTCGATCGCTCACTATACTCTTCGGAACACCATGGAATCGAACTATCCACTTCACATACAACTCAGCCAACTTTGATGCAGTCCTAGTCGATCGAACAGGAATGAATCGTGCACTCTTAGTCAGACGATCCACAATGACCCAAATCCCTTCATTTCCCGTTCTGGTTCTAGGCAATCCATCAATAAAATCCATCGACACTTGTTCCCACTTCCATGTAGGAACTTCTAAGGGTTGAAGCAATCCACTTGGCTTCTTCTGTTCAGCCTTTACCAACTGACAGTTCATACACTTGGAAATGAAATCTCCAACATCCTTCTTCATGCCTTCCCAGTAGTAGGTTCTCTTCATATCCCGATACATCTTATTTCCACCTGGATGAATTGTCAACTTCGAGTGATGACTTTCCTTCAGAACTTCACTCCTCAATTCATCTATATCGGGAACCACTAGTCGTCCTTGCTTTCGAAGCCAACCTTCTCTATCGACCTCGAATCCTTTATCCTTTTCTGGCTCCAATCCAGATTCCAATTCACGGATAATCTTGACAAGCTTATCATCTCGCTTTTGACTCTCGCCAATCCTTTCCACAAGAGTCGGTCTTATCGATAAGTTTGCCAACATTTCAGGTTCCAATTCGCATCCAGGCCTGAAGTCAAATCCAGCTAAATACTCAAGACTCTTCCATTCTGAAAACATGGCTCCCAATCCCGCATGTCTTCGACTTAACGCATCTGCCACTGCGTTACCTTTTCCCGGAGTATAAGCTATACCAAAATCATACGATGCCAAAAACTCTAGCCAACGTTGCTGCCGAAGATTCAAATCCTTTTGGGAGAAAAGATACTTCAACGACTTATGATCCGTAAACAACTCGAATCGAACTCCCAACAGATAATGCCTCCACATCTTCAGAGCAAATACAATCGCCGCTAATTCCAAATCATGAGTTGGGTAATTCCTTTCATGCGGCTTCAGTTGTCGACTGGCATACGCAACAACTTTATCCTTTTGCATCAGCACTGCTCCAAGTCCAGTACCACATGCATCGGTGTAAACCACCATCTCATCATTCCCACTAGGAATAGTCAAAACAGGAGCACTCGTCAATCTCTCTTTCAGGATTCCGAAAGCTTGCTCACACTTAGCATCCCAACTGAACACTTGGTTCTTCTTTGTCAATCCTGTTAACGGTGCAGCTATCTTGGAGAAGTCTTTGATAAACCGTCGATAATATCCTGCTAATCCAAGAAAACTTCTCACATCAGACGCATTCTTAGGTCTAACCCAATCTTGGATTGCTGCCACCTTAGCGGGATCAATCGCTATTCCATTTCCAGAAATCACATGGCCTAAGAACCTCACTTCACTCTTCCAGAAGTGACACTTTGAAAACTTAGCCTTCAGCTGATGTTTCCGTAAGATTTCCAAAACAATACGCAAGTGCGTCTTGTGCTCTTCTTCCGTTCTGGAATAAATCAGAATATCATCCACGAACACAAGTACGAACTTGTTCAACTGATCTCTGAACACTCTATTCATAAGATCCACAAAATATGCTGGCGCGTTAGTCAATCCAAATGGCATTACCAGCCACTCAAAGAAACCGGATGGTGTCCTAAAAGCAGTCTTCGGCACACTGTCCTTAGCCACTCTCAACTGGTGAAATCCCGTTGCCAAATCCATCTGAGAAAACACCTTAGCTTCGTGAAGCTGATCAAACAAGTCGTCTATCCTCGGCAATGGATACTTGTTCTTCTTAGTCACTTTATTCAGCTCACGATAATCCACACACAATCTCAACGACCCATCTGCCTTGGTTGCGAACACAACTGGTGCACCCCACTCGGACACACTACGCCGAATGAATCCTTTCTGTAAAAGGTCATCAACTTGCACCCTCAACTCTTGCTGTTCCCTAGGCGCCATCCGCCTAAGAGGCATCACAACAGGTCTGGCTCCTTCAACTAGATCTATACGAAACTCGATCTCTCTATGCGGCGGCAACCCTTTGACTTCGTCAAAGACATCCTCGAATCCATTTGCGATTGGCACTAAAGACAGTCCATCCCGTGGAACAACTAGCGAATACATGAAGCTCATGAAGACGCCTTCCTCATGCTTACATCGTATTACAATCTTTCGCCCTTCCACATTCTCGACCGTCACCTCTAGCCTCTCACAATCAACCTTAGCCGCATACTTCCTAAGCCAGTCCATACCCAAAATAATTCCGAACCCCGCAAAGTTCAGAACAAAGCAATCACAAACAAAAGAGCAACCATGACTCGATACAACTAGACCACGGCATAACATACACAAACAAGACGAACCCCCAACTGGATTAGTCACAACCAATGGCCTATCAACAATATCCGGTGTCAAACCTAACCGGCCAACGAGTTCATTACAAACAAACGAATGCGACGCTCCAGTATCAAACAGAACTCTAACTGGAACACCACCTAGGAAAAGAGTACCTTGAACAACCACACTCTTTCCTTTCTCTTCAGCAGTAGGAGCTTTCGAAGACGACGGAACAGCTCCTAAGGCATAGGCTTGCACAATCTGCCTGTCCTTCCTTGGTTCTGGACAATTCTTCCTGAAATGCCCCGGCTTGTCACAGTTGTGACACTTCATCGGTGCCTTCGGATTCTTACAATCCTTAGAGAAATGGCCCTTCTGCTGACAATTGTAGCAAGTTACCTCGCCTTTCGGCTTCTTCTGGCCATCCTTACCTTTCTGCTGCTGCTGCTTCCTCTTCTTATTTCCACCCTGCTGGGGTTTAGACTCTTCCCTGGTCACAGCAACAACAGATCCATCCTTAGGAAACAGACTCTCATGCCTGAGAGCTTTCTCCACAAGCTTCTCAAATGAACCGTCCAAATGATCCACCAACTGTCTCCCAAGATAACTATCCAAGCCGGTCACAAACTTCTCATTCTTCTGGTAAGCAGACTCAATATATGACCGGGCATATTTGGACAAAGCTTCAAACTCAGAAACATACTCAAGAACAGATCTTCCACCCTGCTTGAGCTCTACAAACTTCTTGAACAGAACAGACTTCTGAGATGTAGAAATGAACTTAGCTTCAAATCTAGCTTGGAATTGCTCCCAAGTAATCTCTTCCTCCGCAGTATCGATGGTAATAGAATTCCACCAATCAGAGGCTCTCCCTTGAAGCTGCCTTGATGCCAACTTCCTCTTAGTTGCATCATCAATTCCCAAATCACCAAAGATCCTTCTACAAGCATCTATCCACCTCTGGACCTCAATGGTAGATTCTGTTCCCAAGAAAACCTTCCCTCCAAGAGCAGTATAATCCTTGCACAACTTAGCAAAATCCACTGGTTTCGGAGTTTGGACTTGAACTCCTACATCTACTGCTGCCCCCGGAACTGGTATCCTTCTCATGATCGAAGTCATCATAGCTTCGAACATGGCTGCATAATCAGCAGTCTCTTCAGTAGCACGGCCTTCCCTAGCAGCTGGTCTCCCTCTTCGACTCATTCTCAATATCTATAAAAAGGAATGATTAGAACATCTAGAGAAACAACTGCACAAAGGACTCAAACTCTACCAAGCTACTATATTATATATAGTATTCATCCATCAAAATACAATTACGTCTCTCATACGTAGTTACTTCAGCGAGCGTTGGGTAAAATCGATTAACCAATGTTCTGATACCAAATGTGACGACCGCCCATGACCCCTGCACCTAATCTAGAGATAGAGCGCTGTAAAGTGTGCCAGGCGACCATGGACGATTGTCAAGGTAAGATTAAAACAACAGAATCTATCGTATTACTCACAGCGCATGGACAAAATACAATAGAACATATGTATAGTGAAGCTTTACAGAACAAAATGACATCTTATAAAACTCCATAATAGTTGAATACAAGCATTCACATAGTCAATACATCCAGCCTCACTACAAATCTCTCAGAGAATACAAAACAGCGGAATAACCAGTACATATAATAAGAAGATAATATGCAACCCTCCAGCTCGTCTTCGATATCAGCATCGTGAGAAGAGAACGGCACCTGTCACCTGCTACCTAGTCTGCCCGTCCCAAAATGGACGAACAGCCCAAGGCAATAAGAATTAAAAACATAAAGCCTTGAGTCAGACAACAGTCTTAGTGAGCAGTAAATTAACTAACAACATACCAAAAGAGCATAAAGGAAAAGGAATAGGAATACAACCCTCCCACTCCAACCTCATTCTACAGTGATAGCCCCCAGACACACACTAAGCAGAAGCAAACATAGCAGAGAATACAATTTAAAGTAAAGCAATTGTCACTCGAGTCAAGAGCGATGTTTTCCAAGTACAAATCCCAAGGTCTAAAACCAAGGTCAGATAAGCACCCAGGAAATACCGCTCTTGAGACCGAATGACGATACAACCAAACATCCATGACTCGGCTATCACTGTTATCATTGTTGCGATATCACCGTTAATTGAATGACCGGCACATTCTTTCAGCCGTCCGTCAAGGGCTAATGGTAACCCCGGTTCTAGACATAACTCCCGCACGTCATCGTGACCCGTGCCTAGGATTATCGAATCTACCCAGAGTACTCGACCATCAACTTAGTCTTTTGGGCGTCCCCATGTACTCTTGCTTAGAGCATGCTAGAACCTTCAACAACGATGCGATCTCAACCTCCTAGTCATCCTCCTCGACGACTATTGCCATACTAGCTCAAGCGCCTCTCGAGCATCCATTATCCTCAACTCGAATCATATCACCGAGTTATCAACATGCTTGGAATGATCCCGCCTGGATTAGACCAAGTCTTCATCATATGATGCCTCGCTTCATTACATCCTCGCAAAGCTTCATCTCAACTTCACATCATCAAATCTATGCATAGGAGCTTCATCATCCCGCTACATATGCCACGAGCAGCTTTTCCAATTCAAGAGCCTTTCCCTTAGCTTTTGAATCACCTTCGATCTAAATCTAATCATCAATCATCTAGTTCATAACAATCAATCAAATCAAACATCAATCCAAGCAATCAAGCATTCAAAAATGATCTAAGTAGACAATTATAACAATAATGGCATTTTCGTAATTAAAGAGTTGAAAGTCCAATAAGCATGAAAACATGGATTATATCTCTACAAACTTGATGAATGAACTTGCATAGGTTAACATATGATAAAATGGATGTAACATCATCATGAGCAATGGATCTATATGGATCTATACATAGGATGAAGAAAATGCATGGAAATCTCTATTTTAACACCAAAACGAGCCAACAATCCGATATACTCCTTTGGATCCGTGTGAGAGATAATCACCACTCACCAAATCACCTAAACAATCCAAAAGATAACAACTTCAGATCTGGACAGCGAAGAACTAAGCTAGATCCGACAAGATCTCACTTCAAACGAAGAAATCTCTCTTGAAAAGACGAAGATCTTCAATCTAAACTCTTGAATCTTCAATCTTGATCTTCGATTTGGATGGATGGAAGCACTAGATTAGAGTGGAGAAAAGAAGTGAAGAAGTGTAGAAGTCGAGCTCTCAAAATGGCAGCACTTCGTCGCTTCAAAATCCGGATCCCAAAAAGTGAGAACAACCCCTCCTATTTATAGCTGAAAACTGCCTGAGTCGTAACTCGGCTATCTCCTTAAGTCGTTGCCGACCTAACATATGCCGACCTACGACCTAAAAACCCCTACGACTTAACAGAGCCTCCGACCTAACTTATGCGCGCTTCACTCCTAAGTCGCCTGGACGACTTAACAACTTAGCACCATTCGACTTAACACTGCGCGACTTAACTATGCACGACTTAACACTTAGACGAAACCCAGCGACCTAACACACTGCCTCTCTACGACCTACGACTTATAAAACCTTGCGACCTAACAACTCGGCAACCCACGCGACCTAACAGATGAACGACTTAACTCCTCAGCGACCTAACAGTCTTCGACCTAACGACTTCGCCTATGCGCGACTTAACAATCTCGCGACCTAACACTTAAGTCGATACGCGACCTAAGACTTAAACTATTCTAGCGACCTAACAACTCACGCGACCTACGACTCAGCAAACTCGCGACCTAACACACACGCGACCTAACCATCTTAGGTCGCCTACGACCTAACTCAACACAGATCTAACGACCTAACTACGCTAACACTTAGGTCGGTCAATCCCATAGGTCGCTAACTCTTATAGGTCGCAAACTGCTTATTCCCTAAGTCGTTAACTCTACTAGGTCGCTAACAAGCTAACTCCTTAGGTCGCTAACAAGCTAATACCACTAGGTCGCTAACTCGGCAACTACTAGGTCGCTAACTTTCCCAGCCGACCTAACACTTAACAAAACTTAGGTCGCTCACAACATTCTCTTAGGTCGTTGCCGACCTAACTCTACCCCAGAATACTTAGGTCGCCTACTACTCTTCCTTAGGTCGCCTAAACTTCTTAAGTCGGTCAGTCTTTAGGTCGTTAACTCGCCCTGCCGACCTAATTACTTAACTAAATCCTAGGTTGCACAATTCTATAGGTCGCTCCAACTAACTCACGACCTAACACTAACTCGCCGAAGTCCTTAACTCGGTCACGACTTAGCTCTTAGGTCGTCCACGACCTAGGACTTAGACAAATTTCCCCAAAAAATCTGAAATGACTTAAAAATGCAAAAAAATTCCAGATTTTGACGAACTTGTCGATCCGTAAAAATACGGGTCGTTACATTTATAGTGCCATTTATGTATTTCTGGTTTTGATGTATGTGATTTCATCAATGCTTTTTGGATGTCTTATTTTAAATCTGATATGATTTAATATGGATGATTTTGATGATCCTTGATTGGTTGAGACATTTGTCTTTGGATGTGTATCATACTGTTTTATTTTTACTCATAAATGTTAAAGTTTAGGATCTTAAAAATTATATAGAGAATACTCTCAACTGTTATAGATCTATGGCATGGAAACTTTACAAAAATATTGGGAGCTGCATTATACTTGGTATAAGTGCTGAGGCTTGAGAAGAAAAATGTTAAGGGTGCAATAGAAATTTTCTAAGTGCTGAGCCCTTAATCAAATCAAAAAAAAAAAGAAACCCACAAGCCAAAATTATGATTGAACCAGATCTTGAATCTGAATCAATCATAAAGGCTTGCAGATCAATATAACATGCCATGCCTCTTTTTACAGTTGAAAATGTTCTTATATTTTACTAAGATCAAGACATATTGACCCCATTTAGGAAATAACTGTCTGCTTATTTTTGAGGAGAATTATGCTAGGAAAAATTTATGGATGTTTCCATGTTTGCAGTGACATGTTCACTTAGCATATTTGATGATAGGATTTAAGACAATACACTAGTAAATAAACTAGGGAAGGGAAGGCCAAGAAAGCTGCTGGAATGCTTGTCATATTTGAAGTATGCAAGTTGGCACATGGTTTGTTTAAGCCCTGAGATCTTTGTGCAATGATGTGAATTAGTTCATTGCAATGTGTCCCAGTGATTCCTTAATAGCAGATGAGGCAAGGATTTAAATTGAATTATACAACCTGTAAATGAAGAAATAGGAATATGGATATTTCTTAGGTTGAATGGTATGGAACCCAGATGATTCCAGTGAATGCAATTGTTGCAAGTAGATAATTATGTTTGCATGATTATGTATGCAAGTGTAAGAATGATAAATGAATATATCATACCTGAATCAACTTAATTATACTATGTTAAAGTAATTGACTGCAGGAATTTGCTTAAATAACTAATTGGTGCTCTTATAATATCTATTGCTTATTATCATGAATGAATTGATGTTACTCATACCAGATCATAGATCTGACCCTTGTTTGCTCATGGCATATGGGGTGTCTCATTTTAAAATGAGGCAGCCACTTATGCTCTTTCAGGTAACCCAGGCACTAAGTAAAAATGAAGTAATGGCTATTATGGAAGAGTGAATGAACATGCTAGCTAGTTTCAATAAGAGCTTAAATTGATTATATCTGCATGTATTCAGGAAAAATTTTATGTTTCTAAGATTTCCAATCATGTATTGAATATTTTATGGTTAGTGATCATGTTGTCCTTATGTTCTGTAAAGTGTCAGATTAAATTTGTTGGTCTATTGAAATTGTTGTGTGTTAAGGTTTGATTTGTTTTTGAAGTAGGGTCTGAAACATAAACAAGAAAAAAAATATGCTCAAGTATCAGCTATAAAAATCTGGTAAGAAATATACAATTATGTGAGCTACTGTTTTGCATAATTTATATATGTATTAGCTAATCTTGAGACATAACAGAGCACTGAGTTTTAGAACAAAATCTGGATTTAGCAAGAAGTAAACTTAAAAGGATTTTATTTTCTTTTTACTGAAATGCTTTGTAAATAAGTCTGAATTCATTTCTGAATTGTATTGAGAAAAGTAAAATGTTTTTCTAAAAGCTTCAGACAGAATGCAATGAAAGGTAACTCCATTGCTTTGAACTAGTGTGGCAGATACAGGATTCATGAGTTAACCAGCTTCAAATAAATGAAGTATTGGTTGATCATGATAGATTGTATTCTGAAAATAAAAATGCATTTCAAAAGCTTAGTACATTTAGCAATTGTTTCACCCAGTTTTCTGGAAAATGAGCAGAGATATTGACATGTACATGTATATCTGTGTACATGTTGATATCTGGGCAAAAATATAAACATAAATTCCTAGAACAGTTGTAGGAATGGATTTCAAAAATAATAAAGTAAGAATTAATGTTTTGTATGTTAGATTATAGGCAAAAATTAAATATATATATATGCAGATATAGATATATATCAGATTTCAAACCATACAGGAAAAAAAAAAGGAAAAACAAAAATTGTGTTTGAACCGACCATCATAGCACTCGAACTCGTGACCTTTCATGTATAAGTTAGGCGCGTTTCCATTACGCCTAGATGTTGCTTGTGTTCACTTAGGATCCACTTTCTTTTAGCCTGAGTTTGACACTATACAGACTTTAACACAACCATCTATATTAAAGGCTTGTTTACCACTGATTATTACTTGATCATTTCCTAATTATAATGACAGACTAAAGTACATGTTTCCAGTGGATTTTATGGCCAAAAATCAGGATACAATAATTAATCTGAATGGCTAAAAATCTAAATCAAACAGAATGTTCTTGTACAAAAATAAAGTATATACTCTGAATTTAAACAAGAAGAACACATACATCTTCATATGTATGTGTATGTTATTAGATATACACTGATATATTTATATTGGTAAGTTATTTTGGTCCTGGATATATTTTGTTTATTGGAAAAAGAAAATGACCTTGGAAAACATATTTGTAATGAATGATATATCTATATATCATCTCTTAGCAAAAAAAAAATCCTTATGAAATTAGGGTGGAAATAGGAGGGTCATTTCAGTTGGTATCAGAGCACTTGGTTGCATTGATTGTTAAGTATTATAGAAATGTATTATGTCTGTTTGTTTTGGATGAAATAATTTAGATAAGAAAATAGAAATTATAGAAGTACTCATAATATACTAATACCATTTACCCAGAATTTAGTTAGCAGACCATGGTAGGAAGAGGATCTCATCACAATGCAGGACCCAGTGCACCTCAAATGCTTGATATGCAAGAATTTGTGAGGGTTTTAAGAGATGGAATTGGGCATAGGCCTGAGAACCCACATGAAGAGCTTTCAAAACTACTTAAGACTTATTCCAATTTGGGAGGCAAGAGTTTTGAAGGAACTGAGAGTGTGATGGAAATTCAAGCATGGTTGAGAACACTTGATAGGATTTTCAATGACATGCAGTTGGATGACCAAAGGAAGAGGCAAGTAGCTTCTAGACAACTGAAAGGGGTAGCTTTAAGCTGGTGGGAGGTGATCATAGCTGGAAGAAATGAAAATGAAATCACTTGGAATCAGTTCAAGGAGATGTTGGAGGCAAGATTTGTACCAGCATCAGCCAAGACCATTTTGCTTGAAGAATTTATCAAACTTAGGCAGGGAACTTTGAATGTCACTGAATACACTCAAAAGTTTGAGGGGCTATCCAACTATGGAGCAATGCTAGTGGCAGATGAAGCATCCAAAAATGATAGGTATATAAAAGGACTGAACCCAGGACTTAGCAGAGCTATGCTACCATATGCAGATAGAACATTTGATCAAGTAATTGATCTGGCTTTGAAATTGGAACAACATGACAAAGAAAGAGAGAAATATAGGAATTTTAAGAGCAACAACAAGAAGGATAAGGGAAGATATCACCCTTATGATAAAAAGAAGGAGGAGGCAGACAACAGGAAGAGTAAAGACACAAAAGCCAATGATACTAAGAAGAAATTGGTTTGCCATCATTGTGGAAAAGAAGGACACATCAAACCAAGGTGCCCAGAGTTAAAAGGAGGAGCCTTCAAATGCTACCTATGTGGGAAAGAGGGGCATATGAAGAGGAACTGTCCTGAGAATAAACAGCAAGGGAAATTGGCAACTTTGGAAGGAAAAGGCAAATCTGCAGTGAAAATTGATGCTGAAAATCATGGCCAAGTGAAAGGTACATTACTCATTTGTGCCATACCCATACCAGTAGTATATGATACTGGAGCAACACACTCTTTGATTTCCTATGAATTAGTTAAAGTGTTAAAATTAAACTGCATATTGGTTGAAACCCCATTGCTTGTACAAAGTCCTCTAGGGAGTTCTAGTGTTTTGAACATGAATTGTGTGGATGTGGAGTTAAACATAGGAGGAAATATTTTTATTTCCAATTTATATGTTCTAAATTACCCAAATATGGGAGTTATATTGGGGGTAGATTGGTTAAGGCAATTTAAAGCCATAATTAATTTAGACTCATCCACCATATCATTGCAAAATTCTAGAGGCCAGAGAATCACAGTTCTATGTGAAATAGCTAAGGAAGGGAAATTGTATCATTTAGTTGACTTAGAAAAAGATCTGAGTGAACTAACCATTGAAGAAATTCCCATAGTTAATGAATACTTGGATGTGTTTGGGGAAGTTAAGGGTGTTCCACACCACAGACCAGTTGAGTTCCAAATTAATCTCATTCTAGGAGCAAGCCCAATAATCAAGAAACCTTATAGGATGGGGCCAAGTGAACTGAAAGAATTGAAAAATCAGTTGGAAGAATTAGAAGGCAAGGGATTTATAAGGCCAAGCAATTCCTGCTGGGGTTCTCCAGTAGTGTTTGTAAGAAAACATGATGGTACCTTGAGAATGTGCATAGATTACAGGGAACTAAATAAAGTAACCATCAAGAATAAATACCCATTGCCTAGAATAGATGACCTCTTTTACCAACTCAGTGAAGCTAAAATATTTTCTAGATTAGACTTAGCATCAGGATTCCATCAAATGAAGGTTGAAGACTCAAGTGTTAAGTATACTGCATTTAACACAAGATATGGCTTATATGAATTTTTGGTTATGCCATTTGGTTTGACAAATGCTCCTTCATATTTTGTTGATTTGATGAATAGAATATTTAGAGATTATTTAGACAAGTTTGTACTGATTTTTATTGATGACATTTTGATTTATTCCAAGACAGTGGAAGAGCATAAAAATCATTTGCATTTAGTTTTGTCAAGGCTAAGGGAAAATGATTTAAAGGCAAAATTTTCAAAATGTGCATTTTGGAAAGAAGAAGTGCATTTTCTTGGGCATGTTATTTCTGCCAAAGGAATATCAGTAAACCCTAATAAGGTAGTGGCAATCCAAGCATGGAAAAGGCCTAGCACCATCAGTGAGATTAGATCATTTATGGGGATGGCAGGATATTATAGGAGATTTATAAAAGATTTCTCAAAAATATCATCACCACTTACCAATTTAACTAGAAAGAACCAAGCCTTTGTATGGACAGAAAAATGTGAGCAAGCTTTTATCAAAATAAAGGAAGCTCTGATTAATGCACCAGTATTGAGAGTGCCAGAAGGAAATGAAAATTTGGTTGTGTACACTGATGCAAGTGGCTCTGGGTTAGGGGCTGTGTTGATGCAGCAAGACCAGGTGGTAGCCTATGCATCTAGGCAATTAAAGCCACATGAAACCAGGTATGCAACCCATGATCTTGAACTAGCAGCAGTTGTGTATGCTTTGAAACTTTGGAGACATTATTTGTTAGGTGCCAAATTCATTTTGTACACTGATCATAAGGCACTGAAATATTTATTCTCACAAAAAGATTTGAACATGAGGCAACATAGATGGGTAGAGTTCCTAGCTGCCTATGATCTAGATATACTGTATACACCAGGCAAGGCAAATAAAGTTGCAGATGCCTTGAGTAGACAACATGCCAAAGTAGCCATGTTGATGATGGAAGAATTTAAGGATTTGTCTATACTTACTGATTTGGAAATTGAGGAAAACAGTGGGGTACAAATGATGTCCATTGAAGAAGGTGAAGGTAAAGGGAAATTAAGTATGATATCTCTGCAATCAGATTTACTTCTTAAGATTGGGCAAATGCAGGAACAAGACCTAAACATGGTGGAAAAGAAAATGCTCATATCAAAAGGGGAGGAAGTAATAAATTATCAAGTTGATAAAAATGGTTATTTGAGGAATAAAAATAGGATATGTGTTCCAGAAAATATAGAATTGAAAGAGGAAATATTAAATGAGTACCATAGGAGTAAGCACTCCATACACCCAGGTAGCACCAAGATGTATCAAAATTTGAAAAGAAATCTTTGGTGGAAGGGGATGAAGTCAGATGTGGCCAGATATGTTGCAAGGTGCATGACTTGCCAACAAGTCAAGGCAGAGACACAAAGGCCATCAGGACTATTGCAACCCCTTAGTATACCACAGTGGAAGTGGGAGGACATATCTATGGATTTCATAGATGGTCTGCCTAGATCTAAGAAGGGAAACACAAGTATATGGGTAATAGTGGATAGGCTAACTAAGGTAGCACATTTTATCCCAGTTAAAACAGAAAGAAATGCTCCAAAATTGGCTCAAATATTCATGAAAGAGGTAGTAAGGTTGCATGGCATACCCAAAACCATTGTGAGTGATAGGGATACCATCTTCACCTCAAGGTTTTGGAAAAGTTTTCAAGAGGCTATGGGGAGTGAATTGTGCTTAAGCACTGCCTACCATCCACAATCAGATGGTCAAACTGAGGTGGTGAACAAAGTCTTAGAGGATTTGTTGAGAGCATGTACACTGGACTTTGGAGGCAACTGGGAAGACCACCTCCATCTAGCTGAATTCACATACAATAACAGTTACCAAAGCACCATAGGGATGGCACCATTTGAAGCCTTATATGGCAAGCCATGTTTATCACCTATATGCTGGGTAGAGACTGGAGAAAGGGCTGTTCTTGGACCTGAATATGTTAAAGAAACTACAGAGAAAATTGGGTTAATAAGAAAAAGAATAGCAGCAGCTCAAGATAGGCAAAAGAAATTTGCAGATAGGAAGAGAAAGCAAGTGGAATATGCAGTGGGAGACTTTGTTTTCATCAAGATTTCACCTATGAAGAAAGTCATGAGATTTGGCAAGCAAGGTAAGCTTACACCAAGGTATGTTGGACCCTATAAAATTCTGGAAAGAATTGGTTCATTGGCTTACAAATTAGAACTACCAGAGGAAATGAAAGCAATGCATAATGTTTTTCATGTGTCCCAACTTAGAAGATGGGTACATGATAAAGAAGACATTTTGGAAGAGCCTACCAAAATTCAAATAAACCCTGACTTGGTTTATGAAAAAGAACCAGTGGGGATTGTAGCCAAGGAAGAAAAGAAATTAAGGAGCAAAACTTTGAAACTAGTTAAGATCCAGTGGAGTAGTGATCCTAATGACTGCACATGGGAGTTAGAGGATAAGATTAGAATGGATTATCCTAAGCTTTTTGCAAACTAAAAGGTAATTTTTTTTTTCTCTGAAGAAAAAATTTTTTTTTTTTGTTATGCATGGCTGATATGGTTGAATTTGTTTGCTTATGCATATGTTTGATAAGTTTTCAGAAAAGAAAATGATGCTTGTTATAAATGTTAGAAAAATTGTGAGGACACAATTCCTAAAAGGAGGGGTGAATGTAATACCCCAAAATTTTGTGAAAAATCATTTTTGTAAAATGATTAAATTTTTGAAATATTTAGATTTAAATATGGTGAAATTTCTGGAATAAATAGTGTGCAAGTATATGTGTGCACGTGCACATTGAAATGGCACAAGGAAGAACTCCAGATTTCTTGGATTTAAAACAAGAATTAAAAAGCAATACAAACATGATTTTGCAACATGGATATTTGATTTCTGGAATTATATGGATCATCTTAGAAAATAAGAAAAGTAAGTTTTCCTTTAAATCAGTAAACAGATTTTAATTAAAACCCAGAAAAGAAAATTATACATATGTATATGTTATAAGGATTTGTAAACTTGTATACATATAGGTGCATATGTTTCTGAATTTAAAAGAGGAATTAAAATAAGCCTAGATAAGATATGTATACAAATATACATTTTTTTTAATACTGAAAAGTACATATATATAAGCAAGTGAAACCATAACATTAAAATGACATGAAATGTGATACAAGTCAATATGCTTGTGTAGGCAAAAATGGCAAAGGGGATTTTCAGAAATAATTAAAATATAAAATAGGATAGTCACACTTTTAACATGACTAGGTGAGTGGCCATTTTCTGAAAAGTAAAAGAAAGAAAATGCAGCCTTTAAATTGGTTAATATGGCCGGGGTATTATGAATGAAAAATGCATGATGCTAGCCAGGACAGAAATGGAATTCTGTTTCAACAAAACCCTAGAGGAAAAATGCATATAAATAGGCAGTAGAATTGTCTTTACCCCGGGCTGCACAAAAATAAGAAAAAGAAGAAAAATATTGGAAGGAAGGAGAAAACACTCAAACAAGAATTTTCTGGATTAATAAGAAGAAACATTTAGGTGAGTAATCTCACTGAGTTCATGGCATTAAGACCTGAGATGAGGCAGCCACTTTTTATAGTGCCATTTATGTATTTCTGGTTTTGATGTATGTGATTTCATCAATGCTTTTTGGATGTCTTATTTTAAATCTGATATGACTTAATATGGATGATTTTGATGATCCTTGATTGGTTGAGACATTTGTCTTTGGATGTGTATCATACTGTTTTATTTTTACTCATAAAGGTTAAAGTTTAGGATCTTAAAAATTATATAGAGAATACTCTCAACTGTTATAGATCTATGGCATGGAAACTTTACAAAAATATTGGGAGCTGCATTATACTTGGTATAAGTGCTGAGGCTTGAGAAGAAAAATGTTAAGGGTGCAATAGAAATTTTCTAAGTGCTGAGCCCTTAATCAAATCAAAATAAAAAAGAAACCCACAAGCCAAAATTATGATTGAACCAGATCTTGAATCTGAATCAATCATAAAGGCTTGCAGATCAATATAACATGCCATGCCTCTTTTTACAGTTGAAAATGTTCTTATATTTTACTAAGATCAAGACATATTGACCCCATTTAGGAAATAACTGTCTGCTTATTTCTGAGGAGAATTATGCTAGGAAAAATTTATGGATGTTTCCATGTTTGCAGTGACATGTTCACTTAGCATATTTGATGATAGGATTTAAGACAATACACTAGTAAATAAACTAGGGAAGGGAAGGCCAAGAAAGCTGCTGGAATGCTTGTCATATTTGAAGTATGCAAGTTGGCACATGGTTTGTTTAAGCCCTGAGATCTTTGTGCAATGATGTGAATTAGTTCATTGCAATGTGTCCCAGTGATTCCTTAATAGCAGATGAGGCAAGGATTTAAATTGAATTATACAACCTGTAAATGAAGAAATAGGAATATGGATATTTCTTAGGTTGAATGGTATGGAACCCAGATGATTCCAGTGAATGCAATTGTTGCAAATAGATAATTATGTTTGCATGATTATGTATGCAAGTGTAAGAATGATAAATGAATATATCATACCTGAATCAACTTAATTATACTATGTTAAAGTAATTGACTGCAGGAATTTGCTTAAATAACTAATTGGTGCTCTTATAATCTCTATTGCTTATTATCATGAATGAATTGATGTTACTCATACCAGATCATAGATCTGACCCTTGTTTGCTCATGGCATATGGGGTGTCTCATTTTAAAATGAGGCAGCCACTTATGCTCTTTCAGGTAACCCAGGCACTAAGTAAAAATGAAGTAATGGCTATTATGGAAGAGTGAATGAACATGCTAGCTAGTTTCAATAAGAGCTTAAATTGATTATATCTGCATGTATTCAGGAAAAATTTTATGTTTCTAAGATTTCCAATCATGTATTGAATATTTTATGGTTAGTGATCATGTTGTCCTTATGTTCTGTAAAGTGTCAGATTAAATTTGTTGGTCTGTTGAAATTGTTGTGTGTTAAGGTTTGATTTGTTTTTGAAGTAGGGTCTGAAACATAAACAAGAAAAAAAATATGCTCAAGTATCAGCTATAAAAATCTGGTAAGAAATATACAATTATGTGAGCTACTGTTTTGCATAATTTATATATGTATTAGCTAATCTTGAGACATAACAGAGCACTGAGTTTTAGAACAAAATCTGGATTTAGCAAGAAGTAAACTTAAAAGGATTTTATTTTCTTTTTACTGAAATGCTTTGTAAATAAGTCTGAATTCATTTCTGAATTGTATTGAGAAAAGTAAAATGTTTTTCTAAAAGCTTCAGACAGAATGCAATGAAAGGTAACTCCATTGCTTTGAACTAGTGTGGTAGATACAGGATTCATGAGTTAACCAGCTTCAAATAAATGAAGTATTGGTTGATCATGATAGATTGTATTCTGAAAATAAAAATGCATTTCAAAAGCTTAGTACATTTAGCAATTGTTTCACCCAGTTTTCTGGAAAATGAGCAGAGATATTGACATGTACATGTATATCTGTGTACATGTTGATATCTGGGCAAAAATATAAACATAAATTCCTAGAACAGTTGTAGGAATGGATTTCAAAAATAATAAAGTAAGAATTAATGTTTTGTATGTTAGATTATAGGCAAAAATTAAATATATATATATGCAGATATAGATATATATCAGATTTCAAACCATACAGGAAAAAAAAAAGGAAAAACAAAAATTGTGTTTGAACCGACCAGCATAGCACTCGAACTCGTGACCTTTCATGTATAAGTTAGGCGCGTTTCCATTACGCCTAGATGTTGCTTGTGTTCACTTAGGATCCACTTTCTTTTAGCCTGAGTTTGACACTATACAGACTTTAACACAACCATCTATATTAAAGGCTTGTTTACCACTGATTATTACTTGATCATTTCCTAATTATAATGACAGACTAAAGTACATGTTTCCAGTGGATTTTATGGCCAAAAATCAGGATACAATAATTAATCTGAATGGCTAAAAATCTAAATCAAACAGAATGTTCTTGTACAAAAATAAAGTATATACTCTGAATTTAAACAAGAAGAACACATACATCTTCATATGTATGTGTATGTTATTAGATATACACTGATATATTTATATTGGTAAGTTATTTTGGTCCTGGATATATTTTGTTTATTGGAAAAAGAAAATGACCTTGGAAAACATATTTGTAATGAATGATATATCTATATATCATCTCTTAGCAAAAAAAAAAAAATCCTTATGAAATTAGGGTGGAAATAGGAGGGTCATTTCATGTAAGCCCGTGTATATTTTTAAGGTGTGCATATCTATTGATTTTAAACATCTTATTCTTAGTCCAATCCTCTGCCTTTAAACTGTGAACATGAAACCCCCTTTAGATTTGATACAGATGATATATGTTGAAAATAAATTTGGAATGTATGTTTGAAATATATGTGCATGTTTGTTTTTAGACCTGAATACATGTATATATGAATGTTGAAACCATGTGTGCATGTGTGATTTGTCTGTGTGAATCTCTGTTCATAATTACAGAGTTTGATTTTGACAAAATTCCAAAATCTCTTCTCCAGTTCTCTGTTAGCTTAGTTTTCAAACAATTTAAGTTTGTTTGAAACAGAAACTAGAATTTTAAAAATAATCTCAATATGTTTGGTACATATATTATCTGGAAATCAAGAATTCCAGTAAAAACTTCCAAAACATGTTAAATTCAAGTATCAGATTTCTTTGATCTGTTTTGATAATATGAATCACTGACCGAAATCATGATTTTTACAACAGAAATCATAATTTTTAGTGTGGTTTTGAGGGTATAGTTCTTAGAGTTCTAGATTTTGGTTTTTTGATGATCTCTGGTGACTGGAGTGTTTCTGGTGATCGAGGTTCTTGTTGGAGCTAGATGTATGATCAGGGAAGTAAGGAAAAATGGTAGAAGTGGTGATGGTTCGTCGTGGTGGCGGCGGCAGGTCGAACTAGGATTTTAACCTAGTTTGGTTTAAGGTGGGATTAGGGATCGTTGCTTCGTCTCTGATGGATCGAGTGTCTCGAGGCTGCGGGGATTTGTGGCGTAGGAGTTCGGCAAGGTGTGGACGAGGTTGCTCAACCTCCGGTGGTCAGAATCGATTGGGCGAGGCTCTTTCTGGCAATGGTTTGGGTTCCAGTTTCAACTGGATAACTCGATTTGGAATCGTGGCATGTGGTGGTGGTTTGATGATCGTGATGGGTTGCTGGAGCGATCGTTGATTTGTGGGAAGTTCTGGCGGTGGTCGGAAGTTCGTCGTGGATGGTGCAGGGTGCACAGATGTCAGGGATGTCTGGGTTTGGGTTTCGTTTGTTTTCTCGAAGATGGTTTCGGGTAAAAGGGTTTTTGGCTCGAGTTGTCTCTGGGTCGTTTGCGAGAACTTGAGTGAACTGTTAAGTTTTTAAACAGTTTAAAATTTAAACTAAACAGTTTTAAAACAAAGATGAAAAGATGAAGATGTACTTGGTTTTGATTCAAGTACATATGGGTTAAACCCAAAGTTAATGTTTAAACCAGTTTTTAAATTTAAATAAAAGTAAGTTTTTAAAACTTTAAACAATCAAGTTAAATTAATTTCTTGAAAATTCATTTCTTTGTAATGAATGTTTTGAATAAATTAAGTTGTATGATTTGTTTAACTTAAATGCATTAAGTTAAAACCTTAAGTTATTTTCAAACTTAATTTGAAATGTAAAAAGGAAATTAATAAGGAAATGTTTTTATCTTAAAAACTTAAGTAAAGTTTGATAATTAATGAGATAATTAAAGAGTGATTAATTAATTAAATTAATGTAAATGATTAAGGATTTATTAATTAACAGTTAAGGGTTTTAAGAGATTAATCAAATGGTAATTAAGAAGTACTTAATAAAGTTTTATTAATTAATAATTAGGTTTTATTAATTAATACTTAAAGGATGATTAATCTATAATTAAAGATTTATTAATGGATTAATAAAAGGATAATTAAAGATTAATCAAATGGTAATTAAGAATTGATTAATAGGTGATTATGGATTCATTAATTTGTAATTAAGGTTGTTAATTAATAATTTAGTTTTATTAATTAATAATTAAGAGATAATTAATTAGTTAATTAATTAATTATAACAGTAATTAGGGATTGATTAATTTGTATTAAAGGATATTGATTAATAATTAAGGTTTATTAATTAATAATTAAAGAATAATTAATCTATAATTAAGGATTAATTAATTTGTTTAAAGGGTAATTAAGGGATGAATTACTCAGTTATGATTTATGAAATGAATGTGATTAATTTAAGTTAATTAATTTGTTAATTAATTAAAGATAGTCACATGGTTATTGATTAAGTATAATTACTTAATAAGATTTGTTAAGTGTAATTACTTAGTGTAAGTAATTGATAAATGAATTACTGGATGTAATTGATATAAGGGAAATTAATTAATGGGAAGTAATTTAAAAGAATAATTACTTGGTAAAAGTAATTAAGGATTAATTACTTGGTGCAATTAATCAAAAAGATTTATAAAGAAATTAAAGTAATTAAGAAGTAATTAAGAATAGTTAATTACTGTTTATGATTTTTAAGGTTGATTTATGAAAGCAATTAATTAAAGCATGATTAATTAATGTAATTAATTATGGTTAATTAATTAATGAAACTAATTAATCAAGGATCATTAATTAATGTAATTAATGAGAGTAATTAAAGGTTAATTACTGTAAATGGTTAAGGATAATTAATTTGTGAAATTAATTAAAGGATAATTACTTTATGTAATTGATGAAAAATAAATCAAGAATGATTAATATTTGAAGGAATGATTAATTAATTAAAAGGTTGAAATTAATTAATGGTTGATTAAGCAAGGTTAGGAATTAATTCTTAAGTAATTAATTTAATTTAAGTTGATTTAATTAATTGTAATATGGATTAATAATGGTTGCTTATGGATGATTGTTTCAGTTAAATATCTGATTTGGTAGATATCCGTTGGATGATATGCTATGATATTATGTGATGTGATATTGGATATATCTGTAATAAATGTGTGATATTTATCTATGTTAATGCTGTGTGAATTCAAGTATTAAATTGAATTGAATTGTTTAAACCTTAAACAACTTGGCCTTTAAGATACGTTTGGATTTCGATGAGACCGGGATCGAGAATCAAATTTGATTATCCGAAAACCACATCGATCCAAGTTAAACGATAGGTCGTGACATCTCAAGTGAAGATTTAGAGGGAAGGCTATTGTCGTTAACTCTGAGGGTGATTCCAAAACGAGTTAACAAAGATAGTGCTTTGAATAGAGATGAAGATTTGAAGTGCAAGGGTTATTGTCGTTAACTCTGAGGGTGATTCCAAAATGAGTGTAACGAGATAATGCCTTCGGTTTCGTTCGAACCCGGAATGAACTTGTATGGATTGAATGTTTTTAGAACACCGTCAGGTGGACAATGAGCATTCTAAGATAGATGTTCTATTAAAGGTAATCGTAGCCTCAAGCCTCATCAACCGGGAATGGCTAAAACAGGGGAGGTGCAGCAAGGCTAAGTGGGTAGCACCCAAGTAGGACGAGATTTTGCCCTGTCTAGAAGTTCTTTTTTTATTCGGCTGTGTGGGCAGTTGGTTCGAAACAACTGCGGGGTTGTCTTGTTCGGGACTGTCCAGTAAGGGATGGTTCCGGCTTTGTGTTGCAGGGGGTCGGGAGTGATCCTCGGTACAGTGATCTAGGCCCCGTACTGTGATGGGCGGTACCCCAGTAGCCCTGCCATTGTATGGAATCCAATCTCCAATAAGTGCCGTACGTTTTGATTGTGCCCAACTATGTTGGAACGTGAGATGTAAGCATTCCAGCTATTTCTGTATTTTATTTGGAAACCATAGACATTATTATAATATAACCGGATTTCCTATCAAAGTTTTGGTTAGCGTAAGGTAAAAACTTTTCCATGTTTATGTGTGGGAAGTCTTACGTGATAGCTTTGTTTTCAAAAGGTTTTGAAGTTAAGTAACTTTAACCGTTTACTCACACAAGACCCATGTCTGACCCGGATTTAGGTTGCTTTGACGAATTTTGGAGGAGCAATGGAGCAGGAGGCTTCAGCGTTGTAGATATATATATAGTATTCCATTGTATTGGTTTCTCTGAGTTGTATTTGAGTTGTAATAACTAGACAGGTGTTTACAACTGTCTAGTATGTGTTGTATAAGCTGTGTAACTCTGATAGCTGTTGTATACTATGTAATACTTATGTGATTAATATAATTTATTCGTTCCGCTGTTTGAGATTCTGATGTTGTTTCTTTCTTTCTTCTCTATCTTTTCTCTTTTCTATCCCTTTCTTTCTTATTAATGATGCGTCATTTTGTGGAATGAATGGCGGGTCGTTACAGAAACCCTTTCGATGAACTGTTTGAGATGATTTAAGATGTTATTAAATTTTGGGTTGATTATATGATCCGAGAACTCCAATAGGAGTATATTCGATGAAGGACTATTTTTAGATGTATTTCTTAATCGCCGATGAAATGAGGCGAATTAAGAGCTAGAAATTCCTATTTGGAATTATGGTTATAAATAACAATCTAGATGTTATTTTTACTTGTCGATGAGATGAGGTGAGCTTCTTTATGATGTCTTTATGATGTTGAGATATATTATGATGGCTTTTACTTGTCGATGAGATGAGACAAGTCACGAAGCCACTAGTACTCGTCAATGTGATGAGACGAGTAGGGTATTGTATTTACTCGCCGATGAGATAAGGCAGAGTATATTTCATGATGTTTATGATATTTTACTAGTGTGGCACCAACTAACGGCTAGTAAACCGTTAGGTGCGAAGGTATGGTATGGGACGTACGTTAACGCCTATTGGGTTTCTATCCGAGAAGTTGAGACACATTCATGATGTTTACTAGTACTATAGACCACGAGTACTCAATTGGAGTCACCACGATGTAGTTGCGAGTCCGATCATCACGATGTTATTAACTCGGGTCTTTGTGACTGGGTGTAACAACCCGCATATTTATCGATTTTATATTTAAATATTTTATCGTTAATCGGATTTTGGTCCGAAAAGCTACTTTTTGCATACGATCAAATTAGGACTCGAGACCACTTCCATTGAGTTCAAAATGACGTTTGCGATCTTTTTGAGTATACGCTTCGACATGTTTGGAGTAAGTGGAAATTTCGTCACTTTTTCCCGCCTTTGACTTTGGTTTGGACTGCACCTTCTTAATTCAGCCCAACCCTCTTCCTCACTTTATCAAACACTTCAAGCTTTGTCAAAAATGGTGGTGGGAAAGAGAAATTAAAACTCCAAACTCAAATTCTATTTCAAATCCGAGATTCAACTCCAAATTCAAGTAGAAGATAGTGGATTCAAGCTTTGGATTGTTTCTCCTTGCTTTCAATCCCCGTCTTCATCCATTTTAGTGAAAAGGTGAGATTTTTGATCTCACATCTTGCCTATAGATGTCACTGGGCTGTTGGGAATGATCCCCTATTGCATTTATATGAATATCTACATTTGGTTTGGATTGGATTGGCGAAAAACTTCAATTTTCGGTGTTTTGGTGATTTTTCTGGCACTAGGTCCTTCTAGCCTTCGCTAGGTCGTACGCGAGTTAAGGCGTTAGGTCGCTGAGTTGAAAAGTCGCTCTGGTGAAGTCTTAGGTCGTCTCCGACTTAACATCCCTCGGCAAAGGTTAGGTTGTTCCAGCCTTAGGTCGGCCTTGCTATTTCACTAGGTCGCGCGGGCCTTAGGTCGTAAGTCGTAGGTCGTTAGCTCGGACCCACTAGGTCGTTCGAGTTAGGTCGGCCAGTCTATCTCGTAGGTCGTCTCCGACCTAAGCTCCTGCTAAGTCGTTTGAGTTAGGTCGTTGAACCATTCACCCTAGGTCGCTCGTCCACTAAGTCGGCCTGGTTTATCTCGTAGGTCGTCTCCGACCTAGGCTTCTGTTAAGTCGTAGGTCGCGTGGTTTTTAGGTCGCATGACCTTTAAACCGATAGGTCGTTAGACCTATAACTCGTTGGGTCGACCCCCTTTAGGTCGTGAACCTTGTTAAGTCGTTCACCCTCCATTTCGTAAGTCATAAGTCGTTACCGACCTTAAATCTCCTCTGCTAGTTAGGTCACGTGCTTTTAGGTCGCTCGACTCTGTTAAGTCATAGGTCGTTGGACCTTAAGTCGCTCGCCTCCCTTAACTCTAGTTAGGTCGCTCGGCCATTGTGTTAGGGCGTGAACCCTTAGGTCGTCAGACCTCATTTTGCTTTAGGTCGTGGGCCACCTAGGGGGTTGCCACCCCCCTGGACCCCCCTCCGTTGGCGATCTTATCTGAAAAACATTCAACAGAACTTCCACTTTGAAGCATTTTGAGCTGATTTCCTTGGATTTTGTTCACGTCTTCGAATGTGAATTTTTGTGATAGATTGTTTCAACAATCGTTTTATGACTTGTCACTTTAAAGATATATGAAGGTTTCAATACTAGTAGTAAATATCAAAACTCTTTCATCAAAGCGATTTCAACACTATTTTAAATATCAAAAGTTCGTTCTCTCAAACCGATTTCCAATCTACTAGTATATACTAGCCTTTACTTCACTCGGATGAGAAATCGACTTAAACGACTTAGTAAAACGAGTGGTATGAAACGCTTGCGTTCACTTCGTCGGTTAGCTCTTGGACTTGTTCGATTGAACCCTTTTTGTGACAATTTCCTAGTGAAGATTTACAGCTTATTCGTAAATATTTAAGTTAAGCAAGTGGTTATGGGACATGAAGCTAAACTCATATATTTACTAGCTTGGTGTGATTGACACTTCCTTATGATCATGACGATCATTTTTGTGATTTAGACTAGCGATTGAGCGATGTCTCTTTGTCTGCGAGGGAGACTAGACCCCGCTTTTGTGATGTTTCACCATCTCTTATATGGGGTAGCACCCCATGGTCTTTGGGCCATTTCTGTGTGGAAATTTAATGGATAGCTTCCATGAGATAGCTTCTCATTCATGTGTTTACGCGTAGGTGAGTTTTCATGCTCCCATTCATGTGTTAGGCCTCCCCCCTTTTTATGTGTTTTCTAGATTTCTGGTGATGATTTCTGGAATTTTGTGCTTCACCAATTTTCATGATTTTCATTGATATGATATCATTTTTTGTGCATTGGTGAATTTATGTGTTATTGACTTGTTATGAATACAAGTTTAGGGTATGATACCCTATTTTATCTTTGAGAAGATTCTTGTGATATTGATTAGTCTTTTATTGATTATCATTTACTTACTTATAGTAGTATGTCGTTATGGTCATTACATGTTCATGTCATGCCTTTTACTTTATACCATATCATCTGATATTTATAGCTAGACTGATCTGTTTATTATTTTCTTATAAATAATACTCGGGTCAGACCGAGATGTTACAGGTGCTTCTGCTTGACTTCTCTTCAGGATTATTCTGACTTTTGGCTAACTACATAGATTAGTAGTTTTTTTTGGATGTACACCTTTGAGATATAGACTCTATGATGTGTACTTATTCTTTTGTATAGCACGTGATGCTATTCTTTTGTATTATCGTGAATCTTTCTGACCACTACTCTGATGTACACTTTCATGTGTTATATATTTATTCATATCTTCTTCCGCCTTTGTGATATGGATGTCTGTGACTGATTTATGTTATGATTATTTCTATGTTTGTTTCCGAAGATTATACATAGCCACCGTGTGATAGCTTTGTGTTTGTATCGGTATGTCGGATTTCCTCCTTAAAAGATATACATTCTATTCTATCTGACATATCGGTGCTCGCACAAAGAAGTTACATGGATGGTCGCTCCTCCACAGCCTTACTCTCCGTGCTAATTGACAGCACTACATCGTAGTGTTCTTGGTTAGCGTGGGTATAGAGGTGGGGCGTCACACTGTGAGTCATTATGATATTATAGACTATAGTCATCACGATGTTGATGATGTTATGATGTTACTTGACTCCGGTCATCATGATGTTTATGGTACCAAATATTAGTACTAGTCATGATGTAAGCACGTGGAGTTTTCCATGAAGTTTTAGATGTTTTGATTTCACCTTTTTTTGAGGATGTTTATTATAGCCTTGAGTAAGATGAAGGATTACATGTATTAATGGTTTTATGGTGATTTCTAATATGATGTTTTGAACTCTCATTGAGTTCTATTATGATGGATTTATGAGGTTTTAGACTGTTTTAGGATGATTATTTATATGGTTCAAATCCTTTCCTATTTCACTTATATAACTATAGAAGATGAACCATAGTTAGATAACCAATTGAATTCCCTTATGCACTTATATTTCTCTTATCTTGTACAAATATCATGTTCTAGCTAGCCTGACCGGTGTATTTATTACTCAGGTCAGACCGAATTGTAGGTTAGGTAGTTAGACTCTTAGCATGCTTACCTTTAGGACTTGCTTATCTTATGGAACTTTGCTAGCTTTTTTGTTTTGGGTCTTCTGCATCGTCTTTGGGATTATAGCATAGTTTTTATGTAGTAATCTTTTGGGTTGAGAACTATATGATGTATATTCTTTTGTGGGATGTATGTATGTATGTATCGTGGTTGAATACCACTTGTGATAGGTTGTATTACATTTGATGTATGGATATGTATATATATTCTGTGTTGCTGTTCTGTGACTGTGATTGTTGTAGTTATTGTATTTTGTTTCTTAATCGATCCTGTAGCCACCATAGTTGTATATTGATAGGAATTAAGTATGTCGAATACTCGAGATGAAAAATGGAAAGAAAAAAATAAGTGCCAAAAACCGACATACTTAGCTCTTATCTAATGCAAGACTATGATGGTCGCCATTAACCAGCCCCATTCTCCGCATTAGCAGACCGAGTTACAATGTAATTCTCTTTGTTAATGTGGGTCTCGGGGTGGGGCGTCACAGCTTGGTATCAAAGCTGAGTTCAGAAAAAAGTATGATAAACACAGAACATAAACACATATTACGGTACATCTAAGTGTAATACAAGTGTTACAAATCCCTTAATCATCGTGTCCTTTACCTTATCATGTCTAGGAATATATTTATTCCATAATATTCCCAAATTTAATTGATGATATCTTATTTTAGGAGTAATCCCCATCGTGATCGTTTTGTTCGAGTCCTCTTTAATACGGGTGCTTGGCACCCATCCATATCGAAGGACTTTGTTGATGATCATTGATGTTCTTATCTTGTGATTTCTTTGAGGATTACAAATCCTACAAAGGGGTCCGCAATATTTGGTATGATATTTGAGGATATCGGGATTTTTCCTTATAGCTTATCTTTTCGTGCGAATCAGCACACTTTTTTCTATTTAGAGTTTGGAATGGTTTGAGATGGAGTAGCTTGAGTATTTTCAAGTCGCATTCTGTGATTCGAAGGACCCTATATTTAGATATCCTAATTTGGGTTGATTTATTATTTCTTTTTCTTTGAAATGTTAGTGATGATTCTGAAGTATCTGTATTCACTCTTGAGTTTCGAGATGTTGACGATATATCTCGAATTCTAGTCATTATGACTTAGTTGATTTCTGTGAGTCCATTCGGGTTTGTTACTCCATCGGGCAATCGAGAATTGTATTGACCTCATTCCTAGTTCTAACCCTTTCAACTATCCTCCCACGAGGATGACCACTAGTGAAATGAGGTGATTCATTAAATTTATTTGATATTGCCATTTTTACCCCTTTTGAGATATCCTTTTTGGATACTCAATTGTTTATATACTTTGTGGTATTACTTCACTTGAAGTAATGATATGTTTTTTGTGCTCTTCTCCTCATTCAAGAAGATATCTTGCCATTACTCTTATATCTCATAGATTTTTTTAATATATTGAGTGGTGCTAGGGTCATTCCTCGACTTGACCTTACACCGATTTTTCATGAGCTACGAGTCGCGGAGGATAGCATTACTTTTACCATGATCCGCACTTGTATGAGTTTTGTGAGTAGTTCATTATACCGTGAGGAATGACGAACACTCCAATCTATTCCCTTAATCTTTTGAATCAAGTTTATTCAGGAAACATCTTGATAAGTTCCTTTTTGTGTTTTTGATTTGGGTATATGTAATGAATTGTGTTTTCAAATTTTGCAAAAATTAAAGATTTGTTTCTAAGAGAGATTGGATTATGTTTTTGGGGAAATACAAAGAATATTTTGAGTATTATATATGATGTATTTCTTTTTATAGAAAATGACTTTTTGTGTTAGTTTGTCCGTCTAGCGCTTTAAGAATTCTGGTCGATGCGTCTGGACGTTATCGATAGGGATTTCCAAAACGCTGTGATGAGACCATCAGACACAGAAAATTTAGTTTTAATAAGTAAAGTTTGAAAATAATTGATATGGTGGAGTATTAATTTTGGTTTGAATGTTTAATGAAACCATTGAACCATAATGAGTGTTGGAGTAGTGGCGAGGCAGTTTTGATCATTCGATCAACTCTACAACCAATCGATGAGGTCATTCACTATAAATCAATGGCGAGGCAATACCCTTATATTATTTGAATTTTTTTAAATTGAATATGGTAAATTGGATAAGAAAAAGTGAATAATTCTATTTAAGGGGATGTCTTAATTAGAAGAAAATATCATTTGATGCTTTGATTATTAAAATGATGTATTTAAAGTAAAATAATACTTTGGTTTGGAAAATTTATAATATTAATTGAATATTTTAGTACAAGTTAATAATGATTACTATAAATTTTGTTTTGACATTTATTTATTTGAGTAGTAGTAGATGATGGATATAAAACTCCATCTTAAGAGTAAATAAAGAAGTGTTGGTTTAGAAAATTTAGTATAAATTTGTGAGCTAGGTTTTGTTTTAAACTTAAATGGTATTAAAACTTAAGGGTTGAAATTGCAAAATTCTTTTGAAAACAAGTTTTAATTAATTATCAACTTTAATTAATTTCATGTTGATAACTAGATGGAAATTTAATTTTTGTGACAAGTGGAAACGTGAATTTGGATTGTTTTGATAAATGAACAATTTATACAGTATAACCATTTTAAATTGTTAAATAATTTTAAACTTTATATATATCCCAAAAATTTATTTTTGTGGATAATCAATAATCATCTCTTGATAAGGAAAGAGATTAGTTATCTCTCCTAAAATGAGTTTTATAATTAATTGTTTTCAAAGCTAGATTTGAAGAGTAATGAAAATATTTCAATTTAATAAAATGTCTTATGATGATTACATAAGGTTGATCATAATTTTATATGTCTTAGCTTTTTGAGGAAAAAGAGAATCATTTAATAAGTGATATAGCAAAAAGATTGTTTGAAATTGTAGTTTGAAATAAAGTGGTTTAGAAGAATTTCAAATTTCAAATTAATTTTAAAACCTGAAATTTTGTTTGGAAAAAAATGCTATACTAAAACAGTGATAACTTGAGATTTGTAACTCCAAATAAGCTCAGTCTTTTTGCAAATGAAAGAGCTTTCAGTAAGCTATAAAGTTTCTTTATACCACTTTTAAATATTTTGCTTTTTACTGAGTCTATAATGGGTTTGAAAGTGGATAGGCAGTTCTGCCCTATTGCAAAATTCTCTAAGATTTAAGCTGAAAGTAAATTTAGCATAACTTTCAAAATATAAATCCAATTTTGATAGTCTTTATATTGCTGGAAAGCATAGACTGATTAGAACAATTTTTATTTTATAAAGTTCTTTCATATTTTGTAGTTTGCTGGGTTGAAGCAGGTCTTCTTCACAACAGGCCTGAGATGAAATTTATTTATTTCTCCTTAATAGTTAGGTTTTGCACTTCTTATTTATGAACATGAACTAATATCATCTAATTGAATTAAGTACAGGTGAAAAGAGGATTGTTGGACTATATTTTGTGCAAAAAGAATATATATAAGTTTGTGCAAACTCGTTTTAAAAATGCTAAAAAGGAATGTATGTTTTCGAAATAATTTTAAGAGTTAAATGATGGTATATATTATGTTTCCGACCTAATGGTCGATGTATATTATATAAATAATTTTTGTAATATTGTATACGACCCTCTGTACAAAGGAGACTCCGCCGATTTTTCTAGAAATTTCTAACACTTAGAAAATTTGAGAAACAAATAAGAAAAATAATAATAATATATGTTGCAAACTATAGAATACCTATGGAAGAATTAGAGAATAAACAACTTAAACTTTATTTACTCTAATGAAGAGTAATGAATTTAAATTTGAAATCTAAGTAAGAAGTTCTGAAAAAATTTCAAGTGTTGAAAATTTTAGCTATAATTATAAAGATATTGAATTTTTGGAACTCTAAGAATTTTTGATTGAGAGTTCATACATATATTTTAGTTCCTTGTGTTTATCTTACTCTCGTATTATTTTCTAACGACGTGCAGTTATGCGGTCGTTAGAGCCTGGTGGCCTTTGAAGAAACCACCTTTTGGTTGATCTATCTCTTTTCTTGATGAAATAAATCGTGTTGTTTACAGCTCTTCTCGAGAAATTGCGAGGACGCAATTTTATAAGGGAAGGAGTTTGTAACAACCCTGGTTTTGGTGATTACCTGCAATATTAAATTATAAAGGTGGTTATAAATTAATATTTTAAAATAAAAATAAATTGGAGACTTAAAATTGTTTATTTTGTATGAAAAATAAATTTGGAAATAAATAAAATGGAGTAAGATGATAATATTTGTTATAAATTTTGAATATTGGAAATATTTTGATTTGTGTGTTAATGTAATTAATTAAGTGAGATAAAAGAATTAATTCAATAATAATTTGTTGAATTAAATGTAAAATGGTAAAAAATATAGTTTTAAAAAGCTTTATTATGTTAGTTTAGAAAAAATGAGAATTTTATAGTTTTAATTTGGTAAAATGCAATAATTTTACAATTTTTTTGCCAAATGTGATTTTTATCAATTTTACATGAAGTATATGAATTTATTACGATGTACTTTATAAATTAAAAGATGGAATTTTGTTCTTAAAAAATATTTTGATGTAAAAATGAAGTTTACATGGTTTGTTGTACTGGTTTTGACAAGAAAATAATTTTTGTATAAATTTTTATGTTAAAAATAGTGTTTTGTGTAACAAAAGGAGTAAATTGATGTATTTATGTAAAAATATAGTTTTAGAGATAGAAATTAATTTTTATAGTTAAAATAATTTTCTTTTGTTGTGAAAATATTTTTGTTTACATAAACTTTTGGTTGTAAAAATTTATTTGGTTTTTAAATGAGTAAATAATGTGAATATATGAGAATTAAAGAGTGAAAACATGATTACTTAGCCAAATTTAGGCTAAGTATGGTATGTGGGTATTTGGATATTGGGTTCAAACCCAATACCCATTTCTAGAATACTCAGGAGAAAAGTTTGAACGTAGGTTTCTTTCCCTTGTTCATCATCTTCTCGAAACAGAAATACGGTTAAAAAAACTATGGCTTCCTCTTACCAAACTAAAAATCTTGTTTCTAACTAGTTGAAATTAGAGAGAACATTAGCTAATAAGAGATTGTAGCAGGTAATCACCACCAATATCTCAAGTTATTTCATCAAATTTTGTTTCTGAAAAGAGGTTGTCTATAACTCTATCTTCTTCTTTCTACATGTTCTGTTTTAAGATTCTACATGTTCCTAGAGTTTCTATCTTCATCAAAGATAATTTCTTGCTAAATTCTTTGCTAAATCATCAGGTGAGTGCAAGCTCACAAATTTGCTAGCTAAAAGTGATAATCTTGTGAAAAAATTTGTTTGAGATTTAAGCTGAAGCAAATTTTGCCATAACGTTTTTGTTTCTTAACCAAATTCAAAAATTTTGGATGTTCTAGAAAGCTTAGACATAGCACTACATGTCTCTTGTTTTGAGTTTTCTAAAGTTTTGAAGTTTACTTGATCAAAATCGTGCTTGTTTATTGCTGTCCCAAGAGCAAATCGACAGCAACAACAATCACAGGCCTGAGAACTGTTTTGCCCATAACTCTTTCCTTTCTTAACCAAATTCAATAATTTTTTATGTTCTGGAAATAATATACATAGCGCTACAAATTTCATGTTTTATGTTTTCTGAAATTTTGATGTTTGCTTGATCAAAATCGTGCTTGTTTGTTGCTGTCCCGAGAGCAAATCGACAGCAACAGCAATCACAGGCTTGAGAATTATTTTGGCCATAACTCTTTCGTTTCTGTACCAAAATCAATAATTTCAGATGTTATGTAAAGAATAGACATAGAGCTACAAGTTTCATGTTTTGAGTTTTCTAAAATTTTGATGTTTGCTTGATCAAAATCGTGCTTGTTTGTTGCTGTCCCGAGAGCAAATCGACAGCAACAACAATCACAGCCCTGATAATTGTTTTGGCCATAACTCTTTCGGTTCTTAACCAAATTCAATAATTTTGGATGTTCTGCAAAGCTTAGATCATGTACTACAAGTTTCCTAATTTGAGCTTTCTGAAGTTATGAAGTTTGCTTGGTCGAAATTATGTTGTATGTTGTTGTCCTGAGTGCAAAATGACAGCAATAACAATCATCGACCTTAGAATTGTATTAGCTTGTTTTTGCTCTCATTCTCGTTCGGTTTTGATGTTGTTTTTGAGATATTTTGAGAGCTATGATGCCTATTAGTAGGCTAGCTATATTTGGAGAATTTGAAATTCAAATTTAAATGGAATTTGAATTGATTTCGGGATAAATTTGTATTGAATTCGTATTGAAATCAAGTTATCGGTTTTGAGATATCTTTCTTAGCTTTTATTGTTTTCGAGAATGGTTTTCACTAAACAATTTTTGAAATATATGGACATTTAAAATTATTATCATATAGAATTTTAAAATAATTTTCTAAAAAAAATATATATTTATTTCCTATAATAAAGAAATTTCAAATACTGGTTTTAATAATCATTTTCGGAAAATCGTTTGAAATTCCTTTTTTCCTCTAATAAAATTATTTTATAAATAAAATTACTTATTTTTGTGAATTTCGAACATATGAGAAAGATAATTAAATGGTAAAGTAAATCATGTGGTATGGGACACATGGATTTGCTTTATCGCTTAATATCAGACTTATACGATCGAAACCCTTTCGATGAACTGTTTGAGATGATTTAAGATGTTATTAAATTTTGGGTAGATTATATGATCCGAGAACTCCAATTTAGGAGTATATTCGATGAAGGACTATTTTTAGATGTATTTCTTAATTGCCAATGAAATGAGGCAAATTAAGAGCTAGAAATTCCTATTTGGAATTATGGTTATAAATAACCATCTAGATGTTATTTTTACTTACTGATGAGATGAGGTGAGCTTCTTTATGATGACTTTATGATGTTGAGATATATTATGATGGCTTTTACTTGTCGATGAGATGAGACAAGTCACGATACCACTAGTACTCGTCAATGAGATGAGACGAGTAGGTTATTGTATTTACTCGCCGATGAGATAAGGCAGAGTATATTTTCGTGATGTTTATGGATTTTTACTAGCTAACGGCTAGTAAACCATTAGGTGCGAACGTATGGTATAGGACGTACGTTAACTCCTATTGGGTTCCTATCCGAGAAGTTGAGACACATTCATGATGTTTACTAGTACTATAGACCACGAGTACTCAATTGGAGTCACCACGATGTAGTTGCGACTCCGATCATCACGATGTTATTAACTCGGGTCTTTGTGACTGGGAGCCATTATGATATTATAGACTATAGTCATCATGATGTTCACGATGTTATGATGTTACTTGACTCCAGTCATCACGATGTTTATGGTACCAAATATTAGAACTAGTCACGATGTAAGCACGTGCAGTTTTCCATGAAGTTTTAGATGTTTTGATTTCACCTTTTTATGAGGATGTTTATTATAGCCTTGAGTAAGATGAAGGCTTACATGTATTGATGGTTTTATGGTGATTTCTAATATGATGTTTTGAACTCTCATTGAGTTCTATTATGATGGATTTATGAGGTTTTAGACTGTTTTAGGATGATTATTTATATGGTTCAAATCCTTGCCTATTTCACTTATATAACTATAGAAGATGAACCATAGTAAGATAACCAATTGAATTCCCTTATGCACTTATATTTCTCTTATCTTGTACTAATATCTTGTTCTAGCTAGCCGAACCCGCGTATTTATTACTCGGGTTAGACTGAGTTGCAGGTTAGGTTGTTAGCCTCTTAGCTTGCTTACCTTTTGGACTTGCTGATCTTATGGACCTTTGCTAGCTTTTTTTGTTTTGGGTCTTCTCCATAGTTTTTGGGATTATAGCATAGTTTTTATGCAGTAATCTTTTGGGTTGAGAACTATATGATGTATATTCTTTTATGGGATGTATGTATGTATGTATATATCATGGTTGAATACCAGTTGTGACGGGTTGTATTACATTTGATGTATGGATATGTATATATATTATGTGGTGCTGTTCTGTGATTGTGATTGTTATAGTTATTGTATTTAGTTTCTGAATCGATCATGTAGCCACCATTCTCCACATTAGCAGATAGAGTTACTATGTAATTCTCTTTGTTAATGTGGATCTCGGGATGGGGCGTCACACCCGTAGTCTATACAATGCCGTACGCTCCACCAAACCAGTGGTTTACCCAAAGGACATCATATAGGTATGGTACAAAACAAACTCGTAGAAGGCGCGATAAGGCATGTGACAAGGCACGCAAGGCAATGCCAGGGTAGATATACCATTTGCGGATCCGGAATGGTGGTAACGCATAGCAGCTACTACCGCCCACCTCGAGACACTCCCAAATCAAAGGTGCACCCAATCAAATCACAAAGTAATAGAATGGTATCGAAGAAATGTGTTCAGTAGGAGGAATGACCTCACTTGGCCTGGCGTGGATCTTGTTTTAGCCACATCAAGCTGACTCACGGGAGTCAGGGCTGCGTTAATACCTCATACAGAATCGTACACCAACCATCCTACTTCGCTCTGGAATCTCCACCACGTACACAGTTGTTAAAGTGGTTTTCGGTATTGGCAGAGAGTATGACAATATCCGATCCCTGTCTCTTTAACAACCAAATGCTTATTTCACACCATGGTCATTTCATTTCAAATAGTTCATACTTCATATCAAAATATCATATTCATTTCAAACCATATCATTTCGATATCATTATTCACTTTAAATAATATTCATTTCCAGAATCGTAACATTTTCAAAATTATAAGACTTTCGAAATCATAGCACTTTCGAGATCATAACACTTTTGATATCATAACACTTTCCTAATCATAACAGTTCCAACTTAAACAGTTTAGATATTGAAAATAGTATATATATTAAAATAGTTGTAAATTAAAAAAGTTTATATATTAAAATAATTTATACATTAAAATAGTTTATATATTAAAATACTTTATATAATAAAATAGTTTCCTCCAATTTCACAAATCGATTCAAATCAGCTTAAATTCAAAAATTCAATTTAAATAAATCCATGTTCAACATTTTCAATTTAAAATGTTAAAGATTCAAATTCAAATTCTCAATAACCATTTCAATTTTTATCGATTTCAAATCCAAGTTTGAACTATCATTTCAAGGTTTAAATATTCAAACCATTTCAATATAAGTTTCATTTATATTTCAACATTTAACTTTAACTTTATTCAAATCGGAAAATATTCACTTAATCATTTTAATAACAATTAAATAAAATCTCAATTTATAAATTTGAATCAATAGTAAATATTCAGTCTCAATTTTAATTTAAAGTTGAGAATATTCATTTAAATCACTTTCATCAAATCAAGTTGTAAATCATACCTTCCAAATTTCAAAATCAATAAGTTCAAATAAATTCTTATTTAAATTAAATTATTAACCAATTAGATTTCAAGTCAATTTACTTTATTTTTCCAACCTCTATTTATTTAGGTTATAAAGATTTATTTTTAAAATATTAATACAAATCTAAATAAAAGCTTATAAATATTATATACTAATTAAATTAAATTTTATTAAATTAAATCTTATTGTTAAATTTATTTTATATTAAATCTTATTTTGTTTAAAAAAAATAAAATTATAAATAAATCTTAAAATTTATATTTCCCAAAACTAACTTATAAATTAAATTTTCAAAACATATTATCTTAAAAATCTAAATTTTATACATGTATAAAATAGCATTTATATATTATAATTTTTTTTAAAAGTCAATATTCGATAAAACCCATATATTTCCTTTCAAACTTTGAAAATCATTTTTAAATACCATATAAAATTTTCTATTCTATGGTCAAGTGATACGGATATTTATCATTTCAATCCGTAATTTAAATATTTACGGGCATATATCATTTCAACCCGCAATCCCAAAATTTGAATTCAATGAAAATTGCTTGGGTTTATCATTTCAACTCATAACGATTTTCCCATAATCTATAAAATCATTCGGGTATGTATCATTTCAACCCATAAGGAACTTCTAAATTGACAGGGAACTGGCAGAGTGAGAACAAATAACATATCAATAACATGCATATATCATCAATAACAAATTAAATATTATATATACAACAGGATATGGTGTCATATATCACAAGTGAACAATTGTAGATAATGGCATATCATATTTAACAATTAAATACTAACAATTCAAATTTGACAACATATTTCAATTGTCATTTCAAGTGAAATCAAATTTACAAAATATAAGAACGTTAATCGTGAGTGGTTGCTCACCTTCCGTGGATATGGAAACAACGATAACAAGTTGTAGACGGACACATATAAGTGCAGATCGACAACAGGACAGAGAGATAAGAGATAAACTGCTGCGACCCGGACAACGACAAGCAAGATCTAGAATTCAATGAAAAACAAATGTAATTTATATTTCCTTAAAATCAATATTCCATTAAAACACATATAAAAATAAAATTTATATATTCAAAATCATTATCGTTATAAACATATATAAATAAGGTAGCCACTATGTAAAATAATTTTGAAGACATATATATATATATATATATATATATATATATGAACTTACTTTATTATTATTATTATTAATGATAGACACATATATAAAAAACCAGGAATCAATAGGCATAGTGTAACGGCCTGAAGATTTTCGACCTCGAAAATCGACACTAATACGTCCACTATATAGAATGTTGAACAATCGAGTGTTGGAAATCCCAGCCTGTTAGGGTTAAGAAGAAAAAGAGATAGAAGAAGAAACATAAAACAATAGCACAGAATCTCACAATCGCAGCTGAACAAAATATAATATACAATAACAGCATTTTATACAAGAAAAACTGTAACTATTAGTGTACATATACAGATATCAGAGTACAACCATCAACAAATAAATCTGGACAGTTATAATAACTTGTCCCCAAATACTGAAATAAACAGCCTATAATACATAGCGGAATATAGTAAATACGTCTCTGCCATCCAGCTCGTCTCCGGGCTCCAAAGCATCCTAACCTGAAAATCTATAATACTCGGTTTGATCCGAGCATTACAATAAAGTAACACCCGAGTCAGGCTGGAAACCAGCGTGAGTAAACCCATCTCAATATGAAATATTTAAGTTATAAAACTTCTTTGAAACCAAGGTAACTCGTATACCCGACGAGTTTTTATCAGATTAAAACCAACACCTTTACAAAAAATTCATCGATATTTTGATACTGTCTGGATACAGCTACTTATTTATAATAACCCAGTTCATTCATTTTATTCAAATCCAGCCTATTTGATTCTATGATCAAACCTGTAAAGATTTATAGTGATTATTAAATTGAAGTGGTTCCGGATATTGCTGATATCCGATCCAGGTCTCTTCGAATCCAAGTAACAACTTTAAAAGGGTAAATTGTTTAAAATAACAATTTATTGTTTAGGGTGACAACCTTTCAAATGTGGGAGTTTATTGCAGACGTTTATTTCCAATAGAATGTATCATCATTTTAGTCTCATTGCTTTATTCTGAAATAAATATCCGATAAAATTTTGTCAAGATATAGATTGTTAATAAATTTAATGGTAACACATATCAAAATGATTCACACATCAGTTTTAATTAACTTTGCTTGACCGTATTCACTTATGTTTTTATCCAAATTAATTACAAAATTTGATGATTTATTAACTAATAATAAATTATTAAATACCATTACTTACCCATATGTTTTTTAAGTCAAATAAAAATAATATAATTAATTACCATTATAAAATATCATTTAATTTTAATCTACGGATTTTAAAATGAAAATAGCCTTTTAGTTAAGAAGAAAATATAAATTATCTTATAAATATATATATATATATATATCATCCCTTCTTTTCTTCCTTTTCTATTATTTTTCTTTTCCCTTTATTTTCTTAGGTTTTATTTTCTTTCTTACTTTCTTTTCTTTCCACTTTCCTTTTTCCTTATTTTTTCTTTTCTTTTATTTTCTTTGCCTTTATTTTTCTCTTCTTTATTTTTCTTTTACTTTTCTTTTATTCTCCTTTCGGCCCATACCCGGTGCACCTCCATTTTCCCCTCTCTTTCTTCCTTCATTCACACCCTATTTCACCTGGATACACGAAAAACGTGCACACCCCATAGGCGTACACATGTACTCGAGCTCCGGTCGACCGAACTCACCATCGACCATCGCCACGCGTCACTACCAATCGGACCAATTCGTTCAGCCCTCGAAAACCCCGACCAACCCCCAGTTCGAATTTTCGAACTCCAACCCGCAACCTAGAACCCACCTTGCCATGCTTGATCGCCTCGCCTCGCCTCCTACTGCCGCCATTTTCCACTAAATCTCGGCCAAAGCTTAATCAAGTCCTAATCCACCCATCCCCCTCCGTGCGCAGCCGTATACCCCCACCGCGACGCCGCATTTGACTTGAAAACGAACCCACCACAAAGCCTGACAAAAACCCTAAATCGATCACGCCCAGCCAAATCACACAATGGAAAAATGTCGCACCATTTTTCCCAACTCCGTCATCACTCCAGCAACCTTCAGGCCAAGCGACATGCCCCTACGACCACATGGTCGTCAGAATTTGACCAAAGTCTAAAACCCGGTCATCTCTAATTATCTCTTTACAAACATAATTAAAAATTGTGAAATTCCCACCAAAATTCACCATTTCAACTGTCGATTACGTTCATATAAACAAAAGATCAAAATACGATATTCGAAATTTTACACTTTGGGTTAACTTACTGTAAACACACCTTTCCCTATATGTATACTTGATAATATTCTATGAAATCATTTTTAAAATTAAGTATATTCGAATAAAAACGGAAACTCTTCAAACATCATGAGTTAAAACTCTATAGATGAAGAGATTTGAATTTTTGAAAGTTGAACCTGGCAGAAAACAAAGAACAGAGGCAAAAAAATGTGTATAGGCTTTACATGCATCCATATACATGCATATCCATATTTATTTCAATGCAAGCAATAACAATATACTGTTATTTCTATTTTATCTTTAACATACTCATATTTATAAGATAGATTTGATTTAAGGATGAAGTTTACTCACAGACTAATCTTTTGAATCAGAGAACAATATGCTTTTGAAAACTGCTGGCTAGCTTTTGATGATCTTTTCTGTTGAGTTGAATTTTTTTGATTTGTAGTGGTAGCTTGTTTGTATTTTATATTTTCTCCGCTTATCTTTTTGAATGCAGTAAAAATGAAAATGAGACAAGGGTAGAGGCATATATAGAGAGAAGGTAAAGATTACAGTGTAAGCCATAGGGTTGAAACCTTGTACAGGCTTTTATTTTAGTCATTTTACTTTCTTTTTAATTTATTTTCCATTTGTCATGATTTGATTTATTATGAAATGATTTGATTTTTGCATGACTTGATTTAATAGAGGGATTTGATCTTTTATGTGCTTGAAAAGAGGTTTGCCATCATGTTGTTCCCTTATGTGTTTATATATATATGCATATACATACTTCATTTATATATATATATATATATATGTAGATAGATTTGCACTTACTTACATATTCACTATTTTATATTGATATATATATATATATATACTTATTTACTAATTTATGTAACCTATGTACATATACACTTACTTATGTTACCGTATATGTTCACATACTCTTTTAAATACACTCATGTATATTTGTCATCATACATACATATATATATATATATATATATATATTCACATTTACACAAACTTTCCTATATTTTATTTCATATGTAAGTTCATGTACACTATATCCTTTTCCTATAATTATATTTGCATACGTAAACTATCATATTTATTTTATCATCTTTGCGTTTATACATATTTTTACATACGTTTACAACATAGTTTTTATCTTGCTTGCCTTATATAAACACATATACATATATGCCTATCTTTGTGTCATCTGTAGTTTTACTTATATGCTATAACTACAACAAATATAAGTATCCAATTATATGTATTTATATCCTATTTTTATACATATCTATTTTATTTTAAATTTAATATCAATGCTAAGCATAACATCTAATTATATTTTCTATATATAATTATACCTAGTATTAGGAAGGTAGGATTTTTATTTTAAATATTTTTGAGAGATTTATTTTTAAACTTTCAAACCATAGTCTCCCCCAAATATATTTTTTTTGGGTGTTCTGTCTTAATTTAATTGGTGGAACTTACATGTATTTTTCTATAAAATCTATCAATTTATATATATACCAGATGTATAAATATCAGAGATTTATTTATTCGACTAATAAAATCACTATTTCAATAATTAAATCGATTAATTTCCCAATTACAAACGTTAGGAAATCTGGGTCGTTACACACAGTATAGTATAATATATATAACAAGACTTAATATATCTATATGTTCTAAAATCCAAACATAACGTATTATACATACTTTTTCATATAATAGAACACAAATAGTATAACATATATAATACTCTTTATATACTCTTATATAATATATACAGTAAACCTATACATATCGTAAGCATATATACACCTTCTTTTATAACACAATAGATACTGTAAACAAATATATAATATATACCTATATATTTTTAACTAATATATAAACTAACATACATATTATATTTTAAAATCTATATATATTATTAAAAAAATAAACTTGCTTTATTGTAATATATCTATACTCAAACAGATTATATATAAAAATTTATATAACATATGTATACAAACCAAACAACTTATATATATTTTATAAAAAAAATCAAACAGATTATATATAACTTATACATCACAATGCCTATATATTATGTATATAAATCTATATAAATGTACAGATCAAAATACATACATACATATATATATATATATATGTTTCGTAAATGCCTTGGGAAAATATATATATATCTCAGCAAATATGTACACTATTTTTGAAATATAGCTTATTCATTCAAACAGATAAATTGTAACACCCCATCAAAATGGGAATAATAGTCCCACATCACGGAAAAACACTATGAAGTGAGTGCTTATATACCAAAGCCTTCACCTCATAACAACGTCGAGGCCTTTTGAGGAACAAAACCCCACACTTTGGCTTGGCCAATGAGGCGGAGGTGACTAAGTTGGGGACAATATCTGCGTTAGGTGAGGTGCGGGCTGTTACATTGGTATCAGAGCCATACCCAGCCGGAATTGGGGCATGTACATGTTACAGCCACGACGCCTGGGTGGTGTTGTGTTCATGAGCCAACGAGGGCGTTGGGCTCTAAAGGGAGGGAGATTGTAACACCCCTTCAAAATGGGAATAATGGTCCCACATCGCGGAAAAAGACTATGAAGTGAGTGCTTATATACCAAATCCTTCACCTTATAACAACGTCGAGGCCTTTTGGGGAACAAAACCCCGCACCTTGGCTTCGCCCATGAGGCGGAGGTGACTAATTTGGGGGCAATATCTGCGTTATGTGAGGTGCGGGCTGTTACATTGGTATCAAAGCTAAACATCTGTATTAAGTTGGTAAGAATGTTGGTAGGAAATTGGCTATCAGAGCGGTTTAAACTACTTACTTTTATATGGCTGTGCTATAATATTAGTTTCAAACTCAATTTCAACCCATTAAATAGCAAAATTTTGAAACATGCTTAAAATATAACTTGTAGCTAATTGAAAGAAATTTATACCACAAAAAGATTGAGTCAATTTGGATTATTCTACCACATATTATCGCTGTTTTACTGCAGCGATTTTTTTCACTAAATTTCAGCAAACAATAACATAATAATCACACAAGTTTTCAACCAAATAGCAAACAATTCAATCAACAATCATTCAACCAATTATGCACAGCAGACAAAGATTTAGAAATAGGTATGTGAGTGAATAACTCACCTTTAATGCATCCTATAGCTTGCAAATCGTTGCCTACGCTTTGTTACACCTTCAACTTCACCAAAATTGTCTAATATCCCAAAAACAAAAACCAACCAGCAAACAATTCTAATTAAAATGAGATCAAAATTACACTTTTATGTTTCTAAAAGATAGAGAGAGGGTTTAAACTACTTACTTTTCATTATAGAAAAAAATCCCTTTGCTTTGATCTTGATTTGGGGTTGATTTTGATTCTAGGTTTTTTCAAGTAATATCGTCTACTAATCCGGAGAATATGGCTTTTTAAGGGCGATCGAATGTGAATATATCTTTATACTAGCACTAACATGTCATTTATACCTTTTCACTGAATATCTGAACTGAATTTGACGTGTACAATATTAATACAAAGTAATAGACACACTGATTTCTCAGAATCAGAACAATATATCACATAAATAACACTCACAGGTCACAGCGGAATAAATCTCAACTTACACATATACAAATTTTAAGTTTACAAAATGAAATACTAAACTCGCTTGTTATACAAGTTTAATAATTCTCTAATCTCAAAACATTTATTTAATTTATCACTTATTAAATTACTCCGTTATTTAGTTAACTGTCTGTATTTACAAATCCATTTTATACAAGCCCTTAAAAAGCCGTATTCTCTGGATTAGTAGACGACGTTACTTGTAATGTTCTTTGCTAATCTGGGTATCGCGGTGGGGTCGTTACAGTAACTGTAACGACCCCACCACGATGCCTAGATTAGCAAAGAGCATTACAAGTAACGTCGTCTGTTAATCCGAAGAATACGGCTTGCTAAGGGCGATCGAATGTGAATATACTTTATACTAATACTGACACATCATCTATACCTTTTCACTTAATATCTGAATTGAATTTGACGTGTACAATATTAATACAAAGTAATAGACACACCGATTTCTCGGAATCAGAACAATATATCATATAAATAACAGTCACAGATCACAGCGGAATAAATCTCAACTTATACATATACAAATATACTTGTAATGTTACATTGCTCTGATACCAATGTAACAGCCCGCACCTCACTTAACGCAGATATTATCCCCAACTTAGTCACCTTCGCCTCATGGGCCAAGCCAAGGTGAGGGGTTTTTTTCCTTAAAAGGCATCGACGTTGTTATGAAGTGAAGGCTTTGGTATATAAGCACCCACTTCATAGTGTTTTCTGCGATGTGGGACTATTATTCCCATTTTGAAGGGGTGTTACAATCTCCCTCCTTTAGAGCCCAACGCCCTCGTTGGCTCATGAACACAACACCACACAGGTGTCGTGGCTGTAACACGTACATGCCACAATTTCGGCTGGGTATGGCTCTGATACCAATGTAACAGCCCGCACCTCACTTAACGCAGATATTATCCCCAACTTAGTCACCTCCGCCTCATGGGCCAAGCCAAGGTGTGGGGTTTTGTTCCTCAAAAGGCCTCGACGTTGTTATGAGTTGAAGGCTTTGGTATATAAGCACCCACTTCATAGTGTTTTTCCATGATGTGGGACTATTATTCCCATTATATTTGATAATTAAAATAAATGATTAGTAAGAAAGAAAAAAATATTAATTTGTCAAATTGGAATTTTTTTATTATCAAATATAATGGGAATAATAGTCCCACATCGTGGAAAAACACTATGAAGTGGGTGCTTATATACCAAAGCCATCACCTCATAACAACGTCGAGGCCTTTTGAGGAACAAAACCCCGCACCTTGGCTTGGCCCATGAGGCCGAGGTTACTAAGTTAGGGACAATATCTGCGTTAAGTGAGGTGCGGGTTGTTACATTGGTATTAGAGCCATACCCAGCCGGAATTGTGGCATGTACGTGTTACAGCCACGACACCTGGGTGGTGTTGTGTTCATGAGCCAACGAGGGTGTTGGGCTCTAAAGGAGGGAGATTGTAACACCCCTTCAAAATGGGAATAATAGTCCCACATCGTGGAAAAACACTATGAAGTGAGTGCTTATATACCAAAGTCTTCACCTCATAACAACGTCGATGCCTTTTGAGGAACAAAACCCCGCACCTTGGCTTGGCCCATGAGGCGGAGGTGACTAAATTGGGGACAATATCTGCGTTTAGTGAGGTGCGGGATGTTACATTGGTATCAGAGCCATACCCAGCCGGAATTGTGGTCTGTACGTGATACAGTCACGACGCCTGGGTGGTGGTGTGTTCATGAGCCAATGAGGACGTTGGATTCTAAAGGGGGAGATTGTAACACCCCTTCAAAATGGGAATAATAGTCCCACATCGTGGAAAAACACTATGAAGTGGGTGCTTATATACCAAGCTTTCACCTCATAACAACGTCGAGGCCTTTTGAGCAACAAAACCCCACACCTTGGCTTGGCCCATGTGGCGGAGGTGACTAAGTTGGGGACAATATCCGCATTAAGTAAGGTGCAGGTTGTTACATTGGTATCAGAGCCATACCCAACCGGAATTGTAGCGTGTATGTGTTATAGCCACGACGCCTGGGTGGTGTTGTGTTCATGAGCCAATAAGGGCGTTGGGTTCTAAAGGAGGGAGATTGTAACACCCCTTCAAAATGGGAATAATAGTCCCACATCGCGGAAAAACACTATGAAATGGGTGTTTATATACCAAGCTTTCACCTCATAACAACGTCGAGGCCTTTTGAGGAACAAAACCCTTCACCTTGGCTTGGCCAATGAGGCGGAGGTGACTAAGTTGGGGACAATATCTGAGTTAAGTGAGGTGTGGGCTGTTACATTAGTATTAGAGCCATACCCAGCCGGAATTGTGGTCTGTACATGTTACAACCACGACGCATAGGTGGTGTTGTGTTCATGAGCCAATGAGGACGTTGGGCTCTAAAGGAGGGAGATTGTAACACCCCTTCAAAATGGGAATAATAGTCCCACATCGTGGAAAAACACTATAAAGTGGGTGCTTATATACCAAGTGTGACGACCCGAATTTTCGGACCAGTTAAAATTGCCGAAGAATCCGTCCGTTCTAAAACTACTAATGAAAACTACCAACTTAATACACCCTATTTGAGAAATATCCAATATTACTAAATGTATAAGATACAATTTCAATAATTTTAGATGTTTCGGAAAGCTTCGACTTTGCGCAAAATGTTTCATGTTTTGAGTTTTCTGAAATTTCAAAGTTAGCTTTGTCAAAGCTGTGTTTGTTTATTGCTATCCCGAGAAAAAAACGACAGCAATAACAATCATTGACCTAAGAATTGTATTAGCTTATTTTTGCTCTCATTCTTGTTTGATTTTGATGTTGTTTTTTTGAGATGTTTTGAGAGCTATGATGCCTATCAATAGGCTAGCTATATTCGGAGAATTTGAAATTCAAATTTAAATAGAATTTGAATTGATTTTGGGTTAAATTTGAATTGAATTCGTATTGAATTCAAGTTATCGGTCTTGAGTTATCTTTCTTGTTTTTCATTGTTTTCGAGCATGGTTTTCACTAAACCATTTTTGAAGTGATTTTTGAAATAAATGGACATTTTAAATAACTGTAACGACTCCACCGCGATGGCCAGATTAGCAAAGAACAATACAAGTAATGTCGTCTGCTAATTCGGAGAATACGGCTTATTAAGGGCGATCGAATGTGAATATATCTTTATACTAATGCTGACACGTCATTTATACCTTTTCACTTAATATCTAAACTGAATTTGACGTGTACAATATTAATACAAAGTAATAGACACACTGATTTCTCAGAATCAGAACAATATATCATATAAATAACAGTCACAGATCACAGCGAAATAAATCTCAACTTATACATATACAAATTATTTAGTTTACAAAATGAAATACTAAACTCGATTGTTATACAAATTTTTAGAATTCTCTAATCTCAATTGTACATCTTATATACAAGGTCCAAATTCCTAAATAGGATAAACTAGAAGTCCAAATTGTACAAAACTTTTCTGGTGGAAATCTGAGACTTTAAGGAACAACTTTCATGTTGTGAATTATTGTTTAAAATGAGGTTTTATAAATTATAGTTTATGTTTATAAAAATACAATGAGGATAACTTTTGTTTTCAAAAGTAATAATTAAAACTTGGAAATTTAAGTATGAATTTTTTTGTGTGTTATGGAATATTATGATGTCAATCTAATCTCACAACTATTTCTATTTTAATCTTTAGATGTATAAATACAAGTTTATTGCTTGCATATATCGATGCGATTATTTATACACTTGTTGTTGTGGTCATTTTGACTTTGATGAATGTTAGAAATGAGAATATAACTAAACCATAACACATGAGGTCTAAAAGAAAGATTTATTATGTTAGTGAAAATGTGAAATATACAAATCGATAGCTGAAAATTTCTTAGGGAAATCGCTGTAGTAATACAGCGATATCTTGATGTAAAATTATTTGAATTTGTTCAATCCTTTTGTGCTAGAAGGATATTTCAATAATCGACAACTTTTCTTTTGATCATTTTTCGAAATACTGAATTTAAATGGGTCTAAATTAAGTTTGAAATAGAGGTTATAGCACAACCATATCAAATTTTTCAATGTTGATACCTGATAGTAAAATAGCTATAACTTTTTATCTGTAAATCCAAATTGATCGCCCTTAACATGCTGTATTCTTAAAATTAGAAGACAACATTACTTATAATGTTCTTTGCTAATCTGGGCATCGTGGTGGAGTCGTTACAGTTAAATGTAACAGCCCGCACCTCACTTAACGCAGATATTGTTCCCAACTTAGTCACCTCCGCCTCATGGGCCAAGCCAAGGTGTGAGGTATTGCTCCTCAAAAGGCCTCGACATTGTTATGAGGTGAAGACTTTGGTATATAAGCACCCACTTCATAGTGTTTTTCCCCAATGTAGGACTATTATTCCCATTTTGAAGGGGTGTTACAATCTCCACCCCCCTTTAGAGCCCAACGTCCTCGTTGGCTCATTAACACAACACCACCCAGGCGTCGTGACTGTAAAACGTACAAACCACCCCTTCAAAATGGGAATAATGGTCTCATATCGCGGAAAAACACTATGAAGTGGGTGCTTATATACCAAAGCCTTCACCTCATAACAACGTCGAGGCCTTTTGAGGAACAAAACCCCACACCTTGGCTTGGCCCATGAAACGGAGGTGACTAAGTTGGGGACAATATCTGTGTTAAGTGAGGTGCGGGTTGTTACATAAATACTTCATATACTTATATATAACTTATATAAAATCTTATATATATATAAGAAAACCGATGGTATATTACTTATATATATAACCTAACCGATCATATAGTTTTTATAAACTTTTATAAACTTCAACATTATAAATCAACAGACCAAAAAAAAAGCTAGTATATATACAAACCATAAAACGAATTGAGAGAGACTTTGGGAGATGGGATAGCAGGTTCGACAAGCTGCTTTGTGGGCTGGGGGGAGTATGGGTGGTGCAGCATTCGGTATTTGGTGGTGTAGAGGTCGAAGATGCGGTCGAAGGTCGGAGCACTACAGTGGTCGGAGGATGGCGGTGAGGACAATGCAGCGGAGGGAGGAGGTTGCGGTGATGGAGAAGAAGCTACGTGCTTGTGGAGGGGGAAAAGGAAGGCAAAGTCGAAGAGTTTGGAGGGCGGCGTACGAAGCTGTGCATGGTGGAGATGTGAACGGGTGGTCAGAGTCGATGGGTAAGGGGCGGATGATGGTGCAAAAGATGAGCAGCCGGTCGAGTTGGAGGATGATTGGTCGGAGGTTGTGGCTATTGATGGTGGACCGATTGCAAAAGGAAGGAGGCTGAGGCGAAAGGTTTCAAGTGACAGCATGGGTTTGAGGAAGATGAAGCAAACATGTATTTAAACTTTATATATATAATATATAATTTTTCAAAATGAACAGTGTAAAAGAGAATGAGAGAAAACGAACAAACCAAAATATTTTGAATATGGTTGGAATAACAAAAGTCAAATACGTGAATGCTGGGAATATAAAACATATGGCTGTTTGTTTTTCGAACGGTAGACAATGAAAGGACACTGGGAACTTAAAAGACCCAAATACGGAACCAATGCGGAAATCATTTCGCGAATTTCGACGCGTATCAGACGCCGAAATACTGAAATAAATATACTGCAGAAATCAGCACGACGAGACGAACAGAATGGTACACGGATATCAATGATAAGTTCATTTTATCAAAACTCGATATTCGGTGCCGAAAATGCTCCTAAAATGTCAAAAATAAGATAAACGGGGCAAGAGAAGTCCAAATTTGATGAAACGAATTATGACGCCTCACTCAGAAAAAGATTTACATTTTATTATATAAAAATATTGAGGTTTCGAAAATATTTTGTTTTTATTAAATTAACTGATTTTAATTGAAAATTACATAACAAAATTTACTTTCATATTTTCCAATAAAAAATTTCCAGTTACTATATTAAAATAGACGCATACCAGATATCAAATTTTTATTTCCAAATTCAATATTTAAAATTTCACAAAAATTCAGTTAATTATGTTATTAAAACGGTAAAATTTATGGGTCGTTATAGGTTACATTTCAAAAAAATTGAATTTCAAAAGGTTGTGTGATGTACATAGTCCCTTCATTTCTTTTGTTATTAATTGTTGCATGAACGTTTTAAAATAGTTACCTTATTATTAATACTTATGTAACGACCCGTAATTTCGACAATTAAAGATAGTTAATTTAATAGCATTTTGTGATTTAATATTGGAAGAAATAAAATTTGTGATTTATTTATGATAATAATAACTAGATTGAAAGGTAGCAATGTCAATTTAAGTCAATTTTTAACAATTTTAATGAAAGTTCAATTAATTGAAATGATTTAATGTTGTACTTGGTTATAAATTTAATATAGGAAAACAAATGTAAATATTGAACTAATTAATATAATAGTATTAATTTAAGGTAATTTAAAATTGCTTTGAATGAAATTCCAATTAATTAAAAGGACTAAAAAGTCATAATTGATATAGATTGGAAATAAATGATAGTAATGAATATATTAATGGATAATGGGATTAAAGGAGTAATTGATAATTTAAATGTTGATTAATTAATGAAATAATGTGTAATAAATGGAAATTGAATAAATTTAGTGCAATGTGATTTGTTATAACAATTGATGGTAAATAATGAACTTACAAATGTTATTAAGTGTAGTAATGGTGGCAATTGTTGTTTGCTACCAATTTAATTAACCAATTACAAATAAATGTAAATAAATGTTATATTAAGGCGAGTTAAGAAAATAACTAGAGTGAAATGTAATAATGTAAATTTAAGCTAATTATTAAATATTTGAACGATAGTCCACTCAATTGAAGTAATATGAATGTTATGCTTGGTTATAATTTGGATATAGGTAAATAAATGTGAAGGTTGTATAAATTAAGGAACTAGTATATAATTAATGGAAATTGAATAAAATTAGTGTGATGTAAGAAATTGTAACATTCGTTTGTAAATAATGAACTTATAAGTGTGATTAAAAGTTAATGGTAACAATTATTATATGTTACCTATTTATTTGGTCTATTGAATTAAATTGAAAACCAATTGCAATTAAAGGAAATTAAATATTACACTAATAGGAATTAAAATGAAATTGAGGGATATTAATGTACTAAGATATAAACTAATGTTAACTATACCCATAAGATGATAATTGATTGAATAACAAGATTGACCATCAAATAAATGGATTTATTGAAATTTAAATTTATAATTACTTTATTATTTGAAATTGAAATTAAATAGTGTAATTTGGGCAATATTGAATATTGAATTGATATAGAAATTTGTTTTAAAATATTATAAAGTACTAAGTAATCTAACATGATAGAAATCGTAAATTTTCAAATTTGAATGAAAAAGTGATTTAATTAATTAATTATTAATTTTTTAATTAATGTGAAAATAGCCATTTTGACCACTAACTCGGATTTCGACGAAACCAGTTTCATCAGATCCATAACGGTGAATTATTGGGTTTCAAGTTTCATGGCGATCAGACTTGTCATTTGATCATGTAGACTCGAAACGCGTAGAAATCAAATTAATTAAATTCAATTGAAATCGACTTGAAATAAGCTGATTTTAAGCTAACTTCTTCATACGATGGAATTTGGACTTGAAACCTGTTCCATTGAGTTTAAAATTATCGAAAAAAATCTATTTTGATATATGGGTTGACCCATTTTCAATTCGGAGTCAGAACGAGCGTTTCGGGTCGTTTATCGTTTCAATCCAAATCGATATGGTCCATTCTTTCTATTTCAGCTTTGCCTATAAATAGCCTGTTATAAACCCTAGCTGTTCTCATTTCTGATTTCAGTAGGTACAACTCCATCCATCTACTTCCTATTCCTTCCAATGGCTGCAAACCCTAATCCAATTCCAAATTCAAATTGCAAATCAAAATCAAATCAAAAATATCAAACTCCTCCAAATCATATCATATTATATACCGTTCTGAAGCTTTCGACGATTCGAATCTGCATCGACTGTTCATTTTTGGAAATGATGCTCAAGTAATTCTGGAATTGCGGTCAAAGCCTCGAATTTTCAAAACCCTAAGCCGATTTGGGGCTTTTTGATTTGGGCTTTAATCGATGAAATTGACCTAGGGGTTTGGTAGAGTTTGCCGAGTGGAGTTCAACACCGGTGGCCTTGTCGCATTTTATGGACGGAGGCGGCCGTATTTGGCGAACTAGGGTTCAATAACCCTAACTTCCATGTGGCAGTGAACGACAGCTCAGGCAACCGGAGGAGGTGCGATCGGCAGAGGATGGGGAGGCGGTCACGTTGGAGGCGATGGTGTTGGCTCAGATGGTCGGAGGTTGGCGAATTCGGCGATCAAAATTGGTGATTGGCGGAGTTGGTTGGGTTCTCGCGTTTGAAAACGAGTTTGTACCACGTTGGTTTGTGTGACGTTGCCTACGAGAGGGGAGTGTAATGTTTTTTCTTATTTTATTTAATTTAAAATTCAAATTTCAAAACTTCTAATCACCATAACTTTGGCATACGAGGTCCGTTTCACGCGTTGTTTGTTTTGCCGGGATTGCATCGAAATTCCGGACGCTGGTTTGGATGAATTCTGAGACTTTCTGAATCAGGGCCCCAAATTGGATTTTAATTCGCTTTAAAATCGAAGGTGAGTGTTTTAACCCACTCACAACTTCTAAAATTTCATATGTTAGTTAAATTAAAGTTTTGATGTGATTAGAAATTTATTGATTGATGTTTGGTATATTTAACTTTTCATTCTAGTTAAATTTGACATTTATTGTATTTAATTATCATTTAATTTAATATTGAGTTAAATTGCCAATTTAATACCTCTTATTGATTACAGTTATTTGGTGATGTTTATCGATTGATTTGGATGATGATTGTGATGGATATTTGATTGTTGATATTAGATGAATGGATGTTGTATTTTATATCGTTATAAACTTCAAGTTAACTACGGGTTGAAATGATACATACCTCAATGGTCTATAGATTAGGAAAAATCATTATGGTTTGAAATGATAGACTCAAGCGATTTTATGGATTTTTATTAAATTCGGGATTGCGGTTTGAAATGATATATAACCGTAAAATTGTAAATTGCGGATTGAAATGATAAATATCCATATTACTTGACCTTAGGGTAGAAAATTATATACGAACATCGGATTGGTTAAATTAAATGATTTTTGAATCTTTGAAATTTGAATCGAGTTAAATGGTATTTTGAAATAGAAATTGATTTATATAAATTGAATTATTTTCGTTAATCTAAGTGTAAATGCTGGAATTGGAATTGATTTAGTGAATTGTTCAAAGGATTTAAATTGAAAATTTAAAGTTGAAGTGTCAAATATAAATGGATTTATCTGAATTGAGTTATTGAAATTATTTGGTTAGAACTTTGAAATCTATTTAAAATTAATTTAAACTATTTCCATTAAATTAACCATTTTAATCAATTTAAACCGTTTTAATTTATATTAATCTACTTTAACCTATTAATCTATTTTACCAATTTTAAACAAATTAAATTTATTTAATCTATTTTAAATCTAGTTAAACTATTTTAAATCTATTTAATCTAATTTAAGTCTATTTAAACTATTTTAAATCTATTTAATATCATTTAAATCTATTTAAATCATTTTCAAATCTAATTAATTTAAATTTAAATCTATTTAAGCTATTTTACCATTTAAACTATTTTAATCAATTCAAACTATTTTTAACTATTATTAAAACTATTTATAATTACCCAAAATATTTTCTAAAATTTCAGAGTTTGTAAAGTTGAAGTATTTATAGTTAAATCCTTAATGATGATACAACCTAAGTTGCAATTTGGAATTGATACTTTTTTTGAAAATTTACATATTGAGTAAATATGATTTTTGAAACTGAAATATGATTTGAAAATAATATAGTTTGAGAATATGATATTTTGATATCAATTGTAAATTGACTTTTTGAAACGTAAAAGAACCATTCGGTGTGAAATAAGAGTTTGGTTGTTAAAGATACCGGGATCGAATATTGTCATACTCTCTGCTAATACCGAAAACCACTTTAACAACTGTGCACGTAGTGGAGATTCTAGAAATGAAGTAGGATGGTTTGGCGAACGATTTCTGTATAAGGTATGACGTGACCCTGACTCTCGTGAGTCAGCTTAGATGTGACTAAAACATGAGCTAAACCTGGGCCAAGTGAGGTCATTCCTCCAATCGAACATGCTTCTTCGATACCATATTATGGCATTTGTGATGATTTGGTGGCCACCCCTTGATTTTTGATATGGGAGTGTGTTCCGAGGTGGGCGGTAGTAGCTGCTATGCATTACCACCAACCTGGTTCTGCAATTGGTAAATCTACCTTGGCATTGTCTCGAGTGTCGTGTTCACATGCCCTAGAGCGCCTTCTACGAGTTTGTTTTGTACCATACCTATGCGATGTCCTCTGAGAAAACCACCGGTTTGGTGGAGCGTACGACATTGTATAGGCTACGGGAATATATAAAATGTGTTAAGGGGGATATGTATAACGCCTTAACGCTATTTTAATACTTTACTTTACTATAGACACTATTATAATAGTGTATTGTACTACATAGTAGATAGTTTAACGGATCCTTAGGAGATTGTAATCCCGAACATCTCTTGAGTTATTACACTCACGTTAGACACTGGATAAGAGATGTCAAACCCTGTAAACATCTCTGATGCCGTTCCACTCATATTTATTTACCATTGATTTAACTTACATAAGATCTTCTAGTTCTGACTCAAGTGTTTTATCTTTTCAATTCGCTCGGGTCAGCCTGAGCATTTCAGGATTGAAGACCTTATTTCTGGAGGATGAAGACGAAGATTTGTATTATTATTATTATTCCACTACATCATGTTGTTCCGTTGCATTTATTTATTTATTTATACATGTTTATGTAACTCTGATATTTGTGTTATAAAGAATAATCAAATGTATTTATAAAACAACTTCATGAACTGTTATTTGATTATTATATTTTGTCATTCCGCTGCGAGATTCTATATATGTTTTATTTCTTTCTCTTTTTCTTATTTACCCCATAACAATCTGCACTTTTGAATGGTTTGAGTCTGACGTGTGTATCCGCTTAAACGTCCAAAAAGGCAGGTCGTTACAGTTGGTATTAGAGCTTCGGTCTAGCAATAACCTTAGCTTTGTGGGGTCTGACTCATATTAAATAGGGTAGTAATACCCTAGAATGAGTCACTGAGTGTATATATATGAGAGAGCTTATTTGTTAGTGTTATAAAAGGTTTTAGTATTGTGTTAATTTCATCCGTTTTGTATTTATAAATTCTGGTTGGTGCATAGGACGCTATGACATCGATATGGATTTCTAAACACTTAATAGAACAGACCGACACAATATTTGTTTTGAAATATAGGTAAATGAAATAATTTTGCCTATTAAATTTTGTATATAAAATAATAAATTTTATAAATGATATTGTAACAACCCGCATATTTATCAATTTTACATATTTAAATATTTTATCGTTAGTCAGATGTTAGTCTGAAAAGCTACTTTTTGCATACGGTCAAACTAGGACTCGAGACCACCTCCGTTGAGTTCAAAATGACGTTTGCGATCTTTTTGAGTGTAAACTTCGATATGTTTGGAGTAAGTGGAATTTTCGTCACTTTTTCCCGCGTTTGACTTTAGTTGGACTGCACCTTCTAACTCAGCCCCAACCCACCTCCTCTTCCTCACTTTATCAAACACTTCAAGCTTTGTCAAAAATGGAGGAGGAAATGGGAAATTAAAACTCCAAACTCAAATTCTATTGCAAATCCAACATTCAACTCCAAAATCAAGTAGAAGGTATTGGATTCAAGCTTTGGATTGCTTCTCCTTGCTTTCAAGCTTCATCTTCATCCATTTTAGTGAAAAGGTGAGATTTTTAATCTCACATCTTGCCTATAATCGTCATTGAACTGTTGGGAATGATTCCCCATCACTTTAGCATGTATGTTTGCATTGGATTGGTGAGAAACTCAAATTTTCAGCGTCATTGGCAAATTCTGGGCACTATGTCGTGCTGTCTAGAAGCCACTGCCTGCAGATTTTCGTTCTGGCCTTAGGTCGCTCGCCTGGAGTTAGGTCGTAGGTCGCTCGGGGAGGTTAGGTCGCAAGTCGCTCGGCTTCGTGAAGTCATTTGGTCGCTCGGCCCGCCCTCATGTTAAGTCGCACACTCTTTGCAACGCTAGGTCGCGTGCCCAGTTAGGTCGCGAACCCCTTTAGGTCGCATGACCTTGTTTTATGTTAGGTTGCTCGACCCTATTCCTCATTAGGTCGTTCGGCTTCTCTCTGTAAGGTCGCTGGACTAGGTCGCCTCCTCCCTTAGGTCGTTTGACCTATTTGCTTTTAGGTTATTCGACAATTAGGTCATTCGATAGTCCATAGGTCACTTGACCAACATGCAACCCTTATTTCTTAGGTCGAATGGTCTTTACTTCTTAGGTCGTTTGGACCATTAGGTCTTAGGTCATATGGACTCAACCCCGTTAGGTCGTTTGACCTATTTGCTTTTAGGTCGTTCGACAATTAGGTCATTCGATAGTCCTTAGGTCGCTTGACCAACATGCAACCCTTATTTCTTAGGTCGAAAGGTCTTTACTTCTTAGGTCGTTTGGACCATTAGGTCTTAGGTCATATGGACTCAACCCCGTTAGGTCGTTTGACCTGTTTCATGCTAGATCGCTTAGCTTTGTTAAGCCACTAGGTCGCTCGCACCTTTTAAGTTCGACTTCGTTAGGTCGCTCCACGTCGTTAGGTCGCTCCCCACTGTATTTCACTAGGTCGCTCGACCTGTTCTTCTGCTAGGTTGCACGGCAGTCCACCCTTAGGTCGTTCGACCTATTTGACTTAAAGTTTTTGCACTTTAATTCGACCACGTTATGTCGCAAGTATATTCCTACTTTGATGGTTTGGGATTGATTTCTTTGGACTTTACTCACGTCTTCGAACGAGAATTTATGTGATTTGATTTGTTTCAACAATCGTTTTGTGACTTGTCACTCTAAAGATATGAAGGTTTCAATACTAGTAGTAAATATCAAAACTCTTTCATCAAAATGATTTCAACACTATTTTAAAGATAAAGCTCGTTTTTCTCAAACCGTTTTCCAATCTACTAGTATATACAAGCCTTTACTTCACTCGGATGAGAAATCGAATCAAACGACTTAGTAAAACGAGTGGTATGAAACGCTTGCGTTCACTTCGTCGGTTAGCTCTTGGACTTGTTCGATTGAACCCTTTTGTGACAATTTCCTAGTGGAGATCTACAGTTTGTTCGTAAATATTTAAGTTAAGCTAGTGGTTATGGGACATGAAGCTAAACTCATATATTTGTTGGCTTAGTGTAATTGACACTTCCTTATGATCATGACGATCATTTTTGTGATTTAGACTAGCGATTGAGCGATGTCTCTTTGTCTGCGAGGGAGACTAGACCCCACTTTTGTGATGTTTCACCATCACATATATGGGGTAGCACCCCATGGTCTTCGGGCCGTTCATGTCTTAAAATTTAGTGGATAGCTTCCATGAGATAGCTTCTCATCATGTGTTATACGCATTGATGAGTTTTCATGCTCCCGTTCATGTGTTAGGCCTTCCCCCTTTTTTATGTGTTTTCTGGATTTCGTGTGTTGATTTCTGGAATTTGTGCTTCACCAATTTTCATGATTTTCAGTGATATGATATCAGTTTTTGTGCATTGGTGAGTTCATGTGTCGTTGACTTGTTATGAATACAAGTTTAGGGTATGATACCCTATTTTATCTTTGAGAAGATTCTTGTGATATTGATTAATCTCTTGTTGATTTTCAATTACATACTTATAGTAGTATGCCATTATGGTTATTACATGTTCATGCCATTCCTTTTACTTTATACATATCATCTGATATTTATAGCTAGACTGATCCGTTTATTATTTTCTTATAAATAATACTCGGGTCAGACCGAGATGTTACATGTGCTTCTGCTTGACTTCTTTTCAGGATTATTCTGACTTTTGGCACCACTTAGAGTCGTAGTTTTTGGATGTACACATTTGAGATATAGACTTTACGTTGTGTACTTATTCTTTTGTGTAGCATGTGTTGCTATTCTTTTTTATTATCGTAGATCTTTCTGACCACTACTCTGATGTACACTTTCATGTGTTATATTTATATTCATATCTTTTTCCGCCTTTGTGATATGGATGTCTGTGACTGATTTATGTTATGTTTGTTTCTATGTTTGTTTTCGAAGATTATATATAGCCACTGTGTGATAGCTTTGAGTTTGTATCGGTATGTCGGATTTCCTCCTTAAATGAAGTTCATGCTATACTATCTGACATATCGGTGCTCGCACAAAGAAGTTACATGGATGGTTGCTCTTCAACAGCCTTATTCTCCGTTCTAGTTGACAACATTACACCGTAGTGTTCTTGTCTAGCTCGGGTATAGAGGTGGGGCGTCATAGCTTGGTATCAGAGCCAAACTTCGGAATAATGTAGAATAACTTAACAAGGATCATCGTCCTAAGTACAACTTAGGAGTCGTGCCTTAGGATTTAATTCAAGTCTTCGAACCGATTTATCCTATTTCCTTCTACGAATCCTTGTTTTATCTATCAAGACTTGCTTGATATTTATTTGAAGAATAACTTTTCTTCTTCTTTCTCTCTTAAAGGAGAGAATGTCTAGACCAGGTCGTCCCAGAGCTGGACCATCTAATATTACTCCCCAGGATGGAGTTTTTATGACTGCTCAACAGCTTCTTGATTTAGTAAAGAATGTTCAAGCAGCCGGTCCTAATCAGGAGCCTACTCATCCTAAGTCTGGATTTGCACGTTTGTGCAACGATTATACCAACTTGGGTAGGAAACCGTTCAAAGGTTCCGAAACTATTATTGAGGTCTAGGCTTGGTTAAGAACATGCGATCGAATCTTTTCTCGCATGAATCTTGTCGATCTTCACCGTGTTCAGGTGGCTTCCAGTATGCTCCAAGAAAGAGCACTGGATTGGTACGAACTTCTTATTTCTGAAATTAATGAAGCAGATCTCACTTGGGAGCAATTCCGGGAACGCTTCGAATTAAAATTCATACCAGAAGCAAAGAAAGTGACATTGGCTCGACGTTTCATCGACCTTGTTCAAGGCGAATCCTCTGTGACAGATTATGTCGCATCCTTCGAGTCACTATCTAAGTATGGGGTTGAATACATCAACACCCCATTGAAGAAGAACCAAAGGTTCGTCTATGGCTTAAACAAGAATCTCAAGAAGCCATTGCTTCTAAAATTAGAAGTTTCTTTCGAACAACCGATTGATATCGCTCTTCGTCTTGAAGAGGCTGATAAGGACAGTGATGTTGAAGTGGTGGATGCCAAACCAAACTTCAACAACAAGAAAAGGCCTAACAAGTTCAAAGGTCCTTACCCCAACAAAAAGGGTAAACAAGCAACTCCTGCTACAAAGACATTTTCCCCCAGTGATAGGAAATGCTTCAACTGTGGTGCTAAAGGCCATTTTGCGAACAAATGTTCAAAGCCCCGCTCTTGTCGCTATTGTAAAAGTCCAGATCATTTTATGCATTTATGTCCTAGGCTTCAAGGCAAGGAGGGAACGTTAAACGTTGCTCAAGCCCCTGGCAACACATCTCGCGGTCAAGGTATGTCTCATTCTGTCCTTGATGGCATTATTATATTTCATGATCAACCTATTAGAGTTCTCTTTGATACAGGTGCATCCCATTCTTTTATATCAAAGGAACTTGTCGATACTTTTTCTTTAAGTGTTGTTGCTTTAATGACTTCTTTAAGAATTGCGAATCCAGTTGGTGGATCCGCAACTCTTAGTTTGCTTTGTAAAGATGTGGAGATTATTTTGTGTGATTTTCCTTTCCTAGCCGATTTGCATGTCATGCGTTACTTAGGCTTTGGAATGATTTTGGGTATGGATTGGCTTAATCATTATGAAGCTCATATCCTATGTCCTGAGCGGACTATTTATCTTCGACATCCACTATCTGTTAAGTAGATTTCTATTGTTCTTAAAGATTCGGATTCCGCCTTGGTTGCATCTTTATATTCTTTAAATCCTCGTGACGACGATAATGATGATGAGGAAGATATCATTTCTCTTATTCGCGTCGTTCGTGAATTTTCCGACATCTTTGAGCCCGTTTTAGGACTACCACCTAAGCGAGCAATTGAGTTCAAAATTAATCTTATACCTGGAGCTCAACCTATTACTCTTCCTCCTTATCGCATGTCTAATAAGGAGAATGAAGAGATGCGCAAACAATTATCCGAGTTAGAGACAAAGCAACTTATCCGCTCTAGTTCCTCACCTTGGGGAGCTTCAGCTATTTTCGTAAATAAGTCTGATGGTACACTTAGGCTTTGCGTCGACTACCACAAGCTTAATGATCTAACTATTAAGAATAAATATCCTTTGCCTCGGATTGATGATCTATTCGATCAGCTTAGTGGTGCTAGAGTCTTTTCACAATTGGACTTAGCCACCAGTTTTCATCAGCTTTGCATTGCAGAGGATAGTATTCCTTTGACTTCTTTCCGTACTCGTTATGGATCTTATGAATGGCTAGTTATGCCATTTGGTTTAACGAATGCTCCGGCTTATTTCATTGACCTTATGAATCGAGTTTTCAAAGATTTCCTCGATCGGTTTGTTCTCATCTTTATTGATGATATTCTTGTGTATTCTAAAACCGAGGAGGAGCATGAAAAGCATCTTCGGATTGTATTGGAAACTCTTAGGAGTAATCAATTAAAAGCGAAATTTTCTAAATGCCATTTTTGGCAATCTAGTGTGAAGTTTCTCGGTCATATTATCTCCGAATCCGGAATATCAGTGGATCCTTCAAAGATTGAAGCGATTCAAAATTGGAAGAGACCGAAGAGCGTGACTGAAATCCATAGCTTTCTCGGATTGGCAGGTTATTACCGCCATTTCATAAAAGACTTTTCTAAGATTGCCGTGCCTCTTATTGGCTTAACAAAGAAAGGTGTTAAATACATTTGGTCGGACAAATGTGAAAATTCTTTTCAGAAATTAAAAGAACTCCTTTCTGATGCTCCTATTCTTGTTATTCCCGAAGGGAATCAAGATTTTGTTGTCTATACCGATGCTAGTCGCATTGGTTTGGGTGCCGTTCTTATGCAAAAAGAACGTGTTATTGCTTACGCTTCTAGGCAATTGAAGCCGGCTGAGACTAGATATGCCACACATGATTTAGAACTCGCGGCTATTATTTTCGCCCTTCGAATTTGGTGACACTATCTTTTGGGAGAGAAATTTGTACTTTATACTGATCATAAGTCTTTGAAATATTTATTCTCTCAAAAGGAACTTAACTTGCATCAACAACGTTGGCTCGAATTCCTTGCCTCTTACGATCTTGACATTCTTTATACTCCCGGAAAGGGAAATCGAGTTGCCGATGCACTTAGTCGCAAGCAACAAGCGGTTGTTTCCATGATGATATCCGAATGGAAAGATCTCGAGGTTTTATCCACTTGTGAAATTCGAGATCGTGTTTCTGATTTATGTTCATCTCTTGTTTTATGTAGCCTTGAGGCTCGTCCTTCTCTTTTAGACCGCATTCTTGAAGCTCAACAGCTAGATCCCGAATTGGCTCTTCTTAGCCAGAATATTAGGGATAAAACCGATATTGAAGGTTTGAAAGACTTTGATATCGATTTACGCGGCGACATTCGAAAATTTGGTAGACTTATCGTACCAAATACTGGAGATCTTCGCAAAGATATTCTAGAAGATTCTCACCGTTCCAAATATTCCATTCATCCCGGTAGCAGTAAAATGTACGCAGATATGAAGCGACTTTATTATGGGAGGGAATGAAATCTGATATCGCTAACTTTGTTAAGTGTTGCATGACTTGCCAGCTTGTTAAAGCTGAACATCAAAGGCCTGTTGGGTTATTGCAACCATTGGAAATTCCAGTTTGGAAGTGGGATTAAATTTCCATGGATTTTATAGATGGCCTTCCCCGTTCTCGTTCGGGTCATAATAGTTTATGGGTGATTGTTGACAGACTTACTAAATCTGCCCATTTTATTCCTGTTCGGTCGAACCGAACCGTTCCTCTTCTGGCCAAACTCTTTATCAAAGAAATTGTTAAACTGAATGGAGTTCCTTCTTCCATTGTTAGTGATCGTGATCCATTATTCACTAGTGGATTCTGGAAGAGTCTTCAAAAAGCTTTGGGAACGAGGCTTAATTTTAGCACCGCTTATCACCCCTAGTCCGATGGACAAACTGAGCGTGTGAATCAAACTCTTGAAGATCTTCTTCATGCTTGTGTGCTTGATTTCGGTGGAAGTTGGGAAGATCATATTTCACTTGTTGAGTTTTCCTATAATAACAGCTTCCAATATAGTATTGGTATGGCTCCTTTCGAGGCACTCTACGGAAGACCATGCCGATCTCCTTCTTGTTGGCTTGAGGCCGGTGAGAAGCTGGTTTTAGGACCAGATTTTATTCGTGATTCCACAGAAAAGATTGAACTTATTCGACATAAGATGAAAGAAGCCCAGAGTAGACAAAAATCCTATGCCGATAACCGAAGAAGAAAATTAGAATTTTCTGTGGGAGATCTCGTATTTATTCGTGTTTCACCTATGAAGGGTGTTGTACGTTTCAGTCGATCGGGAAAGCTAGCGCCTCGATACATTGGGCCATTTCCCATCACTGAACGTATTGGTTCCATGGCTTATCACCTTTTATTACCGACTCAGTTTTCTGCCATGCATGACGTGTTTCATGTTTCTCAATTACGGAAGTGCCTTCGGGATTCCGATTCTATTCTTGAGCCTGGTGTTGTGGAAGAGATTGAAGTTTCGTCTAATTTAACTTATGAGAAGCAGCATGTTCGAATTATTGCTTCGGAGATCAAACGACTTCGAAATAAAGATGTTCCGCTTGTTAAAGTTCAATGGTCCTCAAATCCTAAGGATTGCTCTTGGGAAACCAGAGAATTAATCGAGCGTACACATCCGGAATTACTTTCTCATGCTCTTTGAGGTAAACCTCTTATTTCAAATTTCTTTTGTGTTAATATGCATTTATGGTTGTTACTTTTTATTTTCGTCTTATATATTGCGAGGACGCAATTTCTTTAAGGAGGGGAGTCTGTAACAACCCGCATATTTATCGATTTTACATATTTAAATATTTTATCGTTAGTCGGATGTTAGTCTTAAAAGCTACTTTTTGCATACGGTCAAACTAGGATTCGAGACCACCTCCGTTGAGTTCAAAATGACGTTTGCGATCTTTTTGAGTGTAAACTTCGATATGTTTGGAGTAAGTGGAATTTTCGTCACTTTTTCCCGCGTTTGACTTTAGTTGGACTACACCTTCTAACTCAGCCCCAACCCACCTCCTCTTCCTCACTTTATCAAACACTTCAAGCTTTGTCAAAAATGGAGGAGGGAATGGGAAATTAAAACTCCAAACTCAAATTCTATTGCAAATCCAACATTCAACTCCAAATTCAAGTAGAAGGTATTGGATTCAAGCTTTGGATTGCTTCTCCTTGCTTTCAAGCTTCATCTTCATCCATTTTAGTGAAAAGGTGAGATTTTTAATCTCAGATCTTGCCTATAAACGTCATTGAACTATTGGGAATGATTCCCCATCACTTTAGCATGTATGTTTGCATTGGATTTGGATTGGATTGGTGAGAAACTCAAATTTTCAGCGTCTTTGGCAAATTCTGGGCACTAGGTCGCGCTGTCTAGAAGCCACTACCTGTAGATTTTCATTCTGGCCTTAGGTCGCTCACCTGGAGTTAGGTCGTAGGTCGCTCGGGGAGGTTAGGTCGCAGGTCGCTCGGCTTCGTGAAGTCATTAGGTCGCTCGGCCCGCCCTCATGTTAAGTCGCACACTCTTTGCAACGCTAGGTCGCGTGCCCAGTTAGGTCGTGTACCCCTTTAGGTCGCATGACCTTGTTTTATGTTAGGTCGCTCGGCCCTATTCCTTGTTAGGTCGTTCGGCTTCTCTCTGTTAGGTTGCTGGACTAGGTCGCCTCCTCCCTTAGGTTGTTTGACCTATTTGCTTTTTGGTCGTTCGATAGTCCTTAGGTCGCTTGACCAACATGCAACCCTTATTTCTTAGGTCGAAAGGTCTTTACTTCTTAGGTCGTTTGGACCATTAGGTCTTAGGTCGTATGGAATCAACCCCGTTAGGTCGTTTGACCTATTTGCTTTTAGGTCGTTCGACAATTAGGTCGTTCGATAGTCCTTAGGTCGCTTGACCAACATGCAACCCTTATTTCTTAGGTCGAAAGGTCTTTACTTCTTAGGTCGTTTGGACCATTAGGTCTTAGGTCGTATGGACTCAACCCTGTTAGGTCGTTTGACCTGTTTCATGCTAGATCGCTTGGCTTTGTTAAGCCACTAGGTTGCTCGCACCTTTTAAGTTCGACTTCGTTAGGTCGCTCCATGTCGTTAGGTCGCTCCCCACTGTATTTCACTAGGTTGCTCGAACTGTTCTTCTGCTAGGTCGCACGGCAGTCCACCCTTAGGTCGTTCGACCTATTTGACTTAAAGTTTTTGCACTTTAATTTGACCACGCTAGGTCGCAAGTATATTCCTACTTTGATGGTTTGGGAATGATTTCTTTGGACTTTGCTCACGTCTTCGAACGAGAATTTATGTGATTTGATTTGTTTCAACAATCGTTTTGTGACTTGTCACTCTAAAGATATGAAGGTTTCAATACTAGTAGTAAATATCAAAACTCTTTCATCAAAACGATTTCAACACTATTTTAAAGATAAAGCTCATTTTTCTCAAACCGTTTTCCAATCTACTAGTATATACAAGCCTTTACTTCACTCGGATGAGAAATCGAATCAAACGACTTAGTAAAACGAGTGGTATGAAACGCTTGCGTTCACTTCGTCGGTTAGCTCTTGGACTTGTTCGATTGAACACTTTTGTGACAATTTCCTAGTGGAGATCTACAGTTTGTTCGTAAATATTTAAGTTAAGCTAGTGGTTATGGGACATGAAGCTAAACTCATATATTTACTGGCTTAGTGTAATTGACACTTCCTTATGATCATGACGATCATTTTTGTGATTTAGACTAGCAATTGAGCGATGTCTCTTTGTCTGCGAGGGAGACTAGACCCCGCTTTTGTGATGTTTCACCATCACATATATGGGGTAGCACCCCATGGTCTTCGGGCTGTTCATGTGTTAAAATTTAATGGATAGCTTCCATGAGATAGCTTCTCGTCATGTGTTATACGCGTTGGTGAGTTTTCATACTCCCGTTCATGTGTTAGGCCTTCCCCCTTTTTTATGAGTTTTCTGGATTTCGTGTGTTGATTTCTGGAATCTGTGCTTCACCAATTTTCATGATTTTCATTGATATGATATCAGTTTTTGTGCATTGGTGAGTTCATGTGTCGTTGACTTGTTATGAATACAAGTTTAGGGTATGATACCCTATTTTATCTTTGAGAAGATTCTTGTGATATTGATTAATCTCTTGTTGATTTTCAATTACATACTTATAGTAGTATGCCATTATGGTTATTACATGTTCATGCCATTCCTTTTACTTTATACATATCATCTGATATTTATAGCTAGACTGATCCGTTTATTATTTTCTTATAAATAATACTCGGGTCAGACCGAGATGTTACAGGTGCTTCTGCTTGACTTCTTTTTAGGATTATTCTGACTTTTGGCACCACTTAGAGTCGTAGATTTTGGATGTACACATTTGAGATATAGACTCTATGTTGTGTACTTATTCTTTTGTGTAGCATGTGTTGCTATTCCTTTGTATTATCGTAGATCTTTCTGACCACTACTCTGATGTACACTTTCATGTGTTATATTTATATTCATATCTTTTTCCGCCTTTGTGATATGGATGTCTGTGACTGATTTATGTTATGTTTGTTTCTATGTTTGTTTCCGAAGATTATATATAGCCACCGTGTGATAGCTTTGAGTTTGTATCGGTATGTCGGATTTCCTCCTTAAATGAAGTTCATGCTATACTATCTGACATATCGGTGCTCGCACAAAGAAGTTACATGGATGGTCGCTCCTCAACAGCCTTATTCTCCATGCTAGTTGACAACATTACACCGTAGTGTTCTTGTCTAGCGCGAGTATAGAGGTGGGGCATCACAGATATAGTTGGTTGTTTTATATTTGGTTGTTAGGTAGTGAAATTTATAAATACTAATGAGAAAATAAGATTTGTAAATAAAATAAATATAAATTAGAAAATTTAGAACTTAAGTTCCGGGATTTTTTGAAAATTTCTTTCAAATGATTTTGGAATATAATATTAGTATTATTTGGAAGTATTCTCCGATATAAATATTTCAATGTGATTTGAAAGAAATGTTTTAAAGTAATTTTGGAAGGAAATGAGTTTGTACTCCCCTCTTAGTCATTGGAAAATAACTTCGGTGATGAGTGCACGCATCATCGACGTTCATTTTTGAGTTTCAAAGTGGGAAGACTATTGTAGTAATTTTACTTCACATTTGTTTTGATAAACAAATTTATATTCTAATTTCTAATTATGATTTGATATATGTATATATAAGTTATGGATATATATATTATTTTAAAATAATTGAAATGAAACCCGGTTGTTTAGTTCTTAAGTGTCTTTGAATTAGAAATTGAAATTTTTATAATGGATGGAATCTTGACTATATTAATAATTGGAAACTTCTAAAATAAGAAATTTGATGTTAAAATGAAATAAATAAGAAATTGAAAATTTGTAAACTATAAATCAAATGGAAATGAAAATAAGAAGATGTAACTATTGAATATTCTGTTAATAAATATAATAACTTGTGTAACTTTCTATTGCATTCTAAAAGACATATATATAACTTACCAAATTATTAAAAGTTGTAATGTTGAACAGGATATGTAATAAGGTATTATACAAGTAAAACTAAAATAGTGAAATTGTCCAATGGAATTACCTTTATAAATAAGAACTTTGATATTATAGTGTTATAAACTTAAGTTAAAATTGAAATACTACTAATTAAATGTAATAGAAAAACGAGGATTGTATGTAAAGGATTATGAACTTAAGTTAATGTTTGAAGCTATTGATAATTAAAGTAAATAATAAAATGAATACTATATTAAATTAAATGGTTATAACTTCAGGAAAGTTGAAATGATTTAGAAAATGGATTCAATAGTCAATGTGTAACGGCCCGAAATTTTCGACCTTGAAAATTCCAGATAGTTAGGGAAGAAGAAAGAGATAGAAGAAGAAAAAACCAGAAACACAGCACTGATTCTCACAAATCGCAACGGATCAAATATATTATCAAATAATATCAGTTTACAAAGAATACTGTAACAGTCAAATACATTTAAAATACATCAGAGTTACTCTCATACCCAAACACTGGACATATACAAATCAAATGTCTCTGATAAACAGAAATAATATCACAGCGGAAACACTCCATACGTTCATGCCATCCAGCTCGTTTCCTGAGCTCCAGAACGTCCTTACCTGAAAATCCGTAATACTCGGTCTGACCCGAGCATTACATCAAAGTAACACCCGGGTCAGGCTGGAAACCAGCGTGAGTGATCCCATAATATGAAATACTAAGCTATATAACTTAAGTGAATTACCAGGGTAACTCATACTTTTCTACGAGTTCTAATCTTATTTAAGTCAAATATTTATCTCAAAACAATATCCAAGAATCGTTATCCAATTTTAAATCTCCATGATACTTAACTTATTTCATTCCAGCCTGTTTGCTTCCAAACTCACATTTATAAAGAATCGAAGTGGTTTCGGGTATTTACTGATACCCGACCCTGGTCTCTTCGAATTCAATGTCATCTCTAATCCAAGTTGTTAAGTTTTAAACAATACAATTCAAATCCAGTATATCATACAACAATTCAACTCAGATAGGTAACCTACATTATCACAGTTTAACCTATTCATATCACAGCACATCTCAATCGCCCATTAGAGATAAAATCAATCCAAGGCATCCAATATCATTCAACCATCCATAACAAGATTTATTAGATATATAATTCCTAATTAATTTAATTAATCTCCAATTAAATTAATTACCAACTTTAATCATTTAGATTACCTTAATCCTGCATACTCAACATTTATTAATTACAACCCAATTAATAAATCATTCTTTAATCATCCATCTTAATTAATCATCCTTAATCACCTTCATTAATTAACTAATACTTATATTAATTAGTTATCCTTACTTAATTACATTAGCTAAATTTACCTTAATTAATTTCATAGATTAATTAACCTTAATTAACAGTGATTAATCACATTGATTAATTATTCCTTAGTTATTAATTAATTACCTTTAATTATTAAGCAATTAATCAAAAATTTATCTTTAAATCACCCAAACCTTAATTAATTTCACTAATTAATTATCTTAATTAATCACCACCTTAATTAATTAAGATAAATTCTTTACCTTCATTAATTACTTATTTACTTATTTAGAAAACATTTAGAAATTTATCAAGTTTCCTTTTTAGAAACCAGATAACTCAACACAATAAACCCGAGCTCAAACTCAATTTCTCGAGCCAAACCCTCATCTCCACGCGCACGACCCCGAGTCACTCGCGAGAAAACACTGTCTTCCCCAAATCGATCAACAATATCAGATAATAGCGATACATGGTGCACGTGTAAACGCGATCGAAGCAACACCGATCATCGTCGCCGACACCTACCAGTCATCGATGATCCACTCGACTCGCCCGAGCTCCCAGATCCTTCAATTTCGCCGTCGATCAAAATCGAGTAACTCGACTGAATACTAGAACCCATCACCGACTACAAAATCCTTCACCGCCGTTGATCTCGACCACCGGCATCCACACCATTCCACCCAGACCTTCGCCTCCGACCCACGCATCTTTTCCCCAAGTCCGGTCTACCCCGATCAACCCACGACGATGTAGTAGCTCCTCAAACTAGTTGACGAAAACAACTAATCGAACCCTAATTCGATGAATCCATGCCGCCCCGATGGGCTTTAAATTTATCCACCATTTTTCTTATAATCACCATCCTCCCAGCTATTATCATGATCAAACCTGATTCCTAAATTCAACGTTGATCAACGGAAATCGACAATTTTGTGTTTTCCGTTCAATTCGAGAATTCTATCTCGAATCAAAACTAAAAATCTTGATTCAACCATTAAAATTCATGATTTTACAACTCGAATCATTTTATAAATTCAAAACAAGAAAGTTCGAATATCAATTCTCTGACTTTGATTTATTTTCACTGTATTCCCTTGTTTTTTGTAATGTTGTTTGTTATTTATACTCCCAAATGTTTTTAAAATTCGAATCAGGTAAATACAGCCGAATTTCATTTAAAGATCATTACTCAAATCTTTTTATATTTTGAGATAAGAATTTTCTTCTTGAATTTGTTAACCTGTTACTAAACAGAGACACATCCTTATGTATACTCAGTCATGCACAGATCAATACAGGTTTATATACATACTAGCAAACATATTGTATACTCATATGAACTTTCTTCACCACATACTTCAACCATTAATCACAACATAAAATCATAGGTCAGTAGTTTACTCACCTGAAAAAAAGTTTGAACAGAGAACAAATTTTGGTTTTTGAAAAGTTATTTGCCTGGATTTGTTAATCTCCTTGCTTGTTGAGTTGAGATATTATTCAAGTATCAATTGTAAGATTAATTTAGTTGATGCGTTTAGTTTTCAGGTATGCCATTTTTTTTTACGAACTAGAACTAAAAGTTGTACATATATGTAAGGAAAAGGTATGTACAGGTTGGTATTTACTGGTACAAAAATAATCTTTATTTGGTCAGAGATTTTTTTCATATGGAGGCTGAAATGAATTTTCTAGCGAATTTGAAATGATAGCATTAAATGCCTTGGTTCCTTATCATGTTTACAAATACTATTTCTTTTTATTTTGTAGGTACAATCTTGTATGTATTTTTTTGTCTTGTTTTGACTTATTTCTTTGCATATACATATTGCTATAGTATATATATATATTACTTGCCTGATTTGCTTTCTACCCTATGCTTTCTATAAAGTTGTTATATTTTTACAATTATCTTATGTGTTCATCTTTTATTTTTACATAACCATAAATTTATTTGAGATATTTATTTCTATTTTTAAACTTAACTACCAAATATTCCCTTTACAATTAAATATGTATTTTATTTTATTTTTAAACATTATTACCAAGATTACATCAACTATATATATAGATCAAAAGTGAATAAGGTAAAGCTTACTTTAATTTAAGATAGATTTTACATTTCGAAATGACTCTCTTGTGGGCTTTGAATTGATAGCATTTAATGTTTTCATTCTTATCCATTGATAAGTATGTACATATATATATTTTTCTCTTTCTTGCATATTTATATACTTTCCTATATTTCATTCCACATAGGTATATACATACATTCATATTCTTGTATATGTATATACTTATATATGTATATATATTCAACATCACAAGGTTGTATATATATATTTATACATATATATATAAGGATATTTTATCGTGATTTAAATGTCGGAGTTTTATAATATACATATATAATTTAATTTTTCTGCTATACGGTTCATCATATCCAGAGATTTATAAGCCAAAGATTTATTATAGTTTTTAAGCCAATTATATCCAATATTTCAATTATCAGAAATTAATTTGCTCGACCCATCAAATATTAATATTTTGATAATTTAAACCAGTTAATTATCCAATTAACAGACGTTAAAAATCCGGGTCGTCACATTCCTCCCCCCTTTAGAACTTTTCATCCTCGAAAAGGAACGAAGCCAGAATTATTAAAATGCTTAAAATCAGATAAATTTTCTTTAATCACTTTTAAAACACTTTTAAATATCTATATAATATTATTTCAAAGTAGATTTATAAAAATACTTTTATAACTCGATGTTTTAACAAGTCCATCCTTGTTCTCATAGAAATTCGGTCATACTTTGATCAGGCGTAGGACTGAAAATCTATAAGTACTTGGTAAACTCGTTTCCAACACCCAGTGAAAATACTTTGGAAAATAATTTTATTGAAAATATAGAAAACATTTTCGAAAATATAGAAAATATCTTTGGTGAGAATGCTCTGCAAATCATCACCCCCATCCATGGTCGCAGTTACATCCTGGGTTACGTTGCCATCGCAGCAAAATTCCATGTAACTGTAGGCACTCCGTGCCTCTCGATTACGCCATGGAACCCACAACAGATCGCAGTTACATTCCAGGGTTACGTTGCCATCACAGCAAAAGTCCATGTAACTGTAGGCATCAGCGCCCTCGATTTTCGCTGTCAAAAATGAAACTTCTCCACTCCCACATAGGTCGCAGTCTACTGATGTAAAATCAAACGCAGACTGTTGGCTCTCAGCAGCACACATGACTTTCGCTATGTTACCATAGTGTCGTAGTCTACCGATATAAAATCAAATGTAGACTGTTAGCTCTCAGCGGCACACACGACTTTCGCTATGGTCTGCAGTAGATCGCAGTGACATCGAGTTACACTGTCGTCACAGCATAACCCAAATGCCTTTGTAGGCATCAGTGCCCTCGACTTTCACTACCCAATAATCCTCAGGAACTAGTTTTGTCCGGACTCCTCATAGGATCAACTTTAGAACCTCCCCCTTTGAGGCTCAAGGCAGTACCAACCTATGGTACTCCTGAGAAGTTCATTTCAAGGGAGCGCCTTTTTCCCCAGAGCCACTTCAAAACACTTTATACTATACACATATAGTATTTATCAAATCATACACCGAGTATGAATTTCATATAAAGCTCCTTTACAAAATCGATTCCCAAAATCGATATATCTCATATTAGGCTTTTCCAAATTCCAATATGTGTTTTACCCCAAAAATCAAAAGCCTTTCCAAATGCCATAGGTTCTCAAAACCTTTCCTCAAAATCATTTTCACAAATCCTTTTTATATATACATATATAATAATCTTGGAAAATCTTTGGTTCAATTCATACTTGTATAAATTCATTTTTATACTTCAAATACTTCCAAAACCTTTTTCTCCTGGCAATAGATTCATTAAGGGGAATTTACCATATATAACTTTGTTTATTCCAAATCAAATATTCAAATTTGATTACTCTTTTATAAAGTTATTAACCACATTACCTTCCTCATAAAGTGAATCTTAAATCATAGAAATTTCCAATTTCCATTTTACCCCATATATCTCACAAAATATACTTTTCATTTCAAAGACCATTTTACAATTCTTATCCATAAATTTTCAATATCAATTTCACTCAAACCCGTACGATGTACACATATCATTCGTACGCCACATAAATCCGATCGCTCTTCGATCACACAATTTCTCTTCCGAACTAGTATCGTCCACCCGACTTCCTAGTGTGGACTCAGATCTGGTTCCTTAATCAGAAACCGTCATTCTCCTTGCATAGTCACAACTAAGATAGAGAATATCCAGAACCAATCAAAAATCCATATCCAGGTTCACCGTCGAAATCGAGAGAAAAATCCCAACTCGGATCGATAATACTATCTCGAAATTCTGTGCTCGAATCTAGATCAAATCACTATGCAAATAGAATAATATACGTACATCCTACGTATTTATCTTCATTGATTATCAGTTAAATCAATTTCCTTTCTATTCATCCTCACTTTGGATTTATTCACTTATTCACATCTGCCTTAATCCCCATTTGGATTATCACTCAATTCTTATCTCAATTGGGTATTTAATCATAAACAGTTAGTACTTTAACCAGCTTATATTTAGAAAACAGCTTGAAAATTTTAAAAATAGGTAAATGGTTGAAAAATAATTATTAGTTTGTAAAATAGCTGAAAAATAGTTAAGTAATCGTAAAATAATTGAAAAATAGTAAAATAATTACAAAATAGTTGTAAAATAGTTAAATAGTTCCAAAAGTAGTTGTTAAATAAATATAAGATAGTTTTGGAATTTTTAAAGAAAAGTTGTATAGTAAATAGTTAGGAAAATAGATTTAAAACAATTTATATCAAAATGATTTATTTAAAAATAGTCCAGAACCAAACTGTTCAATTCCCCATCAATTCAATTTAAATTTCCACTTCCATTTAAATTGCCTCACTTCTAATTTGAATAACTTCAATTTCCCTTGAACTTGATTTATCCCCAATTCAAGTTGAATTAACCTCGGTTTCTTTCCAAATTCAAATCAAATTCCATTTGATTTTAAACATATTCACTTTAATTAAAATTCCAAATTATTCAAATTAGTTTAGACTAATTTCAAATTGAATCCACCTCAATTTCAAATCATATCAATTTCAAATCATTTCAATTTCTATATGATTTAATCCCAATTCCCATTTGAATTTGAACTCATTCAATCTTCAATTTTATTTCAAATTAATCCAATTCAAATTTTCCATTTGAATTTTATACTTATCCATCTTCAAATCTAGTTAATTCAAACTAAATTCAATTTGAACTAATGAAATCCGAATCCCAACTTTAAACCATCTCGAATTATATAAATTCGAGTTAAATTTCCAAATGTTGATTTAACCCCTTAAATTAGATTAACCTTTATTTTTAAATCAATAATCCAAACCTTTAATCTATATAATTCTGAGTTCAATTCTTAATAGATAAAGTGTAACGATCCCAGATTTTTTTACTAAGTTTAAATTGATAATTAATTTAATTTTTGAATAAAAATTGTGAAATTAATTGGTAATTTGATTTGAGTTCTCCAAATTCAAATAGAAAATGTGTTAAATAATTTGAATTTACATCTTGTATATATATGTGAATATATATGTATATGTGCATATATGAGTAGATTTGAATATATATATATATATTGGATTTGAATTTTAATTTTAAGTAAATGGTTTAAAAATAATTTGAATTTATAAATAGATATATATATAAGATGAATTATAAAATACAAAGTAAACACATTTGATAATATCTAACAACAAATTTAAAATAGAAATTTATTTATATTATAAAGTAATATACATTCAAATATGAACAAAATATGGATAAGTATGAACAAAGGAAGAAAAAAAAATGTAAATCTCTTTGGCTTGCAAAAGAAGATACTATTGTAAATATCTATGTAAAAAATCAAATTGGATAAGTATATTTGTACAAGGCAATTAATGTAGCACCACAACAATATCATATCAGCCACCAAGCAATGAAAAATATCTTTGATGGTTGTACAACAATATAATACCCTGTACCCATTTTATATATATCAAGCTTTTCATTTCAGTTCGTCCATCTGAAACTGTGTAAACCTGATATAAATATCATCTTAAACTAAACAAAATTCAATTTAAACATCTCAGTTTAAAACAACATACAACACAGATCAATCAGAGAATCAAGAAGAAGAATTTCAACTTGCAAATTTTCACAGCCTGTTTCAACATAGCAAACTCTGTTCATTTTGGAATCAGGTGAGTAACATCACCATTAAATAGTTCAAGTATATCAGTTTTGTGGCATGTTTTTCTCTGGAATTCAGTTTGATTTGAGTACATTTCTGTGTTATGCATGAATATGGTGGTGAGCAACTCTGTGCTTCTCTCTGACTTTAGTTCCAGGCTTAAATCCTACTCAAAATTTATTTGCTCTTAATCCAAGCATTGATAAGACTTAAGTTTTGAACATAAAATGTTTGTTATAACATAGACTTAGGTTTAAAAATTTGTTTAAGAGAAAGAACAATTTGTATTGGTTCTGGGAATATAAAACAGCAGTGAAAACTTAAAAAAGTTAAAATTCAATTTTCATAATTCATGGATTCAGGTATATGCATCAAATGCTAAAACCAAAACTTGATTTTTAAAACAAAAATTACTATTTTTAGTTAAGTTTTGAGGGAGCAGTTCTGGGTTGAACCGAAAATGAAATTTTGGATATTTCTGATGATCTCGAGGATCTGAGAGGTTGTAATTTCCAGAGATGATAGTAGAACCATCAGTGATGATGGGAAAATTCTTAGTAGGATGATTTATGCATGGTAGGTGTAGTAGCAGTTGATTTTTGTTTAGAACCCTAGTTTAACTAGGCTGGGTAGAATCGATCACCGCGGCATGTAGGGTTGATCGAGTGATGCGTGTTTGTGGGTGATGATAGGGGGAGTATGGACGAAGGCTTGGCCGGAGGTCCATTTTTTCTGGTGATCGGAATGGGGAGATCGAGGTGATTCCCAGGTTTGGATGTGTTTTCTGTTCATGCTTCCAGGTTTTGACTTCGATCTCGAATTCGTTTTCGAGAGGAGTATGGGGATTCAGGTGGTTGGGGATTGGAGTGCGGAAGATCGTCGACGTGCTCGACGTCGCGGTGTCGCCTGGAGTTGGTCGGAGGCGCTATTCACGTGCACGAGCACAGTGCACTAGTTCTGGCATCTTGATTTTTGTTTAGAACAGGGTTGAACACGAGATTATCTCGAGTAACTCGAGCATTTACTCGAAGCGTTAGGTGTTTGACTCGAAGTAGATATATCACTAGCTCGAGTAGGAAATGTTTTACAGGTTTTAAAACCTGGACCTATTTTGGAATTTCAGAATTTAATTTTTTAAGTTTTTAAAGCAAGGTTTGAACTGAGATTTTAGAAATAAAGTTAAATATAACTTCAAGTTCAGGTTAATTACTTAAGTTAATTAATTCAGAATAATCACTTGAAAATTTTGTAAATATAATTACTTAGAAAAGTAATTAATAGATAATTACTAGATGTAATTAATTGAATGATAATCAGTAATTTGAGTATAATTATTTGTTATTAACCAAGGGGTAAATTAAATTTGTTAACTAAGTATTAATTAAGAACAGTGATTTATTAAGATTTATTTAAATAATTAAAGGTTAATTAAAGATTAACTAACCAATGATGAAAGGGAAATTTATTTCGGATAATTGGTGATTAACTTATGATAATTAACCCAGATCTGATAATTTGTTCATAAGTAATACATCTGATTTAAATTAATCAGTCGATTAATAAAAATTTACTTGTGAATGCTTGATATCTCTGATCTGTAATGCTTTGTGATATATTCTGATTTGTGTATGATCTGTAATGTAGTTATTTATCCGGGATGAATGTAAATTATTATCTATAACTTATATATCTGTGAATGAACGATAAGCGTTATAGTTTATACCGCTTATCAACTATATTTCTGTATTCTGATCTGTGATGATTGAATGATGTTGCACTACTGTGTGTGAAACCCTTGGACCACACCATACACACACAAATATGGATTGCACGTGGAAGTTGGTGAAGTCACAGATGATTTAAATTTAATGTTTTTTTTAAATTGAAATTTTAATTTCAATTGATTTTGGAAATTGATTTGGGTTAAATGTTAAAGCTTTTGAAAAGGAATTTTTAAGATAAAAGTTATTTTGAATAACTTGGTTGAATTCAAATTTGAATTCAAAATTTTGAATTGAATTCCATGTTTGGAAATTATGATTAAAGATGTTATAAATGTGTTTATATGAATTTAAACCATTCTAAAAGTATGGTTTTGAGAATTTGAATTTAACCCAGGGACTTTAACTCGTATAAATGAATCAGATTTTCCAAAATGAAAACTGTTTGTTTTCAAATAATAGAAGCTTTCATATAAGGAATGAATTTCCAATTTGTGTCAAAAGAATTTCAAGTTTGAATTGGAAATGGTTTTCCTAGTTATGAATAAATCTTTGTGAAAGATTGTTGAACTTTGTTTTGAAATTGGAAAGGTGTACCTTTTGTATAAAAGGTCGAAATGGAATTGTTTTGAAAGCTATAAGTTAAATCTTTGATTTAAAGATTAAATGAGTTAATCCAATTGAAAGAGAAATCGATTTGAAAATCTATGAATAGATCTTTATGAAACTGGGTGAACTTTGTGAGACGAATCTTATTGGGTAAAAGATTAAAATGGTAATTTGTTTAAACCATTTGAAAGAGAAGTTTTGGGTAATAAGTGTGACTTAACTGAAATCCCAATATCCATATGTTTTAAAATATTGCACTAACTATTCGATTTAGCCGGGAGAGGACTTTGTGTCATATAACCCATTCCAAATAGTGATACGACGTAAATGGATAGCATTTGAAGACCGGTGTTGAAGACCGGGTGTTTGCGAGAGCGATAGGATAACCTATCGATTGTCTCTACACTGAGTAGCTACGGTATAGAGATTCCCTAAGTGATTGGAAGTCCGATCGGGATTGTGAATACCCGGATTGCAAGGGCTTCTTTGGAAGTGCCTTCGGTTCTGTTCGAACCCAAAACAGACTTGTATAGCCGTATGTCTGACATTACACTTTGAGATATAAAGCTAATTTCTTTCAAATACATTTCTATTTGGTGGCGGAGAATTTATTCTCTTAGCTTAACACCCTTCTCTGAGACGTACGAGCTCAGAGGTTATGTAGTTGAAGGTTATCAGTGATATACTCCCAATTTGGTAGTGTGGCATGCTAAGTGTTGCTGTGTGTTGTTGATCATTTGATGATCATTTGTTGATCAAAGCATGGCTTTGTGAAGAAGCGTAGCTTTGTGGATGAGACCTCATCGAGCCTCATAAACCGGCAATGGTCGAAACAGGAAAGATGCGGCAAGGTTTCAGGGGTAGCTCCCCTAGCGTATGTCCATTCCTTTTGGAAAAAGGTGGTATCATGGTATGGAGCCCAGATATTTTACCTGTGTGGTTGCTCCAATCTCATTTACTGTGTGATTGTTGCTTTGTGATCGAGGGCCCTCGGATAAAGGTCGCAAACGACCGAGGGTGGCATATCTCAGGTTTACTACCCGGGAAGGGGGTAACCGGCCTTGTGTTGGCAGGGAGCTAGTTAGTTCTCGGGGTGTCCCTCCAGAGGCGTTCCTATGTGGCATAGGAAGTTCCTTAGCCTGACCATTTGTTGGAAAATCCAAAGAAACAATACGAACCCTGTACGGTTTTAGTTGTAGAACCTGCCATTTAAAATGGTAGCTATAGTAGGCATAGTATAATGGTACCTATGCTGGCTAAGATTAATATTATATTTTCGAAATGTTTCCTACACTATGCACTAGTAATAATATCAAAAGAGTTTTTTTGCATAGTGAGCATATTTGACTATCATAAGAAGGAATCTCCTAGTATGCGATTGCATTGTGTGTGTGGTGGGAGGTCTTATGGTAGTTTCATTTTCCAAAAAGCATTGCGAAATTCTTTTATTTTCTTTGTGAAAATAACTGTTTTGTTACTCATACCATTCCCATGACTAACCTGGAGTTTATTGTTCCGTTCCTAAACTCTGGGTGCCCACAATTTTCCACACGAGCAGTCTAGAGTTGGTTTTTTTCAAATAGTCAGGTTTAGTAGATTATCTGGAGCTAGTTCAGTTTTTGGAGATCACAAATGACTGACCTTGCTTATCTTTGTGAAACATGATGGTGGTTCGAGCTTGATGTTGGAGTTGTTGGACTCATTCTCTTTTTAAGATCGTTTGGAGTTATCACTTCTGTTGTTTCCACTGTAACATTATTATTTGTCTCTAATATTGTTGTATCATATTGATATCATTGTTGTATATCATATTCTGGATATTGTATCATTTGTGATGTATATGATATCATTCATTTCTTTCTTCCGCTGTGTTGTTATACTTAACGTGTTATAAGCTCCGGCGAGCCAGATTCGGCGTTTGAATCTACGGCATACGAGTACAAGTGAAGTACGGGTGCTGATTTTCGAACGCTGAAATTTGGATCGTGACATTTTGGTATCAGAGCTAAGGTTGAACCTAAACTCTGGGTGCCCACAATTTTCCACACGGGCAGTCTAGAGTTGGGGTTTTCAGATAGTCAGGTTTAGTAGATTAGTCGGGAGCTAGTTCAGTTTTTGGAGTTCGTCCGAACGACTGACCTTGCTTATCTTGGTGAAACGTGATGATGGTTTGAGCTTGATGTTGGAGTTGTTGGACTCATTCTCTTTTAAAGATCGTTTGGAGTTATCACTTCTGTTGTTTCTGCTGTAACATTATTATTTGTCTCTGAAATTCTTGTATCATATAGATATCATTGTTGTATATCATATTCTGGATATTGTATCATTTGTGATGTATATGATATCATTCATTTCTTTCTTCCGTTGTGTTGTTATAATTAACGTGTTATAAGCTCCGGCGAGCCAGATTCGGCGTTTGAATCTGCGGCATTCGAGTACAAGTAAAGTACGGGTGCCGATTTTCAAAGGCTGAGTCAGGATCGTTTCTAGAGTTGGTTTTTTTCAAATAGTCAGGTTTAGTAGATTATCTGGAGCTAGTTCAGTTTTTGGAGTTCACGGACGACTGACCTTGCTTATCTTTGTGAAATGTGATAGGGGTTCTCGCTTTGCGTTAGGTGGCGAACGAGAGACTCTTACCCCTACATGTCCTCTTTGTGGGGTTGGTTAGCCGTAAGGTGTGACAGTCGAAAGGCTGGCCGTAAAAGCAAGGGCAGGGTACCAATGTCTACCACGGTGGGGCTGGGATGGTTGAAAAGCCTACCGGTCGCCACTGGCTTGGCCCGTGACATTTTGGTATCAGAGTTAAGGTTGAACTTTAGCTCAGGAGTATAACACATTAAGTAGCTCATTAGAGATAGATTGAAGTATACCCTAGAATGAATAATCCCTAAGATATCTATCCGTATACCTCAGTAAATTCTACTATCCACTGATAGTAAGTATGAGTGTAAGAAGAGGATGAGATAGGGGACATGGGAATACGACTATAAATGGTCAATACCCTGTAACAACAAGGAAACAATCTTTTCTCTATCAATCTCTTTTGGTCAACATCTCTTCTCAATTCTTTGATAGTTCCTGGTAGATCCAGGAAGAAGATTTGATATATTTGCATGGGACATAAACTACAAATAGGTCAGAATTGTTTGTTTGGATGAATTGGTTGCTTTGGTTGCTATGGTTGATAGGTATAATTTGGTTTCTAAATTAAAAAGTTTTGAAATTGTATCCGTATATCTGTCTATTTTTGGGTCCTAATATATTCTACGAATGGTTAGTTATCCCTTCAAACTAACCAATGCCACTGCATATTTCGTAGATCTGGATAACCCGAGTATCTTATGAAAAATTAAAAAGATTCGTTCTCGTATTTATTATTGATATTCTGATTTGGTAAGCCAAATGCATAACAGATGCTCAGTTTGATTTGATGAAACATTTTCCACCTATCTTTGTGTCTCCTTGGCAAATTTCGGGGATGAAATTTCTTAAGGGAGGGAACCTGTAACGATCCCGGATTTTTTTACTAAGTTTAAATTGATAATTAATTTAAATTTTGAATAAAAATTGTGAAATTAATTGGTAATTTGATTTGAGTTCTCCAAATTCAAATAGAAAATGTGTTAAATAATTTGAATTTAAATCTTGTATATATATGTGAATATATATGTATATGTGCATATATGAGTAGATTTGAATATATATATATTGGATTTGAATTTTAATTTTAAGTAAATGGTTTAAAAATAATTTAAATTTATAAATAGATATATATATAAGATGAATTATAAAATACAAAGTAAACACATTTGATAATATCTAACAACAAATTTAAAATAGAAATTTATTTATATTATAAAGTAATATACATTCAAATATGAACAAAATATGGATAAGTATGAACAAAGGAAGAAAAAAAATGTAAATCTCTTTGGCTTGCAAAAGAAGATACTAATGTAAATATCTATGTACAAAATCAAATTGGATAAGTATATTTGTACAAGGCAATTAATGTAGCACCACAACAATATCATATCAGCCACCAAGCAATGAAAAATATCTTTGATGGTTGTACAACAATATAATACCCTATACTCATTTTATATATATCAAGCTTTTCATTTCAGTTCGTCCATCTGAAACTGTGTAAACCTGAGATAAATATCATCTTAAACTAAACAAAATTCAATTTAAACATCTCAGTTTAAAACAACATACAACCCAGATCAATCAGAGAATCAAGAAGAAGAATTTCAACTTGCAAATTTTCACAGCCTGTTTCAACATAGCAAACTCTGTTCATTTTGGAATCAAGTGAGTAACATCACCATTAAATAGTTCAAGTATATCAGTTTTGTGGCATGTTTTTCTCTGGAATTCAGTTTGATTTGAGTACATTTCTGTGTTATGCATGAATATGGTGGTGAGCAACTCTGTGCTTCTCTCTGACTTTAGTTCCAGGCTTAAATCCTACTCAAAATTTATTTGCTCTTAATCCAAGCATTGATAAGACTTAAGTTTTGAACATAAAATGTTTGTTATAACATAGACTTAAGTTTAAAAATTTGTTTAAGAGAAAGAACAATTTGTATTGGTTCTGGGAATATAAAACAGCAGTGAAAACTTAAAAAAGTTAAAATTCAATTTTCATAATTCATGGATTCAGGTATATGCATCAAATGCTAAAACCAAAACTTGATTTTTAAAACAAAAATTAATATTTTTAGTTAAGTTTTTAGGGAGCAGTTCTGGGTTGAATCGAAAATGAAATTTTGGATATTTCTGATGATCTCGAGGATCTGAGAGGTTGTAATTTCCAGAGGTGATAGTAGAACCATCAGTGATGATGGGAAAATTCTCAGTAGGATGATTTATGCATGGTGGGTGTAGTAGCAGTTGATTTTTGTTTAGAACCCTAGTTTAACTAGGCTGGGTAGAATCGATCACCGCGGCCTGTAGGGTTGATCGAGTGATGCGTGTTTGTGGGTGATGATAGGGGGAGTATGGACGAAGGCTTGGCGGGAGGTCCAGTTTTTCTGGTGATCGGAATGGGGAGATCGAGGAGATTCCCAGGCTTGGATGTGTTTTCTGATCATGCTTCCAGGTTTTGACTTCGATCTCGAATTCGTTTTCGAGAGGAGTATGGGGATTCAGGTGGTTGGGGATTAGAGTGCGGAAGATCGTCGACGTGCTCGACGTCGTGGTGTCGCCTGGAGTTGGTCGGAGGCGCTGTTCACGTGCACGAGCACAGTGCACTAGTTCTGGCATTTGGATTTTTGTTTAGAATAGGGTTGAACGCGAGATTATCTCGAGTAACTCGAGCATTTACTCGAAGCGTCAGGTGTTTGACTCGAAGTAGATATATCACTAGCTCGAGTAGGAAATGTTTTACAGGTATTAAAACCTGGACCTGTTTTGGAATTTCAGAATTTAAATTTTTAAGTTTTTAAAGCAAGGTTTGAACTAAGATTTTAGAAATAAAGTTAAATATAACTTCAAGTTCAGGTTAATTACTTAAGTTAATTAATTCAGAATAATCACTTGAAAATTTTGGAAATATAATTACTTAGAAAAGTAATTAATAGATAATTACTAGATGTAATTAATTGAATGATAATCAGTAATTTGAGTATAATTATTTGTTATTAACCAAGGGGTAAATTAAATTTGTTAACTAAGGATTAATTAAGAATGGTGAGTTATTAAGATTTATTTAAATAATTAAAGGTTAATTAAAGATTCACTAAGCAATGATGAAAGGGAAATTTATTTCGGATAATTGGTGATTAACTTATGATAATTAACCCGGATCTGATAATTTGTTCATAAGTAATACATCTGATTTAAATTAATCAGTCGATTAATAAAAATTTACTTGTGAATGCTTGATATCTCTGATTTGTAATGCTTTGTGATATATTCTGATTTGTGTGTGATCTGTAATGTAGTTATTTATCCGGGATGAATGTAAATTATTATCTGTGACTTATATATCTGTGAATGAACGATAAGTGTTATAGTTTATACCACTTATCAACTATATTTCTATATTCTGATCTGAGATGATTGAATGATGTTGCACTATTGTGTGTGAAACCCCTAGACCACACCATATACACAAATATGGATTGCACGTGGTTGTTGGTTGATGCAGCCCAGCCTGAAGAAGTCCTAGGTCGCAGACGACCTAACGAACTCCTAGGTCGTAGACGACCTAACGAACTAAAACTGGGGGATAAGTCGTTGGAAGTTGAAGACTTAGGTCGCTCACGACCTAACAAAATTTTAGGTCGCTCACGACCTAGTGAAGGTCGTTCACGACCTAGTGAAGGTGGCACGCGAGTTAATGGATTCAGCGTGAAGGCAGGCGAACGAGCTAACAAGCTACGACCTAAGTTAGGTCGTGGATATATGATTCGACCTATGCTAGGTCGCTGGAAGATAAGACGCGTGAAGATAGGTCGCAGAGAAAAAATTCGACCTAAGTTAGGTCGCGGAGAGGAGCTACGACCTATGTTAGGTCGCGAAGATATCCTGAAGCAATGTTTTTAAGTCATTCGACCTTATGCACTGAAGAGTTAGGTCGTTGCCTTACATTTTTAGGTCGCTCATTTGTTAGGTCGTAAGTCGTGATGGTTTGTAATGTGTTGAGATGTAAATATTGTAAGTCGTGTGTTGTTCTTATGTTGTTGTATTGAACTTGTTGTTTCTTTTAGGTCGCGTTTGTTTAGGTCGCGTCTGTTTTGGGTCGCACTATTTTAGGTCGTACGTCGTTGCCGACCTAGGTGTTGTACAGATTTCAGTGTTGGATTGTAACTTCTATAAATAGGCCGGTGGTGCCGTTTGTAAGAGTTTAGTTGATTTTGGATAAAAACTTTTGTTTGTTAGCTTTGTGCTTTCATTAAAATTGGTAGTTGAGTGTAATCTCCTATCTCCTCTTTCGGCATTCGAGTGCACTCGAATCAACGATCGTAGAAGCCAATTCACGGTATCAAGTGCGCTTGATCAACGTTTGAAGAATTGCAGATCTTCTTTCACGGTATCGTGCGCGATCAACGTTACGAAGATAACTAGAATTCGGTATCTTCGGATCAACGAATTTGGGCCATTCAGTATTCTTCATTCCATCGATTGCTTCTTTCACAGAATCACCATTTTGTTATTCCGCTGCTGCATCATTTGGTATCGGAGCTAGACTTAGCCAATCATTGCTAAGCCGAGTCTTGGAGCCAATTTATTCGAAGAGTTTGAGAAGTTAATTGAAACCGAACATCATTTGGATAAGTTGGTTGTTCATCGTGTTCATCGCAAGTTGCAACAAGTTTGGAGTTTTTGATCCGTAGCATTTTGGATCAAAGGGTTACGAGGTGTTTGAATTTTGTGTGGAAGCTTTGCGCGCCAAAATTGGAAGTAGAAGGCCATGCATCATTTGGTATATTGAAGTGTTTGAAATTTTGAATCATGCCGCCAAGAAGAGCTAATCGCCACCAGAATGTTGAAGCTTTGTATAGAAGAGAAGAAGCTGATGAGATGGAGCGAAGAATAAACGAAAACTTTAGTGAGAAGCTTAATGAAGGGATTGGTCGATTAGAGAAGATGATGTTAGAGATGAATCAGAATCGGAGAAGGGTTTCACCTCAATCTAACCATGGAGGAAGTAGAGTTTCACCATATTCCAATCGAGAGAGAAGTGTCGATAATGATCATAGAAGTGTGAGTCGAGATTTTTATAGAAATGATGATGATCGAAGTCGAGATAGGAATGTGAATGATCGTGATCGGAGGAATGTAGAGAGAAGGGATGTTGGTGGAAGACAAGATGGTAGTAGAGATGTTGGTGGTCAGGATCGACATCGATATACATCTGATTTTGAAGAGGAGTTTGATGGTGGTAGTGTTCATGGACGAGGACGAGGTCAAGGGAGAAATCATTCGGACTATGATTACAAGTGGGAGTCTGGGATGAAAACTGAAATACCGGAATTCAAGGGAGGTATGCAAGCCGAGGAATTTCTTGATTGGTTAGCATATGTTGAGGAAATATTTGACTTCAAGGAGGTTCCAGAGGATCATAAAGTGAAGTTGGTTGCTACTAGGTTGAGGGGGAGAGCTATGGCATGGTGGCAGCAAACCAAACTTACTAGAGAACGGATGGGGAAGTCAAGGATTGTTGCTTGGGAAAAGATGAAGAAATTGATGAAGGCAACTTTCTTACCCTACAACTACCAATCATTAATGTATCAGAGATTACAAAACCTGAGGCAAGGGACGAAGGCTGTTACTGATTATGCAGATGAGTTCTACCAGTTGATTGCTCGAAATGACATTATGGAGACAGAAGAACAATTGACCGCTAGGTTTGTTGGTGGACTTAGAACACAGATCCAGGATATGGTGAACATGTTCGACCCTAGATCTGTGGCAGAAGCACATCAAAAGGCGTTGGCTTGGGAGAAACAAGGAAGACGTGGGGGAGGTGTGTTTCCAAGTTTTACAGGGCAGAACAAAGGAGCGGGTGGTAGTTCTAATGTTCTTAAGGCATCGAATAAGCCTATTGTTCATGAAGTGACTAAGCCAAAGGTCAACACTAATTTCAAATGCTATAATTGTCAAGAAGTGGGTCACAAGAGCAGCGAATGTCCAAAACCGAAGAAGAGAACTATGATTGCTGAGGCAGAGGAAGATGAGGGAGAGGCTGAATGTTCTAATTCACTACATGATGAGGAGGAAGAAAATGTGTCGGGAGACGAAGGGTATTCATTGATGATGAAGAGGTCGTGTTTAACACCAAAACAGGAGGAGGAAACTAGCTGGTTGAGGAGTAACATCTTTCAGTCAACATGCACTATCTTGGGAAGGGTTTGCAAGTTTGTCATCGATGCGGGAAGCTGTGATAATATTATCTCTACAGAAGCTATAAAGAAGTTATCATTGAAGACATAGAAACATCCGAAACCTTACAAGTTAGCTTGGTTGAGGAAAGGTGGGGAGGTGAAAGTTGGAAGAAGATCTTGTGTTAATTTTTCAATTGGGAAGAAATACAAGGATGAAATTTGGTGTGATGTTGTGGACATGGACGTATGTTATCTGTTGCTGGGGAGACCGTGGCAGTATGATAGGGCTGTGCGACATGATGGACGTACTAACAGCTACAGTTTTATGTTTGAAGGAACTAAAATCACTTTAATTCCTAAGAAGCGACAATACGAAGAAAGCAAGTCGGAGGAGATTGAAGAACTTAAAACTTTGCTATCTTTGAAGGAGTTTGTTAAGGAGGTAGAAGAGGAGCTTGAAGTATTCTTGTTGATTGGACGTGAGAGTCATGAAGTGGTGGAGATCCCTGAAGAAGTGAAATCAGTGTTGGGAGAGTTTGACGATGTATTTCCTGAGGAGCTACCAACGGAGTTACCGCCGTTGAGAGACATTCAACATCAAATTGATCTTGTTCCAGGAGCTGTGTTACCTCATAGACCACACTACAGAATGATTCCCAAAGAACATGAGGAGTTGAGAAGGCAAGTGGAAGAATTACTTGAACAGGGGCGTGTGCAGGAAAGTTTAAGTCCTTGTGTGGTGCCAGCTTTGTTAGTACCAAAGAAAGATGGAACGTGGAGGATGTGTACTGATAGTCGAGCACTGAATAAGATTACTGTGAGATACATATTTCCAATGCCGAGACTTGATGATTTGTTGGACCAGTTGAGCGGGGCTACTATCTTTTCGAAGATTGATTTGAAGAGTGGTTATCATCAAATTCGAATCAGACCAGGGGATGAATGGAAAACAGCATTCAAGATGAGAGAAGGTTTGTACGAATGGCTGGTTATGCCGTTTGGTCTTTCGAATGCACCGAGTACTTTTATGCGGGTGATGAATCAGATTTTTAGACCATTCATTGGGAAATTCGTGGTGGTGTATTTTGATGATATACTGATATATAGTGGAAGTCCAGAAGAACACTTGCAACATCTGAGAGAAGTGTTGATGGTACTGCGACAAGAACAATTTTATGCTGCAACGAAGAAATGCGTGTTCATGACGCATAGTGTTTTATTTTTGGGGTATGTTATATTGGGAGGAGGTATACAGGTGGATCAGAATAAAGTTGAGGCAATCAGAAATTGGCCACAACCCAGGACGATAACAGAAGTTAGAAGCTTTCATGGTTTGGCATCATTCTACCGAAGGTTTATTCCACACTTCAGTAGCGTGATGGCTCCAATTACTGATTGTATGAAAGGGAAGCAATTTTCATGGTCGGAGGAAGCAGGATTTGCCTTTGAGAGAATCAAGGAACTATTGCCGACAGCACCGATTCTAGTGTTGCCAGATTTTTAGTTGTTGTTTGAGTAATATACTGATGCATCGAAGGTTGGAATTGGAGGAGTGTTAAGTCAAAAGGGACGTCCTATTGCATATTTCAGTGAGAAGTTATCAGGAGCAAAGATGAGATATAATACTTACGATGTGGAATTCTATGCTGTTGTGCAAGCTATGAAACATTGGAGACATTATTTGTTTCATAAAGAATTTGTTTTATATACTGATCATGAGGTGTTGAAGATATGCAGGGACAGGACAAGATTACAGCAAGGCATGCTTCGTGGATTGCGTACTTACAACAATTTACATTTGTGGTGAAGCATAAATCGGGAATTACGAATAGAGTGGTAGATGCATTGAGTCGAAGAAATCATTTGCCGACTACAATGAAGGTTGAAGTAACGGGGTTTGGTGTGTTGCCAGAAATGTTTGTTGATGATCCTTACTTTGCAAAGTGTGTAGATAAAGTCAAGGAGGGAAAGACAGATGAGTTTGTATTGGTGGATGGTTTTCTTTTTAAGGGAAATCGATTGTGCATACCGGAGTGTAGCTTACGTATGAAGATCGTAAAAGAGTTGCATGAGGAAGGTCATGTGGGCCGAGATCGTACTTTGCAATTGATTTCTCAATCTTATTATTGGCCTTCGTTGAAACAGGAAGTTGGGAGGTTTGTGGAGAGATGTCATATTTGCCAAATTTCCAAAGGGACAGCGACAAATGCGGGATTGTATATGCCGTTACCCGTGCCGGTTAGACCATGGGTTGATATCAGTATGGATTTTGTGTTGGGATTACCGAGAACTCAGAGGGGGAATGATTCGAAATATGTTGTAGTGGACAGGTTTTCGAAGATGGCACATTTCATCGCTTGTAAGAAGACAGCTGATGGCGTCCGTGTTGCCGAGTTATTCTTTAAAGAAGTGTATCGGTTACATGGTTTACCAGAATCCATTATTTCTGATCGGGATACCAGATTTCTAAGTCATTTTTGGCTGAGTTTGTGGAAGATGGTGGGAACAAAGCTAAATTTCAGTAGTGCTTATCATCCGCAGTCCGATGGTCAGACTGAAGTTGTTAATAGATCTTTGGGAAATTTGTTGCAGTGCCTGGTGAAGGATAATCTTAAGAGTTGGGATATGAAGTTATGTCAAGCAGAGTTTGCTCGTAATCATGCTATAAACCATAGTACGGGTTTCAGTACATTTCAGATAGTGTATTCAAGTTTACCAAAGGGGCCGTTGGATTTGACGATAGTACCAGAACCAAAGGGAACCGTTAAACGGGCTGTTGATTTTGTTGATGGATTGGCAGAATGTCATAAAATTGTTCAAGAACAATTGGAGAAAGCAAATGAAAAGTATAAACGATCTGCAGATTTGAAGCGAAGAAGCGTTGACTTTAATGAAGGAGATTTAGTATATGTTGTACTAACGAAAGATCGTTTTCCAATAGGAGCATACAATAAACTTAAAGCTCGAAAGATTGGTCCTGGAACGATTGTGAAACGGATCAATGAAAACGCTTATAGGTTAAAGCTGCCGGAAGATGTGTACACTTCTGACGTGTTTAATGTTAAACATCTTATACCGTATCATGGGAATGAATTTGTTGTGGAAGAAGGGGGCGCAAATTCGAGGATGAATTTTTCTCAACCTGGGGAGGATGATGCAACCCAGCCTGAAGAAGTCCTAGGTCGCAGACTACATAACGAACTCCTAGGTCGCAGATGACCTAACGAACTAAAACTGGGGGATAAGTCGTTGGAAGTTGAAGACTTAGGTCGCTCACGACCTAACAAAATTTTAGGTCACTCACGACCTAGTGAAGGTCGTTCACGACCTAGTGAAGGTGGCACGCGAGTTAATGGATTCAGCGTGAAGGCAGGCGAACGAGCTAACAAGCTACGATCTAAGTTAGGTCGCGGATATATGATTCGACCTATGCTAGGTCGCTGGAAGATAAGACGCGTGAAGATAGGTCGCGGAGAAGAGATTCGACCTAAGTTAGGTCGCGGAGAGGAGCTACGACCTATGTTAGGTCGCGAAGATATCCTGAAGCAATGTTTTTAAGTCGTTCGACCTTATGCGCTGAAGAGTTAGGTCGCTGCCTTACATTTTTAGGTCGCTCATATGTTAGGTCGTAAGTCTTGATGGTTTGTAATGTGTTGAGATGTAAATATTGTAAGTCGTGTGTTGTTCTTATGTTGTTATATTGAACTTGTTGTTTCTTTTAGGTCGCGTCTGTTTTGGGTCGCACTATTTTAGGTCGTAAGTCGTTGCCGACCTAGGTGTTGTACAGATTTCAGTGTTGGATTGTAACTTCTATATAGGCCGGTGGTGCCGTTTGTAAGAGTTTAGTTGATTTTGAATAAAAACTTTTGTTTGTTAGCTTTGTGCTTTCATTAAAATTGGTAGTTGAGTGTAATCTCCTATCTCCTCTTTCGGCATTCGAGTGCGCTCGAATCAACGATCGTAGAAGCCAATTCACGGTATCAAGTGCGCTTGATCAACGTCTGAAGAATTGCAGATCTTCTTTCACGGTATTGTGCGCGATCGACGTGACGAAGATAGCTAGAATTCGGTATCTTCGGATCAACGAATTTGGGCCATTCAGTATTCTTCATTCCATCGATTGCTTCTTTCACAGAATCACCATTTTGTTATTCCACTGCTGCATCATTGGTGAAGTCACAGATGATTTAAATTTTTTTTTTAAATTGAAATTTTAATTTCAATTGATTTTGGAAATGGATTTGGGTTAAATGTTAAAGCTTTTGAAAAGGAGTTTTTAAGATAAAAGTTATTTTGAATAACTTGGTAAAGTTTTTCAATTTAAATATTTAATTTGAATTTGAATTCAAAATTTTGAATTGAATTCCATGTTTGGAAATTATGGTTAAAGATGTTATAAATGTGTTTATATGAATTTAAACTATTTTAAAAATATGGTTTTGATAATTTGAATTTAACCCAGGGACTTTAACTCGTATAAATGAATCAGATTTTCCGAAATGAAAACTATTTGTTTTCAAATAATAGAAGCTTTCATATAAGGAATGAATTTCCAATTTGTGCCAAAAGAATTTCAAGTTTGAATTGGAAATGGTTTTCCTAGTTATGAATAAATCTTTGTGAAAGATTGTTGAACTTTGTTTTGAAATTGGAAAGGTGTACCTTTTGTATAAAAAGTCGAAATGGAATTGTTTTGAAAGCTATAAGTTAAATCTTTGATTTAAAGATTAAATGAGTTAATCCAATTGAAAGGGAAATAGATTTGAAAATCTATGAATAGATATTTGTGAAACTGGGTGAACTTTGTGAGATGAATCTTTTTGTGTAAAAGATTAAAATGGTAATTTGTTTAAACCATTTGAAAGAGAAGTTTTGGGTAACAAGTTGTGACTTAACTGAAATCCCAATATCCATATGTTTTAAAATATTGAGCTAACTATTCGGTTTAGCCGGGAGAGGACTTTGTGTCATATAACCCATTCTGAATAGTGATACGACGTAAATGGATAGCATTTGAAGACCGGTGTTGAAGACCGGGTGTTTGCGAGAACGATAGGATAACCTATTGATTCTCTCTGCACTGAGTAGCTACGGTATAGAGATTCCCTAAGTGATGGGAAGTCTGATCGTGATTGTGAATACCTGAATTGCAAGGGCTTCTTTAGAAGTGCCTTCGGTTCTGTTCGAACCCGGAACAGACTTGTATGGCCGTATGTCTGACATTACACTTTGAGATATAAAGCTGATTTCTTTCAAATACATTTCTGTTTAGTGGCGGAGAATTTATTCTCTTAGCTTAACACCCTTCTCTGAGACGTATGAGCTCAGAGGATATGTAGTTGAAGGTTATCAGTGATATATTCCCAATTTTGTAGTGTGGCATGCTAAGTGTTGATGTGTGTTGCTGATCATTTGTTGATCAAAGCATGGCTTTGTGAAGAAGCGTAGCTTTGTGGACGAGACCTCATCGAGCCTCACAAACCGGCAATGGTCGAAACATGTGATATCCCTGAATTTTTGGCAATATCAATTTAATAATCTGTATTGAAATTTAAATTGATTTGATAATTTTTGTTGATAAATTTAAATTGATTTAATAATCTTCTTTTAATAAATATTTAATTGGTGATTTTATCTTTTTAAAAGCTAATAAATTGTTTTCTATTTATAATGTGTATATATTTGTATATATTGTAAATAGAAATCTTTGGTTTGAATTCAATAAATAAATAAATCTTGTTTTCAAATTCTAATATATTTTGGAAATTTGGAAATTATGATTTCAAATATATGGTTTTAAAATATTTAAGATAAATGTTTAATTGATTTAAATTATATCTTAGCTTAAGTTTAAGATTAATTAAAAGGTTTGTTTTAAAATATTGTTTGATAAATATGATATATTAATTCATTTAATAATAATAGGAATTTATATTCTCTTTTATAAATTATTTAAATTTGACAAATTATTATTTTCAAATAACATTATTAATGTATTGTCTTATATATAAATATAAATAGTTTTATTTTATTTTCTCTAAAAAGTAATTCATAAGTATAAAAATAAATAATTATAAATGAAGTGTTTGGTAGTTTAAGGTTAAAATAAAAACAAATACATTAGTTAAATACATTAAGTGCTAAATAGAAATAATATCTCAAATTAATAAATGGTTATGTAAAAATATGAATGAACATAAGAAAATTCTAGAGATATAGCCTATAGGGATACATATATTTGCAAGGCAAGGGAAAATCATATAAGTACATACGAAATAAAAAAAAGGGATAAGTATGACAATGTTAATTAATGCTAGTACAAATATATCCTTTCAGCCTCCATAGAGAAAAAATCTCTGACCCATTGTTGTACCCATAAAATAATCAGCCTGCATACTTGTTCTATTTATCAATCTTCCTTCTTTCATTCGTTCAACACAACTTAGCATACTAAAAATCATCAAATACTGAGGACATCTCCTCAAAACATTTTCAAACCTAAAACCTTTTTCCTCAAACTATAAGTCTATAAGCAATTTTCTACAAGCCTCTAACCAGATTTCATCTTCAAAACTGCAACCTGGAATCAAGTTTGAATCATCATAAAGTTTCAGTTCAACTAAGCATTCCAGTTTCAAAAGATCTCAGCATTTTCTTCTGCAATTCAGTTTTCAAAAATTAAGCTTTCTGTCTTAAAAACAGGTGAGTAAACTCTTTATTTAAAAGTTTAAGTAAACACATGTTTGTTGCTTGTGAAATTCTGAAATAAGTGATGTTTGCATTTGTGGATACAAGTGTGCTTTATGTTTGTTTATGTGGTGAACTGTGCATGTCAGTCTTCTCTGTTCATTTTTTTTCCAGTGAGTAAACATTTTTAAATTAAAGACTTAAGTAAATAATGGTCTGTTGCTTGTGAATTTCTGAGATGATTGATGTCTTGCATGTATATATATTAGTGAAATCTTTGTATATAGGTTGTATAGAACTGTACATGTTTGGGTCAGTCTGATTCTTCTCTGTTTTCAAGTTACAGAGTAAAACTAAATCAAAATTTAAAATTTCCTTAACGAATCACTGTTAGGCTTTGAGTTTCAAACACAATATGTTTATTTAAACATAAATTAAAGTTTAAAATTTTATTCAAATAAAATTTGTTTGAATATCTTCTGAAATCAAGATGATACAATAGAAATATTAATAACATGTTAAAATCAAGTATTGTAATTTGTTGATGCAATTATATATCCTGAATCAAGTCTGGGAAATATGATTTTAAAAATAAAAATCATGATTTTTAGATTTGGGTTGGGGCAGTATTTCGGCGATGACCAGAAGATAGTTTTTGGGCAAATTCTGTTGGTCGAAGGGACTATGGTGGTCAGGGTTTCAACTATATGTGGAGTGATGATGGGTGGTCACGGAAAAAATGATCGGAGGTGTTCTCGATCGATGAGGTAGCTGGACAATGTGATTTTAGGGTTTAAGCCCTATGTTTGGTCGAGGTTGGGTTTTTGATTGCTGCATCGTCTCCAGGGGATCGAGCGACACGAGACTTGGTGGAAGGCAGCATGGAAGGTTTGGGAAGGTGTGGCCAGAGTTTCTGGTGTTCCGTTGATCGGCGTCGGCTGTTCGAGGCAAATTTCTGGTGATGTCGTTTGTGCTAGTTCGATCGAGATAGCTCGATCTCGTTTTTGAGTTAGATTGGGATGTCTGGGTGGTCAGACGATGGGAGGTGGTCGTAGGGGACTTGTCGATGATGGTCGTTGGTGATGGAGTCTCATCGATGAACGGTGCAGGTGCACCGGTTGCTCGTTGCACCATTGTTTTGGTTTGGGAACGTCAGTGGTTTTCTTCGGGTTTGACTCGGGGAAAAGGGAAGATGGGCTCGGGTTTGTTCGTGTTCGTGAGCGAGTGTTTTAACAGTTTTGAAAAATAAATCTAAGTTTTTTTTATGAAAGAGAGAGTTTGGGTCTCGGGTTTAAGCTCGGGTATGTGGTATGTTTGCTCGAGTTTAAACTCGAGTGGTATGTGATGTTAAACCTGTTAACAGTTTTAAATTGTTACAGGGTTTTTAAATTTAAAATTGAAACTAGATTTAACTTTTACTTGATAATGTTTAAAGCATTAGAGTAAGTTATGATTTGTAACTTTAAATTATCAAGTTAAATGAGTATTTTAGAAACTTAATTAATGATTAAATTAAGTAAAATTTATTATTAAGATAAAATGTTTTAATGGTAATTAAGGTATTTATAAGATAATGTTTATCTTAAGTTAAAGAAGTTTTATTATCTTGAAATTAATTAAGTTAATTAGAGAAATTAAGAAGTAATTAATTAATTTAATTAATAATGATTAAGGATTTATTAAGTAATTAATTAAGAATAATTAATTAATTTAATTAACTAATGATTATGATTGATTAATTAATGATTAGAGATTAATCAATTAAGTAATTAGGTTGTAATTAAGAATTAATTAATTAAGTAATTAGATTGATTACTTTAGTAATTAGAAGTTAATTAATTAAGTAATTAGAGATTAATTAGCTGGTAATTAAGAAATATGTAATTAAGTTTTATTAATTAATAATTAAGTTTTATTAGTTAATAATTAAGAAATAATTAATCTATAATTAAAGTTAATTAAGAATTAATTAACTATTATTAAGGGTTAATTAATTGTAATTAAGGATTGATTAACTGATTAATTAAGGATTAATTAATTTGTTATCAAGTTTTATTAATTGATAATTAAGATTTATTAATTAATAATTAAAGGATAATTAATCTACAATTAAGATTAATTAATTTGTTTTAAAGGTAATTAAGGGTTGAATTACCAATTGAAATCAAGAAAGTGAATGTGATAAATTTTAGTTAATTAATTTGTTAATTAATTAAAGATAATCATTTGATGGTTGATTAAGTATAATTACTTAATGAGATTGAATAGTGTAATTACTTAGTGAAGTAATTAATGTATAATTATTGGATGTAGTTAATTAAAGGAATTACTTAATGGGAAGTAATTAAAGGGTAATTACTTGGAAGAAGTAATTAAGGATTTATTACTTGGTGTAATTAATCAATGGATTAATATAATTAATTAAGAAGTTAATTAATTAAGGTAAGTAATTACAGGATGGTAATTACTGTTTATGATTAAGGTTGATTAATGGAAGTGATTAATTAAAGTATAATTAATTAATGTAATTAATTAAGGATTAATGTAATTAATTTTAGTTAATTAATTAATGGAAGTAATTAATTAAGGATCATTAATTAATGTAATTAATGAAATAATTAATGGTTAATTATGTGAATGGTTAAGATAATTGTAACGAGCCGTATTTTTACGGATCAAAAGATTGTAAAACAGTTGTCATTAGGTCGTAGTGTTGATAAGTCGTCTAGTGTTGTTAGAACGTTCAGAGCTTAAGTCGTTCGGAGCTTAGGTCGTATAGTAGTTAGGTCGGAGGAGCGACTTAAGGAGTTGGCGACTTAGGAGGGTAGACGACTTAAGGATTGGAGCGACTTATAGGATTGGCAGACTTAAGTTAGTAAGCGACTTAAGGAATTGGCGACTTAAGGGAGTCGGCGACTTAAGAGTTAGCGGCATAGGGATAGCGACCTAGGAAACTGGGGCGAGCTAACGACTTAACGAGATAAGTCGTGAGCGACTTAGGAGCGAGCTAAGGTTAGGTCGTAAGTCGCGCACGTGTGTTATGGCTTAGGATGTTGTACAGTTAAGTCGTAGGGTTTTCTTAGGTCGTGGACGAGTTAAGATAAGTCGTTGAGTCTCTATGGCATGTTTAGTTAGGTCGTAGATGACCTATGATAGTATGCTAGGTGTAGATAGGTCGTGAGGTGTTAAGTCGTAACCCAGCTAAGTCGCAAAGGTATTGAGTCGTTAGGTCGCGCATATGTGTTAAGTCACGCAAGTGTTAGGTCGCGACTGTTGTTAAGTCGTAGGTCGTGGGTCTTCATAAGTCATGAGTCGTGGAGTTTTCATAAGTCGTGGACGACTTAAGGAGCGAACGACTTGGGGATTTCAGCCTATAAATACCCGGTTCTACTTCACTTTTTGGGATCCGGATTTTGAAGCGACGAAGTGCTGTCATTTTAAGAGCTCGAGTTCTACACTTCTTCACTTCTTTTCTCCACTTTAATCTTGTGCTTCCTTTCATCCAAATCGAAGGTCCAAGAGCTTAGATTGAAGATCTACATCCATCGAAGAGAGATTTCATCGTTTGAGGCGGAATTTTAGAGAATCGAGTTAGATCCTTCGCTGTCCAGATCTGAAGTGTGTTGCTTTTGATGTGTTTAGGTGATTCGGTGAGTGGTGGTTATCTCTCACACGGATCCAAAGGAGTATATCGGATTGGTGGCTTGATTATGTGTTAAAATAGTGATTTCCATGCATTTTCTTAAACTCAAGTATAGATCCATTGTTCATGATGATTTGACATCCATTTTACTACATGTTAACCTATGAAAGTTCATTCATAAAGTTGTAGAGATATTGCTCATGATTCATGCTTATTAGATTTAGACTCTTTATTTACAAGATTGCCATTATTGTTATAATTGTTTATTAGATCATGTTTGAATGCTTGATTACTTGGATTAATGATTGACTTGATTGATTGTTATAAATTAGTTGATTGATGATTTGATTTGGACAAGTTGGTCGAAGATGATTCAAAAGCTAAAGGGAAAGGATCTTGAATAAGAAAAGCTACTCGTGGCATATGACGCGGATGATAAAGCTCATATGGATAGATTTGATGATGATGATGAGATGAGGCTTTGCTATGATGAGATGAAGCGAGGCATGATGTGAGATAGCCTTGGTTTAATCCAGACGGGATCATTCCAAGCATGTTGATGACTCGGTGAAATGGTTCGAGTTTGAGGATAATGGTTGGCTCGAGAGGCGCTTGAGCTAGTATGAGAATAGTCATCGAGGAGGATGACTAGAAGGCTGAGAATTCATCGTTGTTGAAGGTTCTAGCAGACTCAAAGCAAGAGAACGCTGGGCAAATTCGATAGTCCCAAAAGACTACAGTTGGTAGTCGAGTACTCTGGGCAGATTCGATAGTCCTAAGCACGGGCTGCGACGACGTGCAGAGTTCTGTCTAGAACCGGGGTAACCATTGGCCCTTGACGGACGGCTGAAAGAATGTGCCAGTCATTCAATTAACGGTGGTATCGAAGCAATGATAATAGTGATAGCCAGAGTCATGGATGTTTGGTTGTATCGTCATTCGGTCTCAAGAGCAATATTTTCTGGGTGCTTATCTAATCTTGGTTTAGGCCTTGGGGGTTTGTACTTGGAAAACATTGACCTTGACTCGAGTGATAATTGCTTTACTTTAAATGTTGCTTTGCTATGTTTACTTCTGCTTATATTGTCTGGGGGCTATCACTGTAGAAAGAGGTGGAGTGGGAGGGTTGGATTCCTATTCCTTTTACCTTTATGCTCTTTTGGTATGTTGTTAGTTAATTTACCGCTCACTAAGACTGTTGTCTGACTCAAGGTTTTATGTTCAACTCTTATAACCTTGGGCTGTTCATCTATTTTGGGATGGGCAGACTAGGTAGCAGGTGACAGGTGCTGTTCTTAGTTTCCGACGATGCTGATGACGAAGACGAGCTAGAGGCTTGCATATTATATTCTTACTATATGTACTGGATGTTCCGCTGCTTGTATAATTCTCTGAGTGATATGTAGTGAGGCTTGATGTATTGACTATTCAGATGTTTGTATTCAACTATTATGAAGCTTAATTGATGAGATTCTATTTTGCGAAGCTTCACTATATATATTCTCTATTGTATTTTATCCATGCGCTGTGAGTAATACGATAGATTCTGCTGTTTTAACTTACCTTGGTGATCGTCCATGGCTGCCTGGCACACTTTTCAGCGCACTATTTCTATGTTTAGTGCAGGGGTCATGGGCGGTCGTCACATTTGGTATCAGAGCTTTGGTTAATCGATTTTACCCAACGCTCGCTGACGTAACTATGTATGAGAGACGTAATTGTATTTTGATGGATGATTACTATATATATATATATATAGTAGCTTAGAAGGATTTGAATTCCTTATGCAGTTGTTTCTCAAGGTGTGTTAATCATTCCTTTTTATAGATATTAAGAATGAGTCGAAGAGGGAGACCAGCTGCTAGGGAAGGCCGTGCTACCGAGGGGGCTGCTGATTATGTTGCTATGTTCGAGGCTATGATGACTTCGATCATGAGAAGGATGCCAGCTCCGGGGCCATCAGTAGATGTTGGAGTTCAAGTTCAAACTCCAAGACTGGTGGATTTTGCTAAGCTGTGTAAAGATTATACTGCTCTTGGAGGAAAGGTTTTCTTGGGAACAGAGTCAACCATTGAAGTCCAGAGGTGGATAGATGTTTGTAGAAGGATCTTTGGTGACTTGGGAATCGAGGATGCAACCAAAAGGAAGCTCGCATCAAGACAGCTTCAAGGAAGAGCTTCTGATTGGTGGAACTCTATCACCATTGATACTCCAGAGGAAGAAATTACTTGGGTGCAATTCCAAGCCAGATTTGAAGCTAAGTTCATTTCTACAGCTCAGAAATCTGTTCTGTTCAGGAAGTTTGTGGAGCTCAAGCAAGGTGGAAGACCAGTTCTTGAGTATGTTTCTGAGTTTGAAGCTTTGTCCAAGTATGCCCGGTCGTATATTGAATATCCATATCAGAAAAACGAGAAGTTTGTGACAGGCTTGGACAGTTATCTTGGGAGGCAGTTGGTGAATCATTTGGATGATCCATTTGAGAAGCTTGTGGAGAAAGCTCTCAGGCACGAGAATCTGTTTCCTAAAGAGGGATCTGTTGTTGCTGTAACCAGGGAAGATTCTAAACCACAGCAGGGTGGAAACAAGAAGAGGAAGCAGCAGTAGCAAAAGGGTAAGGATGGCCAGTAGAAGCCGAAGGGCGAAGTGACCTGCTACAATTGTCAGCAGAAGGGCCATTTCTCCAGAGATTGCATGAATCCGAAGGTGCCGGTGAAGTGCCACAACTGTGACAAGCCGGGACATATTAAGAAGAATTGTCCAGAACCGCGGAAGGACAAGCAGATTGTGCAAGCTTATGCTTTGGGGGCTGTTCCATCATCTTCAAAAGCTCCTACCGCTGAAGAGAAAGGAAAGAGTGTGCTGGTTCAAGGTACTCTTTCCATATGTGGTGTTCCAGTTAGAGTGTTATTCGATACTGAGGCGTCGCATTCTTTGTTTGTAATGAACTTATATGCCGGTTGGGTTTAGAACCAGATATCGTTGATAGACCATTGGTTGTGACTAATCCAGTTGGGGGTTCGTCTTGTCTGTGTATGCTATGCCGTAGTCTGATTGTATCGAGTCATGATTGCTCTTTTGTTTGTGATTGTTTTGTTCTGAACTTTGCGGGGTTCAGAATTATTTTGGGTATGGACTGGCTTAGGAAGTATGCGGCAAATGTTGATTGTGAAAGATTGGAGGTGACAGTCGAGAATGTGGAAGGGCAAAAGGTTGTGATACGATGTAAGCATGAGGAAGGCATCTTCATGAGCTTCATGTATTCGCTGGTTGTTCCACGGGATGGACTGTCATCGGTGCCAATCGCTAATGGATTTGAGGATGTCTTTGATGAGGTCAAAGGGTTACCGCCGCATAGAGAGATTGAGTTTCGTATTGATCTAGTTGAAGGAGCCAGGCCTGTTGTGATGCCTCTTAGGCGGATGGCGCCTAGGGAACAGCAAGAGTTGAAGGTGCAAGTTGATGATCTTTTATAGAAGGTATTCATTCGACGTAGTGTGTCCGAATGGGGGTGCACCAGTTGTGTTTGTAACCAAAGCGGATGGATCGTTGAGGTTGTGTGTGGATTATCGTGAGCTGAATAAAGTGACTAAGAAGAACAAGTATCCATTGCCGAGAATAGATGACTTGTTTGATCAGCTTCACGAAGCTAAGGTGTTTTCTCAGATGGATTTGGCAACGGGATTTCACCAGTTAAGAGTGGCTAAAGATAGTGTGCCACAGACTACTTTCAGGACACCATCTGGTTTCTTTGAGTGGCTGGTAATGCCGTTTGGATTGACCAATGCGCCAGCATATTTTGTGGATCTTATGAATAGAGTGTTCAGAGATCAGTTGAACAAGTTCGTACTAGTGTTCGTGGATGATATTTTGATTTACTCCAGAACTGAAGAATAGCACAAGACGCACTTGCGTATTGTTTTGGAAATCTTATGGAAACATCAGCTGAAGGCTAAGTTTTCGAAGTGTCACTTCTGGAAGAGTGAAGTGAGGTTCTTAGGCCATATTATCTCTGGAAATGGAATAGCGGTTGATCCCGCTAAGATAGCAGCAATCCAGGATTGGGGTAGACCTAAGAATGCATATGATGTGAGAAGTTTTCTTGGATTAGTAGGATACTATCGTCGATTTATCAAAGACTTTTCCAAGGTGGCTGCACCATTACAGGATTGACGAAAAAGAATCAAGTATTCGGATGGGATGCTAAGTGTGAGCAAGCTTTCGGAATTCTGAAAGAGCGACTGACAAGTGCTCCTGTTTTGACTATTCCAAGTGGAAATGAAGAGATGGTGGTTTACACTGATGCATGTGGTACTGGACTTGGAGCAGTGCTGATGCAGAAGGGTAAAGTTGTTGCGTATGCCAGTCGACAACTGAAGCCGCATGAAAGGAATTATCCAACTCATGATTTGGAGTTGGCAGCGATTATATTTGCTCTGAAGATGTGGAGACATTATCTATTGGGAGTTCGATTCGAGTTGTTTACAGATCATAAGTCATTGAAGTATCTTTTCTCCCAAAAGGATTTGAATCTTAGGCAACAATGATGGCTAGATTTTTTGGCATCATATGATTTTGGTATAGCCTATACTCCGGAAAAGGGTAACGCAGTGGCAGATGCGTTAAGTCGAAGACATGCAGGATTGGGAGCCATGTTTTTAGAATGGAAGAGTCTCGAGTATTTAGCTGGATTTGACTTCAGGCCCAGATGTGAATTGGAACCTGAGATGTTGGCAAACTTATCGATAAGACCGACTCTTGTGGAAAGAATTGGCGAGAGCCAAAAGCGAGATGATAAGCTTGTCAAGATTATCCGTGATTTGGAATCTGGATTGGACCCAGAAAAGGATAAAGGATTCGAGGTGGATCGAGAGGGTTGGCTTCGGAAGCAAGGATGACTAGTTGTTCTCGATATAGATGAATTGAGAAATGAAGTTCTGAAGGAAAGTCATCAGTCGAAGCTGACAATTCATCCAGGTGGAAATAAGATGTATCGGGATATGAAGAGAACCTATTATTGGGAAGGTATGAAGAAGGATGTTGGAAATTTTATTTCCAAGTGCATGAACTGCCAGTTGGTAAAAGCTGAGCAGAAGAAGCCCAGTGGATTGCTTCAGCCATTAGAAGTTCCTACATGGAAGTGGGAGCAAATATCGATGGATTTTATAGATGGGCTACCTAGAACAAGAACGGGAAATGAAGGGATTTGGGTCATCGTAGATCATCTGACTAAGAGTGCAAGATTCATTCCTGTTCGATCAACTAGGACAGCATCGAAATTGGCTGAGCTATATGTTAAGTGGATAGTTCGATTCCATGGTATTCCGAAGAGTATAGTAAGCGATCGAGACCCATTGTTCACTAGTAGATTTTGAAAAAGCTTCCAAGAAGTTTTGGGAACCGAGTTGTGTTTGAGTACAGCTTATCACCCCCAAACAGATGGTCAGACCAAGAGAGTCAATCGAGTTTTGGAAGATCTCCTTAGAGCTTGTGTTTTGGATTTCGGAGGATCATGGGAAGATCATCTTCATTTGGTAGAATTTTCATATAATAATAGTTACCAGTCAAGCATTGGTATGGCACCGTATGAAGCATTGTATGGAAGACCGTGTAACTCTCCGACATGTTGGTTAGAAACAGGAGAAAAGCTGATACTTGGGCCAGAGATGATTCGACAGACTTCAGATTTCATAGAGATCATTCGGCAACGAATGAAGGCAGCCCAAGACCGACAGAAAAGTTATGCCGATAAGCGTCGTAAGGATTTGGAATTCGACGTAGGTGATATGGTTTTTGTGAAGATTTCTCCACTGAAGAATGTTATTCGATTCGGGAAGAAAGGAAAATTGACTCCGAGATTTGTTGGACCATTCCCGATCATCGAGCGAATTGGAAAGCTCGCCTATAAATTGGAGTTACCAGAAAAGATGTCGGGTGTGCACAATGTTTTTCATGTATCGTATCTACGGAAGTATGTGCACGACTCGAATACTGTGGTTTCTGCTGATAGCTGTGAAGATTTTGAGGTTGATCCAGTCGATAAGAGACCTCGTAAGCCGCTTCGTGTTCTGGAAACTGACACGAAACAGCTTAGGAGGAAGTTAGTTAGGTTGCTCAAGATACAATGGAGTGATGATGATAACGACTGTACATGGGAGGTGGAAGAGAGGATGAAGGCAGCTCATCCTGAACTCTTCGAGGTATGGCCATAAGGTGTCGTGTCATCTCACGACATTGTAACTTGTTCTAGTTTTAGAATTCTGCATGCTAGGCTAGTAATTGGATGCATGATTTGTTGATTGCTATGGATGGTAGGCATGCAGAATAGTTTTTGATTGCTCTTGTTTGTTTGGAATTTCGGGGGCGAAATTCCTAAGGGGGAGAGAATGTAACGACCCGTATTTTTACGGATCAAAAGATTGTAAAACAGTTGTCATTAGGTCGTAGTGTTGATAAGTCGTCTAGTGTTGTTAGAACGTTCAGAGCTTAAGTCGTTCGGAGCTTAGGTCGTATAGTAGTTAGGTCGGAGGAGCGACTTAAGGAGTTGGCGACTTAGGAGGGTAGACGACTTAAGGATTAGAGCGACTTATAGGATTGGCAAACTTAAGTCAGTAAGCGACTTAAGGAATTGGCGACTTAAGGGAGTCGGCCACTTAAGAGTTAGCGGCATAGGGATAGCGACCTAGGAAACTGGGGCGAGCTAACGACTTAAGGAGATAGGTCTTGAGCGACTTAGGTTTGAACTAAGGTTAGGTCGTAAGTGCGCACGGTAGTTATGGCTTAGGATGTTGTACAGTTAAGTCGTAGGGTTTTCTTAGGTCGTGGACGAGTTAAGATAAGTCGTTGAGTCGCTATGGCATGTTTAGTTAGGTCGTAGATGACCTATGATAGTATGCTGGGTGTAGATAGGTCGTGAGGTGTTAAGTTGTAACCCAACTAAGTCGCAAAGGTATTGAGTCGTTAGGTCGCGCATATGTGTTAAGTCGCGCAAGTGTTAGGTCGCGACTGTTGTTAAGTCGTAGGTCATGGGTCTTCATAAGTCGTGAGTCGTGGAGTTTTCATAAGTCGTGGACGACTTAAGGAGCGAACGACTTAGGGATTTCAGCCTATAAATACCCGGTTCTACTTCACTTTTTAGGATCCGGATTTTGAAGCGACGAAGTGCTGTTATTTTGAGAGCTCGAGTTCTACACTTCTTCACTTCTTTTCTCCACTTTAATCTTGTGCTTCCTTCCATCCAAATCGAAGATCCAAGAGCTTAGATTGAAGATCTACATCCATCGAAGAGAGATTTCATCATTTGAGGCGGAATTTTAGAGAATCGAGTTAGATCCTTCGCTGTCCAGATCTGAAGTGTGTTGCTTTTGATGTGTTTAGGTGATTCGGTGAGTGGTGGTTATCTCTCACACGGATCCAAAGGAGTATATCGGATTGGTGGCTTGATTATGTGTTAAAATAGTGATTTCCATGCATTTTCTTAAACTCAAGTATAGATCCATTGTTCATGATGATTTGACATCCATTTTACTACATGTTAACCTATGAAAGTTCATTCATAAAGTTGTAGAGATATTGCTCATGATTCATGCTTGTTAGATTTAGACTCTTTATTTACAAGATTGCCATTATTGTTATAATTGTTTATTAGATCATGTTTGAATGATTGATTACTTGGATTAATGATTGACTTGATTGATTGTTATAAATTAGTTGATTGATGATTTGATTTGGACAAGATGGTCGAAGATGATTCAAAAGCTAAGGGAAAGGCTCTTGAATTGGAAAAGCTGCTCGTGGCATATTGGCGGATGATGAAGCTCATATGGATAGATTTGATGATGTTGATGTTGAGATGAGGCTTTGCTATGATGAGATGAAGCGAGGCATGATGTGAGATAAACTTGGTTTAATCCAGATGAGATCATTCCAAGCATGTTGATGACTCGGTGAAATGGTTCGAGTTTGAGGATAATGGTTAGCTCGAGAGGCGCTTGAGCTAGTATGAGAATAGTCGTCGAGGAGGATGACTAGAAGGCTGAGAATTCATCGTTGTTGAAGGTTCTAGCAGACTCAAAGCAAGAGTACGCTGGGCAGATTCGATAGTCCCAAAAGACTACAGTTGGTAGTCGAGTACTCTGGGCAGATTCGATAGTCCTAGGCACGGGCTGCGACGACGTGCGGAGTTCTGTCTAGAACCGGGGTTACCATTGGCCCTTGACGGATGGCTGAAAGAATGTGCCGGTCATTCAATTAACGGTGGTATCGAAGCAATGATAACAGTGATAGCCAGAGTCATGGATGTTTGGTTGTATCATCATTCGGTTTCAAGAGCAATATTTTCTGGGTGCTTATCTGATCTTGGTTTAGGCCTTGGGGGTTTGTACTTGGAAAACATTGACCTTGACTCGAGTGATAATTGCTTTACTTTAAATGTTGCTTTGCTATGTTTACTTCTGCTTATAGTGTCTGGGGGCTATCACTGTAGAAAGAGGTGGAGTGGGAGGGTTGGATTCCTATTCCTTTTACCTTTATGCTCTTTTGGTATGTTGTTAGTTAATTTACCGCTCACTAAGACTGTTGTCTGACTCAAGGTTTTATGTTCAACTCTTATTACCTTGGACTGTTCATCCATTTTGGGATGGGCAGACTAGGTAGCAGGTGACAGGTGCTGTTCTTAGTTTCCGACGATGCTGATGACGAAGACGAGCTGGAGGCTTGCATATTATATTCTTACTATATGTACTGGATGTTCCGCTGCTTGTATAATTCTCTGAGTGATATGTAGTGAGGCTTGATGTATTGACTATTCAGATGTTTGTATTCAACTATTATGAAGCTTAATTGATGAGATTCTATTTTGCAAAGCTTCACTATATATATTCTCTATTGTATTTTATCCATGCGCTGTGAGTAATACGATAGATTCTGCTGTTTTAACTTACCTTGGTGATCGTCCATGGCTGCCTGGCACACTTTTTAGCGCACTATTTCTATGTTTAGTGCAGGGGTCATGGGCGGTCGTCATAATAATTAATTTGTGTAATAAATTAAAGGCTAATTACTTAAGGTAATTAAGAATAACTAATCAGGATGATTAATTAAGATGGATAATTAGAGGATGATCAATTAATTGATTTGTAATCAATTAATGATTAAGTAAGCAAGATTTATGTGATGAAAGTAATTAATTTAATTTATTTAAATTAATTAGAGATGGAAGTAATTAATTTAATTCACTTTAAATTAATTATAGATGGTGATTAATAAATCATTGCTTATGGATGTTGAATAATATTGATTGCCTTGAATGGTTTGAGATCTCAGATATGAGATAAGTGATGCTGTGTGATATGGATGCTTTGGTTGAAATGTGATGATAATGTGAATTATCTGTTTATGATGATAATCTGAATTTTCTGTTTGTGATGATAATATGAATTATCTATTGTGATATTATGAATTATCTATCTGTGTGTATATAGATAATTGAATTGAATTGTTTTAACTTTAAAACAACTTGGACCTAAAAGATGGCGATTTGGATTTCGATGAGACCGGGATCGGGTTTCCAGATTTGGATATCCAAAAACCACATCGATCCAAATTAACGATAGGTCGTGAATCTCAAGTGAAGATGAAGATTCAGAGTGCAAGGGTTATTGTCGTTAACTCTGAGGGTGATTCCAAAATGAGTGTAACGAGATAATGCCTTCGGTTTCGTTCGAACCCGGAATGAACTTCTATGGATTGAATGCTTTCAGCACATCGTCAGGTGGACGATGAGCATTCTAAGTGATGTGTTCTGATAAGGTAATCGTAGCCTCAAGCCTCATCAACCGGGAATGGCTAAAACAGGGGAGGTGCAGCAAGGCTAAGTGGGTCATACCCAAGTAGGATGAGATGAACCTTTGTCTAGAGTCCCTTTTTATTCGGCTGTGTGGGCGGTTGAATAGCTACAACCGCTGGGGTTATCTTATTCGGGACTGTCTAGTAAGGGATGGTTCTGGCCTTGTGTTGCAGGGGATTTAGGGTGGATCCTCGGTACTCTGATCTAGGCCAGGTACTGTGACGGGCGGTACCCCAGTAGCTCTGCCATTGTATGGAATCCAAACTCCAATAAGTGATCGCGGACTTGATTGTATTACCCACTTTGTGGCTAGTATGCTGGAATTTAATAGATGTAACAATTTCAGCTATTTCTTATTTACTTGAAAACCCTAGACCCTATTATAATATCACTGGATTTCCTATTAAATGTTTGGTTAGCGTAAGGTAAAAACTTACCCATGTTTATGTGTGGGGAGTCTTACGTGATACCTTTGATTTCAAAAGGTTTTGACAGTTAAGCAACTTTAACCGTTTACTCATACCAGACCTATGTCTGACCTGGAGTTTATTTCTGTTTTTCTTAAAGTCTTGGGTACTCAAATTTTTATGAGTAGCCAAGGGATTCAGGTTAGCTTTGACAAATTCTGGAGGAGCAATGGAGCAGGAGGCTTCAGCGTATAGATATATAAATTGGTTCCGCTGTGTTAGTGTTTATCTGTATCTCTGTATTGTATTGAATTGTAAATAGACAGATCTTTATAACTGTCTACTATATTGTAATATGAGTTGTGTAACTCTGATATATGTAAGACTACATAATAGTTATGTGATGTATTATATTTTGTTCCGTTTCCACTGTGAGATTCTGATGTTGTTTAGTTCTTTCTTCTCTATCTTTTCTCTTTTCTATCCCTTTATTTCTTAAAGATGATGCTACTTTCTGGTGATAGATAGTCGGGTCGCTACAAAACAGGAAAGATGCGGCAAGGTATCAAGGGTAGCTCCCCTAGGGTATGTCCATTCCTTCTGGAAAAAGGTGGTATCATGGTATGGAGCCCAGATATTTTACCTGTGTGGTTGCTCCAATCTCATTTACTGTGTGGTTGTTGCTTTGTGATCGAGGGCCCTCGGATAAAGGTCGCAAACGATCGGGGGTGGCATATCTCAGGTTTACTACCCGGGAAGGGGGTAACCGGCCTTGTGTTGGCAGAGAGCTAGTTAGTTCCCGGGGCGTCCCTCCAGAGGCGTTCCTATGTGGCATAGGAAGTTCATTAGCCTGACCATTTGTTGGAAAATCCAAAGAAACAATACGAACCCTGTACGGTTTTAGTTGTAGAACCTTCCATTTAAAATGGTAGCTATAGTAGGCATAGTATAATGGTACCTATGCTGGCTAAGATTAATATTATATTTTCGAAATGTTTCCTACACTATGCACTAGTAATAATATCAAAAGAGTTTTTTTTGCGTAGTGAGCATATTTGACTATAATAAGAAGAAATCTCCTCCAAGTCTGCGATTGCATTGTGTGTGTGGTGGGAGGTCTTATGGTAGTTTCATTTTCCAAAAAGCATTGCGAAATTCTTTTATTTTCTTTGTGAAAATAACTGTTTTGTTACTCATACCAGTCCCATGACTGACCTGGAGTTTATTGTTCCGTTCCTGAACTCTGGGTGCCCACAATTTTCCACACGGGCAGTCTAGAGTTGGTTTTTTTCAAATAGTCAGGTTTAGTAGATTATCTGGATGTAACGACCCGTATTTTTAACGGATCGACAAGTTCGACAGAATTTGGAATTTTAGAGTTTTTGAGCCATTTCAGATTTTAGGCGAAAATGGCTAAGTCCTGAGTCGTGAACGACTTAGTGTAAGTCGTGAGTCGTATACGACTTAGGGGATAGGAGCGACTCAGGGATTTGGCTAGTTAAGGGTGTAAGGATAAGTCGTTTGAACGACTTAAGGGGTAGGCGCGACTTAAGGACTGGGCGAGATAAGGCTTAAGTTGTAACAGTTAAGTCGTGACCGAGTTAAGGTGATGAGTCGTACCCAAGTTATCTGATGAGTCGTACCCAAGTCATCTGATGAGTCGTACCCAAGTTATCTGATGAGTCGTATCTAAGTTATCTGATGAGTCGTACCCAAGTCATCTGATGAGTCGTACCCAAGTTATCTGATGAGTCGTATCTAAGTTATCGGATGAGTCGTATCCCTGTTGTTTGATGAGTCGTAGAATGGGTTATCTCGTCTAACCAGTTAAGTCGTGGACGAGTTAAGAGATGAGTCGTAAGCTGTTGAGTCGCGCGTAGGTGATAACTCACGCAAGTGGATGAGTCGTAGCCTTTGTGATGAGTCGTATACGAGTTAGTAGTTGAGTCGCCTAACCAAGTAAGGCGTTCGCATTTAAGTCGTAGACAGGGGGTCTGGTGAGTCGTAGGCGCATGCTATAAGTCGGAAACGACTTAGGAGATAACTGTTTTGTCGTGAGTCATAGGCAGAAGTGTGTTTAGTCGTTGAGCCGTAGGGCTTTGAGTCGTAAGTCGTAAACGACTCATGGAGGCAGACGAGATAGGGATTTCAGCTATAAATAGGAGAGTTTCTCTTCATTTTTGGGATCCGGATTTTGAAGCAACGAAGTGCTGCCATTTTGAGAGCTCGACTTCTACACTTCTTCACTTCTTTTCTCCACTCTAATCTAGTGCTTCCTTCTATCCAAATCAAAGATCAAGATTGAAGATTCAAGAGCTAAAGTTGAAGATCTTCATCTTTTCAAGAGAGATTTCTTCGTTTGAAGCGGATTCGTGATAGATCAAGCTTCATCCTTCGCTGTCCAGATCTGAAGCGTGTTGATTTGGGTTTGTTTTGGTGATTTGGTGAGTGGTGATTATCTCTCACACGGATCCAAAGGAGTATATCGGATTGTTGGCTCGATTTGGTGTTAAAATAGAGATTTCCATGTATTTTCTTCATCCAAAGTGTAGATCCATATAGATCCATTGTTCATGATGATGTTACATCCATTTTATCATAAATTAACCTATGCAAGTTCATTCATCAAGTTTATAGAGAGATAATCCATGTTTTCATGCTTATTGGACTTTCAACTCTTTAATTATGAAAATGCCATTATTATTATAATTGTCTACTTAGATCATTTTTGAATGCTTGATTGCTTGGATTGATGTTTGATTTGATTGATTGTTATGAACTAGATGATTGATGATTAGATCTAGATCGAAGATGATTCAAAAGCTAAGGGAAAGGCTCTTGAATTGGGAAAGCTGCTCGTGGCATATGTAGCGGGATGATGAAGCTCTTATGCATAGATTTGATGATGTGATGTTGAGATGAGACTTCGCGAGGATGTGATGAAGCGAGGCAATCATGTGATGAAGACTTGGTCTAATCCAGACGGGATCATTCCAAGCATGTTGATAACTCGGTGATATGATTCGAGTTGAGGATAATGAATGGATATAAGAATAGTCATCGAGGAGGATGACTAGGAGGTTTGGATAACATCGTTGTTGAAGGTTCTAGCATGCTCTAAGCAAGAGTACGTTTGGGCGGATTCGATAGTCCCAACGACCAACTGTTGAAGGTCGAGTACTCTGGGCAGATTCGATAGTCCTAGGCACGGGTTGCGACGACGTGCGGGAGTTATGTCTAGAACTGGGGTTTCCATTAGCCCTTGACGGACGGCTGAAAGAATGTGCCGGTCATTCAATTAACGGTGATATCGAAGCAATGATAACAGTGATAGCCAGAGTCATGGATGTTTGGTTGTATCGTCATTCGGACTCAAGAGCGGTATTTTCTGGGTGCTTATCTGATTTAGGCCTTGGTACTTGGAAAACATCGCCCTTGACTCGAGTGATAGTAACTTTACTTTAAATTGTATGCTCTGCTATGTTTGCTTCTGCTTAGTGTGTGTCTGGGGGCTATCACTGTAGAATGAGGTTGGAGTGGGAGGGTTGTATTCCTATTCCTTTTCCTTTATGCTCTTTTGGTATGTTGTTAGTTAATTTACTGCTCACTAAGACTGTTGTCTGACTCAAGGCTTTATGTTTTAATTCTTATTGCCTTGGGTTGTTCGTCCATTTTGGGACGGGCAGACTAGGTAGCAGGTGACAGGTGCTGTTCTCTTCTCACGATGCTGATATCGAAGACGAGCTTGAGGGTTGCATATTATCTTCTTATTATATGTACTGGATATTCCGCTGTTTTGTATTCTCTGAGAGATATGTAGTGAGGCTTGATGTATTGACTATGGGGATGCTTGTACTC